>OX438861.1:5147686-6544546 GCA_949315895.1 Anania crocealis | reverse complement strand
TTTAAGTGTGTTTGTTGTTAAAGCGGTAACAGAAATTATGTACGAAAATTGCCTGGTGACAGACAGACAGACAGGCAGACCGACAGTAGATTTTCACTATCCCGTTTTTACCCTTTGGGTACGCAACCGTAAATTACAGGCATATAATTTTCTCGTCATCTTGAATTATGTTTATTACATTGACAATTTGGACTACACAAACATCGAAACAGAACAAAACAATGGTATAAATACAACGGAAAACGTTTGCACGCTCACTAAAAGGATTTTTGATCATTCCGAAAATCAAAGATGAGCGGCGTGAGTGTTTGATGTCTGTTTGCACTTACAAAATTTGATGTAATCATGTTAGAATACACATTTCCTCTATTCTTGACCTAATAATTGTTGGCAGTGTCTCAAAATAATGGTACAGTAAACAATCTGCCTAATCAAAGTCATCAATCACTGTTAAATGACTTTTGATTGTTGAAATACAAAAATCTAGACTGTAACGTAAAAACAAAATCTTTGGTAAACCTCATTTAAAAATATTTGTGTCTCTTCTAGTCATTGAATAATTTAACTCCATAATTAACAATCCATAGGGCAGCTTGTAATCATACCTAAGGGTGTAATTTTGCATTGTACGTCGATCTACTAATTAATAAGTCTAAGATTGTTGCGGTGGTAGATCATGTAGCCATAGCTTTATGGAGGGAGTTAGCTCTAAGTTCAATGAGGTGAATTGTTATCACCCCCACCGCTGTATTTTGTGGAATTGAGATCTTATGGGGGTGCTTTTGAACTTGTAGCTCTAAGTTAAAGCTATTCAGTGGTAACGGATGCGTATAAATTAAACCTGTTTCTTAAGTACCATAATAAATACGTTTAAACATAAATGGTCTTCTAATGGACAACAAGTTAATGAGTTTTTCTCTACAAAAGTCCCAATAGATTAAAAAGTATTGTAGAAAATATTGTTATTATTAAAAAAAAGACGTGTGGCACTCGGAGACTGCCGCGGTAAAGCTATTGCATAGCTTGCGTGCGTCAAACAGCACCCACCTCGTTAAACAGCACCCACCTCGTTAAACAGCACCCCGCTCGTCGAACAGCACCTACCTGGTTAAACAGCACCCCACCCGTCAAACAGCACCCACCTAGTTAAACAGCACCCCGTTCGTCGAACAGCACCCACCTCGTTAAACAGCACCTTGCTCGTTGAACAGCACCCACCTCGTTAAACAGCACCCCATCTGTCAAACAGCACCCACCTCGTAAAACAGCACCCGCTCGTCAAACAGCACCCACCTCGTTAAACAGCACCCCACCCGTCAAACGGCATCCACCTCGTCGAACGGCACCCAACTTGTCGAACGGCACCCACTTCGTCGAACGGCACCCACTTAGTTAAACGGCACCCACTTCGTCGAATGGCAAACGCCTCGTCAAACCGCACGCACCTCGTCGAACAGCCGTATCACCGCTGTGCCGGTCGAAGTGGGGAGCGTGAGGTTTTTTCGTTACGGAATTTCTGGATTCGGTCCCCGCGCTCAAGGCCCGCGATAGAAGCTATACAAAAGCTTAAAAATATTGAAAACATTCGAAGACCATAGAAGCTTGGGCTTTAAGCTCACTGGGCTAATAATAACTACCTATGATATAATAATGCTAATAAGGCTAATAATAATTCAGGAATATTTTGATGACAAATAATTAATTGTATTCATTATTTTATTAACTATTTCCTGACATGTAATTAATAGAATTTGTGGTAAAATATGCTCTATAATTGTAATCCTTTTGACATTGTACTTTAATATTATTTTTTATATAATTCATTTTCTAGTTTAATATTTGCATGGCTAACTAAGTCAAACATGTGGACATACCAATTGTAAATATCTTGGAAAACCATGTTAAAAGCAAATAAATATTTCTGATTTCTGATTTCTTATGTACACTATCGAACACAAAACAAATACGAATAGGATACAGTTAAGTCCGCAAAAGCCGTTACGAGGGGATCAGGGAATCAAAATTCTTGTACATAGTAAGGTATCTACGATCAGCTTTAATAATTACTATGAATAAAATAGTAATTCAGATTAAACTCTTTGACGTCTCGAAAAAGAAATATTTTTGTAAGTGCCTATAGATTTAAGATAAACACGTCTCGAATTTCAATGGAAATTCAATTAACTTACACTTTGTCAAAAATGAATCGAAAATCTGATAGCAGTTTAAATACATACATACATACATACACTCACGCCTTTTTCCCGGAGGGGTAGGCAGAGACCACATCTTCCCACTTGCTACGATCCTTACAGACTACTTTCGCTTCATCCACATTCATTAATCTTTTCATACACGTTCGCCGGTTTAGGGTACTCTTGACCTGACCTTTCTTTAGAACTTCCCCGATTTGATCAAGATAAGTTCGTCGAGGCCTTCCCCTTCCAACATTTCCATTCATACTCGCCATATATATCTTTTTAGTCAATCTGCTTTCATTCATCCTCTCAACATGTCCAAACCATTTAAGCATTCCTTTTTCAATACTGGTCACTACATCCTCTTTTACACCACATCGATCCCTTATCACACTATTTTTAATCCTGTCACTCAGATTGACTCCAATCATACTTCTTAACGCATTTCCACTGCATTTACACTGCTTTCATGTTTTCTCTGCCACACCCAACTTTCACTCCCATACATCAGTGTTGGAACCAACACCCCTCCATGCATAGCCAGGCGGGCCTTTTCGGACACCTTCTGACTGCTCATAAAAGCGTGCAACGCTCCATTCACCATGTTGCCGGCATTTACTCTCCTTTCAATATCACTATTACACCTTCCATCCGCTGTAAACATTGATCCCAAATAAACAAACTCTTTCACTTGCTCCACTTTTTCATCTCCTATCAAAATGTTACACTCTGTCATGCTATCCTCCTAAAGCTAGCAGTTTAAAGGTTTTCTTTAATGGCGAAATATATACCTACAGGGTTTTCAGTAAGTAGGTACCACGACAAACTTAAGGAGAAGCAAGTTGTAACGTTCAGGGTCATCATCATACAAAAAAAACTCTGTAAAAGTGTCATAGTTTTCGAAATAGTACTCGTTGGATCCAATTCTTCATTATTGGAGATGTAGCCGTCACCGTTCGACGTCCGGCCGTGCTATAGGCCATTCACGCTCCATTCATATTTTACGTGATGCAGGACGCCGATGGGTTCTTTGATCTACTCGCCACTGCGGCGAGCACCATGGCGTCTAGGTCCCAGGGTGGGGTACCGGCTAGGAGAAGGGCTGCATCTGCCGCAATAGAACGGAATGCTCGGACTGCCCGGATTGTTAGATGGCGTTGCGCCTTCCGGAGCTGCCCTATATTGAGCTAGCGCGCGATTTGTATCAATTACGATTCCTGCATAGTGTTGGAGTTACAGTCGATTAAGCAGGAATCAAATCTTATAAACTAAACTAAAATGTAAAAAATAAATTATAGTTTAAAAAACTAAAAAACCACGCTTTTAAAACAGATTGAACTAAAAAATTAAAAATAAAACTGTAGTATTTAATTGAAAAATTCATATTATTTTACAAAAAGCGTGGGGGGCTTGATTTTGATTTGTTGTAAATATTCTATCAATAATTTTCTATATCTTTGGATATCATAACAAGCACCGCTTTTTGTACAATAATATGAATTTTTCAATTGATTACTACAGTTTTATTTTTAATTTTTTAGTTCAATCTGTTTTAAAAGCGTGGTTTTTAGTTTTTTTAAACTATAATTTTTAAGTGGAGATAGTTGAAGGGATGGAGAGTGACATAGGCTACTTTATGTCTCTTTCTAACCCCCAATTCCCTCAAATAGGGGGTGGAAGTTAGTATTGAGCATTTCGCAATTTTCAAGGTAGAAAGCTAAAAATTGGTATGTGGACTATTAAAATAGTGACTTTAAAAAAATGCAACATTTTTTTTGGAAATCTTCACACAACTCCTAAAAAGAGCGGATGAAATATCATTTTGTAAAATTTTATTTTTATATTGTTACCCCGAATTTAATGCGAGCGAAGCCGCGGGCAAAAGCTGCATGTGTTAATATAGGCTGGTTTCTAAGGGTAGAGTTTACCAACAGACGTTTAAGTTTTAAACAGCGTTTAAAATATTATTTGACATTATTTGTATGGGAATTGTGTCAAATTAATCGTCAATCTATGTTTACCGGCTGTTTAAGAATTGGTGAACTCGGGTCTAGGTCTATGCTTTCATATACTTTTAGTGAAAGCTGTTAATTTGAAAATACAAATTAAAATTGTTTTACACATCATTCGATTATGAGCGAAGTCTAAAACCAGAAACACTGATTGAAAATGTAATGTAAGTACTTTTTTACCCATTTTCCTTTTTTATTTATACAGGGTGAAATTTTAACCACCTTCCAAATTTTAATATATCAATCTACGAGACAAAAAACAAATGACGTATTTTTTTTTTTGGTATAGCCCAGTACAAAAAAGCACTTAGAAAATGTCCGCTAAAAATCTAAAATTTTTAATACGAGTACGTCTGCCTAGAAACACTTTTTTTACGCGATTCGCATCTCATTCATTCACTACGATACTATTAATATGTTTTTAATTTTCCCTTTATACCTTAACAGGCCTAGAACCGTAAAAATTGAAAACTATATAGCGAAAAATATTTTCGGGTGAAAGCTTGATTTACATTTTTTACTTCATAAATGGGCTCTAAATACGATACTGAACGCCTATAAAAATTTTGGAAAGTGGTTAAAATTTCATCCTGTATAATGTGGTTTAACTGAGAAACCAACATGAATTACTAGCCCAGAACGGACTGCTGAACATAGGCCTTTCCAAACAGTCGATTTTACTTTAATCGCCATAGCTTTTAAGCTTTGCAGACTGTTTGGCGATGGCAATTTGACCAATGTTCAAGAACGCGTTGCTGTCCATTACGACCGACACCGGCCCGATCTCGCCCGCTTGTATGGGCCCCGGCACGAGCGAGCCGTATAGACGCTAGCGCGACGGACCTAGGCTGAGCGCCTTCAGCGCTCGCCATATTTTCACCCTGTTTAACTGTTTAAAGCTTTCTATATAAGGTTTCAGTGATAGGTCTGCGTATGTTCACAAAATATAGGTATTCCATTTGTTAGTTGGTTCACAGCCATAATTTAGTAAGATTGAATGAACTCTTCACTAGTACTAACTCCTAGGTTTGAATTTAGGTGGTGTATAGACACCACTTATTTTTAATTAGTACAAAAAAATTTAAGGTTAATTAGCGGGAGACATATGTTATTATAAAAGTTTTTGCAAGGGCCAGAATTTCACTCAGAACAACGAACTAACAATTGAATAATACATATAATTAACCTTAGGTAGTCTAAAAAAACGATTGTAATATTCAATATCTTTACAAAAGTTTTGGTAGGTAAACTAACCTACTTACTAGAAACGACTCCAATTATAGGCAAACCAACCACTAAAATGTATGATAGGCAGTTGATTTAGAAAGTGCAAAAGAAACTTCCTTCTGTGAAATAGATACTTTTGGTAAACTCTTTGAGAATCATATCTCACACAACGGCAAAAATATCACCAGTATTATAATCGATAACATTTGCCGAACTCAGTACCTACCTACACTACACACAGCGTCTCGGCTCAGTGAGTCAATAAAACATTAAACATATATGTCCAGAAGTCGATTGACTGCGATAGGCTGATGATGATGTTCTAAGAAAACTTTCCTTAATTTTTCATTATGTTTTCCCGCTACTTCATCCGCATGGATAGCATGGACCTTGGCATTGGATTCTGAGAGAAACGAATGATTGCTTAAAAAATTGTATGATAACCAATCGGCGGCGCCATCTATCGTCTGTGTCGCGAGACTTCATACAAAATATAACTGGTAAGTTTATGGTTAATGGTTTAAGACATTTATTTCTCAAAGCAGAATATTACAATTCACTTACATGAGAAACACTAGATTAAAAGTAAATCAATTGACACATAGAAAACGAGAACAGAACATAGCGACACATTTTTAGAAAAAATAGGTACCTAATTTACTTACATTTTACAGTGTTTAGTTCAAATAACAATCACTTAGCCAAAAAACAAAAAATTATCCATACTTTACTCGTATTTATGTAATTTTGTGGGTATTCTGTTAAATGAAAATGAGTGAATGCACAACAGCGCGTCGTCCGTGGTGACTGTTGAATGCAAGGTCCATATTAAGTATCGATTTTCTTGATAGCAATTGCATAGACATTAATACGCTCTCACAATCATTTTAAAAGATAAAAAAACCATACATTGAAGTAGTCGTGTTGTCAAGCGCTACTTACACGGATTTTGGGGTAAAAATTTAAGTTATGATGTCTGAGTTACGTCACTTGAAAGTTTAATCAAACATCCATACCTACATACACACGAAAAATCAAAAACTGACATCGAAAAATGAATAATCCTAAAAATTCACACAACTTGATAAAATTACTTGTGAAAATGTTAAATATTGTAGTATTATTGTAGAAGTTCATACCTAATGGCCTCTGATTTTAGATCTATCTGATAAATGTGTACTTTTGTTTCAAGAATGCTTGACATTCTTTCCGTCCGTATGTATCGTGTGACACAATATTATTCCTGCTTGCAAAAACAAGCTCGTTAGTGGTAGTTTTTCGGTAATATAACAAATAATGTTTGTGGATTGTGTTTCTTTACTATGAATATACTTATCTTGATCAATAGATTTTTACTCCTACACGTTTACTGCGAATAGAAAGTTTGGGATAGACTGTAGTATAGATACTAGTACAATATTGTTAAGAATAATTATAGTGAGATCTATAATAATCTTTGTCCCTAGAATGTCATACAATAATTTGTTGATATTATGATACACAATCAATAAAAATATTTAAAGTAGAACTAAAATATGAAATGTAGGTAATCATCACTGCGCGTGCAAAACCGCGAAAGAGCAGTTTGTTGTTAATGTAAATACCGCGTATCTGCATTTATTTGTACGGGGAGAAAAAAACATCAAAATCATTCGACTGTATTTTACGGCCTGAACTACTACGTTTAAAGCAGATACGTACGCGGTACCTATCTACAAACTGCTCTTTCGCGGTTTTGCACGCGCACAGAATGTAATGTAAAACTGAAGTTGGTTTATAAAATAAATACATGTTTGTTTGTTGTTCCCTATTCTCCATGGTTGTTCCATCCATATACTTAATGATTCCATACATAATTCCTACATTTATGAATCATGTTTCGTAACGTAACTATTCAGGTACTTAGTAAATAACTAGTTACCTACCTCTTTTTTCCTTCTCCAAGCACATATTTTTATAGCTTAGTATTTGAATAGTCTCTGAAATTAACTACAGATAGACAGACAGACAGATATCTAACCTAACCCTTTTTTCTGGTCTCCCGGGGGGAAATGCTTTACGCATACTCGTCACTTTGGGGGAAACGACGGGTTATGTGGGACTCTCCCACCGCCAACCCTTATCGCGACAAAGAAGGGTCCAGTAGGGCATACCTACCAAAATAACCCTCGGGGTGCACCCCTAAACCAAACCGCCGTTCCTGGAACCGGGCTGACCGAAGCAATCTCCAGACCCTAGTGGTGAACACTCATGCCATTTGCCACGCCTAGAAGCCAGTCTGGTGCACATGGACCACCAGACGAATCAGGTCGTTTGTTGTAACCTGGAACCCCCGAACAGTGCCACTGACCAGTGCCGACTTCAGTTCTGACCTCTGGTCAGTGCAGGATTCACACATTTGCCGCCCCTACTGACCTCTAAAATTAGATACACTGTTTACAATATCGTTAATTCCTTTTTATTACAACTTTTTGTGTACATTTTTAAGCTAAGAAAAACAAAGCTTTGTTTTTACTGCTCTAATTATAATTTTTTGGGCCTATTTGCCACCCCCCTAATTGTGCCGCCCTAAGCTTCAGCGTTTTCAGCTTCTATGGTGGTATCAATAATTTATCGTCAGCGTGGTCAAAATATGTCGAAACTTCTGTTCAATTACTTGAGTTTGTTAAATTTTTTAAATGACAAAGTATTAATAGATAGATTTGAATTGGCGATGCCAGTTGGCAGCACAGCCTTCGTTGTGCAGAATGTTGTCGCTTAGAAAAAAATCTGACAAAATGATGTTAACACTGCCATCTACTGGCACGCATTAAAACAAAGATGCAACACTTACCAAACATCGTCTGTTATTCTATGAAAAGCAGGACTGGCGAATATAGAGGAATTCCCCTCTGTGCTTCCTTCTCAGTTGATATATTAGGTAGGTACAGTACATAAGTACTTGTAGAAAAAAAAACTAACTATCCTATAAATTACAGAAAAACCTAATTCTTTAATCCTAATTCTCTTAATTAAATCCTCTAATTTAATACCTAGTTCTTTTGAGGTGGGTTTCGGCATATTTAGGCTTGTCTAGTGTGTTTTTTTTTAATCAAGCTATATCATCCCACTGCTGGGCAAAGGTCTCCCCTAAACTCCGCCACTGAACTCTATCCATCGCCAACGACTCCCATTCCCCGGCAGCCGGACCAAATCATCAAACCACCGTTTCTTGGGTCTACCTCTTCGGCGATAGCCATCCTCAGGTACCCATCGTGTTGCGATTTGAGCCACCTATTGGGGTGCATTCTACAGACATGCTTCGCCCTCTCCCATTTTATCTTCGCTATTTTTCACCAACATCTGCGACCCCGTTTTTTGGTCGGATTGTGGTGTTCCGGATTCTATCCATCCTTTTTACACCTAATATGCTCCGCTCCACAGCCCTTTAGTAGACCTTATGTTTGGACTTCTGACTTTCAGTCAATGACCAGGTCTGCGCCCTGCATGTAAAAATGGGCAGGATGCAAGAGTTGACGAGTTTCCGTTTTAATGAAGCTTGAGCTTTTCCTTCATGTAGGTTTTCATGGACCGGAAGCTCTTCCAGGCAGTTTCGATGCGGCGGTCGATTTCTTTGTCTTGCCTGTTTTCGAAGGAAACTATCTGACCCAATCTTTCTTTATAATATTAACATTTTTTTTGTTTACGCAGGAAAAATGCATAACGCATACCTATTGCTTCAGGGGCAGCCGTCGGTTATGTGGGACTCTCTTGTTGGTGCCCGACAAGTAGGGCATGAATATCGGAATTCGGAATCTCGAAATATAGGAATCTCGGAACGAATTTCCGATATTACAATTCCGATATTGAGTGATACAATATCGTATAATATCGGAATCAGTGAAAATTTCTATATGAATTAATAAATAAAGTGTTTGAGCACCAAAGATAAAGATTGTTTTTTGTAAGACATGAGTACTTTTACAGCCAGTTGGTATAAAAAAAAATGTTGTGCTTACATATCTTGCCTTTCGGCGTACAAATATTAGGTGCTATATAGATAATATTAATTTAGCCAATCATACAATAATATTCCAATTCCTAATCAACAATAATCATTCATAAGTCAGTAAATTTAAGTCAATGTCAGTAAAACGATTATAATGTTAATAATAATAATTAAAAGGTAAGTATAGTCTTTCTATAAAAGCCTATATAAATATATTTGAGCTATAACCACAGAGCTTTGAAGTCCATACGTATCGCCGTAGGAGAAAGAGGAGTATATCTGACACAGGCATCAGTTTTAGTTAGAAGTGAGTGTGTCTATTCGTCAGCAGGATATTTTTGTAATAAGATACGAAGTTCTTACTTGACTTATTGTTTTAGGTACTCGTGATCGGGCAGAGGGCGTCCACAGCTGTAGTCCTACATCGCGTTCGGTCTTGAGCTTCGCGTTTCATTTGACTCCAATTCTTGCCGATTTTTTCCTCTCATCTGCTACAGTGCGACGCCAAGCTTGCTTGGGGCGGCCGCGTTTACGTTTTCCTTGGCGATTCCAATCCAGAACCTGTTTGGGAATATGATCGGAATACCTCCGGAGAGTGTCGCTAATCCAGTTCCACTTGCTGCGCTTGATCTGCTGATCTATCGGGGTTTCGTGGCAGCGTCCAACAGGTGTTCGTTGGCAATTTTCTCGGGCTAGTACACACCGAGAATTTGGCGAAGACAGCGATGAAGACCTGGAGTTTGTGCGTTAGGGACTTGGTGACCTTACTCGTTACATCATTACACGTTTCGCACCCATTTAGCAATACGGATTTGACGTTGGACCCAAAAATCTTGATCTTAATCCTTCGAGTCAATTTCCGTAACTGCCATACGGGTCGAAGTTGCGCGTTGCTCGAGCCTTGATAATGCGTTAAGTAATGTCCTCTTCTGTACCTCTAGTTTCTGACACGACAATCCTGAGGTAAGTGAAATTGTGGACTCGTACCACATCCTCTGCACCAATCCGTAGCGGTGTGCAATTTTTCAATTATTCACTCCAGATGGCATCTCTTGGGTCTTCCGGCAGTTGATTTTAAGCCCCGTAATGCCCATGCTCTCGATGTAAGTCGTCGGTCTTGGATTGCATGTCACGGTGCATGTGACTTAGCAGGCAGATATCATCGGCATAATTTAAGTCCTCTAAGACATCGGTTATGATGACCCACTCTATCCCACGTCTCTTGGCTTCGTATGAAAGATGCCTACAAAGTTCACTGTCCGATAAATGCTTGATGCTTTGTCGTTTTTGAGAACGTATGTATTACCAAGAAAAATGATCGCTTAAAAATAGATTGTTGATTTTTTTTACATTTTATATTAAGGGTTAAAATGTCTGTTGATGTTTATTTTACTTATTTAATAGAAGTGATAGAGAGTTATAATGACAAATATGTGATAAACAAATTAAGAGCTTTGTTATGTTTGAAAACTTGTTATCACAAAAATCGATCACGTAAAAATAGATAGATAGATAGATCAGAATTTATTTGTAATTGTTAATTCTGCCTTCATATTTTTAATTATACGAAGTTATTCCTATTTGATTACAGTAATAGAAAATAAGAATTAAAAATATTAACACGTTTTTGTGCCAAAATATAAGGCAGATTTTTTTATTTTATTTAATCCAACATTACAACGTTTTTCATTTGGTGGCCCGTCTGCTCGTTTTCACTACACAATATAATTTTGCAGACAATACAGGCATATAGATGTTAATTTAATTATATTATGAGCTCAATGAGTTATTCGTGATTATACATATTATTATCATTATAAATTATCTTATTAACAATCCGAATTACAATCAAATAAAAAAAATAAAAAAACAAAACAGTGTCAGCGCAGTGGTCACAAAAATTTCACAATATGTCATTAAGTTATCATTATATTTACCTACTATACCTATGTCAACTAAGCTACTATGTCAAAAACAAATAAATGTTTCAATGAACAGTAACAGTTGAATAGCTCAAGGTCAAAACATCTTTAATTACGGATTTTAAAAGAAAATTGCCTAATTTTATAAGTTCAAAATATTCTAGGGCAAATCTATACTAATATTATAAAAAAGAAGAGTTTGTTTGTTTGTTTGAACGCGCTAATCTCAGGAAGTACTGGTTCTAATTGAAAAATTCTTTTTGTGTTGGATAGTCCATTTATCGAGGAAGGCTTTAGGCTAAAGAACATCACGCTGCAACCAATAGGAGCGAAGCTTGATTGAAAAATGTTGCAAAAATTGTCGCGATCATAATAACAGAAATTGACGCGGACGAAAGTCGCGGGCAACAGCTAGTTAAAAATAAGTTATGCGGTAATAAATCATTTTTACATTTATTTATTTGCTAAGCATGACGTGTTATTATTTTTATCATAACTAAGAAGAAAGATTAGTTGCTATCGCGACTTTAGGTTTTTTGGGGTGCGAGTAGGGAAGGGGGTGCCCCCGTTACTCCCAACTATCCTATCAATTCAGGATACGTATTTTTGGAGATATTTATTTATAGGTTAGGAATAAGAAAATCGTACTTTCTATTCACTTTTGAGGCCATTATGGGGTTTTTTGGAGAGGGAGTCATCCCCAACCCCATCCCCTATCGTAGCAATTAGGGGTTTAGAATAGTTTTCGTCAACTATGAGAATGAGAAATAAAGTATTTTTTATTTTATACAATTCATATTTTGAAATTGTAATGTTTTTTATTTATTTTGATATTGTAAAAATTGTAATGTTTGGTTAAATAGCTGTTGCCCGCGACTTCGACAGCGTCAATTTGTGTTATTATGATCGCGATTATGAAGTTTTTGAGGAATAAATAAAGTACTAATGCGTAGATGATATTTTTAGGTTTATTTAAGTTTTTATGTAAATATTTTTTCAGTACTCCCTGAGATTAGCGCGTTCAAACAAACAAACAAACAAACAAACTCTTTAGCTTTATAATATTAGTATAGATAGTCAATTTGATAATTATAGGTCTAAATTACATTTAACAATGTTTTTGTAATTCAAATTCTGGTATTTTACAGAAAGGTGTAATTGGTTAAGGTATTCTAAATGTTATGGTTATTTGAGTTCGTACATTTCAAATAAAGACGTTATGGTTTTTGTCATTCTTATGACAAAAACCATAACAAAAACCATGCACCCATGCGGTATAGATTGCACCATGCAGTGCAGCCCGCCCGCCATACGCAATAATAAGTTTTTTGACACGATCTGGGCCGCCCCTCTAAATCTGGCCGCCCTAGGCCCGGGCCTACCGGGCCTTAGGGTAAATCCGCCACTGCGATGCACCGCCTAAGTACGGCCTAAGTACGGCCTATGCCGGACCTCAGGCATAAAGTATAGGTGATCCTATACACCAGGAATCACCCCCAGTCTGGCAAGCTGTGCAATGCGAGCGTTGAGTCCCCCGGCCCAACGCCCACTAGCCTGCTAGAGGGGGGAAGTTGAGCTCGGTGTATGCCTTCTCGTCCTCCCCCATCTACGACTTCGGGTCGGGTCCGCAAGCAACCTCGCCGACCCGAACCGTGGCCACCCTTTGCAACGACAGTGCATGTCGGCGGCTAAGTGTGGCGTCTCACGCCCACTCGCCGCCCAGCATAGCTCAAACCATACTGGGAAGCGAGCGACTACCGTCTGCTGCGGGGCTGACGCCCCAACGGCAACACCGTCGTCGCGCCCTCCAGCGCGAACCGCCACAACAGGCCACGGGCTGAAGCCCGCTACTACCGTCTAGAGACGCATTTAACAGCGGACTGCCCAAGCCCACTGGAAGCGTCTCCCGTGTGGGTTTTGGTCCGCGCCGGCCAAATGGCCGGTACCCTCCATGTCTGGAGGGCGTTCCCCTATTTCTCCACCTGGGGACGCGCCCGGTAGGAGACCCAAAACTCCCTCGGAAACATAACCTAATCCTAAACTAACCTAACTCATTGATAAATATGCGTGATTTATACATTTCAATGATCCCAAAAGTTTTACGTGAGAAAGTGTATCCGAGTCAAATAGGAGGGCCTTTCTTTGTTTCTCAATTTTATTTGATTTAGCCTACTCACTGACATAATATTATTATAACAATACCACCACTTTATCACAATAAATGCCGATTATGTATGATAATTTCACAAAATTACGAAACAGAGTTCATCTTTCTCTTTTCGATTCCCGCGCAAAACTCTTCTGCTTTTTTTCGTCCTGTCCATATTAGGCACGACAATAAACCATCTAGCCAAGCGAAATGCATATTTAAATCAATAACTTTCAAAAAAAATATGAGCAAAATCTGCAAGCGTTCAATTTTACAAGCCTTGCTAATATTTCGTAAATTACTACATGATCTTGTAAGAACTATCTTTTTAAATGTAACTTTCAGGGATTAGTTTTGATAAACAGGGCACTGCTAGTGCCACGTCACACTGGGTGTGAGTGACTGTACTGGTTCAGTGGCATTTTATTTAGTTTGTGCCTAAAAGCCGATCCGATTAATTGTAAACATTTGTTCATAAACACATTTTGTTATCGGTTTAACAACAAAAGTTGACTTGTTTGAATGTATTTAAAACAGTTTATCATTATTATTCATGTGGTAGCACATGAGTAAATATTTATTCATGTGATGGTAGTAGTGTGGACCAATGATAATGTAATAAACTTAAAAGATATATTATTATTTATTTAGGGACGGGGGGGGGGGGGGGGAATCAACGAATGGCGGTGCAACTGATGATACATCTATCTAAATAGATTTATTATGATCGGGCCATTTGGCAAGGTGACTAGCATAACGTGTAAAGGACGTAAGCGGTAGATAAAACAGTGCTGCCTTCAATTTTAATGTTGAGAAACTTTGTTGTCGAGCATCAGTCACTCACGATGTTTCAATGACTACGGGGCTTTATTGTGACAGTCTGCTGCGGATAAATTTTTGAAGTGCTCTGTGCTTTATACACAAATTGTTGGGATGAGCTATCAGCACAGTTAAGATAATGCTTAAGTCTATTGGCGATTCCAAGATTATTACTAGCGACTTAAGGGTCAAAATTGTAAAACTGTCTAAGAACGACACTTTGTGAGATTTTGATAGAATTTCGAGGAAATAAATATTTATTAATTTCAGTACATAAACTTGAAAAATTATGTCTCATACCCTTTATGACAAGGTTTAAAAATATAAAAAAATCTCAACTTGTACTAGTTGAGCGAGATAGATTTCCTTGTATAGTCCTTATAATATAGCTTGATGTTGTTGTTGTTGTTGTTTTCTTCACCCATTCTGGGTAGGCAAAGGGAACTATGCCCATACAGCCAATTCTTTAGTAATATTTTCTTTATTTTTGCATTAAAACGTTGATGTTAGACGTTTTAATGCTTCGATGGAGTTTTTGGAGACAGTCGAAAGATTGAAGGAATGTAGAGAAGTCCCCAAGAAAGAGGTGAACTGTTCGCGATCCCGCGCAAAATTCACGACCCACTTTTCTTGGTTACGACCCATACACCATGTTATTTCACCGAACTGTATATTGTTCACTCGCACGACACTTTGTTTCGCAAAATAACACCACTTTTACGACCCAAAAATCACTATAAACAATAAAAATTTCGATAAAATAAACGGACTCCAAACGTATCTCATGAACTCCCGCCAAAAAACCCATAATAATATAGCTTGATTAGAATGACAGTTCTCACTGAAAGAGACGATGTAACTTTGTACCAGCGTCACACAAGTGAAACACATTTGCACACGAAAAAATATTGGTAACTGGCATGTTAAGAATATTTTTTTATACATTGCTGTACATATTAATCAATTTAATTATATAAAATAACTTACTGATCTGATTTTCGTTTCATTTTATTCACAATAACTGATTTTTTTTGTTTGATCAGTCGAGTCAGTCCCATCACTAGTCACCTCAGTTTGACAGGTGTCATTCTAATCAAGCTATATTTTATGGACTTTCGGGGTTTTGCGCGGGAAACGAGAAGAGAAAGCTGGACTTTGTTTCGTAATTTTGTGAAATTAACCTAAGCGGTATTTATTGTGATAAATTGGTGGCATTGTTATAATAGGAATGTGTCAGTGAGTAGGATAAATCAAATAAAAGTGAGAAACAAGGAAAGGCGCTCTTATTTGACTCTGATCCACGTTCTCACGTAAAACTACTGTAATCATTGAAATATTTAAGCCACCCACACATTTCAATGACTTAGGTTAGGTTTCATTTCATTTTATCTCATTTAATTTCCTTTTTGTATTCATATCAATAAAAAAAATCTACTGAAGACTTGGCTGTATGGGCATAGTTCCCTTTGCCTACTCAGAATGGGTGAAGAAAACAACATTTTATGGACTTCATAGGCTGTCTCCACTGAGCTGTAACAAATACAAGTCAATGGCTGTCTCACTCAAGCTCTGAGATATTTACAAGTCAATGCACTCAAGTAACTTACATATTACATAACTGGAATAAGCACTTAGTATTGTACAATTGTAGAAAAATCAAATCAATTATGACACGTAAAGTCGATAATACATTGTGAACGCGATGCGGTCTGACGTTTGGTGAGGCGTCTGTTTCAACTTTCAATAGTCTGTTTCATTCTTAGTAATACCAGAAAAAAAAATACATAATTGTTAGGAATACATATTGACGTCCCATAATTTTTAACATACTGCATGGCCCTTGTAGTATTTTTTTCTAATATTTTTTTTTTAATAATGCTAGTTATACTGAATCCTTCTTAATAAAGTAACTAAATATAATTTTATTTGTACAGAAAAGACAAAAATTATAACTATATTTAGTAAATTAATTTACCCCAAATATGGCAACCTTATGTTGACACTTAGTGTGTAGTCTGTCATATACAAATTCAACTGAATCTTTGTGATCTGACACTAGTGTTTTTTGCAGACTACCCAGAAGTGAGAGCATAAAAAAGAGTGGCTTGACGCTATGTCTAAAGAAAACTTTCAAAGATACTCTGTAATTTGTAGCCTGCATTTTAACCCCGAGGATATCTTTAGATAAAAGTCATCAATGATTGTATGACTGTTCGCAGGTAACTGAGCAGGCTGCTGCTGACGCTTTCGCTGAGTTCTTCAGCTCCGTATTTCTACCCGACGCCCCTTTATTGTGCCCCAATGCAGCTGCTCGTACCGCTGGCTCTCATTGTAACTCAAATTACGTCTCCGTAGGACAAATAGTCGAGCCCGATTTGAGGTTAGCTGTTAAGCAACTCAAGCCAAGGTCATCAGGGGGGCCCGATGGCGTCCCTGTATTTCTGGCTAAAGATTGCATCTCAGCTTTGGAGCAACCTCTTCTGTTTCTCTTCAATCTGTCCTTAAGTAAATCAGTATATCCCAATGTCTGGAAACTATCTAGAGTTATCCCTGTACCGAAGGGAGAAGCTGGTTGCGATGTCTCAGCTTTCAGACCGATCGCAGTCCTTCCAGTTTTTGCTAAAATATTTGAGATAATACTGAATTCATACATTAGTAGACAAATCCGCCACCAATTACATGATGCTCAGCATGGGTTCCGAGGTACTCGTTCGACTACTACTAATTTGGTAACTCACGTAGATTATATCTATGCTGAAATGGACGCTGGTTGGCAGGTCGACGCTGCCTACTTTGATTTTAAGAAGGCATTTGACCTCGTCGATAATGACATTCTTCTCCGGAAGTTGGCGATAATGGGTTTTACTCCTAAGCTTCTCAACTTTTTCTCAAATTACCTAAAGAACCGACGCCAGTTTGTGAGAGTCCAGGGGTATGAGTCTTGCAATTACTGCGTGAGATCTGGCGTGAGCCAGGGTAGTACCTTAGGTCCAACTTTCTTCTTAATATTTATTAACGATCTGCCTAATAGTGTACTCTCCTCAAAGTGTCTTCTTTTTGCCGACGACCTCAAATTGTCCTTGGGGATTAACGATAAAACAGACTGTATAGCTTTACAAAGGGACATCGATGCTGTTGCTGAGTGTTCTCAGTCTTCCGTTTAACAGCAGTAAATGTAAAATATTAACTTTTACGCGGAAACGTTCCCCCTTATATGAAAATTATAAGTTGAATGACACGGTTATGGAAAGGGTCACCGAAATTCGAGATCTATGATTAATATTGGACCATCAACTGGATTTTCACCAGCATGTTGAGGTTGTATGCAAGGCGGCAAGCAAAACGTTGGGCTTTGTAATGCGATTAAGTACGCAGTTTGACGATTTGAGGGTGGCGAGGGTACTGTACAACTGTTATGTTCGTAGCAAACTAGAGTTCGGTGCTATCATTTGGGATCCTTATGAGCATAAATACAGCTTACTGGTAGAAAAAGTCCAACGTAAGTTTGCTCGGTGGTTATATAAGAGGGAGTACGGATATTACCCATTCTTATGTCCCTCAGTTTTCGTATCTGGTATGCTACAGATGGACACCCTACAAATAAGAAGAATAGTACAATATGTAATGTATTACATATTGATAATACATAACAAGATAGGCAGTCCTAATGCTTTGGAGAAGCTATGCTTAATGGCGCCAGCCCGAACCGGGTGGGACGAGGCGGGAATGGTCGCGCCTCGATGGCGTCCGTGCCTCCTATGCAGGCCAGGTGCGCGCACGCGGCGCGGCGCCCACGCACCGACCGTTCGTGCTTTACGGCTATTGAGTGACATGCTTGCTCGGCACTACGATATCGACATATTTGCCGATAGTTTGGGATACCTTCGCAACAGAGTTTACACATTCGCCAATGATGTTGTAGTATATTGATCCAACAATTGTATTTATTGTATTATTTGACATCTAATTTAATTATTGGTTCTATGATTGTTTATTGACTTATTAACTATTTTGACATTGACATTAGATCTACTTATGCATGAACTGATTGTAGTTTAATTTTAAGATTTGATATTTGATTTGTGTTTTGACATATTTACTTTTCTGACTTTGACATTAGATTAATTTATTGCATGAATTAATTGTAATTTAATGATTTGATATTTGACAATTATTTTATAATCGTGTATTCTTTCAACCTTACCTTGCTGGCGCTTTGGATCATTCTGTAAGCCTGCAAGATTGCTTGTTTAAATAAATAATAAATAATAATAATAAATAATAAATGACCTGGAGCTAAGTAAGTATTGTAGATACTGTTTATTAAAAAAAAGTTTCTAATTTAATATCTTGTTTTACTATTTTTAAGTCTCATCCTTGAATTTTGAAAATTTGCAATTTAAGAACTTTGGGTAATGGGAAAATGACGTCTCGTTTTGCGTTTAGGAACAGCGTTATAATCCTATGTATTCTACTTCAATTTACTAACTAGTACTTCTAAATAAACCATGTACTACGAATTAAAATCGAAATTCTAGTGTGTAAGTTCAGTAATTTTAAAGTAAGAAAACATTTGCTCAGAAAATCTGTAGTGACAGATGCAAATAAGGATAATTATATTTTTTAAGTGAGATAAAATGGTAACCGATATCAATTTCCTTATCATTTTATCCAACACCCCGTTGGTCTAGTGATTTAAATACCGGGCCAAGATCTCGGGATCCCAAGTTCGGACCCCGGGTCTAGCAACAAAAAGTTTCGAATTTTCGAACGTTGCTCGAGTTTGTGATCACCAGCACGCATTTGGCAAGCAAGGTGATTATGCCAATTCCCATCAAGCAGTGGTAACTTGAATTTAATAATGGAGGCATTTTTCCTGCTGCAGTGGGATGATTATAGGCTGTTACTTTCTTACTTTCTATCATTTTATCACGTACATACTAATTACTATGTGTACACCAACTGAACCCAAAATCAACACTACATTGCATCTGGAAATAAGGATTCTAAGGGGCATGACTAGAGATCATGCTCTCCAGTCGCCGCACCCCATGAAATGTTCATTTTCTTCAAAATTACTGAACGAACAAACTAGATTGTAACTCGAACATAGTGTACTAGTACACTCGTACTTAGGTAGAACATTGAAGTATAATAGGTTAGACCGCGGTACAAACAGTATAACACAAGGAACAACATCTGGTAACAGAGAAATATTGTCAGTATATAAACTTAAAAAAAAATGTCTCAGGCGGGACTCGAACCCGCATCTCCTCGCATGCCGGGCGGGCGCCATACCATACCGAGGAGATGCGGGTTCGAGTCCCGCCTGAGACAAAATTTTTCAAGTTTATATACTGATATTATAAGTGCAATTAAGTTGCTAAAATATCAAATAAAGTAGAGAAACATTGCTTTAATATATTATTAGCTATTTTATCCACGTATCCTCCTATTTTTTCAACATGATTGCAATATTTCTACTTTTTCAACGCTATTATGTAAAATAAAACCTATCTTTTATGTAAAAATAGGTTGTATCGAAAATCAAGCTGCAAACAGTGAATACAAAAATTTTAATATCATTGTATATTTTCTGCATTAGGCAAAATTTCTTTGACCTAAATTTTAAGTGGTCTCAATAAGTTATAGGTGGTCACCCTACAGACGTTAGAGGCCTCTATCTCTGTCACTCGGACCGCGTTTTTTTACTAGTGTACATTCCAGTTATATAATATGTAAGTTCCTTGGTCTCACTTGCTTCTTTCCTATCTGTCGCTCATTCTACTTATAAACTACACTCCCTTCTGCCAAGCATAGTACCAAGGTATAAATCAAAGTCTATGGTTGGTATAAATATCCGAACGTACACAGACTAAATAAAACTCACTCGTTCGTCAATGTCTGTCATTCTATAATATTTCCACTGAGCTGATTATTTCAGTCTGTCGTTCTTTTTTACGATTGTTGATTTTATTGTGCGCACTTTAGAGTAGATTTTAACTTGGCGTGAGACTTTTGGGACTTGGGCTCTGTGGCCTCTGTGGGTGGCTATCTGTCTGGCTGGTGGACGGTGGTGTCTAAATTGTGTTCTGTGGTGGTGTCGGTGGTCTGCCTGCCATCCATTTGATCCATTCATTATTATTTCATTCGTTCTTAAAACGTGAACGCGAGTCGTGGAAACATGTCTGCCGTTTGTGTTATTTGACGTAAATAATTTTAAAATATTAATTACACTCGCATCTACGTAGTGATTTTTGGTGCTAACTCAGTTTTATAATGTGTGTGGTCGTGCAGTGAGTCGTTCATATGAGGCTGCTATACAAAACTGGTCCAATGGAGTCGCTGCGAAAATGGTTCTACAAACCAAAGGTATGTCAAAACAATTTTCTTTATTTGATATTCACAATAACAAACAGGTTTTATTAGTTTGTTTATCTGGTTGCGTCGTTTAGAACTGTCAATAGATTATTTTACGTGTTTGAAAGAAGACAATTAGTATAAAATATACAGCCATACAATGTAAACATTTTTAAACTTATGTATCCTTTGTTGATGAATATGGAGTGATTCAATCGGTGTTTCTACTTGATTTTCCTACTACCTACCATTGTTCCAATTTCTAATGGGCGTAATACGTGTTTCATTTGCTATTTGACTGTAGGAATGGTTCAAATCGCCATATATTGTTATTGTTGTACTTACGTCATAGTACCCCCAGTTGTTTGTTGTTACTTGCTGCCGTATTATTATTTTATGTAAATGAGATTTGGACGCCTTGGCACCTATTATTTGTAAGCGATATAATTTTGTTATCGAAAATAAACTTGGTTTTAGGATTTCTTTTAGTTCTGATTATATTTTCAATGACAACTTGAACTAGAGTTTGGTTAAGGTGATTAACATATTGTTGCAGTGTGTTAAGGTTGCACACATTGAATGTTAAAAAGTTTATTTAACAGCCTTGAATGTAAAGATAATTCTGTCATTATTTAGCATAAAGTTTTACATGAACAAAATACATTTAAGTAAGTACTTCTGTATGATGAGAGGTAACACTCAGACTACTGAGCAGCTACTGTAATGGCAGTTATTACGTTGAAGACATCCTTGTAACTCACTCTATTTCTTATACTTGATTACCTTCATGGCAGCATTTTTAGGTTTAAAGATTCTTACTTCTCACAAGAATACAATTCACTTAAGTGATATAAATACAATAAAATTATAATAAATATCTACAAGCGTACTTAACAGCTATCGCAGGATAATAAAAAAAAATAAAGTTAAAAAAAAGTTTTTGCTTCATGTTATGGGTTTTGTTTGATAACAAGTAACATGAACATTTTAAGTTTTGTTTAAAACTTTTATTCCTAACTTATCTAGATGGTTATTACTAAACACTTACAGGGTTTAATGCAATGAACTACGTTATTTAAAGGTAAATAGTTTAAAAATGCAACAAGAAAGTTTAAAATCTTATCTAGATAGTGTACAGAATAAAAGGACAGCTGTTATCTAAAAGGTTCATCTTATACTTGTAAAACAAATTCATATTATTTTAAATATAAGTTTTGTTTGCTATCTCAATGTTATCTTAAATTTATTGAAGCATTACTGTCTTTCATCCAGTTCAGACGATGTTACTTTTATATTTGATGTGTGTAAGACGACAATTGTCCTACATAAAAAGTGTGTAAGTTTTAAAAGAGGATTATTTGTTAAAAGACATCAAAGAAATGACTGGAACAACCAAGACCTGGACCAGACTAGTGTATTACAAGGTAGAAAGGGGAGGCCATTGCTTCAAAGCACACAGAATCAATTATCGCTGATCTAAAGAAAGATCTAATATTGTAATATAAAAAGTATTCTGACATAAGGCAATTAACAAAAAAAAATTTGTCAAAGTCATTACAATATTTGCCCTCAACCCCTGACTGACATGTTATAATTATGATCAACAATCAGACCCTGATGAAGATAATGAGTTGTGCATAGAACATAATTATGTTTACTTTATATTTTAAGCAATTAAATTGCAATTATAATATCAGTAAATACTGTAATGAAGTTTAAAAAAAATGGAAAAATTATGTCTCAGGTGGGACGGGGCTAAATGGTTGAAGAGCCGCGCCCTGCATGCGAGGGGATGCTGGTCCCAAAATATCAATCAACAAAATGGCAAAAAGATTTTATGCTTTGTGAAAACCAAGATGACTGTCGGTTAAACAAAGTTATGACCTTGTTCATGCAATGGTTCGGTGGTCCTACCACTACGTCGTGTAAATTAAGAATGTTTCATTTCTACAATGACTTGGGTCTGGAAGAGGGTGTTCTTATGTAGATTAAACATTTAAATCTTTAATTGATCTCAAAGACTTGATACCCATTAAAGTGATAAGAACACTTTATTTTAATTATTTAACATAATTACCAACTAAATTTAAATCATATTTTTATAGTTGTCATTTCAAATAGACAAACATTCAGATAACAAGTGGAAACAATGTCATTATCAGCAAGAGATAGCAATATCTATGATACACATATTTTCATATCATTTTCAGTTTATGTCCACTAATTCTTTTATATCACAGAGACTTTTATTCTAAGTTATCAGATTTTAAACTTTGTGTCTTTATTTTAATATAGGTAAATTCATTTCGTTAACAATAATAATATTCTTGATACTGACCTTATCTGTGACGTCACACCATCTGGCCGTCCTTGTCACAGCTCTGTAACTTCCGTCTCTCTCGCACGCTTTCACTTTTTTCTCCGCTTTCCCAATACAAGCGAAATACGGCCGTTTCGCCAAATGTTCACGAATCGATGCAATAATTACATAATAATATAAGCTTTTTGATGTAAGGATGTCGTATTTCATTGTTGTGATTTCGTTTTAAAAATCGTGCCGGCATAGTGTTGCGAACGTAGTTTTATCTGGGCAGCTATTACCTAGTAACTAATTAGGATTATTAAATTACTATACCAACAAAGCCGTCTTATCATAATAATAACGAGATTGGCATTCCGACTTTTTTATTGAGGTGTCTTTAACTTTTTAAACCAAATTGTCTTAATTTACTAGCTCTGAGAGTGAGAAGTCGTGTAGATAAATATTGCAATCTTACCTTGATTAGACATTCCAATTTCCATATTCTTGCATTATCAGTCTAGGAAACAAGAATGAATGATGTCAATGTTTTTTATTGTTTGATAGTGTGTAGCAGCCACTAATTTTGGTTCAGTGTAAAATAAAAAATCACTGACAATCATCATGCAACGATTAAAAATTGGCGACTTCTTCTTTATTTTTATATTTCAACACACTACTTATTTCATCATTTACCTATATTTAGTATTATGAAAAGTTTCTTAAGCCTGTCTTATGACATTACGTTTATAGAGATACCTACCCAATTCAGTGCTAATAATAAGGGTTAATCGAAAAGTTTCCCTTGCCCTATTCTCATAATACATCTGCATATCTTTTGATTACAAGCCACGTCATGCATCATGGTCTCTTCTTGACTTTAGTTTGTCATACTGACCCATATTGAACTCCGAAGTTTAAGTTGAAGCTGCATGGCCGACAGAACGGTCTAGGTCGTAGTCACGCGTCGTTGACATGTAGGCATGTCTAATGAACTAGGTGCCAGGGACGGATGTTTCCTTGTTTCGAGACCCTCTATTATTTCCAAGTTAGAAACTAGTTCAGCCCAGTACTGACCGGATTGTAGATTTGTATCATGCATGAATATCTGCTGTGATGCGAGCTGCATTCGGCGTGGCATACGATTAACGGCTATTTCCAATAACCTGTCTATCTTCAGTTTTAGCATATCGGAGATAGAAAACAACTTCTGTCTTTGTTTCTCTGGACGGAAAAATCAGAGATAGAAACTGTTTCCTATCTCCGAAATGTCAAAACTGGCGATAGATAGATTATTGGGACCGGCCGTTAGGAAGAGAAAGGCGTGCTATTTTATGTGCCGGTACCATACGACACCACTAGTAAACTTAATTAATGTATTCAATAATACCTAGGTAGGTATAAAGCTAAACTGAGCATTTTGATCAAAACTCCTTCCGGAAAACATTTAGTAAATACTTTTTTCACCTGTCATACCTTGACACTAAATAGGAAACATTGAGTATCGTATCTCCTATTTTAAAAGTCGATGCAAAAGGTTTTCGTTAATCATTTGAAAAGATCAATAATACCGTACCTATATCTGGCCAATATCTTATATACAGTGGATTTAGTGATAAATTATTGCTGCCGATTGGAACCAAAGTGAAAGTAGTATCTGACCGCGCTCTAATCCTAATCTTTAAAAGATCGAAAGCATCAATTATTGATTTTTTTTATCAATGATTCACCATATCGATAAATTGTACCACAAAAGGGTCTACAGTGCCAAGTACTTGATGGGTCATGGTCGTATCGTGGTGCCTTGTCCTACAAATCATATAATATGAAAGTACCTATCCATTGAGTTTTAATGTCTATAGCTTTTGACTGTCACGCTCACTAATGAAAGTAATTATGATAACGTTGTTGTTTACAAATGTACAGTACACATCAAATTATAAATTTTTGTTGCAAAGTCGTCTTTATATCAACTATGCAAGATATCCCAGTTTATAGCCAGATGTGTTGTCGTCTTATCTTGAGTGTCTTTCATCAATAATGAGAATTCGGAAAGTAGGTGATTACGCACAAGTTAATAACAATTCGAGCGGAGTCCGCAAAAGTATGCTCGGCTTTTTATTAGCAAAGAAAACATGTTTAGTGTTTTTCTTGTGTTAAAACAACAGGCTCAATCGATCGCAATGACTTGGTTTGTGCGTTTTTAATGCGCCATGAGAATTATTTACAAGGGTGCCTAATATATTTTAGCAGCTTGCCTATCATGAAAATTTAAATTATTTCTGCTTTATTGATACAGCTTTTCGAACCGCGCGGCCTAGCAGTTTTTTAGTTTGTTCGTTTCAAACAGTTGTAGTTAGGTACAATCTTTCCTCTACGTAAGGCTTGGTAACATTTAATCTAAATAAATAATATTAGGTCATGGTCACTCGAATTTTGTTTTTACAAATCATCGGCATTGATGTAACGTAGTACACGTCAAAAAAGTGTCCCGACAATATACAACGTGTTCCTTTCGATATCCCATAACTCTAGGGTATTAAACAGGCAACGGTAAAGAATCAAATTACATATGAATTATTTTTCAAAAATGAAAAAATCACGAGGATGTCACTTAAATAATTCATTTTGAAACATAGTACAGTTAAAGTTTAATAATATGGCGATTAATTCAAGAAAATGTAGCTGTATGTAATTTTTTCCATACCTATCTGTTTATTTACAATTTTATTAGAAAATTCCATGCTTATGTGAGCTTGACTTGCAATAAAGTTATGGTAGGTAAATGTTTTTTATACCACACGACATAACATTGTTCATAGCGTGATTACCAGCAATGAGTAACGCCGCTTAATTAGTAAAATTACTGATAGACAGACGAAGGCTTGGCTGATGCACAGTTAGAATAAAACAGCCATTACATAAAAATTGTATAATAAATAACATAAGAGACGTTTTAAAACGATTAGAAAATTCTTATAAAGTTTCAAACATGCACAATAATTATAGAAAACATCTAAAAGATATTAAACAGTATTATTTAATATGTATCACTAAGTTTATGACTATGTTTAGTAGGTATATTACTCGTACCATCAAGTTTCAGAGAAGCTTATAGTAAGTAGTAAATAAAACTAACGAGGAAAACCCGATACGGGTGAAACAAGTATTCATCGCTTGCATTCGGAATAATAAAATATTACGTAAGATCGCACCAGGACATAATGTATTAATACTCAGCCCCCTAAGGTGTTTATGTAGCAGCCAATAATTGACACAATTGCGAAGCTGCGTCATCAAGATGTACGATCAAGATAAGAGAACACCAGATAATAATATTTGTGTTTATGTATGAATGTATATGTAGCCCGCGATTCCGTCCACGTCGGCGGCTACCTTTATTCTAATACCAAAATTAAGAAAATATTGATTCCCTCGCACCCCCTTTCAACCCTTGTAAGGAGTGATTACAAGAATAAATACGATTCTATGTTCTAATTATCTGGTTCAAACTATTTCCATACCAAATTTTAAATAAACCGGCTAAAAAATATTAATTACTCATAATAATTTCCAACCCCCCTTTTACCCTTTTATTTCATTTAAATTCATAACCGAATTTTATACTCTGTGCAGTCCGAAATGTTTTAGATAACCTATGACTTTTGAATCGACTGAAATCTATTCTCTGACTTATGCTCAGATATGAACAGACATTTCTAACAACATATATTCCGGCACATATTATGTACCTACTATGTAGGTACAAAATATGTGCCGGATTTAAAATATGGTTTAAGTCCCTGACATGTCCCACACGATGACACGACAGCTAGTACGATAAAACAGCCTTATGTATGACCAAGTTGTTTTAAATAGTAAGCATAACTCACAACACCGGTGGCAGTGTTCTCTGAAATGACTGTTTCGCTTAAATCTTATCAGCTTTGTGTTCACAGATCATTGACTGACATCAATCAATAAGTCCATTTACAAACTAAAGCAAGACTAATAATAAGTATTAATGTAACTTATTAAATTCGAATGTGGATTTTGCGTATATTAGGAGCAGACAAATACCTATTTAGAAGCGGATCTGGATTCTGGAGGGCCAGTCTAGCAGCGGAGTCAAACTTAGCCCATTATATAATAAAATAAAATAAAATAAAATAAAAAGCCTTTATTGGTGATCATTGCTTAAATTATCTAAGTTATTGTGTGCCTAGAAATTATAGTAACATGAACTAACAATAATACTTTTACCTATTATACTAAACCTGTTGTACGATTAACTAAACTTATATTATTAATAACTGTCACAGCATTTTTGCTTCAGTAAACGGTTATTCATCAACTTGTCTTCCGACAAAGGCCTCCTCTAAAGATCTTAATTCTGTCCTATTCCTTGCTGTTCGAGTTCATGTTGGACCCGCTATTTTTCTGAGGTCATCCTCCCATCTCTTAGTTTGTCTACCACTGTTTCTTTTGCTGTCTAGCGGGCACCAGTCTGTTATTATTCTTCTCCATTTTTCCTTCTTCTCTCTTATCATATGCCCTGTCCATCTCCACTTTAGTTCTTTGTATGTCATGTATGCATTTTTTAATTTAGTTTTACTTTTAATATTCTTTAATTTTTCTCGATCTTTTCTTTTAGCTCCTATTGTACTTCTCTCCATTCCATTTTGACAAACTTTTATTTTTTTTGCCAGTTGCTCTGTCAATGCCCAGGTTTGACATCCATATAGTAAGCATGGCAGTATACACATATTGAATACCTCTCTTTTTTCTTTCATTGGCATTTCATGGTTCTTTATTACTTTGCTTAGTGACCAATATCTTTTCCAAGTATTAGCTATTCTTTTTTCTATTTCCTTTTTCATGCAGTCTGCGGTAGAAATTAACTGTCCCAAAAAGATGTAATCAATAATCATCTACGTATTCTATTTGCTCATAATTCACTTTTATGGTGTCCGTTTGTTGAGAGTTTGACATAATTTTTGTTTTGGTTAGATTCATTGCTAGTCTTGCCTTGTGACTTTCATTGGATAATTGTTATAGCATTGTTTCTAATGTTTTGGGCTCTCAGAGAATCTATGGTCAGGGTTAAAATTAAAATTTTGTATGACCGACACATCTTGAAAATTTTCCTATTATTGGACATAATAAAATCTATTTCATTCCTATAAAGTTCATTAGGTGAGAAAATAACTAAAAAATGGACATGGATCTCAATCCTTAAATTGTAATACTTCGTTTTAAATAAATATTAATGCTGATCAAGTTCAACTGTTTTCGACGATTTTGACCTGTTTTGATTACGTGGTCACTATCATAAGAGTTAAGTACATGTTACGTGATTACTACTATGTGCTTTGTTGTGTGTCGAGAAAAGGAGCGAGTGGACAGTGAGTTTGCAAACAATAGTACCAGTTTTTATTTATGTTTTGATACTGAATGGTACCAGAGTCATGTATAGTAAAATAATAAAGTTCCGAAGGTGGAACCATCGTTTTATATAGGTACTTATAGTCATAACAGTCACCGCCCGCATTGACCTGTTCTACCGTGATCATGTCGCTTGAAATAGTGCCGAAATACCGGAAACTCATACATAAATAACAAGGCACCTACAATCTACATGGTAGGTAGGTACAAACCCCGTAACAATGTATGTTTATTCGTTATAAAACATACTCTGCCTGGCATGGGACTGAATAATATATTTTATTTTATTGCCGATATAAATTATTTAAGAATATTATCGTATTACGTTTATACATATAACCTAATGTTTTGCTTAATTATTTCGATAAATCGTATCTCACAGTCAATTGCTTCACACAATTTTATTAGATCACGTCTTGTAAGCTTCCCACGAATATTAATAAATTCATATAACAATACTTCAATGTTTGAAGCTGCAAGCAACATTGCTTTAGGATTTCCTTTGTAATTGAGAAAATGCACGGAGATAACGTTTTGCGTTCATATCACATTGCGTAATGAATACAAGTGTGTTTGTTACCATTATTTCTTTCGTTCTGTGCAATAATAAACTCCATGTCTATTGTAATAAGACCAGTTACTTAGTGAATTTGTAACGAATAAAGTAGTTGAGATAATTGCATCGTGCGTGCTAAGATATTACAATAAATCAACTTCACGTACAGGGGCCTGTACATCACGCTGTACAATTTTGTTACAAAATCGCACTTGTTTCAACTAATTTATATTAGGTATTTATGTATTATGGTATTATGGTCTGTAGGTAGGTACACTGTATTATATCTTATGATTTGTCTTTGAAACTTATCAATATACTGATATGTATCAGATGATCTCATACTAATAGTAAACGAGTAAGTTAATATTCGGATGGATATTTCTTTCACGCAGAAACTACTGAACAAACTTTAATAAAATTCCGTGGTTTTCCCCTGGGAACACTGCGAAAGAGACCTTGTATTTTGTATGAAGTCATGTGAAACAGATGATACTTGGTTAACATTATAATTTTATGAGGCACACATTGTTAGTTTTTCTCTGTAGCCTATTTCGAAACCTACGCGAAAAAGTCGCTGGCTAAAGCTAAGTATTAAAAAACTATTATACCCAACCCTAAGTATTTCAGGCAGTCTCGTATGTCAATAATTTGCCATTGTTGCAATAATCAGAAATGGTGATTAGATATTTTATTAAAAACATATATGTTTTAATATATGTATATTTAGATATCTAATTAAAAATGGCTAAAAACAGTGACCAGGTAATCTTGCAGCTTCTTATCGCCATCAGTCCCTGACTGAATGCAATATTGTAACTTGCGCACAACAAAACGCACTAAGGAGCCTACTTGCAAATAGAAATATTACGATGACTGAGCTACAAATTTACTTAAACATACCAAACCACACTGTAAATTTAAAATAGGTTAATTCTTAATTAAGAACAAAACGGTTATGGATAAGTAATTTATATTCAGGTATTATTTTTGAGGGGCAAAACATAGTGCACAGCCTTTACAAGCTATCGCCATAACAATCATAAATGTCTAACAGCAATTTATAAATGATAAAATGTTAATAATGTAATCACTTACATAACGAGCACAGAAGTTAGTAATAACATAGGGAAAGAAATAATCAGAAACACGCTAAAGCATAAATAATACATAAGTAATCTTGTCTTTTCGTGACATTGAAGCATCAAGGCGAAATATGTCTGGTTCTGCTCGTAAATATTGGTATAAGGGCTGTCATTTTAGGTGTCACTTGGATTTATAATGAAAGTTACATTTATCATCGGTCGATATTGGAGATCGCCACCCCAATAGTAGGATTTTGCTATAATCCCCTACGCTTAGTAGACGAGTTGGCGATCACATTGTCTAATGGTGTTGAGAAGACGCTACTAGGTACCTGTGTTCTTCTTTGGTCGCTTAGAGGTCTTCTTCTTGTGACGCCTATATATGTAATAGGTCTCAAAATAACAATCGTCAATTGTTATTTTGCCGGTTGTTGCTGGCCTAGAAGAGTAATCTTGCGGTAAGCAATGTGCACTGATAAGTTAGTTTTATCAATTGTTTACCCTTATTTTCATATTTGAAACCCTTCTAGTAATTATAAATATTTTTAGTATATTATCTCATATGCAAATTATCCTATTAATTTCCGTGTTTTCATTATGATGACTCGACACGGACTGGTAGGCATTTTATCCGGTACCTCAAGTTCTTTTGCGTTGTTTTATGTTTTCCTTAAGTCTCTTGAACGACACATTAACCAGGTTTAACTAATAGAGATTACGTGGCCAATTTTTTTTTAAATATGTAGCATCGTTTATCGAAATGTATTTCCCCTTTTGACTAAGGAAAACCAACTAACAATTTTAATTAGGTATGTTCATTTATTTGTTTGTAATTTGTCGTTCGGGTGTTAATTTGAAATTCTTCTATGTTGGAAGCCCAAAATTGTGTTTTTTCTTTCATCATCATCATCATAATCATCTCGGCCAAACAATGCCCATTGCTGGGCATAGGCTTACCCTTAGGATCTCCATAACGATCGGTTCCGCCCTGCCCATTCAGCGCCTTCCCGTCCTTCACCAGATCGTTGGTTCACCGGAGGAGGCCTACCCACTTTTTGCTTTGTGTACCGCCCACTACTGTCACTACTGCTCAGCAATATTTTCGAGCGATGCCGGTTATCTTCGTCCTTCTAGAGACTATTTCTGGTTATATCGCTTAGGGAAATGCCTAGTAGTATCGTCGTACCAAGCAACCAGTTATTTTATTATCATATTTTTATTTATCAAAATTCATATTTTATTATTAATTTTTTTTTGTTTTTTGTTTATTTTTTTTTTATTATCATTCAAGGAAATATTTTTTGATCAAGCATGCTAACCACTGTATTTTAATTCGCATTGCTATTTTGTTTTAATAATTATGAAATTATTGTATGCCTACTTTGGCGGAACATAGTGACACTACACCTTCTATTGTATCTTACTTAATTACCTATGATTCACAATAAATGTTTCTGATTTCTGATTTCATAATATAATTCGGTATCTCATGCCAACCATGTATTACGCATGTGAAGTAATATTTCATTCTTGAAAACGCCAACGACTAGACGTCTGATTCTAAATAGGTTATGCGTGTTTACACACACCCATTCTCGCCGTAAAACTAATAGGATTTTCTATATTTAGTCCACATAGGTAGTTAGATTTGTCTTAATTGTATCATCACAAAGGAAAACATTGTTTATTATGTTCATGTGACATAACATTATAATTTATCAGACGATAAGTTCAGTACGAAGTATAATCTAAGTATTGCGGTTGGTTTAATGGTCCGTCTACTTAGCAATTTTTTACGGGTTCTATTCCTGCTCGCGTTACAATTTAGATAACGGTCTGATAGGGTTTTGTGTAACCTCTGCCACCAGGTCATCCTTCAAGAATAATAAAAAAAATAAAAAAAATAAAAATATTTAAGATATGCCTCTCTGGGCCACACAGAGCCATCTAGTCCCAAATTAAGCTACTATTAAGTACCCTGTCGTATGGGGTACTTGACAACCGATAAACTTACATAAATACTTTTTTTTTTGTAAATACATACATAATGAAGTCCCGTTTTTATGATTAACAGTTTGTGCCAACCTATTAAACTGAAGTTTGAGTAACATGACCTCGCATATCTTACGTAAATTACTAAATTTGAGGATTTTATTTTAATTTGATATACCTAGTACCCCATAGTTGGTCCCATTTTAATTTGGAAAGCAAATACATCCCTATTGGTAAAAAAATAGGATCAAATCAATGATAATGTCCCATCATGCAAGAAACTCAAAATGTATTTTTGCAATTACCTAAATTTTTTGTGTAAATTGAAAATTCCTTGAATAAAAATTTTGATTATGTTCACAACTTTTTTCAAGGCTTTCTCTGTAAGCCAGCGACGTTTTATCGATGTTTTTGGATTTATACCTTGAACATCCAAGATAAAACAGCAATTTTTTAATTAACTAGTTATATTTTAAAACAGTTCTCAAGTAACTAAAGTGCTGGTGTAAATTGATAATACGATCCTTGTATTTAATTTTTCAATATTTAAAAGGATTAATTTATTCTGATTCTGGTAAAGTTTAAGTTTAAACTCGAATGGGACCACACCAGAATGGTACAAATCGGTCAAGCTCGCATAAATCATGCGTGCATAATGTATGAAAATTCAAAGAAATCCTATATAGGTACATACATATCTACAAATTGGAATTGAAAACTTCCGCCTTTTTTTTGTCGTTTGGTACCTAAATCATGAAAACCGTGAGAAAAAATGAGAATTCTACTACTACTAACAGTACCACTACACTACTTAAATTTGCATTAAAGGTAAACTGAACAACGTTATTTAGGTCTATGTTCAGTACCATGACATCATAGCCATTGTTTCCATTCAAAAATGAGGAAAAGTTAGATACGGTACATTATACCGTTGACAGATTACTTGCCGTATTTTCCAAAGGTTTTTTTTTTTACAGATTCTTAGGAGTTCTTATAATGTTAGAATGTTAAATTATATTTTGCAGAAAATCAACACCCTGCCCCGTTGGTCTAGTGGTTTAAATACCGGACCAAGATCCGTGGTCCCGGGTTCGATCCCCGGATCGGGCAACAAAAAGTTTCGAATTTTCGAACGTTGCTCGGGTTTTCGATCACCAATCCGCATTTGGCAAACGTGGTGATTAGGCCAGCACCCATCATTGCTGTAGTAGTAGTAATTCAATGATGGAGGCCTTTTCCCTGCAGTGGGATGATTATAGGCTTATGTCTACTTACTACTACTACTTACAACACCCTGCTCGTTAGAGGCGATATTACTACTGCCATAATAAAACGCGCTGTGCATTAGTATCAATGACCAAACGGCGATTACCAGTTTGCCATGCTTGGCGGTTAAAATATGACGAAATCTTCCTTTTAGGGAGGCTTAAGTCCATCAGCCAGAATTATTAATTAGCACATAAGAAAATTAAGCCGTCGCTAAGGGCATCGCGCCTTTGCTGAATCAGAAACTGTTTGAAACTTATAAAATAACAATGATGATTTCTTGAGGCATCCAAAAGTCTTAACCACTATATCAATAATAAATTATAACCAGTCTTAGCCTTTATCATACATAGCAGTCTTGAATACAAAACAAATTCTAAAGTCTAGGCACAAGTTGGATGCGATGCGACAAGCCGAAGACAGGGTGCAGTGGCGCATAGTAGGGGAAACCTATGCCCAGCAGTTAGCGTTGCCAGGCGTCCGGATAAAGCCGGACATAGGTAGCCTTTTTGATATCGTGTCCGGCCAAAATAAACAATCTCCGTCTTGTCCGGCTTTTGTTAGGCTTTTTACATTTCGCAAACGAGCGAGCGCCGAGCCGACTGTCAGTCGCTCTCGCATTCACAAAGATTTATGATACGAGTAATAATCAAAAAAGCTTGATTTTAAATACAATTTTTTCGTAAGTACCTATTAAATACTGAGACACAATATCCTCAAAACGTTTCAGCTCATAATGACAACTTCTCAAAATGACAACCGGACGCAAAATGTCTTTTTCTCAGAATGCCAACTTCTTAAAATGTCAAATTCTCTCAACTTCTCATTATGTGTCGATTTCTCACAATGAAAAATTCGTATTTGTCCCATGTTATTTAATTATAGTAAATCAATTAAGGCTTTGTTAAGATAGAAATTACAAAGTTGTTATTATGCGAATTTATCACCTAAGCAGTTGACATTATGAGAAGTTGACCAAATGTGAATTTGTCATTGTGAGAAATCGACATAATGAGAAGTTGTCTTTTTGAGTATTTGACATTTTAAGAAGTTGGCATTCTGAGAAAGATACATTTCGCGACCGGGTGTCATTTTGAGAAGTTGTCATTATGAGCTGAAACGCCTCAAAAATGTAGGGTGTCCGGCCTTTCTACCCAAATGTCAGGCCAAACTGGCTGGTCTGTCCGGCTATTAGGTTTGGCGACCTGGCAACCCTACCAGCAGTGGTTGATGATAAAGAGGTCATACGACTGAGGACAAGCTGATGATTCACCAGTATCACAACCCGTCATAATTGAAGTGTCTTAAACAATTATATTCCGTGAACCTGACCTATTTTTTTTAGTCAACTATAACATCACAGCAATCACGTGAACTACCGCGTGGACACTTGTACAAGTGCACTCAACGTTACGAACACGCACACTTGTTATGCGTGGTATGAACGAGTGGTCATAAAATTGATTACATAATATCTAAGAGTTAAAATAAAACCTTAACATACAGAAAGCGATTATAAAGGAAGATAACGAGAATATAAATTCAAAACACTTTCCCCGCAATTGGATGTCAAGCCACGTTCAATGGTAAAGCTTGGACATAATGTCACCATTAACATTTTTGGAAACTACTACAAAAATACTCTGATAGGTTTTCTAACTATCAACCATCGCCCTAAACGTTTTGAATGATAATAAGAACTTTAATCTTCTTGTTCTATTAGTATTTTGTTATATCTTTTCTTTCTTCATGTAAAGAAAATTTACGATCGTCCCAAGTGGGATTAGAAACTTAGAAACGACCTTTTGCTAGCAGGCTATGCTCGTCCAACTGAAATAGATTTATAGAAAATTTGATGAGGGTAGATTGAATGGAAAAGGTCATAGGATGGTCGCCTAGAGAGAGAGAGGGTGATAAGGAAGCATGATTTTTTGTACGAGGATTCAATTATTTCTATACCGTGTTGAAAAAAAAAGATATGCGAATAGTATAAGAATCTTTGAAAAAATATTGGATTGTTTAAATCTGGAAAAATCCTTCCTCATGGAGATGGAACTTTGTGTGTGGAAATAATAACTTCATAATAGTTATGAATGATGGGTGTTCGGAACAAATAGAACGGAAAACTGTACTTAAAAACATGAATCACTAACCACCAACAATATGGGTCAGTAGGCTATTTAATTGTGACTATTTGGTAATCACATCGCTCTGATTCACGTCTATCATCAACAAAGCTTAATGGAACGGCAAATCGTAGCGGCATACTCTGTTATTTTTATACGAAATCATTTCATATCCCTCTAAGAAATAAGGTATTTTTACTGTTAAATCAAAATACTATCATGATCTTAGATTTGTAACAATTATCCTTTTTATAATTTAATCAATCGTTAATGGTTACAATCCCATGTTTAAATCAGTTGTCAACATAAAATTGTGCTAAAACTGCTTCAATTCCTAGGTACCTACTTAGTTTTTAGGGTTTCGTACCCAAAGGGTAAAAACGGGACCCTATTACTAATACTTCGCTGTCTGTCCGTCTGTCTGTCTGTCCGTCGCTCTGTCACCAGGCTGTATCTCAAGAGCCGCAATAGCTAGACAGTAGACATTTTCACAAATTGTGTATTTCTGTTGCCGCAATAACAACAAATACTAAAAACAAAATAAAATAAATATTTAGGGGGGGCTCCCATACAACAAACCCGTTTTTTTTGGCCTTTTTGGTACGGAACCCTTCGTGCGCGAGTCCGACTCGCACTTGGCCGGTTATTATAAATTTGATATTTGTTACTTTATGAAAGTAAAGGATAGTTTGTAGTATCATCAAATATAGGGTTTTAAAAATAGTAGGTACATACAATAGCACGTCAACCTACCACAAAACGGGTTATTGTCGATTCGCCACAAAGTCGATTCGCCACGAAAAAATATATGTGTAAACTCGCCACACTTGTAATATAATATTTTCTACTACTGTAAACTCGCCACACTTGTTTTCAAAGTAGAGACTGCAGAAAACGAAACACATGATAGAAATAAAAGTAGTATGTACTTATTTCTTATTATTAAAATCACAGGTGGTTTTTAACAATTTTTAAATCACAGTTCTTATTGCAAAAAAGAAATCAAAGAATCACAGCAGTATTGATAAATAATTTTACTAACATCGAACTACAATAATAACCGAGTAATTATAATCTTTATAAATCTTACATCCAAAAAAACATTAGTCAGCTGATTTTCTAGCAATATCTTAAAAGTATCAATAATAAAACTTAAGTTACATAAAAAGGCGAAAAATAATTAAGAGCATAGTTCTTATAATTAGTCACAGTTTAAAATTCAATTTTGATTTATTAAATAGAGAATAGAAAAATAATATTTTTGTTAAAGTAGATGGATACCTGAAATCGGTATAACCAGTGACAAAGTCTTGCTTTGCTTGCTAACGGTACTTTACTTTAAAATGGTATATATTTAAGATGTGTGGTGAATTTACAGCAACTTTTATTTAACTGTGGCGAATCGACATATACTTTTTCATGTTTGTGGCGAGTTTACTTTGAATGTATGGAAGTTACAAAAACGTGGCGAATCGACTTTGTGGCGAATCGACAATAACCCCAAAAAACGTCAAAATTTCTCAATTGATATTGATCTTTACTGGACTTAAATTTGAAAATCAATTCAATGACCTCTAATTTTTTGGTAAGGTTGACCTGCCGTTGTCTGTACATATTTCCAGGTTTTATAGACTGTGCTATTGTTATGAATGTACTTCTTATATGTACCATTGTTACTAAATTGTTTGATGGTACATAATATATACACTACCTTATATACCGTCTGTCATTTGGAATGTAAACTCTATTATTTAGCGATGTTACTACATAAACACATATCCGATATTTGTATAAATAGTAAATGATTTGCATACTAGACACTACAACATAGAAGCCGAACACTAAACATTAAAATTCTTAAAACTGGGACTTACTGTTAGACTGTTGAAAATGATTGTAATTTATGCTCATGTAATGGTTGTAGTAGTACAAGCGCAGATATAATTATCTAAATAATTAGCCATTTAGACATTTACGACAATCAAAACAGTGTTTTGATTGATCGATTTTATAATACACAATCAGTAAATCGCTTCAAACTGTAAGTAACGTAATGTTATTTAGTTCGCTTATGTAAATAATATTAGATTCATACCAATACATTTTGGTATATGACTACCTATCAAAATAGCAAAACCGAGTTCAGAAACATTAAACTTTTAAAACCTCATCGCGATTTTGTTGCCAACTATGTCAGAATCTTGCGATTGTCAAATCGATTTGCATTCTCGTTTAAAAACAAAAATATAAACAAAGCCTGACGATAACAGCCTTGATGTTTATACGCATAAGGTTGAAACTGCGGTAGTAGATGGTGATGAAAGTGAAACAGGCGATGAAATCCAACCGAGTGTGACGTCTGTCGCCTTGGTCACAGCCACTCACTTGTGTGTCACAGAGTGCCTTTATCAAAGTTTGCATCCTGAATTTGTTGTAGCTCTTTTTACAAACACATTTAAATAGTTTTTGTAATATCTTCATTACGGGAATCTTCGCCGCCTTCCTCTATCAATTATAATTGACTGTCTTCTACCTGAAGTTGTCTGGATGAATTCGCTGCTAGCGATAAAAATTGTGTAATTAATTGTATTTCTTAAGTATCGTCTGCAATATGGAATATCTAAATATCTATTAATTGATATGGTTCTATATTTAATAATTTTGGCGCTGTATTGCCCAAGGAATGTCTTCGGATGGTACCTTCCTGGTTTATAAGTATTCGGACCAGAGGAGGTTTGGCTCACGTCTCAATATTTTTATATTATTTTTAAGTTCAGAGGAAAGCACATCACGCTAAACGCTTCGGTTCTCTACAAGGACATTTTGAGGTAACAAAAATACTTTTTTCATAATATTCGATGTAAATCTCATTGACGCAAAGGATTCATATTCAAGTTAAAATGTTTTTAAATACCTATTCTCGGTCATTCACTGAGAAGCCCTGTTTGTCTGGTCCACTTACCTAGCTCCTATGGAATTTTCTTTGCTAATTTACTTAACATACCTGTTTGCACGAATTAATATGTAACAGCAATTTACAAACTGCATACATTTAGCATATTGCTGTTAAGGATCGACTATTTTGGTAAATAGTGTCTATTATTTGGTTAGATCGAATGGATTATTGAAATCTACTGTATAATTGTTTTAGATATAAGTATGAAAAAGGTTATTATTTAAAAAACAATATTTTATAACATCAAAGTAAGCACTTGTTGTGACCTAGACGAACTAGGTAGGTTAGGTACTTGGAGTTATTTGTATAGATGAGATTTTACCCGAAAAAGACCCAAAATAGGGGAAGATATCGGGAAAATATTTGAATTTTTATAATTTGATTCATATAGATAAATAAATGAAATTTAAAATTTTATAAATTAGAATTCAGTTTATAATGGATTGGAAATTAATTTTCAAAGCTTAATTTTTTGAATGTGTGATCCCAAGAAATGTTTCTGAAGTTAGTCGTCAAAATACGAAAAATTTAGATCCATAAAACTGTGGTAATCTCTACCTCTTATAATAGATATTTGGTTCGGAATTTACGGTTCACTCACGATATGATATTCTGAGCAGCAACTTTTAGTAAACTTTTATGCTAGACGCATATTTACTTCTAACGTTTTCTATAATAGCAACAAAATCACAGTGGTCCTTTTATCGTCATTACACCCGTATTTCACGTGTATTATAAAAAACGTAAACCTATTGTATTTTCTCATTTTCGTAACGTACATACAATACGCCTGTCTAGCCTACATGCACACGTGAAAACATCGTCATTATCATAACCGTGAGATGCTTTTCTTTCACTTAGGGTATTAAACTTTCAGTAGGTACACTTGCTTTTCGATTTTTATGTCTAGGTATTTATTTTGTTAAAATTGTGTTTCAGTTGTATTTTATTTACCGAAACGGTGATTTTCTTGAAATAAAAAAAAATACAATTGAACGGCAAAGAAAAACACAACTTATTAACGCGTTTTAATATTACCAGCTATTCCTAGAACAAAACAATTGAATTTTATTATGTTTTTATGGTATATTGTAAAGGAATAGCTATTTTTGAAACATTTTGAAGCATTTTTATGGCCGACTTGTTTGTATAATACTAATATCATCATCATCATCAGCCTATCGCAGTCCACTGCTGGACATATGCCTCTCCATTTGCACGCCACTTAGGTCGATCCTCGGCTTCTCGCGTCCAACTCCTGCCAGACATCTTGCGCAAACTCCACTTGGCGTCCTACACTACGTTTGCCGATACGCGGTCTCCACTCAAGAACTCGTTTACCCCAGCAGTTGTCGGTTCTGCGGCTAATATGGCCAGCCCACTGCCACTTCAGCTTGCTAATCCGGTGGGCTATGTCGCTAACTTTAGTTCTCTGCCGGATAACCTCGTTTCTGATTTTATCTCTTAGACAAACTCCGAGCATAGCTCTTTCCATAGCCCGCTGAGCGACTTTGAAATTGTGAACTGGCCGTACCGTCAGTGTCCACAATTCGGCTCCGTATGTCATGACGGGTATTGAATACTTTCGTCTTAAGGCATTGTAGGATCGACGAATGAGAAGACTCGGCGTAGTTTTTCAAATGCTGCCCAACCCAATAATAATATTATACGAGCCATGTTTTCATAAGTATTATCATCTTCTGCCATTTACTATTCATCTGGCTATGAAAAACAAACAGTATTTATCACTTCCGTTTTAAATTCCTTTAAAGGTACGATCTCGTTATTTTAAATTTCAGGCTCAGTTATTGTCGAGTACATTTCTCCACACTTAAATAAACTGAAAAGGTCGTAAACTTTTTAAAGGTATCGTGTTTGTCCTCCGTTTCGACCTGTCCAAGATTCTTTAGAGTTAAGTATAATAATGTTTGCGAGTGCTTGTTTTGAATTTAGAAGTAAAAGACTTTATTAGGCAACGCGACTTTTGACCTGAATGAACGATTAGTTGAACGAAACCATGTGCGATATTGTTTATATCTCAAGTTGAGCTGGGCTTACCTATTTGCCAATGGTTAGGTAAATACATACTAATTATTTATACACAATTTATGTATTATTGCTTACTATGAATTGGCAAGCACTAATATGTATTTAGTGATTAAACAAGTTTTGTTATAAGATCTTTGATTGAAGATGATCTTTGGTTAATTTTAATATATTTTTTAAAATAGCGAAATAATCTCAATTGACCCTCTAATCTCTGCCATTATCAAAGAATAGAACAAAAGCAAATGATGAAATCAATTTTGAGTTGGTACCTAAAAATATTGGGTACTAGGAAATATTTTTTTTTTTGAATAAATTGTCGACGAAAGTTCGGAACGGATACTTTATTAATAAAACTTGAAGAAGACGATCGAAGTAGGTATTCCTCAACAGTTACAATCTCAATGTAATTCGTAAATCTGCGGGATCAGTATTTATTCTTATTTGCGATAAAATCTTTTATGTTGGGTCAACCGGTCGTGAGGTCGTTAACTTAGTCGCATTAAGGGTCACAGCTGTTCTACAAATAATTACAAAAATAAAAAGGTTATTGGTCTGTTCATTGAAATGAAAATGAACTAATAGCGGGTATAGCGTGATTGGTTTAAATTACTGTTAAAATAATTAGACACCGGTTGAATTAATCAATTTTTTGTTCAAATCTTTTTTTACATCTGACGTAATGTTACTTTGTTATATGGGCGTTCATTATTTATTCGGATTTATTTAAATCTGGATAAAAGGGTATGATAAATTGATCTAAAATAAGTCCCAAATGGACCTTTGGACCTAAGCGGCGTGGTGGACTATTATTAATACCTAAATTTTGATCATTTGCTAAGACTACCAAAGGTTTAGCGTGTTTCTTATTACCTTGATTGAGTATACTCGTATACTCGTAGCTCGTCGGTATAGTATGTTCTTTGCATTGTTATCTAAATATATAAAAATGAAAACTGATTTAATGACTGACTGACTGACTGACTGACAGACATATCAACGCACAGCCCAAACTACTGGGATTTAAAATCTGAAAATTTTCACCGTGCTTCCTTTTATAGTGTAGGTGAGCACTAAGAAAGGAATTTTGGAAATTCCGCCTCTAAGGGGGTAAAAAGGGCCCCATAAGTTTGTATGAAACTCCGTCAGTTTTGAAGCTAAGTCGATTAAAATTGGTATCCAGCTACCTGATTAAAAATTAAGAATGACGTCTTTCAGGATTTTTGAAAATTTAATCTTTAAGGGGATAAAAAATGGGGGCAAAGTTTGTTCGGTTCCGCGTCATATCCATACTCTTTACATATTTGTACTCTCTGACTTTACTTAGTTTGTTATGACATTCAATGTGTCAATCAGAAAATAAATAGGTATTTTCTTATAAACAGAATGTTATTATTTTAGAATTTAATAATTGGCGCCGAAATGGATGAATTAACTGAATTAAAACGTGTAGAATTTTAATTAAAGGCTGCATTACAAAATTCGGCAGCCAGATACAAAACCTACGAGAAATTTCTGATTATGAATTAAAATTAGTGAGTGATCAGCTGGTGAAGTGACAAATGAACAAATTTACCAAGAATAATTTGGAAGAGATACGACTACAAATAATATTACTGATGACCCACAGTTGGAAACTGAGATTGAAGAAAAAAATTACCTTCAGGGTATTACAACACAGCTTAAACTAAAACTGCAGAGTTTGAATTCGATAGTACGAAACAATTCCATGTATGCAGAAGGTACTGAGGAGCAAAGGTCGGTCACAAACAAATCTTAGGACATCTAAATTGAACTCAGTACCATTAGACAAGGCCGAAACATTCAAAAACATCATTAAACGGTTGGATACGTACTTAAAACTGAACAGATGTGATGATATCGATACAAGGAAATACACGTCAATCATACATCTTTGAGCCCATAATTACATCAGAAAACGTATTATATTATATTTTTGTGCTCCACGGGATCCTTGTGAGTTAGAATTTGAAGAGTTGGATAAAATTCAGTTAGTAAATTATCAACAACTCAAATTTGGACAGATTACTAGAAGATTTAACAATGGTGTTTGACGGAACTCTTGTTTGAATATCAAACTACAAAGCTCAATTAGTGCTTCAAGAAAATGTGACACCAATTTTCATCTAGCCGCGACGTATTCCATATGCCCTGAAGGATAAAGTTGACGAAGAAATAAGGAGGCTATGTAACGAAAAGACAAAACTTGAAAATTCCTATTGGATGTCTTATCTATATGTATATTGGTACATATTCAGTAAATAAATATCGGTGCTTACCATAAGAATGGTATTATTTAGAACTTAATCATTTTTAGGGTTCCGTACCCAAAGGGTAAAAACGGAACCCTATTACTAAGACTTCGCTGTCTGTCTGTCTGTCCGTCTGCCTGTCACCAGGCTGTATCTCAAGAGCCGCGATAGCTAGACAGTTGAAACTTTCACAAATTATGTGTTTTTGCTACCGCAATAACAACAAATACTAAAAACAAAATAAAACAAATATTGAAGGGACAAAAAAACGATTTTTCTGACCTTTTTTGTTCGATATTAATAATGGCAACAGGTAGGCACTTGAAATATTCACAAAACACTCAGTTATATTTCTAACTTTAATAATCAATAATTAAATTAATATTTAAGGGAGGTTCCCACACAAAAAAACAATTTTTTGCCTATTTTTGCTTGATATCAATAAATGGTAACAGGTAGGCACTACATTAACTAAATTAATGTAGGTACCTACTGTTGTTTTCGTAGTGAATGGTACGGAACCCTTCGTGCGCGAGTCCGACTTGCACTTGGCCGATTTTTGTTTATACGGTAGAGACAAATGTTGGGAAATCGAAGAAAGTGTATAGAATTACACTGTTGTACCTTATGACATTATCAACTATATTAAGCAGTACAAAAATAATTCCTAAACTAGACATAGACCCGTATCTCAGGCAGGAAAAGGTAACAGGTGTGGTGCAACAACACTAAGCAGCTGACTGGTGGATTAAATCAATATAGACTGGTAGACCATTTGACAAGCTTCCATTTAGAAGATAATTTGATAAACTTCCATTTAGTAACGATTTATTTTTTCTAGAACGCACCGCTTTTGGGGGCCTGGCAAAGTTTGTTTAGTGAAACTGCCTTTCTAACGCATCCAAATTATCTTTTTATTTAATATCCTCCATATTTAAAAAAATACACTTTTAAAACATGAAAATAAAACGTTGAAAAAAAAATCACCTCACTTCATAATTCCGTGTTTTTTAACTTAGGAATAGCTACCACCACGCACCCACTAATGATCAAGCAGCAGTAATTAATGATGTTTTGCTGACATCATTTGAAGCTGAAGAAATATAAAAATTTATAGACACAGTGGTCAGTACAGTCGAATCAGTTCTCTATCCTGTCAAGTTTCTGAACACTTTTTATCCTACTGATCATCCTCTACCATTCATGCCTCGAACCCACATCCCACATGAAAGTTTTGTGAAACTACGTCAGCTTTTTGGTATAAATTTTGTTATGTTGTTTATAAGGATTTTTTTATAATTAAATATTTGAGGGGGTGAAAAACGGTTGAAAATTTTGTGGTTAATTATTTGTGTTTAACATCATATTGAGGTACTTGAAACTTCGTTTATTGATCATGAAGGGAGAATGACATAGGACTGGCTTTTTCAGAGCTCTACACCGATGCTGGTACTACACCGGTCTTCTATCCAAACGTAGTATGCAAGCAAATTGTCTTTGTAAAATCGCCTTTTTAACGCTAATGGATCGAGAAAAATGGTAACCTACTTTGTTGGAAATTAAGAATGTGTTTTTTTACACAGGGCCACTTCTTCCAGGGCTCTACGCCAGTGTTGATCATATTCGAAAAAAGCCTTGCAAGCTGCTTTGAATGGTTTGTTGCACTACATCGTTGACAGTTTTGAAAGTTTCAAAGGATATTGTACTTCAGATTTCATGTAAATGCAAACAGATGTGGTGCGAGCTCGCTTGGACCACGGTTCGCTAGGAGAACTAACACCGGATCCCTAAATAGTTTAAATCGGCCCCTTTCATCCAACAATTGTATCAACGAGCCCCGGTAAGTCGGCAACGACGTATCGGCTCCCACTAAGTGCCCACCACCACCGTAGGCAAAGGAAGTGGAGGAGAGGGGGGTGAATCGTGACGAAAACTTTGTAAAAGATCAAAACCAACGCGTGCGAAGCCGCGGGAATCAGCTAGTGTATTTATATGTCTGACAAGTATAGACGTTAACAGCGTCCATCGCTGGTATTGACTTTGATGTATCGCTTTGTTATTTATCTTCTAAGTTATTATAATCATATTATGCGTGTCTCCAAGCTGGGCCTTTTATTTTCCATTCATAGAAGTCATGAAACACAATCGAAATGTAAACCAGCCTTAGAACTTACCATCAATACCCAGTAAACGCTTTACGGACTATACGAAAGATAAAAGTAGGTACCTTACTAACGCACATGAACTTGTTTAGAAAACTAACATATGTGTGTATATTTGTTTCAGAGGGACGACCGGTCGTTGCTGGCTCAGTTCTTCTTCGCAGACGACGCGCTCAATATGGTCGCTGCGGAGTTGGACTCCTTCGACGGCCGGAAGGACCCTGAGAGGTGTTCCACCCTCGTGAACCAGCTGAGGCATGCGCAGGTAAGAAGTTAACACTTATTTCACGCACCAAGTGTGAGGATCTTGTGCCATAATGGCGAAAATGATTTACTGTGTATAGCAAAAGTTAAGCAACCTACCCCTAGAGTGTTTTAAAGATGGGTGGCCGTATTATACTGCTCGACTAGACTACTGTTAGACTGCTCGCAGTAGCGATTGCCATTAGGCAACGGAAGTCCGACAACTGTACAGGTTTACATTCCTAGTTTTGTCTGTAATGTAATCTTTGGCCATAACATTTAGTTGAAGTCAGTTCTTGGCCTGAGTGCCATCAGCTCAGCATTTCCAGCACATTCCGTTAATGTCGACTTGTACAAGGCCCGGGCGTGGACGATCCTAGGTTTAGACTTAGAGTGAAACTTGGTTAGGCTGACCACTTTGCGGCATGTAACCTTTAGGTTAAAAAATGACAGAATGCCTTCCATACTCGAAAATCTTGTAAGTAAATAATGTGTTTAATTGTTGAAAGATTTGTAAAATAGATTATGATGTTAGTAAATAATTGTGATATTCATGGGAAAGAAATTAGCTTAAGTTCGTATTTTAAATATTGAGAAGATCACATGTTTGTTTATAGAGAAAAAAATATTGTATCAACATTTTTTCCTTTTATGTTCGTCAAGAAATACTTCCGTACTGTGTATCCGTACTGTACCCGGCGTTTATGGCAAGTCTGATACTTGATAGGAAAAGATTAATTAAGATCTTAGATTAAGATCAATTTATGTAACCGTACATGTTTTGCGTGTATTCTTTCTTACCGCTTCTTTTGCCTCTATAATATTATTCCAAACTGAAGCTGGAAAAATTCAAATGTATCTCAGCCGCTCTTTTTGCACTTATAAATTTTAATATGAATTTTAATAACAAGACTGAGCAGAGGTTATAAATATTATAATATTATGATGTCATTGTAACTGGTCGCAGAAGTTTGTTTCACTGCGGGGAATGTTAGGGCAATATGGTTCAGAGGTGCCGTGTGGTGCTGACTCAAAATCGACAAAAGATGTGCTCTCAAAAGAGCAGCGTCTTCTCACCATTGACCAAACTGCGACCGCTCAAACATGGCGATGACGGCAATCCTCTTATTGCCTGACGTGGGTCCAGCAGAAAACTGATGTGGGCTGAGGACGATAGCCATATAGTTTATTTTATTAAAAAATAAACCTAATTTTCTGGGATTACAAGAAGCCTATGTGCTATTATGCCACCTCCCTGCCAAATTTAGATCTGTTCAGTCGTTTTGGTGTGATTGAGTAACAAACATATATCCAAACATTCACATTTGTAATAAGTATTAGTAAGTATTATTACTAAATTCTGACACATTTCATGTCGCATCTTATAAATTTTGCCTATAAAAGAGATTATAGAAAATTTCAATGATGTGCAGTAAAATAAAAACAATATGTTCTAAGCTTTTAAATCAAAGACATATTAGGCAGGATAATTTCTATTTAGATCCTCAGAAAAGTTTTATCACGTGCCGCCTACACCTAATAAAAGGCACGTGTTGATAGATGGCTGGTGCAATTTGTTTTTATCGAGTCACATTTCGATAGTGACTGTATTACAACACTAATAAGGTCTTGAAGGTAGAAAAGAAACATATATTCAGGTTCAAAGACCTGTGAGCTCCTATCAATGATGTCATTAATGTCATCTGCGTTCATTTGATTAACTTTTAAAGTTGTGTTATTCGTTTCGTTTTTGATTCTTATCCTATTTCAGGCAAGGCATAATACCTTTTCGAGTGTTCGAATCGGTATTTGTGGTCTTTGGAGTTGGTTTTGCGGTTACTGTCGTATTTTCAAGGAAACTGTTATCCATTTATTTTTGGGATTTTTCTACAAGGAAACGTCTTCATGAAGTGAATGCATTTTTTTTTGTTTAATCTAATACTAGTCTTATTTGCTTGTGCTGTAGTTTTCATCCTAAAATCTTATTAGTGTTTGTCTTGTTAGTGGTCCTAATAAATTGTTTTAGAATCTGTTTTCATTGGCCAGTACACTGGTGACATGGAAAAGTCCATAACAAAATTGTTATCATTATTACAATTTCCTTAGGTCGTTATGTGCTGCAATTAATTTCTTTGTTTGTTTGATAAGATAAGATGAGGTCGTTCTGCAACTTATAACCATTTATGTAATTGGTTTCATATGATTTTATTATCGTTTTATAACTGATAAGAACACTCGTGAGAAGGTGCACGTAAATTTTTCTTACTTAAAACGTTTGATTCGGTCTAAAAAGTACAGTTAGGAACAAAGTCATTACAATCAATAAGAACCAAGAATCAATCTAGGAAATAGTTTAACTGTCCAGAGATTTCTAAAATTTGCTCAAGTCTCGGCGAACGGGGAAAAGGGCTTCACAATAAAAAAAAAGAGTGCTACATTGATAAGACATGGATGTTTATTCATATTTATTGTACATCGATGTGATTATAGAAATCGATTTATTTATAAATACATAATAATAAATAAGTCCATACTGGTAGCTGGTTCCCGCACTAGTGTACCCCACAAAACATAAAACATTTTTTATGTTCTGTGGTGTATCCTGTGTCCAAGCTTGTCTTATCCTTAGACTTATTTAGAATTTTTCCCTACTAAAATGAAAATGGCCAGTTACATTCTTACTTTTGCGCCCAACCGTACTGCCTCTTGAGGTTTTGCGTAGTTGTGGCTCTGTTTTCCATGACTCACGCGCAATGGAGGCCGCGCTCGCGATAACGTCACGCTCACACACACCACGCGACGCCATAAGGTTTAGTGCCCAAAATATTTGTGGTATGATCGGTGCAGTTCTGTTATTGAGTAAAAAAAAACTAGTGTTGTCATTAAAGTACTTAAATTTTAGGTGTTTCTGATGATGACTGTTTTGATATTCAGTCAAATTCAACCTAGCTTAGGAAATGGAACAAAATGAGTTTTATTATTTACTTTAAAATACGGACTAACACTTTGTTGTTATTTGTATATATAACTATTTACATACACGTGTGTATGTAGATTAAGTCAATACTTTTAAATATTCTTTTTTCCGACCCAAATAATGAAATAGGTCAGATGATGTAAATGTCAGGATGTGACCTTAAGAACGCATTGTTTTGCAATTGATATTGCAAGGTCGTACGCTTAAGTCTCAGCACTTAACTAGACTTTGTTCATAATTCTCCATGGGAATTGTATATTGTTCTTTTATTCAAGTAACTAGCACAATATGCATAATAAAATAGACATCTGTGTCAAATGCGTCGAAAATATTAGATGCTATATGGAGTAACAATGCTATGATTTGGCTAGGGTATTAACAAGACTGACTTATCATGATATGAATGAGAGAGCGCTAGAATAAAGGTGGAACTTTTCTTCTTTTAATAAGTGTAATGCCCGGTAAATCCCTGCGCGATAGATTTAGAAATTAATTAATGCGGCAGAGTAAGAAAAAACGATGGCCGTTGAGTGGACGTGAGTAGCCTCAAACCAGATGGACCTTCGATCTAGATCTAGAGAACCTTGGGGCGTTCTATGCTTCCGAGATAGGAGTCATTTAGCTTAAATTAGCGTTGATTACTAAGGTTTTAAACAAAATAAAAGCTATTACGCTGTTCAAATTCTTTTAGCAAAACCAGTTTTTAATAAATTAGGTAGGTACTGTGATTTGGAAACATTTTTTAATTGAAACGTAGAACGGCTAGCTATTATGACAGAAAAGATATTGTGTCGTAAATGTATGTTACCATACAATTAGGCAGGATTTCAAAAGTAAACTGAAGGACACCACTAGACATTTGTCATGGCCATGATGTTCAACCAAGATAGAGAGGGCTGAGTGACCATTGAATCCAACATGAAATCGTTTTCGTGTCTTTCACAATATTGCTATACGTTTGGACATACATTAAATAAAGTCTGTTGTTTATGGTGCTGAATAAAATGCTTCGAGTATTGTTTGTCCTATTTCATAATTTATGCATCTACTTACCGATGAATATCTTTAGTTGGTTAATAAGGTTCTCTTTTGTTCTGTAAGGTTATACTTGCCTCGTAATTAAATTATTCCCGTTTAAGAGCAAACCATTTCAAAGAGCAGAAAAATAATAATTATAACAGACTCCAAAAAAAAACATTGCATGATGATCGTCGGTGGGCTGTTTGGCACTCTCTCATCATAAATAAGAAAAATGCAGCGAATATAATATATTATTACTGCGTAGTTTACTTCAGTCAATGAGACTATTTAATGCCTTAAGCCACAGTAAAAAGTTTCAAATTTAATCAGATTAAGTACGACCACAGTTTGACCTATAAAAACATAAAAAAACTTAATGATCAATCTGACCAATTGTAAAACCGTCTTGTATTTCTGTGCTTAAAATTGCAGCAGTGGCATTGATAGAAATAGAATACATAACAATAAAGATACTACATCTTCCTACAACTTTGCTAGACATATGGAAATCGGTAATATCAATAAATTACTTATTGATATTGACTGACGTCTGAAATACTGTGCCTATAGTATCACTAAAATAGTATTAGTAATGCTGTTTTTCAAATGACTATGAAAATATTAAATGTATCCTGTCTTTATTGTTTATTTGAATATATGTATACCAATCATAAAAATACTATTTTACCGGAGCTTAAAGTAGGTCTCTGATTTCGAACCCCAATTATTGTAAAAAAAAATTAGGCTGACTGACTACAAAAACATTCTACAAAATCAATCTATCTTATAATAAAACACCTCCAAGTCTTTATATCAGCAGACATGTAGAATTTGAACTTATTCCATTTTTCCTGGAAAAATGTACGGTTCCGAGCACAGAACATTTTTATGTTCTGTGGTTCCGAGCATTCTTCCGTGATATATTAAACACATAGAAGCCGACGTATAAGTGTTTATTACAATATTTATATGTATGTCAAAATCTTTGACTGTAACATACATACAAAAGTAGTTTTGACCGACGCCATTAGTCAGAAACAGTTTTGACTGATTTTTGGAGTCGGAATTGGTTTTGTCCGATGCTCTTAGTCAAAAACAGTTTTAAAGTCAAAATACTGGTCTACTAGTTTTTTGCCCTACTGAATTCATTCACGCGCGCAAAATTTTCTAGTTGCCTTTAAATAACGTAATATTTATTGATATTCAATAACTATTTTGTTTAGTGTACAAAGTATTACTTAATTCAATATCTTGCGCCTATGATATGATTTCTGAGCGAGTTATGGTAATATGTTGCGAAATTACTTGAGATTGACTGATTATCACGCCATGTTGACGACCTTGCCAAATTCTGAACACTTTTCCTTAACCATTGTTATGGTAATTTTAAGATTTGTACGTGGGCTCTAACAATGTGTGTATGATGCTTTTAAAAGAACCGAAATAGAAATGGTTCACAAGTTGATAGCTATCAACTTGCTAACTGCAAACTTTTAATATTCACGTATATAACCACGCATACTTTGACAAAGTGGGTTGTTTTCTAAGTATCAACATAATAAGGCCACATAGGTAAATCCACTTCTAATTTGGCTTGGCAGGTGGGTTGAAGATGAGCAGTTCTTTGGCGGTAGAGAGAAGGCTGCTCGCTGATGTCCGTTTTATTTTGGTAGTACCTACCTACACCATTAGTAGCACCTTACGACAAGTTGAGCACCTTACGACAACTTTTCAAATTATATTAAGGAATTTTCGATGGAATCTTAAAAAAAAGCGAGAATCTCACCAGTATTTACTTATAAAGTTTCCGCGGGATAGCACGTAAATAAAAAAGTAATCTCACCTGGGAATCTGGAAACTAACACTCATATTACTCGTATATAGCATTGCTAGACTTTAATAATGTTACTGAAGATGCTGTTAATTATTTGATTTGATATCAAAAGGGGTTTTAAAATATTTTTTAAACATTTTTATAATAATTAATACTATGTACCAATAGTGTTAATTGAAAATACAGAACAAATTTCTTGAATAGAAAGGGCAACTGCTTTGCCAATTGGTCTACCAAGATACTATTTGTGTTGACGAATTTATAAAAGGCTACCCTTTACACCTAAAAACATTGATGAAACTATGCTGTCTTACACCAAAAAAGTCTTTAATAACATCAGAAAAATATCGATAAGTATTTTTCTATAATATAATTCTTGGATCTAGCATAAGATCACTTGGTACATACTTAGCAAGTAAATACTCTTATTAGTGTAACTTTGATAAGGATCTGACACTATGCGTTGCAGTGCTTTGCAATGTAAAATAATAACGGAATTCTACACACGATGCGTTGCGACGCTGCTCGTCGTAGTGACATCGTTACGACTAACGATTTAACTAAGCTCATTCCTGCATCCACCAATTGATGACACAAAATATCACTTACCTAACCTGTCAATTGAATGAATCCCTTCTCGTGTTCATCTAGGTTACCAGACCGTTCGTGTGTTCGCCCAGCCGCACCACTTTTACTCTGGTCTGGCCAGTGCAGTCTAGATCCGGACATCGTCGCCTTTCCTTATAGAAAGTCCATTATTCTATACAGCTGTCTATGTGTAGTGCGCTGTTCAGTAATTGTGATCATAAGTCGATATGCCTGAGTTCAAGAAAGAAATTTATGTGGTTACGGATTACAGTATTGATTGGTCCCAAATATCGATGAGCATCGTTGGAAACCTCCTTTAAAAAAATTTTTTTTTTATTTGTAATCTCAGCAATAAGTGACGAATGTTGGTTGTTGTTTGCTTGACACCGACTTAAATGTGGTATTTTTCTTTGCCAAATATTTTTTGCTGATGGAAATTTTAGAAGAGGATATTCGATCGCGGTTTGTTTGATGATGGAGGGAAGACGCTGCCGCTGCCTGGTAGTTCTTCTTTAGTCGCATCTTACGGCATCCGTTAGGGAGAGGCGTGGTGCTATTCTTTCAACGTACCTGCAACGCAAGACACAATATTGGACATATTATTAATAATTATCGGTCTACCCAACGCCCACCCCTCGCTATTATCAATAAGGTCATAATTAATTAAAAGATAAGAAATAAATATGACCGCAATTGTGTCATTTATTGATAATTGTTCTGATGTCATGGCATTTAGTGACGTATCAATTTATCGAGGAGCGAACTCGCGTGGGCCTGCCACGAGTTTGCTCACGTTTACAGGACTTCGTTAGTGACGGCGTTAAAGGTGTAATTGAAATTTCGCAAAACTAAAAGGTCGAAAAGTTTGTTTATTACCTGAAAAACTGTTTCAGCAATTGTACCATCGACAACCGTGGAAAGAGCCACCAATTTTCAGTCGATGCTCGAACCATGATGGTCAGTAATTTCTTGTTTACACTAACCCCTGTATTTATAAACAAGTAAAAGTAATTACTTGAGAAACAATTTGTATGCCTTAATCATGAAATTACTAGAAGTTATAAGTACCAAAAGTTAGTATTTCCAGCCAAATAATATGACTATTAATGGTGACCAATTTTTTTTACTTAAGGACTAGGTATGAACATTTTAAGTTATGACTTTTTTAAGCAATAAGTAATTACTTCTTTATAAATACGGGGGTTAGTATTGGTAATATTTTTTGACTAAAGATTGGCCCACTTCAAGTCCAGATTTAAACTCACTATAATACAAAATATGACATGATCAAAAATTGGTATTAGTTTTGCCCAAATGCAAGAACAAGACGAGACTTGGCCAGTCTTGGTCTTGCATCAATACACCTGGTCTTGGTCTTGGTATTGCACTCCCAGTCTTGGTCTTGCAGCAAGAGTCTCGCAAGTCTTGCAATTACCTATTAGCTTGTCGCTATTTATTAAACGTTACTTTAGATATTAGAACAACGCAACAGAGTAGGTACATTTTGAGCTCGAATTAACATTGCCATGGTAAAGACTAAATTAATAAATGTCTAAACATTTCATGAGAAATTCAAAAAAACAACTGACACCGGTTGGGGTTTGAACCCACGACCTAAGCGGTCAGTGCCGATGCTCTAACTAACTAACTAACCAACTGAGCTATCAACTGTGTCGCGCGGGACTTAGTCTGTTTTTTAATAAACGTTAACATTTAATAATCTTCAATGTACTAAAACACGATTGACGCATTTTTATCCGGCTGATAAGAGCCGGGGTCAACTGGGGTCATGACCTATGACTTCGCTACCTGTGAGCAGCTCCGCGCACCCCGCGCGTCTCCACCCTTTGGGTTGCCATGTAAGCTTTTTTTTGTAGTGCATTTTATAATTTTTTTTCATGGGGTAATTTTTTCTAACATTTTATGAAAATGATTACACAAATAGAACCTTATCTCGATACCTAATAACAACTTAATGGATCGGACAGGGTTTTTTATACACCCGTTTATTGAGGTTAATGCAAATAAGTGTACAAAGAACTAGTTATTAAGATAAGTCGATAAGTTATTAATTTAAAAACGCCAAAAATACTTCAGACTGACATCATTAATAATCTACTTTAATTTAATGTTGAAAAGGTTAATCAACACGAAAGTTCAAGGTTCGATTCCCGATAGATCGCCCGAAGTTAGTTGAAATGACTTTTAGTTTTCAAACGGTCAGGCAGGCCAAAACATGATACAAAAAGTTACGGATTCGATTCCCGACTTAAGGCTTAAATCGTGTTTAAGTTACAGTACCAGTACTATTTTGTGTCATTAAAACAATAAAAAACGCTTAATTTTAATAAAACATGTAGGTATCGTTCGTTGGTGCGGCGCGCGTTAGTGTTGGGGGCTTACTCCGACAAACCGACACTCGAAGGAGTCTTTTGTAAAAACGTGATTGTTTTAAAAAAATATATGATTGCTTTTAAAAACATATTTTTATACCAAGTATATTTAAAAAAAAGTCCTAATTGCAAGACGCAAGAGTCTCGCAGGCTTGGTCTTGTTCTTGCTTAAATCTTGCACAGTCAGTCTTGGTCTTGGTCTTGCTAAAATTAGGCGGTCTTGGTCTTGGTCTTGGTCTTGGTCTTGCAAAAATGCAAGAACAAGACCAAGACCGATTTTGGGCTACACTAATTGGTATAAGCTGCGATCGCTGACTGGCCTCGTCGATTCTCGAATCGACTCAATCGATACATGCCCTGGCATGTATTTAAAATCTGGGATGTAGGTGTATTCTACCTTTCATTTTATACATAATTTCTAAATAATTATCAAACGGGACTTATCACGATATGATGAAAACCCTAATAAACGCGAGTTTAATCCGCAACATAATCTTTATTTCAATTGATGTTCGCGTAAGATAAGGTACCTGATCGACGTATATTATATATTTTATGTTTTTTTCTATTGTTATACAACGTGTTCCTTTTGATATCCCATAACTCTAGGGTATTAAACCGACCATGGTAAAGAATCGAATTGCATATGAATTATTTTTCAATTTTTTTGTTTAATTTTTTCATACAAAACAATTCTAAAAAGTCACGACTGTTTATGTAAAATACCCTTACCTTGTTATGAATGAACTTTTGAATGAAAACGATTTACTCGTACCTACTTATCAATGAAACACCCACACACGTCAATGTTTTTTACAAGTTACGCTCTCCCGCTACTTTACTACTACACTTAAGTGTAAGAGGGTAATTCGTTCATGGGAAATTGTATTCGTATTTTCAATAAATTATCACTGTCAATTGCTGAACTTCCAGTACATAAACTCAAATCTTATATCAAAGTAATGTAAAAGGGCTATTATACTATAATGATTATATAAATGATAGGCTTTAAATTGTCCCAGCTCGTACTGGCATATATCTTATGTAACCATATTTATTTGAAAAGAGGCCGACAATAGTGACCGAGTTTCTTGCGCTGCTTCGTCTCGGCACTAGCCCACATTTGTCCCGAAGCAGTGGTAGGTTTTAATATTGGGACGTGTAAAAGCGCCTCCAGGGCCTATTTGCAGTAATAACACTGATTTTACTGATTTTAAGTTTGCCAACGTCTCGCAAAACTAAGGATTCGCCATACTGGTTACATTTTTTTAACAAATTTAACTAAAATTGATGTTATATTCGAAACTATTGATTTTTGAACCACATGCTCTAGGGCGTTTTATATTATTTTTACCTATAGAACATAACCTTAGAGTTATGGGATATCAAAAGTAACACGTTGTATATGTCACGCATCGCCATTTACTACTTAGTTTTATTTAGTTATAAGTGTTGTCACGTCTTTCTCATATAATTCTAATTTTGATTGATTGCTAAGTGCTAATCATATGTTATCACGAGCTTTACCAGTATTTTTTTTTCCTTTATGTGGATCAAAAAACAGTTTCACAATAAGGTTCTTAAAATTAATATAGATACATAATATAATGATTTTGAAACCAGCACCAATGACCACAGACAGATAGTAAGATGAATATTTTAATAAAGTTGAGAGTTTATGAATTCGATTCATCGGTATACATAACATTATTTATTATTGTGTATGTGCAAGTGGTCAAGGTAGTGTTGATTTTACTTTAGTAGATTAAATACACATTCTGTATGGCTTAACATTAAGATTAAATATATCTACACTCGTGAAACAATTATTATAATATAAGTGTCAGCGAGGCGGTTCAGCGGCGAGCGTTTACCGGAGTTAGTGCGGCATTTTTTAGCAACAAATAATTTTGCAGTACAAGCTCGCACACGTGGTCTCACTGGTACTAATAACTTATTTTGTTTTTTTTATATCAGGACAATCATAATTATTGTGGCAAAGATCATACAGAAATTTAGCTTGTAATTGTAACCTTCTAGCTTTAAGTGGGCTTATATTGTGTTTATCTAGGAACTAATTTTCTAAGATGTCATTTGTATTGCAAACAGCGTATAAATTTCTTTTGAACCTTTTCTAGGCTATCAACATATTTGGCATAAAATGGGTCCCAAATAGGGGTAGGTTATTCGAGCTGTGAGCGAAATAATGTTTTATAGAGATGAATATATGTAGCGGATCTTTCGAAACCATTACTGGCACGGAAAACAAATCCATACATTTTATACGCTTTGCTACAAATATGTTCTACATGACGGTTAAGTAATTTCGTGTCTAGATGACTCCAAGATCCCTAATGACTTGTACATTGTCAAGTTTAGCGCCGCATAAGGAATAAGAGAATTGGAAGAATCGTATATTTATAGTAATCGTGAAAAGAACGGAAAGTGATGGAAAAAAGATCAAAACAATTTGTTTTTTGTCGAGTGTTAAACAAAAAATATTGCTTTTGTTAGACACTTGTACTCATAAAGGCGAAACAGTCACCAAATACATCGATATATAATTTATTCTTATAACTTTGAATAGTTTGAAACTCATGATGGAACTCGGTAAATTCAGCGAAGAGTAGCTTCTTCTTCTTATCGTATCTTCGTACGACTATCAACTGTCGATATTTTTCCAAGCTGCCTATTATATTTTATATCTATACTAATATTATAAAGCTGAAGAGTTTGTTTGAACGCGCTAGTCTCAGGAAGTACAGGTTCGAATTAAAAACATATTTTTGTGTTGTATAGTCCATTTATCGAGAAAGGCCTTTCGGTATATAACATCACGCCGCAGGCCAATAGGAGCGAAGCATCAGTGAAAAATGTTGCAAAAATAGACGCGTTCATAATAACAGAAATTGACGCGGACGAAGTCGCGGGCAACGGCTAGTATATATATTATATAGGCCTCGGACGAGACTTGTTTTTGGGACATCCATCTTGCGGCAGGAGCTCCTGTCCAATAACTTTAAGTGCCTACCAAAAGCAAGACTAAATACCCCCATCTTCCAAAGACAAGCCATTTAAAAAATGGTTCGTTCCTTTATTGAACCATTTGGGATTCGACCCTGCCTCTTGCGTAGTAGAGGCGTCATCGTGGTGTATCTACCTTTGACAGATATACCCTGACTCATAATAATCTGTACCATAAAAACTTACCTACCTATATGGATACTCTTAATTTCACACCTCGCAATAACCAACGAACCACAGGAAATATATAATTTGCAAACAAAACAAACACTTGGGAAAGCTACAACAAAACAAATACAATCTCAAAAACAATGTAACGGTGTATTCAATATCATCGTGTTGTAGTAACACTATACGAATTTTCGCATTGTCATCATAACTACTTTTATCAACTGACCCTGGCAGAGAAGGAGTTTCTTAGTTCGACGCATAGTTTTCTATTATTCATGTTAGAAGGGCACAGGCAAAGAACAGGGAATGTCACAAAATTTTTATATTTTTTTTTTATGGAGTCATACTCGTATCTTTGTCTATGGTATTTTGAATTCCAATCATTAGAATTTAAAAAAAGTAAACCGTTGGCGCCAAAAATGCAGTTTTGTTTATGGCCAAAACGAAAAGAACTGGAAATGTCCATGACTAAATGGCAAAGAACAAGGATTGTCACATCTGTCAGTTGTGATTTTAGGGTTAAAAATTGTTGAGTTTGCAGAGTTTTTAGTTTAAAAGTTTAAAATGGTTTCTGACTTTGATAGCAATGAAAGCTATAGTAATGTTATTAATAAATCTGTGAAGAAAAGAAAGAAGACAGGTAGAACTGAAGATGTCATGAAAAGGTTGCGACTTTCTTCTCACGAACTAAGAGCACCGTGTAATTGTTTAAGGTTTAAATGTTTTAAAGTTATAAATGAAAGTAACCAAAGAAGCTCAATATTTTTATAAATCAATAAAATATGATCCAAGTACCAAAGATTCAGATGACTGAAATTGGACATTCCTTGTTTTTATTTTGTTAAAAAAAGTTTAATTTTGTTTAATTAGATTTAACTATTTTAATAAAGACTAAAACGTCCATTTAACATTAGAATAATATTACTTATTAGGCATTAAGTTATATCTAAGCAAAAGTTATTGCATGCATTGATCTTAATAAAAATAATATACTTTTAATCTTTCAAACCGTTTTTTCTCAAAATTCATAAATTAGGACATTCCCTGTTATTTGCCTGTGTCCTTCGTTTTAACATGAATTTTTATTTTGAGTAGTTTGATGCAAAGCTGCCATTTAAATTTCAAAAGGAAATACTTATTACCAATTCACTAAATTTATGTCGATGAGACCCAAAGAATCGACGACAATTAGTCATGCGCATGATTTTATGTCATATGTATTGTACTTATGCGTTCCTCACTTTATCTACAAGAAACGTTACACGTTGTGTCACTTCCTGTCGAGTGAAAAAACGTTATACAAACATTGTATTGTTCAGAATTAATTGTTCTACATTTCTTTTGTGATTCGTTATCCATCTTGCGTTCAATTTAAAATTTATTAAAATGCCTATTAATTAAAAATGTTGTATGACCAATGTTCAAAGAATACTAATCATAAATTCCTTAAATACAAGGATTATCGCTACGTGTTGACTGAGTACTTTGGAATTTCGGTTAAGTAACTTTTAAACGAGCCAATTTGGTTTTAGGATGCGATCACACTACAACCCCGATACCTACGATTCTCAAACCTTCCGTTGAACATTATCGATCGATCAAGACAAACATTATTCAATAACTCCATACTCATCATCACCACTATCTTCATTGTTTGACTTAGGTCATAATCGTCACGCTTGGGTTTGGGATCACAATTTTCGATTGTCATAACTGTTTATTTTCGATTAACCAGTCAATTCGGTCCCAGCTCTAGCCTCCTCAGTTTGAAAGGTGTCATTCTAATCAAGCTATATTTAAAGGAATATAGCTTGATTAGAATGAGTGAATGATATAGCCATTCGAATGAGCAAGAAGGCGACGCTCACGCAGAGTAGTTGGTACAAAATCAAGTCATTGCACATGGAGAAAGTTTAACATTTAGGTATTGCAAATTCATTATTATACACAAAGTGCTATAAGTGAAGAAGCACCTTAGAAATCGAAACGCGCCTATTGGACCGTTTACGTGCTTCATTCAAGTTTTTAGGCTAATCGTTTTGCCCTATACAACCATTAATCAACAGTGATTGAACTGTGTTGTAGTGAGTCAGTGGCTCCCAAACTTTTGAGGTCATGAAACACTTGAGTTTATTCGACATATCCCTGTTACTTATCTACATAATTTTGATGTGTTGATTAAGATCGAACTAAAACTGTGTTGACTTGTGTAGCTCTTTTTGAATCGGGAATATGCTAGTTTATAACTCGTGACTATATACGATACCTAACTGAGAAAACAGTAAAAGCAATAATTGAAAAAAGTTAGCTAATTTTACTACTACCTACTAATTAAACTAGCTGATGGGGATAAGGAAAAACATTATTTTTACATTTAAAGAATCGCTGCGCGCTGGTGTAATTCATCGTATAAAATGACTCTGTCATAAAAAAAGGTACTTTAAAAAAAGCAATCAGCTTAAAAACCTAAAATCGTCGGCGAATTTGTCAATTGGTGTTAAAGTCTATTATTCGGTTCAAAGTTGAAAGTCAGTTAAAGGAAGTAAAAGGTTTGGTGATTGGTTGACAGTACCTACAAACAAACAATGTAAGTAGTCAAGTACCGTTCGTAACAAATTCGGTATTTTACCGTTTGGCAAATTACATCATTTTTTTGAATTGTGACTGTACCTGACAGGTACGTAAAAAAACAGGTACGTACTGCGTAGTTAGCAATCACAGTGGGTAGCCTTCATTTATTATAGCTTTACAATATTTTGTATAAAATCATTGATTTAATACTCCTAATAAATTATCCTGTATAATTATTGAGTATATCATTAGATTGCGGTTTCTTATTTGTACTTCGAAGATAGTTTTTAAAACTATACTATATTATTAATGAAACGAAAAACATACGTAGGTTTAATGAACATACGAGTGTACATAATAGTTTTGTAACCCATGATATGAAAAAAAATCGCTATATCGCGTACGCTACGGAAACTAGACAATGTAGAGCAAAGTACCTAGGGACACTAAACAATATAGAGGACATCGATATCTATCTAAAAGTACGCGATACCATTAAATACTCATCCACCTTTGCGAAGTTGGGGCACATAATATTTATGAAACCACGATAATAAATTACTAGAATAAATTAGTCGGCACAAGAAATGTTTTCGTAGCTCAGTTAGAAGAGCAAATGTCGCTTAAACCGTTTAATATTCTAAGATCTCTATCTTAGATTTTATGTAGTTTTTATTTAGTGAGTACGTAGTACGTGGTACGTTGCCTTGAATTGTATGAATGCTAATTTATACGCGAGTTTAGTCGGTTCCAAATAAACGATGATTAGTACACCTAACACGGTTACTGATCCGGCTTACACTAGTACAAATTATATTATGTATACAAGCGCTAATGACATTCATAGGATCAAAGTATTATTAAACATGCTTTTAATATAATATTACCTGAAACTGATAATATTGGCATAGTACATATGTTTCAACTATTTAAATATTATTTATTTATATGTATTTTTTATTAAGCTAGATTGTGGTGCAATCTTAAAATAGAAAGCACCACCCCTCATGTCCAATGAGTGCCGTGAGAGGGACTAAAAGTGAACTGCCAAAAGGAGTAGGTCAGCAGAATCTTCTCTTTGCCATTGGTTTCATTGCGAATTGTGAACCTGCCTGCGAAACGTACGCTTGTCTATCGTAAATTGTAAAGGGATTGGCGTCATGGAGACACCCACTAGATGACTATGTAGAATGCGATCTGGGTTACATTTGTATGATAATAGGCGCACTGCTAGGCACAGGCGCACAGCTTGACTGACTTGACATAATATTGTTATTAGATAGAATGGAAAATATTATATTTACATAGTATTCAATAGCTTGTAAAAAAAATTTAAAAGTTTTTACCATTATAACTGCTGACTCATTGTAGATTAAATTTAGTATTGAGATCGTTACGGGTCCCTAGGAATCAAATATTATTGTTTTTATTCCGGATATTGTATCTTAATAATGGATTGAAAGTTTGTATGGAATAATTAGTTATTCAATATGGTTTAAAGGTACAGATTGCGAAAATTTGAAATGACCTTCTGCAATATAACCCAATTCCACGCGTACGAAGTGCTAGTAGGTATTTATAAAGTAATACAAGTTTCTATTGAAACAATGTTACATCTAACTTCTACGTAATTCTAAGAGTTTATCAATAAAGGCGTGGTTGTGCAGTTACATTCCTCGTGCAACTATCCGATACGTAACACGAGCAAGTAACGATAACCTTTGACATTGTTACAAGTTTGTACACATGTTGATTTGTAAGTTATCTCGCAATCTGTGTTGATATATGTAATCGATTACCTAGTTGAAGACGATAAACGTTTGGATTGGGTAAATCAAATAATGTTTTACATCTACTGAAAGCAGCGGCCTCGTTTGTTTGTTTATGATAAGACAGTTTGATCGATGGTAATTTAATTAGATATTGATACTATCTCTTATCGTCCTATGGCACTCCAAGGGATAAAATGCATTTTAGTTTGACACAAAAATAAACATGTTCAAATTAAAACCTTTACCCAAGCAAACTTTGTTTTTTTTTCTTTCAAGATGTCACATGTGTTAAAACATGCAAAAAATAGTTTTTTTTTTAATTTGCCTTGCACTCAGAGCACTCTAGCAAGAGGCCCAAATAGTTATCCTAATTTATCAATTTAAACCAAACATGCTCTATTTCAGGTTAGTTCCAGATGGCGCCCAATATCTTATGGCATCGTTGATATCATTGATACTCGGCACTAGCCCACATTTGTCCCGAAGCAGTGGTAGCTTTAAATATTGGGACGTGTAAAAGCGCCTCCAGGGGCCTATTTGCAGAAATAAAACTGATTTTACTGATTTTACTGAAATATAAGCAAAGTATATATATTTTTTCTTTAGTACCTACATGTCAATCCTATATTGAACATAATATCTTAGAATTAAGCCAAGTGAATATTTAACTCAGTATTGCTTTCTACCGCCTCCAATTATTATCAGTCAGTTACGGTTACCAGTATCCAGTATGTAGCGACCACACTGTTCGAAATGGCGCTGAATCTGTTAATATCCCCTAATAGCAATGTTTAATTAACTCAACTCTTTGTATTGGTGCTTGTTGGAACAAATTTCCTTATCGCGCGTTGCGAAAGGGGGCTAGACGGAAAAAATTGTAACGACACTTTTTGAGCGACACTTTTTGCTATAGTTGTAACACTCATGAGTAAATATGTGGTTGTAAGCCGTGCGGCGTGCGCGTGTTGTCTAAGAAACACGCGCACGCCGCACGAAGAGGGAGACGGAGACGGAGACGGAGACGGAGAGGGAGAGTGAGAGTTAAAAAAAAAAGTTGTCGAGAACGGAGTTAATTTGGTAGAATACTTTTATCAATTACCTAGTTACAAGTAGTTAATGTATAGTCAGCGAAATATGGTAGGGCAACCCGGAACGGAGCCAAGCCGAATTCGCAGCGTGACCAGTCGTTACGCTAGCGCATAACTCCTAAGTAACGTAACTGGTCGACTGGCACGAGTCACGTAAATGTAACTAAATCTACATGTAAACCGCGGGCCCATCGAATGATCATTGAAATGCATTAACAAAACAATGAAAAAAACTAAAAGCGTATAATAAGCCACTAATTTGAGTCATTCATACGTGATCATTGTAGGTGATTACTTGCTAGTCACTGTCTCTAAATTAAAGGCTTATTTCAAGCTTTTTGTCGGTATAATTTTTGTGACAAAATTTATTAATTTGTTTTAATATTTAAAATCCAATTTGTCTAACTTTTGGGTTGGATTTTTTCCAACCATACCGTAGCAACAAAGCAATATCTAAAACGTTCAACCTGGTAAAAAGTTGGCGTGGTCATACCTACGTTACAAAAATAAAAATACCTACCCAGCGAATGTCCTCATTTTTTTTTGTCGGTCGATAACCTACGATCGAGATAAAAAGACTTGGTCGGTATATCCGACCATTGTTTGTGTTGTTTAAAGAAAGTTCATCACATCAATGAGAACTGAAGTATCCGCTGCAGCTGGTCGTCTCGTGACGTTCGTGTGCTTGGCTATCAGACCTTATCAACTCTGCTTAGCCACTCGAGCGACGAAGTTTAGTATACCAGGATAGATATAAACGAAAAAAAAAAAAGATACACAATCAGTCACCAAAGAATGTCACCTAATGAGCTCCTCATGAACGTTTCGGTACCTACTCTTTCAACTTAGTAGCATTCAAACTTTGTCATTCACATAAGGTTCAATTTCCACTACGGTAGGTACGAAACATGACATCTAAGTTGCTTCAATCGCATACATTCTGATGTGTCATATTTTGGGACTGCGTTTTTGTTTTTTATCTATTTATGCAAGACAGAATTCTTAAGACATAATAATCAGTGGTTCTGCTTTCTATCAAACCTCGTTACTGAGTCATTTCTTGTATTTGTTTCAGGACCGAGTACTCAACATCACAAGCCAGATTATGGACCAAATATTGGGCGATGAGAGAGTGGCGAGAGGATTCCGGGTGAAGTTCCCAGAAGACGTGCTGCAAGACAACCTAGCTGGTCAACTGTGGTTCGGGGCTGAGGTGAGTCAAAAGTTTACCGAGTTATGATCTTACATTAGATATTTGTTCCTACTTTATATTAAAAACGCGAATGTTTGCATTGATAGATCGATGTATGGATGGTTGTTACTCTTTCACGCAAATCTATTGGTTCCAACTGGATCACGGAGGGGACGGTTGTTTTTTGTTTGTAGTCACGCAAAAAACCCAAACTAACCAAAAAATTAACTTTCCGGTAAGCTACTACTACTACCATTGGTTTAAATCACAACTAAAATTTTGTGCAGACGCTATTAATCATATCACAAGCTTATTATGGATTACAGTATTTACTCAATAACTATTTTTAAACTTTCTCGTTGCATTATAATTTAAATGTTACCCACCTTGTTTTCTTAACTGACGTTTCGAACGGATAAAATTGCCCGTGGTCGGCTGATTGATCCATTCTTTTGCCGTGGCTTATACTTTTGCCAAAGAACGCTTATAGCTTGATCTAGGCCTTCCCTAAGGATCTCCACAACGATGCTACCGCATCCAACGGCTTCCGCGACCATCATCAGATTGCCGTCTGGTGACTGGTGCTCGGTCGCCATTCAAAATCCTTTCCGCCCCAACGGTCTCTTCTTACTATGTGACAGATTCACTGAAAGATTTTTCTCTTTCCAGTGCTTAGCAGCGGGCTCTTCCATAATGAACCGCGAAGAGGAATCTGCTGCTATGCGCCCGCTGGCCAAGGCGCTTACTCGCAGCTTGGAGACCGTCCGGTCGCTGCTGCGAGAGCAATGCCTAAGGCCTAGGGCACTCGCTCTGTCCCAACACGACGACATGCTGCACGAGAGTCTGAGGATCTTTGACAGGTGGGGATAGCTACATCGTAATTACCAGCTCATTTCAATCCACATTCCATATGCCTAGGATTTTCCATATTCCCTAAGCGAGGGCGTTAGTTTAGGTTGGCCAATGGGAGAGAGAAGACTGACGTTTTCTTCTGGCAGTATTTCTTTAGACGCCTTTCCGATATAGGACGGCGCTATTATATTTGACTACTTCATATCGTCATCTTTACCTGTATACAATTATTATATCAGCTGTTTGAGATGAGACTTCACCATTGATCTCTAACAAGAATAGTTTATAGCTGCTGTTGTGTTCACTAGTTTTTCATCTAGTAAAAAAGTATCCATGTGAGTAAATTTGTGGGGCAGTGTCATTATTTTACTACCTTCGCGACCGACCTCTCGCTACGCAGGCTCATGTTGTAAGATATGTTATTTTAAATTATACCATAAAGAGAAACGTAAACAAAAGCAGGTAAGCGCCATTCAGTAGTCATAGTACATTTTGCTGTTAGTATGGCAGTTGTTACATATCTACCGGAAAACTTCTACCAGCAAAGTAACGGCCTATAATCATCCCACGGCAAGGCAAAGGCATCATTAAATACAGGATGAAATTTTAACCACCTTCCAAATTTTAATATGTCAATCTACGAGACAAAAAACAAATGACGTATTTTTTCTTTTGGTATAGCCCAGTACAAAAATGTCAAGATAAAGCACTTAGAAAATGTCCGCCAAGAATCATTTTGTAATACGGCCGCCTAGCAACACTTTTTACGCGTTGCGCATCTCATTTATTCATTACGATACTATTCATAAGTATTTGATTTTCCCTTTATACCTTAAACGGGTCTAGGACCGTAAAAATTGAAAACTATATCGCGACAAATATTTTCGGGTGACAACTTGATTTACATTTTTACTTCATAAATAGGCTCTAAATACGATACTGAACGCCTATAAAAATTTTGGAAAGTGGTTAAAATTTCACCCTGTATAAGTTACAATGATGGGTATAGGCATAATCACCACGCTTGCCAAATACGAGTTGTTAATCACAAACCCAAGCAATATTCGAAAATTCGGATCTCTTGCTGCCCGACCCGTGGATCGCCCAGGACGACGAGATCTTAGTCCGGTGCTTAAACCACCCGACCAACGGGGCGTTGTCTACTTCTATTATGTTATTAACAATTTTTTTTTAGGTTGTTCGCAGAATTCGAGCTGTGCTATGTCAGCGCCATGGTGAACGTCAAGACTCCCCACGAGTTCGAAGCGCAGCAGCTCATATGTGTGCTCTTCTCGGAGAGTCTTCGAAGGGCGCTCAAGCAGAATCTTTTGACACAGGAACAGGTACGCGCTACGGGGAAGGAAGGGAGTTTTAATAGTTTTAGGGCTAGCGCTTGAAAGAACAATCGAAAATGGGAGGCCGCTAAGACCTATAAAATAAGAAAAACTATGAGTATGATTAATTTCATCTCCCGTTTAGCTAAGCAATATATTTTTAATTAGAATAATATTTTTTTCCAAATTCTCAGCCTACTAATAGCCGAAACAACTTTAATAATGATAGTTTTTTTTTTAAATTGGACAACATCACATACATTGTTCTGATCCCAATTTGAATAACTATTTAAAGCATTCGTATTTTGGAAACCAGAACCAACGAAGGTACCACAAACACCCAGACCCGAGAAAATGTAGGAAAACACATTTTTTCTACATTGACCCGTCCGGTAATCGAACCCGGGACCTCGGAGCAGGCGACACCTTGAAAACCGGTGTGTACGCCACTCCGCCACGGAGGTCGTCGAATAACCCTGAACATTCATACAACAAAGAATACTTATGTATCTGTTGCAATTAAATAGCTTTTAAATGTGAAATAATCACGGAATAACCATTTAGCTGTTAAAGTAACGTACTGGTGGATGGAGTTACCACGAACGGCCCTGCCTCTTATTATACCTACCGCTAAATGGCTTTGCTTTGTTCTGATTTAAAAATTCTATAATAGAATTAACAGGATGTTAAAACTAAAAAAATAAAACGATAGTCAAAGCAACGTAACATACGATAAATGCTAACAACAAAAACAATTGATACTTAACTTCTTAAAATGAGAATTAAAAGCAAAAATAATAAACAACGCAATGAGCGTAGTAGATCTATGACAGTTTAAAAGGTGGTTTTAAAAACCAATATCGCATTCTGTTTGGCCTTTGTAGTAATTATGCTGATTATAGTTGATCATGACAACTAATGGTGTAGGCCCGCATTCGTAGCGACAATGGAACAAAGATTGGTAGTGTTTAAATAACTCTAAGTAAATAATGCACCCCCAGTACTCTAGCACAAAAAACTATCGAATTCGAATCGTTTGCGTGTTCGTATCGTCATCGAAATATTTAGTATGAAAACTTAAACAGCGCTCGCGCGGTCAAAACGAGAACTACAAAACAAAGCACGAACTTTGTGTCGTTTGCTTTCGATACGCAAACGATTCGAAGTCGATAGTTTTTTGTGCTAGAGGTACAGATATTAGGGGTTAAAGTATGAAATTGCCGTTTTGTATGGACGAAATCGAGAAAAGTCATTTTTCCATACTAACAATTATAAGTGCAATTAAGTTGCTAAAATATCAAATAAAGTATAACAATTTTTTTTTTAAAACGCCTCTACCGTTTTCGATGCAATTAAAGGTGAAAGTTAGATGGTTATAAAGCTACGCATTATAGTATTTAAATTTCTGAAAATCAAAGTATATAATACAAATATACTTAATTGAAGCAAGAAGGTCAGCTGACACATTGTAAGGGGTCTTTTCAACGACTTCCTTTAAAGTAATAGGCACTAGTATTGCATTTTTTTTAGTCAAAAGTTATTTTATCTAGGTTTTGATACAATACAAAAATAATTACGCAATAATATGACTATACTTAAGAGCTATAAAAAAAATAAAAAGTGGGAAAATAATCGGCAATTTCATACTTTAACCCCTATTATAAACAATTGTCCCTTTTTCTCTGAAATATATTCTTTATTACTAGCGTTCCGTCCATTTGCGTGAAAATCGGCTATTGCTCGCGGTAATTTGTAGTTTTTGATTAATATGTTCTGTGTTCCTGGTTTTATCGCGGTCCTTAAAAGTTAGCTACCGCTATCTCTATACAAAACTAAGAAGTTATTGATTCCTTATATTAACTTCCACCTTATTTTTATCTCTTAGGGCGGCTCGCCCACGGCGACTTTTTGTAGCGATGCAGTACAGTAGCGATTCTGTCGCGCGTTCGCATCGATACAGTCGCAATGCGGTCGCTAGCTATGTGCCCTAGCCCACATAAACACTATTCAGTCGTGATGCAAACGCGATACTGTCGCGCTTCTGTCTCGATGCATACGCGATTTAGTTCCTCGCCCCGTTCTCTCCCCTATGTCGTCCGAAACGGTCGCGCGTCCACATCGATACAGTCGCGATGCTGTAGCGCGTTAGTAGCGCGTTGGCATCACTTCTGTAGTGCGTTGCAATATTTATAAAATTTGGTACACAGATAGATAAGACCTTGAAAAGGGACATGACATAATTTTGTATCCCACACAGGCGCAGCTTTTAACCCTCGCGATTTATCGTAAAGTTCACGCGGGCTAAAATCTAATTGTTCATATTCAAATTTAATAGCCAACTCGCCCTTACCAGGCCAGTAATGTAGGTTTTTATTAGTAGGTACCTAATAAAGCAATTGAATAATATATATATTTTTTTAATTTATTTTTCAGGTTGATTCCTACGACCCCGCGCTCATGTTTGCCGTACCTCGTCTGGCGATAGTTAGCGGTCTCCTGATCTATTCTAGTGGCCCTCTTAGCATAGACAAACCTCCAGGTATTTTTTTTTTCTTGTTTTAAATTGTAAATAAGTTGTTGATATTTATAGGCCCAACGCTTGCACGGTCGGCCCAGAAAGTGGTTTATCACCCTAAGGTTAAAAGTCGTTCGCGCGTCAGAGAACAACAGGGTTGATTTTCCCATGCAAATATATTCTGGCAGCTACTGATACTAAAACGTCATAGTCCCTATCGCTTTTTTACTGACAAATGAAACTTTGTCAAAACTGGTAAGTGCACCACTTTACAGTCCTCATAGTAAACGAAGTATACAAAAAGATAGATGTAGTCCAAGGTACTATAGATTAACATGAGTGATCTCGCGAAATTAGTTTTAAATTGTTAGTTATGTAAGTAAATTCAATTATTCGTATATTTCTACCATGTACAGACAACATCACGTAAACCTACCACAAAACGTCAAATTTTCTCAATTGATATTGATCTCTACTTGTTGGACTTGAAAGTTGAAAATCAATTCAATGACCTCGAACTTTTTGGGTAGGTTGACCTGCCGTTAGCTGTACCTCATTTTTATGAGTTTCCGATACTTCGGCACTGTTCCAAGCGCCATGATCACATTGATGATAACAAGGTACATGTTAGAAATCTCGAAACAACTAACTAACTCTTATGTTGATAACCGTGAAAGTTTGAATAACTACAGCTGGACCTCTTTAATCCGAACCCCCTTTAGTCCGAACACCTCTGTAATCCGAACCCCCGACCCGAGCCCGACCAGAGCCCGCGCTTTTTCAACCGCCCCCGTCGCGCTGTCATTAAACACCATACGACAAACCAAAATACTGGATTTCTTCTAAAAAGTTGAATAAAATATGTAACGTTTATAGATGAATACAGATATTGTATTATGTTTGTACCTATTATGTAGTTTTATTCACAAAAAATACCCTTATCATCTATACTCCTATAATCCGAACGCTCCACCAATCCGAACGGGGGCTAAATTTTCAGAGTTCGGATTAAAGAGGTCCTGCTGTATATTGTATTTATATATTACTGCATTCAAAATATCATACATGGAAGTTTTTGTAAATAAGTAAATATTGATACATGATTTACTACCAATATGAGGTTTAGTTTGTAGTTCGCGGTATTAACTACAACCAAGCATACACCTCAAATCCTCGTGACTTGTGTTTGTGAGATAGAGCCTTCGTAAAAGTGTTCCTAAAGTCATTTAGTTACTTTAATTACCAAGTTTAAGTTTTTGGATAGTAAATCTTCTAATAAAATTGTCTTGTCTCAAAACGTCCATTTTTAAAACAAAATATGCTTTCAATTCTTTCAGAGGAGATGTCAGACATGTTTCGGCCGTTTCGCACGTTGTTACACAAGATCCGATCGCTGTTGTGGACACTCGACCGACGGGAACTAATGGCGCTGGAACGACTACTTTGCACAAACGAGGACATCGCTAATTTGGCCGCCTTCGACTTGACTGGAGGTCAGTATTTGCTGAATGTTTATTGTAGGGAAAGTAGCATTCGATATTCAAAACAATATTTAACGGTGTGTTTATAAAATATTTATACAGATACATTACATAGTTTATCTATATTCTGGGGTAAGGGTCCGTTTATGAATGAATGAACGATTGGTTAAAAGAATGATTGAATTCTATAATGAATGATTGATTGATTGAATAAAATACATAACTGAATAGTTCTTTGAGTCGATAAAAGGTTACAAAACGTAATTATCATAGTAAGAAGGTTTAAGGAGTACTGCCATAAGAGACGTACATGCGCGTACGCCTGTTATTAAATCCACCATTGGCTAAACAATTATGGCGATATTGGAGAGGCCTGTCTTCAGCAATGGCTGATCACTAAAATAACGACACTTAAACAAACTAAGATACTAATCAATATTTGTTTTGTTTCCAGCTGACGACACAGAAGGAGAATGTCCGTACCCAGATATAGGCGAATTCGTGTCTAGATTCTATGCCGATCACGCGCACTGTCGAGATCTGTACACGCAAAGGTAATATTAAAATCAATAATGGCAATATTTTTACAAGGATTCTGTTGATTTTAGGTATTCTTTGCGATATCGCAATTATTCGTCTGAAAAAGTAAGGGTTTTGAATAGGTAATTTTAGTAAAATTAATACAATTAGCACTGTGTGAGTTTGTTATTTCGTGATTTCTACCATTCACCTTGTTCTTTATGAGTTTCCGATATTTCGGTACTGTCGCCATGATCACAGTTTAACTGTTCTTCCGTGGTTGTTACATGATAGAAATAGAAATCTCGAAACGAAACACTTATATGATAGTGAATTATGAAATTTTAAACCAATTATCATTGTGGTAATCGTGTGTATATAGTATGTTATGAGTATTATCTAGTATCTACTTACCAAATGTATTGATATATCATGCTGCTGATACTAAAGGAGCGGCATTACTAACGTCACTATCATATTTGTTACAGCTCCAGTGAGCCCACAATATCCTCTGGCGACTACCTCCCCGACAACATAGAGGTAATCGCCCCCATCATCGACGGGCTGCGTCGCCTCTCGCACCCCTCGCCCTCGCGGCCCGCGTCGAGAGCCAGCGTCGATACCTACGCCACTAGAGATACCACTGAAGAGTATGAGAGGTCAGTGAACTGGTTGATGTGGTTACCAGCCAGTGTTTTTATAATATGAGTATAAACTTTTTTTTTTCTACCTATGGAAATTAATTTCCTATATCTTTTCCGAGCAAAGAAACAGTGGTTACCAGCCAGTGTTTTTGTCATTAGAATACAATTTTTTTTTTATATTTTTCTGAGCGAACGTCTACGTAATAATATCAATCTGCAGCCTTAGGCAAGTGGCTTTCTAATAATGTATACGCTCTACGAATTTTCCTGACCATTATGAAATAAAGCTATGGATTAGTCGCTGTACCAGATTAAGGAGGTTTATTTGTTATTTCATCTACTTCCACAATGGTGACGGGCTGCTTCATTTTTTTGTGATGTGTGATAAAGTCATTCACAGCACTAAGATAGTACTATAAAAATACTGATATTTTGTTACAGGACGAGAAAATCCAGCAGGGACGAATTGTCCTCAAGTAATACCCTTACAACGGATAGTGAAGACTACATGGAAAGAACAAGAAAACCAAGCAACAGTGATATACCCTCCGTGAGAAATCTATCGACGAACGGCTTAATGCCAGACACGAGTGATTTGGCATCGCTGAGGAATCTATCGACGAATGGTTTGCTACAAATGTTCGATCCGCTAGTAATAAACGCGGCTGCATCGACGTCTACTGAACGACAATTGCCAGATCACGATTTAGTCACATCACTAAACGAGCAGGTCACGGAAATAGCCGATCGATTGTCTTCGATAATGGCCAGTGACGTCGAAATTGAACACAATCAAAAACACTCGTTCTCGACCAACGATGTCCCTACCCTAATAAATGAAACTGAATCGTACGGGTTTACCGGGCCTCGGAACGAACAGCTAAGTTGCTTACCCTCCACAAGTCACGGGTATCTAATACCCAACGCCATAAGCCACGAACCAGTAGTTATATCCTTATCGCATAATAACTCAGCTGTCTTCAATCAGGAGGATGAGAACCACGATACGAACGGTGCGATACCAAACTCTGATCTCCCGCTAATAATTCCAGACAACATTGACACAGATATTGTAAATACTAACATATCTATTGCTAATGCTAATTTAAGTTCACTATTACTAACAAACGAAGAGTTTCGCCAAAACTTTATTGACGAAAACGCCGATGACAATACGAGTTTTCACTCTGCCAAAATGACAATAGATAGAGATGATGACGAAAGAGTTAAGTTTATGCTAGGGTACGAGAGTGAGCACGAATCGCCCGTCGATTCGGGGGTTAGCACAGAGAACACGAGCCTAGATAGATCACCTGACAGCGATCAGAGTAAAGACATAAAAGAATCGTTCATGCAACAGAACAGGGTTTTAGAGAGTCCGGATGAGAAAGACACCAAAAACACACTAGAAAGTTCCTTTTCAGATGTAAATAATACTGTAAATTTGAATTATGTTGAGGAGAATTCTCTAAAGAACGAAGCGGGTTCGTCTAGTATAGATGTTACAAATAGGTTAAGCGAGGAGGAGGGGTCGACTTCAACGCACTCGAAATTTCAAGACTGGGGCGCTAACGCTAACAATGAAGAATTTAGAAGTATAGACGAAGTTATAAGTGAGTTAAGGAGACAGAGAGAGTCTGATATGAAACTCAATTCGGTAGCTGAAGACATCGGTACGGCAGCAGGGTCACAGTGTACTTATAAAACGAAGAAGCGGAAAGGTACAAAATCAAAGAAAAAGAAAAAGATGTGGTCGCCCGGGATGGTGATACTGGTCAAAGGGACTACGCAGAACGAGAATCCACCCCTTACGTTGAATTTGTACCGTTTTGTTGATGAGAGGTGAGTTTTGATTTTATTTATATTACTTTAACACCATAGATATCAAATAAAGAACTTGATATACAATCAGCGACAGGGAAAGGTCCTCATGAGCGCCACTAGAACATTTTGTTATTCTTTTGAATCATCCATCATCATCAGCCTATCGCAGTCCACCGCTAGACATAGGCTCCAGTTGCACGCCACTTAGGTCGATCCTCAGTTTCTCGCATCCAGCTCCTGCCAGCCATCTTGCGCAAATCATCACTCCACCTGGCCTTATCCTCATTTGACTCAGTAGCATTCAAACTGATGTCATTTAAGTTAGGTTTAATTTTCATTATGACAATATGCAACACTGATTCAATCTCGGACATTTAGAAGTGCCCTTTTTATATTGGACCCTTTTTCTATTTTTTTAATGTTTGACTCAGTGAAATTTCAAATATATGTAGGTAGTAAACAGCGTTAATGGTAAAAATATCGCTTGCTAGTTTAGTTTAAAAATATATTGACTGCAGCCTTGGTCTAGCAAATCCCGCTCCAAATCATAAAAAGCAACTGGTCAAGATTTATAATCCAACTGCAAGTCAGCTTATCATATGCTTATCAACATGAGCATCACTACCCAAGTCTTCACCTTACAAATACGAAGTTTATGGCTAGATAATAAGTGAAATTGGTTGTAATATTAATATTTTTAATATTTTTATATTGGTTTATTGTATTCCAGTGGAACCTCATGTGATGCATCAGAGTGTGCGGACGACGAACAGATTGCATTAGCACTCCAAGCGCAGGAGTTGGCAGCGAGGCAACAAGCCCGAGGGAAGTTCAAGTACGTATGATTTAATTGTACACCCGACAACAGATCAAATGACCACAAAATGACGCATTTTCTAATTGAAAATCAGTTGAAGGAAAATTGACATTTTGTGGCAGGTTGATACTGGCCACTGTAGACTTATTCTATGTAAACGGTATACGGTATTCAACGGTAACTGTTAATATTTGTGGAATTATAACACTTTTTTTTATTTTGAGTGGACATGTCTTGTCCGCGCCTATCCTATAAAATTAACCTGTTGGAGTTTTACACATTTTTAAGTTACTATAAATATTTTTTTGTGATGTTATATAGCCTAAAGCCAAAAGGACTATCCAACACAAAAATATTTTTTCAAATTGAACCAGTACTTCCTGAGATTAGCGCGTTCAAACAAACAAACAAACAAACTCTACAGCTTTATAATTTTAGTATAGATGTTGACATAGTTCGGCTTGTATTAACTTTTACCTAACACTCTGTATATGTCTCTTTCACTCATTCACCCCTTCACCATCCTATAGTATAATGCTAAAAGAAATATTCAGAAATAATTTATCACATTCACAGATCAAGCGAAGATCTCATTCACCGCCTATTCGTCTGCATCGCGGGTGTAGCTGACCAGCTTCAGACGAACTTCGCTGCGGATCTCAGGAACATTCTCAAATCGGTGTTCCTAATGAACCAGACGCCGGACGTGCCGGAAACCCCGCCGCCCGTGCCGGTGAGCGAAGAGAAAGCGCCCGCGTTAGAATACCACCCGACTGAGGAACAAGTCATACAGAATGGTAAGCTTCGAGAGTATAAAATTGCATTCGCATTTGAAACACATTACCACAAAGCATTGCTGAACTCTATGTATATGAACTTAAATCGTAATTGTGATGAAATAGGGCTACTATTATAGTAATGATTATATCATTGATCGATGCCTGAATCGTACTGGCATATCTTTTTGTTAGCACAATTGTTAAAAAAGAGGCTGGCAGTGGTGATCGAGTTTCTTGCGCTGCTTCTAATCTGCACTAGCCCATTCTTGTTTCTATATTTTAACTTACTGGTGTTCAAGCGTGTATGCGTTACTGGGGCTATTTTCAGAAACTGTTTTATTAGAATCTATGAATTGTATGACTAAGCTAATAAAATTAGTGCGAATTGCACTATTTTTATTAGCTTTCGCCACCTCAAAACTATAAATTATAAACATGATATTTTAGATATAAAACTATCTAAATAGAATTGTAAATTTTTCCAGAAAAAAAAGCCTATCATGCTTTTTCATTCCATAATCTGTTCATGTGCAAAATTTAAAAAATCTAAAATTTAAATAGTTTAATTTAGTAAGAAACTACTCTACTCGTGACCCGCGCGAGTATCTAAACTCAGAATCTTGGAGCAAGCGAAAACCGCTGTCAAAACCACTCCACCAATGTCATCAAATGATGATAACGATGATACGTTTGCAGGCAGCTCGTTCGACAGCGTGTACTCTGCCGAGGAGGTTTACGCAGATAGTACTTCTGATTCTACGCCTTCTGAGCCGACTCGACCCGCTAGGCGGAATACGGTTAGCGCTAGACCGGAACCCGCGCACGCGCCGCTACAAGCTTCTGTTTCCACTGGGGACCTTACGTACAGGTATGAGGAGTGTTACCATCATTCGTCATTAGACAGCGTATATTCTAGATGAGGAGGTGTAGACAGTACTTCAGACTCGACGCCTTCGGAGCCGGCCCGGTACGCGTCGCGCCGCTACAAGCTTCTGTGTCCACCGGAGACCTTACGTACAGGTATGAGGAGTCTTACCATCATTCGTTCCAGAGCGTGTACTCTGCGTAGGAAGTGTGTGAGGAAAGTACTTCTGACTCGACGCCTTCAGAACTCGCCCGGCACGTGCGTCGATCCGCTACAAGCTTCCGTGTCCACCGGAGACCTTACGTACAGGTATGAGGAGTCTTACCATCATTCGTTCGACAGCGTGTACGCGGAGTGAGTGTGTGTGGATAGTACTTCTGATTCAACGCATTCATAACCCTAGACAGCGTATACTCCAGTTGAGGAGGTTTGGGCTTCGTTTTAAAGGTGGTTGAAAATGCCAGTGTATATTGTTTAAAATCTTACAATATAATACAAATAAGACACTTCAACATGTCAAAAATCAACGTAGCTAATGTTAATATATATTTTAGGTACGTGCCGTAATATTAATTTTAGGTTTCGTAAGACGAATGCTAAGTTGAAAGACATTCACATTCCAATGGGCGGTCATTTATTGAGAATGATTTCCTGTCAGTGCGTAATTTCTCAAATAAATCATAATTCCACAGGGAAGAGCGAAGGCCGTCAACGACAGTGGCGCCGCCCAGCGGAGTGGAGCGAGCGCCGGAGTGGGTGCCAGATATCGCGGCGCCCGCTTGTATGCGATGCTCGGCACACTTCACCGCCTTCCGCAGGCGGCATCACTGTAGGAACTGTGGTAAGTTAAACACTGAAACTGTAATTTTAGCTTTAAACTCCTTGTATGCGTTTTTTTACAGACACAGCATAAATCTATTGTTGTATGGGCAAGATCTGTCTAAGCAAACGACCGGTTAATACGTCATTTAAATTTTTTTACAGCTATTAGTGTTTGTATATAATATATCGAGATTATTGAATATCGAAAAGATAAATAGAAAATCAATGGTTTCTATAAATTACAAAATCACAAACGCTAATTCTTTAGTCATTAGTAAAGTAATTACTTATTTACACACGAATTATTCTTCATTTCATAGTTCATGGTGCACTTAAAATTGTGCTATCACCAAATAAACCCTAAAAATTATATATTTTTTATTGCTATTGCGATTTGAAAATACACTCAATAAGGCAATAAATATGTTTGCCTAGAGTGCATATGACATTCTGAAGTTCTTTCAACAAGATGGAAATACAATTATCGTCTTATCTTGTGTTTTATTTACACTGAAAACTAATGTCTAAACTCCCTCTAATGTCACCATATAAATGTTTCAGGTAAAGTATTCTGCGCATCTTGTAGCTCGAACTCAATTCCCCTGCCTCGTTTCGGTCAGCTTAAGCCGGTGCGCGTGTGCGACCACTGCTTTAGACGCGTCGCGGCCGCCTACCGACGGTGAATACTGTACCAGCTTGTTAAAGCTACACCCACTCTTGCGCAGCGGACGTAAGGTTCATTTTGGCGTGCAGGAGTGAACGTGGAATTGTAGGGCACTCTAACACAGTACCAGCCTGTAATTGCGCAGTGGAGACAAGGTTCATATTGGCGTGCAGGAGTAAACGTGGAATTGTAGGGCACTCTAACACAGTACCAGCCTGTAATTGCGCAGTGGAGACAAGGTTCATATTGGCGTGCAGGAGTGAACGTGGAATTGTAGGGCACTAACAAAGTATCAGCATGTTAACACTATACCCACTCTTGCGCAGCGGACACAAGGTTTATTTTAGCGTGCAGGGGTGAACGTTGAAATTGTAGGGCACTAACAATGTATCAGCATGTTAACGCTACACCCACTCTTGCGCAGCGGACACAAGGTTCATTTTAGCGTGCAGGAGTGAACGTGGTATTGTAGGGCACACTAACGCAGTACCAGCATGTTAACGCTACACCCACTCTTGCGCAGCGGACACAAGGTTCATATTAGCGTGCAGAAGTTAACGTTGAGTTGTAGGCTACACTTAAAGGACTTGAATAAAAATACCAAAAGAACAAAAGCTTAATACAAGCGGCCAGCTGTTACACACATACATAGTGCGGAGATGTGAGTGTGATGTCTCATCGACTGGCTCATATACGTGCGGGAGTTGGCATATTTTATTACTAAACTAGCTGTGCCCGCGACTTTGCTCTCGTGGACTTAAACATTATTGGCACTTTTTACCCTCTTCTTAAGTTACTCCTTATAACTTAGCTATTTGCGACTAGAAGTACCGTCAAAATCAGTCAAGCTAATTCAGATATTAGCCAAAACAAACCGATAAGACTGATTTAATTTCTCTGTGGGCGCATACAAACAGCGAGCCGCTTGTATGCAGCTTTTGTTCTGTTCGTATTTTTATTTATGTGCTAAAAGATATTAGCGAACCGAAACTATCACACAGAATTTACCCATGTTAGTCCATTCCTGGACATTTTCCTCTCTCTCTGCGCGCCACTGAGCCAAGTCTTAGTATTTTTCAATTCCATTACCAGCAGCTTTAAGTTCAGTCATGAAATTTACAAATTCAGCAGATTTAAGTAGCTTTAATTTTGTCTGATGTCTTATAATGAAACTGATGTGTTATTCGTATCATTTTGTCATTAGTCTTATGATCTCAAAACTGTACCTTCTGATAACCGGACAAAATTGAATTTACGTTTATCTGCTAAATAATTAAAATTTCTTGACTGTATCTAATGTTACCGCTTGAGGCGCCCTAGTCTGTGTTTGCATGGTTTCAGTAAATAAAACGTGGGATGTTTTGACAATGTTACAATAATGTAAGCGGCTCAATAGTGGGTTTGGCCTTTTTACGCATATATTTTTAATGTAAAGCCAATATTTTTGACCTATACTTGTTAAACTTTCCTTGTTATTTGATCATGCCTGTTTTAGATATTACAGAGTATCACAAGAAAGAGAATATTTTGAGATATACATTTTTTATTTGGACATTCTTATCCAGTACATCGTGATAAGTATGGGTTAGAGTTGACAACTACACGATAGGCAATTGGGAATTCGCAATCTACATCTGCACTATTGTTTTACGGAAATATCAAATGTAACTATAATATAGTAACAGAGTTATATTCGATACGAACGTAATATTATTACGTTTATAAATAAATAAAATTAATCTGTAATAGAAATAACCCCAACATTATTTTTTTATATTTCAAAACAGGTTATAATTATTTACTTTGTAATATCTAAAAGAGGCATTCATTCCTAAATTATAATTCCTCTCAACAAATTCTCTTGTCGTCCAAACGTTATCCACGTAAGTAGTTTCGCGTGATATTTAATATAATGTTATTCCATAATATTTTTTAATATAGAAAACCTCTAGCATGTTGTTTATAAGATGTTATATTGTAAATAATTTTCCATATTGACTGATGTAATGTTTATAATAAGTTCTTTGTGTTATCACAAGACGCATCGACGCGGAGTAAACACTGTCTAAACGTAAAGTTTCGTCTGGCTTCAATAGTTGCACGTTTAAAGTCCGATGTCTAACTAAATAAGAGATATTAGGGGTTAAAGTATGAAATTGCCGTTTTGTATGGACAAAATCGAGAAAAGTCATTTTTCCATACTAACAATTTTTTAGTTTTTTTAAAAACGCCTGAACCGTTTTCGATGCATTTAAAGGTGAAAGTTAGTTGGTTATAAAGCTACGCATTATAGTATTTAAATTTCTGAAAATCAAAGTATATAATACAAATATACTTAATTGAAGCAAGAAGGTCAGCTGACACATTGTAAGGGGTCCTTTCAACGACTTCCTTTGAAGTAATAGGCACTAGTATTGCATTTTTTTTAGTCAAAAGTTACTTTATTTAGTTTTTGATACAATACAAAAAGAATTACGCAATAATATGACTATACTTAAGAGCTATAAACAAAATAAAAAGTGGGAAAATAATCGTCAATTTCATACTTTAACCCCTATTATTTTGTCGTAGATCCATAAACCTGTATCAGTAGGGTGACAACACGATGTGACGCCCTTCAGTAGTTTTTGTATTACGTGTTCCAGTCATTACCAAACTGGGAGCTATATACAGATCATGCAGCTATTGGCAAAACAATAAATTAATTCGTTTTGTGCATGTAAAACAAATGTAAAAAGGAAATACTCCGCAGAAAAAGTTCAGCTTGTCTCTCTCACACATGCCATTGTCCAAGAGCGAGTAAGTAAGATATAGCCGATGTTACTGCTATCTTTACTTGTTACCTTGTCTTTTCGAGTTCATAAGTAATAACTGAACTTTAACTATGAGTATGAATATTCAAGGCCTAGATTCGCTCAAATTCATATTTATCACAGTCGAAACCGTGTCCATGTTTCTGTGTGATTGCACAATTATTTCGTAGGTAGCTCTCTAACTTTGTTGCTACTCGGTGTCACTTATATTGTTATCGACACGCAAATGTTTTGTCTCTGTCAGAACGATGTGAAAAGTGAGAGACGGAATGTTTGTGATCTGTCACTACGAGGAATCAAGATGACTAATATTAAGTGTAGTTTTTATAATTTACAAGCGCTCGTGTTTTGTACAGTTAATAGTATATTTATTGGTGTAAGATCGTCTTCTAGCAATGCATACATACAATCCCAAAAATTGCAGCTATCGTTTATTACTACCAACTACACTGCTTCCAGTATAAGATGATCGCTGTGACAGCTTTAACCTTTATTTCAATAGGCAGACGATTCATACTTTCTCTTAACAATAAAGTAACTTGATAAAGTGAATCTTATTGCCTTTCAATCAAAGGTCAATTAACGGTGACAGCGACAGCTGTCATGGCGATCATCTAATGCTAAATAGAGTTGAGGAATACCTTTTTAACCAGAATAATTGAATTGTCGATAATTATATATATTAAATTTATGATTATATAATACTACTACCCAAATATGCAATATTGGCGATAGAAACAATGTTGCAGTGCTTAATATTGCCTGCCTAGATCAATATTAAACTCTAAACTCTATTTTAAGATTATTTGGGTTCTAATCGTAGAATTAATTAATATTCTATATTCAAAATGGCTGCTGTTATTATACCTGATATTATCAACAAAACGTAGCAATCGTAATTTATACGAATTCTAGTTATTTATGTGTTGAGCCATCAAGATCGACAGAAGGACAAAATTAAATGTGCTAAAGGATTTAAAAACATTCCATTTACTTTTTCTATCGCTATTACTTAAAATATGTGAAAGAGAAGTTCTACTGAATTGTTGATCAATATCGAAGTAGCTAAGGCTTTTTCGGATTATCTGACTTGCTACATGTAATCTATTTTATGTATACAAACTTAATATTAGTCATCTTACTATGATTTTGGAGATTACTCTCCATTCTCAGCAAATGGGATAGTGTAAGAGCTTTAATGTGACGTGGTGTTTATTGTTGAACAATAACGAACCTTGTGAAATTTAAACAAGGTTCATTTTTGTTTTCTAAACATGATCCTATTTGGAAATAAACGGGTTACTTAGAGATACAAAATATGTTGATTGATTGGATTTATATGATACCGCCTATTTGTACCGACAACAGCACGTCAACCTTCCACAAAACGTCAAATTTTCTCAATTGATATTGATCTCTACTTGTTGGACTTAAAGTTGAAAATCAATTCAATGACCTTTAACTTTTTGAGTAGGTTGACCTGCCTTCACAAATCCCATCACAATAAAAAATCGTTTGCGCGTTGTATAAAGTTATATCTTTTAATTTGTATTTGTTATTGTTTCTTAGAGTCTTTATTATACAGGGTGTTTAAAAAAACGAAGAGCTATTTTTATAGATATTTTGTTGATAAAACTTAACAGTTGATCCATAATAAAGGTATTTTATACAGTATCAGAATGGATCAAGACTTCCACGCCCTGTATATTTCTTTGGTTAGATAATTAAATAGTTAAAATGCAGTCATTGTTACCAAGTATCTCAAAGTAACCTACAGATATGTTACTTGTTATCATTTAGAGAATTTTCAACTGTAACTTATTCTTTAATAAATTTCACGTGATTTTTACAAATAAAACCTAATGATGCAAGTAACTCTTTTGCCCCAAAATAAATTCGTCTAGATTAAGTAGGGACGTTCAAATGAATAAAACTATTTTTAAGAATAAATATTATAACGATGTTTATATTTTTAACATACAAATAGATACGCATTACCTTTAATGTTGAAATACCATTTTAAATTAATAATAAATGTATAATTTTTAAAAGATTCCATAATTTTTTATATCCAACGGTTTTAGAATAGGTTTTGTTGTAAGTTTGTCTTATGAGAGTATATGTAAATTTTGTAAAGGTATTTAGTGCGAGTATGCATTCTGATAGTATAGTGTTTTGTATATTAACTTAGAGATCGGACGCAGTTGAGTTACTCAAGGCATCGTGTATTCAAGTGATAAATACCGTTACATATTTTAACTGTGTAAATAAATGTCAGATTTATTAGCTGATATCAATGGTTTTATTTTTTATTGCTCAAAAGGCTTTCAACCTCTTTAATTGACAGTTTGATTCGCAGATAATTAAAAAAAAACGTTTTTGATTGTCGGTATCTTTACTTACTTTTATGTTTGCAAGTAAGATACGACTCTTTGCCTGTATAGTTAAATTATTTATTTATTTACCATCATTGTTATTCTGTAGGTACAACGATTATAAACGCTTTTTACAGGTACTCTGGCGACATCAGTAGACGTTAGGTGGTCCGTGGTCATATTATGTACCTATAACGGGCTGTTGGGGTTTACTATGAGCTCTAGTTTTATTACCTTGACCTTGTATTGCGTCATATAGTTTAAAAAACATTGTTTTACGGTCAAGCAAATAAATTGTTTAGCCGATTTACAAAAACTTTGTCCAGGCAACAAGAAGGTAAATTCCCGAGATAATACATACAAGTGATGTAATGCTGATAAATGACCATAGACAAATGGAAACGACTGACGTCAGTTTAATAACTTTGAAAAACGTTTTCTCTGATCTATGTTTTTCCTTTTTAAAATTAATAGCAGTCAAGCAGAGCTTTTAGTCCAAATAAAACTATCGAAAATATTTTTCATCTCCACCTTTATACAAGTAATTTTTAATTAAATTATAAAGATTTACCGCCTTAATAAACTGTTCATGAACACTTCAAACGTCTTCGCTCCTGGTACGTTTTTCGCCTGATACCACGACTCATGTTTCAATCCATCCCACCACTCGTTCAGTTTCATATACTTGTCACTCACCGGCAGGATAGCGTGAAGCGACGATACAGTAGCCACACAGGACAAATCCGCAACAGTCAATGTGTCTCCTGCTATGTACTTAGTATTTTGCAAAAATGTGTCCATGAATGCATATGATTCCTTTATATCTTTCTGCTGCAACTCCGTCAGACCCGAAGATTTTCCCATCACAATGCCATAGATAACATTGCGTAGCCTCGGAAACAATATGGATGCGTCGAAGTACAGTTTCTGGTCAACCAGCGTTTTTGCCTTTAATTCTTTTGGATATAAATATGATTTAGCTTCCCCGTATTTTGAAACTAGATAAGTCATTATAGCATGACTGTCTACTACACGAAGGTCATCGTCTTCAATCATTGGAATTGTGTGGAGTGGGTTCTTGGCTAAATATTCCTGTTTATAGTGGTCCAATGTCGGTAGGTTCACTTCTCGAAAGTCGTAAGTCAGACCTAGGATATCTAATAACATCATAGTAGCTCGGGTCGGAGGGCTTACGTTAGATCCATACAGAATTAGAGACATTTTGATAATTTGTTTCAATTACCTCTAGATTTCTATTTACTATGTAGATGTAGATATGTACCTTTAACTAATGTTGTTTTTGTTTCTTGTTGTAATTTTTTTTTGTAGCCGTCGTTATGACACAGTTTTATTCACTTTTAGTTTATTTTCACACATGCACTAAAATATTATCTACGAAGATAATTCAAAATAAAAACCGAAGAAGAACTGACAAATTGTTTATCACATCCAACATACCTAGATAGGCATTATTTATCATACAATAACACTTCACGTTAAGCCTAGTATTTAACATGTTGAGAGCAATAAAAAAGATAGTACCTACCTATTACCGGTACGTTTAACTATTTCTCAATACTAAAATATCAAATAAAATTGGGTATCTGCTTTGAAAATCACATAACCTAAACGCAGTTTATTTTGTATAATTTCGGGTGATGCCCGCCCGTCCAAATTGGTTATCTGATAATCTGATAATGCATGTGTGACGTTTATGATCTCCAAGGCCGTGACCGAATGGATGATACCGATGGCGCCAAAGTTCAAAAAAATACGTCAAACTTAGGATTTATGATTCCTCTTTTTTGTCGGTTTAAGAGATGTTTGTTAAGTGATTTTTGACACTTGCTTTAGCTTGTCCACTATTAATTAGCATTACCTACCTACTCATAAACATTTGTGACTTTTTAGAATTACTCATTTATATTTGTATGAAAACATTAACAAAAAAAAATTAAAATAATTCATATGCAATTTGATACTTTACCATGGTCTGATTGATACCCTAGAGTTATGGGATATCAAAAGGAACACGTTGTTTGATATAAGTAAGAAAGCAAAATAATATCAGTATATAAACTTGAAAAATTATGTCTCAGGCGGGACTCGAACCGGCATCTCCTCGCATGCCGGGCGAATGCGAGGAAATGCGGGTTCGAGTCCCGCCTGAGACATAATTTTTCAAGTTTATATGTATACTTATATTATAATTGCAATTTAATTGCTAAAATATCAAATAAAGTAAGCAAAATAATAGTCTGTTAGGAAAGTTAAAGCTATGCTGCTCTTCTGCCAATTATATATTAGGGGTTAAAGTATGAAATTGCCGTTTTGTATGGACGAAATCGAGAAAAGTCATTTTTCCATACTAACAATTTTTTTGTTTTTTTAAAAACGCCTGTACCGTTTTCGATGCAATTAAAGGTGAAAGTTAGATGGTTATAAAGCTACGCATTATAGTATATAAATTTCTGAAAATCAAAGTATATAATACAAATATACTTAATTGAAGCAAGAAGGTCAGCTGACACATTGTAAGGGGGTCTTTTCAACGACTTTCTTTGAAGTAATAGGCACTAGTATTGCATTTTTTTTAAGTCAAAAGTTACTTTATTTCGTTTTTGGTACAATACAAAAAGAATTACGCAATAATATGACTATACTTAAGAGCTATAAACAAAATAAAAAATGGGAAAATAATCGGCAATTTCATACTTTAACCCCTATTATTAACAATATCTCAATTTTTAATTCAAACAGATGTAACAGATTACTCTTTTATTTCAAAGTATTAAATTATAACTACATCGTCTACCGCAGTGTCCACGTTTAATTGATCAGTTTGTGTAAATGGTTGATCACCGCCATCTTCGATTTTATTGTATTCTTTTGTCCTTGTATTTCCCTTTCCAATTTTAATTTTATCAACATTTGACTTGTTGTCAGTGTCATTTGGGTTCCATTTAAAGATGTTATTGTCCGCGATATCTGAGCCGTTCTTGACTGTTACTTTGTCATTATCCATATTGCTGAAAAAGTAGACAAAAGTCAGTTTTGGCATATCTGAGATAGGAAACAGTTTCTATCTCTGTTTTTGCCGTCCAGAGAAACAAAGTCAGAAGTTGTTTTCTATCTCCGTTATGCCAAAACTGAAGATAGATAGGTTATTGGAAATGGCCGTTAGTCTATTAAAACAATCCATGGAACTCCATTACCTACATCCATAAATACTTTTTATTTAAAGGGTACTTGAGTTGTTAATATTTTAAAAGTTTTATTTATTTAGGCGTAAAATCGTAACAGATTGACAGTTACTTTTGCATTTAAAATATTAAAGGAAAAGTGAGCTGTAATAAATAGACAAGCGTTTACGAAATGTTCTACTTATTAAAATAGAAAATATTGAGTTTTTTTTTAATTGTAACAAATGGCATGTTCTTTTGCTTAAGATGAAAAAGATAACGTTTTATTCACCCATCTATTTTGTTCCAGTCAATTTCAGTTTCATGTATCTCATATTCCGATTCTTTGCCCAAGCTTTCGCACATCTTTCGCCTGTAAAGACAAACAGAAACATTTTGCAAGTCCCTCAGCCCCCAGGAGGCACTCGGGTGCCACGATAACAATTAATTTCAATTGTGTCTGGAATAACTCACGATCGAGGGATTGGACAAAACTTGCGCACGAGAAACTTGTAAAGGAAAACAGCGAGTCGTTTATAGTGTAATAAATATCATATACGTGTAATAGTATTATCATTAAGTGAAGTGCATAATGTATAGCTGTTAAGGAGTTTCATTGTTTGGAATATTGACGAAATGAAATTTACCGGGTTAAAAGCATAAAAGGGAGCATTTTTAATGGCGATAAGTCGGTCGTTAGAGCGATGAAGCTTAGGATTTTTCTAATTAATACTTACGACGATCCATGGCTTGGCATATTCAGTACACACTTGATGAACAAACTTGAACACAGCGTGCTGCTGTATATGTGTGGTGCCACACACTCGAATTTCGCGGTGTAGAGGCTTGTTACAGCCACCCCTATCACGTACTCTTCAGATCCAACCCACGTGACTAGAGGACCGCCATGGTCATTCTAAAATACATACTTATAGCATTACTATAACAACAAGAGATGGCATTGACTGTATGTTTAATTACGATGATAATGATACTATCGTAATGATATGTGTACCTACAAAAATAAGCTACCAGCAGTTTCTTCATATAGTAAAGTGTATTTTACACATTACATTGGCTCTGTTGCAGGCATAAAAGGAACAAAGCAAAAAATATAAAAATTGATTTGTGTTAGGACTTTTCAGAGTGACTTGGTAGCGGTTTCGTATTCACTTCATTACTTTCAACCGTCATCACCAGCCTATGTTATTAGTCTACTTTTAGACATGGGCCTCTCCATACGGAGGATTTTGTCGATTTCGCTTGGCCATTGACCCGTGGTGACCTGACCTGCTGCTCCTTTACTTCTAGCACTATTCCTTTACCTGATCTACTGTCGACCTTAAGAACTGAATTCAGTTTGAGATACAATCACATAGTATAGATTCAGAACTATTCAGAGGCGTTACACCACATCACGAAGCCGAAGTCCTTCAGATTTAGAAACGGTACAATCGAATAGTATCAACTCAGCATCGCATTTGAAGAAATGCCTGAAGAAGTCGAGACATCCCATCTGTATGCTTTACTAATGCATTGTCGCAATGCAGAATATTTTTTTAGGTAGTTGAAGATATATTCACAGTAAGAGACAGAATCGCGATTACATCACTACTGATTTGTTAGACTTTCCTATTAAATAATTGTCAGTGAACGCCTAAAAAGATATGGAGCGGTGTGTTAGAAAATAATGATTGAGAAGGTAGACGACTCAATGACGACTGACAGGATTGTATGGAAGAGAAAAACATACTGCGCCTACCCTAGGTGACCTGGGAATAGGGCAAGTGAATAAATGATTTATGCAGTAGATAATTTATGCAGTAAACAGTAATACAAGTTATCCCTTTTGTATTTTTTTATAATCAATAGGCTTGCTCAGAAGCCTGAGATGGAGCGATCTTACCCAGAAAGTGGCACTGTTTTTCCCACACTGAAAAACTGTTTGGCGTTGGACTCCGGCAGGAGGGTGGTAGCATCCAGGCGGCCTCCGACGAAGCCTACCACCGCAGAGGGATCTGTTAGCCGTCATCATTGGTTAAATATAACCAAAGATGCCGTTGCCTACGGTGGACAGCAAGGAGGTAGATCTCAAAACCCCAATTTGTCCAGTTAGGTTTTCATCTACATCTACGAGTATTTAAAAAAATGCAACATGAAATGTACACGTACCTGACATATCACACCCTGTCTTCTGACCGTTTTGTTATTAGAATCGGTTTCATTTTGAGATGTTGTATCATTTTCGTTTCTCCTCGAATCGAAATCGTATTCGTAGTTCAAAATATCCTCGCACTGCAATTTATGATTCTGATATTTCTTGGCAATAAGTGGCAGTTTCAGGTCATAGACAAGATTTACATCCTTGCGAAAATGGGAATCAGGAAATATGTAAATATTCCATTGGTGCTAGTTAAGAAGTTCGGTCAAAAGATTTAAGTAATAATTTATCTCTACCCTACTAGATAAAGCTATGAAAAAGTTATCACATTGCGTATAAAAAAAAACTTCTTCATACTTATTTGCAAATTGCTTGCTTTCAGAAGCATTTAATTTATTACTAACGCGTAAGCTAGCCTACGTCCTTTCTCACATAAATCAGTCTTTGTACTAAATTTCATCAAAATCGGTTTAGTAGATTAGGCGTGAAAGTAATTTCACATTTTAAGTATAAGTAATGACGTAGTGATAAAAAGACGAGGATCAATCACAGTACCTTATTGTTAACTCTTCTTACACATCCATTATAATTGGTAGTGTCAGGACGATCCATATTGCCTTCTTGATCTAAATAGCCCCGCCCAGTGCAGCAAATAAGGTAGTGGTCAAGTGTACGGCTTAGGTTATGGAAATATTTAGCACAATAACTTCTGTCTACAATCCTTGTTGTTGTTCCTTGTAAATATTCTTGATTATAATCATCGTAGTCTCCTGGCTAAACATAAACAAAACTTTGGCTACCTATATATTTGACGACCATTTGGATCAGCGATAGTAAACGCTGCTTCTGACCCATGGGTCGCGGGTTCGATACTCGCACAGTACAAATATTTGTGTGCATGAACATGACTGTTTGTACTGATCTGGGTGTTTTCTATGTATTATGAGTATTTATTACAAAAAAAAGAGTATATAAGTAAGTTTATCGGTTGTCTCGTACCCCATACGACAGGGTACTTAATTTGGGACTAGATGGCTCTATGTGGCCCAGTGGGGCATGTCTTAATTATTTATTTATATGTTATTTAATTGTTACAAGTTCTTTTTTTACGCTTGAATGGGCTCTAAATGCGATACTTAACGCCTATAAAAAAATTGACAGTGATGAAAATGTCATTCTATATGCAAGTCCCTGCGCGTAATAATACTAATAGGGAATGCTACTTATGAACGTGAACGTGATCCAAATAAACATTTAATATTTAAACCTTTCTAATATGACAAATACGAAAGTAACTGTCACTCTCTGTCCGTTACGATTTTACGCTTAAACTACTGAACCGATTCTGATAAAATTTGGTAAAAAAATAAATGAGAAAAAAGGACATAAATAGACTTTTTTGTATCCCACAATGGCTATACGTTCCCGTCCCCGCGATATTTTATAACGTGTAGTACGCGCGGGCAGATCCTCGGGTGAAAGGCTAGTTCATTAATAAAGGTATTAATAATATACCAATCTGAGTGAAAAGGCGTGGCCCCACCCATACACAAAGACATCGGTGTCAGCTTGCTGATATTGTGAATGGAAGTTTATTTTTATCGGGGCTGGGACGTAAGAGCAATGCCGCCGGTAAGTTAAATCTGAGAAATTGTACGGTTTCTCTACTATTGCGAACCCAATATCCATGTACGCCCATTCGTATACATTTTGGTAGTTTATTTTGTATTCTGAAATAAAGTTTTTTGATAATTTTAAAAATAAAAACTAATCCGTTCTAAAAAACAAAAAGTATGGTTGTTAAAAAAATATAACTTTTTAAACTAAAATCGTTGAAATACTTGAGAAAGTCACCAGTTTTGTGTCGGTGCCAAACAAAAATAAGTTTTTATTAAAGCAAGAGTGTTAGATTGGTTAAAACTGCCATGTAGCGGCTGACCTCCTTATTAGTAATAACGCAAATAAACCTATTGTAGCTATTACGTTGTTTTGGCACTTTCTTTCAAATGATGACAGCACTAAGAATGAACGAGACGAATGTTTGAACGCGCTAATCTCCGGAAGTACTGTTTGAATAAATATTTTTGTGTTGGATAGTCCATTTATTGAGGAAGGCTTTAGGCTATATAACATCACGCTGCGACCAATAGGAGCGAAGCATCAGTGAAAAATGTTGCAAAAACAATCGCGTTCATAATAACAGGAATTGACGCGGACGAAGTCGCGGGCAACAGCTAGTTATAAATAAATGGGTTAAAGGCGTAGGTAGGTACGTCAGGCAACAATAGGTACCGAACAGCAATTTGCATGGCAAATCACAGTATTTTTTTAATTTTATTAAAATGACAAGGCAGTCTACAATAAATATATGTCTGTATGTCCATAGCCATCAAATATTTTCTTAATGTGCTAAGATTTTAAAAACATTCTGTTAGCTGCCTTACTTTTAGGAACACAAGTCTTCACCACCTTCTGTTTTCGTTTTCTAGTACATTCATCCAGCTCCAAGTTTTCTGATCTGACATATTTTTTATACCCAGCAATGGCGTAGAGGTAGGTCACGTCTGCCAAACAGGCCGCCGAGGTGAGGATGTGTGTCTGTGACACTATTGCTCCCCCACACAACCAGCTGTCATATAGCTGCCTGTTTGACTTGTCGGATTTTAGTAGATATACCTTAAGTTTAGTTATATACTAGCTGTAGTAGAATATTTGATATTTAAGCAATTTAATTGCAATTATAAATAGCAGTATTTAAACTTGAAAAATTGTGTCTCAGGCGGGACTCGAACCCGCATCTCCTCGCATGCCGGTTCGCGTAGTACCTACCCCACTGTAATGTTAATCTTGAACTTATCCCACGGGAACCGTTGGTGTTTTTATTCGGAATAAAAAGTATTCTATTACCTACGGCTTATAGTCTATCTCCATGCCAAATTTCATTCAGATCCGTTTAGCCGTTCTGCCGTGATCGAGTTACAAACATCGATCCGAAATTTAGCATTTTTAATATTACTGAGATTAGTAAGATTGCAATAAATACCCTGAGAGGTTAATGCCAGTGAAACTAACAGACGATCAAGAAATACAGATCGTTAGCTACGCAGTATTCCATAATAGTGGACATTGTAAACATGATTTGTGGCTGTAGAAACATTAACAAGTAAGTACTTAAATTCCGAAAAATCCAAAGTGGAGAGACCTTGATCAAAAAGCTTCTGGCTCAATCACAACACAAGGTTTGGCTTTGCAAGAAAATCTATCCTTTTTCGTATAAAACTCCAGGTTTACCTGGATATAATATTTACCATGTATCTTTTGTCAACGTTTACTCGTTTGCCGCCAACTATTCTGCGTGTCGGTAGGCTGCCTGGAACCATAAAGAAATTTACTTTTATTTACCATGATTATTGTTTTTGTTATGTTACATCTAGTAGTTAAATATTTGTGTAAAAAGGTAACAAATCGGTTTAGCAGATTAAAATCTTAATTTGTATGCTATAAAGTCTTAATATAATCAAAGTATAAAGTATATAAAAAACTAGCTGTTCCCCGCGACTTCGTCCGCGTCAATTTCTGTTATTATGATCGCGATTATTTTGACGTGATAACGTCTTTAAAATCGTTTTAGTCGGGTGACATGTTCAGAAACTTGTGTCACACCAAAACCTCACGAGCGCGATCGCAGGTATAACGAGAGAGAGAGACGGACCGATCTCCCGTCTCATCTCGAGCGCTGCCAGTCATTCCGTGAAACTTGTCACGCGGAATCCTCACGAGCGGAGGCTGGCATAGCGTTCGAGTTAGTGGACCGATCTTCCGTCTCTCTCACTCTAGCGGCATACAAACGAATGGAGATTTTCTCGTGCGGTTAAGTTTTCGTTGAATGTTTAAGATGTAATTTAAAATTTGAAAAAATTGTTATCTTCATTAATTCCTTACTTCCCAAAAACTTATATAACCAATCAATTATATAACATCTCGATCGTAAACCTACTTTACAAACAACCATTTTTTTTTAAATATTTCACTAATGCTTCGCTCCTATTGGTCGCAGCGTGATGTTATATAGCCTAAAGCCTTCCTCAATAAATGGACTATCGAACACAAAAAGAATTTTTCAAATCGAACCAGTACTTCCGGAGATTAGCGCGTTCAAACAAACAAACAAACAAACAAACTCTTCAGCTTTATAATATTAGTATAGATAATAACACTAACTACAAAAATATCAGTATTTGAAATTCAAACAATTTTTTAGAATTGTAATTGTTAAAATATTAGATAAAGTAATTACGACAAATTGAAAATGAATTCTAATTTACAATTTTAATTTTAATATTCAAATTTTCAGTATGCAACTAAGGTGAAAGAGCACCCAAATGATTACTGAGAGCTCATTTGGTTAGAACGTTTTTCTGACACTGATTCTCTATCTTGTTTCTTATATCATATCAGTGAGTGTAAAATTACAATATCTACTTACATTTTAAGGACAAAATAATAATTATAAATAAAATCAGATTTGAAAACATTAAAAAACACTATTTCAACCATCTAGCAAAGTATAAGGTTGCTTTAAAATTATGCAAACCATAACGTAGCATACTTCCACTCGGCCGTAGTATTAGCAGTGATAAATCAAACGGCTAGTGGCTGAAAAGAGTAGGCGAAAATTGTACTTACGCGTTTTTATAAAATAAACTAGCTATTGCCCGCAAACTTGTGCGTGGTCCACGTTGAGATTTAGAAACCTTCAGCAATATAATACACATTGACTGACAAAAATTTTTATTAAGGAAGGCTAGAGCGCAAACAATCTTAAACATTTCTTTTAAATAATCAATGAACAAAAGGTGTTATCGCACACTGAGTAACTAACCACACGTCTTGATGTAAATAGTTTGATCAACTTTCCTTGTAATTGTAAATTTCGCATTCATGTTACGAAAATTATGGTTTTGCTGTCTCAACATCACATTCAATGTTCTGATTTCAAGGTAGTGTTAGAAAAAGAAAAAACACTTATATTGTAAAAACCTGAGTCCCTACTAGGCAACTCGATGCCCGTATTATGAATCTATTTGTTTCTGTCACATACTTTAGATATTAGCAAGAGTGATAGAGATAGATAGAGTAGATTAAACGGACATTGTGTGAGAGACAATACAGAAAAGTGCTTTTTGTACATTGATATTTCCCCTTGTATTCCCTGAGTCCTTGAAGTTTGTGATGCCTAGAAAACCGATTGTCACTCAAAACACGAAGGTCGTCATATGTACTTACATTTATTTTCGTGTGATTGCATTCCGCAATTATTATTTAAGTCACGTGTTCGATTAAACAGTACGATTTTACTGTTATCGGGATTATTCAGAGATCCACGAGTCTGCTTGCAGAATTTAGTTAGTTGCCTATACCTCAGTTTTTGTATTCCATGGTTCCGTGGAAAGACCAACCAATAACTCATACCATATATCTGTAATTGTTTATGCTTTCTAAATATATAAATTGGTCTGGCAAATGCATGCAGATAATTTACTTTGTACTGTTCTGTCTGGCAAAATAATAGCGTCTACAAATTTAAATTCATTCAATTAGATATTTCTATAGCTTTCATTCCTTGCTATGTCTTATGATGAATGCCTAGAATATGACCACCACAGCTCGTATGAAAGAAGTCGTAATAAGCGACTCCTTTATTTAGTTTGGCATCTTATCGTTTAATATGTATCGTCTATCAATGATCATCCCACAGCAAGGAAACAGCTTCCACCATTGAATTCAAGTTACCACAGCAATGATGGATGCTGGCATAACCACCACGCTTGCCAAATGCGGGAGGCGTCTTATTGTCTAATACGAGTACCTAAAGTAAAGTAACAGCCTATAATCATCCCACACCAACGCCTACATAATTGAACTCAAGTTAACACAGCACTGATGGGTGCTGGTTTAACCACCACGCTTGCCAAATGCGGGTTGGTGATCACAAACCCGAGCAATGTTCAAAAATTCTAAACCTTTTGTTGCCCGACCCGGGGATCGAATCCGGGACCCCGAGATCTTGACCCGGTATTTAAACCACTAGTAATACGAGTATATCGTCTGAATTACGATTCATTACTTAACTCAACAATACGGGACCCTGAATTTGTATTTATCGCGTACTTGTCCTACAATAACAATATCTAATGTTACTCCGAACTGAAGACATTGAAAAATGGTGCCATACATACGGGTTTTAGTTTTAATGTCAATTGTTATTAAAGGTAACTTATTATTATCAATATATTGATATTTGGCAACTGGAGATATTCGGAAACTGTATCCATGCGCACCGTGCGTTTATTTTGAACATTTTACTGTGACCTCTAACAGTGCAATTTTTGCGCACGGTCTACTAGTTTAGTTATATTTCGTCTTCAAACAGTATAATTTAAAAAATCTTTAATGACAATGTCTGTCCTCCCACTGTGCCGCAAGTTTTTTTTGAGGATTATTTGATTCTAGAGAAATTTAAAAACGATTTATTTTTTTATTAATACTTTTATTCTTTGTACAAGAAAAAAGTATGTAACAGCCTATAATCATCCCACTGCAGGGAAAAGGCCTCCATCACTGAATTCAAGTTACCACAACAATGATGGGTGTACTGGCATAATCACCACGCTTGCAAAATGCGGGTTGGTGATCACAAACCCGAGCAACGTTCGAAAATTCGAAACTTTTTGTTGCCCGACCCGGGATTCGAACCTGGGACCCCGAGATTTGGGCCCGGTATTTAAACCACTAGACCAACGGTCGTATTCTTTGTACGAAGATGACGAATTGCAAGAAAGCAGAACATTTACTTGTATTTCCAGTGGCCAACGGAATAACTAATGGGCATCCAGTGTCGGGTCAAAAAAGGTATATGGTAAGTCCCATTAATAAAATTTAGGTAGGTACATTGATAGGTTCTTTGCGTGGTGGACAGATAATCTAGTTAAAAGAAGCTTCTGGATGCAAAAGGATCTCTAACAGAAAAAAGTAGATTGACAACGTTAAATTCATAAATTACGGAGTGAAAATAAAATATAAGCTCTCAAAGTACTAACAATGACATCAATTCCATACCTCCAGTCTTTGAGCCTCATTGCATGTTTACCGTTTGATTGAGGAACCAAATGTCCATATGCATTAGGCATACATTATCTGAAAGCTTGTAAGACATTGATTTCAATGATTCTTGTTTGGCCAGTACAAAAACCATCAAGAAAAATTAGCTCCCACGAAGATGCGACGTTTGAAATGCTTTTTTGTAGTCCACAAAACAATTTAGTTAAAGGGGAAATTGACGTAGGTTTTTGAACACGCTAATCGTTTAACATTCAAAGTACGATGTGATATTTATAATAAAACAGGAGACGAGCAATTTCAGATTAATATCTTTTCTATAGGCAAATGACAAAAACCAAAATAGATTTGTAATGTCCAAGGAATTTACATATTACATGTAAATTCCTTGGTAATGACTGACTCTGTCCACTGACTTTTGTGCAGGTGTACCTGTTACAAGATAAAAGTGCACCAAATTTGTACTCATCATGGATGTGCGGTGGCGCCATTATACACCACTTATACATAATCACTGCGGGTTCGTTAACTATAATCACTATATAACTATCATCTTTCCACTTCTGCATACGGGCCTCTCCTAATGAAAGACTTTTCACAACTGCAATGCTCAGCAGGGGGGTTGGCTATAGCAGTTTTAATCCCTCAACCCACAGGAGGCACTCGGGTGCCACGATAACAAATGATTTCAATTGTGTCTGGAATAACTCACGATCGAGGGATTAAATTATGGATTTTGAAAATTATTTGCTAATGATTTACGCTTGTTAACGGCCCAGGTACCTTCACCACACTACCCGCGCTAACACTGAATTTTCGTTCAGTGTAATTATCAAAACCATATTTAGTTATGGATTTCTGCAAAGTACTTAACGCCTGAGTCTGTTAATTTGATTGCAGTTTTGCCAATGATGTCGAAAAGACGATAGGAGAAGGAGGGATGGTATTATCCCTTCAATGTGCCTTATGACATTTAACTTTGCACTAGTTGACAATCATCACAGATCATAAAGTGATCTCGTTAACTGTTTAACTGCTTTGCTTGGTTAACATATATGTCATGACGAAAGTAATTGCAGAATCATTATCAGCTCGTATCAGGATTGATAAGATTAGTTGATTACTTATGGATATAGGCTTTTCCAATTGGAAAAAATGAAGAATCTTGTCTTAATCTTCACTTTTAGCCGGCAGGCTAAAGATCGCATTATCGTGGAGAGAAGATTCAAAATAATCTTGGAATATTTGGTATGATTGTTCTGCAGTCCTTCGAGAAACTTGGCATTTATTATACAGGTGAAATTTTAACCACTTTCCAAATTTTAATATAGTAATCTACGAGCCAAAAAACAAATGACGTATTTTTTATTTTGGTATAGCCCAGTACAAAAATGTGAAGATAAAGCACTTTAAAAATGTCCGCCAAAAATCAAAAAAATTTGATATTGCATCCTAGTAGCACTTTTTTTACGCGATGTGCATCTCATTTATTCATTACAATACTATTCATAATTTTTTGTGTTTCCCTTTACATCTTAACAGGTCTGGGACCGTAAAAATTGAAAACTATATCGCGAAAAATATTTTCGGGTGACAACTTAATTTACATTTTTAACTTCATTATTGGGCTCTAAATACGAAACCGAACGCCTATAAAAATTTGGAAAGTGGTTAAAATTTCACCCTGTATAACAATTTTACTCTACAGTAGGACTACGACGAATAAAGCTTCCTCGTGATCCCACTGTAGGATACATTGATAGTACTACTTACGAGAAAACGTCTGACGTTGCTCACCGTCGTCTTACACAGACAGTAGATTCTTAGTTACCTCTTAGGACACATATAGTACGAAAAAGGGTTCCTATGTCGCCGTTGTTACAGCCTCATGCGTCTTCGATGGGCAAAGGGTATATGTGATATCGGGTTACAATAAGTACGTCAATGCAGAGCACATGGAGAAGGATGTATGCATTATGCAGAAAAGGAGGAAGATAGTGGAACATTGCTTTCCAACTAGTAAGTATCTTTATTTATCAAAACAAGAAAAAAGAGAAGGTTCTATCTGAAATAATTGAATCTTCAGTGCAGATCTTATCGTTAAAGTTTTGTATTAAAAATAAGTAAATATAAAACAGGTAAGTATTTTAAAACTATAGCATCATTGCGACGTTAGAAATAAAAAAGTAGGGCTGCCGGTTCTCCGGTTAGATTGGGTCTTTAGGGTCAAAAGTCAATTGGGAAGATTTTATATGTCCATCACACATGCCCAATCTTCCCAATTGACTTATTTTAGGCCCTTGTCATGTCATACATACATTAATTGTTTTGTGTTTCGTGCTTGTATTATTTTCGGTTTTGTGTATTTGGGGTTACACTTTGCATAATGTTTTTTTTTAATCAGTCAGTTAAATGTTCTTGTTTAAGAAGGACCAGTCAAAAAGCACACCCAATAGTAAGGTTACCTAATAAAATAGAATCTTACTTTAAACGGTAATTTGAGAACGTTCCCTTTGGGTCATTGATCAAATTTTAATCTTACAGAAAATCCATTTGTCATTATATCCTAACAGGCTTTCGGGAACCTTATTTGCATAATTACGATAATTATTGGAACTATGGAGATATCACTGTGGCCAAGGTGGATGTCCCATTTGACTTCAATGACCACTCGTACTACAATGTATGTTCCTACCCGCCTGCGCCAATCCGAGTGAACTATATGCAGAAGTTCGTAGAAGGAGATCGAGAAGTGATATCCTTAGGATGGGGTCATCGGGAATTTTACAGACCGGTAAGTGATAAATGTAAAGAAGAAGTTACCATATGGTATACATTGCACTAGATCTGTCAAACCGATTCGAAGTAATAAAACTGTGCCCGTAGACAAGTGGCTTTCTAATATAGTATGCTAGATGAATAGATAACAATATTTTATTTTATTTTTCATTTCTTTGGAAAACTTACAGCTAAGTACTTAACTAAGATACAATGATGTTCTAAATATAGCCAATTACAAGTTTTCACATATAGCATTTTAAACAGTGGAATGGAATGCGGACAAAGTTTTTTTTTTTTAGTTAATGTCATTGCTACATTGTAAAGGGAAAAAGAAACCATTCGTGACATGTAAGTGATACAGTACATGCTATATTATTAATAACATATACATATTAAAGGTAAAAAAAAAATACACATACCTAAGTATATCAATTTAACTTACATGAAAAATCTTTTACTAAATTTATTTTTAAAATGGCTTACAGAAGTATTAAAAAGATATGAAAATGACATTAACAAACGATTGAACTATCGTAAGCTTATGTCATTTTCATATATTTGACATCTATTTGTCTAGCGTAAACGATATTAGAAAGCCACTTGCACGGAGAAAAAGATCTAGTTTAACTAACCAGAATTTTGAGGAAGTTAACTAGAACGTATAGTGCTATAAGTACGTGACAACTATACATTTTGTAAATGATATTTAAAAATCTAGTTTTTAGTAACGTGAATTTTCTGGTTAGTATACTAATTCTTACTGTTAGTACTAAAATATTAGGTGTTAAAATATGAAATTGCCGTTTTGTATGGACGAAATCGAGAAAAGTCATTTTTCCATACTAACAATTTTTTAGTTTTTTTAAAAACGCCTGAACCGTTTTTGATGCAATTAAAGGTGAAAGTTAGATGGTTATAAAGCTACGCATTATAGTATATAAATTTCTGAAAATCAAAGTATATAATACAAATATACTTAATTGAAGCAAGAAGGTCAGCTGACACATTGTAAGGGGTCTTTTCAACGACTTCCTTTGAAGTAATAGGCACTATTGCATTTTTTTTTAGTCAAAAGTTACTTTATTTAGGTTTTGATACAATACAAACAGAATTACGCAATAATATGACTATACTTAAGAGCTATAAACAAAATAAAAAGTGGGAAAATAATCGGCAATTTTATACTTTAACCCCTATTATTATAACGTAATTCGTATCAGATTAATTACATTATGTGAAACTATTGTTTCTGTTATGAATGCTTTTTTACTATTAAAGTCAAATTGCCTTGTAATTCGTAAAAGACAGCGGTACAGATAACAATAGCTTCTGGTAGATCGTTATCTTAAAATAGTTGTGCCCATTACTAAATTATTATTTTGGTCTATACAAGGAAAGTAGTAAGGAATACTAAGTATTTGACATGTTTCGTATAAAAAATAAATAAATAAATAAATAAATAAATAAATAAATAAATAAATAAATAAATAAATAAATAAATAAATAAATAAATAAATAAATAAATAAATAAATAAATAAATAAATAAATAAATAAATAAATAAATAAATAAATAAATAAATAAATAAATAAATAAATAAATAAATAAATAAATAAATAAATAAATAAATAAATAAATAAATAAATAAATAAATAAATAAATAAATAAATAAATAAATAAATAAATAAATAAATAAATAAATAAATAAATAAATAAATAAATAAATAAATAAATAAATAAATAAATAAATAAATGTGGACAACATCACATACATTGTTCTGACCCCAATTTGAATAACTATTTAAAGCATTCGTATTTTGGAAACCAGAGACAACGAAGGTACCACAAACACCCAGACCCGAGAAAATGTAGAAAAACTCATTTTTTCTACATTGACCCGTCCGGGAATCGAACCCGGGACCTCGGAGCAGGCAACACCTTGAAAACCGGTGTGTACGCCACTCCGCCACGGAGGTCGTCAAAATATATATACTTAACTTATTTACCAGATTTTTTTTGTATTCGCAATTAAGCGACTATTTCTATTATATTCTGATAGCACTCGCAGTTTTTTGTTAACTTTTAATGTATTTGTTTTTACAAGTCGTTCTGGTTGTTTTTACAAGTCGTTCTGGTATATTTTTTGTAAAATATTTTGTAAAATATTTTTTTCTCCGTGTGTCTAAGGGCGCTGAACAGAACAGGGTTTAAAGTTACAACGTTATACGATTGACCTTTGCATTTCTTCCAGGAGGGTTACTTAGTTGATCTAAACGAAGAGTATCTCCGATATAGCGCCGGCCGAATCACTTCAAGAAATGAATGTTATTTGAAATGGGATTTTAACTATAAACTTGGCAGATGGGCCAAAGCATTGACATACTTTCTTTTATGCGTCGACAAGCCAGGCCATCTTGATGAATTTGGTGTCTTACAAAATAAGTACGAAGAGATTTATGTTAAGTGTAATGATAAACAGTTAGAAAGAACAGGGAACCATGCCAATATATCAGAGACGGTCAGTTACTAACTGTATATACAAGTTCTTTATTTGATATTTCAGCAACTTAATTGCACTTATAATATCAGTATATAAACTTGAAAAATTTTGTCTCAGTTTTGTCTCAAAAAAAAATTTTTTCAAGTTTATATACTGATATTGTATATACAAGTATTCACTTTCAGGAATAAAAGCATTTATATCCAAAAATAAGTGTACGCTTCGTAGGAGCGTAGTAGTTCATTGTTTCGGGGTGTAGCTGTACCTACCTATCTGTACCTAAATGTAATATAAACTTTAACTGTTAAAGCCTAATGTGCTGTCGTAGGTATAGTCGTCTGTATGATAGCACATTAGGCTTTACTAGTTAAACAAACAAGAATTACCTATGTTTGGACTGTATGAATGGTTAATTGACCATTGCTCAAAATCTTAATTTTGTATTTATATTTTCTCGCCATAGTTAAATTGAATATAGATTCTGTTTACCTATTTCTCCAGTCCAAACATACTTTATTTTGTTGTCCCTTTCTTTTTTATCTAACAATTACTGATCTAAGTTTGCTTGTCCTTAACTTATAAGCCAGGAATAGGTAATATGAATAAAAACACTTCGACTGTGTTATATTATAAAGTGTATTTTGCAAAAGGAGGGAGTGGACCACCGATACAGACGAACAGTAAAAAATAATAAACGTTACGTGAGGTAAAGTTAACAAAAATTACATTAATGCTACTTATGCCGAAATAAAGTTTTCTAGAAAGTCTCAGAGATTAACCCCGAAAGGACAGATAGGCAGACAAACACAAAGAAAATATAACTATAATAGGAGGGAGCCTATTGATTACAAAACCATGTTGGTTGAAAAAATGTTAGTTTAATATGAAAATCTGTTATTTAAGGAATGTTTAAAACTTGCTGCTTTGCGTAATGAAAAAGAGGATGACAATGCAACAACAGGAGGCTTCTGTCAGGTGAGTTTAACAGAGTTGCACGATGTTCTGAGTCCTTTTCTTGAGTTTGCACCTTCGTAAAATACATTAATTAGATATTGAGGGGTCGCTATTTTATACAAGGCCTTGCATATTTCATAGGCATAACATGGTCAGTAAAAACTAAATTAAACATTTTGGAAAAAACCCACGACGGTAATAATGGTACTTATAACAGAAAACAGCATCAAAAAACGATATACACATTAGGGATAAATCGAAAAATGTTTTTCCTATCTATGTTTTTAAACCATCGCCGATAAAATAAATAAATAAATATTTAAGACATGCCACACTGGGCCACACGGAGCCATCTAGTCCCAAATTAAGGTACTATTAAGTACCCTGTCGTATGGGGTACTAGACAACCGATAAACTTACTTATATACTTTTTTTTTTGTAAATACATACTCATAATACATAACAGACATGTTCATGCACACAAATATTTGTACTGTGCGGGGATCGAACCCGCGACCCATGGCGCAGAAGCAGCGTTAACTACCGCTGATCCAAATGGTCGTTATACAAATCCACTGCAGAAAACTGCATGACTATTTTTGTGCTCAAACTCACAACCTCTCATCTATAACGCATATATTGTTATTGTTGAATGGAACGGTATTTTAGCTTCAATTATAGAATTCATGTTGCCAAATTTGAATCATTTTTTAAGCTTTGTTCGGATATAGTCTAATTTTTAATGACTATATGTACTCATATGATACAAGATCCATAGTCAAGGTATATTTGCAACTTGCAGAATGACCACGGTGGTCCTCTTGTCACTTGGATCGGAGGCGTGGAGACAGTCATAGCTGTAGCCACAATGTTTCCCATCACCAAAGAAATGCGCTGCCGCACCCCATACTTGTACTCGTCGACTATTTGCTTCAACAAAGTCATAGAATGTCTTACAGAATCAAGAATGTAAGTTCAAACTGGCTGTATCTTTAAAGCAAAAAACCGCATACACCTCCATAGTGGAGTCAGAAATTTGATATCATCATTTTATTTTTAACAAACCAGAATAATTTGATTCCGATATGTACTATCTTATTTTTTACTAATAAATAAACCATTTACCTAACACCTTATATAACTCCTTTGAACATCTTGCATGATTGATGGCACACATGCACATGGTCGACTGGCAGAGAATGCCATACCATTAAGTCCGCCATTTGTACTTTTTTTTGTTAAATCTGTGCAATAAAGATTAAATAAATAAATAAATGCATGTACACTCGACAGCACATCAAGTTAAACAGTTGGACTGCGATAACAGCTTTTATTACGTAGGGCATAAAGGCGGTCTCAAGGTCAACATGTATAGTCTGATGTGTCGCCGTGTGTACGTACGCACATACAAACATTTATAGTAGTTATAAACAGGATGATTTTTTATCATGTTAAAAAAATTATAGGCGTTATCTAGAAAATAAATTGATTTAGATTCCCTCAATGTGTTCTTATAGCGTGAAATATTGTGAGGTAAATCCTAAAAATTTTATATTGACTTAACAGATATTAACGAATACCTATAGCACTTCCATATTATATTACGTCACTTTAAACTGTATGTACACCTTAATCCTGCATGCTACTATGTAACGGCCAACTACAGGACATAGGCATCCATCATTTAATTCAAGTTACCAAGTCAATGATGGGTACAGGCATAATCACCATGCTCGCCAAATGCGGTAATCGCAAACCCGGGCAATGTTCGCAAATTCGTTACTCTTGTTTGTTGCCCAACCTGAGGATCAAATCAGGATCTTGGCCCGATACTTAAACACTAGACGAATAATGGGGCGTTAAGCCACTAGACCAACGGGGCTTTACTTAATTGCATGGTATTTCCCAGGGGAAGAAGCAGGAGAGCAATGGATTGCGGTAAAATATTGAAAGATAATACTTACGTTCGAAATGTATGGCCGAATGAATCTGGTAAGAATATTAGTAAGCCAATGCCGTTTTACCTTTCACCCTGTATTGACAGGGTGAAAGGTAAAACGAGAGACATGCGTTTTATTTTCGAATCGATGTTTTATTTAACTTTCATTAATTGTAAATTCATTTGAAGAGAATTGATAAAAAACTTTATTTCGTATTTTTTAATTTTATTTATACACAGAGTGCACTGCACAGCGAAGAAGAGGAAATATTTTAGGCTTTCCTATTTAGCAAAGTATTTAACTGGGCATGTTGGTAAAAATATATAAAATTAATTACAAATATTGCTCTAACATGGCTCTGTCAGTAATAATGTGAATTCCTAAATAAAATTGGGTCAAAACATAGTTGAGGTCAGTATGGTTACTATAAATTATTTAGTTATTTGATGAACCAAAAATGTTTTAGAGGGTGGTAAAAATTATACTATACTGTGGTTCAAATTCAACTCAGTAGCATTTCCAGGTTCTGTTATTTTCAACCGTTGGTATTTTAATAAATTAATGAGCATCTAAGCTTTAATTCTCTATACCAATTACTTTTTCTCAGTAAAAGATAGCAACATGCAACATGTGGTGAGGATAGTTTTCTTCGTTATACTTAAGAGGAAACACTAAGGGCGAGAGAATTGAAAAATAGGTATTTGTAAAATCTATTGCTGTCGCGCAGTGCCCGAACGCCTCCCCGCAGAGCGTGATAGAGACAACTGAATCTTGGACCGAAAATATTAAGGAAAGGCTTTGGCCGTGTTCGTATACTCGTATCTTGCTTTTTTTTCTAAAATTTAGCCAAATGTGTTTTCTGGATGTTTGAACACAGCAGAAAATTTGGCGAATTTTTTATATTATTGAAAGCTCATATCTCTTTCATTAATTAATTTATGAAAAAAAGGAAACATAGGAACATGCCAATAGTGGCCATAGATTTTTGTAATAAAAATTATTGCTCTACTGGCATTATCCAGGGAGGAAACAGGGGACTACGTTTGTATGGAAAAACGACCCTTGTGTTTCCTCTTAACACCCTTTATAAAAAGTAAATCAATAAAATCAGTTTTATTTCTGCAAATAGGCCCCTGGGGGCGCTTTGACACGTCCCAATATTTAAACGTTTGGGACAAATGTGGGCTAGTGCCGAGAAGCAGCGCGGCGCAAGAAACTCGGCCACCATTTCATTGTCAGCCTCTTTTTAAATAAATAAATGTATTTTTAATAAAGATAATTATATGCCAGTGCGAGCTAGGACAATTTAAATCCACACTTTCCTATCATCGATATAGACCATACTTAGATTTAATATATTAAATCTATGATATAGACCGATTGATTAGGGCCAATAGTTAAAGTACATATAAGAACTAACTAACATATACGTACGGATAGTCAAATATTTGTGTTTTATTTTTATTTTCAATTATTTTACTGAGTTGATTTACGTGTAGCATGAAGTTATTTTTTCTTGAATCCGTAGGCAAACAAGTTGCTTAAAGACCCTTATTAAGACTCTGAGTACTAGAAATTTGTAATTTGGCTGGGATATAAATTAATCACGCCAAACAAATAATCATGGCTTGATGACTTGATCGGTTTCCTCCTTCGATTAACTACATTATTATTTAATTGTTACAGGTATAGTTGATGATAATCATGATGTTTATGAGAACTTCTTGTTTGAAAACAATAATTAAATCGTCTTATTCTGAAATGAGTCGTTTTATTTAAAAACTGAATATATTTGAATGTCTACATTCGGCCAAGAAAGTGGTGTACCTACCTAAACTAAAAAAGTAACAGCCTATAATCATCCCACTGCAGGGAAAAGGCCTCCATCATTATATTCAAGTTACCACAGCAAGTTCTCTCTGGGCCAAGATCTCGGGGTCCCAGGTTCGAAGCCTGGGTCGGGCAACAAAAAGTTTCGAATTTTCGAACGTTGCTCGGGTTTGTGATCACCAACCCGCATTTGGCAAGCGTGGTGATTCTGCCAGTACACCCATCATTGTACCTACCTAATTCAAGATAATTCTCTCTAATCAATAAAAAAAAATCTGATTTATATTTTAATAAGTAAAAAAAACTATAAAAAAGATGATGCGTTAATGTACAGACAACAGCCCGTCAACCTACCACAAAACATAAAATTTTCTCAATTCATATTGATCTCTACTTGTTAGACATAAAGTTGAAAATTAATTCAGTGACCTTTAATTTTCGAGTAGGTTGACCTGCCGTTGTCAGTACCTTTATTTCGAGCCTCAAAGAGATCTAATACGAATAAAATATCATAGTTACAACAGTAAAATGTCTTGAGAACTGTTTCTATTGAAACCAAGCATCCTTACTTGTTAATTTTATTAAATGACTTCTATTCAAAGATTTTTCTGCTGCATGCTGTACCCACCTACATTCGTATTTTAGCACATTTAACTTTTAAGCAAAATCGCAGTACGTAACTAGTTTTCCATACATACAGGTAATTTATCGCTTGAATAGTGAAGTTAATAAACCAGTCTGGCGTTAGTAATAACTCGATAGAAAATGCTATGGAAACTAGTTATTATTATATACCTAACCTTCTTTTTAAAATGTAAGTAACGGTTCTATTTTAAGGGGACTACTAGAGCTAAGTGCTGCCCCCATTGAATAAATTTTATTACTTAAATCCTAAACAAAATCAATTCTCAAAAAATGAGAACAGTATCATTTTAGCAAATTACCTCTAGTATATACAGGGTGTAAAAAAACTAAACGCACACTTTGAAGCTACGCAATCTGAAAAGCAAACCAAGTCATATTACAAAATATTATAGCTGGGAAATGATTTTTATTTTTGGGAGCAAAAAAAATATTATAATTCATAGAGGGCAATGTGTAGCAGCCGGAGCGTGGACCGCTGCGCTGGAGATGGCTGCTAAGTTCAAAATTCGTCCGCGCTGAGACGTACATTGCGTATTGTAATTAAAATAGTCTTATTATGAACGAAATTACAAAAAAATCCACTATGTTTGTTAGAAGAAAAGTTTTTAAGTAACCATTGGCAACAGTTTTTGTTATAAAATGAAAAACAAAATTGTGAGTTTGAACCTCAATATCTTCGGAACCAGCTGTTTCCCAGGTATGGTTCTAAAGAAAAAAATAATTCTAGTGATGGGGACAGTACGTGATTTTCGGATCTGCGTTTGGTTTTTTTACACCCGTTATAGTCCGTTCAGAAGTGAACTCATATAAGCTGTTGATGATGATGCTGATGATCTATACTAGTACAAATCTCACGCCTAAGATGGATCATGCTTTCCAGAAATACAAAAAAAAAAGCTTATGAATCTATAGAATACCTAGTACCTATACAAATATCGAAATATAAGTAGGTATATTCGATTTAAAATTACACCAAAAGCCAAATAGGCTTCATGTTTTTGTTTATTCCAGATGGTCGGACAGACAACAGTCGTAGAATCACTTTTGGGAAACGCTCAGAAACGGATAAGAAGTTTATGGTAAATAGTCACAGTAAATAGAGTTAACAAACCATTGAATGCACCATGGTACCTTGATAAAGGAATGAGTGAGTTTGATAATTGAATGAATGAGTGACTGATCGATATGAGTAAAGGAATTACATAATATTTTGAAGTTAAAGACGCACAGGGAGTGAGCGGACGAGTCATAGACGTAGTAGAAAATGATTGAAGAAATATACATATACTGACTTTGAGGATCACGGTGAAAGTGTATAGACGTATTATATAAACATTATAATCAATTAATATTGTAAAGATTTGTAGATACGTCAATTTTTTTAACGTGGTAACTTCAAGAACTACTCGTTCTAATTGAATATTTTTAAGTGTTGGATAGTCCATTTAGTGACAACGACTATTGCACAAAAGAGATACAGATATCGTCGTTTGTGGTTAAAAAGGATATAATGTTGACTATAATCATTTTTGAGTTATGGTTATTTGTTAAAAATAAAACAAAATGTAATATTTTCTTTATTATTCATTTATTTTCAAGTTACAAGACTCAAAATTGGTTAGTTACAAACTTATTCTATGTTAGTCTCCTTATCTACATACATTTCTATTTAAACTCCGGCAGAGATTGTGCAGCAAAAGTTTACATAGCGGCAGTCCAGCCTGCTTGCTATCATAGCCAGAATGCTGTTGGGGCTGCCCCGCACCCTGCGCACCAAGGAGGCACACCGCTTTCGCATAGTGGCATAAAAGCAGTCCACCTTCGCTTCTGCAAACATTCCCGATGCGCTACAGTACCTGGGCAACCCCATCAGCACCCTGAAAGCATTGTTGAAATAGACTCGCAGACAGCGTTATAAGGCTCACGAGGGCAGTTAGCCCATAGGCTACACGTGTAAAAATTTGTGCAATAAGCTCTGAAAAGAGTAATCTTTACATGTTTTGAACAACGTGAAAACCTACGAGCCAACATGTTTGCCCTTACCGACAGCGCCCTGCGTTCCCTCTCAACATCCTCACCATCCTTGAGGTCGGACGTTAACAAGTGGCCCAAATATTTAAATTGGTTCACCCGCTGCAACACACAACCATTCAATGAAACGTCTGGAACTCGTTTCAGCCGCTTGGGTCCCACCTCAAAGATGACCTTACTCTTTTTTACATTATATGCTAATCCGTGCGTCTTAGCATACGCCTCACATTTTGCTATGAGCGTTCTTAGGCCACATACAGATGCACTCAGTAGCACCATATCATCTGTCACTATAACATCACTAATACTCGTAGGAGCGGAGCATTAATTAATTATGTTACTAATGCCTATTTATTACAACTGTATTAGTCGAATTAACTGTTCAAATCAAAAAGTAAGTCATGCCCTATCAAACAAAAAAGTACCAACTGAACAAATACCTTGCTCATGTATATACGAGTATCCTCGAGTAATCGAGTAATATAAATATATACTAGGTCAAGCATTCGTAATTTAAATAACACTACAGTATAATGTAAATCGAAGAAAAAAAAACTACTAATAGTTTGGAAAAATCCAAGTGTCACCGCGATGTAAAACTGTACACCTCCATCTCTTAGCAAAAAACATAAACTCATTTGACACAATTACACAATAATTTGACATCTTCAATAATAATGGACTGTACACCAACTGTTTTATATTAACTTTTCAGGTGTACCTAGTAAAGTCGGAAAAATCAAACGTCACGTACGACAACTGGATGTGTGTGGGTGCTATAGTTTCCCCAACTTACATTCTCACCTCGGCGGCATGTTTGACAGATGTCACATACATCTACGCTATAGCTGGGTATAGGCGGAATGTCAGACCGGAGCGTTTGAACCATGACAACTGCACGAAGCGATGGAAACAGAAGGTGGTCAAGACTTGTGTCCCTCGAAGTAATGTTTGATGTTTTATCTTATTTGGAACTAAAAACAATGAGTAGAAATGGCTCACTTCAAAGTTAAATTCAAAGTTTTAGTATACTTCTTGACTTAAGGTTTAAATAAATAAATTTGAATTTGAATTTAAAATAAATTTAATAGTCTTATTAAGACTTTGGGGTGGTGGGATCCACCTAGTGGTCCATCCTGGGCAACGGTCTCTTTAAAAAAGAGAATTGCGCTATAATCACCACGCTTCGCAGGCCGGTTAGCGATCGAGGTTTAGCCAATGGTAGAAAAATAAAAGTTTTTGGTATTTTTTGAATGTGCCGAAAATTATGATTAAGGAATAAGAATGTTTTAATTCGGATTATTTAATTTTATTAATCCCTTTTTTGAAGAAATCAAACTCTTTTTTAAGGATACAACTTCAAATACCACAATGTCACAAAATGGTTTCGTCTAGACATTGGATTCGCGATCGTTGAAAAGCCGTATAATTTTTCGGATGTGTCATACCGAGATTATTGCTCCTACGTACCTGCACCAATTAAGATCAACTTCGATCCGAAATATACGACACCAGGAACTATGGGTTTGACGTATGGATGGGGTCATACAGTTGCATATAGATCGGTAAGTGCTATTTACGTATACACATCTTCAGGGTAGTTATAATGAGACTGTTTTTAAGAATATTAATTACAGTACAAATATTTTATTTTTTTAAAGTATTTTTTTTAAGTTTCCTGCGTCATTATGTTTTGTTATTTTGCATTATTTTGCAATAGGCCGTATAACTGTTTATCTGAATAAGTTGTCTGTTTTTTTTATTTTGAAGTCAAACTCTTAGTAAGACAAGTATGAGTAAATTTGTTGAGAATAAAACATTTACTGTCTTCCAGGTCGAGGACTTCCAAGACTACAATCAGGAGTATTTGCGTGAAGGCAAAACTAATATTGTTGACAAAAAGATTTGCCATGATAGATATGTAGAATTGAGAAAAGAATTTATTACTAATTTTATGATATGCTGCATAGGAGAGGGTCTTATAGACTCAGCAGGAAACCCCGCAGAGATCGAGCCTAAAAATGATAATGGCCATAAAAATAGAAGACATGTAGAAAATGTAAGGGTATTAAATTTATGGGTTATTCACCAAGTGGAACACAAGAGACACAGGCGTGTCCAGTTGGTGAAACTGAAAATTATTATCACTTATTATTTCGTCATCCAGACACGTCAAGAATATTACTTAAGTTATTTAATGTAAGTTTCACCTCGTGGACATGCTTAAAGATTTTGATGTGTCCAAATGACGAAAAGATAAGTTATAATGGGTAATACAAAGCTACTAAATGCAGACTGAAAATTCTTACATGACCAGGCTGCGATATACACTCGCAAGCAATAGTATGGAATCACTTACTTGAAATGGAATTGACTCCGCGTGATCTTGAGTACTTAACAACTAATTATGTGGAGCTGACGTGCGACAGTCCGCTGGCTGAGCCCTTAGGGCGACGATTTGTGTTGCTTCTGTAGGTATAGTATCCATTGTGTCAATTCCAAGTGGTTGATTTTATACTTTTGCTCGCGAGTGTAGTTGACAAATTATTTTATATTCACGTATATTTCGTGTGGTGCTGGCATTAAAAAAATAGCACCACTCCTGCTCTTCCCAGGGATGTCGTAAGAGGCGGCTAAAGGAGCACTGTCAGTAGAAGATGAGCAGCAGCATCTTTTCTCCACCAAACTGCCATCGTCAACGCGCCTGCACAGCGTAGTTGGGGTGGTGGAATCTAGCTCCTAGTGGTCCACCCTGGGCAATGGCGTCTTTGTTTTTCTAGCCAATGATAACGGCTAACAGAGCCCTCTGCAGTGGTAGGCTTCGTAAGAGGCTGCCTGAATGCTCCTGCCGAAGTCTAGAGCCAAACAGTTTTTCTGTATTTCACTGGTGTGTCGGTGAACAAGTGCCACTTTCTGGGTAAGCTCGCTCTATCTTAGGCTTCTTCTTAACCGAAGAGTTGAGAATGTAGTCAAGAGAAAGCCCATTGATTATAAAAAAAGCTATTTTGGCAAAATCCTCCTTTTTTAGCATTGGAGGCAGATCCGATTAAATTAGTGATGATGTTGATGTAATAGTTTTAATTTTCAGTCAAGAAAGAAACGGTTTAAGAATAATACGACATCAATAAAAAGAGATCATATAAGAAGTATGAGCAGGAGACAAGGCATATGTCAGGTGAGTTCCATCCGAAGCCTCAATAGAGAAAATTCAATTTTTTTAAAAGAAGAACCTGAAGTTTGGTTAATTTTAAACAGAACGACCATGGGGCCCCTTTGGTGACTTGGATCGGGTCGAATGAGTATGTCCTGGGTGTGGGATCCACTTACATTGTAAGCTCAACGTTATCATGTGTTGGACCATACATGTACACTAGCACGCAATGCGCCAGTCGGTTCATAAGGTGTGCGATGAACGACGTCTCATCAACGTAAGTACCTACAGTGGTTAACACTAACTGAAATCTATAAAGTAAAGTAAAGTAACAGCCTTTAATCATCCCACTTCAGGGCAAATGCCTCCAACATTAAATTCAAGTTATCACAGCAATGATAGGTGCAGGCATAATCACCACACTTGCCAAATGCGGGTCGGTGATCACAAACCCGAGCAATGTTTGAAAATTAAAAACACTTGTTGCCCGACCCGGAAATCGAACCCAGGACTCCGATATCATCGACCAATTGGGTGTTTTCCATAAAATTCAGCTGCATTTGAAAAAATCTGTCATTCTGTGGTAGGTTGATATACTCTGATCAACATACACACACATACACATTTCCTTATGCAAGCAATCTGCGTAATTGAAAAAGTTGCATATATGGCTAAAAATTAATCCCACAAACACATTGTATTTGACAAGAAAGAATGTTTTGTTTATTGTAGCCTATTTTCCTACCCTAACCCCATTTACATTTGAAATCGACCAACTAAGCTATAAGTTAGTTTCTTGTCGTTGGGTACTACATTAAATTATAAAAAATGGTGCGAACCGTAAAAAGTTATGCTTGTTGGTTAAAATAAAAAACTATGAAAAAATATGAATGTGAAACAAGCTAGGATGTTAGGTGTGTTTTTCGGAGTAATGAGCTCGTGGGTTCTTTTTCAGCGCTCGGAGAACTGTACTAAGAAACTGTGGAGGGCGCCACTTGCTTTAACTCATAAGCAAGAAAGAGTTAATTAAAGATTAAAGATAGAAAAGAAAACAAGTTATTCTCAATTTGTCTCCCCTTGTTTATTTATATGTTTAATATAGAAAATTATAGATTGATGCACATACATGAGCTTGGCAGTTAAGTAATGAACCACATACATTACACTTACATTAGAGTTAAGAACTAATTACCACTATGCAATTAAACAAAAGTTGTGTGCTTATAGTTAAAAGCTTAAATTCTCAGATTTAGTGAAGGAAAGCTGAGAAGCAGGAATTCCTTCACTCACGTCTGACTAAAACTAAGGTTGGCCTAACCTATGAGCTGAGGAGTATCATCAATGGATGAAAACTATCAAAAGAATAAATGTTCATAAATACCTAGTAGCATGATATTAGACCATGTCACCGATAATAAATTATAACGTCACCGTGGAGAACCAAACATATCCCTCCGTCCCTGGAGCAGAGATTCTCACATGTGTGCAGGATGCAGGTATATGTCCTAGTAGCTAGGAGCGAGGAGGGCGATATTTCAAGCCTGGAAGTTACACACAAGCATGAGTACAGCGGTGATAAAACCACATGCTCTTAGGGAGCGCACGTGGGCATGAGCAGATGGTATGTGAAAGGAAAACGTGCACTAGCACAGCACTTTAGACATGACCGCAGGTGCATTTACAGCAGGGTGAGATGAAGACATTCGCTAGCACGTTGTCCACACGTGGGCATAGGCAGATACACGTGGTGAAAAGAATCAAACATGCTTACCCATAAAAATGCAGCAACAATCACCAAGATGAGGCGATGCATCATGTAAATTTATCCATCAAGGGAAAGTAAAAAAAATATTAAGTAGTCCTGAAAGATGAAACAACACACAATTAAAGGTTCACAACCTCTTAGAAAAGAGAACAAAGTCTTGGAAAAGACATTTATAGATGCTTACCATGAGGAGACAAATTGAAGAGAAAATAGATTTACTTAACACAAATGAAGCATTTTGGCTTCTACATGCCTACATGCATGTTAATATATTGGCACGCTTGCGCACCATCAAGATAGTAATCTTGAAGACCAAATAAAAAATGTGAAAAAGAAGAGCTGGCCACGAAATGGCGTCCGCTTTTATAGTAATCAAACTTCTCCCCTCTATGACAAGTAACTTGTTTTTTTATTCGTTTCATGTCACGACTTGGAACCAAAAGTTAAACTTGACACATAAAGCCAAACAACGCAGGAAACTACTCAGCCCTGAAAATAGTAGAAAACTACATAAAAACGTCAACACAAATAGACATTTGCCTATTAATGTAATAATATAAAAAAATAACATTCAAATTATTAGATAAAGAAAGGAATTGTGGGACACAAAGTTGCACCATATGGTGTTCCATCAGCCGGATAGATGGCGTTACCTGTAAAAATCCTTAGCTGCGCACGAGCTGTTGAAACAAGATTAATGCAAAAATGTAACGACGTGTTACAAATGTATTTCTTTATTTGCATTTATGGGCTTTGTAACGACATGGAAAATCATTTTATTTTTCTGAATTTTACCATTGCCTTGGTTACAAAGGAAGTAGGTAGTTAGGTTAGGTAGGTTCTACTTTGGCACGAATAATATAATCCAGAAAAAGTAAAAAAAGCTTTTCTATAAACTACCTATTTACTTCGAATAGTCGTTTTGTATGTAATTGTTTATTTGCTCTAAAGTATTATCATCTTTGTTGACGTTTCAATTGTTCAAGCTACAAAACATAAAAAATAATGATACTAGATAAGGAGAAAAATATAAATGACTAGCTTTGAGTGAAGGTACGAGGATTCGTCCCCGTGGGATACGGCTTGTCAACCTCTATTTAATTCCCTTAGAAGAAGGATTAAAAAAGGTATCTTGGGGTTCAGGCTTTCTTTGTTCCAAATTTCATTAAAATCAGTGGAATGGATTTGCCTTGAAAGCGTAACAGACAAATAAAGCTCGAACATGACTCAACTTAGTTCTGCCATTTTTTGTTGCGTAACTTGAGTTATTTTAATTTTAGTTTCAACTGCCCATTTCAGTCCACCGCTGGACACAGGTCCCGCCAAGATTACAACAGAGATACCACATTTAATTCTCAATCACTCCCTGGCGCTTACATATTTTTTGGCATTTATAGCTCAAAAAACTGCTATGTCCGTTTGACCATAAACTGCTTATATTAAATTTCAGAATTATGTGCCCTGTAGTCTCAAACCACATCTGAGTAGCTCCCACTTAACGTCTTACTACCTATTAAGTTCAACCCCTCAAAGTTATATAACTTTAGACAAACTTCAACGGTTTCTAGCGGAAAGCTAGCTGATCTAGCTATCTCATAATATGTTAAGGTAATTTTAACAACATATTCGTTACTGAAGTTCTAACACCACGTAAGTCATTTTTAAGAACTTTTTAGGAGAGATAAGAAACCTTTGTAAATAATTCCCAACCGCAGCTGACAGCACCACTCAATGTATGGAACTGGGCTGGCCTTAAGTACTGTTTCCACAGAACAGTGACTGCCGTGCTGTTCCTTTTCCGTAATTTCAAAGATTTTTTTTGGTCGTATCTTGAATCTGATTGAGCGAAACGATGCGTCTTTCGATTCACTAGCGAATGGCATCAAAATGACAAAAAATGAGTTACGTGATGTTAGAAGTTCGTGACGATATGACATTTTAGGCGCAAGATGTGTGAGAGCATGGGTATCGAGGAAGGATATGAATTACATGAAACGGAAATAGATTGGACTCTAACGAATGGGTAAGACTTATCTTGTAAACAATCATCGATTAAAACTATTTTGTTCAAACATAAGCGGTAATTTGAATAGTCAGTCAATCAACAGCCATTATCCGTCCACTGCTGGACGTAGGCCACCTTTAGGTTACACCACAAATTTTTATCTTAGGCTTTCACCATCCAGCCTGCCAACAGTTATCAGTTACTGTTTATCCATTGCATGATCGTACTGACAGAGTACCGGCGACCAAAGTACAGCAACGGCAGGTCAACCTACCCAAAAAGTCAAAAGGCATTCATTGAATCGGATTTTCCACTTTAAGTCCAAAAAGTAGATCAATATAAATAAATTAAAAATTAAAAATAAATGTGGACAACATCACATACATTGTTCTGATCCCAATTTGAATAAATATTCAAAGCATTCGTATTTTGGAAACCAGAAACAACGAAGGTACCACAAACACCCAGACCCGAGAAAATGTAGAAAAACAATTTTTTTCTACATTGACCCGTCCGGGAATCGAACCCAGGACCTCGGAGCAGACGACACCTTGAAAACCGGTGTGTAGGCCACTCCGCCACGGAGGTCGTCAAATGAGAGAAAATTTGACGTTTGGTGGTATGTTGACGTGCTGTTGTTTGTACGAACACGTAGTGTGATTCAGTGCATAAAACATTTAGTGATGTAGGAAAAAGGTATTTTTCAAAATTTTCTTGGGTCTGAGTTATCTACGTTTTTTCTGATTTCCACAAAATAGGTGCCTTAAGTAGTAACTGGGATCAAAACAATGTATGTGACGTTGTCCACATTTATTTATTTATGTTATTGTTCTAATTAGTAATTCTAGATCTGTATAGTAGATATAACTGTATAATAAAATTTCTAGAAAGAATAGTTTTGTATATATGTGCCTAATGTTTTTTTCAGAAATGTTGAAGTTGAAAATGACTTGAAATTATCACAGCTATCAGAAACAGATAAAGATAAAATGATTACTCAGGGGGATGTTCATAATATTCAAAACGATACCGTCGTTTCTTCTGAAGATGTTGATAGTAAGGACTTTATCAAATGGGACCATACTGAATTGGACAGTAAAAATAAATATGGTGCCGTCAATGATATTTTAATGATAGATTTCAAAATGAATTCGATGGAAAACAAAAATAAGGAAATAAGTGGTGGACTTCTCACAAAATTGACCGATAAATTAAATTTAGGTACGGTTACAGACGACGTAGTTGTAATTTAGTTTAAGTAAACAGATCTGATCTCTAATTATTTTGTATCATTATTGGCAAAAGACGATCCATTACAGTCTTCATACCTACTTTATCTGAGCACGAGTTACATCTGTAATTCGCAATTAAGCTGCGTATATTAGTTTTACTCCAAGTTGAAGTACAGACACAATCATGGCTAATCGATAATTACCGCCAAAAGCATTTAAATTACCATTAATATAAATATTTTACGCAGGGAAACCAGAGTTATTATTTCACGTAATGCTGATATTCATAACTTTAAGTATTATATGTATTCTATGAAATAAATCAATGTTAAAAATCGTAGTTTTCTAGGTTTAGTTGTTCTAGATGTGCGTTTATGTAAATGACATTGTTAACATAAAATATATCCCGACTTTAAAATATTTCAAGACGGCAACATATACCTCCTTTATTCGATATATTCAAAGGCGCGCTGCAGCAGCTGATAACATTAAACGTCGCTCGAGCAACTCCTGGAACCGATATTGCCTAAATATTTTGAGAGAAATCGGCTTTTGCAGGCTTTCGTGAATGTGGCTCCTTCTGATGTGCGATAATTTATTCAGAGAGCTAATTTAGTCACCTAAAAATTGTAAGAATGTGCTATAAGTATATTGACTCGACATTTAAATTTTAAGATTAAATACGAATGCTCCAATAAAGTTTTGATATATTAATTGATTATTAACACGATTTTTATGTTGATCCTAAAATAATTTAAATGTTGTTTTGGTTGTGATTTCACTGTAAATTTTGCACATTAAATTTCACTGCTATGGTATTTATGTACTTTAATATTAATCTGAACATAATCTTATGTATTGTTTTGACCCTAAAGTAACTAGCTAAGCTAAAAGTTAAGAAACTACCTGTTTTATGGAGTCAGTAACAAAGAAGTCACCACAATAATATTAACTTGACACATTAGACTATTTAAAAAGTGTTTTTCCATATTTCAATACTATATCCACCATCCAGGGATTCAACCCTATATCTTTAAGCTGAACAATTCAGTAATGTACAACAGACAAAGATGTATAATTGCCAATAAATTAAATGTATAAAAATATTTCCAAAATATATCAACGTGTTTTTGAAATTTTCGTCGAGGCAAAGAATTTTTCCGTTGCTCAATTGGAAGAATAGTCGCCGTGAAAGCGATATGTTGTGATTTCGAAGCCTATGAAAGTCGAAAGATATTTTTCAAGGATATATCTTAGAAGATTCTCTAATACGATTTAATTTGTGCGAACAAATTTTCAGCACGCGTGAGATATTTAAAAGTAAGTATTTGACATCACAGTTTTATGTGGTAACATTCAATTACTACATAGTTATCTTCAAAAACTCATCGCCATTATGAGATAGCATTCCTGGGACTTACATGCTTTACTTACTTTTATTATTACTAGAGAGAGGATTTTGACATAAGTAATCGTCACAATTGCGCAAAATGGCTGTCATGAGCTGGAGCGAGAAGCCGAGGGTCGACCTAAGTGGCGTGCATTTGGAGAGGCCCATGTCCAGCATTGGACTGCGATATGCTGATGTTGATGATGATGATGATGAATCGTCACAATTGGCAAACGGACTGGCGATCGCAGTTTGACCTATGGTGGAGACAAGACACTGCTGACCGTCTTCTAGCAGTATTTATTTAACCACTCTACGGCTTACAGAATAGAAGGGCGGTGCTATTATATTTTAGGCTACACATTACATAGATTCAAATACTAAATGATACATACTTTTAAACTATCTTAAAGAAGGAATAGTTCATGTTAAACGAGTCACGTAACCAAGAAGCTGGCAATAAACACATTCCGAATATTTAATCGCTTCTATTGACGCAATGGCACGTTTCTCCTCGTACGTGAAGGAATAAGGACCACTTAACCGGAATATACTACAGGTTGCGTTTTAGAGTTATAAGTGGATTGCTAAATATCTATGTGATTATGAGAAAATCCTTATGTCTTAGAAGGATAAAAATATACAGGACGAAATTTTAATCAATCACCTTCCAAATTTTTATACATCAATCTACGAGACAAAAAACAAATGACGTATTTTTTATTTTGATATAGCCCAGTACAAAAATGTCAAGATAAAGCACCTAAAAACACCGCCAAAAATAAAATAAAATATTTATTTTCCTTTTAAACCTTCACAGGCTTAGGACCGTAATATTTGAAATAAGTTGCAAGAAATGCATTATTTTTTTTAACTTCATAAATGGGCTCAAAATACGATTGTTAACGCCTAAAAATTTGGAAGGTGATGAAAAAGTCATTCTTTATATCGAGATCCCAACGTATTGTTTTATCAAAATCCCAACGATCTCAATAAAACAGTTTTTCGTTTTGAACACATAACAGCGTTTCTGGTCACAAATTATCGTCATCATCTCATCAAAATGAAGTCCACCACTGCACATAAGTCTTCCCTAAGGATCTCCATGCCCATCTGTCTTGTGCCACCCGTATCCAGCTGTTATACGCAACTTAAAAATATTGGTCAAATGTATCTCTCAGTAACATTGCGCTGACGTTAGGCTTATTAAATCTATACCAACAAAGACTTCAAGCCAATTCGATTTGTGATTGCAAACGTGCGTGAATTTTACAACTCACCAATAAGGCAATTATAATAAGTCACTAACAGCCGACCATGCTATGGGAAAAACTAATATTACTTGTTTTGATTGCTGTCATGCATAGTAAGTAAAATTTCTACCTTCATCTAAGTTGATCACGAATCTAATTAATAACAACCAGTTGGGCGAGTGCTTTAAGTACCAAACTATGATCTCCAGGTACTGGGTTTCGTCCCCGGGTTGGGCCTCAAGTTTCGAATTTACGAAAATTGCTCGGGTTCGTGATCAGATCACCAACGTACCCATGTATGATGGGTACATAGACCCATCTTTACTGTAGTAACTTGAATTCAATGATGGACAGCCTGGGTTGCCTTTGACTTGCAATGGGATGATTAAGATTCACGACGCAGACATATGAGGCTGTCTTGCAGCGCATTTCAATAAATACTTTGACACTTATCTTGGTATTTCAACTGAAAGAGCAATAGTCAAAGATAATGTGTAGAAATCCCAACTGGGTCAGTCGTTTTTTTTATTAAAGTATAAGAGTTTTGTTTTCAGCTGTGAAAACTCAACGCAAGATTAAAGGTGGAATTATAGTAGACCAAGATAAGAGATATATGGTAAAAAGTGCTTTTACAGTAATTCATAGATGATACAGCCAAGAACTGCATAAGCAATCTAGTTTTTAGAGTTAAGTTGTTAATACAAAAAAACCTGGTCTCTTTTTCTGTTCGTCCACGGTTTATTTCAGAGACTTGTTCATTCGATGTTTGCTGAGGTCCGCAATAATAATTTTTGCCATCATATTTAAAAGAGCAACGTTGTTGCTGTGACGGTTTTGGAACAGCTCTAACTTCATCCTTTTAACGATGGGAGAGAGATATGTCTCCCCTGCAATGAAGAATGTCACTGATGGCAAAATTGCACACATAATTTATAACAACATATTTACAATAGACTGATTGAGAATTTCCTATTTTGTTTTAGCAATATCTCATTTTCTGTATAGGTACGTAGAGAAAAATATTTTATGTAGGTACCGTGAAATTTGAACTACCTGTAAAACGAAGCCTACGTTATCTAACCATTATGTATAACAACATGGCATGGTTATTTTAATGCTGTAAATAAACAAATCTTAGAAAAATGAAAATATTGATGAAGACATCATTTTGAAGCATGCTGTGAGGCTCTCGGACTCGGCGCATTTCACAGGTAGTTCAAATTGCACGGTGTTCATAGAAATTAAAGACCTTTATTTGTGTACGTAAAATCATAATTACTTATTACATTTTTATCTAAAATTTATAACATTACTAATTTGACACTTTACCAGGATGAAAGAGGAACGCCAAAAGACTCACCTTTGCCTCATGTAATGTTATTGTATGCTGCTTATGCTAGTACTTATATGTATAGTTTAAGAATTTGCGGTCTTTATCTAGCAATAATGATTTTATTTTATTTATTCAGTATAATGCTTCCTTTTTAGGTGTATTTAGTCAAAGCCCCGGGTTCTCCTAGGGAGTACGACACCTGGCTGTGCGGAGGGGCGATAGTAAGCATATACTTCATAGTGACTTCTGCAGCATGCGTTGAAGACGTCCAGAACATGTACGCAATAGCTGGCTACAAGAAGTTTGTCCCCTCACATCTATTGGACAGCGATCAGTGTACTCAAGTGGTGAAGAAAAGGGTCATATTTACTTGCGTACCAAGAGGTTAGTTTCTGATATATCGGCATTGTTACCAGCGCGCACTGATTCTGACAGAAGTACTGAACTACGTAACTAGTGTGAATTCTTCAGAATTCTCAAATCGTTATACTCTGATACACCAAGTTGGTCTAGTCGTTTAAGTACCGGTCCAAAACCACGGAATCCTGGGTTCTAACCCCACGTCAGGCCACAAGAACTTCTAATTTTCGGACATACTTGAGTTGGTGATTGATTACCAACCCACATTTTGCAAGCGTGGTGATTATGCCTGTACCTACACATTATTTCTGTGGCAACTTGAATTCAATGATGGAGGCCGTTGCCCTGCAGTGAGATGTATAAAGGCCGTTACTTTACTTTCACTTTATTTTTTGATGAGGTATAAAGTAATACCATGAAAGCTTAGAATAATTTATTCTAAGCATGAAAGTATGAACACTGACTAGCATTCTTTTATTTCAGGCTACGATTTTGATTACGCAAAAGTAGATAAGTGGTCGTATATTGACATAGCCGCCGTTAAAGTGGAGTCAGCGTTCGATTTCAATAGTAAGATGTGGAACGTATTATGCTCATATCAGCCAGTAGCTATTCCTATCAATTACGATGTGAAACACCAGGAACCAGGACTAGATAGCATAGTATTAGGCTGGGGACACTTGGATAGATGGAGAAAGGTAGTATGGAGCTCTTTAAAACTGATAATTAAGATCATTAAAATGTTGACATTAAGATGTCATCCAATTGGACATTATCACTTCCAGCCCGAAGACCCTAATGATTACAATCAGCAAGATTTACGTTTCGCAGCGACTCTCATACACGACAAAAACGAATGCAAGAAGTTCTTCGCAGAATACAGAGCTATGGCCTATGTGATAGATAAATACATGATCTGCACGCTAGAAGCTGGTAATATCGATGCCAAAGGGAATCTGATGTTAAAGAACAGACCAGTTGCTGATGGCTGCACTCATAATGAAGAGCGGTTGAGGAAAGGTGACATTGTGGTAAGTGGGCTGGGCAGATATTTTTTACTTGACAATTTCTGTCGTTCCAAGACAAGGTACGCTTGACCACTTAGGATGAGGCAAATATAGACATTGCATTGGCACTAGACCTCTGAAATTCTTACCCAGACTGGTATCAAAAGTCCTATGGGATAGTAAATAAAAAGTCGACTGTATAATAGAGCTGGTATAGCTGTTACAAAATAAAGCCCGGACTAACAACGAGATATTAAATTAGATCGAGCCTCAGGTGAAAATGGTAAAGCGAATGTCCGTTCCGTATGTTGTGTAGAGCGCAATTATGTTTATTTCTTAGCTTGGTTGAGGACAAAAAGAAATTTATGAAACATTCTCAAAGGAGCATTCTTTCAATATATTTCATATAAACTCTTGTTATTGCAGTGCGAAGAAGATGAGACGATTCTAATAGACACCCGGAAAACATTTTCTAATATATTGGCAAGGCAGCAAAATATGACTAGGAGACAAGGTTTTTGCCAGGTAAGTTAGATTCATGGTAAAGTTAGGTGAAGCAATACTCCTTTAGTCGCTTACGATAACCGTAGGACGAAAAAGGGTGGTGCTATTCTATTTAGGTACTGTCGGCTAACAAAGTAGTTTATCACCTTAAGGTTGAAAGTGGGTTGAAAGTCATTCGCGCGTCAGAAAATAACAGGGTTGATTTTTCAATACAAATATATTCTGACAGCAACTAATACTAAAACGTCGTAGTCCCTATCGCTATTTTACTGACACATGCAATTTTGTTAAAACTCCACCTCAGATTATATAAAGAAGGAGATATGAAATTGCTCGTAAATCCTTAGCGAACTCGTGTCTCCGAATTAATACTGTTGTAGTAAGCATAAGGATCACACTATATCAATTTACAACGCTCATTGGTGCGCACACAAACATGGACCCAATCACAGCGGCTACCACTTACTCGCTTACACATTGCGTCATTTGGTGTGTGCAAATTAGTGTGTCGCTTTAAAGTGTGACCGCGACGCACACGTCGGGCAGTGAACGCTTCGATTAAACCTCGATACATTGCGCAGTCGCATAGTACTCACAATACAGCTAGTTAGTATCAAGCCTTCAATGTATATTGTGCCGATACAATTATCGTTACATGGATGTTTTCACTAAATATTTCGGTGCGGAGTGCAATAGTTCTGTTTGCCCATATTGGATTCGCACGCGCCACGCCCCCATTTCATGTCTTTCTTTGTATGATCTGAAAGTACCACTATGGAAAGTAAGTAGTCCACCAGTTATTACAAATTTTCTAAGTAAAATATCGATAGGATGAACACATGAACCTTTTAAAAAACGAAAGAGATGCACAGTTATGTACGTGTTAGTATTATTAGCTGTTAGAATATTTTTGCATTTGAAAATCAACCTTATTGTTTTATGAGGCGCTAATGATTTTCAACCTTAGGGTGATAGACCACTATCTTGGCTGACCAATGATACCGTCAGTTATAAATAAATGTGGACAACATCACATACATTGTTCTGACCCCAATTTGAATAACTATTTAAAGCATTCGTATTTTGGAAACCAGAGACAACAAAGGTACCACAAACACCCAGACCCGAGAAAATGTAGAAAAATCTATTTTTTCTACATTGACCCGTCCGGGGATCGAACCCGGGACCTCGGAGCAGGCGATACCTTGAAAACCGGTGTGTACGCCACTCCGCCAGAGGTCGTCAAGTTAAATATTTAAAAAGTTTAATCACGTTCCTAATTGACTTCATTTATTTTCAGAACGATCACGGCGGACCTCTAGTGACTTGGGTGGGTACTCACGAGGTCCTGATTGGAGTAGCATCAGTATTCAGGGTGACTCAAGACTCCCTCTGCACTGGACCATACTTGTACACCAGTACGCAGTGCAACGGCGCCTTTCTGGACTGTGTTATCAATAGTGATGACACTACGTAAGTTAGAAAATGATTTTCAATAACAATTTTGTAATATTTACATGTTTCGAATTCTTTGTTGTATTCCAAAGTTACTTAGCAGTTATAAAGCTGAAGAGTTTGTTTGTTTGTTTGTTTGTTTGAACGCGCTAATCTCCGGAAGTACTGGTTCGATTTGAAAAATTATTTTTATGTTGGAAAGTCCATTTATCGAGGAAGGCTTTAGGCTATATAACATCACGCTGCGACCAATAGGAGCGAAGCATCAGTGAAAAATGTTGCAAAAATTATCGCGTTCATAGTAACAGAAATTGAGGCGGACGAAGTCGCGGGGAACAGCTACTGAGACATAATAATCTTTAACATAAATAGACAGTACAGTCAAACAAGTACAGTCAAACAAGTAAAGTTTAAAAAACTGTAACGCGTCTACGACAATGCAAAGAATTTCAAAGTCACCCTGTATATAGGGTAGATATATAACAAAAGAGTCAGAAGAAGACAGGGTGTGATATGTCAGGTACGTAGGTACGTGTACATTTTTATGTTGCATTTTTTTTTAAATACTCGTAGAAGTAAAAACCTAACTGGACAGATTGGGGTGGTGGGATCTACCTCCTAGTGGTTCACCCTGGGCAACGGCATCTTCGGTTTTCTAACCAACGATGATGGCTAACAGATCCCACTGCGGTGGTAGGCTTCGTAAGAGGCCGCCTGGATGCTACCACACTCCTGCCGGTGTCCAGCGCCAAACAGTTTTTCTGTGTTCCGCTGGTGTGTGGGTGAACCAGTTCCTCTGGGTAAGCTCGCTCCATCTTAGGCTTCTTCTTAACCGTTTGTTAAGTATGTTGTCAAGATTAAGCCAATTATTTATAAAAAAAAAAACAAAAAAAAAGGAGATGTCCCAAATTGTATGGAGGCCAGGCCCAGAACCTGTACACCCCACCAAAAGATAGACCAATACACGTACAAGATTTTGTTATTATCCAATTCTTTTAAAATGGCTTCGTTAAGTGGTTCAAATAAAGAGATAAGTAAGAAAATAGCAATACAAAACCATCATGGCGGAAGATAACATTTTGATGACGTCTGTCAGTTTTGGCAGTTTCAAAATAGCGCATATAAGAGTCGAGTGCCATCGCTTGCGTAGTAACAACAAACATTATGAAAGTAATGTGTCGATCAATACCAAATCCAGTAAACGAAAAAGAGGTTGTTAAAATGAACTACATTTTAAACGCGACAAGCAGAACAAAAAAGTGAATGATTATGACAAAGTGACAAGGAGTATCTGACAGCTACTTAACTGACATTTAAAGTTTTTTTAGATTGACGCCATCTTGGAATGCCTAATGGAGTTTGATAAATTATTCGATCTTATTTATTTTTGAACCACTGAATTATACGTTAAATAAATTTATATGTATTTTTCCCAGAAACAGTATTTATTTCTTGATTTTTGAAAATGGTGTACTATGTCTGGGCCTATTATGGGACATCTCCTTTTTACTTTAGATATTCTGTCTGTCCCAGGACATTTATTTTTATTAAAACACATCGATAATAATAAAAACTAAATACACTATCCGATTCAGAAATGACACCTAAAACTGTACGCGATTGAATGATTGACGTTTATTTTATGTCAAAGTCATCTTTATAACCCGGCAAAATTATGTCGACATGCAATGGTATCGATGTTTAATGTCATGTTGTATCTATTCGATTAATATAGGTAGCCTACTAAAAGTGCACCCTTATGTCAAATGGGTACACATTTAGCATGGGACACTTTTTTAACGTTGGTTGTCTAACTAGTTATTTATATAACATCAATGTAACAACACAAATAGAGACAGAAATAATACTTAAAACCACACTTCGCAGTCTACAACTGAAACCCCTGAATTGTTCTGCTTCTAGACGGCGGAGAGAAATATGCGATAGAGATCCTAGCGAAAGGGGATTTGATACAATAGAAACACATGTTTCTTGGGTGAACCTTCCAAATTTAGATGGGTAAGTTATTTTTTGGCAAATGCTGTTTGCCATCTGTGTTTCTTCCCGTATGACACAGCTTATTTAATTGCAGATTGCCAAAATGTTCAAGTTAGGGCAAAATTTAGGTCAAAACCAACTTTATATTATATCATCTTATAGACGTCCTCCGATCAAGTACTTTCTGGTGTATAAGTTGCCGACAATGTACAAAAATCAGTTTTCTATAATCTTTTCATTTTGGGTGCTCTATAAAAACTAATTCATTTGGAATCATAGTACTAATAAAATTCTGCTATAATTATAACTTGAAATAAAATAGTTATTTAGATATGGCTTTGGGAAGGCTTTAAAGTGTTCGAAGCTTATAATGTAATAATAAAAGACACGATCGCAAGCCGTAAAAGAATATTTTATTGCGCTTTACTTATTTGTGTACATTTTAGAAACGAATGTTAAATAACTCGAACTTAAAGTCGACTTAAATGAAGGGAAGTAAACTTCTGACCATGTTGCATTTTTAGGTCAGCTGAAAAAGAAAAAGAGAAGATGACTCCTACGCCTCAAGTCCATATTGATGATAACAAATGGGATACACAGAAAGATGATTTGACGTGACGTAGTTTGCTTCTTTTTTTTTAAATTATTTTGTATAATTTGTACACTGGAAAAAATTCAACAGTAATAATGTAGTTTTCTCATTATAGGTACTTAACTGCAAATGTTGTTTTTATTTATTTGTTTGAAAAAAAGAAACTTATTATTAGCAACAGACATAAAACCACATACAAAGTTTTTTATACTCGTAATTAACAAATTAAGATTCAAAGTCGAGTGATTAATGTTGCAAATCAGAGAGAGTCAAACAGTGTTGACTGAGATACATTTGGAGAACCTATCCACATCTATATAATTGTCCAGCAGTAAGCGTCCTTTGGCTAAGATGATGATGATGAAAATACATTTATCAGTTAATGGCATTGTAAATATAATTTCTTGAATAAAAATATCAACTGTCTGAAGTGGGAGCTAGGTACCCAGCTCAATGTTTAGAGCAGTCGTCTGGTAAGCAAAAGATTGTGGTTTCGAGTCTCACACAGAACATGGGGAAAGTTTAGAAAGGCTGTCATGCGGCGCCCCACTACACTTAAAAGAGTTCAAAAAACGCCAATCAAGCGAATTCTTTTGACGTCGCGCGACCAATAGGATCGCGTTACGTCAAAAGAAACCAATCACAGCGCTCACTTACAACCATTTGCTCATAACCTCTGTGGCGCGCCTGTCTCGCCTACATCGCCTTTCTAACCTTTTTCCATGTTCTGCGGAGTCTTAGGCGTTTGAAATTTCTATTCAAGGCATTGTTTTTTTAAATTTACACTAGTAATTTACTAGCTTATGAAACAGCATTTAAAAACAGAAAACAGCATGTCACTAAATGAAACCAAAGGTGTTGGCAAAGTTATTTTATTTAAATATTTCTTATGTTAAATGACTGTTCCTTGACTCATGAATACTCATGATGGCGCCTTATGTATTTATTTACTACCAAACATCATCAGTCCAAGTGACATCTTTTTGAGTATAATCCATCTCCGCCATTATACTGTCGCAATACAATGACCTCCTTCTAGAACTGAAAAAAAAAATGAAAACTCTGATTTACAAGTAATAAATAAAGTTATATATCTGAGCTCAAGTAGGTATTTGTATTTCTTGAAAGGCTATCCTGATTGGAAATCAATTTACTATTGTTTATACTAAGTATTCGAACTCGGTATAAAAAAATGAAAACCTGGTAAAATTAGTCCACAGGAAGCACGCCAGTAGCTTGTTGATGGATACAGTAGTAGTATACAGATATGGTGTGCGACATTGCATGTCACTTGCGACTGCGAAGATGGTGGCGACACCTATGACCGTCTCACGCCCCCCAATCCAAGCTACCAATGGGCCACCATGGTCGTTCTGAAAGATATTAAACATTTGTAACGGGATTATTATGGTTATATTTGCCTGACAGCCGATGTAACTCAGTCGAAACATCAGACAAATAAATTAAAATAAGGTATGTTTGTGTTTCAATCCCGTTTTACATTTTTAGATAAATTACTCGATATAATTAGCGCCCCATTGGTCCTCTAGTAGTTTAAATAAGTAAAGTCTGGCAACAAAAGTTTCGAACATTCGAACATTGCTCGGGTTTGTGATAAAAAATCCGCAATTAGCAAGGGTGGTGATCGTGCCTATCTCTTCATTGCTGTGGTAACTTGAGTTCAATGATGGAGGGCTTTGCCCTGCAGTGGGATGATTATGGGCCGTTACTTTACTTTAGCTGATGTCAGTCTACTGCTGGATTTAGACTTCTCCACAAAAGTAATGCCATAATCTCCATGCATGGCAAGTGGTTTGACGGGCGCTGTTAGGATGCTTGCTTGTACTATTATATTAGGGGTTAAATTGCCGTTTTGTATGGACGAAATCGAGAAAAGTCATTTTTCCATACTAACAATTTTTTTGTTTTTTTAAAAACGCCAGAACCGTTTTCGATGCAATTAAAGGTGAAAGTTAGATGGTTATAAAGCTACGCATTATAGTATTTAAATTTCTGAAAATCAAAGTATATAATACAAATATACTTAATTGAAGCAAGAAGGACAGCTGACACATTGTAAGGGGTCTTTTCAACGACTTCCTTTGAAGTAATAGGCACTAGTATTGCATTTTTTTTAGTCAAAAGTTACTTTTATTAGTTTTTGATACAATACAAAAAGAATTACACAATAATATGACTATAATTAAGAGCTATAAACAAAATAAAAAGTGGGAAAATAATCGGCAATTTCATACTTTAACCCCTATTATAAGCGATAACGTTCATCAGCATCATTAACCAACATTTAGTCCAGCTTAATAGGCTGGACAATGCTGACAATAGTGATCGAGTTTCTTGCGCTGCTTCTTCTTGGCACTGGCCCAGACTTGTCCCGAAGCAGTGGTAGGTTTAAATATTGGGACGTGTAAAAGCGCCTCCAGGGGCCTATTTGCAGAAAATAAAACTGATAAGCACCTCCAAAAGAAAATTTGGCCTCAATTGCCATTATTGGCAAACGGGTTGACGATCGTAGTTTGGCCAATAGTTTGGTGGAAAGAAGATGCTGTCCTCGTTTCCCTCCTGCAGTATCATTATCATCTCCTCATCCATTAAATAACTCAGTTATTTACCTGGCAAAAACCTCCTACACGATCACTGGACGCGTTGTATTTGTATTCTGTACGCAACGAACTGTCAGCGTAGCAATCCTAAAAAGTAATTTTCAATGTTAAAACACCGTAACGTAAGTAAGTATTGTATTGTCAGTAATCTAAGTGGTTTACCATTGCTGAAGAGTTATCAGTATTTTGCCTTCCGTATGCAGGATTGTATGTTATATTACAAGTGTTATGATAATCAGTGTTTTCATTAATTATATGTCCGTTTTCATCTAAATTTCCGGAATCGGATACGCAAATTAAGAAATGTTCCATATGATCTTCTTGAGATAGGTCTTGAAAAGCAGGCTTGTGCGCTTCCTTACATACGTGATTACTAGTAATTGTTCCAGAACTATATTGTAGGTACTCGGAATTGAGGTCCATAGTTTCTCCGATCTTAAATACAAAGTTTCTCATTACATACTTATTGCTAACTCTTCAAATTGTATCAGTATATGAATCCTTAAAAGCTTAACAGAAAAAGTGAAGTAAGTTCTATAGATCTTTCTCGTTCGGACAACTCGTACTAATATCTATACAATTATAGTGACATTGTCGTAATCTTTTGATATTTACATTTTTTGACTTATTAACATAATTTTTGTGTGGTATAGTCTACATAAATTTACAACAATTATCTAATTGATAAAATTGATTAAAAAAATATTTAAAAATGACACAAAGTGGATCCTAGAGAATTCAAGCCAGACATCGCGTTGGTAACGTAATTCCTTACCGGCTTATAATATTTGGTATGTCCCCATCCTAATGTTATGACATCAGTAAAATTTCTATGGAATTCTTTATGATAATTCACACCTATAGTTCCGGGTGGGTAGGAACAGAAATAGTAATAGCTCTTGTTGCCGATATCAAATGGGGTGTCCACTCTGGCTATACAGATATCACCATAGGACCAGCCATTTGGATTAGTGTTATATGTGTTTTGAGGCTCAAAATCTGAAAGAAATAATTAACCATGAATGAACATATTATTAAAACAAATCATCAGGCCCAACAATTACGTTTAGGCCCTTTGATTTAAGAGGTTTAAGTTACATCAAGCCTCCTTGCATCTTTGAATCTTAGGAGTTTCTATATAACCATAAATTTATTTATAAAAGTGCTGTAAGTAATTCTGAAGTACCTTAGAACTTTATTGGTTGACTATATTATTAATGAATGTTCTTGTTAATTATTACATTTTATTATTAAACTGGATTTTACGCTTCAAAACTTCATGTAAGCTAGTCTAACATTAAAATAGGTTAGCGCTAAACAGAAAAAAATATAGCCTAGTGAATTTGTAACTAAAAAAAATATCGACGATCTTACGTTTCGGGTGACAGTAACTCACAATCTTCCTTCTCATCCTCATAATGCAGTCATCAGTTTGCATGTTTCTGGCGTTAACGTATTTTCTGTACCCCGATATAACGTACGAATACGGCACAGTACGGACGCAGGAGGCAGATGTGAGCAAGTAATTCTTACTGATGATGACCCCGCCACACGTCCACGCCGAGAAATTCTGCGGTGGAGCTTGCAAAAGGTACACCTGAAAGATAAAACGGGATATAGGATCTTAAACTTTCTTGTTTCATTTTTACACTTAACACTTAAACGTTGGGAAGGTAAATTACTATTTACCTTTAAATAATGTAGTTCGTTGGATTAAACCTTGTAAGTGTTAAATAAAACGGGATATTTGTTAAGTGTTTTGACTGCTTCTTCATCATTGTTGGATATGGGCTGGTGTAGTGCTGGCACAAATTCAGTATAGCACTACTCCTTCGGTTCCTATGGTGTTGTCAGGATTAACTAATGGTTTGCAACCAGAATAAGACTGGCAACAGGGTCTTCTCTCTGCAAGTGCCTTATCTGTAAAACCCACTTGCCAAGTATGGTGATTATGCAAAATGCTCCTTAAGGTGTCGCGTGGTGCCGGCGCTTTAAAAGGATAGAACCACCCTTAATGTGGGTATCGTAAGAGGCGATTAAAGGAGTACTGCCTTAAGAAGACTGGCAGCAGCATCTTCCATCCATCATTGGCCAAGCTACGATTGCCAAACCGCCTTTGGAGCGTGGTAATTAGGGCAATATCTACTTTTTGGAGAGGCCAGGTTTAGTACACTGGTGGGTACACCACCCAGCAATGTACTAAAAAAGGCTGGTGATGATGAAGATTATTCGCTTGAAAATAAATAATTCAATTACGAGTATATTAAGCTCCTTCGTGCGCGACTCCAACTTGTACTTGCATGATTTTTTAAGCTATTGCATAGCTTCTATCGCGGGCCTTGAGCGCGGGGACCGAATCCAGAAATTCCGTAACGAAAAAACCTCACGCTCCCCACTTCGACCGGCACAGCGGTGATACGGCTGTTCGACGAGGTGCGTGCGGTTTGACGAGGCGTTTGCCATTCGACGAAGTGGGTGCCGTTTAACTAAGTGGGTGCCGTTCGACGAAGTGGGTGCCGTTCGACGAGGCAGGTGCCGTTTGACAAGTTGGGTGCTGTTTGACGAGTGGGGTGCTGTTTGATGAGGTGGGTGCTGTTCGACGAGGTGGGTGCCGTTTGATGAGGTGGGTGCCGTTCGACGAGGTGGATGCCGTTTGACGGGTGGGGTGCTGTTTAACGAGGTGGGTGCTGTTTGACGAGAGGGGTGCTGTTTTTCGAGGTGGGTGTTGTTTGACGAGAGGGGTGCTGTTTGGCGGGTACGCTGTTTAACGAGGTAAGTGCTGTTCAACGAGCGAGGTGCTGTTTAACGAGGTGGGTGCTGTTTGACAAGCGGGTGCTGTTTTACGAGGTGGGTGCTGTTTGACGAATGGGGTGCTGTTTATCGAGGTGGGTGCTGTTCAACGAGCGAGGTGCTGTTTAACGAGGTGGGTGCCGTTCGACGAGTGGGGTGCTGATTACCGAGGTGGGTGCTGTTCGAAAAGCGGGGGGCGTTTGCCATTCGACGAAGTGGGTGCCGTTTAACTAAGTGGGTGCCGTTCGACGAAGTGGGTGCCGTTCGACGAGGCAAGTGCCGTACGAGAAGTTGGGTGTTGTTTGACGAGTGGGGTGCTGTTTGATGAGGTGGGGTGCTGTTTGATGAGGTGGGGTGCTGTTTAACGAGGTGGGTGCTGTTTTACGAGGTGGGTGCTGTTTGACGGATGAGGTGCTGTTTCACGAGGTGGGTGCTGTTCGACGAGTGTGGTGCTGTTTAACGAGGTGGGTGCTGTTCAACCAGCGGGGTGCTGTTTAACGAGGTGGGTGCCGTTCGACGAGCGGGGGGCGTTTGCCATTCGACGAAGTGGGTGCCGTTTAACTAAGTGGGTGCCGTTCGACGAGGCAGGTGCCGTTCGACAAGTTGGGTGCCGTTCGACGAGGTGGATGCCGTTTGACGGGTGGGGTGCTGTTTAACGAGGTTGGTGCTGTTTGACTAGCGGGTGCTGTTTTACGAGGTGGGTGCTGTTTGACAGATGGGGTGCTGTTTAACGAGGTGGGTGCTGTTCGACGAGCGGGGTGCTGTTTAACGAGGTGGGTGCTGTTTAACGAGCGGGGTGCTGTTCGACGAGCGGGGTGCTGTTTAACGAGGTGGGTGCTGTTTAACGAGGTGGGTGCCGTTCGACGAGCGGGGGGCGTTTGCCATTCGACGAAGTGGGTGCCGTTTAACTAAGTGGGTGCCGTTCGACGAGGCAGGTGCCGTTCGACAAGTTAGGTGCCGTTCGACGAGGTGGATGCCGTTTGACGGGTGGGGTGCTGTTTAACGAGGTGGGTGCTGTTTGACGAGCGGGTGCTGTTTTACGAGGTGGGTGCTGTTTGACAGATGGGGTGCTGTTTAACGAGCTGGGTGCTGTTCGACGAGCGGGGTGCTGTTTAACGAGGTGGGTGCTGTTTAACGAGCGGGGTGCTGTTCGACGAGCGGGGTGCTGTTTAACGAGGTGGGTGCTGTTTGACGCACGCAAGCTATGCAATAGCTTTACCGCGGCAGTCTCCGAGTGCCACACGTCTTTTTTTTTATAACTGACTCACCATGTATCTTTTTTCGCCAGCAACTGTATGCCCATTTGTGATTCTACGTTGTGCGTTGAGTGCTGAAACCAAAAGGTTTCCTCGTGAGACATTGTATAGTAAAATGCTATCCCAATGACGATGCTGATCCCATCGTCATACAATTTGGGAGAAATCTCTATTACTTTACTTAATACAATATCTGCAGGACACAGGCCACAATGTCAGTCCACTGCAGGACAAAGGATTTGCCCTACCTGAAACGAGTGGCAGGTGGTTTTGCAATACCATTTGGCCAATGGTGCTTATGCCGTAGCTGTCCGTCTTCTTCTGGCGGTACGACACCAGGAGGTAGAAAAGGGGTGATGTTAACCTGTTTATGTGCATCAAACTACACTCTATATGTTTAGATACGAGTACATTTCAATTTGTAAAAAGAGTTTTTACACAAATGAATTGATTTATTACATCATTCATTGCTGCATTGGCTTGAAGATATTGCTTTTTGAATCACATTCTTCAAACGCCGCGAACCGGGCGGTTTGACTAAGTGCATTCGAAATGGATCACTTTACTGCTGTGGACAGCCCGGGCGGTCGTCCGACTTCATCTAATCATATTTTTTCTCCATTGCTTAACTTTGATCCATTGACTACTGGTTTTGCGGCAACCCAGATCAGTTCAATGCCTCTAACTAAACTCTTAAAGCATGCACATTAACAACTTAATCACAAAAAGAGGAGATCCTCGACTCAAAAGCTACGTAATGTGCATAATCTGCGCGCATCAACCATTTGCTAACTGGACAATTAGTGCCGGTAATTAAACAGTATCCGACGGGTTTGTTCGCGATGTTTCCGCGAGAATTTTAGTGCAAGTCGGTTGATTTGTTTATTACATTACCAATACTCGTATCCACTCATGGATTTGTCACTTACTATATTTTATCGGTATATCGACATACCCATATGCATTAGAAGACTTATTGCGACCTCCGTGGCGGAGTGGCGAACATACCGGTTTTCAAGGTGTCGCCTGCTCAGAGGTCCCGGTTTCGATTCCTGGACGGGTCAATGTAGAAAAAAAGTGTTTTTATACATTGCCTCGGGTCTGGGTGTTTGTGGTACCTTCGTTGTTTCTGGTTTCCGAAATACGAGTGCTTTAAATAGTTATTTAAATTGGGACTAAGCAATGTTGATTGAAACATAATGTGATGATGTCCATATTTATTATTTTATTAGAAGTAAAGCATCGAACGCGTGATTCATCATTATTAACGTTAGGCCGTATCAGTCCACCGCTGGGCACGATCATCTCCATGGACGATTATGCCATAACCGCCACGCCTGGTAGGCTGACGTTCGCTGTTTGGATATTGGTAAAGAGAAGACGCTGCTGCCTATCTTCTGATTGTACTCCTTAGACGCCTCTTACGACACCCAAACGACATAAAAGGTAATCTTATTTTTGGTGTCGCCACGCCGCAATTAATTTTATTCCTAGTTCAAATTGTTTTGTCCATTCTCTTCACTCACTTTTACACCTCAAATATTCGAGACTTATTAAAAACTAGCTGTTCCCCGCGATTTCGTCCGCGTCAATTTCCGTTATTATGATCGCGATTATTTTTGGAACATTTTTCACTCACGCTTCGCTCCTATTGGTCGCAGCGTGATGTTACTCGTATATAGCCTAAAGCCTTCCTCGATAAACGGACTATCCAACACAAAAAGAATTTTTCAAATCGGACCGGTACTTCCTGATATTAGCGCGTTCAAACAAACAAACAAACAAACTCTTCACTCGTTTTATAATATAAAAATAAAGTTTGCATTGGTGCTGATTAATTCTTGAATAACTTTTTGATAGCCATTTGTTTTTGCATCATTTAATAAATTACAGCTAAATAGAACTATGATACACTTACAACTTAAACAAGAGTTACAAAATATTGTCATGAATAGCGTCCAAAACATATTATATCCATTGAAGGGAATCTAGCGTGTTATTGATTGCAGATCCATTCGACTGTAGGATTGATTGTGATAACAACAACTAGCTCTACATGCGGGCTTACTTACAACTCATTGGGTACCAATTGTTTTTTTTTTATTTCAAGAAGCATAGATAATATCTAGATTATGTCAAAATCCATATTTTGTAGAGGCATGTGTTCACCAGTGAAAAGATATGGGCTGGTGGTAATGAGATGATGTATTAAAACATAATTCATACCATAATTCAGGCTGCCACTGCCATAAAGAAGAGAGAGGTTGCTGACTACGGCATTCGCATACTCTCTGATAGCATGGCGGTCTCAAAGCCCTGGAGAGCAACATCATCACATCCACCCTTATTTACGAGTGTCACCTGGCCCTTGAGGACATTGCTGCAAGGAACAGTGTCACCTTACGTACTAATGTATCAAAGGACACAGCGGCTCCCTGGGCAATGACGCCGCAGACCAACTCGCTAAAAGGGGATCGGATCTTACGGTTCTCGGCCCCAGGCCACACATTTCTATTCCCTTCAACCAATATAGGTCATGGCTGCGACATCAAACCCTAGTCAAACACAACGACCGCTGGGCCAATATCAGCAACTGCGAACAATCCAGAGAGGCCCTGTCGGCTCTCTCACCACGTCTGACTCGCAATTTAATCACCCTAAACAGGAGTGACATTCGAAGAGTGGTGGGAACAATGACTGGACACATCCCCCTTAATAAAAATCTCTTCACCATTACTGCCACAGACAGCCTCCTATGTAGAGGCTGCCTGGAACAGGCGGAATCGGCTGCCCATGTGATTTTAGAATGCACAGGGGTAGCTACCTACTGGGCATCTATCCTTGGCACACCGAGTTCCCTTTCAGAAGCCTGTGAACGTCCTAAAAGACTTCTGTGCTTCTGGAAGGAGTTGGGATGGTTGGACTAACCACCCTAATCCCCCCCTACGCATAATGGGCCAAGTGGAGCCTAAATGCGGAAAGGGAAGCCCGTTACCAATACCAATATCAATGAGATGATGTTTTTTTTAAGTTACTTGATTTATTGATTGTGTGCCAACTATTTGGATCAGTAAGCGCTCCTTCTCAGCCGTGGGTCGCGGGTTCGTTTCCCGCACAGTACAAATATTTGTGTGCATGAGCATGTCTGTTTTTACAAAAAAAATACATATATATGTAAGTTTATCGGTTGTCTAGTACAACATACGACAAACTACTTATTTAGTAGTAGCTTAGTTTGGGACTAGATGGCTCTGTGTGGCCCAGTGTAGCTTGTCTGAAAAATATTTATTTCATTTATTTAATTTGTGAATACATTAAATACAGCGGTCAAGTATAGCGTCATTCAGCCATTAGAAAGAAACAGACTTGCATCTAAGTTATCTTGTAATAAATCAATCTCATCCAATTCATGTTTGCGACGGACCGAGAAGTTTACAACCAAACAATCAAAATCCATTTTAAAACTTATTAAAGTACTCTGATCATGTTATCAAAGCTAAGGTTATTTGTTCTATTTGCAGTTTTACAATGTGGGTCATATCTTTTGTATTAATTAATTTATGAAAACAGAAACATGCTAATAGTGGGCATAGATTTTTGTAATAAAAATTATTACTCTACTGGCTTTATCCAGGGAGGAAACAGGGGACTACGTTTGTATGGAAAAACGGCCCTTGTGTTTCCTCTTAAGTAATCCGAATTCTGAATAACGGAATTTTTGTCCATGTTTTTTTAGCTGTCATCACAGAACGCAGGATCATAGGTGGCACAGTATTGGGACAAGACAAACAATATGTGGTAAGCTAGAAAGTTATTCTTTATACACACACCGTGTATTTTGAACCTGCTGTAAAACTAAGCCTAGGTTATGTAACCACTATACATAACACTCAGATCATATAAAGAAGGAGATATGAAATTACTCGTAAATCCTTAGCAAACCCGTGTCTCCGAATTATTTATGTGTGCAACGCAACTACAATAACACTGTTGTAAGCATAAGGATCACACCATATCAATTTACAACGCTCATTGGTGCGCACACAAACATGGACCCAATCACAGCGGCTACCTACTCGCTTACACAATGCGTCATTTGGTGTGTGCAAATTAGTGTGTCGCTACAAAGTGTGGTCGCGACGCACACGTCGGGCAGTGAACGCTTTGATTAAACCTCGATACATTGCACAGTTGCATAGTACTTACAACACAGCTAATTAGTATTAAGCCTTCAATGTATATTGTGCCGATACAAATATCGTTACATGGATGTTTTCATTAAATAATTCGCCGCGATGTGCAATAGTTCTGTTTGCCCATATTGGATTCGCACGCGCCACGCCCCCATGTCATATCTATTTCCTTATATTATCTGAGGTATAACATCAAGGCAGTGTTTTTTCCTTAAAAATAAAAAAAAAGCTTAGAAGAATTTAAAAAATTGATTCAGATATTTATTTTTAAACACGCCGTGTTGCACACAGACGTATCTGTGTAAGGTTCATTCATCCGAGACCTGGCCAAAGCGAAATAATACGTCGGTGCGCATCACAGCATGAATAATAATAAATAATCACATAACATTTTTTCAAGACTATTATAATTTATAAAATAATAAAAATAACACTGCCAAGATGTTATGGTAACATGACGTGGGTTTCGTTTGTCAGAGGTCAAAAATACATGGTGTATAATCAAACGTCTTAATACTAAAGTTATTGCGAATGGGAATATTTATTTATTTATTTAATAAGAGCAACCAACAAATCTTACACTAATATTACAATCAAGACTAACATTAAATATTATATAGCTAAGTGCAGATTCAGTTACAGGCTGCTACGACTTGCAAATGTGAGAGTTAATTAGTAAATTAATTAATTTATACTTACGTTATTTCTAAACAATGACCAAAATTATGAGCCGAGTTCCGCGTGCAATATATATTTTTTGAAGTTAAGAAGACTGGTATTAAATATGTCTATGGCAATTTTCTTTTGTAGCACATTATATTGCCGTTGAAGCCTGTTTATAACTGAGTAGTGGCCAACAGCGCCTCTGGATCCCTCGGCAGCAAATGGTATACCTACATTTACCTTGTCTCGGGATTTTAAAAGGTATATTAAAGTTAAGCTGTTCCAAGAGACCAGGGCTGTCCAGACCACCTCTCACAATCTTAAATAAAAACATTTGATCCAACATGAATCTTCTATGTTTTAGGCTAAGAATTTTAAATCTTGAAAGCCTGTCAGCGTACGACGGCAACCGCTTAGCTTGATCAAGTTGAAAGCAGATATGCCACAAAAATCTTTTTTGCACTCGTTCTAATCGCTTGCTGTGCACCTCATAGTGAGGCGCCCACACTGGACTACAGTACTCTAAAATGGAACGTACATATGCGTTATACAATAGGATTTCTGTGGCAGGCCTCAGTTCCTTACAATTACGAACCACAAAACCCACCCAAACTGCTAGGTCAATAATTGATTTAATAGAGGTCTGAATTTTTTTGTAGGAATTACGGCCAGGTGTAATGGCTTGCTTTGGCTTTATAAATACAATTATAATTTGATTGGTTTTTTCAAACATTCAAGTTATTCTTGACTGGTTACCTTTATAAGACAAATAATAGGCGTAACCTATAACGCCTAGAGCAAAACCAATGGATACTGGATATATTCTAAATAAAGGAAGACACCATCAATAAGTTTGATGTCATTTTAGTAACTAAACATTAATAAAGTATATAGTTAAAGTCGCGGTGAACGGGAGGTTATACCTAGGTTGAATTCCCACCTAAGGCAGTTGAAAAATTTTGTCCCAGGAATTGTATCTTAATTTTTTTTTGCTTAGAAACATAAATTTGTATTTCCAGGTATACTTAGTAAAAGCTTCAAGTTCTCCTCAAGAGTACGATGCGTGGCTCTGTGGAGGTGCGATTGTGAGCGAAAGCTTTATAGTGACATCTGCAGCTTGCGTGGAAGACGTAAAGCATATATACGCGATAGCTGGCTACAAGACGCTTGTGCCTACTCAGCAGTTAGACGGTGACCAGTGCACGAAAACAATGAAGAAAAAAATCGTCTACACTTGCGTCCCAAAAGGTGAGAATTATAATGTAGACAGCATTTTAAAAAACATATAATCATTCCTCATCTTCTTGAAATACGGTTAAAATTTGTGTTACTCATCATCATTAGCCTGCAGCAGTCCACTGCTGGATAGAGGCCACTCCCAAAGTACGCCACTTTTCTCGATCTTGAGCTTTGAGCATCCAGTTAAGTTCTGCCAGCTATCTATCGCAGATCGTTGCTCCATCTGGCAGGGGGGCGTCCAACACTACTTTTGCCCATGCGTGGTCTCCACTACAAAATACGTGACTGCGGCGGCTCGTTAGGCCCGTACCGTTGCGAGCTGGCGATCGTGGCGTAACAGGCGATCGATGGATATCGATCTATCAGGCCTTAAATACCTAAATAACTTTGTCAAATTGGCGTTTCTCACACACTGTCGTACCTACTATTTATTTTTTATTTCAGCGTACGAATTTGACTACGCGAAGATAGAAAAATGGGCGTACATTGACATAGCTGCTGTGAAGGTGGAATCTCCATACGACTTTAACGATAATAACTGGAGCACTTTGTGTTCGTATAAACCTAAGACTATCCCCATAAACTATGAAACAAAGCACCAAGAACCAGGTGTAGATACTATGGTGCTTGGCTGGGGGCATTTGGACAAGTGGAGAAAGGTAAAAAAAAAATATAAAAGATAAAAATCTTACCGAAAGCCGATATAAGTCTAAATGCCTGCAGTGTTTCCTTGTTTGGAAATTATTTAAAGTGAGATGTGCAGTTTTTTTTTTCAAATCACATTTTCATTATGTTGTAGTAAGCTTAAGGTAACTTTTTTTCTTGTACGTGAGGAGTTTTCGTAGAATTCAAATGAGCCCTACAAATTTTTATACTGTAATGTCTTTCATCATAGGCATTGTAACTTTCAGCCTGGAGACACAACTGATTACAACCAGAATCAAATGCATTTTGCGTCTACTCTTATACACAACAAAAACGAATGCAAGAAATTCTTTACAGAGATCCAATCTATGGCTAATGTTATAGACAAATACATGATTTGCACTCTGGGAGCTGGTAATATTGACGATAAAGGTGAACAAATCTTGAAAAGCAAACCAGTTGCAGATGGCTGCACTCCTAAAATAGAGCGTCTGATGGATGGCGACATTGTTGTGAGTATAAGATTAAATGTGCTGGAAAATACCACCATTAAAATTACTTTAAAATAGTCAGATGACTTAGGTCCTTCAAACCAATCTATAACTAACCAAAACTTTACCTAATCTTAATCTATACTTAATATTATAAATCTGAAGGGTTTTTTTTGTTTGTTTGTTTGAACGCGCTAATGTCCGGAAGTACTGGTTCGAATTGAAAAAATATTTTTGTGTTTAATAGTCCATTTATCGAGGAAGGCTTTAGGCTATATAACATCACGCTGTGACTAATAGAAGCTAAGCATCAGTGAAAAATGTTGCAAAAATAATCGCGTTCATATTAACAGAAATTGACGCGGACGAAGTCGCGGGCAACAGCTAGTCTACTATATTAACATTGTATGTTTTAGCATCATGAAACAAATAAGGGTGGAATGTTTAGAATCTTGTGAATTTTTTGTTTTATAATTTCAGTGTGAAGAAGATGAGACAGTTCTTCTAGAAAACAGAAGAACATTTTCTAACATTTTGATAAGGCAGCAAAATATGACTCGAAGACAAGGGTTTTGTCAGGTACGTTTTAAAACCTTTAAAGACATAAAGCAGAAAAAAAGGAGAACAAAGAGGTGAGAGTAAATAACATATAATTTACAAAACGTGTACTTACGTGCACAAATACGTGTACTTACACAACACACACTGTACAAGAAAAATCACAGAACATGGAAAATAAAATTGACTTCGAGAAAGTATTTTATTCGTTTATTGAAAACAAATTCTGAGCGATATCTTTACATGCTTTCAATCCATGCATATTACGGGATATTATTAATGCGGCACGGGTCTTGCGCGCTCAGGAAAAGAGTGTAAGGGATCTCATTGATACAGCATCATAGTATCATAGGTTCTGTAATTTGGCGACCGCCGTATCCTTTACTTGTCTCTCGAGCCCTCAGTATGATTATTTAGAGAAGATTTACCATGAGTGTAAGAGAAAAAGAGCTGAAACTAAGTTATGGAGTAAGGCCTTAATCAAATTACTAGCTGGTTACTCCTCAGTGGTGCTGGCAACGAATAAGTTCTAGTCATCGATATCTATGCATGATGTTTAATGACGCGCTGCTTGAGTCATTATTTAATTATCATCATCAGCCCATGTCAGTCTATAGCTGGATATACGACTTTCCAAAAGATGGATTTTGCCAAAATCGTCACGCTTGGCAGGACTGTTGACGATCTCAGTTTAGCAAATGGTGATGATAAAACCTCGCTGTCTTCTTCTGGCGGTGTCTTTTTTAATGATGATAGCTAACTTCCAGAATGACCACGGCGGCCCCCTGGTAACCTGGGTCGGTGCTCATGAGGTCCTGATTGGAGTAGCATCAGTATTCAGGGTGACTCAAGACTCCCTCTGCACTGGACCATACTTGTACACCAGCACGCAATGCAACGGTGCCTTTCTGGACTGTGTTATCAATAGTAACAGCACCGACGAGACGTGAGTACTTGGTTTCTAAAATTTGTATATGAAATCCCAAAATATATATAGAAGTTACGGGGTTTTTACCATGTACCTTAATTTTTATTTGTTGCAGATATCCATGGTATAAACCCCGTATCAATTAATTCTAAAAAGTTACCAGTTGTTGTTAATGTTGTCAACTTCCAAAATAAATATAGTTACCAATATCTGTTAATTCTATAGAAATTTTACGTTGTCAGTACAAACTTAAGTAAATACACCTCTTTTCTTCTTCAGATAAAAAATGTTCATGTTCAGTTGTATTACTAGTGCCAAATAAATTTTTTTTGGTGTGTAATAAGTATCTATCTATTTATCTAAAACTGGTTATGTATTTTTGAGATAGCAGTTTATGTAACCTTGCAAGTGTTTATTAAATGCATTTAATGGTTCGCTCAAACTCTTCAATCTATCGAGTCAGTCATTATTCAACGTGGGCTTACATATAGGTATTTTAATAGTTTGACGAAGCTTTGTTGACATCCCAGATCTATGCTAATGGAGTACTCCGAGGAAAGCATACTTCTCAGATTGTGACATCTTTTTCTTTTAGACGAAAAGCATTATGCGACAAAGAACCAAGCGTAAGGGGGTTTGACAAGATAGAAACGCACATTTCTTGGATGGACCATCCAGAAGGGTAATTACAAATTTATTTTGAAGACTAACTAAGGACACTAAAATTATTAATTTTATTTGTTTTTTAAGGAAATTTTGCTCATTATGTCATAGTATCGATCAGTTCAACAAAGTTATGAATATGAGAAAAACTATGTATTATTAGGGACATTTAATCAACGCAATAGAATCGAAAATTGACAGACGAGCACACAGGTGGACACTTTCGTATTTTTAAAGCTTTTAATTTGTATTATTTTATTTTCAGGCCAGCTGATAACGAAAAATTAATGATGAGGCCGCAAGTTCCGATCAACACATACTCATTGATACTCAACAGATCATAGAACTAGATTAAATAAAATAAAAAGACGAGAAGTTTTTTTACTTAATCAAAAAGAGAGGACAACTTACTTGTTTCGATAAATCATCACGACGGTCTAATGTACGTACGGCGCCATCTCTTAGTGGCCCGTGACACTATTAGTGTACTTCTTGAGCTCTGAGTAAAAGATACTCAGGCAGAAGTCCCATCAAATTGTGATCAATTGAGACGCGTCGCAGGGAGTTGAACGTGATTCGTTCCTATTCTTTCTGAGTGTTCAAGACCCATTCAACCCATACATACTGGGGTTGCAAAGTGGCCTGCAAACCATTTCTGTTTCAAACTAGCACTTATGTTAAAACGCCGTTAATATGTCTTAGTGTATAATCTGATGTGCTGTTGTCTGTGCGTCACTTTCCATGGGTTAAGTGCTGAGTAAAGCTCAAGGCACCAACACTGATTGACACTGAAGCTGGTTTCAGAGTCACGCCGCTAAACTTGCCGTCGAACAAAAAACTTGAGCAGTACTAATAACGGCGCGAATTTCGCTATTGGCTTTGCTCCCGTGTCTGGACTAAGTAACGGTGTTTTTTGCATCGCAAAGTGACAAGTAATATTTTTGTGCCGTTATTGCCAGCATTAGTCCTTAGTGCATAAACTCTATTATTGCTCTAAAGCTGGCTATACTTTTGGAACGTACAATATATTACTTTACGGGCTTAGTAGTAGAAGTTTTGTGTACAGTTTCAAAGTATGTTGTGACACAAATATAGGCAAATATGATGGAGTAAAGACGCTAGAACCTTCTTATTTGGTAGAACTCTTTTGGTTGTCTATAACGACACTCATAGGAATGGAACGGGTGGTGATTTTATTCTAATCCGTCTTTTTTTACCGGTAGGTACCTACTGGTAAAAAAGACGGACAGCAGTGGCTTTTCTCCACCAATGGTTAATCTGTGATGTGACGACCTCAGCAGGTCCCTATTCATCAAAGGAAAATTTGGACCGGCCTGTTACCAAGGATTTAGCCATATTCGCCAGCTTAGCACATTTATTTATGGCTAAATCCTCTTTTTGGAGAGGCCTGAATCCAACAGTGTGACTGATGTAGGCTAGTGACGTCTCAGATGTCATGATATCATTATGATGATGAAGTTCATTATTTTGAGAGTAGTCAAGTTAAAGTTGTGAGCTAACATGATTCGTTGGATTATCTTGAACTAATTTACCCTATAGAGCTACTAACTGGAACTTGGAAGCTGAGAGCAGCTATAGTGAGTTACAGCTCACTGCAGGAAATTATTCGAGATGGCGCATTGGCTAGGTCTAATTGCTTTCAAATACGAAGACGTTCGACTTTATTGAACGGAGAAATCTATTTTTCAGTACTGGTTAATAATAACTTTTCCCACGAAGTATAATTACCAGTACCTTAAAATTTATGATCATAGATAAGTACACATATTATATCAGATATGAAAACTTATTAAAAGTAACGACCTAAATTTAAAATGTCCGGTCACATCGAGAAAAATACCAATTTGCTCGATCACATTGGTCAGACATTTATAACGTAACGGACACTTTACAACTCTAGATGACGTCATAAAATGAAAAAAAAAACCTTTTCTTGTTGTTTTGTCCTTTTGGGGTGGTGGGATTTACCTCCTAGTGGTCCACCCTGGGCAACGGCATCTTTGGTTTTCTAACCAATGATAACGGCTAACAGATCCCTCTGCGGTGGTAGGCTTCGTGAGAGGCCGCCTGGATGCTACCACCCTCCTGCCAGAGTCCAGCGCCAAACAGTTTTTCTGTGTTCCGCTGGTGTGTGGGAGAACCAGTACCTCTGGGTAAGCTCGCTCCATCTTAGGCTTCTTCTTAACCGTATAGTTAAGTATGTAGTCAAAAGCAAGCCCGATATTAAAAAAAAAGACGTGTGGCACTCGAAGACTGCCTCGGTAAAGCTATTGCATAGCATTTTTATCAACTTATGCAATTATAAAACTAAAAAGTATCACCGCTGTGCCGGTTGGAGTGGGGGGTGGTAGGTTATTTTCGTTACGGAATTTTTGGATTCGGTCTCCACGCTCAAGGCCCGCGATAGAAGCTATGCAATAGCTTAATTTTATAATTTTATGTATTTTCTAATTTGGACTTTTGTGATTAAATTTTTCTGTTATTTTGGCAGATATGGTTACCATAGGCAAACATACTGTCAAAATCCTTATTATCTTCTAAATTCTTTTAAATTTCGGAAATTCAAAGTTGTTCGATCGTGCCTCGCCCCGAGTGTTAGGTTAGGTTATTTTCGTTACGGAATTTCTGGATTCGGTCTCCACGCTCAAGGCCCGCGATAGAAGCTATGCAATAGCTTAAAAAGCCGCTAAACGCTCATTATCAGAACAAGACCAGCAGTAGCGTCGCCTTTATGCTATTGGCTGATCTGCAATCGCAAACACTTTGACGAAACAATTACAAAGTCTCGAAACTTAGGTACTTAAAACCTTAAGCTACTCATTGCCTACATTTCTGTATTTATTTCTTGCATTTCGTTGTTTCCCAAAACATCTGCAATCTGCATCCGACCGAGCGCTTGCAACAAACAGATAGTTGTGTCGTGGACTTGCTTAACATATACTTAAGTAGGATTTTGTGTAGAGTGAATAATGCTTAAACAGGGTTGAGTTCAAATTCAGTCTGCCCTTAAAAAAAAGTAAAAATAATTGTAACGTGGTTTTATTTGTTATTCCTTGATAATATTATGAATTAATAGTCTACGCTTTCAGATTTAGATTGTCTGTTACGCTTTCAGGCCTTAACTAGGATTTTGATGAAATTTGGTAAAAATATAGCTTAGAGCTTTAGAAACAGGTTATTTTTTATCAAACTGCTGCGCACAGGTTTTTGCCCGCGATATAATGTGTAGTTAACATGGGTAGAGCCGCGGCCCAGAAATTGATGTACAAGCTTTCAGAACATACAGTTGTGTTTATTACTTCATTATTCAGCAATGTGGTTGCAAATGTTCCTGGCAATTGCTAAATGTCGATATTTTAAAAATTCTCGGAAAGTAGACTAGAATATTATAATAGTATCAAATCTAAATCAGGCATGAACTACTGTGGTTTATTTGTTTGGCTAATTTCTGCTATCGATTAAAAATAAGAAAATTAAAATTTGTCATGTTTTCTTATATCTTTTTTGTTATTAGTTGAAATCTCTATCTTCTTGACAAGATTATTTCTGTTATTCAACTTTATGAGCTGCAATATAGTTCTTTTGATGCCTTACATGCACGTGAGATAGCGCTGCAAATATTGGACAGTTATAAGCTTGAGAAGACACACAGATCTAGCCGTACTTATGCCTGTGGAGGCAAACGAAAGCCCAGCGGTGGATCAACCAAACTCCCGTCTGCGGATTAAACTTTGTTTCCCTCTTTTTGTGCTGCGCAGAGCAAACGCCGGCATTTTTTATTTGTAACTCGAATTAAGCTAAGTAAAGTCTGCTTAGTAGGTATTGGTTGATTCAATGTATCACACCTTCTGTATTGATAATCAAACATTTTGTAATACAGATTTCTGCGTTGTTAACACATAGGGTTATTTAAAAATTGGCTTTGTTAATTTTATTGAAGTTATTGAACAAATTATTTACTTTGTCTGTCCGTCCGTCTTTCTGATTTAACATAGGGAGGGACAAGGGAGGTACCTTTATGGCGTGATTGATATACATAACCATGTTACATTATAGCTTTATAATATAATAATAGTCTGTCATTAATCTTGACTGTAAATCTATACACATTATATTGACAGACAGACAGACAGAAAAGGCGAAAGTATAAGGGCTTCTTGTTTTAACTTCAGAACCCAAAAAAAGACCTACATTTCCCATGTAGTACCTTTGTACTACTTCTTAGTGATAGGCGACTTATGAAGTACTGCCAGAAGAAGATGGGCATAGGCGTCTGTTATCCACTGTTGGCGTTGTTCAATCTACGATCGAGAATCCGTCTGCCGGTTAAGGAAATATCCTTCTTTTTGAAGAGCTATGTCTAGTACCACTACTGGGCAAATGTGGGCTAATGACGATGCAAATATGAATTCCCATAAAACCAAACAAACTCCAAAGAACAACAAAGGGCTAAAATTAAAGCGAACCTTTGATTTCCAACCGAAACAATTCCAATGCATTATTTTCTAAAAAAACATTTTTCGCAGTCACTTGCACAAAGCTTCTCAGTCTATACCTGTTATTTCGCGATAGCCGAAATGCAAATAACCAAACCTAGAGTTCCATTTTAACTTTCATCTAACAAAGTGTAATGAAACCCATTGTAGCGGCGTTTAGTGATGGGACAATATATTTATCGACAAGTTGTAATATTACGGATACATTGGAGGTGATTAAAAATAATAGAATCTAGTGAAACTGTTTCATTAAAATGCGGTAGTAAATATTTCACAATCAATATACGCTACTTTACAGAGCTTGCCGAGGGCACTTAGAAATTTCTTAGCCACACACTACTATACCAGTAGCAGTTTTGATTACCCTACCAATGCCGGGTGGGTTTAAAGAAAAATAGCATAGTCCTTTCTTTTCCTATTTTGGAGCCCTGCTCACTCAAACTGAGTAACGAATTAAAGAGGAGGTTAGCAGCGTTTTCTATCCGACGTGGATGAAGCTAAGACTGCTAACCCGAGTACGGAGCATTGCCACTGTTGCAAACTTCTCATTTCGGAGAGGGCAATTTAAAAAATAATAACAGGGTCTATCTATACCTCAAGGCAGTGTCTTAGCTTGTTTATTATTTTTAGCATATATAAATAAATTGCCTACAGTAACAGTAGTCCCACAAAAAATAATTCTATTCGCGGATGATGCCACACTTTTAGTTACTTGTGAACAAAATAGTGTAAGCAACTTACAAGGCAACAACTTATTTATGAATGTCTGAACAAAATAGTAACAGAACTTAAAGAAGTAGGTCTTACACTAAATTTTAATAAAACCAAAATTATGCAGTTCAGGCCGCATCTAAGAGTTGAGCAAGTACTTTTCGTGTCCTATCAAAGGCAATTAATTGAACAACAACAAGTAAATACTTTCTCATTACTCGGAATCACGGTAGACTCGACCCTTTCATGGAAACCACACGTAGAAGCAGTGGCGAGTAGACTCAGTAGTTTCTCGTACGCGCTGCGTGAGCTCCGCAAAAATACAAATGAGGAGTGTGCGCTCACTGCGTACCATACATAGCCATGCTGCCGCCTGGATACGCTACGGAATCATATTCTGGGGCAACTCTACTGATGTGTCCGCGGTATCTGTATTGCAAAAGAGATGCCTTAGGATAATTACGTTTACAGCGCCAAGAGACTCGTGCAGAATGTTATTTGTCCAATATAAAATACTCACGGTTACTTGTGTTTATATTTTCGAGTTGTGTCGTTTTACACAGAAACACAGTAGCTATTTTCACCGTTTCGATAACACGTCAAGCCGTTTTGCCTCGCGTAGTAGTCTCTCACTCAGGGAGTTAGGTAAATGGTATTACAAGCCGATACCAGTCTATGTCAACACATGCATTAAATACTAATGGTGCAATCAGAAATTTGAAATCATCACCTTTATTTTTTAAATTATCATAAAAACTAAAAATTTTAGATTCCGATTAGTAAAGTTTTTTTCAAAACTATATACAGGGTGAAATTTTAACCACTTCCAAAATTTTTATAGACGATCAGTATCGTATTTAGAGTCTATTTATGAAATAAAAAATGTAAATCATGTAGTCACCCGAAAATATTTTTCGCAATATAGTTTTCAATTTTTACGGTCCTAGACCTGTTAAGGTATAAAAGGAAAATCAAAAACTTATGAATAGTATCGTGATGAATGACTAAGATGCGCAATGCATAAAAAGAGTGTTGCGAGGAGGCCGTATCAAAAATTTTAGATTTTTGGCAGACATTTTCTAAGTGCTTTATCTTGACATTTTTGTACTGTGCTATACCAAAAGAAAAAATACGACATTTGTTTTGACTGATATATTAAAATTTGGAAGGTGGTTAAAATTTCATCCTGCATATACAATATGTTATAAGAACCCTGTCCGATTCATTAAGGTGTTATTAGGTATCTATATAAGATTCTATTTGTGTAATAATTTTTATGAAACATTAGAAAGAAATTACCCCATGAACAAAAAATTACAAAATTCGCTACATTAAAAAAGCTTACATGGTAATCCCAAGAGGCGGTGACCGGACGCGCGGGAGGCGCGGAGATGCGCCAGAGCTCGCACTCGCAGGTAGCGAAGTCATGACCCCAGTTGACCCCGGTACTTATTAGTCAGATAATAATGTGTCAATTGTACGAAACTGAGACTTCTTGGTAGCTCTGCAAGTAGCTTTTTTATTTGGTAGTATGAGGTCACTCACACAGGACACTGATTTGATGGTTGTGGCAAAGATGTTGTTCCATATTTCTGCCACCGTCAGAAATACAGGCTTCACAGCGTCGCACTAGGTTGTCCCGCACCGATTGTAACACACTCGTATCCGCTTTAAGCGCAACAATCCGCACACGCATTTTTGCTTCACTGTCACATAATTTTATGAAAACTATTTGAAGAATACGACATTTCGCGGAGCAGAACGGTACGACCACTCGGAAGTAATGTCTTCGCGAAACTGACCTGTCGTAATAATAAATAATAATGCATGATCAGGATATATCCACCGACACGTGCCGCACGGCGAGTTGAATCAAAGCGGGCGGCTAACTTTACACTATGTCAAAGGCGCCGTCTATGTTTATTGCGGTGCCGAAAAGCGAGTAGTTTGCTTGCGTCAATGCCGACAATAGAGCCGCGCGACGGGGAGTGTTAACACATTTTGAAAATTTCCCCGTTGTAGGATAAATGGGTGATAAACCTGTTGACTTTAAAAATCGATAAAAAAGTTGTATTCATGAATTACGTAATTTTGATACTTATTTTGGTTATGTTAATATAGCAACTTTATGACCTTTTCGGATCGGACAGGGTTTTTATAACATATTGTATATATTTTTTTTAATAAATTTCAGAATTCACTCAATTAATTCAACATTCAACATTCAATTCTTAATTAATACTATGATGAAGACAGAAACTTGAAATCAACACTTTTATTTTTTAAATTATCATATAAACTAAAATTTTTAGACTAGTAGATAGTATTTATATGCATACGTTATCATAGGCTGGTTTCGGCTTGTTATACCATTTACCTAACACCCTGTATATGAACTCGTAATGACCAGCAGTTTTGAGTAGGTGTATTAGGGCCATGCCACACTGGCGGATTACAAGCGTTTTCAAAGCGGAGCGGCCACGCAGCGAACGCGCAACGATTTCGCCGCGGACAGAAGCGTGGCCGCCACTTTATACACTCGCATACCGAAACCCCCGCTCCCGTGCTACTTAAGTTTTTTTTTTATTAGCAGTTACTAATAGTTTTATACTACTTTCGTTTTATTTTTTATTAGTAGTTTTATTTTAGTATTATTTTTTATTCCCTATCAAAACAACACATAGTAGTCGCTTTCATTCAGTCGATTGGGTTATTGGATCCTCCCAATATCTTCGAAGTATTGGTTTACGTTTCTTGCGTCGTCGAAGTAAAAAAGCTAACAGCAGTATTTCCTCGTTGGAATCCATTCTGTTACTGAGTGTATCGTTCGCCACTAACTCAAGGCGGAAACGTTGCGAATCCGCGACGCGTACGTGTTCGCTGCGAAGCTGCTCCGCTTTGAAAACGCTTGTAATCCGCCAGTGTGGCATGGCACTTAATTACTGTTAATAACCATGTTGGAGGACACCTGCGTTCACTAAGCTGCGATCTCTATTTTATTAATGACAACACAAAATTTAACAATCGTGTAAAGATAGTTCATTCGATATCGATAAAAATATATCGATAGTAGGTACATTATGCGAGTGCTAATGGTTCACTGCCGAACTTTTGTTTTTCAAGCTTAATCTAATAGTTTGTTTTGTAGCCTTTTCAATTACACAAGCAAAATCTTTTTACGTCCCTCTTGGTGTTGGCTTTACCGAATTAACAGGAATATTTGTTTTTTTCCTGGAAGGGACTAGTAAATATTTTTTACGTCGTTAGCGTTAGGTATAATATTATTATGTGGACGTTTCATGATAATTCTAGCTAACTACAAATGGTTATGTTTAAATACCGATATTCATACATCAGTATATTTCTCAGTGGGCTGCATTTTATAAACCTTAACTTATACATAATATAAATGCCCGTAATAAAATAAAAAAAATATTAAAATCGGGTATCTCTTTATCATGATAATAATCGTTGTTCTGTGGCCTTTATTGCTCGTACTTAACTTTAATTTGAACAAATTGTATATGTAGTTGAAATAGGTACGATTTTCCAATAAATATGTATAGGTAATATACCTTATATTTAGATATTTATCCCATTTTAGTAGTGTGAAAAATCAAAATTTATTTTAGTGTTACAAAAATCAAAACTCATGCGAGGATACACAAGGTATATTTCATCCTCGCATGACTTTTGACTTTTTGGGACAGATTCAGTAATAAAATCGCTGAGGAAATGTCTCAGGAAGACTTGTCAGTTGCAACTCAGTTACATAGGATCGTTTTAAATAAATAATAATAATAAATAATAAATATTTAAGACATGCCTCACTGGGCCACACTGAGTCATCTAGTCCCAAATTAAGGTACTATTAAGTACCCTGTCGTATGGGGTACTAGACAACCGATAAACTTACTTATATACTTTTTTTTTTGTAAATATATACTTATAATACATAGAAAACACCCAGACCAGTACAAACAGACATGTTCATGCACACAAATATTTGTACTGTGCGGGGATCGAACCCGCGACCCATGGCTCAGAAGCAGCTTTTTTAACTACCGCTGATCCAAATGGTCGTCAAAAATACATTTTAGAATACACGGCTTTGAATCTGCAACAGAAATTTCAGTAATATACTTGAAACTTTATTACCATGCCGATGTCATAGGAAAGTATGTGACAAAGATAGAAAGATTTGTACATAAGAGCATTGCGTTGCGTGCTAGGGCCATAAAATAAAAGCATTGGTAGGACAGTATTTTTAATAAAAAAGAAGTTGTCGCCTTTTCTTAGATTGCGTAATCTAAGAAACAATGGCTGCTTAATTTTCAAAGTGTGTCGCACGTTGTTCTTTAATTACTCCTTTATTATGGAAATAATACTTCAATCTCATAATATATCCACGTTTTTTATAGCGGGTGTAAATGTTAAGGGGTAATTATGAAAATTGCTGTAAAGGGTTCATTATGAAACTTTAAGTCGCAGCTCAACAAGATAAGACATATCTCTAACATATCGGGGCATCAAAATCATGTACCTACCTAAGTCTAAAGTATACGAGTAGTGTAGGTATACTATAATATCATGGCAATATCATCCTTGTTTGTACATTCCTTAACTCACTCACACACACATTCACAAACACACTGCCCGTATTGACACATGCGTGCACATTGTTTTCATTATTATAAATAAAATAAAAACCTTTTTAAGTTAAAAACAGTTATTATTCTATCCACAGAACTAGCCGTTATCTAAGAGGATTTTCGGTGTACCTACTTACCATAGGGAAAAATTTTATTGTTTTAAAATGAACGAACATAATAAGAAAAGAAAAGTATTTTTCTATGTGGCACACCATGTTTGTTTTTTTTTTAAAGAAGAACTTTTTCCGCCTGTTCAAAATTATTTGTAATGTACTGTCCTTTCTTTTTGGGCTGAGTAGGTAAACTTCGAAACGCAAAGTTTGAATTGGGGCTATTGATAATGGCAGGGACAAGGGCCTAATGGTCTATGGATTGTCATTTAACCCGAACTTTGAACTGTCTATCCGGTTTATACTGGTTTATAACGGATCAGATGTATAATTTGGTTCAGTCAATTGTTTTAGAAGGGATGTTGACGAAACATGTTGGAGTTTGACAGCAATGATTTGAAACTAGTTAGTAAACTATTAATGTAGATATCTGTGTGTTTAGCAAGTTTCGACCTACGTTTGCCTGATTAATTGGCAACAATTATGTTTGTTGATACGTTGTTTCAACAAACATAATTGTTGCCAACATAATTGTTGTACGCAAAGAATCTCCTGGTATTGCTGTTAGGTCAGAGTTAGGTCTATGTATTCAGCTTAGTCGAGTTTTAATAATATAAATTTTCAGAAATAGTAAAAAAAACGTCTTTTATGGTCCCTTTGTACAGGTAAAGATAAAATAACTTTTTACTTCTCTGCACAGTTACTTAGGTATCTAGCTAATTAATAATATAAATTTACAGAAATAGTAAAAAAAACCTCTTTTAAGGTCTCTTTGCACAGGTAAAGTTAAATATCCTTTTTACTACACTGCACAGTTACGTAGGTATCCAGATAAAAGCTTTAAGAAATGATAATTTTCAGTACACGCTTTCAAAAGATATGGTAATATTTTGTCGCACATTTCGATGCTAAGAAAATGTAAAGCCACTTAAACTTTGGTATTACTTTTATTTTATTTTATTTTCGTTTGGGATAACAAACAATTGCGCAATAAAACATAATACAACAACATTCATAGAAAGACGACTTAAATAATTACGCAACCAACACCATTATCCTCATAGTAATACAGACAATAATTTGGTACAAGCAAACATTAGCGAACAAACATTGCTAATATTTAATTAAAGTTTTGAGAAGTGCATTAATTACCTGATCCTTAACAATGGTCGTGAAGATATCAACGATTTTTGTGAAGCTTTTACCCACCGTGTTTGAGAGAAGGCTAGACTTATTTTAAAATGAAAGATATATTTACGGATTAACGCCCCTTTGATCTAGTGGTTTAATTGCCGGGCCAAGATCTCGATGTCCCAGGTTCGATCCCCGGGTCTGGCAACAAAACGCATTTAGCAAGCGTGGTGATTATGCTAGTTCCCATCATTGCTGTGGTAACTGGATGGTTATAGGCTGTTACTTTACTTTTTTTACTTTTACTAAAATAATATTTTATTTTATCCTGACGTTTCGAACAACTTACAGCGAAAAAAAAATTCCCTACGCACTAAATTCCTAAATCATGTAACTAAGTCGGTGCATGATTGGCTGTGATTTCATGTTTCTAAATTGTTTTTCAAATTAAATGGGTATAGTGTAATACTAACCATTACTCTCTAAGTTACTTTATTCCTAAGATCCCTTTGACCTATTAAGTGTGAACCTCGTTTTCTTTTCGTAGTTTAAAAATTACCCTTTAGTAGTTTAATTCCAGCCCAATATTTATATCGACTAATTTGGTCAAATCATACACGAACATTATAATGGGGATAAAAGCATTTCACATGTTTGACAAGGCTGTCCCACTGACCCCAAACCGCCATCATTTTTATGCGACATTTCTGTCACAACCTTTTGACACATTCCTGTAATTAATATTTCAGAATTCAATACAGACATCTGGGCTTAGAATTTTTTTCAAATTTTTGTCCTTTTTATGGCATCAATATTATTAATGTTTGTTTTGACAGCTGAGCTAGACGCATAATTAGTTACATGTACACAATTTTTTTAGAATAAAAAAAGCATAAGTAACACAAGAATACATTTGAGATTGATACATGTTGTTTGTGTATTTCAAGTATTTAGACTTTATAGGGTGGTGGGATCCATCTCCTAGTATATATATCTTCTTCTTAACAGTATAGTTAAGTATGTAGACAAGAGCAAGCAATATAGTTTTCAATTTTTACGGTCCTAGGCCTGTTAAGGTACGAAGGGAAAATCAAAAACTTATGATTAGTATCGTAATGAATGAATGAGATGCGCATCGTGTAAAAAAAGTGTCGCTAGGCGGCCGCATCAAAACTTTTAGATTTTTGGCGGACATTTTCTAAGTGCTTTATCTTGACATTTTTGTACTGGGCTATACCAAAAGAAAAAATACATCATTTGGTTTTTGTCTCGTAGATTGATTTATTAAAATTTGGAAGGAGGTTAAAATTTCATTCTGTTATAAATTACGTGTCACGTTGTTTGTCCGTGATGGACTCCTAAACTACTTAACCGATTTTAATCAAATTTGCACACCGTGTGCAGTTTGATTCAACTTGAAAGATAGGATAGCTTACATCTCAATTTATAGTCGCAATATTATTTTATTGCAAATTTTCCGTGTAACATGGTAAGGTAAACGCCATATTTGATGCCAATGACATTGTGTGACGTCTTACGTCAAAATCCAATCATATTATTCTGAGGCGATACAAAGTTCGCGGGGTCAGCTATAATATAATAAGATGCACATGTTAGACACATTTTGTTTATTAACAAAATCATGGGATATTCCTACTTAACTATTGAATTAATCTTTTTTAGGCTTAGATTTTAAAAAAGAACATTCGAGTCCAAGCATAGACTTAATATATACTACCAAGGCACTGGTGAATTCCATTTTGTGTTGAGAAGGCGTCAATTTTGCTAACGTTTTTATATGCCTCTCATATGCTTTTTATTTCTACAGCGACCAGAGCACGAAAACAGACATGACATCAGCACCAAACTTTTCATGCCTAAACACAACATAAGTGTTTTTTTCCGATATGTATTGCCGAATAAACAAACAGTGACAATATGATCTAATCTTTGTTCATCTTATCACTGACACCATGACAGTATTGGACACCTGAATAAAATAATTGTGTGACTTTTGTAGGTAGTAATAAATGCTTGTTAACGACTTTATTAAACTGATAATTCTGAGAGCGTATCTACTGTAACTTCAATTTATTTTTGTATTTTTATGTAAGGAATAAATTCATCTTCCTGGCTAGCTTTTAAATTTTTACCATCATTTTACTGATAGATACTAATTTATTACAATTCGGTTGTGTGGTTGCGTAGCAGCCTATGAGAACTATGGAAATCGTAAAAACTTCTTTGAGAAGCTTTTAGAAATATACTGATTTAAACGTTCATGGTCACTATCACTAGTGTTATTTAATTCGGGATTTATACCATGTACCTTATTTATTATAAGTTTCCGATATTTCGGCACTGTTGTAAGCGCCATGATCACGGGAGTTCTCCCGTGATCAATAAATCCCGAATTAAATGACTCAAGCTTTTAGAACTATTGTAAATTAGCCAAAATAGAAATTTAACCCGGGACTCTTAGATCGCACCGTAGACTAACTTGGTCGTAATCATTGTAAATGACAGTCCATAGAACTTGTTAGGTTTATACAGAAATGTTCTCGAAAGGACACTTTTAAATACAAATGCATCATTTGTAGGTTACGTCTATGAATTTGTCATTCTTCCCGCATATTCAATAAACTTGATATTCCAAGTGTTCGACATAGAACACTCCGTGTTTCCCGTAGGAATGCATTTCGTATGCATTCGGCGCGATACGGTTTCGACATACACGGTTGGAAAATGCAGTCTTTATTTCTTGGAATGTGAATATTAATGTTTTTCTAAGCATGATGCATGGTGGCAAGGTTTGTTGTTTGTTTGTTTTGTTTCAGACTAGGTGCTTGTCTCACCCTCTTTTTTATCAAATGAAGTAAATGAAATTTCTAAAATAAAAGTATTTAGTGTTTATGTTTTTTCTTTTTGTATTATTTTTAAGAATTGTATGTGTTATTTTATTTTTTAAGATGTGTAGTTGTAAGTTAGTTGTAATTAGTTATAATATGGTTTAATATCTGAAAAATAAATTTGATTTGATTTGATTATTTATTTATTTATTTATTTGTATAAGCACCTACATAAATAGACCACACTCTTAACTTGCTAATACATACATACAGTGTTAGTTACTTCTTTTAACATTAGCTACCTGCGATTGACAGTCTAAGTCGTTTCCTGTAAAGTAAGTACCCTATACATTCATACTTTGATATGCATTTAATAAAAGGCTGTTCAAAAATTCAAACAGAAACTAATATTTTTTACTGATATTTCGATTGCAATAGTTATGAGACTAAATGTTTGTGTATAATAATTTCATCGCGATTTCCCATTTCGTAAAGACGTTGGTCCCGGCTTCTGTCGTAAGCCGAAAATCTTAGGGATAGGTTACGTCAGTGGCCTGCAGTCTGCGGGTTGAAAAACTCGAATGTCAGACTTGCCTTACGGCCGGTCCTAAATAACCTATATATCTTCAGTTTTGGCTTGGCATATCGAAGATAGAAAACAACTTCTGTCTTTGTTTCTCTGGACGGCAAAATCAGAGACAGAAGATGTTTTCTATCTCCGATATGCCAAAACTGAAGACAGATATGTTATTGGGACCGGCCGTTAGATGATAGTATCAATAGACAGAAAAACAGTATAATCGGACAAATCTGTTTTAATCCTGCCTAATTTTATTAACTAAAGATATATGCCAGTGCAAATGACAATCGTTGGTTATTATTTTCTTATCCATATAATAAAAAAAAAGAATAACCGAAATGTGTGTACCTGCACCAAATCAGATAATTCTTTTTTAGGGTTCCGTACCCTAAGGGTAAAAACGGGACCCTATTACTAAGACTTCGCTGTCTGTCCGTCTGTCCGGTCGCTCTGTCACCAGGCTGTATCTCAAGAGCCGCGATAGCTAGACAGTTGAAAATTTCACAAATTATGTATTTCCGTTACCGCAATAACAATAAATACAAAAAACAATATAAAATAAATTTACAACAAACCCATTTTTTTGACCTTTTTGGTACGGAACCCTTCGTGCGCGAGTCAACTCGCACTTGGCCGGTTTTTTTAATATATTAAGGTTTTTTTAATTGTCAGGAGATTGGTACGGAAGATAATATTAAATAATTATATGGTTATTATTAAAAAGTGTGTTAAGGATAAACAAACTTGTTTGCATACTCTTTATTGGTAAACCCACAGAACATAGATTTTCCATGTTCTGTGGGTAAACCCATGCTAAGTCGGGAAGGAGAGCCTGTTTTAAATATAAAGTAAAGTAACATCCCACTGCAGGGCAAAGGCCTTCATTAATGAATTCAAGTTACATAGCAATGATGGGTACAGGCATAATCACCGCGCTTTTCAATTTTGGTTTGTGATCACAAATTCGACCAATGTTTGGTTTTAAACCATTAGACTAACGGGGAGTTTATTAGTTAGTTTGAATATTATACTATTAAAATCGTTGTCGGTAAAGCCACAGCCCTCAAGCCGACAAGACAATCGCTTGTTTGTTGGCGTCAGGAGGAACATCGCATTGTTCTCTGACAATTGCACTAGACAGCCACCAGGCATTGTACTTAATGCTCCGATTTTGTATTGATAAACTATGTCTATCTATTCTACATACTTTATAGTGTTTAGCGAATAGGATTAAGAGGAAACCAAATAAGGCAAACCGACAAATATCTTGTCCTTACAGGTTTGATACATAAATAAATAAATAAATGTGGACAACATCACAAACATTGTTCTGATCCCAATTTGAATGACTATTTAAAGCACTCGTATTTTGGAAACCAGAAACAACGAAGGAACCACAAACACCCAGGCCCGAGAAAATGTAGAAAAACTAATTGTTTCTAAATTGACCCGTCCGGGAATCGAACCCGGGACCTCGGAGCAGGAGCAACACTTTGAAAACTTGTGTGCATCTCTCTCCTGTAATCTATACTAATATTATAAAGCTGAAGAGTTTGTTTGTTTGTTTGGTTGAACGCACTAATCTCAGGAAGTACTGATACATATTGAAAAATTATTTTTGTGTTGGATAGTTCATTTAACGAGGAAGGTATTAGGCTACATAACATCACGCTGCGACCAATAGTCCTTCGATCGTGAGTTATTCCAGACACAATTGAAATCAATTGTTATCGCGGCACGCGCGTGCCTCCTGGGGGTTGAGGGATTATGAGCGAATCTGCATTAGTGAAAAATGTTGCAAAAATAATCGCGATCATAATAACAGAAATTGACGCGTACGAAGTCGCGGGCAACAGCTAGTATCTAATAAAACTGCTTCAAGAACATGATCGATAGGGCTTTTATAAGTACTAAGATTGTCCATAATTTGAATACAAGTTATTTTATCTATAGTTTTAAATATTTTATCCTTTAACTTACCCATTGACATGACTGTGTTGCTCAGTGATCATATTAAATTACTGTATTTTTGGAAGAAAATAGTAGCAGAGCATCTTCTCTTTCTTTTGTTTTTGGAAATAAAACGAGTGGCTTCTTTAATAACTTGATCAAATACGCTGCACTGATGTTAAAATATTTATATTATTGTACATTTCTGATGCTTTTATTTGTCAAACTTATTAATAGCTGTTTTCTGTTCATACTAGTGTAATACCAGCCTGGCGGCAGAATATGGTAGTAATATATTTTATTGGTGTCAGACCCACTCATATCAGATGCCATTGTTGGTATAGGAAACGAGATCTTCAGCTATTACTATTAGTAATTGCATTGCACAAAACTAATTTAGCAAGTTATTATATTTTTCCAGCTAACCGTAATTCAATTTAAAGCACACTTAAAGAGCAGATTAAGTTGTAAGAGAATGTTTTACGCGGTATTTTTCTACCCGGCGCAATAAAATCGGAACATTGTTGTGGGGGTTTATGAATCGTTTGGCTACATTGTCTCTGGTTTATTAACCATAAATACATGTTTCTAAACCCTTTTGCTTTGCTTCGAGAATGATTACAACTACAAAGTTGAAGACGATGTTTTTCATTTGCAGCTCGTATTGTAGGTAGAATGAAAATCGTTTTCAAAATAGAGTAGGTAACAAATTTTTATTTGTTGGCTATATTTTTGTATTACTATCGTTTACAGTCAGTCTTTTAGTCTGCTGCTTTACCATCGTTTTTACCAAAAAATCCATTGGTTGGCGGTTTGTCATTCCTAGTATGACCAACGGTGAAGACTTGGCGTTATTGCCCGTCTTCTTCTTGTAGTGTTTTAGTTAATTTTTACGACACTTCTAGGACATACCTGCTTTTCTATTTTGGGCTGGACAGCCGGCAGCGGAATAAAAGACAGTAAAAAACCTGTTGTGCATGGTATCGGTAGATATTCAGACCTTCTGTAATATATATCTATGCATATCTAGAGGACAGGCAATTGAAATGCGTAACTGTTCTAACACTTTGTTTCCAAGTACCACTTATTGCTGAAGCATACTTTTTACTACAATCTAACCTATATGCATGCAAAGTTCTCATATTCTGCACAACTTTGTAGTTATAATCCTCATAACAAAAGTTTCTATAAATTGCAAATTGGAACGATCGATTTATAAGCGTTGCGAAAACTAATATTTTAACAAACAAAGCCTTTAAAAGCTTTTTAAACTTAAATATTGAAGCAAATAAGCTGAGGTGAGGCCATATAACCTGCCAAATCTCCGGATATATAGAGGATATATGGTAAAGCTGTAAAGTGTTTATTAGGCTGTTTTGAATAATATTTTTAAACATTGTTACAATATTTATTTTATAAGTACCATTGACACAAGTTATATCTTCGTAGCTAGTCGCAAGAGTAGATTTCAGGTAATGAAAGGTTGTGTGTTTAAAACCCGAGGCGAGGCTAGGCTTTAGAAAAACAACTTTGTTTTGCAAAAAAACTGTCAATAGAAAAACACTGTTACCCTCTATATTGAAGGTCGTTATTATACCTAGACATGATATAAATCTATTGTCACATAGACTAGATCCGTGCTTAAGCAAACAACCGAATAGTATAATTAAAAAAAAATACTTCGGTATAAAAATAATTGTGACTGGAGCCAAAAAGTTATTAAAAAAAAATTACTTATTTAGTGCATGATTTTCCAACATTATACATAACAACTACTGAATTTCTTTCTACGTTTAATATTAATTACGAATACTGTTTTCAAACAGACACTTTATTTTGTTCTTTTCTCGTCAAAACTAATTCATTTAACACTTGAAGATGTGTATGTCTATAAGATATCACAACAATGAACTATAGAGCGGGGCTCTGGTAGACAATGCAAGTCGCTGAGATGTCTAAGGCTATATCAGATCTCGCAGAACAATTGAAATAAACCTAGCTTTGATCACAATGGCAAACAAGACCAGTGGCAGGTAGCCTAATCAAAATTGAGATCATTAAATTGCAGCTCAATCAAATGACATACTCTAATTTATCTGCGAAAAAGCAATTTTACTGTAAGTAGTTTAATCTTTAGCCTTCCAAGATGTTGAAAATATAGTCACCCCCCCCCCTTCAAACTCAGAGTATTTAGCTAGTGTCATAGACATGTTGTTAATGGAAATAAGAATACTTATAATACCTACTAGTAATAAAATATTAGAAAATGTGATATTTATAGCAAATTTTTACCTATTCACACTGGTTGTCATTCGAAGCTTAGCAAGAGCCACCTTTGTAGAAACTGAACCTTAGAAAACCTGTATTCTATAACGAGAAACCAACCACAAAATTAATTACGAAAACATGTACTAATAATACTTCTCGAACTGTAAGTATATTTACGAAATGCTTTCCGAATAACGAGGTCTGCGCTAAGTCGAATAACAACGTAACTCCGGTCAACAACTTTTTCGAAACTTTTGCAGCTTCAGGTACCATACAGGGTTAGTAAATTATATTAAAAGTCGGTACCAGGTAAATTAACGATTGCGATAAATACTATGTTGAATTCAAACCTTTTTAATGATCATTTTCTTCCCTAGTAAAGTAATAAATTGTATGGAAATAAAAATACGCTGAGATCAATCCCATTCCATGTATAATGAACTAGCTGTTGCCCGCAACTTTCTACGCGTGAATTTAAAATTGTGTATTAACATTATCCCAGGGGAACCGTACCTTTTAACGAGATAAAAAGTAGTCTATATGTTATTCCAGTCAATAAACTAACACCGCGAAAAATTTCATTCAGATCCGTTGAAAAGTTTTACCGTGAAAGAGTAACAAACGTCCATACATTCTTACAAACTTTCGCGTTAAAATATTATATTATTAATAGGATTTATCACCCTCAATCTATCTGACTGCTGCTGAACTCCCTGTATATAAACTTAAATCGTATGTCAAAGTAACTTTAATGGAAAAAGGGCTATCACACTATTATTATTATTGAAATGACAGGAACGCATGGCATTAAATTGCCCTAGCTAATACTTGCATTAATTTTTTGTAAATATTTATTTAAAAAGAGATTGTCAATAGTGACCGAGTTTCTTGAGCTGCTTCTTCTCGGCACTAGCCTAGACTTGTCAAGGAACAGTGGTAGGTTTCAATATTGGGACGTGTAAAAGCGCCTCCTGGGGTCTGTTTGCAGAAATAAAACTGATTTTGGTAATGAGAGGATTTAAATCGTGCTCAAGAAGCCGAACCGTTCTACTTTCTACTTTTAGCATTACTCCTGTAGTTAACTCCGGAAATACTCATAAGACGAGGAAAGTCAGCTAAATAACTTAACTGTAACGATGCGTAAAAATAAGGAAAAAAAAGAAATGAAATGCGACCCATAATAATATGGTGTTTTGTTACTTCCGCTAAAATATTGTGTCCCAATTGTAATAAGTTGTAATCAAATGTAACGTTGTTGTATATTTCATTTTAAAAAAAGTAAAAAACTCTTTTTTAACTATAGTACACATTTCGTTACTCTTTATTCCTCTTAGTCCTCCCTTCCTCCCGAAATACTAACCTAGTATCAAACCTCACTCTTCTTTGCCTACTATATCTCCACTTAGATAACCACCTAAATACTAGTATATCACCACACTACTGCACTAACCATACATAGTAATCAGTGTTATTGATAATATTACCTGCAAACTACACCCATAAGCTTCATAAGCTCAAAGCGAAAGCTATTAGCCTAAAACACCAACGTAATTGAGAACTAATTAATAGCAAAATAACTTGCAATGCTACGCGTGTGGTGAACTCAATAATCCACTCTGTGATGAGCACAACAAAACACTCTGGAATTGGAATCGAAATAGTAATACAGGGTTTTCAATTTTGGTTGTGCACGTCATTTTCTATGGATTAATGGAAAAACAATGCGTATTGATGTCTTAATGTGATTTGTTTAAAATATTTTTTATTGTTGTATGACTTCGAACAGCTTTTAACTTTGAGAAGTTGATGTATTATATCTTTTAAACGGTACTTCATAACTGAAAGTAATTCCTGGTCTGGCACACAATTGGCTCATGGCAAAAAAAACATCAAAACCTGGTAAAAAGATATTCAATTCCCACTTGAAACAAAGTTTTACAAGTTTTAATACCTACTGAAGTTATTCGTGGTCCGTCATAAAATATTATACCTACATACTTTTCGAATTGCGAACCTCATCTTTATTTCATTGGTTGATAAAATGAAAGATTGAAACCTTAAATTAGAACTTAACCTATTTTTGGTCAGTTAAAAAGTTAGTTAGTTTTTTTTGCACCCTTGATTATCATCATCATCGTAACAGCCTAAAAAGTCGACTGTTGGATACGGGCCGTGGATACGTTCTAAAAGGAGGCATTGGTCATATTCGCCACAATTGGCAGGCGGGTTGGTGATTGTAGTTTATTTAGCCAATGATATTTTAAAGTGTAGATAATAATACCTTCATAGTAATTCGCGTATTAAATCTTTTCCGAGCAATCCAAAACTGCAAACATTGACAAGTTTCAATGATAAGCAGAACAAAAGATGCGAAATAGCACGCAAATGAAAGAGATGGCTATAATTTTTATGATTACCGCTCGTGTGGCGATTTGAACTCGACGTGGACGTTGTAAAAGACGTTCTAATTAGGGCGTATTTGAGTCATCACAACGCGCGCGCTTATAACATATCTGCTTCGTTTTAATATAATATCATTGAGTTTAGCTGATGGTAGAAAAAGTAGCAGCTACCAGGTAACCTAGTAACACCTGCGCTGCGCCTTGAATCTAGACGATTACTGCTGTCAGCCATGTTTCTCTATAATTTAATAAATAATAGAATCGATTGCATGGTTTATTGACTCTTTTTTTTTTTTTTTTTTTTTTTGCACACCGACGACCGGTCGTTTCCTATTGAAATGAATCCTCATGGATACCTCACAGCCGGCTGTGAGGTTATGTGAGACTCCTACTCACTAAACACCACCTTTATACCACTAAGGGTGACGTAGCGCATCTGAGGCGCCCACCCCCCAGGAAAGGGGGTGGTGCCGGGCGTCACTCGCCTAGGCGAAGGGCGCACTGAAGGAGGCCGGCATTCGGGAAGAATGCGAGCCTGACATAAGTGACTGGGTTAAAAATTAAAATGGCCGTCGTCCAAAGTGGACGTAGGCCGGAATGTATTTGTTTTTAGTTCGACTGACTCCCAGAAGGGGAGACGGTCGGTTGAGAGGACTGGGGTTGACCTGAAGGGTCCTGTGGCATTGAGTGGGGTTGACCTGAAGGGTCTTGAGGTGGGGTGGCATTTACGGCTTCCTCTGCCTCCAATAGGAGGTTCAGTTGGGCCGTGAGTTTGTCGGGTGGGTCATTGAGGACGGATCTGGGTTTACGTGACAGTGGATTAGGGGAGATGGGTGGGTTATACACCGCCGCCGATTTGATAAGTGGGTTGGAATGGTCCTTCGCTGATTCAAAGAATCGCTCGGAGACCTTTTTGAAGTGCTGTTGGAGTGTGGGTAATTTGAGGTCCCTGTGTAAGTCCGCATTGCGAACATAGAAGGGGGCATTAGCCGCTCGGCGGCAGAAGATGTTCTGCACTCTCTGCAGCTTTTTAAGTGTTTTGTAAGGGGCATGGGCAAATACTACTGATGCATAAGACATCACCGGTCGTATGCAAACCTTATAGAGCGTTCGCTTGTTTCGTAGGGACATTTTGCTATATCTACCTACCATTGGACTTAACTTGATCCACTATAGTGTCCCCAGACGTGCTGTGCTCAGAAACAAGTGCAGGTAGGAGAAGACCTTTTATGTTTTTTTTTATTTATTTATTATTATTATAGATACAATAATTTACGTGATGGGTGATCTCCAAAGCATACTTTGTGTGCATCCCAGACAGGGCTCTTTGCATCCGATTGAAATGACAACTATTTGGCATACTGCCTCGTCTGAGCAGAATAGCAAATGCAATAAGAAAATTTTGTGTGCTACCATTATGCTTTGTTGCAATCCTCACCTTATTATATGAATGCGACAGTAAATCTGCTGTTACTAAAATTATTTTTTAATAAAATTTGTCATAAAGGTAGATTAAACCTTGAGGAAGGACGTAGACTATTCTGTTTCCCACTGCTGGGCACATGTTTCAGTGTAAACGTGTAGTCTAAATAAACTATACTGTTTAAGGAAACCTATAATTAGAAATCATCGACATCATGCTCCGAATCAAAATTGGAGGCTTATTTTACGCTTTTTGTAGGTTTATTTTGTGAACAAAGTTTAATGCAATGTCTATTGAGAAGTCAAAAATTTGAACTAAACTAAACTTGATTACTTTAGAATCATTTTGAATAAAATATTAAATTTCAAAATATGTTAACAATGCCTTTAATACCCATACCAACACTCTTTAGACATATTAATAGCAATAGATATCTCCTTCTTCAATCATCTTTAAGTAAAAATGTATATCTGTAATTTCATTAAACAGCGTCAGATTTTAACAAATTCTTTAGCATATCAAAACAAACTTGGTAAGACCTGTCGTTAATTTATTAACGAAAATTAAGATTAATGATTAAAGTTCATTAAGACATAATGTAAGCATAATCAGAAAGTCCAACAGATATTTTTTTTTTATTGAGTAGAGATTTTATATAATAATAGTTTTGATGGAGTATTATATAGTATATACCTATCGGTTAGTCAGTAATACGTTAAGGCTAGGTAGTCCTTTGAGGCAGCATTTTTGAGCAATTAAAAGCCATCTGAGAACTAGAAAACGGCGTTTTAAAGTCTGAAAAGGCGGTCGATGGAAATCGATCCGTAAATGCCGAACTACCTAGCTTTTTTTAATAACCATAACGATACTAATATTACAGTGTCTTTTGCTTTAACAAGGCCGGTAAGTTATAAAAATACTCAAATGTAAGTCACCATTATTTTTCGTCTAATTTGGTCAAAATAAAAAGGAAATTAGGAAATTATTATTTCCTACGTAGTCATGTAGATTGTAGAGTATGCAAGTATCTATTTTCCGAAAAAAAAAAAACACCCATATAAGTAATTCGATATTTTGTACATTAAAACTGACGATATCTGAAACATGGTAATCAAGGTTACTTTATATTATTAAATATTCTACTAATTAAAATTTGACTTAGCACATTTTGTCTAGGACTAGGTACACTGTTTGAATTTTAAGTGTGGCCTGCGGTCGCTTTTGACGATGACGCAGCTTGCGTACCCTTAGGTATTGATGTTAAAATTATCATGGCGGGGGCTGGGCTAAATTTAGCATAGCTTCAGTTGAAAGAGCAATCAGGTCGGGGGGTGATAGTTCGTGGTGATTCGTGTCTGACCTGATATTTTGGTTGATAAGTCGTTTTTTTTTTCACTTGACATGATAAAAAAATAAGTTCTTACAAGCGTACCTTTTCTTATCTAATTGGTAATATATTGCAAATAGATTTCATACAAGTACAATTTATTAATTAAATTTTATCATAAATACTATTACGTTTTTTACATCGTCAATAGTACGAAAAATATAAAAAACTAAAAATAAAAAAAAAGTTGGCTTACCCACCTCATATAAACAAAGATAATTTCATAAAAAAATACCCAGAAATTGTTGGTTAATAAGTCTGTTTCAAAATATATCCCAAAGATAAAAAAACAAGTTGGTATCTATTTAATTAAATGGAGAAGTGCGTCATAATTTTCTTACCCTGTATTTTGTTAAACATTACAAATTGAAGTCACGATCGAAGCGAAATATGTGTCACCTCAAAGGTTAAGTGCTCTATTTGTTTCCATTGTCTGACACCATCTCCTCATTTATGAGACGAAATATAATAGTAAGAAGCTGACATGAATCATAATTGCTAGATATTATACAGGTGACTTTTGCACCACTGTCGAAATTTTTCATAGGCGTTATCAGGTATTGTATTTAGAGCCCATTTATGAAGTAAAAATGTAGGTCACGAAAATATTACTCGCAACATAGCTTTTAATTTTTAATGGTCCTGAGCCTGTGAAGGCATGAAGGGTAAATCAACAACTTATATAATATCGTAAGATAAAAAAGTATGTTGCGAGGAAGCCGTATCCAAAACTTTTTGGCGGATATTTTCTAGGTGCTTTATCTTGACATTTTTGTACTGGGCCAAAGAAAAAATATGTCATTTGTTTTTTGTCTCGTAGATTGTTGTATTAAAATTTGGATGGTGTATAAATATATCCGGTATAACATCCCTATATTTTATTACCTGTAAAAGTTGTCCCAGCTACATATTTATCTACGAGGGGAGGCCGAAAACTAAATTTTAATACAGTTGCTCAAAAAATGACTTATTGCAAGGACGTATAGCGTTCGGGGTGTGGGCTATTACATACTCGCACATACTCGAGCTTTTTCTTTATCTTTTCCGAACTCGTGCGTTCTCTTTCCCAACTATCAAAATAACGTCTATTAAAAAGCAAAAACCAACCACGAAGTTTTTCCTAAAAAAATTCATAGAAGTTTTTATGATTCATGCAAATATTTCTAAAAAGAAGCTACGAATTTGTTTCAATACCAGATTTAATGATTTGATTCAATGAGTTAGGTTATGTTTTATTTCATTTCATTTCATTAAATTTCATTTTCATTTCATATCAATAAAAAAATTCTACTGAAGACTTGGCTGTACGGGCATAGTTCTCTTTGCCTACCCAGAATGGGTGAAGAAAACCAAAAAAAATCTCTGCATATATTCTTTTACGGTTGGCGCCATTTATTGTTTTTATTATTTTATTAGATTGCTTCATTCTTTCGCAACTGTAATAAAAATAGTTGTTCAGTACACGTGCGGAACCGTCATTGCAACTTGTTCCGACTGTACATTTGTCGGAACTCTTTGTAATGACAGGCTTTCCGCACTCGTAATGAAATTAACTATTAATGATGATTTCATTTTGATTTTTCTTTGCACCCCGATAGCAAACAGAATACATTTGTGCCACTGGTCAGTAAGCCGATTTTTACTGATGTTGTATGGTACCGGTTTATAAAAGTCATCTGCCCTTTTCCTTTTATAGGCGGTACAACAGTGAACTGATGAAGTACAAGATATTTATTTAAAAAAAAAAAAAAAAAAAAGTATATAAGTAAGTTTATCGGTTGTCTAGTACCCCATACGACAGGGTACTTAATAGTAGCTTAATTTGGGACTAGATAGCTTTGTGTGGCCCAGTGAGGCATGTCTTAAAATATTTATTTATTTTTTACAAGTGGAAACGAATGATCTTTATTTTTTATACATGAAAGAAGAAATGAATAAAAATTATACTATTGTAATGTAAAATTAATATTATTGATTCTTAGAAAAAACAAAAGGGCAAAGACAAAAAAAACTAGTTGATTTTTTTTATTACAATTTTTACGTCCTTGGTATTATTTAAATTTTATGACAGCAATAGTGTTTCAGCAGCAAAAAGGTATCCATCTTAGCATATTATTCGGCAGCTTACGCCGCGACGCCGGTTTTAAGTCGGTGGCCAACGGTCGATCCTCTGGCGCTATGCCCGCTTTGAAGCCAATACTCTATGTAATAACAATAATATCATCGTCTGGTAGGTCCATTAACACGTTTCCAGATAGTATTACCAATCATCGCTCGCAAAAGTATTTGTGGACAAACCTAACGCTTGTAAGTAAAGGTCTTTGTCTATCAAGTTTCTTTGCTCATCGTTCTTCTGGTTGTCTAAAGAGATTGGTTTTAGTGATAAAATTGCATAATTATTATTAATTTTATCTGGTTTTCAGTAAGTTATATTATTTTTGTGCAATATGGCGTATATCTATCTTTTCTTTGAATCGTTTTACACGGTTCTAAGCGCATTTACCGTCCAATTTTTTTAACCAACTAGAACTGTTCATTTGTGACCCTTTTGTATCCTAGGTTCTAATAGCCACGGACATAGAGGGAGACAAGTTTTTTATTTCTTTTGTAAAATTACTTTAAGTCAGTGTTTTGGGGTTTCTAAACACACATTAATCACATAAGACGCGTATTAAGATTATAAATTTCCAGATTTTGGTTTTAATATAAATTATTAGCTGTATGGAACTGATCCTTAGGACGTTGAATTTTTGATTGGAAAAGTAAAAAATAACCCCACTAGTTATCCAACATTCTTGGATGGGCTATACGCCATAAGTACCCTGTATAATTTAAAATGTAACTCAATCTTCATAAACCGAAATAGCGATAAAAACTCCCAACTATGGAAGATTCGATATTATATTTCGAGTATTGTTATACCACGAAAATGATACCGAAGCCAAAAAAATAAAGAACGTTAAGGGTTAATCCCAAAGATTAGTAAACTATTCGAATGGTTAGGTAAATAATTAAACCGTTTAAGAGGCCGAAAATGGTTTAAAATTTTATGGGTTTTTCGTTAGTATTTTCGCAATTTCATTCCTATCCGTTTTACAGTTCTGACGAAATTGAGCCACAAACATCCATCCATCAAAACTTCTATTTTTCATAAATTCTACTGAATAAATCGCATTTTCGACTCGTGTAATCCCACCAAAACGGCTTGTATACTTGTATTAATCTCAAAAGATACAACGAGATTATCTCGATGCGAAATCGGACAATTCCAGATAATTCGGGCTTGGACCGGATCTATTCGTAATTAATTGCGAGCGAAAATTGCGGCATTTCTAATGAAAGTTACCAGTCCGAGGTTTTAGTATTATTAGAGCTATGTCACATTAAGCATTTGGCTGCAGCGCTGCATAGCTACGCGGTAAAGTTGCTTAATTTGGCAGACAGCATTTTTTTGGTGATTTTCCGTGAGGAACAGTTTCTAGCCGGTTGTCGTCGGAGATTCGCAGGGTTTTTTTAAATATCTTTTTTATAAATAATGGGCTTGCTCTTGACTACAGGCTATTAGATTAAGATTAGGTTAGAAAACCAAACATGTCGTTGCCCAGGGTAGAACACTAGGAGGTAGATCCCACCACCCCAAAAATCTATCTTACTACGTTTTAACGTATCTTCATGATCACCTGTCAGCCCGAAAACATAAGTAGTATACCCTTTGCAGAAGGAGGATTTCGCAATAATTACTACGTTTGGGATGCGGCTTGGCAATCACCATTTGGAGATCCAACTTCTTCCAGCTGTACTCTTTTATCATCTCTTATGTTCATTCACAGGATGAGAGGCAGTGGTGCTATTTTTGAGCTAGCAATATACGCAAGCATAAACAATAATAATCTTAGTAAAAATAATTACTAATAATCTTACTAAGTACGACTGTTTGAATGAAGTTTTTTACTCAATCACGCCAGAACGGTTTAATGGATCTGGATGACATTAAGTGCAGAGATAGATTACGGGCTGAAATAGATCATAGGCCAGCTTTAATTTCGGGAAAATGTACGGTTCCCGAGGTATTTGCTTACTTTTCTAAATTCCACGCGTATGGAGTCGCTGGCAACATCTTAAATTACAATAAAGAAAAAATGCCGAGTGGTGCCGACCTAAAAGAGAATAGCCCCTTCTCATCCTATGGGTGTCACAAGAGGCGACCTAAGGTGTAATCGCTGAAGACGGCCAGTAATTCATTGTCTTTGCTGCCGCCATCCTGCCAAATTTAGAAATTATGATCTAAATCCTCCTTTTGTACAAACCTATGTCTAGTAGTGGACAAATACAGATAATTAAATCATTTTATAGCTACCTATCACTTCGTTTAAGGAATAGTGGTATATCAAGGTAATGGTCTCAGTTTTTGTCATTTAATCATTATCGTTATTATGTATTCTTATTTTCTAATTTGAAATACAAAAACAGCCCCCGCTAAGCATATGTGGAGGCACAGAGTCCCGCGACGCTGGCAACATAAAATAAAAAAAAATAGGTAAAAAAACTTTTTAAGTTAAACGGTTTTACTCGTATGTTAAACATACATTGCAATGTTTAAGATAAATGTACTAAAAACCAAAAAATAATAAAACAGATACAGTCGTGGGAATTATAAACATATGCATAGACTAGACTAAAATAAAACCGTGGGGCACGTCAATTGTCTACAAATTATCGACTTTTTATTTTAGACCCCACGGTTTTATTTTAGTCTAGTCTATGCATATGTTTATAATTCCCACGACTGTATCTATTTTATAATTTTTTGGTTTTTAGTACATTTATCTTAAACATTGTAATGTATGTTTAACATAAAAACGTTTAACTTAAAAAGTTTTTTTACCTATTTTTATTTTCTAGTTTTTAGTTTTTATTTCGCATTCTGTTTAATTCATTTAGTGCTTCATTATTGCAAGGTTTCTTGCCCGTTAGTTTGTTGAGCACTTTCATTTGATACCCATATTGATGGGATCGATAAAACCTACGTTATCCGCCATTTTGTAGCGGCCGCCATCTAGAATTTCAATTTTTTATAGTATATTGTATTCTGCTTGTTGAGCCCTTTCATTTGATACCCATATTGATGGGATTGATAAAACCTACGTTATCCGCCATTTTGTAGCGGCCGCCATCTTGGATTTCAATTTTTTATAGAATATTGTATTCTGCTTGTTGAGCCCTTTCATTTGATACCCATATTGATGGGATTAATAAAACATAAATTATCCGCCATTTTGTAGCGGCGGCCATCTTGAATTTATAATGATAATGAATAAACATAATTGTATTGTCACCAAAATCCAAAGTGTATACAAAATTTCAGATTAATCGGTTGACAGGAAGAGGGTGAAATTTGAATTACTAAATTTGACCCAAGAATAAAACAAACGGGGTGAGCTAAATAAAACCGTTTAATAAAAGAAAATGTACTTAATTAATAAAATGTTACTTAAATATCTTTTTTTCTACATCGACCTCTCCTTGGTAAAATTATAATATGCAAAACACTTGATTGTAATCTTTTAATACATTTTCAGAGCTATCATTATTCTATTTTATAGCCGATGTTCAATTATGTACCGGTTTATTGCCGTAAACATCTAAATATAATTGAATAGATTAAAATCGATTTGTATTTTCTATTATGGCTTTTGTTAATTTGTTTATATTAAGGGATTAGCATAAATGTTTTGCTAATAAACAAAAGACTTTACGAGTAACAATGATTTATACTATCTAAGTTGTCCAAACCTTAAATAATTTGAATAATAGCTTTGTTTTAATCGTAATGTTTATATACGTTAATTTCTACGCCAAACTGAATAGAACGAATAATTACAGCAACTTTTTAGGTCATATAATATAAACGAAGCTCGTTTTTACTAACATACGAGTATGACGAAAAGTTGGGTTCGATACCCGCACAGTGCAAATATTTGTGCGCATGAACTGGTCTGGGTGTATTCAATGTATAGTAAATAAGTACAAAGGAAAAAGTATTTATAAGTACCTATAAGTTAGTTCATTGGTTATCTAGGTCTCGTAGTAAAAACCTAGTAGCTTAATTTGGGACAAGGTGGCCCTGTGTGGCACAGTGTGGCATGTCTTAAAATAGTATGAATACTACTGTTTTGTTAAGTTTACGCGAACACTATACATTGAAATTAAAGATATGTTTACGATTTTAGTATGCGTCAATTTCTGTTATTATGATCGCGATTATTTTTGCAACATTTTTCACTGAAGCTTCGGTCCTATTGGTCACAGCATGATGTAATATAGCCTAAAGCCTTCCTCGATAAATGGACTATCCAACACAAAAATAATTTTTCAATTTGAAGCAGTACTTACTCTGAGATTAGCGCGTTCAAACAAACAAACAAACAAACAAACTCTTCAGCTTTATAATATTAGTATAGAGTATAGATTTCACCCTACGTTTCGAACCCTTTACAGCTTTTTAAACATTTTTCAAATTACCATCATAAAGACGAATAACACCTTAGTCTTCCCGTGACCATGAACGCTGTAAAGGGTTAGAAACGTCGGGTTAAATCAAAAATAAAAGTGTACTAAATCCGTAAACATAATATCATTCATTTCAATACTATTAATACTTATTCGAACGAGATTCGAACAGTTATCAATATCTAGCAACTGAATTGTTTATTTTGAAGTTTGCGAAATTTACTTCGACCTGCATAATACGGTTACATGGTGTTGTAAAACTCAGTTTGAAAGCTCTCCGACGAGGATAAATTGCATTTCAATATGCAGTATGGCTAATGGAATGGGTGTACTACATAGGTGAGTAAATTAAATTCATTCGCTAAGTTTCGTGTGAATTAACATAAGAGAAATCAATTTCTAATTAGAATTATACTATAAATATTTATTTATATATTACGTTCTTAATTTAATATGTAAATGGTGTTGACGTATAGGTTTGTGATTTATGACATTAATTTAATATTTTAAAATTAAATAACTTGTCTTGGTTACATATGTTTAACGAGTAATAAGTAGACCACTTACCCCTCAAGAGACGTTAAAAACAAAATAACAAAAAAGCATTGTATCACTTGGTATGTAAATGTTTTTGAGGTTTTTTGTTCATAAAATACCACCACCATACATATACTTTAAATAATAAAAAAGACTAAAAGTGCTTATACGGTTACTGTCCCCAAATCAGATGTCCATTTCCCAAAACGTGTTTTATCTGTTTCACGGGTGTAAACACAAATAAAGATTGGATTAGATGATATTACTGAAAGATTTATACAGCTTTGTGCAATGGCATTCCATTGAGGGACGAAAGAGCAGTTTTGTCAATTACTTATTTATATGCGTTTAGATGAGTTAAAGAATGTTTTTTTCCGAAAAGACGCTATTCCCACCAGTTTGCACTGGTCTGTACTGATTCTTTTTCGTGACAATCGCTGAGTCAGCTAAGAAACAGAGCTCAAACTCTTACCCCCGTATTTATAAAGAAGTAATTACTTATTGCTTAAGAAAGTCATAACTTAAAGTGTTCATACCTAGTGCTTAAGTGAAAGAAATTGGTCACCATTAATAGTCATATTATTTGGCTGGAAATGCTAACTTTTGGTAGTTATAACTTCTAGTAATTTCTTGATTAAGGCATATAAATTGTCTCTCAAGTAATTACTTGTAGTCAAGTAATTAATTTTACTTGTTTATAAATACGGGGGTATGCATCTTCAGAAGTTCAGATATAGTTTTCAGATATAGTATATCATCCCAAGTTTATATAACACACGTTTATAAACGAAAAAGTTGTCGATGAAATTGTATTATATTTAAAAATGTGACCGCTTCAAAGATTAATTTTCTCAAATTCCAATCACATTCGTCCAACATTTTGTGTACCTAGAAATGACCAGTAAACCCACTGGATCGTCTTCTTTTGTCTAACATTCAACACTTGAATGTTAAAAGGGCACGTTTCACCCCGTATCTCCCCACTGTGATATCTCGATTTCCGCGTCACGATCACGTACGATAGGAAATGAAGACATTGTTTTAACCTTTGTCGTAACATTACAAGAACAGCAAACCTTAAGTAACAACTTGTACGCTTTAGTATTTTCATAAGTTAGTATTTCAACAACTACGTAGAAATTTTGTAGTACTAAAAGAGGAAAAGAGAACCAGATCAGCAGATTACCTAAGCGCTGTATTTGTCAAGTGAAATATATCCGTATCAAAATTGGTAGAAAATGCGCAGATCTGAGTTAGCCTCTACCACCTATGTTAAGCTCAACCTGACCACGATCAGATTATGTAAAATGACATAGACACAATGACATTTATTTTACCGCATTCCACCCAAACGAAACAAAACTTCTTAGTTTTCATAGAGTAGAGAGTAGAGAGTAGAGAGTAGTGTTGGTACCACATGAGTTAATTGGGAATATTTATTCATGTGCTGGTACCTTCACATTACCAAAAAAGAGGTACTATGGGCTGTGTCTGAGATTCGTGACCCGGGTATAGGTTTTGTAGGTTCCTACTGACCTCCACGCTCACCTTTACAGCCCTACATGAGGTAACCGTATTAAGTAAATTTTACTAATGGCGTTTTCGTGGCTTGTTTTAAATTAGGATTATTAGAAGAGGGGTACGATTTCAGAGCCGTTTCGCACAACGAGCGATTCAAAGCGCGGTGTGAGTTGCTCAAGTACTGTTTCTGAATAGGACCATTAGCACCGCAGTGCGAATCGTCTAAGGAGTTTTTGAAAGGGATCTATTTGGATGAAGGGGCCAAAGTTCATCATTTATGGATTTCAATTGTTTAATTATAGTAATCAGTAAAAAAGTAGTTTGTGAAAAAAATGGCATAAGATAGGTTCTACAAAGACGATAAACATTGTTGTGCAACAATCAAACCAATTTTAGTAGACCAGCAGCATATTTTTAATCTTTGTTATAATTATTTTTTAATTCAACAAATGCAGATATCACAAATGCTCTGTGTCGGTATATTCAGATAACCACAATAAAAACAAGCTGGCTGATTTATTTTAGCAATGCTTTTACAGCGATACTTGTCTGGTGTTAAGTTTAATGAATACTTCGTGCTCTGCGCTAGAGCCCCAGCTTTTCAAGTTCACGTACATAGGATGTAACCTTGGCTTCGCTTTTGTTGGTTCCGGATTCTGGATTGTTCACAACAGAAACTGTGGCGGTGCCTCATTGTTGATGGTAATGTATTCATAATGTAGTTGAAGTGCTAACCAGTTTGGCAACGTGGCGTATTTTCGACTGCACTCTTGTAACGATGTTACGAAATTGCCTTGAATCTACATCGACTAATTTCTACTTCACATTGTTATCACTTTTCTAAATTAGTTTTATTGTATTTTTTGCTAGTGAGACTTAAACCCATCTGCTTATTGGTATCGGTGTAATTAATTGAGCTGCCGAGATATTGTTTGTGTGCCAGCAGCGGACTTTAACAATGTTTTTGATTATGTGCCTCCAACATACAAAAGAAATATTTTTATAAATATTTTTCAATTAAATTAGATGAAAAAGCTTTTTAAATATTTTTATGGAACTGTTTTTTCAGCGATCAAATTGCTGTTATGTAGGTACCTGACTTCATTTTGAAATATTATAACAATGAGTTACCAATACTTACTATACCAGACCTTACTTTAACAGTTTCACCTATCCTACACTAATACGTGACCATAATGTATAACACCATGGCAGTGTTATCTAATAAGTCAATAAATTATGTTTAAAAAAAATATAAACAATATTTTCAGACTTTTAATTTTGTTACATGTATCCCGTAACGTATTATTTTGCTGCAGCTGGGTTCCGGATGAACGAACCTTACACAGCTACATTCGTGCGCGTCACAGCGTGTTTCAAAATAAATAGCTGAACAAATATATAACTTTATAAAAAAAAAAGATAAAAAAATAACACTGCCAAGATGTTATACATAATGGTAAGAGGAAACACTACGGGCGAGAGAATTGAAAAATAGGTATATAGGTAAAATCTATTGCTGTCGCGCAGTGCCAAGCGCATTCACCGCAGAGTGTGATAGAGACAACTGCTTCTTGGACCGAAAATACAGTGCAGTCTCTGGTCCTGCCTATAATCGACTATGGGGACGTATGCTGCTCCAACATGTCACAAGATCTTCTTAATAAATTAGATCTCCTCCTGAACAACTGTATACGCTTCATTTTCGGCCTTCGCAAATTTGACCATGTTTCCAAGTTCCGCTCCCAGCTTCACTGGCTCCCTATCAGGCACCGCAGGAGTATTCGAACTCTCTGCGCCCTTTACTCAATCCTCTTCGATCCTAAATCACCTTCTTATCTTAAAGATAAATTTTCTTTTCTTCACACTACGCACGATAGAACTCTCCGTTCTGCTGATACACTTCAGTTATTTACTCCTCGACATACTTCTGGTTTTATGTCTGACTCATTCGTTCTGACGGCTGTACGACTCTGGAATGGACTGCCCTCCAAAATTAGACAATCTTCTTCTAAATTTACTTTTAAGAAGGCTTTGCGAAGTCACCTTAAAGACTAATTTTCTTTCTTATCCATCATGAATCTCGTTGGCATTAATTCTGTGTGCAATCATATTATGTTTGTGTATTTATGTATGTTTAGATTTTAGATTATTACCTATTATATTTATGTTAGTTTATTGTTAGTAGTTGTATGCTTGCTTAAATAATTTAATTTGTTTTTTTTTTTCTCTTTTCGCACCGCCTGTGTCATCTCTGCTTGACCCCAAGGTTGACTGGTAGAGAATGCTTTTAGCATTAAGTCCGCCTTTTGTACTTTAGTTTTTAATTGTGCAATAAAGTGTAAAAATAAATAAATAAATAAATAAAAATACCTACTAAAAGCACACCAAATCAACGTTTCGTAGTCCACCGATTACTTTTCCAAAAATTAAAGAAAGGCTTTGGCCGTGTTTGTATGTTTTCCTTTTTTTCTAAAATTTAGCCAAATATGTTTTCTGGATGTTTGAACACAGCGGAAAATCTGGCGAATTTTTTTGATTTTTGTGGTTTCATATCTTTTTTATTAATTAATTTATGAAAAAACAGAAAACATAGAAACATGCTAATAGTGGCCATAGATTTTTATAATAAAAATTATTGCTCTACTGGGCTTATCCAGGGAGGAAACAAGTGACTACGTTTGTATGGAAAAACGGCCGTGGTATTTCCTCTTAACGTAGGCTTCGTTTTACAGGTGGTTGATATTGCACCGTACGAATTTTGATGTCTGACTTTCATCAGTCCAATGCTGGAAACAGGTCACTGCAAAGGATTTTTTCGTCGAAGATCTCATTATGCTTATGGTGAAGGGAACAGGCTGGTCACCAGACCCTCTTATTCTGTCAGTTCTCCTTAGTTGTATCTTATAACACCCATAGGATTGGTGCTTTATTTAAGACTGGCATCACAAATTTACTGTTGGACATTTACTTCCTCAGGAGAATGCCACAGCGAGCGGATCTGGAGTTATAAAGTGTCTGGCGAAAAGAAAAAACGCTGGGTGTATGGCATTAATCGCTGAATGGTCCTTTATTGTTCTTTTGGAACTATATTACCGTATATGTTGAATAAAAGAGACAGGTTTTCTAGTCGCCCTTTGTTCGAACGTTCCATAAACTGTATTGGCAACAAGACAATGTGAGCAATGTCGAATTCAATCCTTCTTAAACGCTTGGAAGCAGAGGTTCCCAAACTTAATAGTTAAAAGTAACAGCCTATAATCATCCCACTGCAGGTAAAAGGCCTTCATCATTGAATTCAAGTTATCACAGCAATGATGGGTGTACTGGCATAATCATCACGCTTGCCAAATGCGGGTTGGTGATCACAAACCCAAGCAACGTTCGAAAATTCAAAACTTTTTGTTGCCCGACCCGGGATTCGAACCTGGGACCCCGAGATTTTGGCCCGGTATTAAACCACTAGACCAACGGGGTGTCAATACTTAAAACTTAATAGGTAATAAATAACTAAATCATTACATATTTAGGAAATCGCATTTCTAACTAACGCTACTAACAAACATAATTTTTAATACATTTTATCAATAATTTTACTTCGGGACATTCTAATAACTAGCTTGAGTAGCATATTGGTTTCTGTGTCTAAATCTAAACATAGTAAGTAATGTAAAATAATGGACTCTGTTCTAATAGGTGCTCTAGTGTGTACTTAATAAACGAAGTATTAAATTAAGCTTCTATTAAAGATTAGATGTTGGATTTTATCACAGTCCAGCAGTGGGCGTAGTTTGGCTGAGATGATGAATGACACAAGTGTATTTTGAAAATAATTGATCGGACCACATCGGACTTCATCCGTGGTTCTTATTATCCAAATAACCTATTTAGACGAATTAGAAACCAAGGAGGTTTATTAATGCCATTTAAAAAAGAAAAAAACAATTTTCACACAACCAATAATTAAAATAGTAACATTGGAATTGCTAAAACATTAATATTTTAAATACTCATGATTCTTCAATGAAAATACAAGTAGAATGTTGGGAATCACAGACATAAATGAATGCGATTCCGCTGGGAAGAGGCAGGTTCAAATAGAATTTGTCTCGACTTCAAACCGCGGCTTAGAACTCCCCTCAGAGTTTAAAGTGCTTCTGGAGAAATTGAAAATCGTCGGTTTCAAGGAAACGACATAGCGTGTGCGACGTATGATTCTAAGAGTGAACGCACATTACCTAATAATTCCACTTGTATCAAAACTTAAGGGCTGATTACTTTTACACAAATGTATTAAAGAAATACTCAAAATTAAAACCAGTTGTGGCCAAAGTTGATTAATTCGCGACTCACCCACCTGATATAAATTTCAAAAATTTGGTACTTACTTGGTTTTCTAGATTATCTAATTGAATAAACTTTTACGACTTGCTGGTGTTTATTCGTAAGACCTACTCTTCGAGAAATGCTGGTTTGTTTGTTTTCCTGTTTTTCTAGTAGTTTTATAATGTTTCTAGCGGAGATACTTTCGCTAGACCATCCGCGAAACCTCTTAATTACTAACACATATAGGAACTGGATCATTTTTAGGGTTCTGTATCCAAAGGGTAAAAACGGGACCTAAAACTTGGCTGTCTGTCCGTCTCTTCGTCTATCCGTCTGTCCGTGTGTCCGTCTGTCTGTCACCAGGCTGTATTTCAAGTGCCGCGATAGCTAGAAAGTTATTTTTTTTATAAATTATGTATTTCTGTTGCCGCAATAATAACAAATACTAAAAACAAAAAAATAAATAAGGGGGCTCCAATACAAAAAACACCTTTTTTGCTCGATATAAATAAATGGTACTCTTAGCAGGTAGACACTACATTAACTAAGTTTATGTACATACTGTTGTTTACCTAGTCAATGGTACGGAACCCTTTGTGCGCGAGTCCGACTCGCACTTGGCCGGTTTTTAAAACAAGGCTACATATCCAGTCGTCTGAGTAAAAAGGTTTTATAACAATATGTCCTATCATCGTAAAGCAAGCAAGTCATTAAATAATGTGGGAAAATAGTACAGATCAACTTAGAGCATTTATGTCTCAAAAGAGATGCATCAGAGATATTTGTGGGATACCATCCGGTGAATCGTGTAGAGTAGCTTTTGTGAGCCTAAACTTACTCCCATTGCCGGCACTTTATATTTTTGAGATAAGCTGTTTTGTGAAAAAACATTTAGACCTATTTATGAAATCAGGTGACATAAACACAAGATCGAAAAGAGACCCTAATAGGCTCGTGTTAAATATAATTCCAAGATCTGCTAAACACAGTAAAAGCTGTTTAACAATGTGTCTAAAGATATATAACAAAATTCCAAATGACATTAAAAATCAAAATATTAATATTTTTAAATCAAAATTGTATAAGTGGCTTATTGAAATGAGAATTTATGACATAAAAAATTTTATTGACTGTAGATTTTAAATAACTAATTATTACTCATTTCATCTGACATTTTCTATAATTATAATTTTTTTAAATTTATTTTTATGGACATATAATTTATTAATGAATGTTATGAATATTATTGTAATTAAAAATTGTTCAGATTGTATTATTTACTTGATTGTTTAAGTTTTTGCATGCTATTTTCGATTTCGATTTGGGATTTCACCTGTACTTTCTTATTGATTTTTTTCGCGGGATTTAAAACGAGGAAATAAAACCAAAATCCCATAAACCACAGAAGGGCGCGATGTGAAATCGTTACGGATTTGATCACATTGAAATTGATACAAAATAGGTATATCACAGCACTTTGAACGTAAATTATGGTGAAGTCAACGATAAAGAGAGATGGAAGTGTCATTTTATTAATTCATCATAATAATTGACAATGATAATGATGAAACTAAGCCGATGCCTAGTAACATAAAAATATTATAAAACAAAACAATATTTTTACAGTTTTCATTCTCTCTCCAGGATACAGGCCTTTCCATATGAAATATTATGCAATCATAGAGAAAATAAGCTGATATTCATCTTCTACTGGCAGTACTACCTACTTCTTTGGCTGCCACTTACCACCTACTCAGGACAAAAGGGGTGTTAGGATATTCAAGGCTGGCGTCACATGCCTTTTAAAATTTGGAGCATGTGTGTTATATTTGTGTCTACATTCGTGAGGTTTAACTCTTATCTTGAGTTTTCTATTGATCCTAGATGTGACAAGATTTTAAACCTACTTTAGATTTCCCATTAACTTTTGATTATGTATTTTTCATTGTTTTCAGGTCAAGAATATTTTGTACTATAGATACACCTACATTATACTTTGAATGCGAAGGGTTTCCTCACAATATTTTTTTCCATCACAAATTAGTACGTACAGTATAAAATATGAATTTCAACTCTTGACTCGTGATTAAATTAAATCTGAATTAAAATAGAAATAAAGAAATACCTCATTTAAGCTTAATTACCTAAAATCGCATACAAAAGATATAGTTGCATTATGCTAAACGCAATATTTTAAACAGTAATGTATTCTCAAGCCTAAAAATTCCAATTTTGTGATGTCGAATGGATAGCCTTCTCTTCAGTAACAGTAGTAGAGTCTACTACTGTACTACTGTAACTAATAATTTTATTATTGATTTGTGCTATCGAGCAATATCAGCCATACCTTAGATTATTTAGCATATATAGAATGTCGTATCTAGTGGTTTTAATATTCAATCTTTGACAACATTCGCCATTCAGGGGTAGGCACTGAGCCGTGCGGACATTGCTCACATAGCTCATTCGGGTCCCCGATTACTAAGACATGGTTCGGAAATTGAATAAGGCTTTGCAGTCCTTTAAAAATATTATGATTGCAAATATGCACAGGTTTGACTACAGATCCGTTGTGTATTTATAGCTATATATAAAACTAGCTGTTGCCCGCGACTTCGTCCGCGTCAATTTCTGTTATTATGATCGCGATTAATATGAATAATTTTCCCCGTTTTTGCATCATTTTTTACTGATGCTTCGCTCCTATTGGTTGCAGCGTGATGTTATATAGCCTAAAGCCTTTCTCGATAAAAGGACTATCCAACACAAAAATATTTTTTTAAATCGGACCAGTACTTCCTGAGATTAGCGCGTTCAAACAAATAAACAAACTCTTCAGCTTTATAATATTAGTATAGATTCGAGTGTTTCTAACTGTACTCACTAAAACGGCTTTCAAAAACCTCAAAACCGTGAATTTATCGTTTGTAATTAAGACCTGACCGCTTTCCCTAAAATATAAATGAAATTGGGTTATTGTTACTTAATTATTTTATATATTAATGATATTGTAGAGGCGACAAACCATAAAAGTATATTATTTGCAGACGACATATCTATTATTGTAACATCGGATAAAAAAATCTATACCTGACCATGAATCTGAAATAAACAACACAATTGACAACATTATAAAATGGCTAGAGACAAATTATTTAAAGCTAAACCTAAGTAAATCGAATTTCATGCAATTCAACCAATCCAAACACACTAAACATAATTTTAAATTAAATATCGATAAAATAAAGGAAATAACGCATACCAAATTTTTGGGAGTAGTCATAGACCAGAATTTAGACTGGAAATTACACATCGAGACCTTAACTGATCGTATCAATAGTTTTGCCTATGCCCTTAGAAAAATGAGAAAAGTTACTAACCTGCAAACAGCACTCATCACATACCACGCGTATGTAGCGTCTGCATTACGATACGGTTTAATAATGTGGGGAAATAGTACAGATCGACTTAGAGCATTTATGTCTCAAAAGAGATGCATCAGATCTATTTGTGGGATACCACCCGGTGAATCGTGTAGAGCAGCTTTTGTGAGCCTAAACTTACTCCCATTGCCGGGACTTTATATTTTTGAGATAAGCTGTTTTGTGAAAAAACATTTAGACCTATTTATGAAATCAGGTGACATAAACACAAGATCGAAAAGAGACCCTAATAGGCTCGTGTTAAATATAATTCCAAGATCTGCTAAATAAAGTAAAAGCTGTTTAACAATGTGTCTAAAGATATATAACAAAATTCCAAATGACATTAAAAATCAAAATATTAATATTTTTAAATCAAAATTGTATAAGTGGCTTATTGAAATGAGAATTTATGACATAAAAAATTTTATTGACTGTAGATTTTAAATAACTAATTATTACTAATTTTATCTGACATTTTCTATAAATATAATTTTTTTAATTTATTTTTATTGACATATAATTTATTAATGAATGTTATGAATATTATTGTAATTAAAAATTGTTCAGATTGTATTATTTACTTGATTGTTTAAGTTTTTGCATGCTATTTTCGATAGCGAGACATGTGCTCATCTAAATAATTGTATCATCCATAAATAGCGTGTTTTACGCAAATAAAGATTCTATTCTATTCTATTCTATTCTATTAATTAGAAAAATAAGAATAAGTTTTGGCTCAAACTAGGCAATTCAAGATAGTTTAATTTTTAAGCTATTGCATAGCTTCTGTCGCGGGCCTTGAGCGTGGAGACCGAATCCAGAAATTCCGTAACGAAAAAAAACCTAACACCCACACCCACACACTCGGGGCGAGGCACGATCGAACAATTTTAAATTTCCGAAATTTAAAAGAATTTAGAAGAAAATAAGGATTTTGACAGTATGGTTGCCTATGGTAACCATATCTGCTAAAATAACAGAAAAATTTAAATACAAAATTCAAAATTAGAAAATACATAAAATTATAAAATTAAGCTTTTGCATAGCTTCTATCGCGGGCCTTGAGCGTGGAGACCGAATCCAGAAATGCCGTAACGAAAATAACCTAACACCCACACCCACACACTCGGGGCGAGGCACGATCGAACAATTTTGAATTTCCGAAATTTAAAAGAATTTAGAAGAAAATAAGGATTTTGACAGTATGGTTGCCTATGGTAACCATATCTGCCAAAATAACAGAAAAATTTAATTACAAAAGTCAAAATTAGAAAATACATAAAATTATAAAATTAAGCTTTTGCATAGCTTCTATCGCGGGCCTTGAGCGTGGAGACCGAATCCGGAAACTCCGTAACGAAAATAACCTAACACCCCCCCACTCCGACCGGCACAGCTGTGATACTTTTTAGTTTTATAATTGCATAAGTTGATAAAAAATGCTATGCAATAGCTTTACCGCGGCAGTCTCCGAGTGCCACACGTCTTTTTTTTTACCACTGGAATCACTCTAAAAATATTTCAAAACACGCCATAAATAGGGCACATAAAGGCCACATAATATATTTGGCTACATTCAACAGGGTTGTCAGTCTTTATTTAAAATGCTATTACATTATACAATTTAAAGTTAGTAGAAATAAAGTCCTTGAAATAATTTGGAGTAAAACTTGAAATAAGAATTTTAAAAATTATCATTCACTCGACTAAACGACACTCACTGCTGGACATAGGCCTTCCCTAACGCCAACTGGAAAATCTCATCAAAATGTGTTAGGTATTATTTGTGTGAAAGAGAAACAAACATTCATACATCTATAGATACAAAATTTCAAGTATATAACATAAGTAAGGATAGAAAGAAACCTGTTCTTCGGCTGACAGGATCACGTAGACATATCATTAAATAGCACAAAGGCTACTTACATCCCAGGAAAAAATCATTGTTCCCGTGGGATATTAGGTACTAATAAATACCACGCGTCTAAAGTCGCGAAATCGCATTGTGGGTCTACATGTCGTAAAAATCGTAATGTAACCCTTGGTTTTAATAATTACATAAATAATAATAAAGGGCTAGTATTACAGATACGAGTACTTCAGTTTAAATAGATGTTTGTTACTTCAGAATGTCTGAACGGATCTAAGCGAAATTTAGCATGACGATAGAATGTCGGCTGAAACCACGCATATCTTAAGTGTGGTTGCGGTATTTACTTTGTATACCGAAAAATGTACGGTTCCCATGGGGAAGACGTACGCGTACCATGTCGCTAGCATTTAGCTAGTAATTGCATTTTATTTTTTATTTTATCTACAAATTGGGCGTTCTAGCGGCCCTGCCGTTGTCAGACGTTCTAAAGCAATAACTGGCAGTCTGCCATTGGGCTTGTTTGTCAAGTCTGAAGAGGTGCTCACATAATAGTATATAGTAGTAGGTAACTAGATATACCGAAGTGAAAATTTTATTTTATGTAACTAAACGAAAGTACCATATTGCCGGTATCAAATAAAATAGTATGGTGATATCGTCTCCTCTCGGCCTATATAGACGCAAGAGGCAACTATAGATACTGCCAGAAGAAAACTGCAGCTTACCCTTGTTACAGAAAGACAGTTTCAACCGTTTATGGGTATTTGAATATGATGTCATATTTAAGTATTACTCTTTTTCCTTTCAAACGACGGAAAAGTTACTGTTTGACAAGTGAAAGATTAGTGTGACTTATTTTCAAAATGAACTATGGCAATGATTATTGGATTCTGTACTTCAATAGTAACAAACGATACTATTATAGGATCATTTATTTGTCCGTCCATCTGTCTATCTGCCAAGAAAGTTTATCTCTAACGGCCATTTCCAATAACCTGTCTATCTTCAGTTTTATGGTTTAAAAACTTTTTTACTATTTCGAAGTAATCATAAAATAAGATTTTGTATTTCGAACTTTATTTAAATATCAAAAGAGGGCAAAATCGAACAAATTGCATTATATCACGGCAATTAGTCAGTTAATTAACACTGCAGATTCGTGTTTGGTTTTATTAAAAATGCTCGGCCACTTCTCAATTTCAGTGCGCCACTGTGTAGATTAAATCCGTTGATACTCATAGTTAATGTTCGGCCATCATAGAACTATCGAGTCGATGAAATTCACACGAATAATAGAAGCATTTGAAGAAAAACTTATTATTTTATTACTTATTTGATTACTTGAGGAGATTTCGAGCTATTTTACCAGGCATGCCGTTAGCTGGTTTTAATTACTATTGAAATTAATTGCTAAAGAATATTTTGTTTAAAAGGACAAATATCATATTGTTATTTCAGTCAGTCTGGTTTTGATCGAGATAAATTTGTTCTGAACGTTGACTCAGCCGAAACATATCCTCTGCTATAACAAAGACTTCCCTAAAGGATCTCCACAAAAAATATTGTCCTACGTCCTTCCCGTTTCCTGCAACTTACACGGGTTCGCATGCGGGTGGCGCGTATTTCGAGTTCATTGCTAGCTTTATTTGATAGGTCACTCGTGCCCAGCATCATCTTTCAAATATAGCCTGCAATGTAGGTGAATTGCGTGCCACCTGCAATACGGACCCGCGGGACAATAAAAGCGCGGTGACCTTTCTAGAAGCTTTTCGCCACAACACGGTCATCGGTTCTTCTTACTATGTGTCCTGCACGTTGCCACTTTAGCTCCGCAATTCTTCGAACTATATCGGTTATCTTAGTTCGCCTATTAACAGATTTCTTTACTTCTGATTCTATTACGCAAAGAAATATCAAGCGTATCCCGCTGTGCAACCTTGAGCCTTCTATGAGACCCAATGAACTACCACGTTTCAGTTCCAAGAGCAATACAATTTTTTTATCGATGTAATAAATAATAACAATCATATCGATATTGGAACTATCGATTTTGAGGTAGCTTTGTCTGTAAATTGGATTAAAATTGGTTCGTTTGCCACGTTAATTGGTATTGACAACAATAAGTCTTCACTGAATGAAAACGGTTACAAATGTAATAGTTTTTGATGTGATTAAGATATCTTACTATGGATAAATTGATACATCCCAACGAGTGATAACGGCCCAACCTGATCGGTTGTGAACTGTTTAAGATACATCCGTTAGCGAGGAATTATTGTGATGAAAGGATGAAAGAGATTTGTCCAGCTGTGGGCATGGTTTCGCTAGTAGGATTATTTATCATTTTAAGTGTTTGTCATTTAAAGTACCCATCATTGCTGTGGTAACTTGAATTCAATGATGGAGGCCTTTTTCCTGCAGTGGGACAATTATAGGTTGTTACTTTAAGTGTTTGTCACATAGCTCCACCTAAACGGCTAGACCGATTTAGATGATATTTTGCATGACTATATCAATGGGTTCCTGGATAGTTTGAAATAACAATAAGATTCTTTAGGTTGCGCTGCTTTTCCAAGCAGGACAGCATTTGCATCCAGCTACCCATATACATTATCTAACAGTGGAAAATCTCGCAACACGCTTTATTTTATATGAATTATCCATTGGCATTTCTTTTTTTAGAGCAATTAAATAAAAGCATGTTTGAAAGTTCATATAACTTTTTTTAAAATTTATTTCAATTAAGGTGACCCCGACGTAAATAATATTGTCTTACTAGTGCTCATACGTTATAAAGCAAGATAAAAAATATTTGCGATTGTAATTGAGAACTTTCTCTTTTTTTCAACGGCTGACCTCCTTCGTAAACCGAGGTATAGGGCATCTAGTTCAAACTTTTAACGAGACAATGCGCTAAAAGGAAGAGTACTAACAAAAAGTTAGTTTGCATAACCAAAAAGCTTTTAAAGCTCCGTTTTGCAACGAATATTTCATATTCACGTTTGTCACTTTTGCCACAGCACCGAGATGCGTAAAAAAGAAAGTTTGCTACCTAAATTGATGCTAAGAGGCTTGCGAAATGGATGAAGTAAAAATATAGTAGACGACCACTTAAAAACCACTTTTTTTGTGGTCTGCTTTGTCCAAGACAGTTTCAGACGTTTCATAAGTAGTGAAGAATCAGTGAATACAGTAAGTCAGTAACTTATTTAATACACCTAACATGAAGCTGTTATTATGTTTAATAATAATTGTATTTTAAAGACAATCAGTCCATAATCAATTGCTAAATATACACATCTGCCTGCGACAAAAAGGAGGATTTGGCATAATCTTTTCTAAATAAAGACGGAAACATATGATGCATGATTTCATGTGTGTGCAGTGACTCAAATTTAGTGGTTTTATTGTTTTCTTAAATTAAAGAGAACACTACATTGAAATGAGAGATAAAATTATGGATTTTATTAGCTTTTTTATGAGTTGTACATTATATTGTGGTTTATCCCGAAGTTGCGAACACTTTAATACGTTTGTTACTGGTAGACCTTAAACGCGGTAAAGTGATCGAGACTTAATTTTTGGAGCCTGTTCACTCTATTGTTCTATTCTTTTCTATGAGGCCAAATACAAACTATAAAATGTCTAACCGAAAATGGTCAACACCGTGAAGAGTTATGAGTGCATAGTCATTCTGAGAAATTTCAATTTTTCTACTATTTAATAAAAAAAAAGGATAACGCGTCCTTCTCCATTTTTCAACACCCCATGATAGAAAACCAGATTTTCCTTGCTAAAAGAGGTGATAATTTCAGGTAGCTCTACTAACAAAGTGAATAAATATTGACATTTCACTTGAACACTAGCTTTCACTGAAATATGTGCATAAAATGAAAAGTTGTTCAATTCATATGCGGAACTGCGCTACCGTTTAGCAGCCTTAAAGTTCCTTAATGTTAGGATATGACATTGTGATCATACAATCAGGAAACGGTGAATTTTACTACAATCGTTTTTGTGATGTTTCGAATAGATATTAGGTATGGCGAATAGATAGTAGTATGTATGAATGTTAATTAATCAAACTTTAAAAATCAATCTAGTCATTCTTCACTAATAAGTCGTCTACCGAAAACGTCTGTTTTTTATTTACAAAAATAAGCGATCAAACTCACTAAACTCAGGCTGTGTATGGTGATTAGATTAGAGGCTTAGTTTGGGCTTCTTATGAAAAAATTCATATGACAAAATTGTCGGCGTCCATAAATTACGAGGGGTGTTTTTTTTAATTTTCTGTCCCTCTCTCCCCCCCTGGTGAGATATCGTGAGATTTTATTCAACCACCTCTCCCATCCCCCAATCTCACGTGAGATTTTTCAAAATGTGGGTTTCTTACGTAAATTTGAATGACATTATTTTCTTTCGAACGAAATAGTGAATCTTAATCGTATTACGATTACGCTTAAGATTAAATCTTAAGCATGTGTATGTACAATCTGGATTAAATGGACCATAATAGTATAATTTTTTTTTGTTACAATCAGAAAAAAAATTGCGTGATATTTGCCGAGACCCCCCCTCTCTCCGACGTAAGATTAGATGAGATTTGACTTGACCCCCTTCCCCCCTTAAACATCTCATTTATGGACGCCCCCTTGTAGCTCCTGAATTATATCCTTTGTGGTTTCATTCATTAGTGGGCGCGAGATGATATACCTCGTTAGAACCTTGAACCACTTCTAGGTAAAAATAACAATAATGAAGTAACATCTTTCCGCTAGATGAGACCAGTGGTGGCGTTTTTTGTGTCCTAACACGTCACTGCCGGAGACTAGGGGGAGATCTTCTTCCAATGAAGCCGGGTGGCGCTCACTGCTTAAGTGAGCCGCAGCCAGAGGTGAAACTACAGATGACACCCGGGGCAGTAACGCCCGGTGCAATAACGGTGCGCTAATTGGTAGTTCCAACTTACAAATGGCACTGGAAGACACAGAAGGTGGTTTAGTGGGTAGGGTCCCCTGAAACCGGTTGAATCCTACATAACTCTTTGATTTCTCCTACTGTCGCTGTAAAAAGTAAAGGCCCCACTGCGAATAAAGGCCCCTATCATTAAATCCAAGTTACCAGAGCAATAATAGGTACAGGCGTAATCACTACGCTTGCAAAATGTGGGTTGGTGATCACGAACCCGAGAAATGTTCGAAAATTCAAAACTCTTGATGCCCGACCCGGGGATCGAATCCAGGACCCCGAGATCTTGGTCCGGTACTTAAGCCACTCGACCAATGGTGCTGTCGCAGAGTATATGTAAAAAGTCCCCAGAAGTTCTAATGAAAAGCCTGATCAAGTTAACGTTATTTTAATCTGAGCAAGTAATTACTTACAATTTGGTACAATAGATTAGCGAGCGAAGGATCTAGTTACAAAACCGCAGTGAGACTATTAGATTCTGAGCATTATTGCTCTTACATTGTTCCGAAATTTAGTAAGGGATTAGTGCTCAAGCCACTAAGGCAAGTCAGTGAACATTATTGAACTCTGTTAAAGCATTTAAGTAAGCTCGGGCTCCATTCAATGCGCTTACAATATGAACAATGGAACATATCGATAAGCAAAGTTTGGAGTTGTTAGCGAAGTCAATACTTTAGGGAACAGACCTCAAGCGAGCGTGTTCTCGAGTCCCTAACTGTAACATAAAACTGGAAAAAAACATATACCCAGTTCATAGAAAACGGTTTTTCTAGCTTTCTATAAATGTTTCATATCTAGAAACAGTTTGAATTGAAAAATTTATTGTTTCAGTATTTTCTTTTGCTTATTGTTAATGTTTCACATCGTTAAACCTTCCCAAAACTTTCGCAAATATTTCAAGATCACAATTAGCCAAAGAGACTGAGGACTTACTCCGCAACACAATGTCCGTATATTCGAATCCATCTGTCCCTGTCACTCATACCGATGTCTTAAAGTATCTGAAAGAGATAGATAAATACGAGCTTTGTGTTGCAGAGTAAGGCATCAGGACCAACGAACAGCAATAAATTGTTATACCACAAAACATTTCACTATTTTCATACAAGAAACATTTGATACCATTATTGATCATTTTGTATCTAGGCAGTTTAGTAGCACTAAGAGGTCTCTTAAGGCTGCCAGCAATTGGAAAATAATGAGTTGGAGATTGGAAAGACAGCATTGGAAAAGACGTGTACCAGGCGGTGGATTGAAGAAAGCATTAAGGCAATTAACTGATGTTAGTTCTAACATGAACTGAACTGAACGGCAAGATTAGTATATTAATTTAGCTACTTTCATAGCATAATGTCATACGGAATTTTGTTCTGAGGCTCAATGGATCTACCATTGAGTCAATTTTTATATTACAGAAATCGGCTGTACGGGCTATTTACTTCGACCCCGTGATTCGCTAAAAGAGCTTTTCAAAGAGATTAATATACTCACAGTGACTTCTCAATACATTTTCGAGAACTTTCTTTACGTCCGTAAGAACCTACATTTATTTATTAAGAAAGTGATGTACACAATTTCAACACCAGAAATAAATTACTAACCGCAATCAGACAGACTGAATAAAATTATATGGTCCTGATTCTTAACAAACTCTAAAATCTGACTAAGTAATATTTTACACAACCCTTGACATAAGCCAACAAAAAGTTGCAAACCGTTATTAAATAAATATCTATCGTTATTGTCAAAGCTACAAGTCTCTGCTCAATTTAAGGGATCATAACTAAATCTTGTTACTTCAATTCAATGATACATTCGCCTATGCTGTCATTATCTCCAGAGAGAACAACCAGTCCACAGGAACACAATGTTACGGCGGCTCATTTGAACTATTGCCGTAATTGACATGTTGCCCATGTAGTTAGCGAAAAGCCTTTACAGCCATACTAGAAAGTTTGACGAGTATATAAGACACTTGGTATGCAGGTTCATGCTCGGGCCCACTCTTGGTGGGCGTGATTGGGCCGGACCGAATGCTGCTGAGGGCGCCTGGCGAAGAGGTGAACTAGTCTGCAGTGTATGCAGACCCGTTACAGTGGACCTGATTGAATGAGGCAGATTTGGTTTCAAAGGTGGCTTTATAGGCTCAGACCATGGAATTCAAGTCGTCAAACTCTCCTATCTGGATAGGTGAAATCGGACTAGTGGGATATGTTTGTACGCACCAGCAAATAGCTAGGTTTCACGTTTATTTAACAGTGAGTATGTTGCTTGGAACACTCTGTAGGTGGGTTGGCAATTGCAGTTTGTCTAATCGGCTTGCAAACTTCACCATGCAAATACGATAACATTTTTTAAAGAAACATGAAGAAAAATTCCACCAGGCGGCGTTTTAACTTATGAACTGTCTCTGTCCTTGTAACTGTTATTGTAACATTATTATATATGCTAGCATAATTTTACGTAATAATTTTAAATTAATCATCATATTTAAGTATATTTTTTGTGTTCTGGAAAGTTTTCTGGAAGAGATTGCTTTTTACAACCGATCAAATTGTACACCTTTTTTAAAACATTGACTAATTGCTTTATTTGGTGAGCAATAAAGAGTACCTAGTCTTCCTAATTATTTTTTTAATCATAAATAATTTATATCATAAGATGCTATTTGTTATATTTGAACTGTGTAGGTCACATAATGCTCATGAATACTTTGAAGTGGAATATAAGCCTCTTACGTCAACCTCTGATATTGTCTTGTTATTGGCAAAGGAATTACAAATATTTCTTTGTAGCTGTAATTAATGCACTTAGTTTTGATTTTACAGTGTTTTGACTTTTTTGCCATTTTTAAACCAGTCTCTTACAAAAGAAGGATTTAGAAACTACCAAAGATATCTAAAATCTTCTTTGGAATGTTATTATAAACTTGTAAATATATTTTAAAATCAAAACTTCTTAGTATCTAAAATTCACAGTGCTGGTGCTTCGTCTTGTTGAATAAGATATTGGGACAGTGCCTAGGACTCAAGATCTAGGTGTAAGTTAGGGAGGCCTTAGCGTTCCGTTTAACTAACCCGCCTATTCAGATTAAGTAGCCGAAACGACTTTTGCCGATTTTGACATTCGTTTTAGAATTAACTGCCTAATAGCCCAAAAAGGAATTTGTCTGTATGATAAAACACTAGTATCATGTCCATCAGAAATCTTAAGTATTTTTATGCTAAGTATTTAGAATATCGCTAATTTAAATATATTAAATGTACAACAATCGACAGCTGATCAGGCTAAGCACTGGGGAATCTTTACTAATTCACTTATATGCGATTTTTTAAGGAAAATATATAGTTTGGTAATATGCTGGCCACTGTACATAGTGATTGAAAATAACTGAATAAAGAAATATCAGAAATTGAGTCAAAACTGGTCCAAAATTACCCAAAATGACAAAATCTATAGTTTTCTTTTTTGCAGATGACATTTTGTTTCATAAAGCTGATCAAAATTTAGCACATTAACTAACGAAAGACTATTCTATCATGTGAACAAGTCAATGACATATCACAGAAATTTTATAATGAACGTAACTTTTTTGGAAATAATTTCTTTTTCGTCTTTATGGCAGTAACTGTTTAAGTAAAGATTTAATGATTAAAGCTAACACTGCGAAACTAATTTTAGTTGGGTGTAAGATTGACTATTTTATTACTATTAAAACTGCATTCTACTGTGTCCGGAGTCTTTGCAGTGTTGCAATGGTTTGTGGACTTCATTGATGCTATGACTCAAGCAGTTGGTTATTTCTAACCATCTTCTCTACCAAAATTTGGGTGTCCTATGATTTATATGGCTTCACTTATTATACCATTACATATCAGTTTTCTTTGTTTACAATCTATTAGCTTTGACAAAACATTTTGCACGGAGAAATTTTCCCTATTCCATTATACATCGATGTTAAATATACCGCTAACAATACATTATGATAACTCATATTACAAGACATAGTGCTAAAAAAATCACACAAATGAAAAAATAGGCAATAGTTGCACAACTTTTCTGATAGATTTGACTTTAAATGTTGAAATGTGATAATGCTACGAAAATGATAAAACCTAAAGTGTTGTTTAGCATTATGTTTACAAACCATATGAAATACACTTTGAAACAGTAAGTATCATCAAGGTTTCATTAAAGACAATATTTCACTGTCACTCTCGTCAGCAAAACACGTAATTTTCCCTCACAAGTCGTTAATTGCGTATGTAAAGTATGTCAGAACAAGATAAGGCAAAGTAGGTTTAGTCCCGATAAACAACTAAATTATGATACACCGTAGAAGTCACATGCAAATTGTTTTAATAATCCCAAAATATGTTATTCAGTTACGTGTGGTATCTACCTAAAGTAGACTAGAACTACTTATTACTTTTATATAGACTTATGAGCGCCTCAAAAGGCACACTGGCAAGTGACTCCATGCCTCTTTTGCGTCATTGGCCATTTCCAACAGCAACCACCAATACGCCTGCCAAGCGTGGTGATCCTGACATGGAGATCCTTCTATTAGATACTTCAATATACAAGTATGTAGGCACAACTCGAAACAAGTAACCAATTGCAAAGAACTGAAAACTTAATAATTGAAATAAAAATACTTACTTATCTACTAAACAATATTATATATGTTTACTGTATCTTAGTAGACTCGTACTCACGTGACTGACAAGCTGACGTTAAAATATAATGGAAATTAAACTGTGATTTGTTAGGTAACGCTTCGTTAAGGATTTTCGGATTGCTACAGATTTGTTACTTTGTAAATTTTCTGTAAGCACTTTTATTTTATTATCTACACATTTTTGTTATCTGAACATGAGTCAAATAAATAGTATTTTATGTGGCGTACTAGTCGTTGTATGCCATAAATACTACATACTTACGTCACTTCGCTATGACGATGCCGATTGCGATTTGTTCTTTTTTTTTCAATGGGTTTTTTATTTGGATTCTTGCTTTGTCTTGTAACTGTGCATTATTAACGAAATAACCGTATAACTGACAAAAAATGTTAGCACCTAGGCAGAAGTACGCTATAAACTAACTTTTGCCAGATTCAAAGTCTGTAATAAACAGCTAGAAAATAAAATGAGGTTAGAAAACATATTAGATACTCACTCTCTTCGGCAGTCGGTTAAAACGTAATGAAACGAGGATTAATTCCGGGGATGAAATATTAAAACGTTTCGCGCTCGGAAGAAATGTAAATGTAAGTGCAACCAAATGCATTGCATATTTTAAATTTGAATAATCTCTTCCATTGCATTTTCTGCTGGGGCTTCAACCAGAACAGATTTTATGTTTCGACTAGAAATCCACCCTGGATTGCCACGGATACATTGTAGATATACTTATTTGAAAAGGATTGGCAATAGTAGCCAAGTTGACAAGCGAGTTGGCGATCCATAGGAAGAGAACGGTCTTTCATAATGCATGCAGTTAATACTTGGCATCAAACTTGTGGAAGTAAAACGGATTTTACCACTATTCACATCTTTTAAAAGTAAAATTTGTTTCGGATATTTTTGAACATGAATATCAAATCAAATCAAATTATTTATTTGCGAAAATGTGGGTAACAATAAGGTGTCAGATATGGAGCAAAGTACAAACACATTTACCATCACTGGCATGCAAAATTTTCGATATGAAATTATAATATTAAATTAAGGAAATAATAAAAATGTCAAATACTAATTAATTATACAAATAAATCACTAGTAAACCATTTTTTTTAAACCATGTAGGTACATCATAACATTCCAATCAATACTTAACAATTTTTTACACACAAGTACTCAGAGACCGAATAAAAACACTTGTACAGTAGCCAATTAAATAATTTAATTTTAAATTTATTGGAGGGAAGTTCAACAATATGCCGTGGCAGATTGTTATATATCCTACCCACCATTGAGTAACCGTTTCTTTTACATACATCTGTTTTGATAGGTGGCAAAACTAATCTGTTCGGGTATCTGGTTCGAATATTTACGACACAAATACTTTAAAAGAGACGTGTCATCTTGACAAAAAAGTTTGTGAGTTCTACTTTATAATTTTTTTACGGTCCGAACTACGAATATTTTGCTTATGTTTGCAACACTAGGTTCTTATCAATAATTATGGATTATTTTTTTAGTTTGTATTTGAATTACGGATTTGACTAGTGTTGTATGCGCATTTGATTGCCGTGAGCAGCACCAAAGTACTTATACTTACTAATTTAAATATTTATGTAAATATTTTATGATTTCCATTTGAACTAAATTATGTATCTTTTTTTTTTGTTTTTTGCATGTGATCAAGTTGGCGAAACTTGTGTTACTTACCACGCTTTTATTAGCTTGGGTTGTATCTATCTTTGGACATATTTTTTACCAATTTCTAGAAGTTTGATTAATTTGAAACTTTGCACACGTATCAAAGACCGATGATAATGCAATAATTTAATAACAGTTTCCCAGTTTTCCTCTGTAAGAGGGAGTAAAAGAGATAGAGCTAGCGCGCGATCTGTATCAATTACGATTCCTGCATAGCTTTGGACTTACAGTCGATAAAGAAGGAATCAAATCTTATAAACTAAACTAAAAAGTAAAAAATAAATTATAGTACAAAAAACTAAAAAACCACGCTTTTAAAACAGATTGAACTAAAAAATAAAAATAAAACTGTAGTAATCAATTGAAAAATTCTTATTATTGTACAAAAAGCGTTGAAAATTGATTTAGAGTGTTGTAAATATTTTATCAATAATTTACTATATCTGTGGATATAATGTAACAAGCCCCCCACGCTTTTTGTACAATAATATGAATTTTTCAATTGATTACTACAGTTTTATTTTTAATTTTTTAGTTCAATCTGTTTTAAAAGCGTGTTTTTTCTAGTTTTTTAAACTATAATTTTTCATATTATAACATTCTATGTTAGCGGAATAAATGATTTGATTTCATTTAAAAGCAGAATTCATTCCTCAAATTAGCACGATCAATTTAACTTAATCAAGGATTACTTCTATCATATACTGATTTAAGTGTTCTCCGGAGTTCCTGTGATCATGGCGCTTGCAACAGTGCCGAAATATCGGAAACTCATAATAAATAAAGTACATGGTATAAACTCCGAATCAAATAACTCTACTTCTATCATCTTCTTTAGCTAAGATGAAGCTGCTCTCAGGTAGTAGTATTAGTATTAGCATATTTAGAGGACAGTCGAAGCCTTTGATTGAAGACGCTACAACCTGTATTCTTTTGTCAATGCTTTATAGAGTCAGTCCTTTAGTATTTCACGAATTAAAGCAAAATGGGGTGTAGATATTATATTTTAAGCCAGCACTGGCATGGCACATAACAAGAAAATTTTATGCTTATAGTTAGTTTTTCTAAATAAATTTAATTAATACATATTTTACAAGTTTTTACAGTTGCGTTAAGGGATTTTCTGTTTCTTCTGTTTCAAACGAAAAAGGCATCTTTACACTCAGCTTTCATGTTTTCCTAAAACGAACATGTTTAGCTAATAACTGGATATACGTCTGCTCCAGACACAAATTCTGACGACTGCCCGGATGTTTCGGGCATTTCCGAATGGCAAATATTTTTAAAATGTAGCTTCCAGCTTTTTGAATACATTTAAAAATAGAATTCTTCTTTCAGTTTAAGCGGATATTCTATCCACATAAATAGATACGGCGTACGAATTTGCTGAAATACTGTAATGCTTTCATGTATTTTTTCATCAATGCTTTTATGATGGGTCAAAAACCCATGAAGTTTTTGAATACAATACAATAATCACAATTTAAACTTAATACTGACGAACCATTTTACTTTCTCATATTTTATGTTTGTACCTATATTTTTTTGTAAAACTTTATCTACTAGTAATTAACTTAGAATAAAGATTTTGCCCCGTTGGTCTAGAACGCCCCGTTGGTCTACTAGTGGTTTAAATACCGGGCCAAGATCTCGGGGTCCCAGGTTCGAATCCCGGGTCGGGCAACAAAAAGTTTCCAATTTTCGAACGTTGCTCGGGTTTGTGATCACCAACCCGCATTTGGCAAGCGTGGTGATTATGCCAGTACACCCATCATTGCTGTGGTAACTTGAATTCAATGATTGAGGCCTTTTCCCTGCAGTGGGATGATTATAGGCTGTTACTTTTTTTTTACTTTAAAGATTTTGCTTAACGTAGCGTAGTTTGTAAACTGTCAATCACAAAGACCGAATCAACAGATTTTTCAATTTTTAAAACATACATACATAGATACGAGTGACAATTGTGGATCTACTCTGGCAAAGGGAGTGAGTTTGCAAACTGAGACCGATAAACAATCGGGAACTTGTTAGTGAGCCTTTGAGAACAGATTTCTGCCGCAGACACAGCCTAAACAGAAAAGCTACTATAATACAATAATAGAACAGTATGCAGGTTGACCACCTACCGCTAAATGTCGATTTTTTTTAAAATCGAGGCTCTTTTACGAGGTGCATTCAATGTTTAAAATTGATTGTCATGGCCACTGAACATGATCCTGTAAAATGAATCAACTAAGCATTCATTGATTCACCGTTTGGATTTCATGGTCATTTGCATTGCTGTAAAAGGTACTTGGGCAAAATCAGGTAAAACATTTGTAGGTTAAGAATGGCTGCTTCTTACAGGCGTCAGCGGTCACTTTCACTACCCAAGTGACCTCCTCTGTTTAACCATTATTTGAAAATTAATTGAATTTTACCATTACTATAATCCCACTTATACGTTCACGTTAAGTAGGATAAAGAAGGACTTTGTGGATTCTAGTACTTATACCGCATATAAAATAATTAAGTAACCATTTTCTGTACAAACAGGCATGTGCTTGGCCGTGCTGTACAGTACGGAGTCTAGAATATATCTTTATAAAAATAATTTAGCTAGAATTGTGGCAATGCCTACACTAATGCTATTCAATTCACTTCGAATATTTTCCATCGCAAAAATATCTATTAAAATATCACAATAGGCATGGGAATATGACACGTACAGAAACCGATTACTTGTTCGAAATTTACTTGACAGAATTTCAGTTATCCGAAAAATAAAGCCCGACTTTTCTTTTGCTATATGTATCATTTGACATATTTTTAGTCCATCGAAATATCCCTTGACATAAGTATCATTTTACCGAACTACGTTTTATCGATTTTCATGATAACTTTTTACTGCTGGCCGAAGTTCCATTTGAACTTTTTTCACTTAAGTACTAGATGGCCTATTTGCCCTAGGTTAATTTAACTTAAATCAAATTTTACCGAATATTATTAGGCTACAGTTATTTACATGTTAGTAGGTGCCCGACAGCCCGACAGCCCGACTCGCCGTGGTCCTTTGCCGTGGTACTTGTCTGCCCAATATAGAGTGTAATTTAATAGTCGGAGGCGCGGAGGGAGGGCAGCCTCCGCCCGCTGTAACGAGGCGCAGAACCCGTGCCAGTTGGAGCGGCTGAGGCTGGTCGATCGAAGGTGACCAAAAGCCGAAGCTGCGGCGACGAGTGTGGGTGATTGAGCTTTGTTACGTAAGGGCAAAGAGGCTGCACTTCCCGGAGCGTACTGTACGTTACACGTACTGTCTCGTTAACTGGCTTGTGTAAACCTCTTGGAAATATCGGCATGCAAAGGCGTAAATAGCATGCAAAATGTGTCCACATTCACCCGCTACTTCCACATGCCATTGCCAAGTATGCACGCTAACGTTCTGTTTTACAGGCATATGTATCGTTGTCTTTAAGGCCATGTCTGACCTTCTTCTTAGATTAGCTCTAGACTGCTCAATTTAGGTGTGATTGTGATGAAGATGGATGTCTAAATTGACTGGTCGGGTCAATTTAAGAAACAATTACTTTTAAATTGGTTTTGGGTTCTGAAGAAACAAGCAGTTATAGTAGTGCTTCGGCAGACACGTCAAGTCATTGTTCCCGGCTTTAGGCACAAGATTGAAGTTGTAGAACAAGTCACTTCTTAGACTAGAAATAGGCGACTTGAGAAATACTGACACCAGGTTATCATTGAAAGATAGTCATATGGAAAAAAAATGAAATTATTGTTAAGTGTGTTTGATGATATACTTGGACTTTGACCCAGCCGAAGCCGTTGAAATTAACGAACAGACAACCGAGACAGGTCGGCCTACAACAAACTGGAATGATATATGATTACCTACTAAGTTTTGGGTACAACTTTGGTAGATAGTGCCCTATTATATTGATGTCTTTAGACGATTTAAATGAACAAATTTACGATTTATATTAATACTTTTTTACATTAAAATTATTTATTCTATAGTACAGCTGTTTACGCGTAAGGTTATTAATTTTTGTTGCGAATTCGCGACGTTAAGATGCCCCAGCCTGAAGCACCATCGTCTGTACTTGAGCTTTGAATTATCTTAAAAATGTGCCCTAAGTAATAAGTAAAATACTCTAAAACCATAAACATTTTGTAACAAACCTTTGAAAAGGTTAATATTATCCAAATAACCCCGTATTTCGACTAGTCTGTTTCTGTTTGCGGGTCCCATTCAGTTGTTGTAATAGAAGCTGGCCAGCAATCTAGAAACTAGTTAAGAGCCTTTGAGTTAGATTGCGGGTACATTCAAATCAAAGCTTTGTGGGTTCGATGCGCATGTGATACAGACCTTACAACTGATTGACAAGGCATAACAAGCTGGTCATCAAAGGAATTAAATGAATCTAATCAAGAAGCACAGGATTTGAAAAGTGGTCGAGTAACTTGATAAAGTACTTGCTGTGACCTTGTGGCTGAGGTGTTTTGAGTTTGACACAATCACACGGTGACCGTCATCGTCATCATGAGTCTACATCAGTCCACATCTGATGCATTACTCTGCAACACGAAGCTCGTATTTACAGATATATCTGTCTCTTTCAGACACTGTAAGACATCTGTATGAGCGATAGGGACGGATGGATTAGAATATACAGATATTCTGTTGCGGAGTAAGGCCTCTAGACTCAGGCCTTTCCAAAAGAAGGATTGTACCATAATCACCACGCTTGGCAGGATCTCAGTTTGGCCAATGGTAGACAGAGACGCTTCTACCCGTTTTCTTGCTGTACCTAATATAACGATTAATATAATCGACGACCATTTGGATCAGCGGTAGTAATCGCTGCTTCTGAGCCATGGGTCGCGGGTTCATTCCCCGCACAGTACAAATATTTGTGTGCATGAACATGTCTGTTTGTACTGTTTTCTATGTATTATAAGTATGTATTTACAAAAAAAAGTATTTAATTATATAGGTTTATCGATTGTCTAGTACCCCATATGACAGGGTACCTAATAGTAGCTTATTTTTGGACTAGATGCTCTGTGTGGCCCAGTGAGGCATGTCTTAAATATTTATTTATTTATTTATTTATTTATAATAATTCGGTTAGTCGCCTCTTACGACACCTCATAGGATCACTTTGTTGTCCGTCCGTCTGTCTGTCAGGACCGTTTATCTCGTGATTGCGATGAGGCATCGATTAGAATTTAATTCCATGTACTCAGGTCTACAGTCCCTTGAAGTTATAAAAAAACTTCACAGTTAACGTAAAAAAGATACGGCTGAAAATCAAAATTTATAGGGTTCTTTGCGTGCATTTAGGACTATAGTAATTGAATTATAAAAAATCGGGAAAAACTGCGTGAAATGATTCCTGAACTATTTATAACCCTTGCATAACAAACATGTTTAAAACACTTGTCCGATTCGCATTTGTCCGTTTTTTTTTACTAGAACAGGTTTAAAGTGATCAGTGCAATTTTAAAAGAACGGCAGCAAGTAGACGAACTTGAGATCTAAATTTTTTTTAAATGATTTTGATCGTTAAGTAAGTCAACATGTGCTCTTAAATTTTATATCCTTTATGCAGAAACAGAAAAAAATATGTCCAAATGCGATGTATGTACTGTATAGTATTAAATAACTTTCATCGACCGAGTATCTTACTAATACGAGTATTATATAATGTGAATGTTCGGATGAGTGATTGTTACTTAATCACGCTAAAATGACTGAACAGATCTTGAGCAGTGATTGTCTAGGGCAAAAAAAATATAGGTACCATATTTTTTTATTAGTTGTTAGACTAACACACTTTTTTAGGACACTTTAATTAATGAACACTATATGAGCATTGCCTGAAATAAATATTTTTTATTTTATATTTATTTAAAAAAAATACATTTTCCACTTTTTATCCTTAAATTTCTGCTGCGAATGGTTATTCGCATAATATAAATAAGATCGCAGATAGAATAATAATTCTAAGAGGATTTCAACTCGAACGAAGTCATTGGTAACAGTTAGTGTTATATAAAAATATGCATACTCAACTGACGGGTATGTATGTAGATAAATTCCGTGTGCAACTAGGATTTAGGTCAACGTGCCAATTGACCAGAGTACGATATACGGCCGGCACGAAACAGATTCATGGCTGTCTTGAGTCACATTCAATCTAGGCATTCATGAAGAACTAACAGCTGAATAGAAATGTGATAGATTTGTTTGATTAAAATTAAATTAATTTAAGCAACACGTGGGGCGTTGCATGAATTCAATCTTCTATACATATAAAAATAAATATATGTTTTCCTTGAACAGAGCATCACTCCTGAACGGCTCGACCGATTAAGAAATTTTTAAATGCTATATTTTATGAGTGTTTTTAACATGTGCATTCCCATTGAAGGTCCACATTGGAATTTTGAGCTTTTAAATGTGTCAGCCTATAGTAAAAGTTCTCAAACGATTGTAGATTCAACCTCTAATTTGTAAAAGTCTGCACTCGAAAGTTACAGTCGGTTAAAGGTGGACCCTCAGTCGTGACTGACAGGTAATTTACAACTGCTGTAAATGGCAACTCTTAGAAAAATATTTGTAAAACTAATTTCATTAAATGTCACTCCTTCCTGCTTACTCAATAAGAAAAAGTAGCATGTAGGAGGTGGTCTCTCAATTGATCGCGGTAAGTTCACATTAAGTAAGAACCACCGTTAATTCGATCTAGACCACCATCACCAGCCTGAATCAGTTCACTGCTGGACATAGGCCTCTAGTATAGAAGCGGTAATAACCTTTTTAAAAAGGAAAACCTATTGAAAAGGTTACCCATGTGATAGGGTTACCCTATTGATTGGGTGGTGGGATCTACCTCCTATTAGTCCACCCTGGGCAACAGCATCTTTGGTTTACTAACCAATGATGACGGCTAACAGATCCCTCTGTGGTTGTAAGGCTTCGTTAGAGGCCGTCTGGATGCTACCCTCCTGCCGGAGTCCAGCGCCAAACAGTTTTTCTGTGTTCCGCTGGTGTGTGGGAGAACTAGTACCTCTGGGTAAGCTCGCTCCATCTTAGGCTTATTCTTAACCGTATAGTTAAGTATGTAGTCAAGAGCAAGCCCATTATTAATAAAAAAAAAGTAAGCTTATTAGTCCGGTAATCTTTTAAATAAGGTTTAACCGCTTACTAAAAAAATGACTATACTAAATTATGACTTGCGCATAGAAATTAAAGTTGCCTAACAGCATTCCAAAACACTTTATAGGGTAAGCCTATTAAGGGGTTTTCAGTATTGGTAAGCGCTTACCTGGATTTATCGTATTGTTTGGTTTAGCATATCGTCGGGGTAAGCTCGTAGATAAGCTTACCTTTCAAGCTTACTTTTCGAATAGGGTTTTTAAATATAATCGTGACGCATAACAGGCGGGTTGACAAATTGTGGAAAGAAGACGCTGCTTCTCATAGATATCAGCTAAAATTTTATATTTCTATATTATGACACAGATAGTCTCCTCTTACGGCACACATAGGAAGAGAAGAGATAGTGCTATTATTATTCTAACGTGCCAGCACCACACACTCCTTTAGTCACCTCTTCAGACACCCATTACTAATTTTGATACAACAGCGTGTCTGTGACGAAAGGCGAAGATGGCAGAGGAAGTGATTTCCCCCGATGAATAGTTGTACTAAGCCTTTGAGGCAGGAACGAAAATCAAGTTCCATTTGTAACGTATTGAGAGCTACTAGTTTTAATTTTAGATTTTAGGGTAAGCTACATGTTATTAATTAATATTTCTATTCAGAGTTAATACAGGAGGTATTAATAGTATGTTTATAATAAACATTACGGTTTATATGGTTTATGAAGTTACTGATGTATCATTCATTAAAAAAGGTTTAAAAAAAGTCCTGTAATAACGTTCAATTTAAAAAATAATTAACAAGCTAAGTAGGTATTTCGAGCAGGTACCAAAGCACAAAAAATAAAAATAGACACAATTTACGAGTAGGTAGTAACTTATAAAGATTAGTTTATTGTATATTTAGTTAGCATAAAAGTTCATCAGTTTTGTCTTAGTGGTAGTTAAATCAAAAAACATCAGTAAAAAAAACTATTTCACCTTCAAATGGCAGCCATGAATACTACTTCAATTACGGAACCTAATCCTTACAAAAGCGTTTTGATTCATACCCACACTGAAGCTTCCTTAGCGAAAAAATACGATTTTCCGTTATCCAAATTTCGTGTTCGGATACAAACTCCGTAGACATGGCTCAGGGAAACAAAGATTTATAGCAATAGAGATGGCCCAATATTATTGAATAGAATTGAATAGTTTTTTTTTTGAAAAACGAAGGAACCACACCTTCTACCAAAACAAGGGCTTTAAATAACTACTGATTTTGGGATAAGAACAATGTATGTAATGCTGTCTACGTTAATCATTTATCACCATAATAAAGTTTCAAATTACAATAAAAACTCACTGAGATAGAGACATTTACTGTATTAGATACACAGTATAAGTTTTTATTTCAGTCGTCGCTTGCGAGGCAAAGCTATATTTTTGCACATTTCAGGTAATATTTTTAGTAAATTAGAATTTGTTAATAAAACCTAGCTTAAATGAGGTTCACAAGTCACAACTTTTTAAGCTAGAATATTGTATTTCCTGTTAATTTTAAGTAATACTTTGGGTACATTTTGATGCACTACCCGTCCTCGCTCTACGGATGTCGTAAGAGTCAAATAAAATAGTACTGCTAAAAGAAAGCGGGTAACAATATTTTCTATTTACTGTTGGCCGAACTGCAACTGTCAAATACCTGCCAAGCGTGTCTGTTATTACAAAATCCTCCTGTTAAAGTAAGGCTCCACTGTTCAAAAGGCTAGTGGGCTGATGATGACGTGCTTCAGGACAAAAGAGTTAGGCGCATGACAGCTTCAAGACACGAGATGTCATTAAAAATAGGCAGGGGACTGCCTAATATTTAATCCCCGTAGGCTTAGTGGTTTAAGTACTGAGTCAAGATCTGGTGGTCCTGAGTTCGATCGGGCAACAAGAGTCTCAAATTTTCGAAAATTGATCGAGTTTGTGATCACGAACTAACCCACATTTAGTAATCGTGGTAATTTTAGCCTTTGCCCATCATTGCTGTGGTAAGGTGAATTCAATGATGTAGACCTTTGCCCTGCAGTATGATGTAACTTTACTTTTAACCTAATATTAATTAGAATGGTGATAAATTATGATACTTGGTAAATCCCTACTACTGACGGTTACACAATTAATACTATAGGTTCATACGAATTATTTAATTATAACGAAAAAAGTGTAATCATAAGACATATAAATGCTCAAATACTTAATAAGAATAACAAATTGGCAACAGAACGTATTAATCATAATATTCCTGCCAAAAGCTGGTACACAATTGATCGTCACTATGATAGATAGATAGATAGAACTATCAGAAGTAGACGGCCAGCAGTGTCTTTTCTCTACCATTGATTGGCCAAAATTCGTTCGCCAACCCGCCTTCCTAGCATGGCTATTATAGATAAATCTAAGTCTAAATCTGTGTCCAACAGTGGGCTTATAAAAATATCGTCGAGAAACCGCATTCCTGTCATGTGATATACCTTACTTCAGTCAGAATACTTAGATGTATTCACTAAAAAGTTTACAGAATATTTTTACAAAAGTTTATAACTAAAAGCCCAAACACATTTTATATCTTTGTAGGAAAGATATAAACTTGGTATAACAAATTGTTTTCAAGCAACTTCGGCGTCGAGACAATGTAAATAGGTACAAGGGGAGGACGTGTGACTTGCGAAGTGATCTGATACTGTGTTTATGGAAATCCTTCGGCGAGAACACAGGTCATGATATTTTTAATAATAACGACACGATTTATTTTAGTTATATAACTTAGTCGTTTTTATAAAAATAAATTAAATAATAAAAAGTACTGTGATTGAGAAGAGACAGCATGACCCAAATTTTTTGATTTATTGTAAGTATATAATTTAACACAAAAAAGTTATAAATTAAATATAAAAACTAACACACATTTCTCTCGTTATACGCACATACTTATAATGTTTAGATACTATCTCTAACATTTTTAAATGAAAAAAAGTTCATAAACCGGATACAGTAGTACTCATATTTAACAGTGATACCTACACCTATTAGGTCACAAACATTTTGCTTTAAATACATGTACAAATTTTTATAACTCTCACTGCGAAACGTCAGTTATTTCATTTGTAAAGGATGTTTGTATGTCGGATTGATGAATTCGAAAGTTATTGGGAAGCTGGGTACCACTTCAAATTAGTGAAAGTTTCTTATCAGCTGGTAAGTTATTATGTGTAACACATTGCGTAACAATGTCTTTGAATTATTGTCTTTTTTTTGTGAAATAGTATTATTATTTATGATCCTTGATAACCTGGGGTCTAGTTCATAATCATCCCGAAAAAGGGGAAAAGGTACTCCTTCTCGAAGCAGTTTAGACCATTTTCGACCCCCTATTCGTTGGGAATGAAACTAGAAGCCTGAATTTTCAGTGACCGAGCAGGCATTGAATCGATATGCTATCCAGACCTTCTTCTAGCAGGAAGCGATTGATATCAATCAATCTTTGGTAGAGTACAATTTTAAAAAGCTAACAATGTTCAAAATTTTCGTTTTATCCAAATACAACAATCAGTTGCATAACACCTTTTTGTGATTATGCTACTAAAATTGAATTGTAATCTTCAATTTTATACAATAGTAATAGACGAACCATACGCTTTATGTCTTTCAAAGCATTACTTTAATCCCATCACTCTTCTCAATCTAAGCCAGCTTAATATTATCGTATGAAATGCAACGATCGAAAACCGAACATAGCCTGGATCACCAACAACTACCAAAACGAACAAGGTCTCTAATTAAATTAGACGCTGTCACGCACACAATAACAATACGTATTTTTCAAGCGTAAATCTTACACATTTCATCACATCAGTCAGACTTCTAGCTTCAACATATGCAGTTAGATCCAGTTTAATGAGTACACGGTAAATGCTTTAATTTTCTTGCTGACACAATTCGTGGAAGACAACCAGTGGATTCATTAGGAAGCGCGTCTTTCTGTTTGTCTTTGTCAGATATTTCTCGACAATTCTTGCAATATTGCTCTGCTGTAATATAATTATAGCCACTTTTATTTAAAGGTCTTCATTGCAATGAGCACATAATGGGGAAAACTGCAGTACTTGATTAAACTAATAAAATATATAATTTTTTAAAGATTTAATATTCTTAATGTTTTAACTTTAATTACTAATATGGTCGGTCGAATCACGCCGCTAATTCTTAGGGTTCCGTAGTTAAGATCAGGAACCCCATTAGCTTCACTATGGACATTTGTCTATCTATGACTACTATAATTGGCCATAGGTTCCTATAGATAATATGATTCATGTGGGTAACGTAAAAAAAATTGTGCTATTTTTGTTAGAGTCAAGGTTGCTTTCCTCTAACTAAGGTTCCGTAGATCAAAAGGAAAAACGGAACCCTCAGGATTATTTCGTCCGTTCGTACGTCTCCGTTTATCTTGAGTACGTTTATCTGAAGAACGCGGGGATGTATGAAGTTGAAATTAAAACCTTAGTACTCAGTCCTACAATCCCTTGAAGCTGTGAAAAGTAAAACTTCTTCAAAACAAAAATACGGCCGTTTTTGCCGCAAGAAGGTACATTTATTACGGAACCCTTTACTTTACATACCCTTTTAAATTTTGATTTAGTGATTAGGAATCATCAAATCTAAAGGGTATTTTCCGTTGACCTAAAACTATGTTTGACTAATTATTTAAATCTAATGAATTTATTTTGATTATGATATTGTAATTTTTTACTTGAATTCAATTGATTTCATATTTTGCATGCCCAAGCTGGGTGAATGTGTCCTGTACTTGTGATGAAACCATATTATGTAAGATCTTTGTTACCACATTCTTGCGAAATAAAAATATTCTATTCTATTCTATTCTATTCTATTCTATGAAATTTAGCAAGCAATACCGTTTTATGTTACAAGTATAGGGAAACAAACAGAAAAATATACATTTGTAACTAAATAAAAAAAAACAGTCTTTATAATAATATACAGTACGCAATTAGTGATGATTTAGCGAGGTGAGAGGTAAATCATCAAGGTGAGAGGCAACGATACATCATAACACGTACGTACAAATTTGTATGGGACCCTCCGCAGAAGAGCCCGACTCGCACTTGACCGGTTTTTCAAATTGAGAACATAAATATAAGTTTAATAAAATTTAAAGCAAACTAATAAAAAAAAATAATGCAATACCTACCTACTGAAGCGTTATTTAAAAACGGATTCCGGTGTCAACGTTTTGTTGTTCCGAATGAAAGATTTTTTCCTTAAACATTCAAATTAAAATGGCCCAGGTGTACCAAGGCGTACGCAGCAGAATTTTTCGTTAATTGGGGACTAGGTTCTGATTTACGGGGTTTACATTTGAAGCATATATTTAAAGTCAAACAGTTAGATTTTTACGAAACATTTTTACTCACATTGAAAGAATAAATTCAATACTCCGTACATTAATCAATTTTTTTCTGCATTGGGCTTACATTTTAAACGGATTGTTAGTTATTTAAAAATATATAACGGGATTTAAACGCGAACATCCTTTTTTTTTGCATTGGATTGTTAGTTTTTAGAATCGTACTACGAGTAAATATTTTGTTGGTTTGTATGATTTTTTTCTGGGGTTATAAAGAATTTATCATTTTTCTGTGAAAACTAGAATCAATTAATAATTGTCGTTTTAAATCCTCCTCATAACCTTAAGCCTACCGGGCGACTGCTCTAACCAATCTCTTTATTCAAGATTTTTTACGCTATAAGCCAGCGAATTCTCTTCGTTAATTTTTTGTGTGTCTGAATTATTAACTAACGATATTGATATACAGAATAGCAAAATTAAGTTTAATGTTAATACAGTTAAATTTTATATCATAACATGGTCTAAATCAGTAATAAATATCAAAGAAAAATTTATTATAAAGAAAAATATATTGTAAATAAAATAAAACTACACCATAATAAGATGATTGAATTGGATTTGATAAAATAAAAAAACAGTTCTTCAACTCCTTCCAAAAAAGACTACCTTATTGGGTAATTAAACAGAGACATTGACGCTAATTATTCTGTAAATCTTGACTATTACCACAGAAGTAATAGTAGTAGTAATTAAGTAATAGCACTACGTACAGAGGGCTCACTTGCTACCTAAATGCACGCAAAATTGAATCTTAACGTGTGAAACAAGCGTTTATTTTCCGTTGAATAACCTATAACACCGCGTTTTCGCACCCAAACCGGTTCCATTTCGACATGGCAGCAACAACACAGGGTTTCCACTTGCAGAGTACAATTAGCTATTCAGTGATATAGATAAATATAAAAGCCAATCAATAAAGGTAGCTGTGGATATTACTTAATTTAAATAAGATAGAAGTCATTGATCATTGCAAAAATTACAGTAAATAATCACGCCCGACGCGTTACGCGGACGAGCCGAGCGACAACCCATACCATTAGTCCTCCATGGGAGGCGCGCCACACGCATACCTAAACTGCGGAGTAATAGCAGGGTTGCTATTACTTCAATACACCTATAATAGGTATTATGTTGTCGGTATTACAACATTGGTGCTATATTAATAGCTCACCAAACTGAATATTATTGCTTCAGTTTAATTGATAAATTAGGGTCGTACGTTAGTGATTATAGTGGTTATTATATTGTATTTTATCAAGAATCGACCATTTATTAATGAATGGTGCGTGCAATTCAAAAGTCGGTGTCAAGACAACGAGTTTAACCTTGCACTTTTTATACTTTCACACGAAATTTAGTAGAAGTCAAACTAAGCAAAAATAAGTAACCAAGCAGAGTTGTACTCGTGTACCTATTAGATTCCTACCTACCTAATCTTTACTTTCACTAACCATTATAATATGATGGAACCCAAGTGACAAACTTCTTAGCGTTCTAGGATTCACCGTGCGTACGGGAGCCGGGTCCATCGTGTGGCAGAAAGAGAAACTCCAAGCAGCTCCCGGGACTTGTGACACGGGTGTAGGTTTAAGAGGCCCCTTTCCATTGTACATCAACACACACCTTTACTACTCATGTTTCTCTGCCTGCCCAGCCAAATCTGATACATACCTGCTAATGCAGCTTTATACATTAGCTTTAGTATAAAACTTACTTCAATAATCCATATAAAATACCTTCTATATGTCGCTTAGCAATAGTTAGCAATTTTAAAAAAAATATTGCTGTGCTATGTAGCATAAATAATATAATGGATATAACAGTACGTAACGGTAATCCGATTTTCGTGAATAAATATGTGATATTTACTCATGTGACCCAACTGCGCACCAAATCATTGCTAAACTTAGTCTCTTTCACACAACCTCTCGGTACGAGACAAACTATGAATTAGACAATAGTAGTACCAAGTTACAAGTATAATCCGAAAAAAAAAAACGATTTAATCTACTGGCGTAAATCTTACTACAGAACTGCTCTCTTCTCACTACGGTAAAATAAAAACGCTGCCCGTTCCGCTTCACAGTATGACCTCTTAGCCATTCCTTGTTCCAATCTCGGCAGCCCACCAACATGTCGTACGAGAGATTACAATGTAATCGTTACGGTAACATATTGTATTAGCCGCATATCTCTTGAGCCATAGTTTGAAAACTGATTTGAGTTTTTTTGTTATATGATGGAAGTACAAACTTCAACTTAAAGACATGCCACACTGGGCCACACAGTCATCTGGTCCGAAAATTTGCAACTACTAAGATTATAATAATATAAGCTTACTAGTTGCTGAGCTTAGTAAACCGATAAGCCCACTTAAGTAATATTTCTTTGTAAATGTATAACATCTATTACATAGAAAAACACCCAGCCTAGTACATACAATCAGATATGCTTATGCCCACAAAAATTGTATTATGCGGAGATCGAATTTCCGAGTTAAGTCGTTTTCTTAGCTCGAGAGCCGGCCACGAGTTGAACCGCGATAATTAAAGAATTACTGAGCTGAAGTAGAAGAAACAATGGCCATTGGGGCTGTTGTTTTAAAAAAGCAAACGCGCACTTAACGACAATCTGTCGGCAGCTGTTTCCTACTAGGTGGACTGCCAATCTGTTGATAGTCGTGGTATCCCATGGATACAGGAGGCGTGGTTCAGACCTTTTGTGCAGAACTTTAAGGGAGGTACATGTCTGGCACTGGGCGTCGTATTGTTATCTGTTATCTATAGAAAATAAGTGCCTAACACACTAAAAATCACTGTCTATTATATATTTTATATTTCCTGGCACCAGAGCATCTTCTATATGTAGCAAAAAGAAAAACCATTTTCTTCAAACAGTTTGAACTATATTACACCTGACAACGCGTGCTCTATAAAGACAAGATACTAAGTAATATTGGCCTTACGTCAACGTTGGCGAATTGATTGATTGGATAACCGAACAAACATTTGAACAAACTTTGATAGCAACACTGAACTTTTTTTCTCTCGGAGGGAAACAGGGCATGAGAAAAAAGTTAGGCAAAGATAGCAATCCAGTGATTGAATGTTTTAGAGGTTTTACTAAGGTTCTTAATTTGTAAAAAGCCATTAGGTAATTGGTCACGTTAAGCACCAATTTTTTTCTGGTACAAGAGTACATTGTAATATTAACAGCATGATTGCCAAACGTCTATCTGATGTCAAGGATGAGTAAGAGGTAGGCTGCTTCGTACAGCTGCCTTTCAGTAAAATGTTTTCTAACGAATGAAATTTTAATACAACAATCTACGAGACAAAAAACAAATGACGTATTTGACGTATAATCTTTTGTCATTCCTTACGATACTATTCATAAGTTGTTTATTTTCCCTTCATATCTTAACAGGCTTAGGACCGTAAAAATTACATGTTGCATATTATAAATATTTTCAGGTGAAATCTTGACTTCAAAAATGGTCTCTAAATACGATACTGGACGCCTATAAAATTTTTTGAAGATGATAAAAAGTCACCTGTATTTTCGTGGCCAGTGAAGCACTCATAGAACTGCAATGGTTTCCACATGAAACCAGCGTCATGGTTAACTCATGATAATATTACCGCTATATTGACTTTTTGGTTTAACTTGGCAATTTGTTTTTATTTGTTGTTATTAAATGATTTAAACGATAATTCCTTTGAATTTGCGTTAAAAATTAGAAACTTCATACTTGCATTTAGTGCTAACAATTAAAAAACATTAACATAAGGGCTAATTAGCATTTTTATTACTTAAATAATGAAATATAGTTTATTTTAAAACGCACGCTGATAATATTGTACTCAAAAAATGTAGGTATGTATATGATAAAACCATTAATCCGTAATCTGAATTACGAGTCCGATAACTCCCTCTTTTGAATAAATGTAAGATTGTTAGTCTTACAAATAATATTAATCACCGAGAGCTAGAGTTCTCTTAAATCGCCTAAAGAAGTTATCTGAAAGGATCCTGCCTGAAACCCAGTTTGGTTTCCGTCCGGACAGAGGCACGTGCGAAGCGATATTTTCCGTACGTCAACTACAGGAAAAGAGTAGAGAACAGGGTCGTAAGCTGTACCTCTGCTTTGTTGACCTGGAGAAGGCTTTCGACAGTGTGCCTCGGGAAGCCCTATGGTTAGTGTTAGGTAAGCTCGGATGCACTGAAAAGTTTGTGGGACTTCTTAGACTCCTACATGACGGCATGCAATGCTGCGTCTCTGTAGACAATGAACAGACAGACTTCTTCCCCGTTACCTGTGGGGTGAAGCAAGGATGTGTCTTAGCACCAACTCTGTTCGCCTTATACTTTGCAGTGGTAGTTAGAGAAGTCTTACAAATTGTTTCCCAAGGAGTTCGCATCCGCTTCCGCACCGACGGCAGCCTTTTCAATCTGGCTAGACTTAAGGCTCGCACCAAGGTCTCACATGCACTGATTACTGAGATCATGTATGCTGACGACTTGTGCTTCTTAGCAGAATCCCCAGATGGTCTACAACAGCTGATAGCCGCTTTTCATCAAGCCTGCCGCTCTAGACACTAACGGTCACGAGACGCTAAATATAAAGCTTGGTGAGGATGTGTTGAAGCAAGTAGACAAGTTTCGTTACCTGGGGAACACTGTGATGCTGAGATAAACAGCAGGGTCGGAGCTGCAGCTGCGGCTTTTGGCAAGCTGTGTTCCAAAGTCTTCTGCTCACATGACCTTAAGTTGGCCACGAAAATATCAGTTTACATAGCAATTGTGCTGCCAAACCTTCTCTATTCCTCCGAGACGTGGTGTGTGTACCGCCGCCACATACGTACTCTGGATCGTTTCCACCTAAAATGTCTCCGATCCATTATGAAGATCAAATGGTCCGACAGAGTGCGAAATACCGAAGTCTTGCGACGAGCCAATGTTGGTGGCATTGAGGCTTATCTTATGCGTCGGCAGCTTCGGTGGTGTGGACACGTATCACGTATGGCGGATGAAAGAGTGGCAAAGCGCATCTTCTTCTCTGAGTTGGAGGAGGGCAAGCGAAAGCATGGCGGACAACTCCTTCGGTACAAAGATATCTTAAAACGACACATGAAGAGATGCAAAATAGAGCCCTCTGAGTGGGAGCGTTTTGCGGCACAGCGGCCAGAATGGCGCAGGATGGTGAACGAACAAGTGCGCGAGTTTGAGGAGCAGCGTAAAGCTGACCTCGATACCAGACGCGACCAGTTAAAGGCCCGCCCACCTGCTGCCATCACATACAATTACGACAGCGGCGTGCTTACGTGCCCTGAATGTGCACGAAGTTTTGCCGCTAAGATAGGCTACATAAGCCATATTCGGGCGCACGAGCGCCAAATCACTAGCTAGGAGTCGAAGTGGTCGCCATGGCCGAAATCGGTCGGAAAAAAAAAAATCATCAATCACCGAGTATTCATTTATGGTATTTAAGTACTTGTAAGCACTGTAAATGATTTATGATGGCACACCACTTTAGTATATTTCGTAGGTTGAGCCAGCACGAAGATTGACAACACGATTCTTAAAAAGTTTTAAGTGTAATTAAGTTACTAAATCTGACACCAAAAATTAAGAGGTCGACCAAATAACCAAACTTGTTAGTTGCAAACAGGAAGTTGGAAGCCTGTCTTAAACTTCTGTTAAGTAAGCTGAAGGAAACATTTTAATTAAAAACCCGCCAACCGACATCAATAATTGAAGATCTTGAAAGTGTTCAACTAAGAAAACAGAAACTTAAGTTTTGTAATCTACTTATTAAATAACAGGCATTGTGTTTTTGCGTTGCTATGTGGTGCCGGCGCCTCTAATGTGGGGGTCGTAATAAGCGGCTATAGGACAACTGCCAAATGTAGACCGGCTGCAGCATCTTCCCGCCACTATTGGCCAAACTGCGATCGCTAACCCTCCTGCCAAGAGTGGCGATTACGGCAAAATCCTCTTGTTAGAGATAGCTGTGTCCAGCTGTGGACCAATATAGGCTGATGACGATGATGTTCTGTTTTTGCTGATGTCAAATTTTATATCTATTTTAGTACATTATATTGCAATTTAGTTGCTAAAGTATTTATATTTTTCTTATGGCTTAACTCGCAGGACTCCTTATCAAGTAAAATAAGGCCAGTATTCCTATTTTTAGTTTTATTGAAGGTAGAAGAGCAGTTTGCCTAGTAGCAGAAGACTGTTCTGACTGAAAATCTCTCTACATACAATTAGTATCTAGTAATTGCAAAAAATCGAAAAGCATCCAAGTATTAGTGTCTATTTCTCTAAATTTTTACAAAACGAGTGCTTTGCTTAATTTGTGATTAGATCATGATGTTATCCATATTTAAAATTTAATTTTTAAAGTTACTATTTCTGCTCCCAGCTTATAATTTTATGTCACTAATAAGTTTATTCTTGCCCTAATATATGAGTCAGCATTGAAATACCTGTGAATCCAAAAGGTTAAATTGGATTGCTTCCAAAGGCTCAATAATGTAACAGGTGTTTTGATTAATTTTGCATCCTAGGAATCTCCACAAGGTATGTGCATTACGCCAGGTAAACAAACCGAGTAGACTCAAGACTTACACGATATTGAGCTGACCGGACGAGATCGCACCGTAACTGGGTTAGAGGATGCTTCTTGCGTAGTGATGGGACATCGTCTTATTTTATCGATAAACTGTTGCGCATAAATTCAATTTATTCGTAAGTAGACACCAAAATTGGTTGATCAATTTCACTTAATAATGTTAGGGGACTATTTTTGATAAAAATACATTTGTGGTGTTCATTGTGAATACAATTCCAGCCGCCCGATAAGCGAAAAATTGTGGTTTCAAGTCCCAGCTTGAACCCACAATTCCACAATCACCAGCCAGAATAGGTGGGCCTAAGACAGTAAAAAAAATATTCAAGGAATCGCATTTTCAATTCACTGAAAAAGCTTCTTTAAGGTACGTAGGTTATATGTTTGGCCAAATTATAGACCTCACAAAATACTTTTTATTGGTCGGTTAAAGCAGTTGACTTCATGAGAACGATTTGAGTTTGATGAGACGAACATGAGTTTGATCTCAATCAACTAATAGCTAAATTTGGTCTATGGCTGTTATAAGATATGTTAGATATTATGTAAATATGCAATTTATCAGCATTTGACATTTAGCCGGAGATGCAGATAAATTACAATAAAAGAAGTTAATGTCTAAATAACTAATTTATAAAAACAATAATAACCTTAACCTTTAGAATCTTCTAAACAGAATCAACGATAAAATAAATTACACATAACCATTACTGTCATCTGAACTTCGTCAATAAATGTTTGCAATAACGCACATCACTAAATCTGTATACGAAACAGGTAACGATTTTCCCTTACCCACCCTCGCAATATTCAACGAGCCAATCATATTCACAGCAAACTTAGGTTTGGTCAAGAATAAAAATGGAAATACGTCATCCATTCAACTACTAAGTACACTTGATTTATTAGAACCTATCTTTTACAAAAACTTTTGACGAATTCAACCTTTTTTGTATCTGTTAAAAAATAATTTGTAATGGAAATGTCGTCGCTTTATATGGGTCTCAGGAGAAACCTAAAGGTCGCACAGCGGGCAGTAGAGCGAGTAAAAATCCGTAAGAGAAATAAGATACGGCCTATGGGTTAGAAATATTTCGGAATGGAGTCTGCGCACCAGACGGAAATCTATTGGTAGGCCCTCCACACTTGCGAGAAGCCTCCGGATGTACCTAGGCGACACGGGACCATTTATTTAGGACATCCTTAGGGGAGGCCTTAGTCCAGGATGGGCACTGTTTGACTGAAATGATAGTACTTAGGTGATGATTTTGTGCTTAAATCACTGATATAGTATAACTCTTAAAAGGCAAAAAGCCTAAAGAGTACGGCTAACATAATAGGAATCTTTTTTTTTGTTGTATCCTCACAACTATATTTTTTACTCCTATCTACAAAGTTATCCTCGGTACCTACTAATAATAACGTGTTGTTATTTTGACAACGTGGGGTAAGGGTCGCCCGCCACTACGATCAGATCCTTAGGGACGTATATGCTCTAAAACGATGATGTAATAATTATGCGTTGTTATGTTATAAAAGGGAACAGTGACTAACGCGTATCCTCATTGAGTATGTATAGACCTACGGCAGGTCAACCTACCCAAAAAGTTAAAGGTCATTGAATTGATTTTGAACTTTAAGTCCAACAAGTAGAGATCAATATCAATTGAGAAAATTTGACGTTTTGTGGTAGGTTGACGTGCTGTTGTCTCTGTACATTACATTATAGCTCCCAAGTACATTTTATAAAAATAACTAAGTCTCACAGAAAGACTACAAAAACGAACTAAATCTTCCGACACAATGGCATGCGAATTTGTGCAAATTGGAATTTAGAATTGTTTTGTTGGAAATCGCAAGCCGGTTAGGATTTCAATTTTAGATAAATTCTAAAGCCTATTCGAAATAAAAATACTCACACAGTTGATTGAAGAATTGAAGACGCATTTTTTGCAGAGTTCCTTTATGGGGTTACAGTACCTATAACGTAGACGTGTATTTATTAATTTGTTTATCTTTGATTTGTGATCCATCGCGTCTAACAATAATATAAAAGATTGCTTTTAAATTTCAAGAAATACTTTATGTTTATTCAATAATAATCATAACTTATTGAGGCTATTTTTACCAAATTAAGCACATAACTCATATACCTTGTTATAGGCATGAAATTAAATGTACAGCCAAAAAAACCTGTACTTTTTACACATTACAAGCCCGCGTCTTGTCGTCAGTAATAATGCGTTTCATTAATCTTGGACCAGAGCAACTTGTTCTAGCATACTGATTTAAACTTTCAATGTCACTATCGTAATATCGTAACTCAGTTCTTCCGTGATCATGGCGCTTAAAACAGTGCCAACATATCAGAAACTCATAAAAAACAAGGTACATGGTAGAAATCTCGAAATAACTAACTCTGGTTCTAGCATGTTCACAGCGATTGCTAAGTGGTTGAGTTTTTGGACTTGAGACTATCTGGGCGGCAACATGTTTCATCTTTCTTACCCAAATGATTCAGCGAATATCTTTCTGCAACTTGTATCAGGATTTTTAGGCACTATTTTTCTTGGTTTTGCGATATAAACTTCAATTAAAGACGTTAATGGGCTACTTGAGTAAGGCAAATCTTCCATCACACCATGACAGTTTATAGCTCTTTGTAACACCTTCACAAGCACGTGTTTTTGATCAAGCAATTCATCATAAGCTTTTTATAACAAGATAATTAATTTTAACTCTTTGTTCGATGTTTTTGCTTATTATAAAGTTCACAATACTAGATAACATACACTAGATGTGATCTAACTAAAAACAGGACTGTATTTGATCTAAATAACAGAGGTAAATCAAACTCCGCGCTGCAATCGACTAAATTTATTACGCTGATCAAACAACAGCAAAAAATTGAATTCAAAACGAAAAACAAAGCGTCCATTCCCTATACTTTTTTGACAGAATTTAGTGCTAGTTCATTCATACAAAGTGTTTATTTGCCAACGCTTAAAATGTTATCCTTATCTTTGACATTTCCATTAGCAGATGAAAAATAATAAAATTATAGTATAGTGCTAAGAAGCTTAAAGTATTGGAAAAGAAAAATCTAAACGAAACGCCAAATTGAAATTGCAAGTTGATTTAGAATGTAACATAGGCGGATTTACGTTAGTTTTTTTTAAACAATTGATTTCACAATGCCATATTTATTATAATATCATAATTCTTTTAAGTATTATGAACTCATTTCAAAAGATTTGGGATCGCTGAACCGTGTTAAAGATCAATTTATTGATATGGCTAAATTGATTTACTTTGAGATGTGTCTCCTGTAAAATAAATCTAAATTATTTTTCAATATCGTTAAAGTTGTACAGTCCACATAATACTTAAGCCGACTTTGACCCTATGTAAATGTTGGTAAATAAATGCCCGAAATCGTTAAAGCTTGCTTATATTTCACTAATTTAACATTATACACAAAGCGATTTAACCTACAAGTCAGTTTCATTAAGAAACCTCACTGTTTATTTCGCTATTAGGCTAGACATACCAACGTATTCAATTAGTATTTTCCGAAATCCCTACTAAAATAATTTAAAGCTAAATGGATTGAATTTAGCGACTAACAAATAGGTTTTTGTTCATATTCAGATATCAAAATGAACTAGAGCTCATAAAACTGGCCAAGAGCGTGTCGACATACGTGCAGTAAAGGGTTAATTTTTTGATTTTTAGATGACGGCCCGTTGGTCTAGTGGTTTAAGGTGGCCAAGACTTCACGGTCCTGGGTTCGATTCCCGAGTCGGGCTACATGAGTTTCAAATTTCCAAACGTTGCTCGGGTTTGTGATCACCAACCAGCGTCTGGCAAGCGTAATGATTATGCCTTAACGTACCCATCATTGCTATGTTAGCTTGAATTTTATATCTTAACTTGAATGTTATGGTGGAGGTCTTTGCCCTGCAGTGGGATGATTATAGGCCGTAACTTTAGTATTTTTAGATGACTATCTGTTGCTTGCAACTACCTACGTATAAAAAAACAATCCTACCGTACCTACAGGAACCGTAGTAGTTTTTGCAGACAAAAAGTAGCCTATGCACTATGTCAACCTATAATCTATCTTCGTGCCTTTTATCACGATCCTACTAAACGTTTTGGCTTGAATAAATAACAAACATCAGTCCTAACTTTAGCGATTATACTATCTCTCTCTCTCTCTAATCGATCCCTCATTATTGAGGATCGCGATCACCGGTTTTTGTTAAATTTCTCAACCGGTCTCGGTCCATCGTTGCTCTCGCCGCCTGATAAAACTTGCTTGAGGAGGTTGCTTCTTTCACTTGGTCCGACCATCTAGTTGGCGAACGACCTCGCGCTCTCTTGCCTTCCACTTCACCAACCATGACCAGCTTTTCAAGGCACTCGCCTAATCCTCGCTGATGAGTACCTATAGTAGTATACACAACACACCATACTACTTCACCTCTTTCCTTCTGAGTGTCTTAATCCCTCAACCCCCAGGCGGCACGCGCGTGCCGCGATAACAATTGATTTCAATTGTGTCTGGAATAACTCACGATCGAGGGGGGACTACTAGAGTAATCAAATTATATCAACTGTGGGCAGCTGCACATATGGCTGCCCCCAGTTGATATAATTTTATTACTTCTAAATAAAACCCATTCTCAAAAAACTAGAACAGTACTACCTTAGCTAATTACTTCTGGTATTTATTGAGTCACAGTAAAGTTATGCCAAAAGCGACTTAACGATAATGTACAATACTAAGGCAATGAATTAAAAAAAATATTAAAAGAAATTATCAATAGACATGACTCTCTATCAGCTAGGTACTAATCTACTTGTAAGTAAAATTTGGTTTTTAACTGAAAAAAAGATTCCGTATTGAAAGGTAACTGTAAGAAAACTACACAAAATAGGTATGAGTAACTAACGATTTCTTCCTCAAAGACGACAATAACTCGCTAGAGCGTGAATTCACTGAAAATGCAATATCTTTGTCAAAGTGCAGATATATCCGTAGACCTGCCAATTAGCGAATAGAATAGAACGGATTCATGGGCGCTTTAGAATGAAACGCGATTTGTACCTATGTTTGATCTTTACCTTACGTTGACTGCAAGCAAACAATTTATTTATTTTATTTTAGAAAAAAAATAACAAAATTGTTTTTTTGTTTGATATGGTAGCTTTAATACAAGGATGGAGAACTTTGCATTGATTATAGGCCGTTATTTTTCTTAACTTTATAGATTCACTAATATAGGATTATTTTAATTATAATTTTCAGCAAAATATGATTAGCAAAAATTGTAAACAAAAAATTACTCGTAAGAGCTAACTCTTTCTACCATGTACCTTGTTTTTTATGAGTTTCCGATATTTCAAAAAACAAGGTACATGGTAGAAATCTCGAAATAACTAACTCTTACGATAGTGACCATGAAAGTTTAAAACAAAAAAATACTCATTATTAAAATCAACCGATTCGTCGTATTACGATTACGATTTTTCGATGTGATAACTGTTGACGAGGTATGCGCTGCATTTAATGGTTTCTGTTGTCATATCTTAAATCTCTATCTTAAATTGCATTGTTGTAATTGCTATGTTCAGTGATACTACTAATATAAATAGGTGTCTGTATACAGAAACATGTAATATATAAAGTACCTACTGTTAGCAGATTGCATAATTAATAGAATCTTATCACTGTTTTGTAGGGGTGCCGTAGTAAACAAGACCAGTTTTTTGTCTAATTTTCAGTTAATTCGACTTTAGGCTGGGTATTGTCTGTCAAGTAAGCAGTAGCTTATTATTTTATAGACATAGTATTGCTTTGAACTGCTCGTCAACCACCATCAGGTATTAAAAGTCTATTATTAATTTCGATCTTACCCATTAAATCTGTCACTTGAATCTTCCGATGAGACGAAAGGAGCCTATATTCATAAGTCTACAAATATTGAAAACATCGATTACATAACATCCGATGTCTCGCAGCGTCGATACTAATCGGATATGGGACAGCACAAAGAGAAAAGTCAGATCAACTACTAGACGGTATTTAAAAAGTATTTTTTAAAGTTCCTAGCGATGCCGAATAAAATAAGTTTGAATTTAACTCTATATTACAATAATATATTATATCATACCAGATAAAAAGAAAAATATGCTTCTTTTAAAATGTGATTTACAGCTCTAACACGAATAGTACTTACTTGCTGATTTAGATCAAATGAGTGGTAATAAAGTAATAAAGTTGTTTTTGATATCTGATAGATATGATAGAAGTCACTAATCTGGTTCTTCAAGACGCTGAATTTGATTTCCAGAGTGCAAACATTTTTGATTAAAAAAAAATGAAATGAAATTCAGTATTTATGTTTCAAAACATATGAGAATATATCACCAGCCACCAATTTTAGGAAGACTGATCTCCCGTAATTATCATATAGGTACTAAGAATTTCCTCTACTTTTTGCACACAGTAGAGAGAAAAAACTTTACCAAATTCTTAGTGGCTTATTCGTAGTGTTATAGATGTTTTGAAAGTTAAGATTATTGTATTAATCTTAAAAGTCGTGGTGGGACGTGTGGGAGTCGTGTGACATGCAATATCCATACTATTGCATATTGACATAATTTGGATGAGTTAAGCTGACACGGAAATAAAATCAACGGTAATCATTCAATGGGGGCTATCGCTAGTGAATTTGCCACTAGAGGCGCTTGTGTCGCGTGAGGTCCAATAACATGCACTTTTCCCTGGTTTTAGCGGGCTTCGTTACATAAAATATAATTTCTTTAATTTACCTGCTGGAAAGTGATCTCCTTCGTAAAATTATCGCAAATATGGATTATTTGGCGATTAATGTGAACGCTTTAAAAGCGGAATTAAGAAAAAGCGCAAAAATAGGCAGCCTCAAAGAGCAACTATTTCAAAAGTTAGATTGCAGATATCAAGATAGTTATTTATAAATAATAAACTTTAATTAGATTCAAGATTTAACACTTTGTTTCGGCGCCGATCGCCTTTTACAGCTATACCTCCGGACCTCAGTCTACAGTGGCACCAACTGGTGAGCAAAGAAACGGTAGTCCCCATTAAAGACAGCTGTGGTGTCACTTTTGTATCGGACTGTGTATCTAGTTCTTATTAAATACTAGCTGTTGCCCGCGACTTTGTCCGCGTCAATTTATGTTATTATGATTGCGATTAAGAATTTTTAAATAAAAATAGTCTAAAGCCTTCCTTGATAACTGAACTATCCGATACAAAAAAAAAATTTTTCAACTTGAACCAGTAGTTCTAGAGATTAGCGCGTCCAAACAAACAAATAAACTCTTCAGTTAAAAAACAGTTTTATAATATTAGTATAGATAGACGGAGCTAATAAGTTTCTTTACGACAAAGTATCAAAAGTACTGGCTGATAAAATTTCTCTGTTGCCGTAATCTCGAGCGATCTCCGGTCTTTTGATGAAGAGTTTTTGATCTCGGCCGTTTCCCAGTCACATGGGTGTTATCGACAGACGTTAATTACAACCTTCCAATTTGTGAGAACCTCTGTCGGCCCCTGGACGACTGAGTATTCAGTTTGTAGGTATACCTTTTACAGATATTTACATTTGTACTAGGTGTGCAGTTTCAGGTAGTATACAAACGGAATATTGCTGGCAATTGAATGACCATAACTGTTCTAAGGGCCGATAGCCGTGGAGTGTCGGCAGAACTACGTTACAATCTTTATATTAGGGCACTTTATGGAAAAATTCAGATTAATTATATAAAGTTGTTTTTGATATAACAGGCAAAGGAGTGATAATTCTATAGAATTGTAAATTAAAGCAAGAGGGTCATAGTTTTCCTCGTGACGTGTTTAGTACTATTTTAATTAATTTTTATCATGAGTAGGTACGCGCTTTATAATTAAGACTTCTTTGTCTGTTAAAACCGCGCGGCTTTCGATGTGTCATATTATTTACGTCTATAGAAATACGTTTCTTTGGTATATGTTTTATTTTTATTTTACCTCAATATCGTATGTACTTCTGCTTGTTCACTCTATTTGGGTGCAGATAGTCTGGTTGAGGTACTAAATCAGTGTTAACGAGCAACAGTTATTAGCATAAGAGTTTTTGATTCATATTTATTTACTTACTTACTAGTTTTTTTGCTCACGGCTCTTCTCGCCAACTTAAACGTAATATCGTCCGGGCGGAAACCTTTGCCCAGCAGTAAGTTACAAAATAACCTTATCCTTTCTCAAGGTATAACCCATCTTTGTACTAAATTTAATTCAAATCAGTTGAGTAGTTTAAACGTCTAAGTCTATGTGTCTGACGGTCAGATAGGCAGGGTGTGTTTAGGGATGGTGGGATCTACCTCCTAGTGGTCCACCCTGGGTAACGGCATCTTTGGTTTTCTAACCAATTATGACGGCTAACAGATCCCTCTGTGGTGGTAGGCTTCGTAAGAGGTTGCCTGAATGCTACCACCCTCCTGCCGGAGTCCAGTGCCAAACAGTTTTTCTGCGTTCCGTTGGTGTGTGGGAGAACCAGTGCCACTTCCTACGAGTAGGTAAGATTGCACCATCTTAGGCTTCTTCTTAACCGTAGAGTTAAGTATGAAGTAAAGAGCAAGCCCATTGGTTATAAAAAAAAGATTTACTTTCGCATTTATAATATTATTAGGATTTTGGTAGGTACCTGCCAAAAAACGTCAAATTTTCTCAATTGATATTGATCTCTACTTGTTGGACTTAAAGTTGAAAATCAATTCAGTGAACTTTAACTTTTTGGGTAGGTTGACCTGCCGTTGTCTGTACAACCAGTTCCTATTACTTACTAGGTATGTGTACCAGGTAAAGGTATGCCTACTCCATACTCAATGCTGATACGAGTAACAACGTCGCAACTAAACCCCTGAATTATAACTAAGACAATGTTCTAATCCATTCTGATACATCGGTGTGTGGTGTTCGATTTACTTAATCCTGTATTAGATTGGGTGTTCTATTATTTATAGTTCACTTATAGCGTTGATTAAAGGATTATATATACTAGTTAAAGCGACTTAGTTTTCGGTAACTATAATTTAATTGAGAAACATTTACCGTCGCATGTATGAGTCAGTATATAAGTATAACATTAGCTGGAATTGACTGAAACTCTTTGCCCTGACTACGGCGAAGCAAAAAGGGATGTTTAGATTTAAGTAGGAAATGAATGTACATGCTTATATTTACGTATATTCCTTGGTAGTGCCTACACTAATTATTCGAATTTGATTCTTATGGTGTCAATCGGTTCGCTAATATGGTTTATATTCATTCTACTGCTGGGCAAAGGGCTCCATTATTGAATTCAAGTTTCCAACCTTGTTAAACGTGTAATATGGCCTATATTCATTCTACTGCTGGGCAAAGGGCTCCATCATTGAATTCAAGTTACCAACCTTGTCAAACGTTTAATATGGTCTATATTCATTCTACTGCTGGGCAAAGGGCTCCATCATTGAATTCAAGTTACCAACCTTGTTAAACGTTTAATATGGTCTATATTCATTCTACTGCTGGGCAAAGGGCTCCATCATTGAATTCAAGTTACCAACCTTTGTAAAACGTGTAATATGGTCTATATTCATTCTACTGCTGGGCAAAGGGCTCCATCATTGAATTCAAGTTACCAGCCTTGTTAAATGTGGATTGGTGATCACAATCTCTTGTTGCTGAACCCGGGGATCGAACCCAGGAACTTAAACCACTTAAGATGTTTATAGTCCATTACTTTATATCGCTTTCAGTGAGTGGCCATACAAATCTGATTTCTTTAGAGTTTGACGTCATTGAAATGAGGCCTTGTCAGTTCGGGAAGAGTTCAGGAAGGACTTTTGCAGCCCGTCAACTGTCAGGACATCTTGCGAATAATTTTGTTGAAAATTAAATCCGTACACAATAAATGTCTTTGGGGTGGAATTGATAAGATTCCCCCAGCAAACCTTTAGGAGAGCGATTATCGAAATACTCTTGAAATACATTTTACTTAACGAACTTGCAAAACAGGCAAGTTGATAATTGGGTTCATTGATTTATTTATATTTTGTTTATCAGTTTTCAACGAACAAGCAGTACTTCTACAGTGTACAGTCAACAGCTTACATCAAAACCACAATATTTTCAAAAAAAATTACATAACTCGCTTAAATCTTTGTTCATCATTCATCATCATTGAAATTAAACATTAAATTAAATTCAAGTTGTTCTTTTTATTGTGGGTTAAGCTGATTGAAATAATATTTCCAAGCCCATTTTTTAGGGTTCCGTACCCAAAGGATAAAAACGGGACCCTATTACTAAGACTTCGCTGTCTGTCCGTCTGTCCGTCGCTCTGTCACCAGGCTGTATCTCAAGAGCCGCCATAGCTAGACAGTTGAAATTTTCACAAATTATGTATTTCTGTTACCGCAATAACAACAAATACTCAAACCAAAATAAAGTAAATATTTAAGGGGGGCCCCCATACAAAAACCCCTTTTTGGTACGGAAACCATCGTGCGCGAGCTCGACTCGCACTTGGCCGGCTTTTTTTATCTTAAGGGACTTAGATTAAACAAAGTTACTTATAATTTATGTTTGAAGAATGAATAAATTTTCGAAATGATTTATAAAAATGCTATCGTAAAAGTACACACCTGCGTTGTTGACTTTTTAATTGCAGGCAAATGACAAGTGATAGCCTCTAAAATCATTTTTTATTGGCCTATACTAACTGTCGCCTGCAAATTCGTACGCGTCACATCCTATGTAAACTGTGTTTTTTACCGGAATAATAAATAACCAGATGCCCTGTTCTAGTCTTTAATTTATCTGCGTGCTAAATTTTATGCAGTTCCAGTAGCCTATATAGGTAGATGCTATTCCTGCTGATACTGTATTTTAGGCCAAATTTGATCGAGATACATTTGTCGTTATAGTGTGTAAACTTTCGTTTTACAACATTCGTGAGATAATAAGATAAGATAAAATATTACTCTGTTTTATATTTTCTTCTTCTAAACAGTCACAATTATTATTGTGAACTCGGAACCGTGGGTGGTGATATATTATATTGATTTTGCTATAAAGAAGTGGCAATAACTCAATACTTGAACTGTTGAATCCAATGTACTGACAGCATAAACATTTAAAAAAAAAAGTGACATACATTGTTCTGATCCCAATTTGAATAACTATTTTAAGCATTCGTATTTTGGAAACCAGAAACAACGAAGGTACCACAAACACCCGAGAAAATGTAGAAAAAAACTTTTTTTCTACATTCCGGAAATCGAACCTGGGACCTCGGAACAGGCGACACCTTGTAAACCGGTGTGTACGCCACTCTGCCACGAAGGTCGTCATTTTAAAATAGTTGTCTTTATAAGTACCTTCTCCTTTCCATTTAATTTATTTTTGGAACGAAGTTCCTTATCGCGCGTTGCGAAAGGGTACTAGATGGAAAAAATTAAGACCAATAGTTGTAACGCCACTTTTGCTATAGTTGTAAGCCGTGCGGCGTGCGCGTGTTTCTCTGTCTCTCTCTCTCTTTCTGTCATAGAAAGTTAAAATTTGGTAAAATGAAGTTTTTTATTTATTTAAAAAGTTTATTTATATAAAAATAAATTTAAAATAAAATATTTTTTTATTTCATTTTCTTCACTAATTAATCGAAAGGAACTTCGTTCCATCCGGGTGTCCCTTGACACCTCTCAAGTTTTTTATTATAAAAACGACAACCTCACGGAGGTTAGGTGGTATAAATATCGGCCAGCCCTGAAGTCACAAGTTAGGTTCTCGGATTGGTGAATATAAAATGAAACATTTTTCTGTCTCAGGTTTCGGTTTTTGTGGTACCTACATACCTTCGATGTTTCTGATTTACATAGAATTTGGATCAGCGGTAGTTAACGCTTCTTCTGACCCATGGGTCGCGGGTTCGATCCCCGCACAGTACAAATATTTGTGTGCATGAACATGTCTGTTTGTACTGGTCTGGGTGTTTTCTATGTATAATAAGTATATATTTACAAAAAAAAAAGTATATAAGTAAGTTTATCGGTTGTCTAATACCCCATACGACAGGGTACTTAATAGTAGCTTAATTTGGGACTAGATGGCTTTGTGTGGCCCAGTGAGGCATGTCTTAAAATATTTATTATTTTATTTATTATAGAACAAGTACTTTAATATTTACTTACTTTTACAGACCAATGTATGTGATGTTGTAAAGCTTTATTTAGAAGATCGTTATTATATTAAAATTAATTGATGTCCAGCGTTGATCTGGTGGTTTAAATACCGGACCTAGATCCCGGGGTCCTTGGCTCGATCCCCAAGTCAGCCAACAATAGTTTAGAATTTTCAAACATTGCTCAGGCTAGGTGGAGTGATGATTTGCGCAAGGTGGCTGGCAGGAGCTGGATGCGAGAAGCCGAGGATCGACCTAAGTGGCGTGCAATTGGAGAGGCCTATGTCCAGCAGTGGACTGTGATAGGCTGATGATGATGATGATGATGATGATGCTCAGGTTTGTGATCCGAAACCCGCATTTGGGGCAAGCGTGGTGATTATGCCTGTACCCATCATTGCTATGGTAACTTGAATTCAATGAAAGAGGCCTTGGCGTGATGATTATAGGCCGTATATAGATATGACTGTGACTATACCATGTTTTTTTTTCAATGGTAAGTAAAGTTTATACACTTGACTTCTCAAGCCATTGGGCTCAACTTATATTACAAGATGGATATCATTAAAACAAGTTGTGACAAAGGCATCCAATAGACAGCTTGGAAAACTCTGAGACCCAGACCAGCACAAACAGACACGTTCATGCACACAAACATTTGTACTGTGCGGGGATCGAACCCGCGACCCATGGCTCAGAAGCAGCGCCAACTACCGCTGATCCAAATGGTCGTCTAAGTAGTCAGTGTATATAAGTTAAAGTTAATAGTTAACATAAATTCTAGGATGAAGGTACATACATGTATGGGTCCAATTTTAAATGTATATTTAAAGTTAAAATCATTGCTAATTTTGTTATCTCTCAGAGGTTTATAACAAATAATCTTAAAACCGTGTGTTAAACGTGTAATATCGTCTATATTCATTCTACTGCTGGGCAAAGGGCTCCATCATTGAATTCAAGTTACCAACCTTGTTAAACGTGTAATATGGTCTATATTCATTCTACTGCTGGGCAAAGGGCTCCATCATTGAATTCAAGTTACCAACCTTGTTAAACGTGTAATATGGTCTATATTCATTCTACTGCTGGGCAAAGGGCACCATCATTGAATTCAAGTTACCAACCTTTGTAAAACGTGTAATATGGTCTATATTCATTCTACTGCTGGGCAAAGGGCTCCATCATTGAATTCAAGTTACCAACCTTGTTAAACGTGTAATATGATCTATATTCATTCTACTGCTGGGCAAAGGGCTCCATCATTGAATTCAAGTTACCAGCCTTGTTAAATGTGGATTGGTGATCACAATCTCTTGTTGCTGAACCCGGGGATCGAACCCAGGAACTTAAACCACTTAAGATGTTTATAGTCCATTACTTTATATCGCTTTCAGTGAGTGGCCATACAAATCTGATTTCTTTAGAGTTTGACGTCATTGAAATGAGGCCTTGTCAGTTCGGGAAGAGTTCAGGAAGGACTTTTGCAGCCCGTCAACTGTCAGGACATCTTGCGAATAATTTTGTTGAAAATTAAATCCGTACACAATAAATGTCTTTGGGGTGGAATTGATAAGATTCCCCCAGCAAACCTTTAGGAGAGCGATTATCGAAATACTCTTGAAATACATTTTACTTAACGAACTTGCAAAACAGGCAAGTTGATAATTGGGTTCATTGATTTATTTATATTTTGTTTATCAGTTTTCAACGAACAAGCAGTACTTCTACAGTGTACAGTCAACAGCTTACATCAAAACCACAATATTTTCAAAAAAAATTACATAACTCGCTTAAATCTTTGTTCATCATTCATCATCATTGAAATTAAACATTAAATTAAATTCAAGTTGTTCTTTTTATTGTGGGTTAAGCTGATTGAAATAATATTTCCAAGCCCATTTTTTAGGGTTCCGTACCCAAAGGGTAAAAACGGGACCCTATTACTAAGACTTCGCTGTCTGTCCGTCTGTCCGTCGCTCTGTCACCAGGCTGTATCTCAAGAGCCGCGATAGCTAGACAGTTGAAATTTTCACAAATTATGTATTTCTGTTACCGCAATAACAACAAATACTCAAACCAAAATAAAGTAAATATTTAAGGGGGGCCCCCATACAAAAACCCCTTTTTGGTACGGAAACCATCGTGCGCGAGCTCGACTCGCACTTGGCCGGCTTTTTTTATCTTAAGGGACTTAGATTAAACAAAGTTACTTATAATTTATGTTTGAAGAATGAATAAATTTTCGAAATGATTTATAAAAATGCTATCGTAAAAGTACACACCTGCGTTGTTGACTTTTTAATTGCAGGCAAATGACAAGTGATAGCCTCTAAAATCATTTTTTATTGGCCTATACTAAGGTACCTGCGGCAAATAAGGGCCGGCGTGTAATAAGAACCACTAGATAAAAATCGCACTTCAACGGTTTAATTTGTTAGACCTTTCACACATACATGAAATAGACCAATAGGAAAGCAACTAACCGCCGCCGCAGGATCAGATGCGCCGCCATCTTGTTAGTACGCTCCAGTCTGCCGGTTAAGTATGTAGGCGACGCCCGTTTTGAAAAAATATTCCGTATAAATACGATAATTACGCGGAATTTTTAGTGCGTTTTAATCAAAGAACTATCAAGTAATGTTTATTAGACAGCAGAAACTACAACTCAAGGTAAGTCCTATTAAATAGTTGCCATTTTCCCATATTTATGATACTTTTTGCAAAAAGTGATTAAGATGTGCAATAAGAGCCACTTGTATTGCGGTGATTAAGGGCCGGCCCTTATTAAACTTTGAAAATGTCACTATCATCGAAAAGTTACCATACTTTTTAAAAAATATTTTATATTATTAATATAAAAAAAGTACCCAACTTAAATATAAATATATGACTAACGTATACAGTACTGTTTAGGTTATTTATTTATATACGGTACACCAACAGCAAAATATATATACTAATTTATGTTTAAGTATAAATATTATCATAGTTATGTTCTTATATACAGCATGAAATTTTAACCACCTTCCAAATTTTAATATATCAATCTACGAGACAAAAAACAAATGACGTATTTTTTCTTTTAGTATAGCTATCTATAATAAGTGAGTCCACTTACTCCAGGTATGATTCCAAAATATCCACCTGTATACCTACCTAAGTACTAAGGATAGTTATGTTATTACGGTTAAAGGTGATTTTCTTGTGTGTCAATGATCAGCTCGTCATTTATTATCATTCAGAAAAAATAATAATCACCTTCAACATTAAAATATTAAATCTGTTATTTTAATAAGGGCCAAGCAATCTTTTACTCTAAAATTATCATTTCTATTTGTTGTTTTCTTTTTATTGTTAACTTTGGCTAAGCAGTCTTTATTTAGTAAAAAAAGTTTTTGATATTTTTAGTCGAAATTGACTAGTTTTTTTTTTAAAAACGTTATGCTTGATTTTAATAAGGGCCAGGACATTTTTTTGTTCACATTAGTGACTATTCTTCAACGTCGTTGACTTACAATTTTTATTTAATGCTTATTTGATAAGTGACTCAATTTTTTTTCGATTTATCTCGTTAATTTTTATAGTTGTGTTGTGGCCCTTAATGTCCAGCTGGATTTTAATAAGGGCCATTTAAGACTTTTTTTTAATCTGTTATTTTTATATTTTTTTCAATAATTTCCACTAAATGTTATTTTTTGTCACAAAGTTTATTAAACGAATTATCATAATATATACTAGTTTAATTCGTAGTTCCCTCACGTTTTGAAATATTAAACTTTAAATAATAGTGGCTCTTATTTGCCGCAAGTACCTTAACTGTCGCCTGCAAATTCGTACGCGTCACATCCTATGTAAACTGTGTTTTTTACCGGAATAATAAATAGCCAGATGCCCTGTTCTAGTCTTTAATTTATCTGCGTGCTAAATTTTATGCAGTTCCAGTAGCCTATATAGGTAGATGCTATTCCTGCTGATACTGTATTTTAGGCCAAATTTGATCGAGATACATTTAGTCGTTATAGTGTGCAAACTTTCGCTTTATAACATTCGTGAGATAATAAGATAAGATAAAATATTACTCTGTTTTATATTTTCTTCTTCTAAACAGTCACAATTATTATTGTGAACTCGGAACCGTGGGTGGTGATATATTATATTGATTTTGCTATAAAGAAGTGGCAATAACTCAATACTTGAACTGTTGAATCCAATGTACTGACTGCATAAACATTTAAAAAAAATAGTGACATACATTGTTCTGATCCCAATTTGAATAACTATTTTAAGTATTCGTATTTTGGAAACCAGAAACAACGAAGGTACCACAAACATCCGAGAAAATGTAGAAATTTTTTTTTTTCTACTTTGACCCGTCCGGTAATCGAATCTGGGACCTCGGAGCAGGGGACACCTTGAAAAGCGGTGTGTACGCCACTCCGCCACGAAGGTCGTCATTTTTAAATAGTTGTCTTTTATATGTACCTTTTCCTTTCCATTAAATTTATTTTTGGAACGAAGTTCCTTATCGCGCGTTCCGAAAGGGGGCTAGACGGAAAAAGTTAAGACCAAAAGTTGTAACGACACTTTTTGCTATAGTTGTAAGCCGTGCGGCGTGCGCGTATTTCTCTGTCTGTCTCTCTCTCTCTCTCATAGAAAGTTTAAATTTGGTAAAATGAAGTTTTTTATTTATTTAAAAAGTTTATTTATATAAAAATAAATTTAATATAAAATAAATTTTTATTACATTTTCTTCACTAATTAATCGAAAGGAACTTCGTTCCATCCGGGTGTCCCTTGACACCTCTCAAGTTTTTTATTATAAAAACGACAACCTCACGGAGGTTAGGTGGTATAAATATCGGCCAGCCCTGAAGTCACAAGTTAGGTTCTCGGATTGGTGAATATAAAATGAAACATTTTTCTGTCTCAGGTTTCGGTTTTTGTGGTACCTACATACCTTCGATGTTTCTGATTTACATAGAATTTGGATCAGCGGTAGTTAACGCTTCTTCTGACCCATGGGTCGCGGGTTCGATCCCCGCACAGTACAAATATTTGTGTGCATGAACATGTCTGTTTGTACTGGTCTGGGTGTTTTCTATGTATTATAAGTATATATTTACAAAAAAAAAGTATATAAGTAAGTTTATCGGTTGTCTAGTACTCCATACGACAGGGTACTTAATAATAGCTTAATTTGGGACTAGATGGCTTTGTGTGGCCCAGTGAGGCATGTCTTAAAATATTTATTATTTTATTTATTATAGAACAAGTACTTTAATATTTACTTACTTTTACAGACCAATGTATGTGATGTTGTAAAGCTTTATTTAGAAGATCGTTATTATATTAAAATTAATTGATGTCCCGCGTTGATCTGGTGGTTTAAATACCGGACCTAGATCCCGGGGTCCTTGGCTCGATCCCCAAGTCAGCCAACAATAGTTTAGAATTTTCAAACATTGCTCAGGCTAGGTGGAGTGATGATTTGCGCAAGGTGGCTGGCAGGGGCTGGATGCGAGAAGCCGAGGATCGACCTAAGTGGCGTGCAATTGGAGAGGCCTATGTCCAGCAGTGGACTGTGATAGGCTGATGATGATGATGATGATGATGCTCAGGTTTGTGATCCGAAACCCGCATTTGGGGCAAGCGTGGTGATTATGCCTGTACCCATCATTGCTATGGTAACTTGAATTCAATGAAAGAGGCCTTGGCGTGATGATTATAGGCCGTATATAGATATGACTGTGACTATACCATGTTTTTTTTCAATGGTACTCGTATGTAAAGTTTATACACTTGACTTCTCAAGCCATTGGTCTCAACTTCTATTACAAGATGGATATCATTAAAACAAGTTGCGACAAAGGCATCCAATAGACAGCTTGGAAAACTCTGAGATCAGATTATTTTTGAAGGATATTCATACATAAATCATTCGACAGGAAAAAGTATAAAATTATAAATTTTTTATTTTTCTATGCTGTCGCTACAAACTTAGGCTTAACAGAAAGCTCGTCTGCATACCCCGAGTGGCTCCAATCGGGGAAATTTTAAATCTCTTTGTTATATACTTTCAGAACTTCGCAAATACTTTGACGTCTTGTCACAACTTCAATAAAAGCTTGTTCTTTTTCAATTTTTATTTTTTTAGTATTGACTTAGACTTATTATTTTAGTTGTACCTACACTTTAGGCAATAGAAGTGATGTTTTCCAAAAAACTTTTTAATGGAGATTTTTTCTTAAAACTTTCCGGAACACCAACCGCCTGTCGACGTGATAACAATAAAACTTCTATTTTGTCTAATGTATTAATATTTCTTTTTCACCTGAGTTTGTGTATTGTTTGTTTGTTTGAGTATCTATTGTTTGTTTATTAAGTACCTATACTAAGAATTGTTGATTACTTTTTTTTATCAAAACTTCCTGTTTTCAAGGCAGACTCAAATTTGTCATGCTTTTTAAAAAATTGTGTCATCGCACTAACCATTACAAATCTTTCACACTTTTTGAATTGAAGCGACGATCGAAGCATTGAATGCGCGTAGTTCCATATTAAATCTGCGCTCCAAAACCAAAGAAAAGAATCGCTTTCTAATGTTCCTTTTGTGTCCTCGTATATCCAACTGCTTGGTTTTTGATAAAACTTGTAAAAGTAGAAGAAATTACCTAAATATATAAATGCTGTATAAACATTTTATTTTACAATATTAAGTGTACCTTATAAGAATAAAAAAAATTGAGTCCACTCGTCAAAGATTGTAGTCGAGCGAAATACTCGTAACGAGGTCTGGATACCAAAGTCTTTGCAAGTTAGCACTCTCCTTACTTTTTATCTTAGATATTACAACAGAGCTAAAAAAGGAAATGGTATGCTTTCACTGTCCCACCATTCTACCTTTATGCGTCTGTGTCTAACTGCTTTAAAAAATCCTCTATTCTTACAGAAACATTGCATTTGTACACACTTACCTGATTAGTGACTTCATCATTATTATTTAGTGTCCCTGCTGCAGGTAGCGTCTGTTAAACTGGAACCAAAATTTACTGTTACAATTAGCCGGTTACATTTAAAGGCAAAACCAAATAGGCCGCTTTTAATGTATTCCAATCTAAATAAACACTCGTAGCAAGTTTGTACAACGATAATGTAGCCTGAAAATGTGAAAGCGACTGAGTATTAATTAAATAAGTTCAAAGCAAAGCTTGTACCGAATTCCATTGACTGCACCAGTTCGTGTATTTGTTTAGCAAAGTTTGAAAACAAGATAAGTTAGCTTTTTAATACTTACTTAATAGGCACTACGCACATCGGGCTAAATAAAATCGTAGCAACTTCTTTATTAAGAGTGAATTTTTATAAAAAATAAATAAATATATCTAAGTGACTTTTAGTAATCGCGCCAGAGTCTTGGTAGCTACAGTAGCATTAAGAAAGTATTACAGGAAAATAAACTTGTAATCATAAAACTCAACCAACAACATAAAATAACATACCTAAATCCCTGTTGTTACCGCTGTAAATCTACCAATGTATTCAATGTATTGACTTATGATTTTTGTGTTCAAGTACAACTATAAATTTTATATAATATTATTATAATCTAACCTAATCTGGCCTTATGATCCCATTGCTCGGCAAAGGCCTCTCTTCCTTCTTTTCACATGGTTCTGCTCAACGCTTGTCTAGGCCACGAGTTTTTTGGATTTATAAAAATACAATTAAAACTACAAAGAACACTGCAGTTTCTATTCTAGTTTCTAATAACAATAAAGATTAACATCAAAATAAACTAAAAATCATCGCCCTACATAATTGAAAAGACACGTGAGTCTAACTTAGGAGTATGTAAACAGTGAATATCAAAATAAGTTTGTCCTACCTCATCTACTTTATTATTTAGAAGAGGTTACCGTTATGTTGTCAGACGATTGCTTAGATCTGGCATATCGAGATAGTGTTGTAGAACTATCGATTCTTGTGTTTAACATGGCTCAAATTAGTTCTCTAGCAAAACGATTAGAACGCATATTATAAGTATGGATTTTTTTTTTTCACCTAACTGGTTTATGATAAACCTAACGCATTACTAAATTTAGAATACCAATAATCTCTCACTCTCTAAAAAAATTGAAGGAAAATAATTTCTTATAATTATGTGTTGATGGAGTATGAAATATTATTGAATTATAATTTTTATTATAATTTTAATGCTGAAGTCACTTATCTTTTTAATCTACCAAATTTAATTTTAAGGCAATTATTATGTCTAAATCTTCAACGCGACAATGAATGTACAGAACTTTATTCAATAGGCAGTCAGTAGGAACATTATAAATCCCTACTAGATTATTATCTTGCAGCTTACCTCAAAAATAGAATTTTAACAAAGCCAGCTTCTTGCATTGATATTTTTCGTAATTGCTAGATGTAAATAATCAAAATATTGTTCCTCCAAATTATACTTAATATTTTTCCGCTTTCTGAGTTCAAATAGATTAATTTTTAATCATTTTCTTTTGATGCGAGGTTCCGGGATCGATTTGGGTTTTGGTACCTTATGTTGTTTCTGATTTCAACATAACAATAATTACTTACTTTGACATTAGAATAATGCATATATTATTACTAGCTCAGCCCGCGAACTTCGTATCGCCTCTGAATTACTTATAACTTAATTTTGACGTTGTTGACCTGACTCTCAAGTTAGATCAATCTGCTCACAGGGTGCAAAATTTGGTGCAGTAGTTTAGGAATCCATGGCGGACAAACAACGTGACACGAAATTTTTATATACAGGATGAAATTTTAACCACCTTCCAAATTTTAATATATCAATCTACGAGACAAAAAACAAATGATGTATTTTTTCTTTTGGTATAGCCTAGTACAAAAATGTTAAGATAAAGCTCTTAGAAAATCTCCGCAAAAAATCTAAAATTTTTGATACGGCCGCCTAGCAACACTTTTTTTACGCGATTCACATCTCATTCATTCATTACGATACTATTCATAGGTTTTTGATTTTCCCTTTCTACCTTATCAGGATCGTAAAAATTTAAAACTATATTGCGAAAAATATTTTCGGGTGAAAGCTTGATTTACATTTTTTACTTCATAAATGAGCTCTAAATACGATACCAAACGCATATAAAAATTTTGGAAAGTGGTTAAAATTTCATCCTGTATAAAGATGATGTTGTCCTCATTTATAATGTACAGACAAAGGCAGGTCAACCTACCCAAAAAGTTAAAGGTCATGGAATTGATTTTCAACTTTAAGTCCAACAATTAGGGATCAATATCAATTGACAAATTTTGACATTTTGTGGTAGGTTGACGTGCTGTTGTCTGTACCTACCTGTAACCTACAAAGCAATGTTGTTCTTAAAATGAAATAAAAAAAAACACCGGTTAATTAACAGCCACAAAACAAGGGCTTTAAATATACTTACTCGTACTTTGGGATCAGAACAATAAATAAATAAATAAATAAATGTGGACAACATCACATACATAAAATATGTATGTAGGTACACTTTTATAAAAAAAAAACTGAATTTATCGATATAAAAAGTGCACCACTAACTAACCCGTTTACTTATTCATAGATGCAGCTGCCTCATCTATATCGGTCTCCGAGAACACTGTAAAGTAGATAGTTTACCGATAAAATGAACATTTTAGTTCATTTGATTTTGCCAAATGAGACGATAGGATGCAAACAAATAAATATGGAATCGTGCCTCATTATCCGTTGTCAAACATACTTACATAATAGATTAACACCACCTTTTCTCGACCCATTGGTGTTAAAAGAAGCGTCTAAAGTAATATTGCCAGAAGAAGGTGGGCAAAAGCGTATTTAGAAGTGTAGTGTGTAGACTTGTGTTGAGTGATGCACTTATGATAGCTATTGGTTATACAGGATGAAATTTTAACCACATTCCAAATTTAAATAGAGCAATCTACGAAACAAAAAACGACGTATTTTTTCTTTTGCAAGCCACATAGCGCAGTGCAAAAATGAAAAAATATAGTACTTTGAAAATATCCGTCAAAAATAAACAAAATATTGATACGGCCTTGAAGCAACACATTTTTTACGCGATGCGTATAGTCTCATTAATTTATTACGATACTATTCATAAGTTTTTGATTTTCTCTTCATACCTTAACAGGCTTAGGACCGATAAAATTTAAAACTATGTTGCAAAAAATATTTTCTGGTGAATACCTACTTGATTTACATTTAAAAAAAATAAATGAGCTTTAAACGCGATACTGAACGCCTGTAAAATTTTTGAAACTGCTGAAAAAGTCATAAAAAAAATTAAACCATTAATTTAAACCATTGATAAATATGCTTGTGTATTTTTTCAAATATGTTCTCAACTTTTTGACCCATTAGCGGACGAATTTAATTAGGAAAGCTAACAACTTGACCGTAAAGGCTTAAATGCAGCCAGTTGCAACCGAGTTCATATTTAGGGTTGTCACTCAATTATTCGTGTTTGATATTTAAATAATATGATGACTGAATAGACTTGATGATATGAAAAGAAAACATATTTATCAGAATCATCTCACTGCAGGGCAAAGACTTCCATCATTGAATTCAATTTACCACAGCAATGATAGGTACCGGCATAATTACCAGACGACCATTTGGATCAGCGGTAGTAATCGCTGCTTCTGAGCCATAGGTCGCGGGTTCGATCCCCGCACAGTACAAATATTCGTGTGCATGAACATGTCTGTTTGTATTGGTCTGGGTGTTTTCTATGTATTATAAGTATGTATTTACAGAAAAAAAGTATATAAGTAAGTTTATCGGTTGTCTAGTACCCCATACGACAGGGTACTTAATAGTACCTTAATTTGGGACTAGATGGCTCTGTGTGGCCCAGTGAGGCATGCCTTAAAGATTATTAATCACCACGCTTGCTAAATGCGGGTTGGTACTCACCATTCCGAGCAATCTTCAAAAATACGATACTCTCGCCCGACGTGGGGATCGAACTCAGGTACCGGAGATCTTGGCCCGGTACAGACAACAGCACGTCAACCTACCCCAAAACGTCAAATTTTCTCAATTGATATTGATCTCTACCGGTTGGACTTAAAGTTGAAAATCCATTCAATGACCTTTAACTTTTTGGGTAGGTTGACCTGCCGTTGTCTGAACTTAAACTCATAGACCAACGGTTACATTACACCCAGTTTTTTATGGCATTTTTCTTCATTATTTTTAACTTTTAAATTATGCCACCAAGATTTAACATTACTTATTTTTTTTTACGCGAGGAAAATGCGTTACGCATCATCACCACTGCCCTGGGGAGGACTCAATGAAAAGGGCGGTGCTCCTGGGAATGGGACCCAAGGGTATACTCACTAAAAACCTCGCATCGCCCGCCGCGCTGACTGAGGGCAGGGTCCATGGTGACTCGATAGTCCACGGAACCCGCCAGCGGCCACCTCTGCCCTGAAAAAAGGGCAGACCTCCTCAGAAGGGGTGCTGTGACGACACCTCACTCCTACCTCTAAGATTTAACGTAATTTTTTTTTACGCGAGTAAAATGCGTTACACGTCATCACCACTGCCCCGGGGAGGCTCTAATGAAAAGGGCGCTGCTCCTGGGAATGGGACCCAGGGGTATACCCACTAAAAACCTCGCGTCGCCCGCCACGCTGACTGAGGGCAGGGTCTATGGTGACTCGACAGTCCACGGACCCCGCCAGCGGCCACCTCTGCCCTGAAAAAAGGGCAGACCTCAGAAGGGGTGCTGTGACGACACCCCACTCCTACCACTAAGATTTAACATAATTAACTTAGCGGAACATTCACAACCCTGTACGACGAACGTTTGTCGCAGCCTTAATTGGGACACTCTCGGAAGTTTTAACGAGTGCATTTTTTGGTAGCAAGACAGATAAAAAATTGCAATCAGCAAAATATAGTGACGAAAACAACAAAGATTTAAATCGACATTTTAAAAACAAGCATGGTAGTCAAGTGGGCTGTTGAACAATCAAGTTTTTAGTTGATAGTCAAGTAGGTATACTACAATATTATAATGACTGAATACATTTCAACATAATTAATTATTACACCAAATAACTTTGAATGTGATTGTTTAACTTACCTATTTTGCTTTATTTACCTAAAGGTGATGATTATTCCATTATAATTACTGATTAATTTTTTTTTTGTTTATAGAGGCATATAATTTTGATTTATTATAAAAATCTATAATAATTTTCAAAAAGCAAACTTAATTACTAGGCTTATTCTTTTGTAATTCCCGTTACGCGTACCTTCTCTTTTTTCATCGGTTGAAAATATTACCACATCAACAATATTCACGTACATCTTAAATTCTCTATCGTTTTGACAGTCACTTGTTTATATATGCCGTTTGGTTAAATGCCAACATTTGACTACAGAGCTAGTGTGGTGGCAAGTTTACATACTACGGTTTTCGTAGCAAGTGTGTAACGTTGCTACGGTGAATGCTACGGATCGGTGCGTGTGCTACAAATTCGTAGCAAAATTATTAAGCGCCCCGTAACGAATCCGTTGTTATAGCTTTGTGTAGGTTTCCCTTGTCATTGGAAGGAGAATCGGTAAATGAGGTATTCCTCTGATAAGGTCACTAATGATATTATGCGGGTCTTAATCTGAAATGGGTCGAGTAATAGCAGTTTCATATAATCAGAATGCTGTATTAGAACACGAGAAACTATTGTCTAAGACTATTTTTATGAGTGTGGAATTACTTGTTTGAGATTTAACATGGTCTTCCTTCAAGCTGGCTAGAATCAAATGCTGTTGCTAGTTTTTCTTCAAATAAAATAATTTGTAATGGTGTCTATAAACATCAATTATCGAATCATTGAACAACAGAAAGATCATGTTTCAGCAGTCAATTTAAAAGTTAAAAGTTTAATTTCATTATAAAAGGATGACTGTAATATTACAAAGTATTTTTGATTCAGTCGGAATGTTTATGTTAGTCAATAATTAATATTAACAATATCACTACATATTTTATAGAATAAACAATTATCTTACTTGATAATAATATAAATGCGACATTTGATGGATGTTTTTTATTAAATAACGCCAAAATGGTACAACGGATCTGGATATAAATTGGCAGAAGAATAGATTATAAGCTGGAAAAGCTCTTATAGGATTTTTTTGACATAAAATAAAAAAATTAACTTCCATGAGTTCAAAGTTTACAAATAAACAAAAGACGGAACTATAAGGTAGCCCCTTGTCCACGTGTTCGAACAGTCTTTGCTGGACGTCAGTATTGTAAACGCTCGCCAACATTATATAATTTAGCAAATAAAGAATTAAACATCCATTGTAAAACTGATTACGAATGTAAACGGCTTTTGTTAGATTGGCTCCGTACACTGGATTACGATAAAGCGGAAACCCTTTTGCCAAAAATACTAATATGATCATTACATACTAGCGCGCGCGCACGCACACACACACACACACACACACACACGCACACACACACACACACTGGCTTAATTATATACTGTAACTGTTTCTACTCAGTATAAATGTATTACCTACCATGTGAGAGCGAGAAAACCCCAACTCAAGTATTTATTATATTACTAACTGGAGTGTCTTTACACTTAATTTTGTAAATATTGAGTAACTAGCTGTTCCCCGCGACTTCGTACGCGTCAATTTCTGTTTTTATGATCGCGATTATTTTTGTAACATTTTTCACTGATGCTTCGCTCCTATTGGTTGCAGCGTGATGTTATATAGCCTAAAGCCTTCCTCGATACATGGACTATCCAACACTAAAAGAATTTTTCAATTCGAACCAGTACTTCCAGAGATTAGCGCGTTCAAACAAACAAACAAACAAACAAACTCTTCAGCTTTATAATATTATAAATAATAAATATAAATATTGAGTAATAAAGTTATTTTATTTATAACTAGCGGACCCCGCGAACTTCGTATCTCCTCAGATATAAGATTTTGACGTCTTAAATGAGTTAAATGTCATTGTCATCAAAAATATGGCGGGGTCGGAAAATCTTATGTTTGTACGGGAGTATAGAAAAGTGTTGCTTTTTTACTTTTTCAGGCAATTTTCAAAAAAAAAATCTGTGTAAGAACCATCCTCGTACTTTGAGGAATATTATAAAAAAGGAATTAGCGAAATCGGTTCAGCTGTTCTCGAGATTTGCGCTTAGCAACACATTCAGCGATTCATTTTTATATTATAGAGATACATCATCCCAAAACTAACTATCTAGCTATTATGGTTCATGAGATACACCTGGTGACAAGCAGACAGACAGAGGCACAGTTGAGTCTTAGTATTAGTGTCCCCTTTAATCACAGAACCCTAAAAACTGATGATTATTAATTTTACTTTAATATAAGGTTATCAAGAGATCCTCTTTTTAATATTACAACTTTTGGAGGACAGGCAGCACCGACATATCTTCACCACTGACCGTACTACGATCGCCAACCCACCTGCCAAGCGCGGAAATAGTGGCAAGATTATTTTTGTAAACGGGCCATTTAATAATTGTTACGTATTAATAGTTACTCGGTGCGTGTAGATGTAGGCGTGGCTGTGCCTACAACCGCCTGATCAATCAATAAAATAATGTTCAAAACTATCACGAGCCACGAGAGTCATTTGTGCCCCGTATCAATACATATTAGTCTTCTTCGGTAATCTGGTATGGAATAGTATGTAATTAGAGGACTACTTTAAGGGTAGCCTGGTGTGAGAATTTTCAAAGTCACCTATTACAGGCCTATGACGTGTCTGGTTTTTACGACAGATTTGCCCGAACATGCTTTCCGAAGCACGACTACGACTAACCCTAACCCTTTTCGGACTTAAGCTAATTCAAAATATCGTTCCCTAAATTGTTCCGACTGGCTATCAAACCCAACAAACATCCTATTGTGTCTTAATCAGCAACTAAAACTAGATCCGCCAGAATAAAAAAGACAACAGTGTCTTTAGCATTGGCCAAACTGCGATAGCCAAACCAACTGGCAAGCGTGGCGCTTATGCCAAAACATATTTTGGAGAGGCTTTAATTCATCAGTAGACTGAGGGATGATGATGTTTGAATGCCTAATAATTACCATTCTACATCTATAAAATCAGCGATACTTAGAAACACTGTCTGTTAAAGATGGAAAGTAAAGCTGTAATCGTCGCCAACAGACTCTCACTTATTAAATTATGTAATAAACGTAGTATCGCTATAATTAAATAGAATACAGAAACTCCACTTGCAGTTATGACGTAATGCTGTTGCAAGACATAGTACTCGTATTTACTTGGTCTTGCTGCGGCAGCTGTGAAAAATCATTTTTTTTGCTTGTAATATCTTGTAGTTTTACTTTTTGTATTTTTATTTAGTAACTAGCGGACCCGACAGACGTTGTCCTGTCTTAACTATGAATATTGATTACAATATGGCTTAATAATAAAAAAAAAACAATTGGTTATTATTATTATGCTTTATGATGAACAAAATTCTTTGTTTTTACGGCAACGACACGGTAACAGGCGACATTACTGGTCATGTGCAAAAATTATTTTTTTTTGCCCCCTTTTTGATGATATTTATTTGCGGCACGCATTTTGTCAATGTTATTTACGTCAGACGGCATTACATTAAAAATGTTTAAATTGTCAAAAGCGATAAGGTTACATTACAAATAATTTCGTATAGTGATTAAGTTTTCTTAAATTTTCTTATTTTTCGCAAAATGTTTTTTATAAGAACATACTTTAAAAAAAAAAAAAAAATTAGCGAAATCGGTCCAGCCGTTCACGCGTGATGCGATGACCAAGGAGATTCATTTAAACTATTGCATAGCTTCTATCGCGGGCCTTGAGCGTGGAGAGCGAATCCAGAAATTCCGTAACGAAAATAACCTAACCTAACACTCGGGGCGAGGCACGATCGAACAATTTTGAATTTCCGTAATTTAAAAGAATTTGGTAACCATATCTGCCAAAATAACAGAAAAATTTAATTACAAAAGTCAAAATTATAAAATTATAAAATTAAGCTATTGCATAGCTTCTATCGCGGGCATTGAGCATGGAGACCAAATCCAGAAATTCCGTAACGAAAATAACCTACCACCCCCCACTCCGACCGGCACAGCGGTGATACTTTTTAGTTTTATAATTGCATAAGTTGATAAAAAATGCTATGCAATAGCTTTACCGCGGCAGACTCCGAGTGCCACACGTCTTTTTTTTATATTTAATATATTATAGATTACAACCTAGTGACAAAAATTATTTTGATATAACTTTACAGTTGAAGTTACTTTATTAAATAGAACTAACAAAAAAACCTACATTACTTAACATTGAATAAAGCCTAAACATTGACTTACTTTATAAAACAGTGGTCTAAATAATTCGTCTTATTACGTCAATCAGAACATGAACTGTAATTTTGATCTTATATCCAAATTCATATTATGTATGATTTTAATGCGATGTATTTTTATGTAATAAAAACAGTTTATATTAATTTTATGACCTGATTACCTGTTGCCTGCAACTTCGTACATATTGATTTTGAAACTACTCCATTAACAGCAAATTTTTTCAGAATGTAAATAGTCTATGAAACTTATTCTCAGACAACAAATTATAGGTATATTAATATATCAGCAACAGCTTGATATTTTTTCATATATTAAAGCTGTTTCGGAGGTACTAAATGACATACACACACTGTGACATGAAGTTTTCTTATCTTAACCCCTCTGACCGTCCTGGCTTGTCAAGGGTTTACTAAAAAAAAAGATCATTTATCAATGAAGCAAGCAAATAGTCTGTTTATAACTACGTTTACCCTTAACACAATTTCCATGTGGACATTTCTGAAAAAGTAATTTATTTTCATTAATTTATCAAACATTTTTATCCATGCAAACTTTTTTCTGACCATGAAAAACATAACAAAAACAGAATTATTCAATGGGGACTACCGTTTCTTTGCTCACCAGTTGGCGCCACTGTAGACTGAGGTCCGGAGGTATAGCTGTCAAAGGCGATCGGCGCCGAAACATATAAGGTTATATTTTTTATAAATAACTATCTTGATATCAACAAACTAACTTCTGAAATAGTTGCTCTTGAGGCCGCCTATTTTTGCGCTTTTTCTTTTTTCCGCTTTTAAAGCGTTCACATTAATCGCCAAATAATCCATTTTTGCGATATTTTACGGAGGAGATAACTTTCCAGCAGGTAAATTGAAGAAATTATAATTTATGCAACGAATTCCGCTAAAACCAGTACAAAGTGAATGATATTGGACCTCACGCGACACTAGCGCCTCTAGTGCCAAATTCACTAGCGATAGCCCCCATTCGGTGTAATCGATCGGAAGTTAGACACGTACATTTCGGGAATTTACGTTTAATTATAAAGATAGATAGATGGTACAGGTTTTGGAACGCATCTACTGAATCCATGTTGAGTGTGATGACGCGGCTGCGGTCGCTGATAGCGCACAATAAGGCATTGTGCTCCGCGGCCATTGTGACGGCACATTCTTACATTGACACCCATTGAGTGTTGAGCCGCGATAATAATTATAATTATGATACATTTCAGTGATATAAAAGTAATTTTCCGTGAAACTTATATCACTTGTTTATAAGTGTCAATTTACAATGACCATCGAAATCGCTGTGTTGCTTTACAAACGACGTCAATAAAGAGGGGGTCCTCAATGGGGACTACCGTTTCCTTGCTCACCAGTTGGCGCCACTGTAGACTGAGGTCCGGAGGTATAGCTGTCAAAGGCGATTGGCGCCGAAACAAAGTGTTATATCTTGAATCTAATTAAGGTTATATTATTTATAAATAACAATCTTCATATCAACAAACTAACTTCTGAAGTAGTTGCTCTTTTAGGCCGCCTATTTTATCACTTTTTCTTAATTCGGCTTTCAAAGCGTTCACGTTAATCGCCAAATAATCCCTATTTGCGATAATTTTACGAAGGAGATCACTTTCCAGCAGGTAAATTAAAGAAATTTTAATTTATGTAACGAAACCCGCTAAAACCAGTGAAAAGTGAATGTTATTGGACCTCACGCGACACAAGCGCCTCTAGTGGCAAATTCACTAGCGATAGCCCCCATTAACTAGGTACCTATTAATACAGGTGAAATTTTTATCACCTCACCAAACAAAACCAAATGACGTTATTTTTTCTTTGATGTCAAGATAAAGCACCTAGAAAATGTTTGACAAAATCTAGAATTTTGGATACGGCCTCCTCGCTACACACTTTTTACGCGATGCGTATCTCATTCATTAATTACGATACCATTCTTGAGTTGTTGATTTTCCTTCCATTCCTTTGCAGGCTTGGACCGTAAAAATAATTTTGCGAAAATTATTTTCAGTGAAAATTTTACCTACATTTTCTACTGCTTAAATGGCACCAGGGCTGATGAGAGTGGTTTGGTTGGTAGGGTCTGCTGAAAGGAATGCGTAAGTTCCACTAACACTGCGGCGGCCCCCATCATCACAGAGTATCAATAAAAGCATTCCCAACCTCAAAAAAAAATCAAGCAGTGAACTGCTATGTATCTAGATAGTGCTGATAGCAACTTTCATTACGAAAAGTAATACTAGACGTGTGTACGTGACAGGATTGAAATTTCATAATATTTTAACGCCCCGTTGGTCTAGTGGTTTAAATACCGGGCCAAGATCTCGGGGTCCCAGATTCGATCCCCGGGTCGGGCAATAAATAGTTTCGAATTTTCGAACGTTGCTCGGGTTTGTGATCACCAACCCGCATTTGGCAAGCGTGGTAAATATGCCAGTTCCCATCATTGCAGTGGAAACTTGAATTCAATGATGGAGGCCTTTTCCCTGCCGTGGGATGATTATAGGCTGTTACTTACTTACTTACTTACTTACTATAGTTATTACGGATTAATTTATCAAACATGCTTTTATTTCCTCAATAACTTATCACAAAGTCATGAAGTATTCCAGAACTCGTCAACCTATCAGAAATAATAAGAAATTATGACATATTTTCATAGAATGTGGAACATAAGCCAAATATAATTCGATTTTTCTAACAAATCATGAATTATATTGTTGTCTGAGTCTCCCTTTCTACGATATCGAGTAAAAAAACTTAGAAGCAAATTAATTTATCGAGAGCTAAATCGAATCGGTAAGTTTTCAGTTCTGATTGCCTGTTATGTTTTACCATCTACATAATTTGTTTTGCGAAGCAGCTGGGACAAATTAAAAATACCACCCATTTTTCACGAAATAAGCTTTAAAATTATACGTGTAGAAACCAAATTTGAACAGCTAAAATTCTTGTTCAGAATGAAATAGAAGCTATCAATCTAAATTCAATTTTAACTACAAAGAGACAGACGATAAATTGGCTTGACTGAGATGCCCGGATATTTCAAAGGCTGCTCTAAATATCGTTGATTTGATTCTGGCGGGTCACCTATTATATCACGGAGCGATTATTGGGGGTTATTGTTTTACTATCAGTACTGAGAAGGACTTAAAGGATGGTTTACGATCAACAGAAAGTATAATTAGATATTTTAGGTAGGTACTACAGACAAACACGAGTAAGCAAACATTATAACATGCTTGCCGACCCGGTTCCATTAGCTCCATTTCCTGCAGGGTTAATTTAGGATACAATCATTTCTAAACTTGGTTGGGTTATATGGGTTATAGTTGGGGTGGGTTATAGTAAAGTAAGCTTTGTAAGGCAGCTAAATGGCGAATGCTACAACAATATTTTGAGGTACCTAGAAAAAAAAGTTTGCAGTCAAAACAAGCGAGGGAGGGAAAAGAAGACAAAATCCTGAGTACAAAAATTTTTAAAGGATACAGCAAATATACAGGCTGACTTTACAACCATTGCATTTTTGTAGACGTGTTACAGTTCTTCAAACTATTTATACTTTTTAATCTCTATAAAAATGACAGACACACACAAACAGAATTTTTTTTAAATTGGAAAACTCTTTATTTATTGATTTTGAGCTTTTTTAAATAAAAATACTACTCTTCTGTTTTTATTAAACTTTACACATTTAATAATAACGATTGTTTATTCAGCCTGTATTAGGTAGTTATATAAAATATACGCGTTAGAAGAGTGACTAGACAATTTATATAAACTTTCCGTTCCTGGCTCAAACTGCTAATGGTTGGATATTCATTCATGGGAAATTGCATTTGTAATAAATTACCTGAGTCTATTGCTGAACTTCCTCTGTATGTACTTAAATGTATTCCAAAGTAATTCTGATGGAAACGAGTAACTATGAAATTAATAACGAGTAACTAGAATAATAGTCTAATCCTAGCTCGCACAGGCATTTACCTTTTTGTAAACATAATTATTTAAAAAGACGTTTACAGTAGTGACTGAGTTTCTTTTGCTGCTTCTTTTCGGCACCAGCCCGCTCTGGTCCCCAAGCAGTGGTAGGTAAAAATATTAGAACGTATAAAAGCACCTCCTGGTACCTATTTGCAGAAATAATAGTTATAGACGTTACTAAAGTACCAGGCTAAAGTTGGAATCATAAATAAATCGGATCTTAGAGCGAGCACAACATTATTCTTCCGAAGCCTCGAAAAGGACATTACACAAACTTGTTGAAATTTTTTGATTTATCCAATTTGGTGCAAATTACCACAATACAAGTTAGTTAGCAGAATCCCAAAGTTAAATTGGAATGCTGATGCAATTTGCCCGGGCAATACCGGTAATGGATGTTGGACTAGGTTTTTACGATCCGTCTTGTAATATTTGAGAATTTCCCTGTTGGCTGCAAATGACGAATGATTCGAAGTTTTAAGGTATTTTTCTTGGTTTTTAGGGTTTTGTAGTCAAGAAAAGGAACCCTTATAGTTTCTCTGCCTATTTCTGCCTGTTTATCCGTTCCGGTTTATATCAGAAACTAAATAAATGAATAAATATAGACAACATCATATACATCGCCTTGATCCCAGTGTAAGTAACTATTTAAAGTACTCGGTCTTTTGGAAATCAGAAACAACGAAGGTACCACAAACACCCAGACCCAAGAAAATGTAGAAATCATTTTTTTTTTACATTGACCCGTCCGGATTTCGAACCCGGGACCTCGGAGCAGGCGACACTTTAAAAACCAGTGGGGATGACACTCTGCCAAGGAGGTCATCGAATTTTATTAGTAACAAATAGAAACAATTATTTGCGTTACATAATCTACTCTAAAAAGTTGTAAATTACTACCTCTCCTTTACGGCCAGTCCCAATAGTCTATCTATCGCCAGTTTTGAAATTTCGGAGAAAGGAAACAGTTTTAATCTGTGATTTTGCCATCCAGAGAAACAAAGACAGAAGTTGTTTTCTATCTCCGATATGCCAAAACTGAAGATAGATTGATTATTAGGACCGGCCGTTAGAGAAGATTAAATAGCGTCAGATCAACAGACAACCCATTTCTCCGTCTCAGTAATCAAATACTCTTAAAAAAGAATATAATATTAAATAATATAATTAAATGTGAAATTGTTTGGAAATGTATTATTTTTATGCAACTACAAAACAAAACAGTCATCCACGTTTGAGTTCTCTCAAAGAAAAACTACAGTGAAACAGCATAATTGTTTTGTTCAGTAACATCGTGTTTAGTCATTGCCAGTGTGGGTAAAGTTGCTATCTATTTTTGTTTGTTTTTGCTACTCACTAGTGTATTCATTTAGACAAAAATGCATACACAATGCACACTTGTTACTTGTATCTTTGTAGTGTGGTACAGTCGTGTTCTTTTTTCATAAAAAGAGTCATATAACTATCGTAAGAAGCAAATAAGTGATTCTGTCACACCACAAAGGTAGAAGGAAGAGAGTTAAGAGTGAAAGTTACAAGGACTAGTACTCGTAACTTTCATCCTAATAGAGGTCACTATTAGGATTCCCTATAAATTAAACAAACAAAATGGTAAGAAATGGATAAAAAAGTGAGTTACTACATACCACAATACCGGCAGAAGAAAACCGACAGCGTTTTCTCACCACCATTGGCACAACTACAATCTCCAACCCATCTAGCGTGGTGGTTATGGTGAAATCCTTCGGCTCAGTAGTTAAACCACAAAGAACAATGGCAAAAAATTGACGAACTTTTTTTAGAACGCACATGAATGCACATTTTTACCAAACGAATTTGTTGTTTTTTTTACGATTTTACATATATCAAATTATTCCCTTGAAAGCCGGTATTTGAATAAGATTTTTAAAAGAATATCTAATGATCTGGGAGTTTTCCATCCGTCGGCCATGATGACTGATAAGGGTGCGACTACAATTATTTTTAATTGATTTGTACTTTCAATTAATCGTTACTGAGCATTCGATTATAAGTGATTTCTCTATTTCTGACGACGATTGGCGATAAAAAAAAATCCGTTTTATGCCAATCAAACATTTACTATAATATCATCTAATTAATAAACAAGTACACACCATACAATATATGATTCTGAATTCATATGATTTATCAATACAATAAGTATCGAATCAAATGGAGTAAAATGCACTACCCTACCTTGTCTCATTGACAATTGACAGATCAGTTTACACATACTTCTCGCTCGCTTGCGATGTTATTTTGTTTTGATTTTTGTTCATATTTTTTTTACCTGGACTGCTTTATGGACTCATTTATATTCCTTCGTATGACTATTGTGTGTCTCAAGAACTCCGATTTAGCTTTTACGTAATATTGTGCTTTTCATTGCTGGTCTTAGTTTGTCTTTTGAATTAAATTTGTTTTCCAAAATCAGGGGAGACAGTCGCAACCTGCGCGCATATCACGTGTGAGCTGTAATATATGCGTGAACAAATAATATACCTGGCGGGAATTGTACAGTTGAATGTTGTTGTAGTTGCAGTGCACTAAGTAGTGCGCCGGCACACTGCTGTAAATTGTTGCGCATGTTATGATGACCGTTGTTTGGTATTTGGAATGGGCCAGATATCGGGAATATATCACAGCACCAGCACAATTTCTTGATGAAATTATTATAAAAGATGATGAACAATAAAAATGATCATAATGTATTGATTTCATTGTTTACCACCACAAAATGTATTTAAATATATTCGCCCCTTTTGGTACAGTGTTAGTGATTGTTGGCTCAAATCCCACGATCGTAGGTTCGAATCCTGCATATACCTGGCCGGAGTTATTAATATCCGAAATCATGACTTCGTGTCGTCATCGTTTGGATGCATGCATGATTGCTTGTTTGCATGCATGTTTGTTTGATTGCATGCATGATTGCTTGTTTGCATGCATGATTGCTTGTTTGTATGCATGTTTGCTTGATTGCATGCATGATTGCTTGTCTGCATGCATGATTGCTTGTTTGCATACGTGCTTGCTTGCTTGCATGCATGCTTGTTTGCATGCATTCATGCTTGCTTGCTTGCTTTCATGCATGCTTACTTCTTTGCAAGCATGCATGCATGCATGGCTATTTCAAATATTGATAAAGTTTTTAATTTTCTACGAATAAAAAATTGGAACTGTAAATGGTAGGTGTTATAATATATTCGGCTAAATGTCGCTATTGGGAAATTATAATACGGCGATATAAAGTAAGGCGTAGTAAAAATAGGCTAAACACGTTTAAAAAGTAAAAATGGATAAAAAAAAATTTTGGCTAATAGTTTGTGTGCCAATGACCATTAGGAGTACAAATAATTAGGCATTCTAATATATACCCCATAACAATACAACAATAATACTCATCCCAACCAATCTCACATAAATCTTTGTCATGGATAGGGATTCAGACCAATCCACTGTTTTCAAAATAACTTGTCATCTGAGCTTTTCAATGTCAATAACTTGTAATTTCATCATAACCTAAAAATCAAAACTTCAAAATGCAATATTTGATTTTTTCCGGCCTTTCTAAATGAAAATGACTTCATATTTATAACCTTCATGTAACATTGAATCTTTCTATATATTTTTTGTTAATGTGCGCTCATCTTTTATATCAGTCAATTTTTACTATGTAAATCTGCCATTGTTCTTTGGAACCCACATACATAGATACATTTAAACTGCTAAAATCATAACCCTTCCTTTTGGTTATGGCGTAGCCCGACTACGGACTACTAAATTCAAATTCAAATTCAAATACTTTATTTGCCATTAAACAGGGTATAGTACAAAAATATGTCGATGTTAAGTAAAAGATACAGTAGCACCTATTTAGCCATATACAATAGCATGCAAATATAAAATTAACAAATAAATAGATTGGTAGTGCAAATAATTCTAATTGATAATAATAGTTATAAGCTTCGATCACATCAACATTGAATAAATAATATAACTTAAAAAAAGGAACAATGGCGAATACTACAATAATATATTGGGGTAGGTACTTAAAAAAAGAGGTTGGACTTATATAATAAATGTAAGAAGACTTGAGTACAAAACTGTTTAAACAATAGCAAATATATAAATAATAATTTATAGTTGGGTTACAGTTTTATAAACTACTAACTTTTGCCCGCGACTTCGTCCGCGTGAGGTGGTTATTTTTTATTTTTTTTTATTTTTACATGCTATTTTTGGTGCACTTAAGTATAGTATAGGTACACTGACGTAAACAACTGAAAATCTTACGACATTTAAAGATTTATTTTCTGACTCCTAACTTCTAAGTAGATGAACCTGTGATGCAGTATAGTATGGACATTATGGCAATTTGTATGGTGATGTGTAACAGCGCCATCTGTTGTTTGTCTTCGGAACTGGTCAAACTCCACAAGGTCTAAATCCTAGTTCTATGTCCTTCCACAAGGTCTAATCGACCTTCGTACAAAATATCATCAAAATCTGTTCAGTGGTTTAGGCGTGACAGCGTATTACACAGACAGACAGAGTAACTTTCACATTTATAATATTATATATAAAAATATATAAAGAAGGGATTTATATTCAATAAGTTTTTGTAGAACATTACTAGGCACAAACCATCGTTATACATATTTATTCATGTGGTTATACCTAACTCTAAGTAAAATGCGGTACAGTAGTTTGCTAAACATGCATCTATAAGATTTTAATGTTCTATGTCCCCCGTATTCTAATGTGAGACACGGTCGGAACATTTTCGCCGAGTAATTCTATTTCCTTATTCGCCACTCTGCGGTGTATCCGTAAAGACACCGTATCCGTATATTCGATATATCTATTAAAGATAAAAAGGAACAGCATAAATTAATAGGTATTTTGTAGCAGATACAAAGCGTATAAAATTCCTATGAATGTATTTGACACTGTATTACTAACTTAATACTTTCTTACTCTCGGATTAACAAGTCCCAGTGTAAAGTCATACTACGAGTATCTTAGGAATAGGCGATTTTTATTAATAGCATCGTTAATGATTAGTATGTATTTAGGCTAAAATACTAATTTGGTGGCAAAAACAAATGAATATTGGATGTAACAGCAGATGTAGTTGTGATTCATTTCATTGCCTGCCGAGATGATAGATTTGATTTAAGTCTTATAATAAAATATGTCCACTAATGATTTAAAATATAATAGCCCATTCATATAGTGGTTTGAGACTGCTAAAAGTTGGAAATTAATTCATGGAAACAGTATTCGCATTTTCAACAAATTAGCAGTAATTAATAGCGGTAAAATAAAACTAAAATATATCCATTGTCACTCCAGAGCAGTACAAATCGGAAAAAACGATCTTAAAAATAAGAATTAAAGTAATAAAATAATAATTCATTAACTTGCAATAGACTGCGCTTGCTAAATTACCTGATAGACGTTATTTTATGGCTTAAATCCTCCTTTTTAAGATCCCTTTGTCTAGCTATTGTTTTGGGGGGAAAATGGTTATATTTTAGGTTTTTATAAAGCCAAAACGTACTAGTCTAATGAATAAAAAGGTAGTATTTCGCACTAGGTCCTACTAAGTACAAAAATCATTTGCTTCGTCTCATCTCTATCTCTACACACCAGTTCCATTAGCGAATGAATCTAATAGATGCCAGGATCGGGGGCAAGTTTTATCGCCTGTAGAAAATTGATTTAAGTTTTGTTTTCTTTAATACTGTTTCGGTATTACCAGCATTTTTTGCATGGATGATTTGATAAAGAAAGCCAGTACGTAAATTTGGCATATACTTTTTTAAATGTGGATAAATTTAACATGCATAGTTTTTTACGGGGCTCACCAATACCGTTTTATTTCTTTGTAAGGGAACAGCGAGCGAATGAAATTTTAACATACAATGTCCTTTACTACTCTCTCTTAGGTTAAAAAAAAGTAAGTGGTTGTAACTCCAATAATAAATACAAAATGCCTAAATTAATTAAAAATAAATACCGGGCCGTAATCATTAGAAACCCGAGCAAAGTTCGAAAATTGGAAAGCTTAGGTTTTCGACCCTTACTTGATGGTTAAAGGTTTATTAATTTAGATCAAGAAATCGTTTAAATCAATGACTATGAGAAATATCAAGGTATTAATCAAATATATTTAAGTTACAATGACAGTATAAAATGTCACACTAGAAATGATTATCCATTACATACACGTAACAAATTGTAACAAATGGATACAGTTAACGATGGTCGGTTCAGAGCGTTAACGTTAATCCGAGCTTTGGTCTAGATCATTGCCTCGAATCTTCAATATAGTAAAAGTTTTGCAGAGTTATTCTGAGAAATCAATTAGGTAACGACTTTAGTTTTTTGATGTTTTGTAAGTCAACCCAACCCAAGTTTTGTATACACGGAAGTTGAGAACTATCTATCTATCTATCTGTCTATCTATCTATCTATCTATCATAACCTAACCAACTAACCACAGTTCGGTCTCTCAATTTGTGTAGGTATGTGATGTGGTTATTCGCTTTCTACGCAAGGTAAAATCAAAGTGATACGATTCCAGTCGGAATGTTTTAAGCAAAACATTTTTATTAAATGGCTTGGGTCTGGAAGAGTTTGTGCTTCAGAAACAAGAACGGATGTCAAAATGGAAATATTATCTTCTCAAGTCATGGTCTAAATATCGTTTTAAAATTAAGTACTGCATTTTTTCTAACACAAATGTTTAAATAAATTAATTTGTACAGAATGCATTATTCAAAACAAACATAGTACATAATATATCCTAATTTTAAAACCGAACATCAAAATTATTAAAATAAAACCCAAATCCATTTCAAATGAAAGTATTCGAATGCTAAATCCACGATGAAATGTGCTTTGTACGTATGCATCTGATGTGTTTTATTTGCTGTTCAGAACGTAGACTACGTGTTTACATTATTATGCCATAGCTTGCCTATTGTAGTGGAAGACTGAGCATTGCATACAAAGCTTTTAATCTTCTTACCGAAGACATGTGGAACATTTAATATTTTTAAATTAAATTGCTAAAATAGTTATAACAGATTGTGTCTTACTCGTAACTCCGGCTTATTCTTATATACAGTTATTATATGTAGGTGTAGGTATGTCTTTTTGTGGTGTCATTATTCTGTGTGAAACTTTTTACTGTATTTCCATAAATACTAAAACAGTTGCATCGTTAATTTGAATGAGGTCTGCGTTTTTAAAAAAGGTTTTTTTTAATTTGTTGCAATGAAATTATAAAAATCATAGATGATTCACTATTCGCCATATTAGCGATTGCTAATCCCAGGCGGGACAAGCAAGCATAAAATTATGACAACGTAGTAGTATCACTAACATTCTGAATTTCATAACTGAATTTCTTCCACTTGCAACAGTAACAAAATATCTAAAACTAAATAAAAAAAAACAAATATCTTACATGAAAGAAACCAATCAAATAGTTTCATATAAGTAACATGGCTCAATCATTTGTAATTGGCGTAGGTTTGTCAATAACCTTAACAATGTCCCTAATCAAAAAATAAGTGAAACAAGTGAATTCGTGAAGTCAAAGAAAAACGACTGATTACCGCTAACTAGGCAGGCGTGACTAGCACCGCTCTTCTGATTGATGGATTGCTTTTACAAAGAATTTACGTGGAATGTTCATTACTTTTTGGCCTAGTTTTATTATGTTTAGTTTTTCCACAAACAAAACAGAATGGCTGTTGCCATTGATTTTGCTAAAATAGGGGTAAAACTTAGTTAGTTTATTAAACATGTGAAAAAGTTTATTACAACGCAAGATTTTTTTCAAAACTAACCAAATATAAAATAAAAGACTGGCTAAAAATAAACAGCAAAAATTAAAGTTTAAAATTGCAAAGAGTAAAAAATTCAGAGACATCAATATTTCACACTACAAATACGCTATCACATTACGTCCTGTTCCTGTATAACAATATAGTTAATATGACTTCATTGCATTACTTATAGTGTATCTGATTGCAATACATAAAATGTTAAAGAGTCATTAATGTCATGTCACACATCAGTCAGATTTAATAACTGAGAAAAAATTACTAAACATTGTACAAATTGTTATACCTATTATTTTACTTTTTTCACAATGCAATATTCTGCTTCATAGCTTGATGAACATTGTGGCTGTTATGCAATGAATTTGAATAATTACTAACCTAAATAGGTGATATCATTGTCCATTATTCGCAAACATTTATAAGTTTAACGCAGTTTGATATTTTTAGTCACAGATAAGAGAATATTGTAGATGCCCCAAAGTCGCAATTGTTGATAAGTCTGCTCCGATATACCTATTAATTAAACAGTCCTGAAAATGACGTTGTAAATAATTATCAACATACATGAAACCCTGATAAACGCGAGTCTTATAAATAACTTGCGCTAATCTGCCTGTAAAACGTGGCGATTTAAAAGAAATCATACGTGTAGGGTCCTGTCCGTCTAAAGAACTGATATGGCCTATGATGATATTGCTGACATTAAAACTTACTAACAAGTATATTATAAACAAAGTAGTTTCAACATAAATTCTCATGAGATATTGTGGTATTTATTAACACGTAGTTGTCTATGTCTCCAGTCCAATTGAGTCCATGCGAATCAATTCAAATCGAGATTGCTCATATTCAAATGGAAATTTTCGCTACAACTTTACTGATATTATGTTACTAGGAATATTCGCGTCAAGAACTTTCCACTTGCGTCTGTTTTCTGTGAATTTCCAGAAATAAAAATAGTGGATCTCCCACGTCGAGATCTAACATTGAGAATGAATTTGAGAACTTAAATTTTATTCATTCAGTTCGTGCACAGAAGACCGAGTGTACAAAGTAGGTAATATATCTAGCCCGCGACTTCGTCCGCAAGGAATTCAGTTGTATCTTGTTACCGGTTATATTACGCTTTTAGGAGATCACCTTAAATTTTTCAACCACTATCTTTATAACCCAAAAAGCTATTGGTTTTTCATACGATCTTTTCACTCATTTCCGGGATAAAAGTATTGTATCTTTTCGGGGATTTCAAACTTCCTCCTTATCAAATTTCGTTTGGATCGGTTCAGTTGTCCCAGAAATTGCTTCCTGCAAATATTGTTTGGAGATAATTTCATATCGTTTGTAATTTGGTACCTGCCCCAACGAAGACTAAAAATGCTTCATTGTTTCAACCGCGTTAATATGTGAAAAAAGTCTAATTGCTGGCCCTACACAATAATAAATACGTGCAGTTACGTGTTCGTATCGCCATCGAAATATTTAGTATGAAAACTTAAACAGCGCTCGCGCGGTTAAAACGAGAACTACAAAACGAAGCACGAACTTTGTGTCGTTTGCTTTCGATACGCAAACGATTCGAAGTCGATAGTTTTTTGTGCTAGAGGTACAGATGGTGAAGATAAGGTACAGAGTACAGACACGGCAGGTCGACTTACCCAAAAAGTTAAAGGTCATTCAATAGATTTTCAACTTTAAATCCAACAAGTAGAGATCAATATCAATTGAGAAAATTTGACGTTTTGTGGAAGGTTGACGTGCTGTTGTCTGTATTTACTGCTGTCCCTTATTTGGCAGTAAACTTTTAGATGCCTGTCTTGAAATCCTTATAATAATAATAAATTCGTGCAAATGGGGAAGAGAAGGAAGGAAGGAAGGATTTAGTGGCCTTCTAAGACCCATATAAGCAGAGGTATAGTAGTTTATTTTAAAACGTACCTGAGTTGTGTGATCCTAAACAATAATGTTTAAGCAATCACAATTCTTATTTCTATAATCTTATGACAACCATTTGGATCAGCGGTAGTTAACGCTGCTTCTGAGCCATGGGTCGCGGGTTCGATCCCCGCACAGTACAAATATTTGTGTGCATGAACATGTCTGTTTGTACTGGTCTGGGTGTTTTCTATGTATTATAAGTATATATTTACAAAAAAAAAAAGTATATAAGTAAGTTTATCGGTTGTCTAGTACCCCATACGACAGGGTACTTAATAGTACCTTAATTTGGGACTAGATGGCTCAGTGTGGCCCATTGAGGCATGTCTTAAATATTTATTTATTTATTTATTATTATTGATTTAACGTGACCTTTCTCTCTCTCAAGTCTTTGTGTCTAAAACCTAGATGAAAGTACGGGTTAACTGTTTAACAACCCAAACTACTAAGTGATAAATGTCGACACATGTAATATCTCGGTTAGCAACGGCACTGTTAGTAACAGATTTGACATAATAATCACAAGGTTTAAAGACGTTATTATAGATCGCAAGTAATATGGCACACAATAAACCGTGGTGCAGTAAGGCTGCACATTGAAGAAACTAGTTCAAAGCCGATCCACGTGGTGAAGCCTGCTGCGCGCAATGAAGTGCTCTGTAATAGCTTACTAGTACCCAGTTAGGTAGGAGCTTTTCTTTGTATCGTTCAACCCAGTTTAGTCGTTGGAAAAGATGAAATCTTCAAGTAATTAAAAAGAATTCTGAAGTTTGCATGCGTATTTTTAAACCCTGTTAGCCAATTTTCTATTTTTTTATGTACAGTTATAAATTGATACACACCTAAGTTCTGATTAAGAAAAAAACAGTAAAGTAACGAAAAATATACACTCGTCATTATTTTTAAAATTTTTAGTAGTTTTGATATATATATTATACAGTTTGGTTTCTATTAAAAATTTAAAAAAAATACTACAAAAAGCATTTCAGATAATAGTCACGGTACTTATAAATAAATTGAAATCAAAGTTGTATGATCATCTTATTTTATTAAAAAAATTCACACTACTATCAGATATTCCCTATTTTCTTTTCAACACAGAATCCGACAAAGTATAAAGCTCAGTCTTATAAAGTCGGGGCTTACAGAAGGCTTGATTAGCACGTGACGGGCTTCAGACCACGTGGGGCCTCTTTTGTACAACGGTTATACTAGCTTTTTCTGCACGATTGAGAAATTGTACCTACTTTGAAGCTCGTTTAATGAGCCTTCTGTATTTTTATACTTAATATATATTTTTCTTACCAGAAAATGTTTCACAGAACCTATATGAAAAAAAACTTATCAAAATCTGAATGATCTATTCAGCATTCTGATTTTGATAAGTTTTTTTGTCGCAAGTAGCATTAAACAATATTGTTTAATTCCTTGACATGATGTACACACAAGTAAAAATAACTAAAACTAAATTAAAAACCTAAACAAATTCAATATACCTAAGCAAAATAATTAGAAAAAAGTTGTCTAAATATCGAAATCCAATGGCAGCAAAACAGCGCCTCCTAGTGAATAATGAAACTTATTTATATTGGTCTTCTGTTCTCCTGTATGTTCAGTCAATCAGCTGCATCAATAACTGGTTAGGTGCCAGGTCCCCGTAGACCAAGAGTCTAAACCCCAATGACTCGTGTAAAGCTATTTAGTTTGCGACACTTTGGCAATTCTGCTGATGCTGCAGCGGTGCCAGCTCCTAACGAGAGTAGTGGAAAATGATCCGAAGCCAGTATCCCACAGAACAACCGACACATTATCCACAGAACCAATGTCATTCTATCACGCCACTTACCATCAATGCCCAACTGGCCATTCGGTTCAAGAGTCCTTCCAGATATTTTAGTTGCGGCTGGCATGTTGATAGAATCATGCGGCACTTTTGTCTCATGAAAGACAATGATGACCAAGCACGTCAAACATATGAGCTGCATAGACAGCGTTCTGGCCCCTAATTCAGCTAACCAAATCGTATCACAATCGTAATTGAATAGCAGGTTTTTGAAAGATCTAGTATGGGCTAAATGTCAATTCAACCACGATCGAACTGCAATTGAAATAGCTGAATAAGGCCCCAGGAACTTTGTACGATACGAAAAAACAAACGAAGTAGAAAAAAATATTTTAAAAATTCAATACAGTTTTAGTTTCAAATATTCACTTCACTGGAGCACTGGCTTCTCATACCTGATAATAATATTTTCTGGACGTTTCCTCTGGGTTTTCTCACTCACTGTTTTGTATTGGACTTGGACACTTTACGGAAAATTGTTTCTTATTCTGTTTTCTGTTGGTTTGGCTTTATGTAAATTCTTTTTGTAAAATAGTCTGAAGTAGTGACGTAATAACTACGAATACCAAAACTGCATTAGGTACATTAAATTATAATCTACAAAAAAGTTTATAGTTGATTTTGGTTATTTGTTTCGTTATTTTGGCTCATAAAAGAGTAGTTTGTTTGCTTATTACAAAATAAACTAAGATAAATGAAATAGGCAAACAAAAAATGAACTAATTTTTTAATTAAAATTGAATAAAACGTACATCCTTTTCATCACGTCAGTAAGAATAATATTAAGTTTTGTTTCCACTAAGTCTCGTAACAAAATAAGAATTTTCTATGTACCTATTTCTAACATGTGGAAATTGAACAATGGATCATGGAACTTGACCAAAGTTAAACTCAACTTACACAAAGTATTGGAGTTGAAATACTCAAGTTACATAAATTTCAGTGAATATAAAATTATATGCAGAAGCATGTCTTTAAAACTTTAATGCAAAAGAATAATGTAGTGTTTAAGTTGAGTTTTCTTGGCAAGAGTCTATGTAAAGGTAAAGAGCCCTTATAAAATGGTGTGTCAAAAACCAGGTCATTCTCCATGGGCCTACCCACGCTCCGTCTATATATATATGTCTTTGGTCGCTTTTAAAGAACTATTATTCCAAGCTATTTGTCTCTTCCAAATCTCTCTCCTAACAGTCCTAGGTTCCCGGGTTTTTACGAGGTGCAGATATTGCACTGCTTCTTGAAGGTCAACCAACTAGATTCCTCGTACTAGCTCTTTGTTGAATTTTCACTTATCTCAGTTAGTTTGCTAGCTTCGAGATCATATTTGTCAATATCTTCACGGTTATCAATCTCAATAACAATAAATTAATTATACAGGGTGTTAGGTAAATGGTATATCAAACAGAAAGTAGCCTATGTAAACATAAATATATAGATAGCATAGTGAAGTCAGAAATTTTTATATAAAAGTAAGTCATGTTAGCTACACCACTTATAAGTCGAGAGCTTTTCTGAGCTCGAAAGTGGCAAGCGTAAACAGGGCGGCCAGTTTCTTTCAATTCACAGATGTTCAGAAAAGACACATGAAACACAGAAACATAGATCCTTTGAAGTGGGAAGATAAAGCCAGCTGTCGGCCAGAATAGAGGCGGCTAGTGCAACTTCAAGTTAAGCTTTTTGAGGAGCGGAGAAGAGCCGAGTTAGATGAAAGACGCTAGGAGCTGAAAGCCAGACCACCGGCTATTTATTTATTATATATAACTACGTTGACGGTGTCCTGACGTGCAGCAAATACTTGCGCACCTTCTCCAACAAAGTTGGCTACTGTAGCCATCAAAGGGCACATGAAAGGGCAATCCAACGAGCCCTTAACAACTAAAGGGATGTCAGTCGCTGTAGCCGAAACCGGCTGGAAAGCATTATAATTTAGTCAGAAATAGTATTATAGTTATTAAAATCTTTGGAAAGTCAAATATTAAAAAAATGGATTTGTTCATAAATTTTTCCAACCACGCCATATTTGGTGACAATGACATTGAGGACGTCAAAATCAAGTTATTATGGAGGCGATACGAAGTTCGCGGGGTCCGCTAATTTGATATAAATAGTATAAAAATATTTAAAACCCCATACAGCTCTGAAAACGACATTACTATGATAATAATTTACAAATACATATATACCTATTCCAGTGGATAAAGAGTGAAAAACGGCAAACTGCTAATAAAAGTGTCGAGGGAACAATCCATTCATAAATACTAGAATGAAAACTAACTGGAGCGACAAAAAATAAGTTAGTTCGCTCTCAATCATGTAAATGGTTTTAGTCATAAACATTTCTACGTTTTTTCACATCTGTTTTAAATAGAACAGAAATCTTTTGCTAACTATTTTTGACGTTTTTTAGGGTTCCGTAGTCGAATGGCAAAAAACGGAACCCTTATAGATTCGTCAAGTCTGTCTGTCTGTCTGTCTGTCTGTCTGTCGGTCTATCTGTCCGTCCGTATGTCACAGCCACTTTATTCTGAAAGTATTAGCATTACACACTTGAAACTTAGTAGTTAGGTGTATCCTGCCGACCGCTTTACGATTCTTATACAAAAAAATAAAAAATATGATAGTTAAGGCTTCCCATACATAGAACTAAAACAAAATAATTTTTATTTACTCTAACCTACGCGTATGGGGTCTTTCAAATGACATGGCGGTTTCTAAAACCATTTTTTCCAAAAGTCTAACGTTTGGAAGATAGACGCTTCCAAAGTGGTAAAATGGGTATTTTACCACTTGGATGTTACTAAGCAAGTGAAATTTTTGAAAAAAAATACAGAATGTAGATCTTACCATAAACTTACAACGAAAATTGATTTGAACAAGATCAAACGAGTCGTTTTATAGAAATATTACATTTTTAATAACCGCAAATATAACTTTGTCCTTCATACAAACACTATGAAAAACAAAATTATTTTTGCAGTCAACTAAATATTGTGGTATTTTGGCTAAGTGGAAGTAAGTGAACCCCTAATTCAGTTAAAGTTGGTACGGAACCCTCAGTGCGTGAGTCCGACTGGCACTTGGGCGGTTTTTTAATAATTAAATTAGTTAAAATGTCAATAATCTCTAAAATTCATTTGATTTATTAAATGTGCCTACCAATTGGACATTCTGTTGGAATAAAAATAATTTTAACTAGAAAAATAGAGTCTTTAATGGCTCAAACATCTTTGAACTAATTCTATGCTGAAGTTTTTTTTTACCTCAAAGTAAAAAACCAGTTGCAGTTAACAGTAACAAGAGAGTTTAAAATCCTTTAGAAGTATTTTGCTGTCAAACAATATTTTTAATGTGGAAAATCCATACATACATTTTATAATCTATACTAATATTATAAAGCTGAAGAGTTTGTTTGTTTGTTTGTTTGTTTGAACGCGGTAATCTCAGGAAGTTCTGGTCCGATTTGAAAAATTATTTTTGTGTTGGATAGTACATTAATCGAGGAAGGTTTGAGGTTATATAACATCACGCTGCGACCAATAGGAACTAAGCACCAGAGAAAAATGTTGCAAAAATAATCGCGATCATAATAACAGAAATTGAAGCATACGAAGTCGCGGGCAACAGCTAGTACTTAATAAAAACCTTACTGTATTATTGTTTTACACACATTTATTAATAAAATAGTTATGTTGTTACTCACATATTTTTAAATAAAATAGTCTTTGTTTAAATGAAATAGCGAATACTTCTATTTAAATGTTAAAGTCGTAAATCGGTCTAATGCTTTTTAATGAAATTCTTAACGACATTTTAGTAAAATATTGTTTTAATTAAAATTTAAATTTGTTATCGTTCACGCTTTGTTGAATTTTATTAACGGTGACGGTGACACTATTTAATTAGGCTAAGCCTAAGTAGCACTAATGTAATTTATAGTAATAAATTATTGTCGTTTTAGTTAACGTTTTGATCCGTTTTGTATTTAGCAGCTACCAAAGTGTTTTTTTCATCATGTTTATTAACATATACACAGACAACGGCAGGTCAACCTACCCAAAAAGTTAAAGATCATTGGATTGAATTTCAACTTTAAGTCCAACAAGTAGAGATCAATATAAATTGGGAAAATTTGATGTTTTGCGGTAGGTTGACGTGCTGTTGTCTGTACACTGGGTATAGTGTACAAGGATATGTTTTTAAATCTGTCCTTTAAAGAAATAAAAAAGAATGAATTAAAAAAAACAATTCCTTTAATAAAAAATTGGTATCCTTATGTGAGACCGAGTCTTCTATCTTCCACTTAACGGGCAACTGCTCTTGTGATATGTTGGTGACAAATTCTATGACGTACACTTATGGGACGTGACATTAACGAAAAACAACTATTTCTTGCCTTTCTTGTCACGTATTTTAGTTTTAATAGTACTCGTATATAAGACGAGACGTCATTTGTCAATAAAGAACTATTCCACGATAGACTTTGTATCATTTCGGGTCTTCTTCCCAACGCCTTACACTCTATACAAAGAGTTACCCAAAATTTGACTAACATAAATATTCAACGCTTAATATTTTCAATTTGTGAATGGTCTACCGTATTATTAAGTTATCGTCATTCAGTCTCTATGTTAAAAATGCTGAGTTGAACTGGCAAAAGCAAAGTAACTGACTACTTATCTAAGTGTATCCTACATATCATCCATCCATGTTTTATTATGTTTTGTTATGTTGAGTCCAGCTTTGTTTAAGATATCGCATCAATTTATTATTGTTTTGTTGATTTGTAATTTTATTGTTATTTTGTTATTATTAGCTGTAGTTTTTATTTTATGTTGTCAGCCGTGGGTTTAGCGAATGCCGTTTTTATTGACTTGACTTATTTTGATTTTGACAATAAAACTAAAATACAAATATCTGACAATCTAAATGAACATACCATATTTTTAAGCCCAGTAAGTGATGCAGAAATCTACAACATAATAATGGGATTAAAAAATACTAAATCTTGTGGGTACGACAATGTAACCACGAAAATTTTAAAACTAGTTGCTCCCCATGTATGCACTGTGCTAGCGCATATAATAAACCTTTCTTTTATAGAAGGTACTTTTCCGGACAAGCTGAAAGTATCTATAGTTAAACCTTTACATAAAAAAGGCGATAAGCTTGATCCAAATAACTATAGACCCATAACGCTAGTGCCAATTTTGTCAAAAATCTTTGAAAAGGCTTTTCTCATTCGACTCAATAGCTTTTTAGCTAAATACAGCATATTGCACCCACATCAATATGGATTTCGGAAAGGTAGTTCAACGACCCTTGCTTGTTTTGAACTCCTAAAAATAATAACTGACAGCGTAAATAACAAAACACCTGTTGTGTCTGCGTTCCTTGACATGAGCAAGGCATTTGATTTTGTTAACCACTCGTTGCTATTAGAGAAACTAAGTGTGTACGGGATTCGAGGCAAGGCTCTAGAGTGGGTGGAGAGTTATCTGAAAAACAGACAACAATGTACAGAAATTACAAAAATAATTGAATCGGAACACAAACTGACAAAACAAACTTTCCGGTCCGAACTTAAAGTTAACAGTAGTGGAGTTCCTCAAGGTAGCGTTCTTGGGCCTCTACTCTTTTTAATTTACATAAACGACCTACCCAAAGCTCTCAGCCAAGAATCAATTCTTTTTGCAGATGATACTACTTTAATTATTAAATGTAAAACTAGACAAACCTTTGAAGCAGATATAAACAAGGCGCTTAGCGATACTATCAATTGGATGAGCAAAAATAACCTTAAAATTAACGTAAATAAAACCAAACTGATTCAATATACATCGTATAATTCACCACCGATTCCTCTTCAAATTAGACATGAAAACCAAATTGTTGACATAGTAGATAATCATAAATTTCTTGGTATCACTATCGATAAACACCTAAATTGGAAGGATCATGTAGATCAGGTTTGTAGTCGATTGCATAGATTTGTTTTTGCATTTAAAAAATTGAGACAAACAGTTTCAGTCGAAGCTGCCATGACAGCTTACCACGGCTATGTCTCATCAGTACTAAGCTACGGGCTAATAATATGGGGAAATTCTGTTGATGTAGAGAGAGTGTTTAAAATTCAGAAGAAGTGCATCCGTGCTATTTGTAATGCCATGTTTGATGACAGCTGTAAGCCACTCTTCAAAAGGCTTAATATACTACCCCTACCATCAATGTACATTTAGGGATATGTGTCTGTTTGTGATCTCTCATCCAGAATATTTTAAAAAAACGAATGGATGTGAATGTGAGACAAACTAGAGCTAAGAGCCTTCTTGTCACAAACAAATATATAGGAAAAATGTTTTTAATATGTGTATTGTATTGTTCAATAATCTTCCGGATGACATCAAAATATTCACTGACAAAAACGATTTCAAATCTAAATTGACAAAATGACTGTGGCAACATTGCTTCTATAGTGTTAAGGAATTTATGGAATTCAAAATTAAAAAATGAACAATTGTAATTATGTAATGACATACCTATTTAATTAAATCTGTTAATACAATTAAATTAATCAAACTATATTGTACCTTGTATTGTTAGCTTTCACACACTATTTGCATGCCATTGTATGGTTGAGTGCACTGGACTTGTAATATTTTTCATCACAAATGTACTGTACTCTGGCAAATAAACGTTTTTACTTTTACTTTACTTTCTCTGTAATGGTTTCCGCAGAATACCAGTGGCCGTGTCGCACTCATTGCGGCTTCGCCTCATACTGAGCGGAGACCATTTTGGTGCTTTCTATTGTTTTTTTCTATTGTGGACGGACCTATCACTGAAACCCCATATGGGAGGCTTTAATCAGTTAAACCGGGCAGAGTGTGGCGAGCGCTGAAGGCGCTCAGCCTAGGTCCGCCACGCTAGCGGTACTCCGGTGTGGCCGAGGGTGAGGCTTCGCGAAGCGAAGCCTCAGGCTCGCTCGCACCGGGGCCCATACTAGCGGGCGTGATCGGGCCAGTGTGGGGTGCTAAGGGCACCCTACCAAATGGCGAACCCACCAGTGGTGGCGCCGCCGGAACCGGAGATGCCGTGGCATGCCGGATCACGGTCGGGCTCCATTCTGGCGGGCCCGATCTGGGAGGGGGGATCGGACAGCGACCTCAAGGGCGCCTCTGTAGGCTCGGACCTAGGCTTGGGTCGCCGTCCGAGGGGGGGGCAGGTGAGAAGCGGCCAGGCACATGATTGTGTCGGCCGAAATGAAAGGCGGGACCACGCACCCGCCTCCGACGGGTGCGGTGTGGAGAACTACTGTGTTGTGCAGTAATTGAAGTGCTTAAGGCGGTGTTGGCTGTTGTGACATACGCGGTGATCGGATCGTCGGGGTCGTTCAGCACGTGCCTGGGCCGACGGCGTCGGAAGGCGACATCCCTCTGGGGGGTGTACGTGGCGGCTTCCGCTATGAGCGGATTGGGGTGATTCACTGCCTTATCGAAAAAGCGTTGAGAGGCTTCTTTCATATAGAGGGCAATGGATTGGATCTCGAGATCTCGGTGGATATTATTGTTGCGTACGAACCACGGGATACCCGCGGCCCGACGCAAAAAGAGATTTTGAAGTGTTTGAAACTTCTTAAGGAGGGATGGGGCAGCGTGAGCAAACACCGGACTGGCGTAAGTCATCACGGGGCGGATGCAAGTTTTGTAAATTGTCAACTTATTTCTAAGCGACATTTTACTCTTGCGGCCGACTAGGTGGTATAGTCGGTGCGTGTAGAACTTCGCTCGGTTACAGACGCGATTGATGTGCGATGCGAACGATAGTCGTCGGTCTAGGATGACACCTAAATATTTGACCTGCTTGACCCATGGGATCCGCTGGTCGAATAGGGTGAAATGAGTGGACCATTTTGGTGCCATAAGTTTTAGGTTCTTTTGTAATCTATCTAGTCTTAGTTATTAAGTAAGTACTAATCTGTTGGTGCCAAATAAATATATTTTCTTTGTTTCTTTCTTTCTTTCTTTCTTACTGTGAATGTAAGAAAACCTCTAGCTTCTTGCCGCATGGACTTTTTTAGAGTACACAGGTAGCTTTCAAGTTAGGTTAGATTGAACAGTAATGTAACAGTTACTCTTAATTTGTTGTATTCGTCTCTAAAACAAATCACCTACCTTCTCGTTATATTGATTTTATTGGAAGCAACCTAGGAAGTACTGCCTGAAAAAGACGGACAGCAGCGTCTTCACTCTACCTAAAATAAGAAAACATTTTGAAGAGAAAACATTAAAAAAAAATTTAGAATAAACTCGCAAAGTATTAATTGTGTATTTGCCAGTTCTGTAATTCTTGCTTCCTTACTAACATTATAAATGCAAAAGTAACTTTATCTGTAACGTTTTGACTCTTAAACTACTTAAAGGATACAAATATATATTAGATCATAGCCATTAAAGAAGTAAAATATTTGTAGTAATTTTTGGTCGTGTACATATTTTATTGGCACTCTTTTAAAAGACATAATTCTAGTTGACGATAATGGTGATGATGATAACCATAACAATTTACGAGGTAAACAGCTGTAATTTATTTTAATCGATTGCGCTTATTTCAATCCAGGTTAAAAAATAGTGAGATTAGCAAACGACACTATTTTAGGAAACAAAATCATCACCAAAAAAATATACATCAGATAGATTTTATGGTAATTATAACATATGAATATTGTGCATTCATTTCTCGTAGAGTACATCTCTAATACAGAAAATGCATCGATCAGTGGGCGCGATTTAGACTCAGTTTCTTTTGTAACAAATATAGCTTGACGGATTTCACTCAACGAGCGCCATTCCTTAAAAAGTACTGCCAAATCATTATTTTGTCTAGATACCTCTGATAAATGAACTCTGTGTCTTTTGTTAAAACACAATGCTTCTTGTTTTTCCACTTGATGTATCAAGTTGAGTCGGGAATGCGCTTCTCACGAGTCTCCCTAATTGATTGATGGTGACGGAGTGGTTTAATACAAACATTTTTAAGACAACTCTGGCCTCTTTTCGTAAATAAGCATTGTCAACATTGTTGAGTTTTCAAGAAATTATTATCTGTTTCAGGGCTATCAAATTACAAGCAATAAAACTTTATTTCCAAAAAATTACTTTAAATTCGTTTGTTTATATATGTCGTATAGGTATATTACGACTTCAAAACAATCATGAGCATCTCAGCTAGTTTTTATATCATAATTAATTTGAAGAATAGACAATCACAGTAAAAAAATCATAAAGGTATATATTTTTTTTATACATTTACAGGCAGTTTTATATTGCATCCATTTTAATGTCGGATTCGTTCGCTTTTAAACGTTTCATTAGGATGCATTGTATTGAAATTGTAAATGGTTGGTAAAATATTGGTGAATTGCTGGTAAAAAGCATAATCATATTTATGTACTCAAAACATGGCGTGGACTACTTTATACAGACGACCGCACACCACGCTAAACATTGAGGCATCTTATGTAGTTGAGTTAAGAGCAATTTTGCAACAAAATGTATACTCTGATGTGCAGGCCACCATACTATTGCAGTTCATTGAAATTCATCACATTAACAGTCTTTACCAGTCTACTGTTACAGATAAGCTTCTCTAAAGGAAGGATTTCGGTCAATAGTGAAACGAACTGGAAGAGTTGATTCGTTTTATTAAGCAGTATCAAACGCCGCAAAAAATGCAAAACCCTCAAGGTTTGATGGTAGGTACTGAGGTATCGAAATAATTACATTTCCATAACAAAACACGGCTAGTTTGTTTTTCTTAGCCTCAATAAATATTGGGTTCGTTCATAGACAGACGTTGAAGTATTTATTGGATGTTGTGCCGAGATTTATGTTTGCGCTTGAAGGAATCAGTTTAGCGCCTTAGGTTTGGATTGGTGTTAATAATTCAAGTTAATCCGTTTACTTTTGATCTATTCTTTTATTTTTTTAAGAACACAATTCCTCGAATAAACATTTCTACTGCCCGAGGTAAGACTCGAACTGACTGTTACCAAACATATCGAGCCAATTATGGAAAATGGCAAAATCCACCTTTTGAAAAGGCCTATTTCCAGAAGCTTAAACAGAAGATAAAAAATGACATTGTTCCATTATTAAAGTGCTTTTGAGTGGGTTCCAGATGTATCAAATCCTAATATAGTGTATAATTCATATTTGCCTTACTTCATCATCATAGGTATACCTTGTCAAATAATTTCCAACCAATCTTAAAAAGTTGACTGTTATATACGAGTAGTATTAGCCGTAGCAGAAAATGAAATTAATTTGGTTTCATCGAGATGTTTACTTGTCTGAATCACAATAACAAAAGATACTTCAGTTCAGCTTACATTCACTTTTATGTTCACAAAACGGAAGACAACACTTTACAGTCCAAACTAAAATGCAGGTGGCGCCACTCTGGCGAATATGAGTTTTAATAAACTATAATAACACAAAACGGAAATATGTCTTATTTTAATATTATAAACAGAAATATAAAGGACACCACAAGGCGGATATCCGTTAAAATGAATGATATTAAGAAAAAGAGTCATACTTCCGTTTTGATCATTCTATTCAATATTAAAAATGATACCTTCTTCCGGTATTGTTAATCTAAACAATATGTAATTTATGAAATTTGAACTTCATTTCAGTTTTCTTAACAACTTCCGGTATGCATTTAAATTATACAGAGTTTCCGGTAGTAAATCAAAATAATGTCTAATTAATTTGATGAAAGACATCCAAAGACACAAAAATTAAACATATTATTCTGAAAATAGGATATTAGTCATACTAACATGCATCTCTTATATTTATTATTCTAACAATAGCTAAAAGAACTTAGTATAGTTCCGTAAGTAAATATAACACCGAGTGTCTCTAAGTACTGCTCTCAGTAATTTTACCAAGTGTCTCAACCCAACATTGCTGGACAAAGATGTAGTTTAATAAGAACAGCCGCCGCAGGTCTCCAAAATAAGGATAATCATTATTCGTTTAATGTCAGTCGACTGGTGGACATAATATTCGACCTCACTACACTAATGGGGACTACCGTTTCATTGCTCACCAGTTGGCGCCACTGTAGACTGAGGTCCGGAGGTATAGCTGTCAAAGGCGATTGGCGCCGAAACAAAGTGTTATATCCTAAATCTAATTAAGGTTATATTGTTTATAAATAACTATCTTGATATCAACAAACTAACTTCTGAAATAGTTGTTCTTGAATCCGCCTATTTTTGCGCTTTTTCTTAATTCCGCTTTTAAAGCGTTCACATTAATCGCCAAATAATCTATATTTGCGATATTTTACGAAGGAGATCACTTTCCAGCAGGTAAATTAAAGAAATTATAATTTATGCAACAAATTCCGCTAAAACCAGTGAAAAGTGAATGATATTGGACCTCACGCGACACAAGCGCCTCTAGTGGCAAATTCACTAGCGATAGCCCCCATTGTGGTACATGTAAGTAGGTAAGAAGATTTCATTGGATAAATAAATTACCAATTTATTCGACGTTGGAACCAAACCGTTGGCATCGAATTAAGTTAAAAAGGTTTAACTGCTCTTTTCCCTAAATCAACAGACCACCACCAAAAATTATGTATCAATGAATCAGAACTCTTTGGTGTCTTTGTTAAATTGCAGGCTAATGATACTTATTCACAATTTCGTGCTTTTTAGAACGCCTGAAGAGAAGACACTGCTGTATGCCTATCTTCTTTTGACAGAAAAACTTTAGTTACCTGATAGCAGTATTTCCTCAAACCTTTATAGACTCATTAATAACATTATAGATAATTACCTAACTTGAAGCTATACTGTAATTTTGTTTTTATAGCATGATACTGTTTCTACGTATTTCCACGAAAACAAATTTAAACGCACCATAAAACAAAAAATGTGTTCCGCTAGAACAATTTGTATGGGAAAATATAAATAAAAAAATCTTAGACCTCTAAAAATCTAAATTAGTAGGTATATTAATTTATGATATATTTTTAGTATTTTTCAGTATGAAAGAAGTACCTGTAGCCGTTATCGAGTTTCACTCAAATTAACGCACAGCATGAAATTTTTATATTAGAAAATGCAGACTGAAAATAAGAAAAAGCTATATTTAAAGCAGTAGTTGAGCATTGATGCTTTTAGATCTCACTTTTGTAATTAGTTTAATTTGCAGAGTGTATTGCCTGATTTATTTCTCCTGTGCCTGGGGCAGGTGTTCATTAACCAGTAATTGGGTCTGTGATCCGCGACGGCAGACACTGACCCGGAAATGACGCTAAGGTGCTACGTCACGGTTTAGGTATGACGAATTTAATTGTTACCCTTAGGTTGCCCAATAAATCAGAAACCGAAAACATTAATGAAACTGTCTGGCTTATTGCGTGAAGCCATAAATAAAGTCATTGTCACACTAATTCTTTCTTTCTTTTTAAATGTCTGGGAAATTAAATGGTTAGAGCGGTCGCCCGGTAAACGGTAGTTTGTGGGTTCGAGTCCCATCTCAAGCAGTCAATAAATTTAATCAAAGAAGAAATTTCTTTTTGAATTAAAAAAAATATTATTATACTATTTATATGTATTTTTCAGACTGTAAAAAAGAGGAAAATGCTAAGTTAACGCGTAATATGTAATTAATACCTGTACAATGTATATAACAACACGAAATTTTTTTCAATCTAGTTTTGATGCAGGCTTGCTTTAATTGAAACCGTTTAAGTTATTAAAACTCTTGAGGGTAGAGAATTAGGGTTTAATATTTACAAAAAAGTCAAAAATCAGAACTGGGTGTGTTTTCGAATTTCAAAAATATTCTGCGCCATTGATGAAAAATTGTAAGTCCCACAACGTCAAACCTTAACGCTTTTTAACAAACACATAAAATGTTGTAAAAAAAACTAGTACACCATTTTCTTTGCCGACGGTACACCCACTAGAATTTGGGTTCATAAGTTACTAGCGGATAATTTGATTAAGTCCGCAATGCTAAGTCATCAAGTATGGCGTGGTTGGAAAATAATATCAAGCAATACATTTCTTTTTTTTTAACGCTATCTTTCCAATGTTTTTAATACTTATCATCCTATTCCCGACGAAGACAAATCCAAAAAAAGAATATACATAAAAATCAGTCCAGCTGTTCTTTAGTTATAAGTAGTGTAACTAATACGAAGAAGATAGTTTAACCGCTTTGTTAAACGTTGCACTTAAATTACGTAGACTATCGCCGTCCCATTATGGCACCTTCCTACTCACCCTGTCTTTACGCCGAACTCATTTACTTGGGAGCATTTAAGAAAATTCCATTAATATTGATTTGACGCCTTGCTTCCTGAAACGTGTCGGCCCAAAAGTATTATAATTCGACGCACGAAATTTAATGTAGATGGCATTTTAGACGTTGTTCTGAATCACAATAGAATTTTGAACGGTCCTTTTATGCAGTGAAAATGTGTATTTCTTTCAAGCACAAAGAAACATCAAAACTATTTCTGTAGTTCTCATAAAATAAATGTTTTTTTTTAATTTACATACAATTTAAGTAAATGCTTTAAGATTGTGATATTTTTGTTTCTTAAGATTCGGTAAGTATCCAATTTAATTTTTAGTTTAAAAGTTTATATATTTGGTTCTTAGATGTGGTTTATTTTGATACTGGTCTTAGATTTCATAAAATATACTTGTACGTTACCTAGTATTATATTATCTGTGACGTTACTATATTGTGAGGTATGGATGGTTTTGCAAAGGTGAAAATAAAATAAATAAATGAATTTTGACGACATCACGTTGTTCTAATAAAAAATAAGCTGTTATTGAGTGCTTGTTTTATAAAATTGGTAAATCACAAGCAAAAAATAAAATAGAAAAGTTATTCTTTATATTAACTCGTCTGAGGATCGAAGGCTTCCAAGATGGCTGAAACTTATAAACCGGGTCGAGTTGGTTATGTAGTAATTTTTCAGTACGCTTGAGTACTGCAAAGGTTGAATCGCCATGTTTCTTACAAAATGAATATCCAGTTAAATCAGTTAAAGTTTGCCAATTTTTATATGATGAAATAAAAAGACGTGGGGATAACGCCTTTTTTAACGGATACTTATAGTAGTAGGTGATGCGTAGTAGGAGAATTGTCTACTACGCTAGGTTCCAAGGCTCGATTCCTAATTAGGTCAATTTAAAATATTGTTTTTTTCTTTGGCTTGGGTATAAAAGAGTTCTGTCGCAGGGTGAAAGTTGTTAAACAATGCCCGTCCATCGTCACATCGCTAGATGCGGGTGGCGTGAGCGATCGGCGTGGAGATGCTTAATTCCCGTAGATAAGTGGCTTTTTAGTACCGTTTACCCTAGACAAATAGAAAACAAATGTATGAAAATGACATTAACAAACGATTGAACGATCGTAAGCTTATGTCATTTTTATACATTTGACATCTAGGTATTCGTCTAGCGTTAACGATATTAGAAAGCCACTTGTCTAAAGATAGCCTAAGATCCCACCATACAACGACCTTCACCGAGCTGGTTATTGGATGAAAAGTATTTTCTATTCAATTAAATATGCCAATAAATATGGGTTGCCTAAAAAATTTCAGTCCTGAGTAGAATTTTTAAATTTTGCAACCGAATTTTAGGCTGGTTTTTCGCATTCAAACCTATACCACCGTGTTCATAATTAAGTAATATTTATTTGCATTTAACTTTTTTTAATTAACCAGGCCGGTGCAAGTTACTAGTATCGATTTACCTATTTATACCTGCCTACTCAAACTTGTTGTGTTGTGGGTTGTGACGGGAAAAAAATAGTCAACCTAACGTTTGCATATTTTATGGGCTTCATACTTTCGATTGGTATGGAATTTGTCTATTAACCAAACCAGTGAAAAGTAGAAAAAAAAAGTTTATTAATCATACTCTAGACTGTTTTTTTTAGGCAACCCATTTATTATATATTTATTGGCATATTAATTGCATATAAAATACTTTTCATCCAATAACCAGCTCGGTGAAGGCCGTTGTATGGTGGGATCTTATACTAAGACGCTGGGAAGAGAGAAGAGGTGAACTCCAAAAGTACCTAGACTTCGTTTGGCTGAGATGGTGATGGTTATGATGTTGATAGATAGGATATATGATTTTATAATGATACTCAATCTATATTTAATATTATAAAGCTAAAGAGTATGTTTGTTTGTTTGTTTGTTTGTTTGAACGCGCTAATCTCAGGAAGTACTGGTCCGATTTAATAAATAATAATAATAAATAAATGTGGACAACATCACATACACTGTTCTGATACCAATTTGAATAACTATTTAAAGCATTCGTATTTTGCAAACCAGAAACAACGAAGGTACCACAAACACCCAGACCCGAGAAAATGTAGAAAAACTCATTTTTTCTACATTGACCCGTCCGGGAATCGAACCCGGGACCTCGGAGCAGGTGACACCTTGAAAACCGGTCTGTACGCCACTCCGCTAAGGAGGTCGTCAAAATTCTTTTTGTGTTTGATAGTCCATTTATCGAGGAAGGCTTTAGGCTATATAACATTACGCTGCGACCAATAGGAGCGAAGCATCAGTTAAAAATGTTGCAAAAATAATCGAATTCTTATTAACAGAAATTGACGCGGACAACGTCGCGGGAAACAGCTATACTTAATAATTTTATAGCATTATATAGGTTACAAAGGGTGTTACACTGTTATGGTATCTTTATGGACCCTGATAGGCACAACAATAGTTTAAAGTAACATGATATGTTTCGTTAGTTGAACTTACATTGGTATTACTTATTTATATTTATACTTATCTTTATTATAGGTATGAAGCCTTTATCTTCTAAATATTTGGAAATACTTTGATACTACTTTTTATAATATAAATATAATTTAAAATATTTTTTTTAAGGACGGTGTTTTATCTTTAATGTTTTTACGTAATTCTTCAATATCATTAGTATTGGATAGAATAGCATTTAATAGAATTCATATAATCGGATATCTCTAAACGAGCAATTTCTTCATAATATATAATCTCGAAAACTCCATTGATATTTATGAAATCTTGGCATTTTAAGGGATGATAAATCGATCCAGATCGGTTTCATTTTGAGAAAACTATATTTTATCCGTGCTTTCAGGCAATGAAAAACTGCTTCAATATCATTAGAATACGAAGATAAATTTCGTCACCATCTACCTACCAGGTTATAATAGCTCAAGTGGGGTATCGGGCGGACCCCAAACCAGAAACCAATTCCAGACCAGATGTTTATTTCTTTTCAAGTTTTTCCAGTTATATATTTTTTGTTAAGTATGTGATTAGTATCTTTATATATTTAAAAAAAAAACACGATTTACTTAAAAAAGTATACCGAGCAAATCTCGGTATCCAGGTTATAGTGATGGTATCATAATAATGTATGCAATATGGAGATGTGCAATTGTGCATACGTGTGTGCTACACCTACGTATCGAACCAGTTCTAACAATTAGTTGGCCAAGTAACAAGGTAATTTGCATACTGCATCTTGCATGCAGCGGGGCGTTTGATTTATATGATAACTAACCGCTACATCGGGTTTCAAGATGGACTTCTGTTATTATTGTTTATAACTCTACATAGGGTTTTATTTTAATTCTAAAATCAAGAATTTCTCCTTATCAGTTTTGGCTTAATTTAACAACCCAATCTTAAACCACAAATGTTTTAAATATGAAAATAGACCAGCACCTTTCTTGTTGCATAGTTATTGTTCCTGAGTGGACCTTATTTTGTATTATCCCTTTTTACGGTCTATTATTAAAAGAGACGGCCGAAAATCGCCCCAAAGTCGTTTTGTGTTTGTTTATAGAAAAACTTACGAAGACCTGACAATATTTATTTGAAAATACTGAAATTAAATTAAAATTGCAAAACTTATATTCAGATTTTTCTTATCGAGTGGGATATAAAACTACCACAAAAAGAGGAATGTAAGAATCTAAAAATGATCAACCATTTCCGAAAACAAAATATAATGTCAACATTTTTACGGCTCGGACAACCAGACTTTCAGCCAAAGGTAAGTTTCGTTCAAAATATCTTACATGGATAATAAAGGTAAACACATTTAAATAATGAAATAATTCTAATTACAAATTATATGTATATTTCTCACACTTAATAAAAAGTATTCGCCTTTAATTATCAAATAAAAACAAATAAAACGCGTAAAATACCGTTACTATCGGCCGTACAGAAAAATGCCTTTGCTATATTATTTTCAGAAAGGTTAAATGTCAAGTATTCTCTGTGACCGGTCTGTCTAGCCTGTCATAATAAAGAATTTTGTTGGTCCAATTTGTTTATTTAATAATTATGTAATATAAATTAACTTGCACCAACATTGAATCAATTTTGGAATCATTAGTGTCCATTTACTACATCTAAACGCCATTTATCGTTTGTCAATAAGTCTGTTGGAGATGATAGCTTTAGGAACATCCCAAATAAAACAGGCGCCATCGTATTGAAGAGTACCTACATTAGAGAAAGTGGTTTGTTTAGCATTGAAATTATTAGGAATTGGAAGTACCTGATAGCGATGACGTATTAGTTCTCGGCATTTCCGTAAAGTCTATTTTTTATATTATTATATGTCACAATTCAGTAAGAACAGAACACACAGAAGACAGCATTATTGTAATTGTAAATCGGGTAGCAGGACTGTTGGGTGCTATGACGTTATGGTAATATATGTTTTTTGTCTTGGGGAAGATTTAATTCAGACGGACTAAGTCCACCTGCGACTATTTCTTGAAAACATTTTAATTGACAACGATTTAATAAAATAAATGATATTTCGTCAAACGGTATTTTATTTTATATCCCTATTAAATTGTTTATTAAGTTACGATGATAGTCGATCGAGCGGAATATTATTTATTATGCACATTATTGCTCATTATAACCAAAAACAACAACTTATTCAATATTCATTCTCACTCAAACTATATATACTCAAAATTGTTAGTTTTGCTTGCTTATATTGTATAAAAATATCTATGGCATTGACTAACCTATCAATCTTTTTAACTTTTGGGGCAAACAATGTATGGAGCCTCGGCCGTTTCCTTTGTCTATTGTCAATAGTTGAATAAGTTGGTTGTTGTTATGTCAGTAAGCTGCTGTGTACGTATGGTTTTTCCTCCTTCCTTATATCCCGAAATCCCTAGTCTTGTTAGAATCAATCACTTACAGGTATCATAACGGTAAAAAAAATACTGACCGAAGAAGATGGGTAGCGCATTCAGTCTTCCTTACAATTGGCAATAATGGCGCATTCATCATTTTGGAGAGGCCAATAGTTTAGTTTAGTTTTTCATAAACCACTGCTGGAAGTGGTTTATGAAAAACTGTGATTATCATTACAACAGTAAATAGATAGTAATCAGCAATATTGTAATTTATTTTAAGAATTGAATCATTAACGGAATATTTGACCCATTTCTACATTCTTCTACGCCGTAGCCTGTTTTGTACTGACGCATTGTGGTAGGTTAAATTGGGACGTATCAAGCCCCCGTGGACAGACACGTAAAAAAAAAATTTTTGTTTCGTATTTTTTTATCATTAATAAATAAAAGCCATTACTATTGGGGCAAAGAAGTTCTAATGACTTATGTAGTGCCGGCGATTCGGGGAACCGACTACTTGTCCGAAATATACTTGACAGAATTTCAGTTGTTGTTGAAGAATTTCTTGAATATAAAAATAAAATATGACAATTTCTCAAATATATTACTGTAATTGTTTCGAGTTTTTCGTTTTTAAAATTATTAAATTTTTGTTGTGAGTTGTTAAGATTTACTATATATTTGCACGCTATTGTTTGGCTGGATGCACAGGACTTAGGATATTAACATCATTATGATCTGATGTATTGAACTGTATTCTTGCAAATAAATAATTTTTACTTTTACTTTACTTTACTTTGTCCGAAAATTATAGACCGACATTTCTTTTACTATATGTATCATTTGACATATATTTAGTCCATCGAAATATCTCTTGACATAAGTATAATTTTACCGAACTACGTTTCATCGATTTTCATGATAACTTTTTGCTGCTAGCCGAAGTTCCTTGTGAACTTTTTTCATTTACCAGATGGCTTATTTGCCATACGTTCACTTGACCTTAATCACATCTTACCGAATATTATTAGTCTACATTCTACAATTATTTATATTTTAGTAGGTGACCGACAGCCCAAGTCGCCGTGGTCCTTTGCCGTGGTACTTGTCTGCCCAAACTAGAGTGTAATTTAAAAGCGGGTGGCGCGGAGGGAGAGCAGCCTCCGCCCACTGTAACGAGGTTACGAGGCGTAGGTGATGGGTGCTTGCGCCGTGTTACGTAAGGGCAAAGAGGCTGCACTTCCCGCAGCGCCGGAGAAGAGGAACCCCTAATGCTTGCATGCATGCTTGCTTGCTGCTGCACGCTTGCTTGCATGCTGCATGCTTGGTTGCATGCTACGCTACATTACATCATGATAAAACGCTTTAGTATCTACGTACGAGTAGAAACAATTTTACGCCCGAGTTCATTAATGAGTTTGATGTATTATTACTGTAGTATTAAAGTATTATCATAAAAATATGACAAATATATAACAGTGTTGTATTGCATGTTCGAAAAAAAAACTTCGTACAAATGTTATTTCGGTCAAACATAAGTTCGGTAACAAGTTTTTTGACCAAATGAAACGTCGGGATAACGATAAAAAACGAATTGATAATAGGTCAATTGATACAGTCCAAAACGTCATTTCGGCGAAATGAAAAAAGGCGTAACTAAATTAGTTGTAAAGTTTTCGGTAAAATAAGATTCGGTAAAAAACAATTCGGACATAAGATATAGGTCTTATATGAGGGCAACCTTAACTGAACAGTGAACTGCCTTAGGCTGATGATGAACATAAAAAAACCGGCCAAGTGCGAGTCGGACTCGCGCACGAAGGGTTCCGTACCAAAAAGGCCAAAAAAACGGGTTTGTTGTATGGGAGCCCCCTTAAGAATTTATTTTATTTTATTTTTAGTATTTGTTGTTATTGCGGTAACAGACATAAATAATTTGAGAAAATTTAACTGTCTAGCTATCGCGGTTCTTGAGATACAGCCTGGTGACAGAGCGACGGACAGACGGACAGACGGACAGACGGACAGACGGACAGACGGACAGACGGACAGACGGACAGACGGCCAGACGGACAGAAAGCGAAGTCTTAGTAATAGGGTTCCGTTTTTACCCTTTGGGTACGGAACCCTAAAAAATATTGATTTGAGCACTCTCAAAATGTTGTAAATACTAAATTTAAAAAGGCGAATACAAAATGAGTTAAACGTACTGGATATTACTTAGAAACATAGAGTTATGTTACCAACATTGTCATATAATCTGCTAACCATTTCTTCCTCCTAACTCAGTTCCTAAGCTAAGTCGATCCCTGATAGTCACGCACCCTCAGTTTTACGTTTATTTGTTAGGTCAAGTCCTATTTTTATGATTCTTGACCTCGTAGTTTGCGACGTGAGCTTACGGTATCCAATGGGCTTATAAGCTCACTATTATTATTGTGCATTGGGTTTTGTCATACGATTTTTATAAATAAACACGTTTAAAAAAAAAACAAGTTGCCTAGGAGAAAATGAGCTGGCAAAGCAGATTGATATTCTTATATTTTGACTTTTTATAGGGCTAAAATAAACACGGAACCTACACTCACTTTGTTGTTCGTCTGGGATCGTCTATCATGTTATTTATTCATTTTAAAGCCATAATTAATTTTTTGCATGGATATCAATTTGGCGTAATATGAAATTCATTAAAATGTTTTAACAACACCTTCTTCATTGAAATAAATAAATAAATTATTATTTTTATTCTAGCATCTTTGTAGCATCTTTGTTCTTGGCAATACCCCACCAGTATAAACTTTTTGCCGTCTACCAAGTAACTTCGGTATAAGCATTGTTTTTCCGATAATTTGTATAAACCAAACAGATAGTAAGGGATTGTTTTTGGGGTTCTGGCGCCATAGTAGATTCCTATATATTGTCTTATATAAAGCTTGTCTTTGTATACCGATAGACAAAATAATATCGATCGATTCCAACAGTTGTTAGCCGTATGGAGCCAATTTTAAAGTATTTATAGTAACAATCCGCATCAGAACTAGGGACAAATAGAGCTTTTGCTTAGAGAGAAAGCTGATAGATTTTAGAGCAAAGCTTTAAAGCAGTAAGTATATAAATTTTTAAATAGAAATAAATAAAATCCAAATAAATATCAAATTTCTTTATGAATACAATGTCAATTTTGTTTATAGAAGCGTGTACTATTTGTTTTTTTTTTTTAACAAAGCTACTGTTTTTTAATCGCGTACACTTAAGTTTTCAAACCTTTTTCCTCCTCACTTAAGATAACGGAACCATGTTATACATGCCCAGCTTCGTTTTGGCCAGTTTTTCCTTAAAAACAATTTGTCATTCGACCTAAACCAAAGGCAGCCATCGATCACGTGCCGAGTGATAAACTGACACCACCCCAGATTAGATGCCGGATCATTGAAATTTTAATCTAAACGCGAAGTGGTAAAAGCTATTTCAAGATTGTTTGGGTTGTAGTTGGTATTTAAAGCTTTTTAGATTTAACTTTGACCACTGCTGTCAGGGTCATTAAATAAAGTATCATGAAAAGGCAATTGCTGTTGTATTTTTATCGCGCAACCCATAGAATGACGGAGTGATGTTCTAAAATAATGAAAAGTAAATATTTCTTTAGTTCTGAAACTGTTTCAAGCAATCAAATTACTACTGTTAATTACGATTTCTAAAATAAAAAAAAAAGATATATTGAGAGAATGTATTTTCAATTTATTTAGTTCGTGCTGAATGATGAAATACTGATGGCTATTGATATTGTATTTCGTTGAATACGACTTTGATAATTAAATATAATTGAGCAATCATGTGAATCACGTAAGCAATAAAGTTAATAACTCAAAAGTCAATTTGGCAACGAGTATAATATCGTTTCAATAAAGAGACTTCCATCGGCTTTATCCGAAATTTATAACAAGCTTTATTTATAAATCCTCTTTAATCCCGTATTATTTGTAACAGTCAAATAAAAATTAATTTCCTCAAGATGTCGCCTCAATTTGTAATACGCCGATTCAATCGTTCCATTTTCCCGCTCCGAATATCACGGAGTTTATGAAATGCTATGAAATATACCTTTTAATTTTAGTGTTCTGCATAAAACCTGGTTAAACGGGTGACTTATGAACCGTTATTTTTATGTACAGGCATTTTTATGTATAAATATTACAGAATAAATATTACTACCAATAAATACACTTGAATTTTGTAGTAATTTTGATTTTTGCTCAAATGTCTGCCAACGTGAACTATACATTATATTGCGCGGGAGCGGTAATATTGCTCATCTACCTGTAAGGTCAGACCTTGTTAAAAAAATATATTATTATGAGTAAAACAAACATAAGTTATTTGGGTCTGTTAAAGGTGTACTTATGAGTTTTACGCTACTTTTGGGATAGAAACCCTGTATAGGTTTGTACTTTAATGTAATACAAGGAATAAATAATTCATGATTGATTCAAAGATTTAAGTATAAAAGTATCATTAATACCAAAGCACATTTAAGTCAAACTCCAACTCGGGCTTGGCTTACATTTTTAGATCTCGAATTTGTTAGAAGTTAATGAAGAAATTCGTCAAGTGTTTCCGAGGAGAGCGCGGTTTGTTAAAATCAAATAAAATCTGAATTGGTTTCGAAAATGTTATGATTCTATTAAAATGAAAGGCAAATGAGTTGCTAATTTAATACTAAAAAAGCACTAGGACGGTCGGTAAACATAATTTGGCTCTGTTTTTCAATCCATTTCTTTTACTGAATTCAAATTCGTTATTTTTACACCCAAATAAACTGTACCCTAGTTTTTTTTCATGGTGTGGAACGCTTTAACTACAAGTACAAAATTTTACTGGGGATATTCATTTCTTTCTTTTAATTAAGCTTGTATTATTTAGATTTTAAAACCAATATAATATCGAGTTAATAAAATAATCCAATTAGAAAGAGAAATTTCCGAGATACTGATCATTCAAATAAAAAAGATAAGCTATCCCGTAATATTTTTGAATATATCTTAATATATAATCACACTTTTACAGTAAAAGTTGTAATTTCATTGAAATCGCGTTACATATGAGAAATACATGGCTTTGTATTCACCCAGCGGCAGACACCAACACTAAAATATTATATATTTTCCGCCTCCGTGATGTGAAAGCAACATACAATATGACGTGAAGTAGAAAAATTACATGTCATATAAATTCATCAGTACATTTCTGGGGACATTGAATTTCTGAGTGAATGAGTGAATGTATCTTTACGACCGAGATAAAACACACATAAAGACGGATTCCGAGTGATACTTGGTGCAAGATGCGAACTGTACGGGTGATAAACTGTCGATGGGATATGAAACGTAACGAAGAGGGTATAATAATACACTATCGTATTTCTCAATAACTGCATTACGTATCAAAGTATGTACTGAGTGTTGCAAGCTTTATTTATACCTAGAGAAATAATAATAAAAACCTGCGTAATAATTAATTATAAACAAACTTAAATGCATGAAACAAATTATATGAGAGGTTTGTAAGGAACTGGCGACTGAACTAGGGCAGTCAGTGTTCCAGAGCACCAGCATTCTCCTCTCTCGATGTGATCTGGTTGGACATAAAATAAATGGATATTACGACTCTATAGAAGTCACACACTTTAAAGTCGTAACTCTTTTAGGTGATTATTAATTGCTAAAAATATTGGCTTAGTTTTATTGGATCTGCTATTTTTTTAAATATATGGTAATAGGTTAGAAAGGCGATGTGTGCGGGGCAGGCGCGTCACAGAGGTTATGAGCAAATGCTTATACTTCTGCCCAAACCCAAGCGCTGAGAAAGGTTTCTTTTAACGTCACGGGTCCCTATTGGTCGCGCGAAGTCAAAAGAATTCACTTGCTTGGCGTTCTTTGAACGCGCAAGCGGCGACATAGGTTCTCATACAAATGGTGCATGACAGTTTTTCTAACCTTTTTCTATGTTCTGTAGTTAAAGGCAACATTAGTAGGCATTAGTTGAAGAATTTTAATGACGTTATACAATAATCTATCTTGGCACTACAAATTTAATGGTGGTCACGGAGAACTAAGGGTAAATAAAATACCGTAACCTCACAGTGGCAAATTTTAGTTCTCGCTCAATAACTATGAGACCAAAGATCTTTTAAATTCTGCAACTAACCGTATCTAAAAGCTGCTTAGTTATTTAGAACTAGTATTCTTACAGTATGAACGAAAATCAGCTTTATCCCACTCACACGTATGTCGCGTTCTCGATTATATAGCTTTTCTTAGAAATCACTGTTTTTTTGGGCAATATTATATTCTACAAACTTCTATTATTTTTTACCATAAAGGATGATTTCTGGAATAAAACAATCTTACCTACGATCCATACCATCTCTGCACTAAATTTCGTCTCAAACGATTTAGCGGTTTACGCGTGATTTACAGATACTGTCGCATTCATAATATTAATATTGATAGTAACGTTCTTGACAATACTTTTCTTGGCGTGCACAAGATTTTCGAACGGAGGATTTTCTTATTTCATGATGTCATAGCGTTTCGAAATTTAAATAATGCTGAGTATCTTGTACCACAAGCAAAATCCACATTTGAAAGAGTCGTTACGCGGAGTATCCAAATAAAGGTAACAATTGCGGGAGCGTGTCACTGATCTTGAGGGCAGATGTTTGTCTTATGGGTACTTTGGGACTATTTATGGAAGTCTCAACATTAAGTCGGAACGTTAAATTTAAAGACTTAATTTTTGAGTGCGCTTCACGTTTGTTAACCTTTGGAGAAAATGTTCTAATAACGCGTATTTATTTGTTCGAATAGTTAGGCTATGAAAAATAGAATCCTTTGACTGTCTGAAATATCTACGTCTCGTAAAACGGTCAAAATAATTTCAAATTAGTTTGTTTAACCATCAATTATGTTTTATCGATAGTTGGTCAGTCTGGCGGTCAAACGATTAACAATCATCATGCATAAAATTAAAATTTTGTACAAATCTGATATGTAGGTATTCAAAAGTTTCCAAATTAATAGCTGGCCTCAGCCTTTATACAAACAATACCTAGATCATTGTAATTACATATTAAAAGTAAAAATGGAAATAGGAAGTGTACAAATTGTATAAGAAAACTCATTATTCGTCGATCATCTATCAAATTATGTAGTATTTAGTTGTTGCACAAGCGAATTTTCAAGTCTTCCAACAAACTGCACTTTGAATACTTAATACCAGTTCATTATCATAATAAAGCGTCAGATAACTTAAATTTCCATTTTCTTTTCACTTCATGCAACAGTAACCCAGGAAACTGTACTGGCTCTTTCAAATGTTAAAAAATACAGTAAAAAGAACACGGGCGAAATGGCAAGTCATAAAAATGTAAGGAGAATATGCAAAATTTTTTGATGGTACTGGGTAATGTAGGAAATATGTTCTTTATGATGAAATATAAGACTTTATAAACGACAAGAAAAAACCTTTCTAAATTAACTAAATTTTAAAGAGATTTCAGCATAAAATAGTTTGCAAAATTGTTAATCCTTAAAGTTAAAAAGTGAAAAAAAAGACGTTTTAGAAAATAAGTACTTCTTCGACTTTAACATTCATGAAATAATTATTTTGCCCGCATGGTTAGCTAATGCTTTTAGCTCAACACTTTATACTTTTCTAAAATTAACGATTACTCGTAAATTTTGTACTATTTGTTTCAATAAATATTGCTATAAATAACAAATAAATATTGTTTAATTTATAATACTGTCTGTCATTAATTAATATAGATAAAGATATTTGTTTCTAATAAATCAGCTAGCGCAATGATATGCCGACTGTTACTATCGCTTCAACAACAGTTATTAGGTATTTTATCTGGAGTATTGTTTGAGAAAGTGTTACATAATAATAATATGTCATTATTATAATCGTTGTATACGAAAATCAATAACTTTATCATTCACTTGCTTTAGATTGAACTTCGAGTATCAACCGCAAACCGCGGTAGACTTTAATCTAGTACAGAATCAAATATTTACGTAACAATTATGTAGAATTAATTTCATTTGATTGGTAAATACGACGCTTTCAATAGTATAAACCGATACACGTAATTAATGTGGTTTGCACTGTTCGTGGAATGTTTCAGAGTCTTATACCCTGTCGTGCGGTTTCTATAAGGCTATGGTTTGAACTGCAGCGGAAAATCACATCAAAAATGCATTATTAGTATTAAAACTTGAAAGATTACCGGCCGCGGTGCTTTACCAATTTTGATATAATTGCAATTTAGTTGCTAAAATATCATAAAAAGTAATATGTATTAATCCATTTCTATACTAATTTTTGACTACTCCTTGTGTAGTGATAGATCAATTTTTGTTTGGCTCTAATAAGAAAGTAATTTTTCGTGATTACTTCGGTATGGAAGGGCTGAATGAGTTATAATCGTAGTTCAGAGGACACGTCAAGCACTTGGTTCCAATTACTTCGTTAAAACAAGAGACCAGAGACTTGTAATAGGCTGCTTGTTTAACTCTGACGTCAGAATATCCTTAATAGGCGACACAACAAGAAGAAAAATAAAGTCTTTTTCAAAAAAAAAAACCCTGAGCCAATTTCAAAATCCATACTCAATTTATTTTAAATTTGGTATTAGATAAAACAATGTGTAGCTATGATCCAAACTAGTTATTTTTTTTTCTGAATAGAGTCTTCTTATCAAAAGTTTCATGGGAGGTGCCAGTATTTTTTACTCTGAAATGATTCATCACTTTTTTAATTTAATTAAGCAACCGTCGGAATATTGAGATCACGATTCAAATCAGCATTACGCATGTACTACAGAGAGAAAGAATTTGTTCTAGTATGTTTGAAGATTGTAAAGTACTCCGAGGCAGACGTGAGCAAACACTCGACTAGCGTATGCCATCACAAGACGGCGTGGCGGATGTAGGCTTTGTGGTTTCTCAGTTTATGACTAACGGCCATTTCCAATAACCTATCTATCTTCAGTTTTGGCATATCGGAGATAGGAAACAGTTTCTATCTCTGTTTTTTCCGTCCAGAGAATCAAAGACAGAAGTGGTTTTCTATCTCCGATATGCCAAAACTGAATATAGATAGGTTATTGGAAATGGCCGTTCATAGAACAGTATGAAGTCTTTCTGCTTTGCTCTGCTAATTGAAAGTTTTACTTAAGGTGTGTGGTACTCGTAGTTCAGCTTAAAATATTATTATATTGCCTTACGATCACAACATAAAATAACGCATTTTACAATAAATACAATTTCTCTTTGTCCTGTCGACAATGCCTTTTGTATCCTAACTGTCAAATGTCTGACTAGTTATCTCATCTGCCAGTCTTACTCTGTCTATTAAGGCTGGACGCCACGACTAATGGCAATTAAGTTTTTGAAACTTTGGACTTCCAAAGGTTCAAAAATCTTCCTCATCCTAGAACACTGACAGCAGTGTCTTCTCTCAACCATTAGGCAAATTACGATCTCTAAATAAATACAAATAAATATTTTCAGACATGCCACACTGGGCCACACAGAGCCATCTAGTCCCAAACTAAGCAACTACTACGAAGCTTGTCGTATTGGCTATAATACAACCGATAAACATACTTATATTTTTTTTTTGTAAATATATACTTATAATACACTAGCTGTTCCCCGCGACTTCGTCCGCCGTCAATTTCTGTTATTACGAACGCGATAATTTTTGTAACATTTTTCACTGATGCTTCGCTCTATTGGTTGCGGCGTGATGTTATATAGCCTAAAGCCTTCCTCGATAAATGGACTATCCAACACAAAAATATTTTTTTAAATCGACTAGTACTTCCGGAGATTAGCGCGTTCAAACAAACAAACTCTTCAGCTTTATAATATTAATAATAGATAGAAAAACACCCAGACCAGTACAAACAGACATGTTCATGCACACAAATATTTGTACTGTACGGGGATCGAACCCGCAACCCATGGCTCAGAAGTAGCGTTTACTACCGCTGATCCAAATGGTCGTCATGCCTCTACCTGCTTAGCAATTAATATGTCAAAATCCTCTTTTTAGAGAAGTCTAATCCAAGAGTAAAGAAAGGAGAAAGAAGCGTGGTCATATAGCAAACATTTTATTTGCAAGACATGGCTCAAAACATCAAATGTTTCAAATAAATCTTTCTTTCTTCCCTAAAATTATTTAGGCACAATCTGACAGGTCGATTATTGACCCAAAATAGAGGGACAATAATATCAAGTCAATTGATCAATTTATCGGGCATTCAAGGTAGATTTTATGGAAAATCAAAAATATAATAATTTAAAAACAGATTTAATCAAAATGATAAAGGTGTCATGAACTATAACACGTAACATAAAATCTTTAAGTAAAAGCGCCATTGGATCAGCGAATCCAATGTAACTGTAGGCTTTCTGTTTTACAGCTGCTGACCGTGTCTTATTTCTAGTATTTCATTTGACGCAGCTTGTCGTCCGATAAAACAAAGTAATTTGCGGAAGATGTATGGTACGTAAACGGTACGTATATCGTACATCATAGCTCTTTTTGTAAACATGGCCTTGTTGTCAAAGATGTGACAAACGCCAAAAAAAACCACACAGCCACATTATTTGAAATATTGGCGTAAATAAGTTTCGCAACAGAGTAAATCAATCCTAATCATGTGATAATATAATATTTCTAATATAGTTACCGAAACTATCAAAATACAGAATGACTTTTTCAGAGCCCATTTATGAAGTAAAAAATGTAGGTCAAGTTTTCACCCAAAAATATTTTTATTAATATAGTATTAAATTTTTACGATACTCAGTCTGTCAAGATTATGAACAAAAAATCAACAACTTATGAATTGTATCGTATTCGTAATGAATGAATAAGATGCGCAGCGCGTAAATAAATGGTTGTTAGGAGTCCGAATCAAAAATTTAATTTTTTTGGCGGACATTTTCTAAGTGCTTTATGTTGACTTTTTTTTGCTGGGTTACACCAAAGGAAAATTACGTCATTTGTGTTTTGTCTTGTAGACTGTTGTATTCAAATTTTAATGGTGATTTGAAATGTATTCCTGTATAGCGCTGTTGGTTACTGCATCACCAAAACTTTCATTTTTATCCTAATAAATAACAGCTAAAAAAACATTAATATGGCGTGACGCATCAAAGATTGTGAAAGTCTTTATGATATTATGACACGCTCTTTAGATGAGTTTGATGTTGGTCTAAAGAATATCGTAAGAAGCGACAAAAGGTGTATTAACAGAACAAGACGGGCAGAAGCGCTTTTCCTCCATTGTTGACCAATCTGCTCTAACCTGACAAGCGTGGCAATAATAACAAAATGCTCCTTTTGAAGAAGTCTGCGAATAGCAAATTGTCACATCTTCCCTGTCTCATTCGTAAAGCGTAGCATCCGTGATGAGACGCTCTGCAAATGGAACAGGGGATACAGCACCGGGGAAACAGCGTCCGTCACCAAACTGTTCTTCCCAAATGCTATAGACGCATATGGGGCTGTGCCTAGGATGCGGATGGACAGCGTTCTGACACAAGTGCTCACAGGACACGGTGGGTTCTCCTCATACCTGAACCGTTTCAAGTGTAAGGAGAGCCCATCGTGTGTTTGCGATCCCAACGCAGAGGAAACCATCCTTCACATTATTCTGAAGTGTCCCGTTTTCTCACTGCAAAGATTTGACCTGGAACAAAAATTAAATGTAAAATTAAGTAAAAATAACGTAAAAGAAATAATAATAACTAAAGAAAAATACATTTTTATAGAGTATTGCAAAAACTTAGCGAGTAAAGTAATAGAGAGAAACAAAAGTAAATAAAAAGTATTGTATCATATATATATTAAATATATATTAGCATCACAATACATAAATATCAATGTTTATAATAATAAATAAAAGTCTTAAATAAGAGAGAAATACAAGTATTTTTTAGAATATGTATTAGAATAAGAAAAATTACGTAGATAAAAATAGAAAATAGCAAAATTATGTTTATTATGACCTTGTTCTCAGAATATGATGAGATATTGAAAACAAAGAAAAAGAAGGAAAACTAAAAGTAAAAAGTAAACATTGAGTAGATGATATAGTAGAAGGCTTGACCTTTAGTTTTAAAAGAAAGAATTTATAATTAATATTAATGATAAAACAGGCTCCGACTACGTTGGAGGAAACCGCTGAAAAAAAAAACGTAATACATCTTATTATGATGATCATCAGAAGCCCACATTCAGAGCACGGCTAGACATAGTCTTTCCACAAGTAGAGCTCTGCTACAGAAGCAATGCTGCTGTCAGTGTTCTTCTGGCAGATATAGATATAGATGCATCGTGCACACACATTGGACCTTGGATTGGGATGGAATACAAATCTAGGCTACCAGAACACAGCTTCTCTGGTGGAGTCACAAAGACGTAAGTTCATTACTCCGAAGTCACGGTGCAGTGTATGCAACGCAGTTCAAAGTTCAAAGAACAGCAACTTTGAATGAACAAGCATAGAGTTGTTTAACTACAACACAAGCACGTGAAACCTGTGCAGAAATTGTGCAGTCTTTAAGTACCTACTACGTAAGAGGGATACTGGACACTATTTATTTAAAGGTATGCATTGTTAAAAAATAAATTTATAATTTTTTGCTTCCGTCGGTTGAAATAATAATTATTCTCACTTCGCAGCTCTTACGTGTACTACTACTTTTTTTAAAAGTACTTACATGAAGCATTACTACATCTATACTAAGAAGTTCTAGTTTCACTGTCTGTATTCGGAAGATGAAGTAATCAAAATATACACTTTGCAAAATTACTAATTGAATAAGGCAATTAGTGTTGTATTCGGTACTATGTAACTATGAGCTAGCTAGGAGCCCTTTGCTGTGAGCTTTCTGTTGTCTCCTTCCTATGTATAATAGTTTTCACGCTTCACAGTCCTGTCACGGCTTGTCAGGGCGAAATTTATTACAGACTCCTTGTTTGTCATGTCGTCATATTCTGTGTCGTCGCTGGTTGTGGAAATATTGCGAGGGCTATTAGAAAAGTTTCAGTTACATAGAAAAAACGGCTGACAGACTTTGACATCGTTCACAGGATCCGAAAAATGTTATGAGAGTTTATAAATGTTCTTTATATTAATATTTCTTAAAAAGTAAATTATGACAAACATTTAAGGGCAAACAAGCCATAACTTTTTTAGCCTATCTTAATAAACTTTAAGGGTAATTTTATGATTCAGACCTATCCGACCGGAAGGAATCAAAATTGAAATCAATAAATAAACTCATTACCACTAAAAAAAGAAATAAGATAAAGGATACTGTTGCTCTCGTAAGCTAAATGGCTAGCGTACGCTTTGCTCAGCAACGTCCCTTGCGCTCTATGTTTCAGTTTCGTATAAACCTCTACTAAGTCAGATTTTTTTATTTACTTATAAGTTACTGCCTGTTAAATCTGTGAAATTAACATCCTCTTAAATTTTGTCTTCTGATTTCAAATTCACCATAGTAGCAACTACTACTGTCATTGTTTTGACGCAACTCTGACTGCTTTTAATCCACCTCTTACTTCGGTGCGGAATCTAAAACAAAAACACGCACTGACGTTAAAATTTTCATTGATGCTTTAATACATTTCTAAGGTTACAAAATCCATATTTTGAAAATCATATTCGGCAATTAACGTTTCGAAAAAAGAACACGTAAACCCTTTTTAAAATCAGTTCATAAATTCTAGCCCTAAATATTTGAAATGGTTTTAAATTAGGGTCTCCTCCAGACCGTGACGTCATATCAATGCAAAACCGTCTGAAAATAACTGCCTATTAATATCGAAATGTCGGTTGGTCCATTAATAACTGTATGACGTGACGTGAGTGGGACACGAATAGGTTTTGGCGATCGGTTAATCATATTATCCGTATCGAGGGCACAAAATATATTATGAATATAATAACGGTCTAAGAACATACATATATTGGGGTGATTTATAGAAGGCCTATGTCCTGCAGTGAGCGTCGTTTGGCTTAGATGAGTATGACTAGTAAAGTGTATATTACATTCCTTATATTATGGCACCAAAATTGAAGTGAGACTTAACTGAAATAATTATAATGCTTATTTCAACTTATGTGTAAAAAAAATACATGAATGTAGAACGATCTCAACAATCGGCATTTTTGTATCAAATATATCTGGTATTCATAGTTGAATAACAAACGAGATCTAATAAGTTCCTATAGATAGCTAGGTACTTTACATTTTTTATACCAAAAAAATATTAAAGATGAAAAAAAAAGGGTGAACTTTGACAACGTGTAACATCCTTGGTAAAATCATCAGTCACGCTTGAGACCAGAATTTTCAATTTTGAATACTAATAAATTGAAACTGCAATGGATCAATAACTTTAGCCTAATTACTTGATCATGATTAACCACCGAATTTGAGTCGGTGGCAAACTAATTATCCTTCAATCAAATAAATGATCATTTCATTTCAAAAACAAATCACTATCGTGAAGTGTATTGTTTAATTGTTAGTTCCTGATAGCACAATAATAACCTCAGTGGTTTTATTAGCTGTCATTTATGTTGTTATATAGCAAGATAGCAAGTCTTTTTAAAGGCTAAGGGCCGATTTTTCAATAGTTAGATAAAACTTATCAGACTGAATAAGTATAAAACGACCGATTTGAAAATGTCATTTACATAAATGATCGATGACAAATAGGTGACGTTTTCAAATTACTTATTTTGTATTTTAAACGACGAATATTAAATATCTGGCTATTGAAAAATCAGGCCTTAATCTAAATATTAAAAAAAAAAACGTAAATAATGTTTTGCCTGTTTTCATTTTTATTTTTGGGAGTCAAATAAATATTATAATTCATAGCGTGCAATGTATATCAGCCGGAGCGTGGGCCACTGCGTTGGATGGAGATGGCTGCTAAGTTCAAAATTCGTCCGCTGAGCCGTACATTGCGTATTGTAATTAAAAAGCCTTATTATAAACGAAATAGTAAAAAAACACTATGTTTGTGAGAAGAAAAGTTTTTAAGTAACCTTTGGCAACAGTTTTTGTAATAAAATGGAAAACAAAATTGTGACTTAGACCCTCAATATCTTCGGAACCAGTTGTTTCCCAGGTATGGTTTCAATGAAAAAAAATCCTGGTGATGTAAGTACGTGGTTTTCGGATCTGCGTTTAGTTTTTTTACACCCGTTATATTTTAATTTGTTTCAATTTGTTGTTAAGTTTTCCTAAGATAGCACTTTACACACTGTGAATGTTAGCAGCGCACTTTTTTTAAACTGAATCAATTTGTATCCGCGTACCAACGACGTGTGACATGTTGAAGTTTTAGCGTTCGCGTTTTTGCGGAAAATTCTCGAAACGAAACGAACGTCGGCATTCGTTTTTTTAGACATGGCCGTTGATTTATTGTTTGGGGTCCTATTTTAAACGGTTTTCACACAAAGCTAAGTTTTTTTACATACACTACATTACGAGATACGAAAATGGAAGTAGTAATGTGCCAATAAATATTATTGTTCAACGGAATTGAATTTTTACAAACTCTCTTCTAATTTAATTTTATAGTTAAATAATTATGCTTTACTAAACCTCTTTAACTTGATTTGATAGTTGAAATTTTCGGTTCGGTTAAGCTTGTTGAAAAAATTTATAACATTTTTCTGAAAAATCAGCGGAATCAGTCTTGATTCAAGATAAATATCATCAAATAGATAACTTGACTTCTGCCCCTCAACCTAAAAAATATTAACATTACTGCCCAAACTATCCTAAATTACTTTGCATACTTTTTGTTGATCTAAAACAAAAACCGTAGACATTATTATAATCATAGCCAAAGTACCTACATCAAAAAACAATCAGTGTCGTCAAATGGCCCCTGAACAAATGTGACCCATTTCAGTATTATGTAAAAATAACCTGTCTTCCAGGTCAGTACAAATAGCGCGGTCAGTTGGAGACAATATCGACCGGTGCTGCAGTTGTGGTGTGACATGTCGACCACTCGACAACAGGATATTGGAGAGTAGGTACCTTCTGTAATCGTATTTTGTTGTTTGGCAAAGCGACGCTTTTTGAAGTTGTGCTACAAATATTGATACGGAATGTTTTTAGCGATGATACTGGTAGTCTAATTAAAATTTTTGGTGAAATGGATATTTTTTTAACTTAAAAATAAAGCTGTTTCTACTAATAATCACGACCGAAAAAAGGGCTATAGGGTGTTAAGACTGAGAAAAAGACATCACTTTTGGATCATTCTCTATACGACCCTTCAAGGTCTAAATTTGTAAATAATCTTACTAATGTTCGCGTAAATTCAATATCTATCTACATTTCCTACGAAGCTTGTTTAAAAATATATTCATACCTTCCTATGGTATGAATATAAATATTAACAACCCATCACCCGCATTGCTGTCTTCTCAAGTTTCAAAGACAGGTACCAATTCAGTAATTAATCGGGGACGCCGGATCAGGATACGGCCGGTCAAGCGCATAATTAATTGACGGCATCTCCAAAGGATTTGTGAGATTTCCTACCCTAAAGTTTATTTCAAAATTTGTCACAAATTAAGGATATTGTCAGTTGATTTAGAAATGGAAACACTGAAACGTCATAATAGTTTTACAAACAATTTATACAGAAACATTTTAAGTACCTATTTTCTGTGGTTAAACGTTAACTTCATTATTTTTCACCGACTACGGCAAAGCTAACAGGAAGAGTTAGGATTTTAGCAGTGTATATGTTCTTCTTCTTAATCGGACTCTCTTGTCAGAGTGGTCATGGTTGGTAGATGTTCCGGAGTATTGTCAGCGGCCCTCTTGGTTCGGGCAGCCTTTCTTGCTATGTTTCTCCACTCAACACGATGCTCGGCGTTTCGAGAACATGTCACCATCGATCTTTTGGTCACTGGTTTTATATTTATATGTATATTATATATTTATATGTAATATATTTGTGACTTACATACACTTAAATATGATTGAGGGTTCCACTCATGCTACAACAATAAAGGTTTTAGTATGCTTTGAAATTTTTTAGTCATAACGATCAAATGTAAGAAGAAAAAATTCTGAATACAAAAATGGTTAAATAATATAGCAATATACAGGGTGACCTGTATTTTCGAAGTTGTGTTACAGTTTTTTTGAACCATTTTATGTCAAGGCCTACAAAAACAGGTAGCGGTGGTGGTCATTCAGCAATCTAGTGAGCTTTTCAAACAATTGTAATCAATTGACGTGTCCGATCAGCAGTCTTGAGGTTATTTAGAATTCAGGTTTTATTTTAATTTATTCCGACGTTTTAAATACTGTCCAGCATTTTTGGTAGATTTACCATCTATTGTCAAGTCGTCGATTTAAATAAAATAATATCATTTCAATGAAATTAGAAATTTGAAACGTCTTAGCTTACTTGATAACTTATTTTGCTGCTGAAGTTCAAAATCCAAATGTTTAATACCAAATTTAAATCTATAAATTACCTAACATTTATGTGTTAAAGATGGTATTGTTACATTTCGCTTTGCATCAGTGCATGTCAGTGATAATGCAAAAAGCCATGAAAATCGCATAAAGGAATCAAGCTCTTCAAAAATGTTTAATCCTAATCTTAGAAGCTGAACTATTAATAAATAATAGAAAAAACAACCAAAATCACTACGAACTACAGTAATGCGCTACAGCGTATTCGTAGTAATGGTAGAAACTGCGCTACGGACGCTCGTAGCACTGAGTGCTACTGGCTCTACGGGCGTAATAATCACACAGATTGTATGCATAAGGGTATTCAATGAAACATCGCAATATAGTTCGCACTGTTCGTTACCAACTAGGTGGATGGGTCGTAAATTAAAATGGCGTCTGGTCGAGACGTTTAGATGAAAAGCGTGTGTCCTCTTTATGTGATGTAAGGTTTAACAATCTTTAATAATCATGAAAATAAAGTTTTATCTCCTTACCATTAGGAACACTTTATCTAGATCTCATTTACTAGTCTTCACCTCAGCACATCCTATATTTTTTTTGTTGATTGTAGTACAGAACTTATGAATTCATTACATCATCATCACTAATCAGTCTAGTGCTGGAAGTAGGCTCCCCAAAAGGATAAATTTGCGATTATTGCGACGCGTGACTGGCGTTTTGGTGTTCGCAGATTGGACAATAGTGGAAATAAGTCGGCAGCACTTCAATGCTCTTCTGTTTGAAAATAAGGAATTGTGCATATTTTCTATGATAAATGTACGTTTGCCCTTCCTGTTAAAACGTATTAACCTGGTATAAATATTACTCGTATGTTGTAGTTTATACTTCGGAAAGATGTGTACTTGTTATTAAAATCACATTAGGTTATTGTCTCGAAAAATAATACCCAATTATTATTCCTTAAATATACTTTAATTTTGACTAGAAACTTTTAATATTACCTGATACCGTCAGTGTTACAATTCCTAAGGAACCTTAACTACTTGATATGATAACATTTAGACAATATAAATTTTATTTACAACAAAAAAACATTGCTAAATAATTTGAATTTATAACAAAACATTTTCACACACAGTTTACAATTGAGATGTATTGAAGATATGACAGCAGATACTGATAAGGTAAATGCAGTGGGCCCAATAGACTCAAAAAGTCTCGTTAATTACACCTAAACACATTTTATGCGGTTGATCGTACGTCTAAGAGGTGTTAGTTTTAAATGTCTTGTGTATTTCACAGCGACATTTAAATAGTAAATTGTATTGAAAAACAATGGTTATCTAAACTATTTAAAAAAATCCTCTGGCTGATGTTCAGACAAATATTCTACTGTGAAATAACTTTGGTGATATATAATATTTATTTATTTGGAAACTATTCATTGTTACCTTTGGATGCAAACTGTTTCAAAAAAGAAAGGATATGATATCTTAGACTAAACCCACTGTATTATCTATTGATTGTGATTACAGACGGATAAATTAGTACACGAGATTTTATTATTATTGCATTTCGCGATAATTATACATTTATATACATAAACTCTAAACGCACACATCATTTCAATAGAGTGATTTATACATTTCTTAAGAATTTTTATGAGCATAATGTCACATGAAATTTTAATTAGAAATTAAAGTTGTTTTAATAGTTTATATTTGTTGTTCTAAAAATAGTAATATTAATATATATTTTTTTATTTATGCTAATTAACATTCCTTACAGCTCTGCTATTATTTTTATAAATCAAAGTTTTAAAAGGAAAACACTTTTAAAAACCAAATCAATATAGTTTCTAAGATCTCTAGTTTTTCAATATTAATGACAAGTAAAAAGTTGAATGGAAATCGTCATAATTTATAATTACATTAAATATATATCTGATATGATTAATTAATACTTGAAATGTATGATACCTGTATTATTTCCCTATTTAAAAGTATGTATTGACTAAAGCCATAAAGCTCTTAACATTAATAGAACATTTATACTTATCTACTTTTAACATACATTATTTACAAGCTATACACACAATGTTAATTATTATTATTTCGTAAATTAGTGTGTATAACTTTGAAATATTTCATACAAATCATAGCTTAATTTCAGAAATTGCATTAAATTCAATAACCTACTAGATTGGTTTTTAGTAACAAAAAGACAATATGTAAAAAGCAAAGTAACGACCCCATTACAGAGCAACGGCTTCAATCACTAAACTCAAGTTCCAGATGACTCAGCTATGATGGGTACAGGTATAATCACCTCGCTTGCCAAAATACTTAGTTAGTGCCAGAGTTTAGAACTTTTGTCCATTACTCGGAATTGTGATCACTAAAATAGGGATAGTGATCACAATTCCGAGCAATGGACAAAAATTCTAAACACTTGTTGCCGGGGATAAGACCCAGGACTCCCAGGAGCATCCTTGGCGTTTAAGATGATCCTTGGCCTATTACTTAAATCTGTAGACTAAGTATGTTAGTAGACTAACTGCCGCACTCAGAGACGTCAATTAAATTTAATCTATAATTAAGTCTCATTCTGTCTCTTTCTTTGTCAATGAAATAGAAAAGGACGGCGTGAGATCTAATGAAGGATTAACTTTAATTGACGTCTCTGAGTACGGGAATAAGAATGTTAAATTATATGAACATAATGTCAAAATTAATTGCACCCCACATTCACGAAATAGTTTTGGTTCATAGTTATTATTTTTATTTTAAAACATTTTAGTTAGTAATAATATATTACATTAAATATTGCTTTATTTAATATCATCGTTAATTTTCACATATTTTCTTCATGATTATCTTATACTTTAATTATAAATATGAATGATTTCCCTTTATTTTTATAAATTACTTATGGACGAAACACAATTCTTGTTTTATACATACCAACAAAAAATACTATTAATATGTATTAGTATGTTACAATAAAATCACTTGGAATGATGCGTGATATGTCCTATGATATTATCTAATACTGGCATACCCCACTACTTATAAATATTATACAATTATATATATAACTTATAAAGATCATTAGCGCTTTTCCCCATTATGAAATGTATATATTCATTATATTTGTTAACACTGTGCTCTAAGTAAGAAAATCAGTGAGGGAAACACTTGAATGGTTAGTTGTTAACGTGACGTAGGACGTAGCTAGATAAACGTAGCTTAATTTTCGGCACTGTTTTGTCTTTAAGCATAATTTTAGTATAATAATAGTATGTACTCTAAATCTATTCATAATATTGACTGTTTGTGATAAAATAATTTAAAAAAAATGTCCAATTTAAAGTGAAGTACACACTACAGCAGGTCAACCTACCCAAAAAGTTAAAGGTCATTGAATTGATTTTCAACTTTGAGTCCAACAAGTAGAGATCAATATCAATTGAGAAAATTTGACGTTTTGTGGTAGGTTGACGTGCGTACACTAGTTTTCAAGGTGTCGCCTGTTTCGTAATCCCGGTTAGTAGGGTCTGAAGGCAGAAATCTTTAAACTGTTCTATTTTTGTATGGGCCAGATTTAGAAATTAGACCTTTTTTTTTTACCGACCTATCACTGAAACCTTATATGGAAGGCTTTAATCAGTTAAACCGGGCAGATTGTGGCGAGCGCTGAAGGCGTTGTGCAGTAATCGAAGTGCTTAAGGCGGTGTTGGCTGTTGTGACATACGCGGTGATCGGATCGACCATAACACTTTATGGTCTTAACATGTACCAATGCTAGTTATGTAACAATACAGAACTAGCCATGAGACATATAAAAACAATATAAGTATCTTGTGATAAGTAGCAAAATTCTTAACTCACCTTTCCATTTAACCTGCATAAATTGTACACAGAAATTAAGTTTTTCTGTTTAACTGATATATTCCAAACATGATAGTAAGGAAATTGTCAATTGTGATAAAGTATTGCAGGTATTAGTTAATTATTCTTAGCGCCAGCAATAGTGCCAAAAATTTGTTAATTTTTTAAACGTTTTGACATGATAGAAACCTCAAAACAACTAATCTGTAGGTAAGTCAATTTCAATTAACCATGATTATATCGATTATCATCATAATAAATCATAGTCTGACAGTGAATCGTATTCGCAGTTTAAATCCCATCGCTCAAACCGGCGTTCTGTATAATTGAGGATTACCCCTGTATCCGCCAATCCAAGGTTTAACGGCGTACACGTGGCTGTAGCTAAAATTAATCAGACACATCACTTTACTAAGAGACGACTGGTTAAAAAAACCGGCAAAGTGCGAGTCGGACTCGCGCACGAAGGGTCCCATAAAAATTTTATTTTTTACATGGGAACTCTTAAATATTTGTTTTAATTTATTTTTAAAGTGAATTTAAATATCACCCCTCGATTGTATGTTATTGCAGACACAATTAAAATCAATTGTTATCGCGACCGTCGGCGGTCTTATGATATTTGAAGCGTCTACCTGTTGACGGCAAAAAAAATATTTTTTCTGTTTTTTAGTATTTATTGTTATACCGGTAACAGAAAAACATCTCGAAAAATATCAACTGTCTAACTATCACGGTTCATGAGATACTACCTGGTGATAGACGGACAGACAGCGAAGTCTTAGGAATAGGGTCCCGTTTTTCCTTTGGGTACGGAACCCTAAAAAATATCATACTAAGTCTCACCACCTCCATTGTCACTTGGCGTATAAACCAGATTTCAAAGTTATACCAATACCGGCGGATAAAAATAAAGAAAACAACTTTTCTATGTTGTCTAGGGTCTGGGTTTTTGTATTACTCGATCCCTTCGGTCTGTAATTCTATAAAACAAGCTGATTAGCCGCTCACGTACTTTGGGACAATGGATTTAATTGTTGACTACATTATTGTTTCATTTAATTTACCTGTGCATAACGTGCAAACACAATGTCGTTAGTTTCTTTGTCGTCTGGAGTTGTAATGTATGCTTAAAATAGTGGTCGTCTAAGTTTACTTTTGGCAGTCAGTCACGACAACCTGTTTATGATGTTATTTTGCCATTTGGTAGGTTGTCTTTCAAAAAATACAAGTAAAACTGATTTCATTTAGCAAGCAAATTAACTTGATTGTTTAATTAAGACCAGTCGCTCCTTTCTTTAAAAGTATAAATATTTAAAAAAATAATGAGTGTTAAAACAATAATTGACTTTGATTTTTCATGTTTGATATGGAGTGAAGGTATGTTTTGTTTGGGCTGTGGTTTAGTGGCGTTCGCGCAAATTCCATCTCGGTCCGATGAGCTATTTTAACACGATTCGGTAAGCATACCTATATGCTCATGATAATATCGATTTATATTCCGAGTCGGGTGTGAGGAAACGTACACTTAATGAAATTGGTCCATCACTATCGATATATTATAAAAATACTTTTCAGTTTGAAATAGAATTCCTGTTTATTAGGACTTAGTATTTTGATCCAGAAAATTCGTGAATGTTTGGTTTTAAAAAAGCAGTTCATGATTTCCGAATAAATCGGAGTTGATTTTATTAAGCATTTTCAAGAAGCCACTTTCTTTCTTTTGAATTGTGGAAGATAGAACTGAAAAATATTTTTGTTCCGTTTATTTTTATGATAGTGCTTTTTCAATAAAATGTGTGTTAGGAAAACGCATTTGTTTAGACCAGATTTATAGTGATGTAATTTTTTTTTGGCTAAAAATGTTAAATGGCAATCCGAATTCTTTCTACTACGTCACGTAAAAAGGATAAATTGAAGAAAAGGTCATCAAGAGTGCACAAAGGAATAAATTCAATGCCTAACACTGATATTTATTAGAGTACATTCAATAGGTATTTTATATATTATTCTTTTATTTTGTAAAATAAAAAAAATAATTAAACAGGCACTGAAATAAGTTAACTTTGACTAGTATTACCTATATTTAATGAATTTATAAAACGGTAAAAAATTAAGTTTTGCCGACAGTTAAATAATTATACTTTATTTGATATTTTAGCAACTTAATTGCAGTTATAATATCAGTATAGTTAAGGGTGCAAATTCCTAACATTTGATGAAACAACGCTGGCTTATAGCGTAAAATTCGCGCCGTGTCGCAGTGTCTCGGTGGCCTAATGGTATAGCGCCCGCCCGGCATGCGAGGAGATGCGGGTTCGAGTCCCGCCTGAGACAAAAATTTTCAAGTTTATATACTGATAGTTAAATAATTATTTTAAATAAATGTAAGATGAATATGAATGAATAAATCATGAAAACTTCCTACACTGTACATAAACATTACCCACGACTTTTTCTGAACATTTTTGTGGTTGAAGTTTCAAATAATTGAATTGAAAAATATTGAAAAACAAAACTTTTTCTTTTTTTATTTAGACCTCACTCTATTAGTATGTGCTGTGGAAAAGGTTATTTGCTCTTATTTAATAGCATGCAATTGAATTACATATTCTATATTTACATAAAAAGACTTAATTATTTACAAAAGTATCACAGGAATTTTAAATGTGAATCAAATGGGATATATTATTATATCTGACTAGATTTTTTTTTATTTAAAGTTGATATTACTAATTATCAATATGTAGAAAATTTGTCACTATTGAAGATAATAAAGTGATGATTATCTTTTTAAATGTATTAAAGAAACAGAATTCGCAGTGCATTGAAATACTTAAGTCTGATACATCAAACCAAATGTTCATAAGTTTATTTTCTTAAAAATATTTACCACTATATTGCCAGATATGTACATTGACGCATTTAAACACAACGAATCCTGCTTCATCACAGAAACATTATGAGCATCGTAATATCTTACACGTATTGCATTGTCTTTGGACGATCAGACCACATCACTTTTGTTGAAGACCATATTAGTGGTGCCATCCTCTTGTCAAATATGGTACTCTCTTAGAGGTCTGACAGATTCGGCCGATGACCTCGGTGTGGGGTCCACTCCAGATAGACCCAACGATCCACTCCTGCGCACAACCAACGTCTTAGTTCCGTAATCAGTGACGAAATTGTCATTCCTCGTTGGGGTATTGGCCCTCACAGTTTGGTACCCGCAGCAAGGAGGGTATTTGGAAGTGAGGATCTTTTTGAATGCCTCTCTGAATTCGGTGTTGAAAATAGAGTAGATGATCGGATTGAACGCAGAGTTGGAGTAGCCAAGCCATGTCAGGATTTTGAAGGCCAGATCTGGAACAAAGGTAAAATTAATCTTATGCGAAAACAAATGTCTATTGCTTTACTAAACGTGTGGCATTTAATAATGATGAACGGCAAAAGGAGCTTATATGCTATTCGAGCCTAAAAGCAATTTCCGTGTCAGATTTCATCTAGATCAATCTAGCCGTTTTGGTGCAATTGAGTAATAAACAACAATAAAACATCAAACTAAACATAATATAATTTGCCCGTTAATATTAATGTATAATGTGTAAAACAAAACGTGAATGAATCTTGATGACACAAGAAATAATTTAGAATTGTAATCACATATAAATAACATCAACCTCTCAGCTAAATGACGCCTACAGCTGGACATAGGGTAGGGCATAGGTGGCACAGACCGCTATGGATCTCCACATGATCCAACATTACTTTGAGAAGAGCATGGCTTCAACTACGCACACAATATTATCAAAAAACACATATAACCACTACTTACTAAAGGATATTTTGCCTTGCACCAAATACTATCAACTGTATTTGTTATATGACACACGTATCAGTAAGCTATATTTGTATTGATATGTAAAATAATACCCCTTCGTATTGCAATGCTATGACTATTTGGCGTATCTAATAAGATTGTTGATATTTTCAGTTTATATCGTTTTTCTCTGATTCAATCAAAGCACAAGGAATATAGCCAGCTCATATTACATTGTTATATTGGTTTGATATGCTCAACACACATCACAAGTGATTATGCCAGTACCCATCATTGCTGTGGTAACTTGAATTCAATGATGGAGGCCTTTTCCCTGCAGTGGGATGATTATAGGCTGTTACTTTACTTTACTTTACTCAACACACACGCATGCAATCAACTCACTTCCAAATGTATCCGCTAGGTACACACACTAGCGCACGTAACGGATAAATAATGTGACTCTGTCACGGCAAAACGGTATTACTCGTATTAAAGAAAAAATCATGTAAGTACAGAAAAGAATTCAATTCATGTCTGATAATAACTAAAGTACATTTGCTTAACAGGTATTTCCTAATTTAACCTCTAAACTTTAATCTTTAAAGAGTTTGATTTTTAAAAATAATCGCTGTTACTAGTTGACATAACATCAGACTAAACACTGGGGCACCTTTAACTTTTGGCTTAGGTATTATTTTACAATAAACAGATATGATGAGCAAAAAACTGTTATAATTATTTAGATTTACTCAACGATTATGGCTAAGAAGATACCAGGATAATAATACTCATTATATTGTGTTTTTTACTTGCAATGTATAATTTGTCCTCAGCAGATCATAAGGTAGACTTTCCAAACGTTCGATTGTGTTTTTTTTATCTACCTACTTAATACATTTTATTAAAAATAAAAATGGGCGAAAAATTTTAGGGCGCTACAATTTATTTACTGACTGAATTCTATTTATTACTAATGCATTAGTCATTAGTCATTTTTATACCAAAACAACAAAATTAAAAATGCTGTAGAACTTTATCACGTATTCAGCATATTTTATGTAAGTATTTGCTTTAGCATTTGATGATTTACTTAAACTGCTATTTGAGGCATCAAGTGGCTGCTTACAAAATATTTTAGAGGCACAAACTGGAAAGTATAATTTCTTTATGTTCTCGCAAACGAGCTGTCTTTTATATTTGAGCAGTGGTTTTGCATTATTGGATTCCTTTTGGACTTGTGCCTCAGCTTTTTCGGAGATCAACTGAGTTCAGCCCTGATGGAAAATGAAAAACTGATGAGGATAATATGGTATACTATCTTTGTAAGATTTCTCATACAATTCTCGTGAAATAATTTTGTGAAGTATCACTAAAATATGCCTAGGTTCCACGTTTAGGTCAAATGGTTACGATATTTAAGTTCATAGCCTAACAACATAATAATAACTATACGTAAACATATAGCGTTTTTAATAACTGGTTATGAAACGATAGATATGATCGTTTGATAGAATCGAAAGATGTTTCGATCCATTACCAGTCAAATTAAAGCTAGTTGTTATCTTTCGATGGATGTTGGCACTGAGCTAACGGCTAGTCAGACAAGGTTTAAGTGGAATTAAGAGTATAGAGTTTGAAATCGCCGATATATTTGCTGGAAACGTATCGATACTTTCGATTCGTTTTTTTTGGTTTTCTTTTCTTTTCCTTCTATACACATACATAATTTAAAAGTTTATTCAAAATACGAGTGCAAATTGCTGATTTTAGAAATATTACTTATTTGTAAATTGCCTCGAAATCAAAACATTTCAAGAGTATTGCTCATTAGCAGAAGGCAAGACGAATAAATCATCTCTCGATTTCATGAAGATTTTATCGGTACTTCTCCCCAATTTAATTTTTTTCCCCAATTTACTGCATCGGGTTTCACGTATTCTGAATATGCATCTGCTTTTCTTGTTACATGTTTACAACCATCGATATTGATACAGTCGACACCTGCGTCACACTAACAAGAATTTCTAATGCCAACTTTGTTTAGGCTCTCAAAATGTTAGTCGAAGTAATCAATGGACTGATGAAGTGAGTAGAAAGTTTGATCGACAAACGAGTTGTTAATCTATAGAAAATTTATCCAACTAAATACAGAAAGTATTACAGTTTCTTTTATGAAATTTATGAATATACTACCCGCGAACTTAGTATCGCCTTAGTATCAGCTAGTATATTATATAGATGAGTGATTCTCAAGATAATAAGAGTAAATAAATTATTATTTATAATAATGCTGTAGCAGATGATAAGGTGATTATGATTGTGTATTTTTTACTGATACTAACTAGGCCATAACTATTTACTGGTTCAGAATTTCATGGTTACTTTCATGAGATGGTTGTAGAAATGACACAGTTTTTCCGTGATCATGGCGTTTTATCGGAAATTCATAAAAAACAAGGTATCTGATAGTGATACCAAAACAACTAACTCACATTACTATTTGTTTGCAAATGACTGAAAAAAAAATGTTCTAAGATTATGGTAAAGATGACTAAGTTCAGAAAATGTAATCATAAGAGTAACTTTTTTCCGGAATCACAATTCCTTAATGAGTATCTCAAAAGAGTTTCCAAGCGTTATGATCACGAACGAACTATAAGAAACACTTAAAGAACAAGATTCAAGGACCAGAACCTCCAAACAAGTATAAATATATTTTGGGATTATTCTCATACCTGGTATGCATGTCTTGCAAAACGCCGCTACTATGTTCACAGAGAAAAACGGAACCCAGCACAGAAGGAAGACTCCCATAATGATTCCGACTGTGATCGCTGCTTTGTGATCTGACACGTGGTACGGGGACGAGTGGACGTGCGTGTGGACTCTTGTCCGGACCGACTTCGTCCGGTTATCCGGCATCTGAACCGTCCGGGTGACAGCGCGGATTGACTTCACATGTTTCTGGGCGTAGCAGTAGAGTCTGTTGACAAAATAATAATTGTTATTATGGTTAGAATTATATATACAGGGTGTAACAAAAAGCTTAACGAAGCTTTAAACCTCGCATTTGATTCATCAAACCAAATCGTATCTAGAAAAATTAATCGCTGGCAAATGCCTTTTTTTTAAGGCATTAAAATAAATCAAGTATTTATTGCCCGAAATGTATTGCGCGCACGAAGCGCTACAGACGAGGATTGTGACCTAACTTCATACAATTCGATGTACGTGCGCGCGGTTCATTGCGGGTTGCTCTCTTTAAAGCGTTTTTTATGAAAAAGTACTAAAAATGTTCATCATGTTTCTAAAGAACAAAGTTTAGTAACAACAAACATAAGACTTTCATGAAAAAATCTTGAAAAGAAATTTAACTTAGACCCTCAATATCTCAGTAACAATTCATTTCGTAGGTATGGTGGCTTGGTAAAAAATGATCGTACAAATGGGTAGATGGGTAGAATACGTGGTATTCAGCTTCGTTAAGCCTTTTGTTACATCCTGTATATTTGTCATTTTCAGCACCATACGGCATGAATAATTAATCATGCCGTGTAGTTCTGAAAATAAAACCTTAAAATTTTTTCTCCCCTTTGGGCGTCTTAAGAGACGACTATCGAACTTCGAATTCGCCCGCCACTAGTACTTATCACATGATATTACAACTAAAAATAATAATATACTTTGATAAGTACTTTTTTCCAATACTAAGTATTTATAAGTGGTAAGTTCAAAAGAACGCAAACTAAGAAAGTTATTCAAAACAAGTAATGACAATATTTCGCTTTTTCAATAATGTGATTGAGTATTACTCAGAAATTACTATAGCAAATAGCCTAGGCAGTGTGAGCCAAAATGATAAAGACTGGCTTTCTGCCAAAGTGCATTTCTACCTGGCACAGCATTTTGTTTACACGCCAAAATTAAGAAGAAATGATCACGTATCATAATATATTTAGCGTGTTAGGTAAATGTTTTATCAAGGCAAAACCAGCCTATTTGACATGCATACTTCGGTGTAGTCAGAAATTAGATTGGATATAATTAGCCATGTTTTAAAATTTATAGAGTCAGTCATGTTGTCAATTACCAAGCATGTCTTTTGATATATTTAAGTGCCATAATGAATTTCAATAGATTTGTAAACAATATGTACAAAAGAATTTCATTCCGATCGTAAAAACTCTATTACCTTGTCAAGATTTACTTCACTATGTCAATTACGGGTTAAAACTTGACTCTTTAAAAATTGGTTAGTTACTTTGAGCTCATGTTTTCAATACACGAACATTATGTGAGGTGTTTTAGAGTGTTTAACCTTTAAAGAGGTTCAGATAAGTGCACGGGAACTTTTAAAATATAAATATAACATTTTAAGACATCCGACGTAGTAAAGGTCATCTATTTTAGATCGTCTTACATAAGAAAGCCTTACTTTTGAAGTAGTCAATACAAAACATGGTGGGTTTGGTCTACACTCGTTTTTTTATTGAAGTACGACAGACCATGTTTTAAGATTCAACAATACTAGTAAATTCATACTAAGAAGGCATAATCAACTGTATTTAGAACTTTAACAATTATAAAATAGTTTTTAAAACTGAAACTAACTACAAAAATGCAATGATTTCAAAGCATGCGATGATTGTAAATCTATTTTAATGTTTGTGAATTATATCATTTACTTAAACAACTACGTCTATAACAACTATTTAATTCAAAGTCTATAGCAAAGTTTAATAGCTAACACATATAAAGATCTAGAGCTAGCTAATGGAAGGTTTCAATAAGAGGTAATAAGAAATCGATTTCTAATCTATACTAATATTATAAAGCTGAAGAGTTTGTTTGTTTGTTTGAACGCGCTAATCTCAGGAAGTACTGGTCCGATATAAAAAAATATTTTTGTGTTGGATAGTCCATTAATCGAGGAAGGCTTTAGGCTATATAACATCACGCTGCGACTAATAGGAGCGAATCATAAGTGAAAAATGTTGCAAAAATAATCGCGACCATAACGGAAATTGACGCGGACGAAGTCGCGGGGAACAGCTAGTGATCAAATAAAAAAGGATTACTTTATAGTAACGAAACTATTCATGTGAGCTATGCATCTGCATTTATTTGCTCACGATTCCTCTTCGTCTTTTTGTTTATTTGTGATTGATGCAGATCATCAATTCATGTCGATCTGTTTTAACACAACACTGGATTTAAACAGAAATAAATTATGTTCTATTCTAAAACTATTTCGGAGAAATGGAGATGAGAATATTTCAACGTACGTTTTTGTAAATTACTGTTTTTATTCGGATAAAAAGCAGCTATTACAGTTAAATATTTAATCCAGATAAGAAAACAAATAAATAAAGTAGGATCTATTCAATTAGAATGTCTTTACGGCCTTTTACGACAGTTTAAAATAATATTTTATGTGATGTTTTCCACATAATTTTATTTATTAATCGGTACTTTTACTTGACATACTAGCATTACCGCTATTTCAATAAATATAGGTATATGAATAAGATTACTATTCGAAGCTATGAATATACTTTTACTCTTAAAAATTAAGCTATTAGGCGGTTAACTTCGTTGAAAGTGAAATGATTTTCTTATTTATTTAAACTTGATTGCACAAATGAGTTAAAATGTACAAAAGGTGGACTTAATGCCAAATGGCATTCTTTACCAGTCAACCTGTGTCTTCTTTCTTAATTTCTTAGTGGTAGTATTAGTATTAAAAAAAATACGAATACTACCTCTTTTTTCATAAGAAGTTAAAGCACTCATAAACAAGAATAGTCTAATTTTGAAAACACTATTTAATCATTCACTCGTGTGAAGATTGCATTTCTGAATTTTCTTTTCACAGCAGTTTCAACCCTTTCTAAGTAATATTAAAAATGCAAGAAATTATATGCCAGTTTGTCTGTTTATCTTTCACGCCTTAACTTCAGAACTAATTTTGAGGAAATTTGGCATAAAAATAGATTATACCTCGAGAAAGGTCATAAATTATTTCGGATCCCACTACTGGCACAGATTTTCGCCCGCAAGATATAACGCAAAGTTCACCGGGCAGAGCCGCAGGAACAAAGCTAGTACAAGTAGTGACAAAGTTCCGTCAAGGTGCCCATAATGTGAATAAATAACAAACTCGACTCTCCTTTTTCTCTGTACAATAAAAGCTCAAACTGAGCAGTTACCGATATTGACTTCAGTAAAAGCCATTCAATGTTATGAAACTTTTGCTGCTATTAATAAAAGTTCGTTTCTCGTGTGACTGCCTTCATTGTGTTTCAACTTTCGTGAGGGAAAAAGGTACATTTTACTTAGACGTTGTTTTTATTTTTTTCTTATATTCTAAGTACAGTATTTAGCGAAGTTTCAGCCAAAGGACTGTCAAGACAGGGGATTTTGCCATAATGCCTTAAAACAGTAACATAGAAAAGGAACCACTTTGATTTCAATGGTTTTCGTACGGTAGGGCCGTACAAGGTCAACAAAAAACAAAATACTGAAAATCAATGATATAATGACTTATGCCATTTCGCTTGAGAGATTCAAAATCGTTCGTAGACCTGAATTTTGACTACCGCGGACCACACCGCGTGTGAAGTGGATAGGTTGGGAGCCACTGGACTCTAAATTGTTGCTCGAACAAAACTGGCAGCTGTCATTTCCCCACCTTCTATTATAATAATTCATATTTAACTGGAACCAGTCAGTCAGTTCTTCTTACCTTGACTGACATCAAACAATAACTGATTGCTGACACCTCAAATAAGTCCAAAAGCCATCTGTGTCAGATATACTTAAAAAGATCAATTTGTTACTAGTGCAATATCTGATAGACTAAATTAATGTACTCTTTGAGATGGTGTTTTAAATGAGAAACAGGAGTAGACTTTTGCATTTCTAATGTTATTAAGATGGATGAGTACCTTTTGAGCAATAACGCTCCTATGATGTAGACACAGGATGTAACGGCATCTTAACTAAATATCTTAATTATGGTGAAATCCTATAAAATTTCCAGTGTAGACTACGAACCAATTTTATAAATGCTTGTAACATAATGTCAAGGACATTCGCATAAAGATAAAGTGAGTACTTTCGAAGTAATGGAAGTTCAACCGCCATTACATTTACTTACACTACCTACTTAGCTAATTGTTTCATACAAAATTAATGAAATGAACTTGGCTTTCCTTTGACATTGTTAGCGAATTGATTGGATTGCAAATTAGTTTTTGTGATATAAGTTGGTAGACAGCGTTTCCTAAATGTAAGGGAGGGTAAAAAAGGAGTATAATTAGGTAACACCTTAAATGCTTGTTTTAGCATTTCCACTGCTCAACAATTCAATAAAAAAGAGATTTTCTTAATTGAATGCATAATAATATGTGATCAAATTTTTTGTATGACCCCGCAGAACGTCTTCGATTCAGATCTATACTAATATTATAAAGCTGAAGAGTTTGTTTGTTTGTTTGTTTTTCTAAGGAAGTACTAGTTCGAATTGAAAAAAAAATGTTTGTGTTGGATAGTCCATTTATAGAGGAAGGCTTTAGGCTATATGTGTATATATATGGATAGAAACGAAGCATCAGTGAAAAATGTTGCAAAAATAATCGCGATCATAATAACAGATATTGACGCGGACGAAGTCGCGGCCAACAGCAGTATTTAATAAACGTAATATTGCGTGTTATTTTTTTATGCTACAGTTTTCAAATTTTGACTGATTGTAAACACTGGTTTAACAAAAAGATCAGTTAAGAAAAATCATTTAAAAAGTTAAAATCGAAAGTAAAGTAAATTTGTTCGAGCAATAAAGTGTTTTGAAGTATAAAATAAATCGAGTTATTTAATTGAACTTGGAAAATTTCAATCCATTCCTATTTGTTGGTTATGGAGTGGATCCGAGACGACTGAGTGATTCTGATTTTTTAAGAAAGATTTTCTAATAAGGTCTCATAATAATATTTGACTTTAACAATATATTCGATCGATAATGTCTGCTCACCATGCGTAATCATAGATTTTATGGAAAACATTTTATCCCTGTACGCCTCAAGGTGAGTACATTAACAAGATTTTCGGGAGCAATATAAGCAAAGCAAATGCTTATGTACGTAATTCGTAAGAATTATATTTAAATGTGTAGAAGAAACCAACGGCTTTGCACAAAAGTAATTTTATTGACAACAAAACACACAAGAACTACAGTAGTGCACGTAACGCATAGGTAGGAACACCGTCCGAGTGCATTCGCGAACAAAGTACACCGTACACATGCACTACCTAGCGCCCTAACCGCTGCTAGTCCGGACAGTTCCACGAGGTGCGGAAGCTGCGCCGTACACAACAGCACTGGCGAGTAAGGGGCCAGCAAGCGTTTATATAGGCAACCGGGGCGCGGGCGGCCGGGCGCATTCGTCAGGACTCGGCGATGCTCGGGAGCGTTCGGCGGTGTAGTGCGCGGCCGGTAGACAGATCACGCGCAAGGAGCGTGTTATTGTTATTGTTTGCTACAGCCTCCCCCTATGACTCTGTAGACGTCTCGGCGAGGAGTCATCCTTTATGTAGCTTTCTTCGGTCGCCCCCTACCTCGTCTAGTAACAACAGGGTCAGAGATCAGAGGTTGCTTCTTCGGGCGCCCTCTTTTACGAAGTGGCTGGACAGGGGCTGGCAACTGAGAATCCTGTAAGGTGTTACTATGGAAACGTCTAATCGCTGAAGAATGATACACCCCCGTCGTGATTTCAGGGGTAATAGGAGCTGCTATTTCATACGAGGCAGGTCCGTGCCTTTTCTTTATGATATATGGCCCGTCACGCCTTGGCATCAATTTAGCGCTAATGCCTTGACTTGCCTTACTTATGGGGTGCAGGTCGACTAATACGAGTTCACCAGGAGAATAGTCCGGTGCGGGTTTTCTGTTTTGATCTATCGTCTGTTTTCTGTATTATTCTTTTCCTTCTTGAACCTCTCGAGCTTGCTTTAAGACTTTGGTCAATTCCAGAAGCTTGGGCGTGATTTCTGGCACAAAATTCTCAGAAGCAATGATTTCGCGTAGGTTGTGTAAATTATCATCTGGTGTCCTGAGTTCTCGCCCAAAAGTCATGTAGGCTGGAGTAAACGATGTAGACGATGATGTTGCCGTGTTCATAGCAAACCGCACCGCTGGAAGTTTCTCGGGCCAACTGCGATGATTATCACCCACTAAGATACCCAATTGTGTCTTTAAGTCTCTATTTCTTCGCTCCACCGGATTCGTCTCAGGATGATACACAGGCGTAAATGCTTGTTTTATATCGAAACAAAATGCCACTTGCTGCATGACGGCGCTGACAAATTGTGTTCCATTGTCGCTTATTATCCTTCTCGGAACTCCATACCGCAAGAAAACTTCATTGATAAGCGTTGTAGCACAATGGGCAGCAGTGGCGCTTTCTAGTGCAAAGAGTTCGATCCAACGCGTTGAAATATCTTCCACGACTAATATCCATGTCTTACCGTCATCTGAAGCTGGTAGAGGGCCAAACAGATCTATAGATATTATCTCGAATCTCTTGCTCATGACGGTGGTTTGGAGTAAACCTGATGGTTTCTGGTTAGACGGCTTAAATCGTTGGCACAAAATGCAATTCTTTACATAGCTCTCGATGTATTTACGAATGCCTTTCCAGTAATATCGCTGGGAGATTCGGTTGTACGTTTTCTCAGAACCATAATGCCCTGCCATAGGATCATCATGGTATACTGCCAGAACATTGGCCCACTCGTGTTCGGGAACGACGAGTTGTGCATCCTCATTAACAGTATCAGGCGAATAGCGGTATAGAAGGCCGTTATTCAACAAATAGCCTTTGTTACTCCAGTAACAAGCATCTTCCTTATTTACGACATCTTCAAGTGCCTTTACTATTCGGTGAATATTCTTATCTTTAAGTTGCTCAGCACGTATTTCACTTGGGCTACGAATGGGCATATCGATGGATATAACACATATTCCACAATCTTTCTCATTTGTTTCATCACATGGGGGTCGAGATAGTCCATCCGCGACCACGTTAACTCTGCCTGGTGCGTATTTGATTGTCAAATCATACGTCTGAAGTAGTAAGGCCCATCTGGCCAGTCGTCCCGAAGGCGACTTTAAACTAAGTAACCATTTGAGGGCTTGGTGATCGGTTATCACTGTAATGGGTAACCCTTCGATGTAGCCTCGAAATTTTGTTAGTGCCCAAATAATTGCTAATGCCTCTCTCTCCGTAGTGGTATAGTTTCTCTCTGCCTGTGTTAACAATCTGCTGGCGTACTCAACCGGGTGTTCCTCTTCGCCCTCCCCCTGTACTAAAACTGCTCCCAACGCATAATTACTGGCATCGGTCCTTACTATAAAAGGTTTATCAGCATCAGCTTGGCGCAAAATTGGAGCAGAGGTTAAGCGATGTTTAAGCTCATTGTATGCAGCCTCTTGTTCTCGTCCCCATGTCCATGCCGCCATTTTCTTAGTGAGTCTGGTTAGAGGCTCAGCGATGGATGAAAAATTAGCAATAAACCGCCTATACCACGAACAGGTTTGCAGAAATGATACTAGATGCTTGAGCGTTCTTGGGGGTGGTAAATTGAGTATTGCAGTAACCTTTTGCGGGTCAACTTTTAACCCTTCTTGTGTTATGTAATGTCCCAGATATTTGATGTTCTCGCAGCAAAATCGACACTTTTTGAGGTTAATAGTCAGGTTAAACTGTCTCATACCTTGGAACACTTGCTTCAGGTCTTCTAAGTGGAGATCATATGAAGAAGAGAATATTATTATGTCGTCCAGGTAAGCCAATATCTTAACATCTAGACTTAGACGGAATCTGTCGATGAGCCGTTGGAAGGTGGCGGGAGCATTCCTTAAACCAAACGGCATCCTATTGAATTGGTATATTCCGAAAGGTGTTATGAACGCTGTCTTTTCTCTGTCGCTCTCCTGGACTCCCACCTGCCAGTATCCTGCTTTCAGGTCTAAGGTAGACATAAAAGGACTAGTCTTTGCGTCATGTAATAGGTCATCTATCCGGGGAATGGGATACTTGTCTGGTACGGTTATATCGTTTAGGCGACGATAATCGATGCAGATTCTCAGTTGACCATCTGATTTCGGGACCATTACCACTGGTGCTGCCCATGGAGACATCGATGGTTCGATTACGCCATCTTCCAGCATCTTATCTATTTCCTTCTTTAAAATCTCTCTCCGTGGTGCTGACAGTCGATATGGCGGAACGGAGATCGGAGCACTATCACCAGTATCAATACGATGCTCGGTTAGAGGTGTGGGATGTTTATTTGAAGTAAAAACGTCTGAATATTGCTCCAGCACTTCCGTTAGCTTCGTCTTTTGTTCAGGGGTCAACGTCCGTCCAATCTGATCCACACTTATTGAGTTCAATTCTATATTTATGTCGCTAGTCGGAGGAAAAAGACTGGCTGAATGCGGTGATAGAGTAATTTCTTCTGAGTTTGTGTTGGTCACCGCATCATTATACATAAATTCAGCGCGAGGCGAGTACCCATCGAAGAGTCTTTGAAAGCGTTTCGGTTTGATTGGTGAAAGATCTAGCGGGATCAATTTATAGGGTACGGTTGCACTCTCCATTGGTAATGTAGCGTCTTTGCTCGGGATTGATAATCTACGTCCTTTAAGTGATTCAGTAGACTTTTTACCAGGTAGTATCAGCTGCGAATCTCCAGGTGTCGGTCCTGGGGTGCTATTTGAAGGAGTGACAGGTGTGGTTGCTGGAGTTTCGTCCATTGGTGTCACGGGACTAGGAAGTTGGATTTGCTGGAGGTCACCCACAGAGCAAGTGTTGATTGAATCATCTACAAATTTCGTGAAATCCTCTTCATACAGCTCATAAATCACATCCGGGTTTTCTAAACAGTGCCATGTAAATTGCGGTATATCCAAGACCATTTTGGCATCCTGGATGAATCCTATCCCTAGAAGAGTTCGGTTATCTCTGGATTCGGGCAACACTACAAACGTCGTCGGTATTTTATACCCACAAAGTTTTACTATTACCTGAACTGTCAGGACAGTCTGCTGTTTCGGAAAACCATCGGCTAAAGTAACGGAGACGTGCTTCTCTTCAAATTCGTAGCCTCTGTCTTTAAGTCGACAATATAGATTGTATGAAGCCACACTGCTTTTAGCACATGTATATATGTGTGCTACACCATAGACATCGTCGATAGATATATAAACAATAGGTCTTGCTCTCACATCAGGTTTCACGTTCACGGAGCAAAAACTGACTGCCTCCACGTTTGGAGGTACTTTGTTTCCCCTACATGTTGAGCAGTTAGAACGGATCACGCCTGGAGCTCCGCAGCCATAGCATTGGAACTTAGGCTGTGTAGGAGATGGTGCTTGTGTATTAGCTTCGAAGGTCACATATTTCTGCGGCGCGCACGGCGGAGGTTTCGTCTTATTTCCACTTTCGGCTCTCTGTTTTTTTCTGCACAAGTCAGCAGTATGTCCAGGTATTCTGCAGAAGCTGCATCTTAATTTTGCAGGACGTTGGTTGGCTGGTTGTTCATCATGTTGATTGTGGTTTCTCTCCATTATCACTCGCTCAGCGGCTCTAGCCCCCTCAAGTAAGGTGTCAAAAGAAGTGAATGAACTGCGGAGGACACTAGTTCTGATATCTAGATGTAACAGGCCATAAATCATGTCTATTTGTTGGATTTCTTGAAGAATTGGTTTTGGTGGTAACTGGGAAAACAACATCCTCTTCTTCGCTACGAAGCTCTCTGTCGGTTTGTGTGGTTTTTGGTGTTCGGACATTATTTCCTGGTAAATCATGTAAGCAGGCTTTTTAGGGGCAAAAGCGTTTCTAATGCGTTCTTCAAAATCAGCCCACTTCGTTACACTATGTTTAATGCCTTGCCACCACACTGCAGCATCACTCCTCAACAGAAGAGGTAGTCCAGCCAAGGCGTCGCTGTCGTCTATGTTTTCTATCTTTTTGTAGATGTTAAGGGCTGAGAGGAACGTTTCAAGGGCTTCTGGTTCCTTTTTCCCATCGTAGTAATGTGTGCACGACGTAAGTGAACCTTTTCTAGCACTGGGTGAAATAGCTGATAGTAGCCTATTAAACTGGTCTTCGGTAAGATTCGCCATCTCTTCTATACTTAGTGCAGTCGACGTCGTTCTTCCAATTTTTGTCATGTAAAAGTCCGGTTCTTCGGCCTTCACGTTGGTCGCCAGATTGTAAAAGAAACCAACGGCTTTGCACAAAAGTAATTTTATTGACAACAAAACACACAAGAACTACAGTAGTGCACGTAACGCATAGGTAGGAACACCGTCCGAATGCATTCGCGAACAAAGTACACCGTACACATGCACTACCTAGCGCCCTAACCGCTGCTAGTCCGGACAGTTCCATGAGGTGCGGAAGCTGCGCCGTACACAACAGCACTGGCGAGTAAGGGGCCAGCAAGCGTTTATATAGGCAACCGGGGCGCGGGCGGCCGGGCGCATTCGTCAGGACTCGGCGATGCTCGGGAGCGTTCGGCGGTGTAGTGCGCGGCCGGTAGACAGATCACGCGCAAGGAGCGTGTTATTGTTATTGTTTGCTACAAATGTTAATTTTTGACTAGAAGCAGCATATTTACGATATTTATTGCATCCAAAATGTTGACATTTAAGTTTTATACTGTACTAGCTGATACCCGCGGCTTCGCGCGCGTGGAATTTGATCTGTTACAAAGTTTTCGTCATGACTAAACCCCATTTCATCCACTTTTTTCCTCCACTTTCTTTGCCTACAGTGCCGGGGGCGCCCATCACGGGCGAGGTGGTGTTGGGTACTTAGTGGGAGCCGGTACGTCGTTGTCGGCATACCGGGGTCCGTTACGCTGATACAATAGTTGGATGAAAGGGGGTGTTGGTTCTTTCACCGTACCGTGGTCCAAGCGAGCTCGCACCACATCTGTTTGCATTTTCATAAAATTTGAAGTCTAATATAATTTGAAGATTTAAAACTGTCAATGCTGTAGTACAACAAAACCATTCAAAGCAGCTTGCAAGGCTTTATTCGAATATGATCAAGCCTAGAGCCCTGGAAGAAGTGGTCCTGTGTAAAAAACCACATTCTTAATTTCCAACCAAGTAGGTAAATCCATTTCTCGATCCATATGCGTTGTAAATGCGATTTCACAAATACAATTTGCTTCCCTTCCATACTACGTTTGGATAAAAGACCTAGATCGGACGGTGGACGACGGACCTAGAGGGTGTAGTACCAGCATCGGTGTAGAGCTCTGGAAAAGACAGTCCTATGTCATTCTCACTTCATGATCGAAAGACAAAGTTTCGTTTTATTGTCATGTTTTAAAAGTGTCTTTTTTAAAATATGGAGAAAATTTTATAAAAATATAATTTTGATGCATTAGATAGGCAGTTTCACTAAACAAACTTTGCCAGGCCCTCAAAAGCGGTGCGTCCTAGAAAAAAAATCGTTACTAAATGGAAGTTTATCAAATTACCTACTAAATGGAAGCTTGTCAAATGGTTTACCAGTCTATATTGATTTAATCCACCAGTCAGCTGCTTCGTGTTGTTGCAACACACCTGTTACCTTATTCTTTTTTTTTTTTTTTTTTTTAATCTTTTATTTTTTGAGGCTTTTGCTAATTTAGCATGCCAGCCCCATCGAATCTTAATCTATGTACGACACACCTATTACTAAGCTAAACTAAATTAAAGAGTACTAATTACGCAAAATCATATTGACTAACAATTTTGCAGCTTCGCTTGTTGGTTCTGCCAATATACTAATAAAAGGTTCTGTGTCTTGTTTACTTATATTGAATTTTTGCATAATTAGGTCTCTTTCAATTCTAAACTTAGTACATTCTACAAGGATGTGATGTACATCATCAATCCTACCACATAGGTCGCAGTTTGGGGAGTTGACCTTCTTCATCATATAGGCAAACTTATTACTAGGATAATGTCCAGACCGCAACCTATGAAGAGTAACAATGTACGCCCTATTTAATTTTATATTAAAAAACCACGGTATTCGAGGAGGCTGACACTGCAAAGTTTTGAACCATATGCCTTTTTCTTTACTTTTTGCGTCAAAATATTCTTTAAACTTTAAATGACAAATGTTTTTAAATTTTGTTAAAACTTCTGTATAGAAAGGCAAGATCGAATAATGTGTGCCATCAGTACAAGCAAGTTTAGCCAGTCTGTCAGCCTCCTCGTTACCCCTTATGCCTACGTGGGATGGAATCCATTGCAATTTCAAAGTCAATCTTAATGTAGCGGCCATTCTGTGTAGTGACTTTAAAACTGTGTAGGCTATCGGTGTCCCTCTGCTATGACCAGAGGCACACAGAGCCAAGTGTTCTAGAGCACTTTTGCTGTCAGAAAGAATGACAAATTTTCTATTGTCCTCACTTTGCCGTTCAATGTAATTTAGTGCTTCTGAGATTGCAATAAGCTCCATAGTCATAATAGATACCATAGACTCTACTCTGTATAACATAGATACATTTCTTTCAAAATCGTAATATGCCGCTCCAAGCCCATTACTATCTTTAGACCCATCGGTAAATATATAAACATATCCTTTGTACTTATAGTGTAATTCTTGGACAATATCTAAATGAACTGAGTTCTTCTGGCTTTTTTTTGATCCTTTAATACAGTCCAGGCTGGTTGAGATAATATCATCAAGTTTAATGTAATTAGACCAAATTTCTAGTTTGAACATTTCAAGGGGTCTTGAACTATGGATATTACAATCAATACATTCCTTAAACACAGTCATTAGTAAAGGCTTTTTTATGTTTTGCCAGTACCCGTCACAAGAAGCTGAACAAAGATTGCTTAATAACTCTACAGTCATATTTTCCGACCATGACATGCTTCTTAAACAAAACTTATACGCTAGATAAAGCCTTCTTAGATTTAAGGGTGGTACACATAACTCACACTCCATAACGTGAATTGGCGAGCTCTTAATAAAACCTCCAATTATTCTTAAAGCCTGATTTTGCACTCTGTCTAGCTTTATCAAATATGTTTTAGCACAATTATCGTACAGAAAACAACCAAAATCAAGTCGACTTCGGATCAGTGAAATGTATAATGTACGAATATGCTTAGGGTGAAGTCCCCAGCCAGAACCTGAAAGCAATTTAAGTATGTTTAAATACTTCATTGTCTTTTCTACGATTTCATTCACATGCTTACTCCATCGCAGTGATCTATCAAGCCAAATACCTAAGTACTTTACTGTATCCTCACTTACTACAACACTGCCATTAATATTAATTCTAATTTGTGTCGGCCTACGACCTCTAGTAAATAAACATAACTTCGATTTATTAGCGGATAATTGTAGTCCAATGTTATCCAATAGTGTAATCATGGTATTAAGTGCACTCTGTAAATCTGTTTCACCACAGAAAAGATCTCTCCGGCTTATGTACAAGACATAATCATCGGCGTATTGAGATACCATAACATTAGTTATTTCCCGACATATTGAAATGGTAACTATATTAAAGAGCAGTGGAGAGATCGGATCACCCTGAGCGAGTCCCCTGCCTGTACATCTCACCTCAGAGGTTCCATCGACACTATTGCTTCTTATCATAAGATGTCTATCACTCAAAATCGACCACAAATACTTACATACATTCTGTCCCACTCCTAATCCATCGAGAGCTTCAATCACTTTAGCTACTAATACATTATTGTAGGCGTTCTCTATGTCAAGGAAGCAAGCCACTGTTGGAGTATGATTAGAAAACCCTAACTGAATGTATGTAACCATTCTTGACAAACAGTCTAAGCACGATTGTGCTCTCCGAAAGCCGCAAGTTTCAGGAGATATCTTCTGCTGTCGTTCAACAAACCATTCAATTCGTTTACCTATCATGTTATGAAATGTCTTACATAGACATGACAAAAGAGAAATAGGTCGGACTTTAACTTCTTGTCCATTTCCGGGTTTTGGTATAGGAACAACCAGTACCGTTCGCCATTGTTTTGGTACTACTCCTAGTCTGTAGATTATATTATACACATCTAATAAAAATTGCTTCCCAGATATCGATAGGTTATAAATCATCGAGTATGTGATACCATCGCTACCTGGAGATGTGTCTCTCTTTTTAAGGCAAGATTCTAACTCCTGCATAGAAAAAGGTCTATCCAGTAAATTATTGGAGGACTCTACTTTAGGGGGGCAATTCATAGCTGAATCAGGTGTAAGTGAGTGGAGCAATTCACTCTTCTTACAATCTGAAATTGAAAATGTTGACTGACGATACCCTTTATACCATCTCATTTTCCGCCACATATCAGAGACATTTGTACATTCATTAATATCACTACAGAACTTATTCCAGCTACGTTTCTTGGCTTGTTGGATTTTTTTCCTAGTTTCATAAATTTTATCTTCCAGTATTTTCAGATTATTTGGTGTGGGGTTTCTTCTAAATTTACTTAAAGCTAATCTGCGTTCAGCCACCAATTTTGACAAGTCGGCATTCCAATATTCTTTCGGCTTAAAATTGCTAGTGGGGTCTGTACATATTTTGATATTTGGTATGTGCTTACTGGCAGAGGTGTTTATCTGGTCAACAAAATAATCATAATAATCCTGAACATTTCCACTATGACATTGACTACTATCAAAAGTAAAAAAGTTTGAAAGTTCCATTTTAAAGGACTTCCAGTCAGCTTTTTTAAAGTTACGTTTGCTAGTATAATTTAGGTCTGCGCTAAGGTTCATTGTAGTTTTTATGATTAAGTGGTCACTGCCAAAATTTTCGCAGAGGACTTGCCATTTAAAATGTATAGCAATGTCACAAGATGCAAAAGTGATATCAGGAGCTGATTTCTGTAGCACACCGTTGACCAATTTGACTCTTGTGGGGTCTCCATTATTGATTGATGTAAAACCGTGTTCTAAAGATGAGTCTAATAGATTTGATCCCCTTTGGTCACATTTATATGACCAATTCGTATGGTGACCATTAAAATCTCCCGCAATTAAAGTTTTTTTGTTAACAAATCCGAAAATTTTATCCCAGTCAGCTTGATTAGTTCGAACAGACGAAGGGCAATAAATAGCTAAAATATTATCTAGGTACTTACAATTCGAAATCTTGATATAGACTAGTTGTATGCCCGGATTTGTACTGCCGATAGAGCACGCATGTGAATGCAATGTTTTGTGTACGATGATTGCAACACCCCCATATGAGTCGTATCTGTCATGTCGGTAAATATTATAACCGCTAATATGCAAAGGGATTTCCTCATCCAACCAAGTCTCACTAATTATTGCTATGTGTATATTTTCTGTAGATAATAAGGCTATAAAGTCTACTAATTTTGGTCTTAAGCTTTGTGCGTTCCATTGGAATATATTAATTTTTAGACTTTTACTCATTAAAAAGATTAAAAAGCCGTTCAACAAAAGATCCGCCCGAAAAGAGCTTAGATATACATTTACATTCTTCAAATAACGCTCTTAGAATCAATACGATTTTGGCTTCAAAATTTTGATCCATAATAAAAATATTTCTTATTTTAAACAATAAATTCCAAACATCAAATTTTCTTTCTGCTCTGGTGTTAGTGTCATATTTAGGTATTTGCTCTTCCATTTCTTCATTGTTTGTTGCTGGACTGCTATCCACTATGTCTTGTTCCAAGCTTTGTCTATTGCTATTTTTCGCTTTTTCTTTGCTCTTGCCTAAATTACTTCTAGTATTTTGCGTTGTTTTGTTGGAGTGGTAAATTTCGTTCTTGTTTTGGTTATTATTATTTTTTGAACAGTGTACTTCAGCTGTAGTTCGTAGCACACTACTGTAACTGCGGTTTAGAATAGGGGATGGTGTTATATTCCTTGGAGTGTAGGTATTTGTATAATTTTGCGTATATTCATCCCTGGCAGTTATTGCTATACTTTTTTCATTAGCTAAGTATTGTTCTAAGGCTTTTTTGTATGTTAAGTTCTTATCACTCATAATTCTACGAATCGTTTTTTCCTTAATAAATAATGGACAAGCTTTATCAAGTGACATGTGCGGCCCTTTACAATTGGAGCAAATAAACACTTGTGAATCACAGTTGTCGTGATCTTTGCCGCATTTCGGGCATACATCTTTAGTCAGAGAGCAAAACTTTCTAATATGGCCGTATTTCCAACATCGTGAGCATTGAGTTACCGGAAAAACGTATTTTTCAACAGCAAACTTAAATCCATAAGCTTGTATCGTTTGTGGAACAGTGGAACTTTTGAAACATAATCGGATAGTTTCACTTTCAATCCATTTATTTTCATCGTTCATACGTTTCATTCTCTTGGCCGAAATAATCTCAGACGACGCGTCAATATTTTCTAACAGCTCCTTTTCATTTATGTCTTGATCTACGCCTCGTATAATACCGTATGAGAAAGTACTGTAATTTGTAAGCTGTGCCCTTATGTCCATTTCTGTCAGTTTCGTATTTGAAATTAGTTTTTCCGCCTGCATTTTATCATTGAACTGAATAAAAACCCTGTACGGGCTTTTATATTTTATTTTAACAACGTTACCAATTTGTTCTTTCTTCAAAAACTTCGCTAAAGCCATTTGTTTAAACAAAATACGCGGTGAAAATAAGCATACTTCGTAAGTCGGATTGTTTATTGATTCGGCCATATTCCCTGATATTTCTTCATTATTCTTGTCGCCAGAGCTACTTCTTATCAATCTTTTAGATCTTCTATTTACTGTTATAAATCCCTCTTCGCTGCTTTCTTCACTTTCACGCATTCTTTTCTCGCTTTTTTTCATTCTATGCTCCATTTCCTGCATTTCCTTTTCACACTCAGTTATAACGTCTTCATCACTTTTATCTTCATCACTTAGTACGTTTTCTTCCATTGTAAACACGGGTGGGTAGTTGGGTAAAAACTGTTAATCGACCGAGTATAGGCAATCGCTAGTACGTGCGCTCGTGACAGCGTCTCGCGCGCGAGTGTTACCTTATTCTGTCTGAGATACGGGTCTATGCCCAGTTTAGGAAGTATTTTTGTACTGCTTAATATAGTTAATAGTATCATAAGGTACAACAGTGTAGTTTATAAGATTCGATATTTCATTTACCTACTTATTCCATTTTAACATACCTTAAGTTTTGCATGCATATTGCATGTAATGGAATTAGGCGTATGTGTAGTCTTGCTTGTACAAATAAATAAATTCACTCACCAATTTTATTCGATTTCCCAACATTTTTCTCTACCGTATACAAAAATCGGCCAAGTGCGAGTCGGACTCGCGCACGAAGGTTTCCGTACCATTGATTACGTAAACAACAGTAGGTACCTGTATTAATTTAGTTAATATAGTGCTTACCTGTTACCATTTATTAATATCGAGCAAAAATAGGCAAAATAATGGACTTTTTTTGTATGGGATTAAATATTCATTTTATTTTCATTCTGTTATTTGTCGTTAAAGTTAGAAATATAACTGAGTGTTTTGTGAATATTTCAAGTGCCTACCTGTTTGCATTATTAATATCGAGCAAAAAAGGACAAAAAATCGCGTTTGATGTATGGGAGCTTGGGAGCCCCCTTTAATATTCATTTTATTTTGTTTTTGATATTTTTTGTTATTGCGCTAACAAAAATACATAATTTGTGACAGCTGTCTAACTATCGCGGTTCTTGAGATACAGCCTGGTGACAGGATGACGGACAGACGGACACAGCAAAGTCTTTTAACATGGAGCAAAAAAGGACAAAAATAGCGTTTGATGTATGGGAGCCCCCTTTAATATTCATTTTTTTTTTTTTTTTTTTTGGTATTTTTTGTTATTGCGGCAACAAAAATACATAATTTGTGAAAATTTCAGTTGTCTAGCTATTGCGGTTCTTGAGATGGCCTGGTGAAAGGCAGACGGACAGACGAACACAGCAAAGTCTTAGTAATAGGGTTCCGTTTTTACCGTTTGGGTGCGGAACCCTAGAAATGAGTTAGTTCTAAATAATACCATTCTATTTGTAAGTACTGATATTTATTTTCTAAATATGGACCTAAATATAGATAAGACAACCAATAGGAATTTTCAAGTTTTATCAAAAGTTTTCGTTACATAGCCTCCTATTTTGTCGTTCATGACGTATGGAATACGTCGCGGCTAGATGTTACATCTTCTTGAAGCTCTTATTGAGCTTTATAGTTTGATATGCAAACAAGAGTTTCGTCAAACACTATTGATAAATCTTCTAGTAATCTGTCCAATTTTGAGTTGTTGATAATTTACTAACTGAATTTTAACTAACTTCTCAAATTCTGACTCACAAGGATCCCGTGGAGCACATAAATATAATATAATACGTTTTCTGATGTAATTCTGGGCTCAAAGATGTAAAAAACGTGTATTTCCTTGTATAGATATTTCAGTTTTAGGTAAGTATCCAACCATTTAATGATGTTTTTGAATGTTTCGTCCTTGTCTAATAGTACTGAGTTCAATTTAGATGTGCTAAGGTTTGTTTGTGTTGTGACCGACCTTTGCTCCTCGGTCCCTTTTGCATACATGGAATTGTTTCGTGCTATTGAATTCAAATTCTGCAGTTTTAGATTAAACCGTGTTGTAGTTCCCTGAAGGTTATTTTTTTCTTCAATCTCATTTTCCAAGTGTGGGTCATCTCATTAGTAATACCATTATTTGTAGTCGTATCTCTTCCCAATTATTCTTGGTAGTTTTGTACATTTGTGACTGGTCACCAGCTGGTCACTCACTAATTTTAATTCATAATCAGAAATTTCTCGTAGGGTTTGTATCTGGCTGCTGAATTGTGTAATGCAGCCTTTAATTGAAGTTCGTGTACGTTTTAACTTAGTTAATTTATCCATTTCGGCACCAATTCTTATTAAATTCTAAAATAATACCCTTATATTTGCAAGCAATGATATTTATTTTCTGATTGACACATTGAATGTCATAACAAACTAAGTGACATCAGAGAGTACAAATATGAAAAGAGTATGGATATGAAACGGATCCGAACAAACTTTGGCTCCATTTTTTATCTCTTTAAAGACTAAATTCTCAAAAATCCTGAAAGACGTCATTCATAATTTCTAATCAGGTAGCTGGATACCAATTTTTATCGACTTAGCTTCAAAACTGACAGAGTTTCATACAAACTTGTGGGGCCCTTTTTACCCCCTTAAAGGCGGAATTTCCAAAATTCCTTTCTTAGTGCTCACCTACACTATAAAAGGAAGCGTGGTGAAAATTTTCAGATTTTAAATCCCAGTAGTTTGGGCTGTACGTTGATATGTCTGTCAGTCAGTCAGTCAGTCAGTCAGTCAGTCATTAAATCAGTTTTCATTCTTATATATATAGATATAGCTCAAAGCTCGAAAATCATTATGGACCCTGCTGGGCACGGCAAATAAAAGAAAGGAAAAAGACCCCATTATGTTTACTTTTTAATGTGCAAAGATCAATATTAATAACTTTTTTTTTAATAACACCTTAGTCAACTGTGGCAAATGATCGCTGTTTAGTGTTCGACACGTCAGAAATTCGAAATACAGTATTACTTCCCAATAAGTGGGAGTTAAATCCATAAACATATCTTTCATTTCAAGAATCAAGGAGTAATATGTGGGAACGTATTATCTATACTAATATTATAGAGCTGAAGATTTTGTTTGTTTGTTTGAACGCGCTAATCTCAGAAAGTACCTACTGGTTCGAATTTAAAAAAAAAATGTGTTGGATAGTCCATTTATCGAGGAAGGCTTTAGGCTATATACGAGTAACATCACGCTGCGACCAATAGGAGCGAAGCATCACTGAGAAATGTTGCAAAAATAATCGCGATCATAATAACAGAAATTGGCTTGGACGAAGAAGGAAAAAAAAAAAAAATCACATTTGAAGGCTTCAGTTGCGTGCGCTGCGTAAAGACGCTGCGCTGGCCGGCGGGCGAGGGGGAGACGGTGCTAGCTGACCGCCCGCCGCCAGTAAAAAAATTAATTAAAATTAAAAAATATCATTTACGCAGAACTACTTCAATATTTATTATTTTAAAAACTTCTTAATATATTATGCCGCAAATTGTTCTCCAAAATGAGTACTACGTATTACTTGTGGACAGCTAGGGCAGTCTGCTTGTCGAACTTGAATCTCAATTTATGGCCAGTATTAAAAAAACACGATTCATTCTAAGCAAAGTTAAAAACAACAAAATAGGTCACTGACCTGCAGTATATACTGATCATAACGATGCACGGCAGTATGAACGATATACAGCTCGACACCACTGCGTATGTCGGGGTGAGGACCAGAGCACATGTTGGGTATCTCGGCGGCCTCTGTGTGGCCATTGCCTCCTCGTCTGGCCTATGGAGACCGAGCGAGATGGGTAGAAAGCTGACTAGAGCTGCTAGCAGCCAGATCATGGCTATTGTGACGATCGCTACCCGTCTTGTCACCCAGCGGCCATATCTGAAACAACATTGGTGTTTAGAAAATCGGCAAAAATTTACAAATTTCAATATAATATTTCACACAGATGAAAAGATTTTACTCAAAAATACGTTTTCATGTGTTAAAAGTCATATCTATGTTTCGCGCTACATATATTTAATATGTTCCTGAATAACCAGATAGACCATAAAAATACATCCGTCGTCTTGTTTGTTTATCACTTATATTTTTATTGTATTTAGTAGATAGATGTTTAAAAAATAATGGTATTTATGTTAAACACAATTTTGAACTACATCCATTTTTATCTAGGTGTACAATATAGTATAAAACGTTGTTTCGTAGGTCTATAAAGAGAGTTTTTATGTGTCCATCAATCTGTTTGTAGTAAAGCAATCGATTAATCAATTGCCGCGCTTCCAAGTTGTGACGATGTTACAATGGGGGCTATCGCTAGTGAATTTGCCACTAGAGGCGCTAGTCTCGCGTGAGGTCTAATATCATTCACTTTGTACTGGTTTTAGTGGAATTTGTTGCATAAATTATAATTTCTTTAATTTACCTGCTGGAAAGTGATCTCCTTCGTAAAATATCGCAAATATGGATTATTTGGCGATTAATGTGAACGCTTTAAAAGCGGAATTAAGAAAAAGCGCAAAAATAGGCGGCCTCAAGAGCAACTATTTCAGAAGTTAGTTTGTTGATATCAAGATAGTTATTTATAAACAATATAACCTTTATTAGATTCAAGATATAACACTTTGTTTCGGCGCCAATCGCCTTTTACAGCTATACCTCCGGACCTCAGTCTACAGTGGCGCCAACTGGTGAGCAAAGAAAAGGTAGTCCCCATTCCAATCCATTTATTATTATCAGAACTTTCCTAGCTAACTTTAATGCTAGAAGAAGACTTGTAGCAGTACTTATCTCCACCATTGGACAAACAGCGATTGCCAAATATCCTTAAGTCAAAACCATTTTATGGGAGACCTTTGTCCAGATTTGGAAAAATTATGGTGGTGATACCTTTGTTTACAGAAACTGCTTAAAACTATTGTAATTGTTGCGAGCCTCTGTAATTAATGTCAACATCATGGAATATTACCTACTGTAAATTCAGATATTAAAATAGTTGTATCTTTTAACAATAGAATTAGGGGACAAAACGTTCCTTCGTATTTAACGGTCGGAACTCAAAATAATTGGCGGACCAATATTGAGTTTCAAGGGAATTGTCGTCGGAATGCCAATTTAGTATAATCTGTGTCATTGTCGTATCAAATTTCCTTTTAACAGGTAAACTTTCGAGGCTTACGGTCAGGTAACAAATAGAAATGAAATGTCATTAGCATGAACGCAATTGGTTGGTAATTCGTTACTTATTTCAATGTCCCAATTGATCCGATCCATGTTCGTCTTGTTAGCTCCCGTATCAGCTTCATGAAAAGTTTGTGATCTGTTTTTTTTCTTATATTTTAATGATTAGAAACCTACGTTAAAAACATTTGCACTTTTGCCAATAAGGCACCGAAACACTGAGCATACCGCCCCTTCTATTATTACGGGTGTCGTTAGAGCTGACTAAAGAAGAAGTGCCAGAAGAAGACGGACATGTGATGCAGCGTCTTCTTTCCACTATTGGCCAAACTGCAATCGCCTACTCGTTTACTCGTTTGCCAGGCGTGGCGATTATGGAAATATCCTCCTTTTGGCCCATGTCTAGCAGTGTCTGGTGATGATAATACTGAGCATAATTTAGCAACTAAATAAACCAGTCAGACAGCTCAGCTAAATTAAGCTAATCCCAATAACGAACTACATAATGTTCGTTCAACCGTCTTCTTCTGCAATGTACCTTACTGAACAAAATCGGTCCGTGTACAAGCACCTTTAGTACAATTTGAATTGAAAAGCGTTTCCAACTAATTTTGAAATTCAAAGCTAATTTACAACCTCTTTTGAATAAAATTCCAAGGTACACATATATCACATGTCGCAAACATTTTCTCATTTTCAAAATCTACCGAACCGAGAGTCGAAACGTCCTTACGTTATGATCAAAGGGCCCGTATCTATTGTCTTACCTCAATGGGTCCTTGATGTGAATGTATCTGTCTAGTGATATGGCGCAAAGGTTGAGGATGGAGGCCGTGGAACACATGACATCACACGCCACCCATGTGTCGCAGAATTGTTCTCCGAAGACCCAGTAACTGGAATAAGAGTGATAATGAGAATTTGTCAAAACAACATAAAAGGAAATACGCATGAAATGACTCAAGCAGAAAATTGTTTTAAATTATGATTTGAATGTGTTTGTGTAACAAACTGCCATGGCGATATTTACCTGTGAAAAATTAACTAAGTGCAACAAAAGTACAGCTGGTTCGCTAAGAATTGAATTAGTAATCCCACGTTCAGATTATACTATAGCTGAAAATACTACTTCACTCCAATATAGGAATCTGTATTAACTATAACTCTTAGCACATTTAGCGTTCGCAGTTCGGCCAATGATGAAGATAATTTACTGATGCCCGCCTTCTTGAGACAATACTCTAGTAGTTTCCTCTTACGACGGAAAGGGGTGGTGATTTTTAGGCCACTAGAGACCTAACAAGGTACATATTTCGGATTTCACTATTAGATTGTTCAATGAGAATTATTCATTACTTTTGTTATATAAATAACAAACTATGATATTAGTATTTGAAGCCACTTACCCGAGCAAGTCATTGACTCCAGCAAATGTCATAACAGCTGCAGCCACAAGCATATCAGCAATAGCCAACGATGCCAGGAAAAGGTTGCCGATGCGTCTCAACCCCCGGTCGGTGTAGATGGCAATGCAGACCAGGATGTTGCCGGCTACACTCAGGAATATCAGGAGTGAGAGGAATATGCCTGTGGGAGAACACTTTGGGTCATTTTTTTATTTATTTCAAATCGTTTGAGCTTATATTATCTAAGGACAGTAGTCAATATTAGGTCTCGGTCTCGAAATCAGTGGCGGCGTTGTGGGCAGCAGCGCGTTCCAATAAATAGATTTGAAAGGAACCGGGCACGAAGGCAGCGGCGCTGGGAGCGGCGCATTGGCACAACGCATACCCTGTTGCCGCGCCGCCCCGCCGTCGCATCTCGTCCGCTACAGTTGGGACCGAGGCCTTAAAGAGTTTTTCTATTAGTCGTTTTTTTACATTAAAGTAACTATTATTATGATCTTATGACTGCTGCAAAGCAACAGTAGCCCATGTCAGGATTATTTAATTTTTGGGTCGGCTCTATGTTCTGATTTTCTATTACACAAACTACTTACCTTGAAGGTGTGAATAGGCTCATATTAATTTTATGCGAGCAGTTTTCAGTTGGATAAAATATGACCTTGACCCACAGATTTGTGAACGCTTTGGCCTTTAAATATCCCAAGTAAAATTCTATACTAACTAATAATAAACACAATGAGGATATCTTAGAGAAAAATCAAAGATTTTCACAGGTTTATTGAAGGAAAATTCCCTTCCGTTCCCTGTCCTATTATGTGGACGTGAGATAGGACGCCTCGCTTTGGAAAATATTATTTCTAAGGGAGGTTGAGATTCTTTGAAGTTTAAGGAAAAGGACGATATTGGTGCATTTCTTGGAAAGTTAAGCCGTACGGGATCAATTCCTCTTCGATCAAAATAGTTAAAATATTACAAAACTTTAATATAAATCTGATAGAGCAAAGAGATTTTTATTATTTAAAAATGTCTTTGCTATGCCGTAAACTGTAAATGTCAAACAAATCTGCAATATTGTCTTTCGTCTCTCTCGTTCATTTTGTTTGAAGACAGATCTTTGATGGCAACTTCACCGGCTAGATAACCTTGTGTAAAAGGCCGGCCTAAAGCAGTCTATTGGCTGGTCCCTCTTGTCCCATACAACATGTGCAATCGTTACTTTGTTAAAGGCATACTGTGTTTAATTTGGTACATTGATGACATTTCAATAGGCAGTTTAAGTACCAACATCATAGTTTTAACATTAGCGCAAGTAGTATTTTAACTACGTACAGTTATTCATTATGACGTTTTAATTTGACAATGAGAAAAGGGTATACTGTCGTTAGGAAGAGATGAATATTACATCATTAGTTATGTGTTGTAACTAAGTGGAGCGGTGGCGAGAGAGCGTACCCGAATGAATGCGTGAAGGCAATTACCTGACTTCGGTATTCCTATTCTAGACTGTGTAGACATATCTAAGTATGACTTCAAAAACATTTTAGGTTAACACCTATGAATAATATATTCTTATTAATATTAATAATTCGAAGTTCATATTATACACATTTTTCCAGCACGTTGCTACGTTTTCCGTGACAAAATTTGGAAACACCTCCAAAAATTCAACTTGATACTCGTACCTTCATTAATTCCCGTGATTAACGATCTTAACCAATAGATCGACGAACACACAGACAGACGGACGGACAACAAAGTGATTTTATAAGGATTCAGCTGTTGTACGGAACGCGGGGCGTGTAAATGAGACCATCGCAAACCATCGCATGGAGAGAGTGTTGTTTTTGTTATAATTGGTTACCTACTGTTAGTTTATGTACGTAAATGAAACCAATATTTAGCCTGTAGTTTTTGGAGATTTAATTTTCTAGAAAGTTTCAGTCGTAGGTTGGCACCAAGATTCTTATATTATTCTTATTCTAATTATGATTATCCTTCAAGGATAGTGTAGTGTCAGAATTTTCCAGACTTGTTTTTACGAATTCCCTCTTGCAACAAAAGCTGGTACTAACAGCCCCCCTCCCTCCCCACTGGTGGGGGCCCACTCCTATCCTGACTCGACCCGATTTCAAAAAAAATAGTTTCCTAAATCGATCCCACTGGGAATCGAATCCTTTCGTAGTACACCAACTGGGTTTAGTGATTCTATCTTGATCCAAATATACTAAACGGGTACTAACCAACGAGTAATATCGAAAGAAGAGTGACAGCATCTGGGTCGTCACCGTCGTCGTACTCCACAATCGTGTCGTTAAATTCTGGCGCCACCTGTCGATAAAAATAATATTTTCAATCACTTATGAAAAAAAAACTATAAAACCAATCAGTGACAGATACAAAAGTAAAAATAAATTAAAAAACCGTAACTGACTACGAAAAAGTAAAAAACAAGTTGAGTAAGTATCATATCAATAACAATTGCTATGTAGCAAATGCCGTCGTCGTGCGTGCGTAAAGATTTTGCTTTGCTTAAAACTGAACTTTAAATTAGCGCTAATTTAAAAATGGCTCAATAGCATTGCAACTGTATATTTTGAACATTTAATATGGAAGTAATGTCAAAATATACGATTGCGATGCTATTGAGCCATTTATAAATTAGCAGAATTGGGGCCCAGATCGTTTGAAGCAATAGGATCCGCTAGCTCTCTTTGCTATTGGGCGGCAACTGCATTATACATGCAAACCCACACTCAAGACTCCTATTAGACAGGGTTTTTTCCTAGTTTGAAAGACTATTAGTTAGTAAATATTAAAAAATAAAGATTTTTACCTTTTATACAGGATGAAATTTTAACCACTTTCCAAATTTTAATATAGCAATCTACGAGGCAAAAATCAAAAGACGTATTTTTTCTTTTGGTATAGCCCAGTACAAAAATGTCAAGATAAAGCACTTAGAAAAAGTCAGCCAAAAATCTAAAATTTTTGATTCGGCATCCTAGTAACACTTTTTTTACGCGATGTGCATCTCATTCATTCATTATAATACCATTCATACGTTTTTGATTTTCCCTTTATACCTTAACAGGCCTAGGACCTTAAACTATATCGCGAAAAATATTTTCGGGTGACAACTTGATTTACATTTTTTACTTCATAAATAGGCTCTTAATACGATACTGAACACATAAACATTTTGGAAATTGGTTAAAATTTCATCCTGTATTTGAAAATTTTATTTAGTTCAATAAATCCTAACACAGATAATTAACTGTTCGAATCACAAATTTGATTAACAGTAAACAGAGTAATTTTCTCGATTTTGAGTTAAACTTTTTAAATTGATTGGCTTGCTATAAATAGATTTCATCGAGAAATTTAAAAAATACAAGATTAATGGCGATCCTTCTTTTCTGTCGATTGATCCTGATAATTCGTTAACCTTTTGTCAAATATGCCGTGAACAAAACTTGGTTGACTTGACCTTAGCAACTTTGTAGTACCACCATTATCATCATTCATAAACTACATTGACCCACAGCTGCACACAGGCATATGGAAATCTCCCTAACTTAGTGGAGATGTTAAAAGGAAACACAAGGGCCGTTTTTCCATACAAACGTAGTCCCCTATTTTCTCCCTGGATAATGCCAGTAGAGCAATAATTTTTATTACAAAAATCTATGGCCACTAGTAGCATGTTTCTATGTTTTCCATTTTTTCGTAAATTATTTTATAAAAGACATATGAGCCTTCAAAAATCTAAAAATATCGCCAGTTTTTCAGCTGTGTTCAAACATCTAGAAAACAAATTTGGCTAAATTTTAGATAAAAAGCAAAATATAGGAACGCGGCCAAAGCCTTTGTTTAAATTTTAATGAAAAAAGTATTAAATCGGTCTAGTTTTGGAAAAGGAATCAGGGGACTACAAAACGTTGATTTTGTGTGCTTTTAGTAGGTATTTTCAGTCCAAGATGCAGTTGTCTCTATCACACTCTACGGTGAGGCGTTCGGGCACTACGCGACAGCAATAGATTGTACAAATACCTATTTTTCAATTCTCTCGACCTTAGTGTTTCCTCTTATGTGGCTGTACCATCAATATTGAAGTAGACATTGGTTTGGTCACATGGATCTTTCAGCCAATATGCTCATGCAGAGAGAATTGGGCATTATTATACAGGTGACATTTTCATCACCGTCAAAAATTTTTATAGGCGTTAAGTATCGTATTTTTAGAGTCCATTTATGAAGTAAAAAGTTATTTGTTATTGTCGACCATTTGGATCAGCGGTCGTAAACGCTGCTTCTGAGCCATGGGTCGCGGGTTCGATCCCCGGATAGCACAAATATGTGTGTGCATGAACATGTCTGTTTGTACTGGTCTGGGTGTTCTCTATAATAATATATTATAAGTATATATTAACAAAAAAAAAGTATATAAGTAAGTTTATCGGTTGTCTAGTACCCCATACGACAGGGTACTTAATAGAAGCTTAATTTGGGACTAGATGGCTCTGTGTGGCGCAGTGAGGCATGTCCTAAATATTTATTTATTTATTTATTTATTATAATTTAAAAAAAAAATAATAAAATTTACTCCCGAATGTGACAGCGTAGGAATGAGAATTTCGCCAATAACGCAACGTTTGGAAGTCGTAGTTAGGCCAAAAGTGAAAAAAAAGACGCCTGCCCGTTTTTTTTTTAACAAGACTTGCAGGCATCGATATAAAATAAGAATTAGATACTTAGGTACACAGTCCGATACAAAATGACCCCTAAAACTTATATATTATTTATTTTATTTTTAAACTATTGCATAGCTTCTATCGCGGGCCTTGAGCATGGAGACCGAATCCAGAAATTCCGTAACGAAAATAACCTAACCTAACACTCGGGGCGAGGCACGATCGAACAATTTTGAATTTCTGAAATTTAAAAGAATTTAGAAGAAAATAAGGATTTTGACAGTATGGTTGCCTATGGTAACCATATCTGCCAAAATAACAGAAAAATGTAATTACAACAGTCAAAATTAGAAAATACATAAAATTATACAATTAAGCTATTGCATAGCTTCTATCGCGGGCCTTGAGCGGAGAGACCGAATCCAGAAATTCCGTAATTTTAATGAAAATAACCTAACACCCCCCACTCCGACTAGCACAGCGGTGATACTTTTTGGTTTTATAATTGCATAAGTTGATAAAAAATGCTATGCAATAGCTTTACCGCGGCAGTCTCCGAGTGCCACACGTCTTTTTTTATTATTAGTACAAAACTGTCATCATTTGAATGATTGACGTTGGTTTTATGTTAGTGTCAACTTTATAACCTGGCCAAATTATGTGGATATGTAATAAACATGGATATTTTGTCATATTGTAACTATTTGATTTTTTTTTCAGTTTTAAATGTCCATAAATTTATTTCGTAACCTTATAATTTAAGCAATTGTGACATAATTAATTTAAGTTAATATTTTTGTTATCTTTAATCTTATATTTACTAGAATTATTAGCAAGAAGTAATTTCAGTCCCTCCCCGCTGCCCGGTCGATCCAAAGGTTCCCATTACGCGGGCTGCATTGCCACATTGAATGGCAATGGAGACCTGCTGAACCAACCAGGGCCCAGAGTGGGAATCATTTCCTTTCTCTCGCAACCGTCGCCCTAACTCCTTAAAAAGGTCTCGAGCCTCACTACCCCATGGTCCTGCCGTCTCAACTGCGAACGGTACGAAATCGTAGAGTGACTCTAATGCTGAATATTTAGAGTGTTTCAACCGTTCCGCCGCCGAGCCCGCAGAAACGACGGTTTGTTCCAGATGAGACGCAGCAAAAGTGCTAACACACGTAGCATCCCACAAGAGACATCGACCCCTCCGCCATGGAACCAATGTATTATTTGATTGTTATAGGTTTTTAACTAAAAGTGCACCCTTATGTCAAATGGGCGCACCTTTAGATGGGACAGTTTTTTAAGCCGATTGTGCGTCTAATTTTTTTTTATATTATATCAATGCGTACAAGTTACCATTTTACTTTACTATATACTGGCAAAGGGCCCAATTTCATCCTCCGTCAGCTGAATCTGATCAAATATAAATTAATGATTAATATCATACCCGCTCTGTGGTTGTGCGGTTGCGTTACTTACTATCCATGCGTGAAATTCATTGAATACGTTTATTGAAAATCGATACCTGTTTATAGACGCTTCGTTCAGAGGCTTTCAATCTTGGGTCAGCGTTATGAGGCATCATAGTAATAAGATTCTAGTTGACAGCCCATATAATAATTACCTTTATCTTCTTCATGTCGCTTATAAGTCTACTGCTAGACTTATTAAAACGAAGATTTAATATGATCGCTTTGCTAATCTGACTGTCATAGTTTGACCAATAAATAAATAAATGTGGACAACATTACATACCTACATTGTTCTGATCCTAAAGAAGGTAACTATTTAAAGAACTTGAGAAACAACGAAGGTAGGTACCAATAACAACCAGATCCGAAAAAATATAGAAAAATACTTTTTTTCTGCAATAACCCATATGGGCAGGCTTAACCTAGCAAACCGGTGTATAGGTACGCCAGTTCGCCACCAATGGTAAAGAGAAAACGCCACTGTTGCCACTTACGACACCCACAGAACGAGACGGGTGGTGCTTTTATATATCGAGTTAATACTACACGACAGTGTCGTCAATATATAACGTAATTTTATATAGGTGATTAAGTAATAAAAAATAAAGGAACAGGTAATAATCATGCCACTGCAGAGCAAAGGCCTCCATCATTGAATTCAAGTTACCACAGCAATGATGGGTACAGGCATGATCACATCACTTGCCGAATGCGGGTTGGTGATCACAAACCTGAGAAATATTCGAGAATTCGAAGCCCTTGTTGCCCTACTCGGGGATAGAGCTTATTTAAACTACTGACCCAATGGTCAATGGAGCGTTAAAGTTAATTCTAATTGTATTCTAAACATTTAGTCAGTAGGATATTTACATTGGTAGGAAAAATAGAGGCGAACTCCATTTTAGTGGGCATCAGTGGTCATGGCTCAGGTCTTGGTGTCCACCTTCAGCAGGAGACTCTCCAGCCGGCTGTGCAGTCGCCAAGCGATGTGTAGCGCCGCCATCTTTGAATGACGTCACATATCTGTAACAATTTATTATGTGTTAATTGCAAGAAATAAAGAACTATTGACTTGATTTTTAACATGTTAAAGTATTACAATTAGCTTTATCTATTATATAGACCTATGATGAGCCTATAATTTAAATACGATATCTGTAAAGTTTATTAGAAAGCTTTAGAAATTTAATCAGTTTAGCTTTGTTAATCTATTGTATATTTTTATTTTTAAGAATGTAGTTTTGAAACTCAAAAACCATTGATGTACTAATACACAATTAGTTTCAAAAAAGTGTCCAACTATTCAATCGAGGACAGTCCTAGGTATCATTTTTGTATAGGAGTGTGTATCTTGATCTTATTATATTATACTTACTTATCGATGACAAAAACGTAAAATTTTATAAACCCTGACTTAAGGAGGCCTGTGACACGCAGATGCTAGGTTTTGACATAGAAATCCTGAAAACTGATCAAAAACGAAGTTATTTGCAGTATGATCACTGATCAGTCTGTTAAAATTATCTATGTTAAACTACAAAATTGTATACGGTGCAAAAGGGCTGAGATCTTGTTGCCCTTTAAAAATGCACTACCAGAGTGATATACGAGTAGTTTCAAACAAGACAATATCACAAGGTTGTTATCCCTCAATGCACATTCTGTTTGATCGTCAAAACGTATTTTTGCAGTAACTTGTCGATCAGGATATTGATCTAACTGATCGGAGTTCCACTCATCCCTCCTTCACATCCACGGCAAGGTCGGATCCAGGAGGGTCATGGGGTCATTGCAACTTTGAGTAGGTAGTTCATTCCGATGAAACGTGTTCCACCTATCGAAGGCAGCGTTCAAAAAAGATATCATAAGCGTACTCGAGCCACTCACTCTCTTATTGTGAGAAATAATAATATTAATTTATAATTTGGTTTTTGAAATTTAAAGTAGGTACTGGTTAGAGATGAGTTATAACAGGTAAAAGTCGATATCTGTTACTACTGTTCTTGTTATGTAAAAATAACAGTTCCAAATATCTGTTATTAAATAACAGCCTGTTATTCCTTATTTTGATACACTAGTTTTTGTATCGGCTGAACACACCCAATGTATTCCATCATCTCTAAATAGCTTTTAATACTAACGTAATAAGACCTAACGTTTAAGAATTTTGTGCTTAAACATTTTGTGTTTTTATTTTGTGAATGTATCCTAACATTACGTCAAAATATCAATCAAACACAAGACCAAATGTAGGAGACTGTTTCTGATACCTAAAACTGAGTAATCTAGAAACCACTTCATTTTTTCATGTAATAAATACTAGGAGCTTCTCTTTCCAACGCGATCGAAAAAAAGAGATAGAGCTGTTAAACTGCTCATAAAACCAAATTAAGAAGACACATTTTGCTTATAATATTTGCGAATGTGAGGTTGATTTAAATTTGTTGTTTAGTCAATACTAGGTGCCTCTCTTTTGTGTATAAGCGAAATGAATGAGAGGGGATGATAAAATAACAGTTATCGCGCAGATAACTGCAACAGACAAGCAATATTTTATGCATCTGTTCTTCTACTGTTCTTACGGCAACTGTTAAGATTTAGCTGTTATTTCCTATAACAGATATTTATCTTAGGAAAAACAGTTGTTATATTCGGTATTTAAATATCTGTTAAATTTATATGTTGCGATAAATACGCCTCACCGCTATTCTGGTTAAAGATCGTGAACAGTAAAATAAATACATATTTTGTCGTATTGTATACATCTAAATTTAATGTTATAATAGTTCAACATTAATTCTTTAGCCATTTTAGCAAGTATTGTACTTTATAAAACTTGTAGTTGAAGGCCCATGTGAACTTTGATTTACTTGTTCTGTTTTATATAAGGTAAACTCGTTGTTAGTTTAGTATGTAAGATTAACATAATTTGAATTTTTGATTTATTATGAAACATAAGAACTTTTTCCTATTTCTTACTAATATTCCACAATCGAATCCCAGAATATAGTTGTATGAAATCAAATATCAACCTGAACGATGGTAAAAAGCTCTCAAACAAAAAAACAAACCAACAAATAAACAATCTTTTCAGCTTTATAATATTAGTAAAGATTTTGCTAAAGTTTTTAAAAATATGATAAGATAACCTTAATCAAAAGGCTTAGATGAATTTAATTGTAAAAGAAAATCAAAAGTGATTTTATTTCTTGACAAATAATAAAACATATTTTATTTCAATGTATCTATCCTCTAAAAACGCGAGCATAATTAATAAACATTTCTTAAAAAAAAAGGTTTTTAGTCTTTTTATTCAAAAGATAAGTCATAATAAGCTCTACGCATCAGGGAAACCAAGTTAGTTGAAACCGGAACCCTACAAATTACAATACATTTAACACTACGCATAGCAACGTTTTTTTTTTGTTCATCTTGCAGTATATCCCGGAATTTGTTGTATCACAGAAGTATATACCCGAAATACCTGTCTAATTCCCTCTAAATCCCCAGAGCTCTGTTGATAATATCGGAATATCAATATTCCACCTGATGTCATATCAAAGGCTTTCCAACATCCCTATTGATTCCGAAACTCTTCAACGAGTCATAAAATCCAATGGTAGTGATGTGAAACGTTTTTTTTTTACATAAATTGTACAAGACGAATAAATTAATTACAGTTTAAACTGGTGGTGGTAAAGTACAGTTAAATCTCTTGCAAACAAACAAACTTGTTACTTTTATAGTACGATACACTGCACGAAACATGTAAGTCAAAAAGTGTAGGTAAGATATTATAAGTACGAGTTATTTTATTTATTTTATAACTAGCTGTTGCCCGCGACTTCGGTACGCGTCAATTTCTGTTATTATGATCGCGATTAGGAATTTTTAAAAAAATATAGCCTAAGGCATTCCTCAATAAATGGACTATCCGACACATAAATAATTTTTCAATTCGAACCAGTACTTCCTGAGATTAGCGCGTTCAAACAAACAAACAAACACTTCAGCATTATAATATTAGTATAGATAAAAATTGTATCAGCCTATAACCATCATCATCATTAACAAATAATAATAATAATACGTTTATTTAATATGAAGATATCAAATTACATTATAATGAGCCTACTTAAAATTAAACAGTGCAGATAGTTTTTTTTTGTCTGAACTAGGTAGAACCTGTGCTTGAATTCAAGTTACCATAGAAATGATGGGTACACTAAGCATAATCACCACGCTTGCCAAATGTAGGTTGGTGATCACAAACCCTTGAAATGTTTGGAAACTAAGTTTTTTCTTGCCCGACCGTGGGATCGAACCAGAGACCTTTGGTCCTGAATATTTTGCAGAAGTACTGCTTATTTATCAATTGAAATTGTGGTCAAATGATCTAACACAGAAATGGGACTTTTCTGATTCGATTTATTTTACACTAGCTGTTCCCGCGACTTCGGCAGCGTCAATTTCTGTTATAATGATCGCGAATCCAACACAAAATGAATTTTTCAATTCGAACCAGTTGTTCCAGAGATTAGCGCATTCAAACAAACAAAGAAACTCTTCAGCTTTATAATATTATTATAAATAGGAAAATGTCAATAATGTTAACTACATATTATATTCTTAAAGTTTGTCTATTGTTTTCGAATTCGTTATGTATAAGTTTTAGCTTGGTTGAAAGAACATCGCCCAGTTAGTTCTAATTCTATTTATTCAGTTACTTTATTTAACAAACTTTTACAAACTTTAAAAAAAAAACTATCACGCTAAATAAAGTTTGTTGTTAAAATAACGACAAATTTTTTAACTTGCTGTGCTACACTGCATTATTTAACTCCGTCTAGACTAACCTTATAGCGCTATGTTAAGAGGAAATACAAGGGACGTAGTCCCCTGTTTCCTCCCTGGATAAAGCCAGTAGAGCAATAATTTTTATTACAAAAATCTATGGCCACTATTAGCATGTTTACATGTTTTCTGTTTTTTTCATAAATTAATTAATAAAAAAGATATGAGCCCTCAAACATCGAAACAAATGGCCTGATTTTCCGCTGTGTTCAAACATCCAGAAAACAAATTTGGCTAAATTTTAGAAAAAAAGGAAAACATACAAACACGACCAAAGCCTTTTTTTAATTTCTAATGAAAAAAGTATTTATATCGGTCTAGTTTTGGAAAAGTAATAAGGGGACTACAAAACGTTGATTTGGTGTGCTTTTAGTAGGTATTTTCGGTCCAAGAAGCAGTTGTCTTTATCACACTCTGCGGTGAAGGCGTTTGGCACTGCGCGACAGTAATAGGTTTTACAAATACCTATTTTCATTTCTCTCGCCCGTAGTGTTTCCTCTTAAGAACAGATTGAGTTGTTTGTTTGGTCAATCAACGACAATGAACAATGACAATTTTCTTAGTTACTTCCGAAAGTAAAACTCGTCTTTTGATTGACTGGTTGGTTGTACTTGTATTATTTATTAGACCCGATATTGTAATAACTCTAAAATTTACTGACTGATAAAATCCCAGTAATTAATAAACAGATGGCCAAATGGAACTCCTTGATCCCAATACTTTAAAACCTAATGATTACCATCATAAATAAATAAATAAATAAATGTGGACAACATCACATACATTGTTCTGATCCCAATTTGAATAACTATTTAAAGCATTCGTATTTTGGAAACCAGAAACAACGAAGGTACCACAAACACCCAGACCCGAGAAAATGTAGAAAAACACATTTTTTCTACATTGACCCGTCCGGGAATCGAATCCGGGACCTCGGAGTAGGCGACACCTTGAAAACCGGTGTGTACGCCACTCCGCCACGGAGGTCGTCAATGTACACAATGTACAATGTACAATCATATGTACACTTAAAGTATTTTTTCACGTTATAATGATTATGATATTTTTTTGTCGATAATGATTTAGCATAAACGATTAGACAATGATTTAGCATAAATTATGCATAGCACATCCCTAAATAGGCATGTTCTCTGAACGCCAGAAGTTTTTGAAGTTGATTAATTATAAGATGTTCGAAAGACAGACCTCATTAATATTTACTTGCATTCCCTTTGATATTACCGCGTTTACATTTTAATGCATGAATTGTACCTGAATTGTTAAAAGGATGAAGTTAAGTTGGTGTTATTATTAATTATAATCTATGTTGATATTTAAAAAAAACATTAATGCATGTAAAACATAGTTGATTTTCTTTCTAGTTAATGATAGTTAAATGCCAGTAATAAATAACCATACATAATAAATAATGACTGAAAACATGATAAAACCATTATTATGTACAGTGACAGTGAGGCAACTAAAAATTTATGCAGTGGGAAAATAGCTTTGAGTAAACTTTTAAATAATTTTGAATAAATAAATAGCGTGTCAATAAATTAATACGGACTCTCCAAGAGCCCTCTGTAATGTTTTGACATATAGGACAGTAAAAAAAGTTACCTGGCATTTCTCAAAAGCCTATTATTTTTCAAGCAAAAATCACCCTTATTGTCACACTGATGTACCTACTTACCTTGCGAAGTTAAAAATAACAGTTTATTTTGCCGAGTACTCGAGTTATAATTTAACACCATACTATCAGTATTTATTAGGTTCTAAAAACCTGAGACGATTACAAGGCTTAGAAAAAGTTATCGTCACCAAAAAATACACCAAAATATCCCATTACTCAAACGCGAGAATTTCCATATAAGCGAGCCTTTTTCACAGAGCCTAAGCAATTTGTTCAAGAGTGGGGATAAGTAAATAACACGCACATAGGTACTTAGTGCGGCTACAGTACACTTGCGTACAGTAGGTAAAAGTTTATCAAAGATCTTAATTGCTTAGCAGAGCATGTTTACAGAAGTTAAATTTTTCCAGGTCTTAAGAGATCAACGATTAATAAAAAGGGAATTTATTGAATGCTTCATTATCCAGCAAAATTAAAGAGATATGAATCTGCTAAAGAATTACATTTCTTGACACCTAAGTAGCGGTCAGAGTTAGCTTAACATATTAATGAATTAATGTAAATATGCATTTTAAAATATTGGATACGTTGATAATATACTCTTTTTTAATTTATTTCATTATACTATTCTTTAGTACATTTATTTCATTAAATACACCATTCAAAATTAACGTTGCTTAGGAAACAAATTCATAGCAATACAATTTAGAGATTTTTTTAGCAAGAAGCTGTATGTATAGTAATACAATAATAACTAACTGTTGCCTGCGACTTCAAATGCTTGAATTTATAACGTAAAATAATTATTCATCGGGTAGCGTACATTTGCGCAGGATTAAAGAAGCTTAAGTTCTATTCCAGCCTATAATCTACATACTTGTACAGTTCCATCTTAATCCATTCAAGTAAAAACAAACATCCAAACTTTTGCATTTATAACATAAGATGACATAAGATAAGATCAGTTAGAATATGTTAATTGAAACCTGACAGGAGCGGTTAGGTAATCTGACTTATTTCTATATTCTAAAACCTACTTTATCAACTTTTACTGTGGTTCATCGCATTCTGGCGACCGCATTTAGAGGAGTACAAATATTTGAAAGAGGAATTTGTTTGGGACAAAGTTATTCGAACATCTGAAGGTACGATTCTCACTTGTGTCTTAGAATTTACAAAAACCAATAGATGTCTTTAAGCTTTAAGCCATTTAGATACCCGTACATACGTGTTTTGAGATTTACTACTCCCGACTGTTTTGTTTAACTACTAACGCTACTGTATTTAACAGATCTTATATTTATAATGATATATTTTTTAACTCAAAAAATTTTGCTACTACTTTGTTTACTTGCTTAATAAACATTTTTACAGTTCATATAAGCTCAGCAGCATCTTTACCAACACATTAATTTTGTTTTCCAAAGTTGTTTAAAGGAAAGGAATGTAAAACATTTTCTCGGTTTTCAAATTGATTTCATTAGGGAGTAATTTTTTTACTGATTTTGATTGAATTCGACCTGTAAAATTGGACCTTGCATAGGATTTAGAAAAAATATTGTACCCATTTAAAAAAAAAAATGCTAGACATTTGCAATTATATGATGCTCTTCAGAAAAGCGTAGGCTTCATTAGCGATGTATGCATTGCCTTCTTGTTTGCCGAGGCGCGTTTGGATTGCTTCTAAGCAACCATGCGCTAGAGTCTGACTATTCGCGACTGCGAATCCCTTGTAAACACTTGACTACTTATTAAATATTGCTCATGTTCTCGCTGCTGACTAAATACCTTTAGCATATATTTAAATGACAGCTTAGTGTTGCAAAACAAGCAGGTTTTGAGAAACAGCATCGTACAGTTACATTACAAAGCAGTTTGCACGGAGCAATTGAAATGCGCACGCCTCCAAAATGGTTAAGGCACAATCAAATTGCAATATGTTAGTATGCACACTTTTACGGAAGCTTAGTAAAATCTAGGCTTGTAATAGAACATTGCGTGTCGTGTGGTGTCTGCACATAAAAAGCAAAGCACCACCACTTCTCTTACCTCCGTATTTATAAACAAGTAAAAGTAATTACTTGACTACAAGTAATTACTTGAGAGACAATTTGTATGCCTTAATCAAGAAATTACTAGAAGTTATAACTACCAAAAGTTAGCATTTTCAGCCAAATAATATGACTATTAATGGTGACCAATTTCTTTCACTTAAGCACTAGGTATGAACACTTTAAGTTACGACATTCTTAAGCAATAAGTAATTACTTCTTTATAAATACGGGGGTTACTATTGGGTGACTTAAGAAAGTTCAATAAGTAACATACATGTTTTGTTGTGTGCAAAAAAACTTAAAGTATAATTCCACTGCAGGGTAAAGGCCTCCATCATTGAATTCAAGTTACCATAGCAATGATGGGTACATTCATAATCACCACGCTTGCCTAATACGGGTTAGTGAGCGCGAACCCCAGTAATGTTCGAAAAACGAAACTTTTGTTGCCCGATCCGGGGATCGAATCCAGAACCCTGAGATTTTGGCGGTATTTAAACCATCAGACCAACGGGGTGTTGTGTGTAATCACGCGTTATGTATATATGGCGCTTTAAATAAATGTTCCATACGTATACATTTTCAAAAAAGAAGTGGTGGACTCAGATGCGTCAGTTTCTCCTTAATTTAAAGTTGACTTCTGAAAAAGCTTTGATTACAAAATAACAACCTTTATTCAGATTTCTAATAACCGTCTTTTTCTCGAAAACTCTTAGCGTGTTTTATTAATTTTGTTACCTACCTACTAAAATTACCTTTACTTTAAGTTGGATACTTGTCCTTTTAAGACATCCTTCAGTTATTTTAGCTTTGGGATTTCTATTTATCTCCTTAGATCTAAAATGTCAAAGATACAATCTTCAGTGTGAAATGAAAACGGATAAAGTGGTTGATGATCCTAATTGTTTTGACAATATTAATTAACTTTTGTTTGACAAAGTAAAACCTTTGTTCCATAAGGTTCACTGACTTACGGACAGACAACTAAGTGAGAGTTTGTCATTTTGAGAAAACTGAACCCTTATACGATCATTATTAGGAGTCCGAGAGTTAAACCCAGGAGCTCTAAGCAGGCGACATCTTCAAAACCGGTGTGTAGCAACACCATCACGGAGGTCGTTACCGCCACGGTATAGGTTATACAGATTTGATAAAATGAAAAACGATTTTTACATCATACAAAAATAAAAAAAAGATAATGTTCTCACCATTAAACCACCACTTACTGCACTTAGCTGAAGTAAACTCGTCAAACTCACGGCTAGGTCAAACGATTCAACCATTAAACTTAACGGCTAGATAAAACTCACGTTCACTAAGCACTTGCAATCTACGTAAACCTCAAAGGCATTTCTGAGGCTAATAAAAACGACCTAAAGTATCTTGCTTCCGAATAAGAATAGGTAGACAATGTAAGCGTCCCAAGATAAGGTTCTGAGGTCTATCCCGCATACATTACATATTGTTTAGAGCGGGCCGAGAACACAGCCTTGCGGGACTCCATAAAACTACGGGTTTACTCCGCGCGAAGGTGAAATGTAATGCAGTAAACTTGTCAAACGAGATTGCCCATAAAATTGGGGTTGTAATGAAAAGGGACACGAAAGTAAATCGATTGATGGGGTGAAAATTTTTCTACGAGATATTTAATTAACACATTGGTTGTATGGAAAGTGAGTACTAGTTGTTATCTTCATTATTTGAAGAATTTAATTTGATTAGGTATGTAAAAACTAAGGTATGAAGTTTTGAACTTCTCTGTCGTATTGTCGTAACAATCCTTTAATTGAAAAACTAACAATCAGTATTCAACAATCTTGTCAAGAAATAGTAAGGACTAAATAAAATATTACAGATTCAACAATTACGCCTGTGACACTTGTGACTGGACATTATTTTTTGGCGTTAAACTTGTAAGAAGAAAAAAAAATCTAACGTAACAAATTTTTTATTTGAATTATTGGATGACAACGATGATAGATCGTTCATTGAACACCGATTGAATGCTAATAACTTTTACATAATACTTTTTGGAATTCGTTTTTGTATGGCTTCATTTTGATAACATATTGGTCCTATCTAAACAGAATTAACATTGTTTTATCGGTGCCAACTTTAAGATACTTTATTGATAAAGTGTACGCGTATCAAACAATTAAGAACACCAAAAAATCATAAAAAAGCAATTTTTCAACTTAATATTAGTTGTTTAAATATGAAATTGCCGTTTTGTACGGACGAAATCAAGAAAAGTCATTTTTCCATACTAACAATTTTTTTGTTTTTTTAAAAACGCCTGAATCGTTTTCGATGCAATTAAAAGTGAAAGTTAGATGGTTATAAAGCTACGCATTACAGTATTTAAATTTCTGAAAGTCAAAGTATATAATACAAATATACTTAATTGAAGCAAGAAGGTCAGCTGACACATTGTAAGGGGTCTTTTCAACGACTTCCATTGAAGTAATAGGCCCTAGTATTGCTTTTTCTTTTGTCAGAAGTTACTTTATTTAGTTTTTGATACAATACAAAAAGAATTACGCAATAATATGACTATACTTAAGAGCTATAAACAAAATAAAAAGTGGAAAAATAATCGGAAATTTCATACTTTAACCCCTATTATTAAGGCATGAAAATATTGTGTTTTGTGCAAAAATAGGTGTACTATTTCAACGATATAAGATCCCATTATTTAACCTGGTGCTGTCATCTGTAAAACACAAACTGAAAGCAATAAAATCATGGTTCATCAATGTATGGCAGTCACAAATAGTTTTAGTGTATGCAAATCGAATCAAATATATTTATTAAGTACACTTTTTACATTATTCGCACTGCTCTCTTATAAGGTTAAATGTTTTGCTATTACAAAGCATGCAAAATTTACAAGACTAATTTTTTTACAAAGGAATAATACATTTTAAATACCTAGGTATATCATCAATACATTGTCATATAAATTCAACGAAATAGTCAACTCTGTAAAAATTTGCTAAAATGTACTTGTCCATTTACTATAACCATTAAACGAGAATGTCATAATATTAAATTAGTTTATCAATTAGCCCCTTTAACAGTTTTGATTAGAACAAATTGATATTCTCTTAAATTTTTTTTTTAATTTTATTACACACTAGCTGTTGCCCGCGACTTCGCCCGCGTCAAATTCTATTATTATGATCGCGACTATTTTTGCAACATTTTTCACTCATGCTTCGTTCCTATTGATGTTTTATAGCCTAAAGCCTTCCTCGATAAATGGACTATCCAACACAAAAATAATTTTTCAAATCGAACCAGTACTTCCTGAGATTAGCGCGTTCAAACAAACAAACAATCAAACTCTTTAGCTTTATAATATTAAGTATAGATTTTTAAGTGTTACATGTAAAATCGATTCACACATGTCATTGTTTTCTATTTCAATAGTCTGCTAATCCAGTAATACCTATACTAACAATACTAGTTTTGTATGAAAGTGTAGAATTTCATTCATTCTCCCGGTTGGACCTCTACAAGAATTGGCTTCTGAATGATTCATTCTCGTTACTCGAAAATCTCTCAGTAAACTAAGATCTCGCAAAGGGTCTCCTCAGGGTGTTATTACTTTCACATTTGGATATAACATTCTTTGTTCGTGAAAGTAATTTTACTCAGGTGATTCAATTCAAGTACGGTCTTATGAATCGGTTATGACTGTTCTTTTGCGTAAATTAAAAACTTGAAGGTTTCTTTTGAATTATATGTATATTTGTAAGTACGTAAGTGGAAGGAGAATATTTGTTTCTGATTTTCTAAATTAAAAACTGGGTCCTAAAGTCCTGATGGATGGATGTTTGTAGTACCTTCGTTGTTCCGGATTTCGAAAATACGAGTGCTTTGAATAGTTACTCAAATTGGGATCAGAACAATGTATGTGATGTTGTGCACATTTTTTATTTATTTATTTAAATGTCTTTAGTTCAGTTTATCTTATCTAACTAATATTATAAGTTTTAATGTTTGTAACAAACATTCACCATGTTTGTTACTCAATCATGCCTAAACGGATAAACAAATCTAGATGAAATTAAGTGACAAGATAAATTATAGTCTGGAAAAGCATATAGGCTACTTTTTATCCCGGAAAAAAGTACGGTTCTCTTGGGATATTCTCACATTACACGCGTATGAAGTCGCGGGCAACAGCTAGTTAAAGATTTAAAAAAAATATACAGATGAAGATTTTTGGAAGTCGGTTGAAAAAGGAGATATTGTTTGGGAATACAAATTTCACAATGATCATTACCAATATTTTTTTAATCTAAAATGTGAGTATGTTTGTTGCAATTTTACGCTAAAACTATATATTTTGATAAAATTTAGTACAAAGATAGATCAGAGCCTGAAAAAGGACACAGGCTATTTTGTATCCCACTGCTGGGCACATGTGGATACCCGCGCAATACATCGTGAACTTCACACGAGCAGAGCTAGTATTAAATATACATGTCACCTTAAAATTGTAAACTTCGTCTGTCATCGTCGATCACAATCTATCCGAACCTTTATTATTATTTCTATTTTTTTTCGCGAGGAAAATGCGTTACGCATCATCACCACTGCCCCGGGGGAGGGCAGGGCGGTATGTGGGACTCCCGGCGCCCTGAAAAGGGCGCTGCTCCTGGGAATGGGGCCCAGGGGTGGTATACCCACTAAAAACCTCGCGTCTGACTGAGGACAGGGTCTGTAGTGACTCGACAGTCAACGGACCCCGTCAGCGGCCACCTCCGCCCTGAAAAGAGCAGACCTCCTCAGAGGGGGTGCTGTGACGACACCCCACTCCTACACCTGGACGACGCGCTGGGCGAACAGCGCGCCGTCCTGGTCCCATGTGCTAGGCAGCTGGTGCCCCCGCACCTACCGCCCGGGTCCCTGGCGGTTCCTACCGCCCTGCTTATGTTTTGCATAGCACTGCATCTGGGCTGGGTTAAGGTTTCCGCCCACGCGTTACAAAGTGTAGGAAAGTGGGCAAAGCCTCGGTCAACAGTAGTATAAAATAAACATACATCTTTTTTCGTATCGTACCACCAACCAAGCCGCCTATTTGGGGCCTCTAACGTGACATGTGTTTACGAGAGCAGCGACCAATGGCTTAACGTGCCTTTAATGCACGGTTCAACCACTTGCCCCTTTAAGACGCAAAGAAAGACTGGTAATCGAACCCGGACCCTTGTAGAAGGTGGACAAATGCACTGCACATATTAAAATTAGTGGTGGTGTATTAAAATTTAAACAAAGTTCCAACATGTTTTCCTTTTTTCTGATCCCAGAATATTATTTAACGGAAAAGCGTTTGGCATAACCGATCATGTCACGTCGGGAATTCTGACATGCCTTTGTTATGCCTCTATTGGAATTCGCACCTTAAAATAAAGTGCTAAAGTCTTTTTTAGCATTTTGTGAAATAAGTCTACTGATGGAAATAGGTTTTGAAGCGGTAAGTGATGTTTAGGCATGTTATAATATTTTTTTTATTAGATCTGCTAGAATATTCTACTAATGAAATCATTTTTCTTGGATGACCTTTAGACTTGAGAATAATTATGTTATCATTGCTATTATGACTGAACATTTGAATGAAATTAGGGATTGGTTCAATAAGTATTACACTTTTCATCATTAAAAGTGCAAAAAAAGAATATGCATCAACAATAAAATATTTTTTTAAACCAAACAAATTATTGAACTACCTACGTTAGTAATAGTATATTTATTTAGTGGCAATTAGATGAATGCGGACGTTGAACGTTATTTTCTTTTCAGTACCTAATCCTAGTTACTTATCTACCATAAAACTTTAAGTACCTACGTATTTTAAACCAAATTATTGACACCTAAGATTTAGCAAAGTTACCTTAGTTTACTTGCTCATGCGAGAATATGCAGATTTTCAATAAATCATTAATGCAATATTATTATAGGTCCATGCAAAGAATTCCTCTCGTAAAATTGTAAATTACAGTATTACGTACACCAAATTGTACTTGAGAACTTTGCTAGCATTTTGTATAAGTTATTCATTGTCTATAAGTATCAAGACTGTTTTGTATTCAGACGAGTCTTTAACTTCATTGATCGGTTCGATAATGTCAAAAGGATCAAATTTAACTTATGTCTTAAATGTGAAACTTTTACCATTATTTTATAAAATAATATCCTAGATAATGAGGTCCAAAGGACAAAAGTTTTACTTTGACTTAAAAGTTATAGGTGTACTTGATCAGGGAGTATCATGGGGTGAAACATTTTTTGATGTTTTCAAAGGTTCTTTGCTATGCTAAATAAAGGTAATTCTATCCTGTTTAGTTACTTGAACAACAATATTACTTAACAGTGATTCCAAAAACCTAGGGTATCTAAAATGGAACCAAGTTGAGATCACCAGAGCGCCCTGAAAAGATTTGCTGAACCATTCACCTTGAATAAAGAAACAATAAAGATTTCAACTTTGATGGTCCCCATGAACAAATTTCGGAAGCCATTGTAAATGCGCTGATCATAGAACTACTGACACATTGGTTATGAATCTAAAATATCGGAAAGTTATTGACACGAGTACATTATTGGAGGCCCCGAACTGTTAATATTATATTTAACGTTTCCAAACTTACAAATGTTACAACTTTTTGAAACTACGCGGATCCTGTGGTTTTGGTTCGCTCGGACGTGCTTATACCATTATAATTTTGCTAGTACATATTTTAGCATGAGCTGTCAAAGGTATTGAAGAAAGAAATCAGTCAATGTAAGTGTCAACTTAGGCACTACATAAATATTTACCATACGATTAAACACAACAAACATTAAACAATAGACTGTGGTAATTTATAATAGACGACCATTTGGATCAGCGGTAGTAAACGCTGCTTCTGAGCCATGGGTCGCGGGTTCGATCCCCGCACAGTACAAATATTTGTGTGCATGAACATGTCTGTTTGTACTGGTCTGGGTGTTTTCTGTGTATTATAATTATGTATTTACAAAAAAAAAGTATATAAGTAAGTTTATCGGTTGTCTAGTACCCCATTCGACAGGGTACTTAATAGTACCTTAATTTGGGACTAGATGGCTCTGTGTGGCCCAGTGAGGCATGTCTTAAAAATATAAAATATTAAAAATAATCCAAGTTTTAATGACCGTTTGCGTTTACTATATTATTTTACGTACCTAATCCTACTGTTACTATCACAACTGTTTTCATCTCGATATGCGATATGTTAATGATGTAATTATCGATTGACAAACACGAATGAAATAGGTTGTTGTAATTAAACAGTTATACCATAATTAACATATCGTTAATCCTACCACGAAACACGCAACAGAAACTCAAATACCTAAACATTTGCATATACCCGTATGTTGGTACACTCGACAGCACATCAAGTTAAACAGTTGAACTGCGATAACAGCTTTTATTACGTAAGGCATAAAGGCGGTCTCAAGGTCAACATGTATAGTCTGATGTGCCGCCGTGTGTACATGCATTACAGCAACGTGCTATAATTTGAATAATAATAGCCGATGGCTTGCCTAAGTAATGATGTTGATTTTCCTATTATTATGAGGAATTTGCATTTTATTTCACAGAAGTAGGTTAAAAAACAAAGTTTACTAACGAAACGTTTGGATACAATGTAGGTACTATTTGTGTTAGTGCATGGCGATTTGTCAATTTAAAGAAAGCTGAATTTATATTGTTTGATTTTTCATCCTTTTTAAAATGTTTTGTCATCTTCAGAACTCTGAAGTATGTAGCTGATCCACTGGTAATAAAGATAGTTTTATATCTTCATGGAGCGGTGCGGATAAATCCCATATACTCGAATTGGAACGGGTTCAACGCTGTATACTGAAGGTTGCAGCTGGTTTTTCTATCCGCTATCCCACATCCAAAATCTATTGGCATTGGGATGTACTTACGGTCAGACAGTCTTTCATCTCCATATCGTTCTAAAAAAGCACTCTTCGTTAGACTCAATCCGGAACTGATGAGAAATAAACGTAGAAAAGGCTTAGTCTGTCACAAAGACCTCTTTAGAACCGCTAAGTCGCACTACTTTTACTGCTATCTAGGCAATCTTTACAACAAGCTGAATAATTTAATCAACATTTATCCTGTTACTAAAAGAGATTGTAAGGTAGCAATCTCAAATCTTCTTAAAACCATGAACTATCAAGCAACCGAGGATTTTCTAGCTTCCCCAAAGTCTCAAATACAAGATGCAATACCCACCCACAAGCACACACACACACACACACACACACACACACACACACATACACTCCAATCACCTATACGCCAATTCTTACCTGAATTAATTATTTCTTTTTCATTTACATTATTATCACATAATAAGTCTCTTGTTATCTTCTCTTAAAATTATAACATCTGAATTTGTACTTACATGTGTAGGTAAATATAATAATCCTAATTGTCTTTATTTCAAAGGGGAGATCCTGGAGACCTGTCTTATCAGGTTGCTGTGAAACCTTTTCAGGCTCCAGTCTCTCACGAAGTGATACATTTTAATAGGACTATAGATAATTACTTCTACTGTTTGTAATACTAATTTGTGTTGAGAAAATAAACGATTTATTTATTTATTTTATTTTATTTATTATTTTTGTGTCATAATAAACGCAATCTACTACTAATCCGGAACAAACTACGCTTTCTGACGATCTGATCTGATTGAATGATCATTTTTGCTAATGTCACAATAAAGTTTGTTATGGCGTTTTTGTTAGATACAAAATTGTATCATTAACAAAACTGGTCATCCAATGCGGTCTACGGATTAAACTCGGGATCATTAATAAAAATTTTAACCTTTAAAATTATTTCAACTTAAAATTATTTAACCATCGGACTAGACCCAATATTGTCTTTATACGTCTACATAGTAGCAATTCCACTAAAACAGCAATTTAGATCTTAGAATCGCCTTAAAACAGGTAATTGCTCGCTTAATCTGCAATGAACATTAAAAGGTTCAATTAAAGGAAGATAACGAGGGATTCCATTGTAAAGGTCCTTCACAAATGATTAATTGCTATCTTTTATTGTTAACACATAGTGAAATGCTATTTATTAGAAAAATAAAGATTTTAACCCAAAGATAAGTCGATTTAAATTTTATTGATATTTAGTCATCAGCCCACATTTAGTTCACTGCACACATTTACTACAATGTTTGTTTCCCTCAACCCCCAGGAGGCACTCGGGTGCCACGATAACAATTGATTTCAATTGTGTCTGGAATAACTTACGATCGAGGGATTAAAATTATAACAAGTCGAATACATAAACATTTAAAAACGGACTATTTCATCGTAATCGCCACTCTTGGCAGGCTAGTGAGTTGGCCAGTGGGGAAAAAAATCTGCTTCTCGTCTTCTACTCCTTTAGTCGTCTCCTACGACACGTATAGGACGAGAAAGGGTACCTAGTGCCTGCTGCTAATCCTTTTGGCTATATGCTATATGTATGTATAGCCATATTTATGTCAATGTTTAAGTATCAATACAGTAAACTATACTAACTCACTTTATTTTATACTTAGTCTAAATTAAAAGATCCCTTATTAAATATATTATATCCATAAATGTTGTGATAACTTGAATTCATTTATGAAAACCTTTGCCCTGCAGTGGGATGATTACAGTGTTACTTTAGTTTTTGAGAATACAATAGTCTGTGTATTAACCATCTGTCGAAATTCCCGGGGAGCCACTGGATTCGGGTGCCGCAGGACTTATCGTTGTAGAAATCCTCAGAGAAGGAGGCTGTGGGGTTAATTTGGCTAAGATGATGATGATAGTAGAATAGTCTGGGAATATGAATCCAATTTTTTTTGCTATACAAGCGTCTTACCCTTTCAAGCGAAATACGTAGTCTCACCGACTACGTATTTCGCTACGTACTTCTCTTTTAATTATGATGAAATTAAAGAAATCAGTCGTAAAAAAAGAGGAAGTCAACATCGAATCAGTACACGATTACTGTGGACAATGCTTTGTTTTTCACCGACTCTGCGTGGGTGGACTTTGCACCTACTTTCAAATTTTTTGAAATTAACCACAGGGTGACACACATACATAACGACAAAACAGTAAAGATTCCTTATTGAATTAAAAAAATATATTATTTACAGGACAGACATTGAACGATTATACACTAATCAATCCATATGTTTTTATTAAGCATATACAAGTACATCAGACTCAAATCTCAATTGATAATCTGCTGTCGTAAGTAGGTACTTTGAGCTAAGGTAGGTACCTTAGCTCATTCATTTAATCCAGATCTGTATCAATCAGAAGCTGCCAATCAAAATCTGCATTGCATTGCACCATCACGAGCAAAGGGATGTTAATATTGTTTACTATTATGGTACAGTCTGCAACCAAAAGCTTTTAAACCCTCTCGTCCAGTATCCTCAAATCCTGCTATAACAAATCGGCCAGGCAAACGCCATTTGCCGACACCCAGCTTAGTGTGTTTTGCAAACAATTTTCATGGCTTCGTGTACATCCTTCGAATTGTTACTTCTGATATTAGAACTTATTTGTAATACCATTAAAAATTAACCTCGATCAAGATTTTGAGTGACACTATTTTTTTTAACTAATAGTTTTTGACATAGGGACAAAAAAAAATGCGTTTATTTAATTAAATCACATTAATAAATACTGTTGCTAAGATGAAATAATTTAGCCAGTTGAACAGTCGTACTACACTACAATAGAAGTTTGAAAAATAATGTAACATTAAATAAGCGGAAATATTCTTGATGTTCCTACGTACTTGTGTAACTATGGCAAAGCTACTTTCGGCGTGAATATTATTAGTATTTATCGAATTCGAAATTACTTAAGTTCTAGTTATAAAATAATTAGAACATAAGTAATTTCGAAAGTATGTTATCGTTAAAGAACGTTTGCAATCTATAGTTTTTCAATTATCTCTAAGACTTTAAATTTTAATTAGCAACTTTTAGGCTTGAGTAACTATTTCATTAATTTTAGGTGCCCCAAAACACATTTATTTTTTGGCCTTTTTTGCTGGTACACTATGCATGTACACCTCAAGATGTTACAAATAAGTTCAAGATATATCCCTTGCATAAATGTTAAAATTATGAATGAGAACCCATAGTACCCCTTTTGGCTCCCTGCAGACCGTTCTTGTGGAAACACTTTCCGTTCCAATGGATTTTCTCACCCCAAGCACACGGGCTCGCTTTGAACTTATTTTCCACTCTGGGAATTTGTTTTCTTTCTCTCTCATGGATTTTCGTAATATTCAAACGCACATTTGGTGACGTGATATTTTAATTCTAGTGTTTTATTTAAGGTATGAATCATTGGTGACCTATGATAGAACCCTGAGGTACATACTAAATAAAAAAATATTAAAACAAATTAGGTCGTACTGTGTATTGTCTTATAATAAACAAAGCTGCCTTTTTGTTAGGTAAACAACTGTTCAAACCGGTTGCTTTTCAATTAATTAATGGGAAAAGTAATAGCAAACGCTACTTCTCCCTAGTGGTTTAAAGAGCCCTAGCTGTGTGTACTGATATTCTAACTTGGCAACATCATTAATAGGTGATTCATTTTGTGTGTTCTTTTTAATGTAACACGATGTTGATGCTGAATCACCAAATCAGATTTCTCATTAATAATCTTTCAAACAATATTTGTTCTTAAAACTCTGATTGAGTGTTTGCAATCTAAATTTATAATGAACTTTCCTCTCCGAAACTTTTCCCCGATTCATAATATTTACATTGACTCAACACACCTTGTTCGACCAGCTGATGCTATCGCGAGGTTATTTTAAGATTTTATCATCCTAGTCTGTCACTCATAAATAAAAATAGTAATTTGTTTGACAACGAAACACCAAACAAAAATATTTTATAATGGATAGTCAATCGTATTTACAAAATGTAGTGATTGTTCAGTGGTATTTACCTTTGTCAAGTTTGTGAACGTTATGTCATGTGTCATGTCAATGTATATTAATATAAAAATGTTTAGGTATGTTTTTCTAGTGATATTTTACCTTAAATGTAACTTTATAATATTGATCGCTGAAATTAAAAAGGTAACCTACTTACAACATATCCAAAATCGTAAAATTTACATGGAAAAATAACTTTCAGACACGAGTCAGCGCTTGTTTACACTGTCCAAGTTACCATTCCTGCATATCCATACTTAGTTAAATCCCACTAATACTGCCTTACATAATTTAATTGCTATTTTTGGTAGGCCAAGGTTTTTAAGAGGGGGCAATCTTGTTGTTAAATGCTAATGCGAGAAGCATTAGCATTTACATTCATGACACACTAACTACCGTTAGTAAAATGAATCCATTATAACTCAAACTGAACTGATAGGGTCTGATGAAGATGATGGGTCTAGAAAACTCATATAAGTGACAAAAGAGAATATCGTTTTCAGCAGCCTAAATTAATGTTTTCTACAAAACTGGACCATTTAAAAAAACGTTGCCTATTGTTCAATAAACAGTATTATTTTCTATTTCATTTAAAGTGTCTTATTTAGTTTTCTGAAATCAAATATTTTGCTCTTGTGTTTCTTTTTACAAAGTGTATCAAATAAATTAAGAAGTAAAACAGTCTGGAAATTTTAATAACAACGTAATTCAACCGCATATAATGAGAACATATTACCGTCTCTTACAAGTTCATTTATGCAACAGCAAACTAACGGGTTTCATACCGAGAAGCTTAACCCAGATATTACTTGAACTTCTTATTCGTACGAATTGCCAAGTCAGGAAAATGCGGAATATTCGTATGTTACTTAAATACTGTACTATTAACAAGTCGAAGTTCTACAACTAAAACTCTGCGAGGATGGAAAATTTTCCATTACACTATTTGTCTACTCGCAGTTGTATTATTCACTTCTCTCTTCGAATTAGAAAATGTATGGGAAACAGAGTACAGAATATTAAGGTAAAATACAGTATAAATAAACTTCAAGGAATATCTCTCCTTTGGTATATTTAGGAACCTAAAAAAGTTGGTGTACTGTATCATTTTCGGAGCGTTCATACAGCTTTGGCGCGTCAAATATGATTTTTAAGGAAACAGGGGACTACGTTTGTATGGGAAAAACGGCCCTTGTGTTTCCTCTTAAGTGTAGATCTTCATCATTTCACATCAGTGCGTCAGCTGAATGAGTGAGAATGATTTTGTCATAATTATTGTCACGCTTGGCAGGTAGATTAGTGATCGCAATTAGGAGAAAGAATATACCCAACTGTACACCTTTTAGAACATCAGCTATATTTGCTTCTTATTGTCCTATCAGTATTTTTTCTGTCGTGGCAGTAATACAGTTAAGGTACAGAATCGGATAAAAAAACTAGTGGTATAACTGTATTGCTTAGTTACATAATCCGATTTTTCCTTGAGCAGGTATAAGGGCACTGAGAATATTCGAGCAAATGAAACATCGTCTATCGTCCTAAACCGCAATTGCATACAGACTGAATGCGTGAATTTCCAAAGACCACTTTTCAGCTAATTATCTCTAGCGGCGTTAGCCAATATTACCGACGCGAAAAGTTGCCTCTAACTTGAAGTAGGTTATGCACAACGGAGCTTAATATATAATTTGTTTAAAGTGTTTTTGTAATTTCTATTATCATTTTAAACTTTTTTGTTGTTTTTGTACACGTGATGTAATTTACTGCAACCGAATTAACTATTTAAAAGTAAATACCGTTCTGCCCGCCACCATGATTCGGGCAATAGGTAAATAAAATAATATTTACCTTTTCATGTAATTTATATTGTTTATTATTAAAAAAAAAAACATTTTCTTCGACTATACCAAATCTTAAACACCAAAGTCATAGTTTCTTTATTTTTTAAAGTTCAATAATATTTCATGAGTCTTATCCTAAACAACCTTTTCATTTTTTTTGTCACAATGACTACCTTATTGTGGTATCACTGATAGTTTTAATTTTAAAATACATTCGGTTCAAATAAAAATCGGTTTTAAGTAGATCTCAACATGAACATCTCAATGTGTTAAAAAAAACACATTTCATTCAAACAAGTCAAGTCAGATCTTAGTAGGTCTGAGTGTTTTCGATTCCATGACACAAGAAAACTTACTTAACGACCAGAACAACAAATAATTAATTATGTTGTTGTTTAAGTTTATTTATTTAAATAATATTAGCCTGTTTATTTTCATGAAAACAATTCAATGTTAATGAATAAACCTGTTAAAATATTTTATTTTTATTTGCCGGACGGCGTTTCGCTGAGATATAGATCAAAATGTTTGAACAACAAATTAAACCTGTTTTGACTTCAAAACATTGCTTCAGCTATTCATCACGCCATCGATAACATCATGACCATCAAACTATTTTATTAAATCATCTCGCGTTAATGAGAAACCTTAAAGATAAGACTTTGCCCAAATGTTTTGAATTAAACTTGGCCAACATTCTCAGAAACACTTCAAATAAGATGTCTCTTTATAAATCAGGATGAGATTTCAAAAGGTTTTAACCCTTATAATTTGATAAGCTTTTCACACTCCACTGTCCTATTTGGAGCACGGTTTAATTTTATGCGCCACAATTAACATTATTTTGTTAGGTAATTTTCTGAAATGTTTGGGCTTCATGGCTTTTCAAGTAAACGTGTTTCACAAAATCTTGAGTTACAAAAACATTGTAGCAACAGGTGTATGAATGCGTACTTTGTAAGTTAAATTTTAGATGTACTTCATTCCTATTAGGACTCACAACAGTTCGTGTACAAAACCTTTTACTATAGTAACTTAAGAATCTACAACTTTTATCTATTGTGAAGTTTACAGCGTACAGTAAGTACTTAGGTACAATAAAAAAACTAACTAAAATGATCATAATAAAAAGTTCTGCTAATTTTATATGGCGAAAAACCAACTTTACGGAACCGTAATAAATACAAACATAGTAACTCAATTCAGACAGAAGGTTAGTGTTGCGTGAACCTGTGACTTATGGCCTCATAGCTATAAGTCACAAATTTGGATTAAGTGAGTTCCTAAGTATTTTTTTTGTATATCATAAGTTATGTGGTTCACAAAAATAATAAATAACAAAGACTTTAATAACTTACAAATGTAAATCAATTTTATAATAGTTTAAACATAAAATAAAATACTATCTGGTTTACTGTTCTTCAATAAATTTGGACCACCTAGGCGCTAGGTATCAGACAGTTAAATGCGAACTCAGATAAAATTATACCACGAACATCATCTATCCACCAAAAGTATAAGCATAACATATTTAAATATTAAAAAAACTTAACTTAATCGACAAAATGAAGTCCTTGTCTTCGATTCGATCGATTAGAGAGCTTTGCTTTCAGCCAATGTCTTAATAAATGAACATCAAACATCATGACTTCACATGAATCAGATTTAAAAGACATTTAAAATTACAGAACAGCCCCTAGTAAATAAAAACCCACATCGTATTTCGTCGCCTTTAATTAAATAAATTCAAAGCAAAGTTTTCCAAAGAGTTGGAATCAACACTTAATATTAACTGATTGCTAAATGTCTCTTTGTACCTATAAGTGGCTTATTGTAGTTATTTTTGTATAAACGTCTTCAATAATTGTTTACCCTAATCTTGCTAATATTAAAACAAACAATACCTTAGTAAAACTTAATCATTTTGCAGGTCACATGTATAATTTGATTTGATAAACGAGTAGTATTTTATTTATTTACAGAACTTATTCAAACGAGTCGTGATTTTGTTTGAATGAGTCGTTCTTTCTTTTGAAAATTTTATTTTATTGCAACCAATGATGAGACAAACTTCTTAGCGTTCCATGGATTCGTCGTGCGGGTGCCGGGTCCATCGTGTGGCAGAAAAAGAAACTCCGAGTAGCTCCCGGGACTTGTGACACGGGTGTAGGTTTGTCTTATTGGTTGCAATATAATAAACTTGTAATTTATTGCAACCAATAATTTGTATTTGTTTAAAATTATTGTATCTGTACTTAGAGAATGTGTATAAACACTTGAGTTACTGCCTTTATCAAGCTGTACTGGGGTGAAACGGTATATATGTTTTCTATTGCTCACTGACTCGGTTCTTTATCACGCAAAAATAAAATGCAGAGTTTCTTATAAGAGTTAGAAAGTCTAATCATAACATTCTTATAGTTTTATCTTTGAAACACTATATTTCTATCAGAAACTGCCGCTAACTAAATTTGTGATAAAAATGGTAAAGTGAATATTTAACTGATTTAAAAGTTAAGGCTTCCTTTTCTAGTTAAGATTTTTTTTCTAGATTGCTTTTTATGCAAGTGCTTTATTCAGTAATAGATGTTTCGTTTCAAATATAGCTTCGTAAGCTACAGTTACTGTATTTTTTGCAAATCTATCATGAATCTGTCTAAATTCACTTTGACGAATTGTGTTTTCGATATTAGTGATAAAATTTAATAGTGCTCAATATTATTGCATATAATAATATGACGATATTTTACCACATGGAGAAGTAAAACATACTATGCCTACTGAAAAATTATTAGTACAGTTGTTTATTTGATACTGTTAAAATTAAGCTCGGTGTTTCCAATTCTTGTAATTATATTCGCAATCGCTTTTGTTAGGGGGAATTGGCAGAGCAATCAGAACAAAGGAGCGTGCAGTAACATAAAATATATTAATAGAAAAGTACACACATAAAATTACAACAGAATACAATACGAGAGACCTAGATGGATAATAAACAACGAATGTCAACACATTCTTTTTAGTGACAACCTAATCATAGCGATTGCAGCCAGCTCTCTCTACACACAGCATGAAGGTGATATTCAACACACCCCCTCAACTCATGCTTTATACAAGTCAATTAATGGCTCGCAACCCTAACGCCTCTGACAGTAAGTTGTGCCTTATACGCGGCAAAGGTTTGGTGAAAATATCTGCCAACATATTTTCAGTTGCTAAATGCTCTAGGGTAATCGACTTGTTCTCACGCAACACATCCCTAATAAAGAAATGCCTAATATCGATGTGCTTAGTTCGCGCGTGATAAACACCATGATCTTCAGCGAGACAGATAGCAGATAAGTTATCAGCATGCATGTTTACCTTAGACAATTGGCGAAGACCAAGTTCCTTCAGCAAACAATTTAAATACACTGCCTCTTTCATAGCTTCCGCCAAACTCACAAATTCAGCCTCACAAGTCGATGTCGCAACGATGCGTTGCTTTTGTGATGCCCATGAAATACAAGCGCCACCTAAAATAAAAACATAGCCAGTGAAAGACCTTCTATTCATTTCACAGCTACCCCAATCTGCATCTGCATAACCCTGTATGCATTCACCCGTCGGTTTATATGTCAAACCGTGACTTAACGTACCTTTTAAGTAACGGAGGATCCGTTTTGCAGCCCTCCAATGAGTTTCTTGCGGACTATCGGTAAATTGTGCGAGTTTCGCTGTCGCATTAGCTATATCGGGTCTGGTCGCCACACTCAAAAACATGAGTGCTCCAATTAACTCCCTATATGGATAAGGTTTTCGTTCTACTTCCTCTTTCTTATCACTTATTGATAATTTTCCCATCTCCATAGGAGTTTGAACAGGATTACATTTCTCCATTGTAAATCTCTTCAAAATGGTCTTTACATACCTCTCTTGTGATAAATGGTATTCATTACCAGTTTTCTTTATGTCGATTCCGAGACAACATGTTGCTTGGCCGAAATCTTTTAGATCAAACTTTTTCGCCAGTTCCTGCTTGAATTTATTTATTGCCTCTCTTTTGCGCGATGCAACTAATATGTCATCTACGTAAATAACAACAAATAGATCTGTTCCATTTTCATCACATTTATGATACAAGCAAGGCTCACTCACAGTTGGTTTCAAACCCATTTTTTTGAGTTTCATATCTAGTTTGATATTCCATTGCCTTCCAGCTTGCTTAAGACCATAAAGCGATTTCTTCAAAAGACAGGTGTCACCCCCTGCTTTTATATCTTCAAGCATTTTTGCGGCTCTCTTACCTACTATGGAGCTTCTGCCATCCACGCTTATCAGTTTTTCTAAACTTTCTTTAAGCAGCTCCGGAATCCTCATATAAATACTTTCAGCAAGATCTCCATTCAAGTATGCTGTATTAATATCTAACTGATCGATGTCCATGTTCATTTCAACCGCCAAAGCAACCAACAATCGAACAGTTGCTATCCTAGCAACAGGCGCAAATGTTTTAAAATAATCTAGGCCATATTGTTGACTATATCCTTTTGCGACTAATCTGGCTTTCTTTTTCTCTGATAAATCAGGATTCGCCTTAGTAGTTAACACATATCGACATCCCACAACATTCCGATTATAAGGTTTCTTAACAATCTCCCATGTTTCATTTTTAACTAAACTTCTGATTTCTGCTAAAATTGCTTCTTCCCAATTTACTTTTTCATCACTTCCCAAGGCTTCCTTTAAAGTAGTTTCAATAGCTCCAGCAAAATCATCACAGTCTACGTATTCTTCTGCCTGCGATTCACTGTCACTATTCTCTCTTTCTCTCTCTTCAACCATATTATAGATTTTACGAGGGCGTCCAACATGTCCTCTCTCAATCCTCGGTCTTCCAGGGCCTCTTTTCAAAGTGACATTACCGTGAGATACACCACTACTATCGGTAGTACTAGTAGTTTCAGTAGTCTCAGCAGTTATATCATTTCTAAACAGTACACTTGGGGATCCAGCATTTGGACAGTCTGTATTCAAAGGCTGTGAACTAGTTTGACTACGAGACAACTCCACTTCGATAGTTCTCGCTTTTTTCTTTTCAGCACTATCTTGCTCACATTGCAGTTCAATAGTTGAATCCTTCAAAAGATCACTTTCAGGTTTCTTATCTTCCTGAAACTTAACATCTCTTGACACTACTATTTTTCTTTTCTCAGATAACCACACTCTATAGCCAGCCGATTCAACTGGATAGCCCACGAAAATGCCGGGAGAACTTCGTGCTGCAAATTTATCTTTACCTGGTTCCTTTTCTAAAACATGTACCTTAGAGCCAAATGTCTTGAAATTCTCAATATTTACACGTCTCCTGTACCATTTTTCGTACGGAATTTCACCATTTAAGCTACTACTAGGACATCTGTTACGCAAGTAACACGCGGTCGAAATAGCTTCCGCCCAAAAACTTGCTGATAAACCAGAAGATAATAACATGCACCTAGCCTTTTCAAGTAAAGTGCGGTTCATCCGCTCTGCAATTCCATTACTTTGTGGTGAATACGGTGTCGTCAGCCTCCTCTTAATTCCTACACTTTGTAAATAATTCGAAAAATCACTATTTACAAATTCCTTTCCATTATCGGAATGAAAATATTTTATTCGTTTTCCCGTCAAATTTTCAACCTGACATTTGAATATTTTGAATTTTGACAACACGTCACTTTTATTCTTCATCATGAAAACTTCACACCAACGAGTACAATCGTCAATAAAAGTGACAAAATATTTATTTCCTCCGTTCGATTGAACTCTCATCGGGCCTACCACATCAGAATAAATTATTTCTAAAATTTTACTACATGGTTTTCTGGACTTCACAAAAGGCAACGAAACCATCTTTCCTTTAGCACACACATCACAATCACGCAAATCAGTTTCACACTTTACATGATCTATTCCTGACTTTTTCAGTACTTTCATAAGATCTCTAGCATTCAAATGTCCCATACGCTCATGCCATTTATACAAATCCACTTGCTTACCTGATACGACAGACGCTGAAGCATCTGGCTCCCTTAAATAATATAAACTACCTCGTCGGTCAGCAGTCAACTTAACTTCCCCGTTTTTAATAGCGTAAGCTACATCACGTTTGAAAGTTACTGTGCAACCTCGTTCAGTCAATTTAGAAATTGATACTAAATTACTGCGTAGTTCGGGAACTAACAACGTATCTTCAAATTGGATTTTTCGCGTAATATCGTCATTGCATGCTAATATCTTAACTGTACCCTTACCTTGCGCTGTTGTTACGGAATCAGTGGCTAATTTTAAATTTTGGTTAGTTGGCAGTACCTCATCAAACCTTCTTGCGTCATTACACATGTGCGAGCTGCAACCGCTATCAAACAACCATTCCTGACGACTGCGTTTGGCTTCAATAGCCAAACAATCATCTGAAACATGATACACGGTTAAAGCTTCATGTTCTACATTTTCATTTATAAATAATTGTTCAACGCAACTAGTCTCTGTCTGCAAAGACTTCTTCTTTTTACAGTCTGATGCCTTGTGTCCAAAATTATGACATTTAAAACATTTATACTTAAATTTTGATCCAGTTCCATAATTTTTCTTCTGATGTCTACTAATAAACATAGCCCCTTCTCTACTCTCAACTTGGGTGTTGCCCCTTGAACTATATTCTTCAATTATTTTCACCCTAAGTTGATCAGGCTTTGGTAGCTCGTCTCTTGATTCAATGGCGCATCTGAAGTTCTCATAGCTTGCTGGTAAACTGTAAAGCAGCATTATCGCTAGTAGATCATCATGAATAACGATGTCCATTTCTTCCAGTTTATCGACGGCTTCAAAAAATGAATCAAGATGTTCGCTTGCTTTCTGCTCCTCACTCATCTTTTGTAACATGAGTCTTTTCATCAGCGTCGCCTTCTTAGCAGGCCCACGTGACGCGAACATGCTCTCTAATTTCAGCCATACCTCTCGTGCAGTCTTCACTCTTTTTACATGATGGACTACACTTGGATCCAATGCCAAAATCAACTCGGATCTTGCCTTCCTATCAGCAGTCTCCCATAACGTTGATGACACACCATCCGTGGGTTTCGGCTTTTCTCCACTCACGTATTCCCAAAAATCATTTCTGATTAATAGTGCTTCTACCTGTACTTTCCATGTATCATAGTTTTCTTTGGTCAATAATTCGATTCGTACATTCGACGCCATTTTGTTCATACATGTACTTTCACGAAATTATTTTTACGAATACTATTTTATCAGTTACTGCTGCTCTGGGCCCATAACCTTTGTTAGGGGGAATTGGCAGAGCAATCAGAACAAAGGAGCGTGCAGTAACATAAAATATATTAATAGAAAAGTACACACATAGAATTACAACAGAATACAATACGAGAGACCTAGATGGATAATAAACAACGAATGTCAACACATTCTTTTTAGTGACAACCTAATCATAGCGATTGCAGCCAGCTCTCTCTACACACAGCATGAAGGTGATATTCAACAGCTTTCATATCTCGCATATTTGATTTCAAATTATTACTACTCCTGAAATTTATTCCTATAATGCCAGCGCCTCTATTTTAATATCTAATGGGTTACTAATACAGTGTTCCATAATATTAAACTTCTAACTGAATTAGTTATTATTTTGACGTATTTTGAACGTCGGGTTCTTATTTTTTTTTACACTTTCAATGCACATGCAAAGCGGTACAAATGGCGGATTTAATGCCAAAAACAGTATCTACCAGTCAACCATAAGGCCAAGCAGAAAGGTTACAGGCGGTGCAAAGTAGTGAAATTTAGAAATATACAAGTAAGATATTAACCTAACTTATCGTTTAGTATCTTGGGTGGTTTTAAAAAGATGGATAGAAAAGCGAACTATTCAGTATAAAGGAATTGTACTTTTAATATACACCAACAATTAATTTTCCTAAAAACAACCTCAAAAAATAGTTTGCTTTTATGGAGAAAAAAGATTGCCGACAGCGCTCGTAGAATTGCGGAGCTGAAATGGCAGTAGGCACAGAACACAATAAGAAGAACCAATTTATTTATTTATTTAATATTCGGAAGACCAACAGCTAATGCAACATATAAAACAATAACAGATAGGTATCAGAAAGCCAATAACAGGTCCTCGCAATTAATAGGCAATGGCAATGGCCGCAATGGCCGTTGGTGTGCGACAGAGACAGGATAGATCCGTATGTATAGGTATCTCAATGCGTAGTAGGAGCTTTTAAGTCCCGAACGGTTTAATGAAGAAAAAATCATTTTTCTATATTTTTCGGGTTTGGGTGCCTTGATCTGATTTCCACAAAATAAGTGCTTATTACTGAGTTCCAGATCATAACAATGGTGTCCATATTCATAATTTATTTATTGGAAGTAAATTAATATAACTCAAAATGCCATTGAACCAAATTCTATGCTGAATAAAATATCCAGGGCGATGTGCTAGTTTAACTATAAAATCTAATTTTAAACATACCTATTTTCTTTACTCGGATATTATACACCAGAGATCACGGCCATTACCCATTGCAATTAAAGTTTTAATTAATTTCATCTGGTACACTTAAAGTGGCTCTAACAAGGGCTCAGCGAGAGGCTTTGCGAAATTAGGCATGAAAAATTATAACCTTACTAAAATGTGAAGACAAATGCCAGCATGTTAACTTTGTATCCACATGTTTTTAGTAACTAATTTGAATTAGATTTTGGATTATAGTATGAATTTAGTACTCAAATTCATGTGCGTGTGGATTGAGTGTTATTTTTAAAAAGTTTACGAAATTCACGAATGTTTTAGGAAAAAATTGTGCAAATTCAATGGTGGAGATCAAAAATTTGTGACGAGTAAAAATAAAAAGTTACGGTCTATTAACTGGAACACTCACACCGCCGACCTGAGAAAGAATCTGTATCTCGTTTCTCTAAAAGTACTAGACCTATGAATCTAATTTTGTGTGATATGTTTGGGCCTAATTTGTGACGCATATTCACAATTGTGCAATCGTTTTTAATGGTTTATTTAGATTTCATTAAGATATCTTTAGAACACTCAATCCTCACATTGTGCGCAAGGAGTGTTCCTAAAATCTCAAACTTCGGCTACATAAATTCTTGATTTTTTTACTCTATTACACGACCATGATCTCGAATGAATTTGTGTCACAAAAACCTTTACATAAAATATAATATTTCTAGCGTAATTAAAAAAAAACCTTTCTTTGTAATGTGACGGCACATTACAAAGAAAGGTTTTTTTTAAATTTGTAATGTGCCGTGTGAGTGTTCCATGTTTTAGCGTATATTTACGTAGCTAACCCGAGCTTGGACGCAAACAGAGACTACATCAGATATTGTGAAAAAAAATTCACAGAAAGTTGACACACCTTCTGTTTATGTAAACGTTTAATTTACAAAAATAATTAACTTTTTCATATTTCCATATAAATAAATTTTTAGGGTGACCATGAATATCAAGAAATTTTTAACTACCTATGTTAAGCATTTAATTTTCCCGTTTTTGCAAGATTTTTCACAGGTGATTTTTGCTCCTATTGGTCGCAGCGTGATTTTATATTATATATTCATACTATCTTTAGAGATATTTATATAAAATCTAAATAAACCATTAAAAACGATTGCACAATTGTGAATATGCGTCACAAATTAGGCCCAATCATATCACAAAAAATTTGATTCATGGGTCCTAGTACTTTTAGAGAAACGAGATACAGATTTTTTCTCAGGTCGGCGGTGTGAGTGTTCCAGATAATAGACCGTAACTTTTAATTTTTACTCGTCACAAATTTTTGATCTTCACTATTGAATTTGCACATTTTTTTCCAAAAAAATTCGTGAATTTCGTAATATTTGGATAAACTTTTGAAAAAGAATACTCAATCCACACGCACATCTCAAATTCACTTTTTCACATCCCAATATTATAGTCATCCACTATTTTGAGATAATAATAAAGTAGAGTCAAGAATAAGTTAGTCACTAGCTGTTTCCCGCGACTTGGAACGCGTGGAATATTGAAATTATCCGCCCTGCTGCACGGATTGATTTTAATTATAACCATCCACGGTAAATTTATATATTTCTAAGATAAAATATACCCAATATAGTACCAAAAATCATACAGATTTGTTCAGCCTTTCTGGCGTGATTAAATAACACACATCCATAAAAAATACCTTTTTATAGTATCAGTTACATTTGTATATAGTGTATTTGCCTTTTCGTTTAACTTACTTTGACGTTCAAATTAACTGTTATATGATCATCAATAGACTGGTAGTTTTCTGAAAATACGAAATTAATTCCTTAATAACGAATTTACTAGTCTGAAACCAGAAACGGCGACTTTATCTTTATGTCTAGTATAGAAATTGTGCCCGTCACTTTTCATAGAAATTTTTGTAGGACATAAATTAAATTTCCATAAATGAACTAAGAATAACGCAAGAAAATATCATGTTCAAAAACTTTTTATAATTTTTTTACTCCAAATACACCCAATTTAAAACGGTTACGAAGCGGATGTTTTTAAGTAGGAACTATCGATACCAAAAACATGTCGTCGTTTCTATTCAATAGCTTGAAATCAGTAGATTTAAGTTAATATGACTACTATAAAATTCAGGCACCTAAGGTCCAACTAGCAATTACTATCCTATAAATATCGCTGAGCACATGTTTTACTTTTCTCCGACAGTCTAAGTATGTCCGAGTGGGCTCACAACGAACAAGATTGCAGCACAGCACCTACCAAATGAAATACAATTTATAAAATTCAGCCCAAATTTCACCAGTGATCAAGAAAGATCTGTTAGACATCATGAAATCATCATCATTATTGTCATTAAATATATCTATACTTATCTATACTAATATTATAAAGCTGAAGAGTTTGTTTGTTTGTTTGTTTGTTTGTTTGAACGCGCTAATCTCTGGAAGTACTGGTTCGAATTGAAAAAATATTTTTGTGTTGGATAGTCCATGTATCGAGGAAGGCTTTAGGCTAAATAACATCACGCTGCGACTAATAGGAGCGAAGCATCAGTGAAAAATGTGCAAATATAAAAACAGAAATTGACGCGTACGAAGTCGCGGGGAACAGCTAGTAGTATTATAAAGCTGAAGAGTTTGTTTGTTTGTTTGAACGCGCTAATCTCAGGAAGTACTTGTCCGATTTGAAAAAATCTTTTTGTGTTGGATAGTCCATTAATCGAGGAAGGCTTTAGGCTATATAACATCACGCTGCGACTAATAGGAGCAAAGCATGAGTGAAAAATGTTGCAAAAATAATCGCAATCATAACGGAAATTGACGCGGACAAAGTCGCGGGGAACAGCTAGTAACATATATTAGTTCACCGTTAGACACAGAACTCTCTAGAAGTATGTTGCTATAATCGCCATACTTGGCAGGTAGGTAGGGCGATCGCAGTTAGAACCAAAGGTGGAGAAAAAACGCTTTCGTCCGTCTTCTTCTGTAGGTGCTCCTGCCAAAGCGGCACATACTGGATCAGGAGTGGCGCTATTTTATTCTTGTGCCAGCACCATACAGATCATACAGATTATTTAACATTACACCAAACTGTTGTAAGTCATAACAGTGCGTTGATAACGGTAATGTACCCGTTTTTTATCAATCGATTCCAAGAGGTTCCAAGGTATATGGGGAGATTCGGCGTGCCTGGTGTGTTCTGGGCCGTTATTGCGTCGCACGTACCCTGCGTTGGGGTCCTGCTCAAAATCAGCGTCGTGATGGCTCCGCATCTCACGACTAATGCTGAGCGAGAACCTTTTTGACACTTTTAAACATTGTTCTATGTTCCATTTTTGTATTAACTGTGTCAAATGTAAATAATTCTTTCTTTCTTACCTTCTTTCTTTTTATATGAATCAATCTTTTTAATGACCTTATTATTTAGTCGGTTGTTTTGTAGAATTCTAATCGAATTGTTTCATTTCCTACAAGACTCAGTTATACATTTAGTTTTTGCAATATCTTGTGCTTAGTGTATTATTAAATTTAGATGTTGGGACGTAGCCCTACTTCGTCTTAGCCCATTGCCCGTTCGCTAACCCATTTTCTGACTTTACTATTGCGATTTATGATACTTTTACGGTAGTAGTGGTTTCCCCATAATGGCTGCTTTACGATCTATAGCTTCGCAAACTGTTTATTGTAGTTAGCACTATAAACTATAACCTTCTCACCACTGATTTAAGAGCATGAATGAGTGTATCTAAAAGATGAATTGCAATGATTTACTGTCATGAAATTTTATAAATGAAACAAGTTACTTCTGATAAAAATTATCATCATTATTAGTATATCGAACTACTGCTCGCTGCTGAACTTAGCTGATATACACATATTATACTAGGATTTTGTCATAATCGCCATACTATCTTTTCATATATTTTTATACATAATTTCTTGATAGGGGAGTTGGTGATCGCTGTTTAGCCACTGATGGAGAGAGAAGACCTTCTGCTTGTCTTCTTCTGGCAGTTTACTCTTACTACGACTTCAAATAGGCGGTAGTGCATTTCCATATTTTTTATTGTATTCAAAACACATTGGCAGAACAATCTCTTTCGTTTCAAAGGGAACTTAGGTACAAAGCTAAGGTCAATTTCTGAATACCTCTACTGCGAAGTTCACCATATAACTGACACCGTTTTTGAGCTATCCAACATTAAAATTCTTCACTCATCGAAAAAATATATGCTCGAAATAGCCTACCTGGAAAAAGTACTAGGCAGACCGTATGTAATTTGATTTTAGTTACGCGTAGTAAAGGACTGGTATATGGATTTGAACTCGCATATATTTTTGCGTTTTAATTTAGCTTATCCCGGTGTTTCGAACACTACAACGTTCATGGTCACGGATGGACCTGGAATAAACCTAATCAAAATATTAAAATATACGCGAGTTTCATTTGAATGTATTGTGATCGCGTTATTTCAAGAAAATAATACGAGTTTAATGAATTGATAAAATTTTTAATTATGATGTATTCAGGTAGGTGTAGAATACTTGAAAAAAAATCACAGTTACAATTATCAAATCATTATTTTCAAGATTTTATAATCATTGTTATCAACAAGTCTAACAAAAAAAAGTCGCCACAAAGCCTGATAGCTTCGCAGTTTGCTTTCCTTTTTCATGCTCAGAAACAAGAAGGTATGACCGGGAAAGGAAATTTACTTCGCAGTGTTTCACTCGGTTTATTTCACGGCACTCTACTTTTGTTTACTAAGCTTACGAGAGCTAGTAAATCTCCTGTCGTGGTTAACTTAGGTTAGTGGATTTAGCGAATTCTTTACCTGGAATACACATGCTTTTTTGAATTCTAACGCCTTGACGTTTTATTTTGTAATTTGAACTAAATAAAGTCACTGAACAAGTGATCAATAAGACTTAACTCGACTTAATTTTATCTTGCTATAAAATATATAAGTTACTTTTGTCATTTGTTGGTTATCAGTTATAGGTATGATCTTTTTTAATTCGGCAAAATTGAATCTGCTTAACATTCCTTGATTGGACATCAAATATATCAAGGATCAACTGATTTGAACTTTATAGCTCGAAAGAAAAAGCTTACGTTTAGACGTAAATAAGATTATAAGCCACATAACTAAACGTTTTTTTTTCTTTTGTATATTTTCTTTTTGTAAAACTGAATAATTAAACAAACCGCAATCTAAACTAGTACATAAGTCAAATTAGAATGAAAACAGTTGGAAAATAATAAATAAAATGACCGCTACTTTGAAGTCTCAAAGAAACAGAGAGAAGTCTCAAAGAAGTTTCAAAGAAACAGAAAAACTGAATACAAAAAAATTAGTAATTTTTTTTATGCAGTTAAACAACAAACGTGTATTTAATTATATCAATGCATTATCACATTTTTTGTTAATAAATATTTAGTTTACGAGTATTAACAATGCATCTGGTAAACAGTAAAACTATTATTTAGCATCAGCACTAACTTGTACAGGTATTCCTTGTATTCATGAATTTATTGTATTCTAGTCTGTTGCAATCAAGTTTAGTTTCACAAAACTTATTATCAAAATGTATAAAATCAGACACAGATTCATAAGTTGGTAAAATATGCAGAAAATTCTACTATGGAAACGGCTGGAAGAGAACTTTGAATTTCAATTAAATAAAGCGCCGTTCGGTTAACCCTGTAAATCAACATACGCTGACGAAAACAATGATAGACCTATAACAATACTAGATATTTACAATGTTACTCCCAAAAAACAAGATCCGTCATTCGAGCCTTGTAAGACTGTTACCGTGAAAACGTAAGTCAACGTAATATCAACAGTGAGTCATTAATTCCAATTGGCCTTCATATTTAGACACACGTGTAGTATGGTGTCGTCACAAAGAATATCGCCAACCGTTCCCTTCATAAGGGTGTCAAAAGAAGCGACTAAATGTGTAATGGGAGAAGAAAGCGTTTTCTTTCTTCCATTGTCACACTGTGATCGCTTATCAGCCTGCCAACCGTTTATGGGGAAATCACCCTTTTGTGCTCAGCACAGCATGCAGAGGATTAATATAGCCTGTTTGTTGATAACAATGATAAAGATGAGTTATAACTATACTAGTACGAGGCAACAGCTGTGTTGATTCGCTCCGTAAAGAAATAACCAAAATCAGTGAAAAAAGTTGTTTTCCAAAACTGTGCGTATGTGCATTGCAAAGCTGTTAAACTCAAGTTTCCGGTGTTGTGATTAAAATTTCATTCTAACAAGTACTTACCGAGATATAAGCAAAATCATTTTAAAAATATTACCTAACGGATTCGGTCCCTGACCTACGACAACTCGCCAGTCGCCCGCTTCTCTGAGTCATCGCATCGCCGCTCCTCCTCACCGTGCATTACTGTTGTTGTGAGTGGCTAGAAGTACCTACAACTACTGCGTAAACATGACACCGAGAAAGGCGTCTTGTGCGGGATGTCGCGCGGTAGTAAGTGAGGACGGACCTTATATGAAGTGCACTAAATGTAAGCAGATTTTCGATATTATCTGTGCAAATGTTAATCCTGACATGTTTACTAAGTTCTCCATGGAGTTTAAAAAATCTTGGATGTGTGTAGAATGTCGCAGTAAGTTACCCAAAGGTGACAACTCACTTACTCCTGTACGTCAGCATCACACCCAGGATTACAAACTGACTAGTGATTGCCCTGATGCTTCGATGAACATCTCTATGAACAGTCCTGAATATGTGACACTACGCAGTGGGGCTCGAGCGGCTCGGGCTTCCAGCCGGGATACAGTACAAAAAGATGTATTACATGAAATGAAAGACGCTGTTATACAAGAGCTGAAAATAATGCAGGTCGATTTCGAAACACAACTTACTAGTAAAATTAATAATTTGATAATTGAACAGTTTCTTGCATTCAAAACCGAATTTCTGGATAAAATAAACCTGCTCACGAACAAAATATTAGATCTAGAAAAGAGGTATGACTCCAGTATCGCACAGATCGCCCAGCCTGCCCAACCTACACTAAAATCAAGTAATATGATTTCGGAAAATAAGGCTTCCAAGCGGAAACCTCTGTCAAACCACGAGCCTACTGTATCTAAACAAAAACCCGGTGGTTCAATGTATGCGGCAGCGGTTCTAAAAACCAAAATAACCATACAAGATGAACTACCTGCATCTAATCCCGCTCCGGCAAATGACAGTAGAGATGCTGAGGGATGGGAGGAAGTCCGTCGCAAGCGATCGCGCGCCTCAGCTCCTGGCGTACTTCGGGGTACCGCGGCACCTGGGTCTACGCTGTTGCGAGCTTCGGAGCGGTGGAGATACCTACATCTTTATTACGTTCAAGAAGGTACCACAACTGAACAAGTCTGTAACCATCTTAAGTCTATATGTGACAGTGACCTGTGTACGGTGGAGGAGCTTAAGCCTCGTGGCCGCTATGCATCATATAAATTAGGAGTGCCTTCGAAATATGCAGAAAGTGTCATGTCATCTGGAAACTGGGCTGAGGACATATGCGTTAAGCCATGGCGGCAGAATTTTCGTGTCCAAGCCAAATCCATACCGTGAACTCAAATTAATTTATCAAAACGTCCGCGGTCTACGCTCTAAAACTTACACATTCAATAACAATATTGCACAGAGCGAATACGACATTATTGCGCTAACAGAGACCTTTCTAAATAGTTCTGTATCTGACGGTGAACTCTTCCCCACCGGATACCATGTCGTGCGTAAAGATAGAGCAGGTGACGTTGGTTGGGGAGGTGTATTGCTCGCAGTCCGTAATTGTTTTAATGTACGTGTAGTTAAAGACATTGTTAACGATGATAAGGAACTTTTGTTTGTTATACTGTCCATTAAAAAAGTAAACATTTTGTGTTGTGTCGTATATCTGCCGCCTGACTACAGTGATGACCAATACCTTAATGTTTTGACCTGTATAGAAAACGTGATCTGTTTGTACCCTGACATGTATGTACTAATCTTAGGTGACTTTAATTTGAATTCGTGTAGTGTAAACGTTAAAACCCAGTTTGATTTTTTTTGCGAATTCTGCGTACTCCGCCAGCATAATACTGTGGTGAATAGTCATGGTGGTATGCTGGATCTGGTGCTGAGTAATTTTGAGCCATCTCAGTTAACAGTGTCTGTTGGCTTAGATCCTCTGGTTCAGATTGATCGGTATCACCCTGCACTTGATGTCTTGCTCAAGCTTCCATCTATTGGAACTGCTGCTGAACTCCCACAGCACCCGTCACCTAGGCCAGGGTCTAGCCCTGATTGGAATTGGCGTAAGGCTGATTTCCAAGGGTTATATGCGTCGTTATTAGATATAGACTGGTCCAATTTGCTTGAAATTGCTGATGTTAACAGTGCCGTTCAATTATTCTACGATAAACTTTATGAGACTATTAGTTTTTATGTACCCGTTAAAAGTAAACGTTCTAGTCATAGTCAAAGATATGTATATCCTAAATGGTATAATAATGAAATAATACAAAATATAAGAAGCAAACATTTTCATCATAAAAGGTTTAAACAAGAAGGCAAACAATTTAATAAGGCTATGTTTATTTATTTTCGAGAACGGGTCAAAAAATTGATTGACAACGAATATCGGCATTATATTAAATTAGTTCAAAAGAATATTATTGACGACCCAGCAAAGTTCTGGGAGTATGTTAAAGATAGAAAAAAGGATAGAAGAAAGTTAGATCAATATACATACAGGGATACTGAGGTCGAAGGCCAAGCCGCAGCTGACGCTTTTGCCGGATATTTTGCCTCTGTGTTTCACGATGACATACCCCTGTTGGACCATATCCAGGCTGCCCAAGCTGCCCATGGCTGTTGGGATGCAACATCCGTCACTATAGCGGCAGTTGAGAAGGCCGAACTCAAGAGAGCAGTAAGACGCTTAAAGCCTCGGGCATCGGGTGGGCCTGATGGGATTCCCGTGTTTCTTGCTAGGGATTGTCTATCAGCGTTAGACACTCCGCTCTTACATCTCTTCAACCTCTCTCTAGGTCAATCTAAATATCCTATGATGTGGAAACTTTCGAGGGTCACCCCCGTACCGAAAGGTGATGGAGGAACAGACGTATCTTCTTTCAGACCGATCGCAGTATTGTCTGTTTTTGCAAAAATATTTGAGGCAATCCTTAACGAACGCATAACCAACCAGATCGGTCATTTGCTGCATAATAGCCAACACGGATTCCGGAGAGCCCGTTCCACCACTACAAATTTAGTCGCACACGTGGACTATGTGCAGTCTCAAATGGATCGTGGTGTCCAAGTGGACGCAGCCTACTTTGATTTTAAAAAGGCTTTCGACCTGGTTGACAACGACAAATTATTGCAGAAACTAGCCATAATTGGTTTCACGCCTGGGCTACTTAAATTTTTCTCGTGTTACCTTAGTGATCGCTCTCAGTATGTTCGATTAAATGGCTATGATTCTGATGTGTACTTTACAAGGTCCGGAGTAAGTCAGGGCAGTACGTTGGGACCAACCCTTTTCTTGGTATTTATTAATGACTTACCGGAAATGGTCTCTGCCTCTGAATGTCTGCTGTTCGCAGATGATCTGAAGCTAAGTCTGGGTATTGAAAGTAAAGCCGATGTAGTAGCTTTGCAAGGAGATATTGATGCTGTGGCTCAATGGAGTCAAGACAACCATTTACCTTTTAATACCCACAAATGCAAAATTATTACTTTCACACGCAAATTAAGACCCATTATGCATAATTATAATTTATTTGACGCTCCTTTGGAAAGAATATGTGACATTAAAGATTTAGGTTTAATATTAGATTGAAAATTAGATTTTCACGCGCATATAATAAGTACATGCAAGATAGCGCACAGGATGTTAGGATTTGTTATCAGAACCGCGTCCCAGTTTACTAATCCAACAGTAGCAAAAGTCTTATTTTTTGCATACGTTCGCAGTAAGCTTGAATATGGAGCAGTAGTATGGGATCCTTACGAAGATAAATATATACTTATGATCGAAAAAATACAACGTAAATTTGCACGATGGGTCTATAAAAAGCTTTATGGATACTATCCATACTTGTATCCCTCTCTTTTCGTTTCGGGTATGGTTGGTATGGAGACTCTGAGGCTTCGAAGAGCTATGCTCTTAATAGTACAATACCTTTCGATAATTCACCTGAGGATCGACAGTCCACAGACATTAGAGAAATTGAACATCTTAGTTCCTACAATCCCGTGGGACTCAGCAGGCCTGGTGGCGCCGCGCCGCAGGCCGCGCCTGCTGGCCCTGCCTGCCGCGCGCACGCAGCGCGCAAGGCACGCGCCCACCAACCGCGCTTTGCGTGTTATCGGGGACATACTTGCTCAGCACCATGAAATTGACCTATTTGCGGATAGTTTCGGACACCTGTGCAGTCAATTCCGATTATTTTTAAGTATGTAAATATTATAATCTTGACATGCACATCACACAAATAATTTGTTATTTTTATTTGACTCCTTTTTTTTTCTATGACATATTATATTATAATTACTACTATTTTCTATTTGTATTGGTTTTGACATGGATTTTGTTGGACATTGTTTAGTTTTTTTTGACATTTATTGTGTAGTTTGATTTATTCTAATGACATCGTGATATTGTATTATTACGAGTATTATTATTGGATGTAATTTAGTCTTTTAAGCGCTTTGGTTTCTTTTTTTAACTGTAAGCTTTTAAGATGTTTGTGAATAAATATAAATATAAAGACACGGCTTGGTACCCAAAACAATTAGTCATTTCTTTAGTAACTCCATTAACGATTTAAAAATTATTGTTATGCTGTTCATAAAGCAGTAACAATCAAAACGATTTCATTTCTTAAATAACCTTTATAGTGAATATTCAACCTATGGTAGAACGCCAAAATTACAAATACTTAAATTTTTTTGTTACAACGAACTTCAAATAGTCAGTCAGGCTGTATATTATTATAGCATTAAATAATTTTGTTTAGTGTGCAATGAAAAGTATATCTGAAGAAATCACACAAAGCCTCTGCTGAAAATCTAGTTCTCTGTTAAGGAAGTTATTTTAATTAACCCCTCGCGAGGTGATTTTACGTCACGTTTCTAAAGCTTTGCGTCTTAGTATTGTTTGAGTAAGCTGAAAAGCTTTAGACATTAAGCTAGGGGAGCTTATTGACGTGTAGTAGATACACAACTCGAATTAAGAGTATTCCTTGTTCTCTTTCCTACAAATTTCACGTTGTTAATCTTTTTTTTTTTTTTATGTAAGTCGTATAAAAAAACAACAGTAATATGGTTAAGATAAGTATAACTAAAGACCTATAGCGCCTATAACTACACGTTAACAATATTCATTACTTTTTGAGCCCCTCTTAGGACTAGAAGACATTAAGAACTAATTCACTTAGCTATTATAGCTTATTAACATGTGGTGTGCAAGTAAGATAAAGGTAGTTCAATTTAATTTACGTTTTAAAATACATAACTATTACAGAATTTAATTTTACATAAATTTATTTTATTCAGTTAGCAATATTTGAAAAATGACAGATTTGAGCTTTGATAATCTAATTAAATAAATCTATACTGGTGAAATATTTATTGTAAAAGTTAGTGGAACGGTACATAAACGAGTTGCGAGTATAATTCTTACGATATCGTGGGATAACAAAAAGTGGTTTGAGACGTGAGGAGTGGTTTGAGACGCATAATCATATAATCTATATGGAAAATCGGTTCATGGACCGGTGTGCAACCATGAGCCTTCTTATAAGATCCTTATTAAAACGACCAAATTTCAGTTCCATATCATCAACAATCAAACAAAGTGACACTGGACTTTCATTCTAAGATACTAAGGTAATATTTTTCGTAGTTTCCTGAACACTTCGAGTTCGATTTGACGAGAGAGATGAGCTCATTCCGCCTTCCCCTTTCTATCTTCGGGAATCTAGGCGCACTGCGGGTTATCATCCCTTCCTGGTTGATATACCGCGATCGCGTGCCAAGCGCTTTTCCTCATCCTTTGTGATGCGCAACGCCAAGGATTGGAATGCCCTGCCTGCGTGTTTTCCCGAAAAACTATAACCCCAAAATTTTTAAAGCAAAAGTGAATAGGCTACTTCTGGGTAAGCTCGCTCCATCTTAGGTTTCTTCTCAGCTTGTAAAGTATGTAGTCAAGAGCAAGCCCATTGAAATTAAAAAAAAAGAGATCTATTTCTAATAATCTGACTTATCTAGCTGGACTACTCGTATCTGTCCCGGGTATACGTAGGTAATAGTTAGCAATATTGTCTTCTTGTCTGATTAGATCTGCACCATAGGATTCTAAGTACTCCTGTACCTCTACGCTGTGCCTCAGTCGGTGGCGATTTTATACCATAATAAGTAAGACATATGGCACATTTAGCTTATTCAGTCCCTCTTCAGGTTGGCATCAGTTTGAGCGACATCGGTGGAATTAGCTTTTGAGCATAACGTCGTGTTTTGACGCGATAATTCAACTTCACTTCTATATATACATCTTTTGCTGGCAGACATATAGCGTCATTTGAATGAACCAATCAAAACAAGTTACCGAGATTCCCATGACTTCCATAAGTTAGGGTAGGAAGAAGCCGAACCCGAGTGCGGAATATGCCTGTGGCTATAGGCCTTGGAAGGAATCTAGTAGTACCAGTTCAGAAGGTACCGGAGGGATGCCACTATAGCAATCAATATTGATGCATAATCATCATAATCACTGTTTTTTTAGTGGGTATAGTGATATCACGTAGAAGTCTGCCGTCCCACATAACCTGTCACTCCCGTGACAGGTATGTCTAAAGCATTTTTTTAGCGACAACAAAAAGGAAAAAAACACGTCATGCTCATCAATATATAGTAAAAAACCGAGGTTTTATAATGCAATTCAAATTAAAACAAATGGTGACAGTCGATTCACTGTTTGCTATACAGAATTATGATCAGCCTTCTGATGTGTACATACTAGTTAAGATATACATTTCCATTAGGAAACGACCTCTAAATTTACAAGCGATTCCTAAAATGATAGTTCAGCTTATAATGTTGTTATACCTCGAGTACAAACGTTTGTAGTCAAGCGTATAAACTAAAATTATGCGGGTATAATGTGATTTACCGAATAACCTTATTCCATTTGATGTTCACGCTAAACAAGATTAAAATTAACGGTCAAGCTAGTAGAGCCATATCGATTGGCTTAAAATGTTATTATTAATAGATGCTTCCAATTTGCAGTTTAGTAGAGTGAAAATGATGTAATACAGCCAAATACGAACTAACGAAACCATCGACTATTTTTATTTTATTCTTAGTTTGATTAAAGTGTAGAGTCTCAAATAGCCATTTGTCTGCATATTAAACCTCTTTTTTGTTGACTGTAAACAGACTCTAATTTGATAACCTTCACGTTCGTAACGAATTCACAAGCAGCCTCACAGCTAGATGAACACCTACAAAATCTAATAACTTATAACGGTGTAAATTTTAAGGGGAGCTTAAAAGACGAATTGCGATAAGCGTAGCTTCTGATTTTAATAGTATTTTTATGTAAATGTATTTATAAAAACAATTACAATATTCTTCTGTTAGTGCCTTAAGGGACCCAAGTATATGACAATTTGTCGACTTATTTATTTAGTATAGTATGTATTATAATGCAGGTAAGGATCAAACCTTTATGATAATTCGATAATGAAATTTTTAAAAAAAAGTTTTGTTTTAGAAATAATATTATTTATCCAACATGTTTTTTTCTCTCTAATTACGAAAGAGTTTGATCAAATTAAGACTCGAAATGTGAACGTCTCAAATGAATTCAGAAATACGTTATCTTTTCCTGCTTTTTCACTTCATTATATAAGCACATTCTTTATTACACCTAAAAATGCTTAAGTGTAGCTTATGCTTAATGCCCCGTTGGTCTTGTGGTTTAAATACTGGGCCAAGATCTCGGGGTCCCAGGTTTGAATCCCGGGTCGGGCAACAAAAAAAGTTTCGAATATTCAAACGTTGCTCGAGTTTGTGATCATCAACCCGCATTTGGCAAGCGTGGTGATTATGCCAGTACACCCATCATTGCATCGCTGTGGTAACTTAAATTCAATGATAGAGGCCTTTTCCCTGAAGTGGGATGATTATAGGCTGTTACTTTACTTTTAGCTTATGTGGTATGCAATATTATACCAAAATCCGAGTACTTTAAGATTCATGTTTTATTTTTCAATTTTTGTATACTTTGGCTTTGATTTTGATTAATGAAGTTTTGTGTCGATTAGCTCAAATGCTCATTAATTTATCATCATCATACACCACCTTTAGCTTTAGGTTTCTTTTTAAGGATTTTGAACGATTTTTCAATTCTGAACTCGCTTAGTTACTTCTCAAGACATTCTTAAATCGAGAAGAGGCGGCACTGCAGCACTTTGTCTAAAGGGTCTACACTTCCTTCTACTCAAATAAATAAAAACATATCCTTTTTTGTATTCAAGCATCTGTAAAAAAAAACAATTTATTTTATATTAAATTTCAGTTTAAAAAGATAAATCTTGAATAACTTAATATTATTAGTATTATAAAAAATATTGTAAGTAACTTAAGTGCGTCAGCAAAGCTTTTAAAGTATTAACAAGATAACAGAGCTGTCAATCCGTTTAAGCGTTTAGCAAAAACGTGTTGTACCCAAGTTCTATTTAATTTAGACACCCGTCTATTTTATGGAGTTTCAAAAAATCTTAGAAATACGCATATTTAAAGTATCAACATGTTATCCATAATGAAAGCTTTTAAAGTTATTGATACTCGCCTATGCATAGACTTAAGCGTGTACCTCCTCCATTTTTTTCAACTAGATGTATTTGCCTGTCAATTACATAACATTGTTAATATTGGCTTGGCTAGATTTACAGTAATTTTTTACTTAAAGGTATGTAAAACAAGACCTTAGCTATGTAAAACAAGACTTTATTTACCAAGATAGACTAAGCATTATAACTTACCGCCTTTCTAGCATATTAGGCTATTAATTTAGGATTGTTTTCCTAAATATCTAATTTGCCGGTGATAACTAGACTAAATAACAATTAAAATTGTGTTCAGAAATAGGCATACTTATATTTCAAGTCTTTTGTCGTTTAGATTGGCTTCTACATCTATGGTTTTGGGGGAATAATTTCTAAGGATAGAGTTCACCAACAGACGTTTAAGTTTTAAACAGCGCTTAAAATAATATTTGACATATTTACACGGGTCTAAGCAGTACCTAACCAAGAACTAAAAGTAGTTTTAGTTGGATACAGCATGCTATGGATGTTTAACGGAACCATTCTTGTTTGGCAATGCTGGCTTTAATATCACATCTATTTTAAAAACTGGAGCTTAGAAAGTAAGTTAGTGATTGGTTATACCTATAAAACTTTAGGATTTCGTTGAATAGCCCAAAGAAAAAAAAACAGTATATAACACCTTTTAAAATCTTCGACGGGCAACTGTCCTCTGTGAGCAAGCTAGTTGAAATTTTTTCAAGAGTTATTATCTTAAGAATGAAATATTCAGGTACCTATACATTTCTTGCTGCACAGAGCTACACAAACTCCATTTTTGTTAAAAAATCTAAAATGAATCCAAGATATTAATAGTATAAGAATAAAAATTTGAATCGTCAAAAAAACACTACGAAATAATATAATATCAACCCAAAAGTAAATAAAATAAAATAAATAACAACAATAATATACTTATTTATTTGCAATAAAACATGGTATTACAGGTGTTTTACAATTTACTAAAGTTGAGCGACATGTTTTGCTTATTTAAATAAAAGCATGCAAATCTGTATGTAAACCAAAACAGTCAATACAGTGTACTTGTTTTATCTTTTATTGCTAAAATAATCTTTAAAATCATTGTTTTTTTTTTCTCATTAAGCCAATAATACAATTTTGCTTTGAATATTGTTTGCTTTAGGAAATCAAAACTACTAACAGGAAGTCCCTGGGATTGATAATAACAATTTAAGAAGCGCACCGATCCAAAAATAGACTTTAAGTTTTTGTGTAGTTTTTTAAAGTATTTTAAATTATGCTTCAATCTCTATCCTTGTGTTATCTCATGTGTTCAGAAAACATTATCACCAATAAATTTCATGCAGTAAAGTAACTCGTGTGTTTTAGAGTCCACAGTTTTTATAAGGACTAAATTTCTACAAAACGTTATCCGCAATACGTGACATATCCGCCAAACAATCTAACGGTTGAAATAATTGTACAATGCAACAAAAATACCTCACTATTTTTTATTTCATTTTTCAATGACACCGTTTTTAATCCCTCAACCCCCAGGAGGCACGCGCGTGCCGCGATAACAATTGATTTCAATTGTGTCTGGAATAACTCACGATCGAGGGAATGGTGTGATACGTAGTCAACAAGGAACCATTACAAGTGCGTCCTGTCTGTCTGTCAGGTTGTCGTTGGTCACAGAAACTCTTAATACTAAAAAGCTATAGTTTAGGGGCTCCGAATGATTTACAGAATTACCCTTGAACGATATAATTGTAAGTACATAGAAATCACTGTTCATCGTTCAATAAATATTGTCATTCTATTAAATATAAAGTCTTAAAATAAATTTTGAGAAAACACTTCAGCTAGCATTACTATTAAGGTATTTATATTGTTGGGTGTAAGTCCAACAAATGAAATGGTAGAAATGGTAAAAATGGTAAAAGTCGGTTTTGAGTGCACTAGGAAATTGGTGATGGGTGGTAAATGGTTAGAGCACACGCGACGTGGTTGATGATCGATCGTGAACTGTCTTATAACTCATTGCAACGCTAAAACTAAATATTTGGGTCAGTACGTAAATGCTGACCGCGCGCGCCCAAAATGTAAACTGTTTTATTGCCTTAAGTAGGTATATGTTGTACATTATGTACATCATATAAGACATAAGTATTATGTCTTTGTAAAATATATAGTTAAAGGAGATGTCCCAAATTGTATGGAGACCAGGCCCAGAACCTGTACACCCCACCACAAGGTAGACCAATTCACCTACAAGATTTTGTTATTATCCAATTCTTTTAAAATGGCTTCGTTAAGTGGTTCAAATAAAGAGATAAGTAAGAAAATAGCAATACGAAACAACAAAACCATCATGGCAGAAGATGACATTTTGATGACGTCTGTCAGATTTGGCATTTTCAAAATCGCGCATCTAGGAGTTGAGTGCCACCGCTTGCTGTAGTAACAACAAACATTATGAAGGTACAGTGTCTATCAATACCAAATCCAGAAAACGGAAAAGAGGTCGTTATAATGAACTACATTTAAAACGCGACAAGCAGAACAAAAACTTGAAGTGAATGATTATGCCAAAGTGACAAGGGGTATCTGACAGCTACTGACACTTTTAAAGTTTTTTTAGATTGACGCCATCTTGGAATGCTTAATGGAGTTTGATAAATTATTCGATCTTATTTATTTTTGAACCTCTAAATTATACGTTATATAAATTTATACGTATTTTTCCCAGAAACAGTAAATTTTTCTTGATTTTTAAAAATGGTGTACTATGTCTGGGCCTATTATGGGACATCTCCTTTACGCGAACAATTTACATTGAAATGAAAGATATATTTTTACAGATTTAACTCGTAGCCGCGGGTAGAACACAAACTCTTTAAAGTTTCGGATACGTCGGGATAAACCACCGTTTTTCGACGGTGGTTGTTAAATAAGAAAGACGTGCTAATTTGAGTTCCGAAGTTTTTATTTAAATACAGTGCAAAAAGCTAACTATTTCAACGGGAAGTTATATCAAAATGATTGTGACATTGAGTGCTGTGGCGTGATATTAGTGTAAGACATATTAATCAACATTAAAGTGCTTAAATTAACAAAATAGTGCAGTTTACGTGAGGTACTTGAACATTATTATATAAAAGAAACATATTGTTTATGCCATAATAAGCAACAGCCGTACCTGATTTTCGTAATACTGTTAATGTCTGGTTTGGTCTTGTGGTCATAACTACGGCTCAGTAGTCAGCGAAAACATCGGTTCGAATCCCAAGCACTGAGTTTTTTTTTTCTTTTTTTTTTTGGGACTCATAAACTTTTTTTTTTTTTTTACTTTACTTTTTATTTTTTATTTTACTGTTTTTGCTGTTTTTTTTTATTATTATTTCTCACCATGTCTGAATGTGAGAGGGATGGTCTAGTATGGGGTTGCTGTATGTTAGGTCTCCAGGATGGGAACTATATGGAATGCTTGAAGTGCAAAAAAGCATTTCATATAGAATGCCTATCCTCTACAACAGACCAAGAAAAACCAGACACGTCTGCATGGCTGTGCCCCCTGTGCCATGATGGTGGAAAAATGGGCAAGAATGATGATACTCCGGTTGGATATAACCCCTACATAACTGTGAGACCCGGTAAGAGACTAGCTCTGAACTCGCCGCCTAGTAATGAAAATCCGATTACACGAAATGAAATGCAAGGAATTATTGAAGGAATGATGACTGAAATCCGAAACACTATGAGAAGTACCATTACGGAAATCTTGGGAGCGGAACTCAGATCCTTGAAGGAAGAGATTAGGGATGTAAAAGAATCAATGGATTTTATGAACTCAAAGTATGAGACCATTACTAGGGAGCACGAGGAGTCTGTCAACAGAGTGAAGCATCTTGAGGCAGAAAACTGCACACTACAGCTGAAGGTGGATGACCTGTCTCATCGAATGAACCAGATGGAACAAACGGTGCGATCGAATAATATTGAGATCCAATGCGTGCCCGAGAAAAGGGATGAGAACTTGTCAAATATATTAGCTGAACTGGGCAAAACCATTAACTGCCATATTTCTAGTGAACACCTAGCCCATTACACTCGTATAGCAAAAATAAAAAAAGACACGGAGCGCCCCAGGTCAATTGTTGTGCAGTTTGATTCGCCAAGAACGAGAGACCAATTTCTGGCAGCAGCAATTAGATTCAACAAATCCAATCCACATGATAAACTAAATAGTTCACATGCTGGTCTTCCCGGAACTAAAACTCCAATCTTTGTCTGCGAGCACCTTTCCTCCACCAATAAGGCCCTCCACGCAGCTGCTAGGCAAACGGCCAGAGAAAAAGGATACAAATACGTATGGGTACGGAACGGCCGCATCTACATGAGAAAAAGCGACGACACTGACTTTAAAATGATAAGAAACATGGACACGCTGAATAAATTGCCATAGTTATAGATTTTAATTTAAGTTTATCTATTTCATCTTTTGCATGTTTTCTGTGTGTATAGTAGTTAAAGAGCTCAAAATATATTATCAGAACGTTCGTGGGTTACGTTCCAAGACCCATGAGTTTCTTAATGAAATAAATTGTAATAATTATGACGTCATTATTTTAACAGAAACTTGGCTCAATGATAGCATTTTAAGTGAGGAATTATTTGATAGCAGATATGTTGTCTATAGAAGGGATCGTAGTAGCTCTGGCTTTCATGGGAATAAAGATGGAGGAGGTGTTCTTATTGCAATATTAAAATTAATTAATTCCGTTAGAAATTTAGAATTTGATAGTAAATGTGAAGACATATGGGTAACTTTGGATTTGAAAATTGGGAGCTCGATAGAGAAACTACTTCTTTGTGGCGTATACCTACCACCCCCTCTTAGTAAGTTAATGTTGGAACATTTTTTGGATAATTGTGGTAACGTGATAAATCGTAATAATTTCAACAAGCATTTATGTCTGGTTGGAGATTTTAACTTGGGTGCGATTAACTGGAGCTTGGTAAATGACTCGGCAGGTAATTATGTAGCATCAAGTCTTAGTCAACCGCTAATGGATTTTATTCATATTAACAAACTCAATCAGATGAATGGAATTGTTAATAAGTCTAATCGTGTGTTGGATTTGATACTTGCTGACTTATCGCCATCTGCGTGTACGGTAACGGAATCTACTCATATCCATAGCAAGGTAGATCCTCTCCATCCTCCTTTAGACATCACAGTCAACGTGATTCCTGATCTTACTCTTCCATATAACGGTAATACTAAAATCTATAATTTAAAAAAAGCGGATTATTCACGGATACGCAAAGTTTTGGGCGAGTGTGACTGGAAGTCAAAATTTGGGGACGGGAGAGACGTGAATGGAATGACTGATACGTTTTACGAGATATTATACCAATTGATTGATAAATATGTACCTAAAAAAAAACTAAGAAGTGATGCGTCGCCACCCTGGTTTAATTCCTCCATTAAAAGAATGTTAAGAGAGAAGGAAATTGTACGTGGGCGTTATAGAAAGTACAAAAACCCTATGGATGAAGTAGAGCTAAAACTCCTAAGTAAACGCTGCAGTATTTATGCTGAGGAATCTTATAGAAAATATGTTGATGGCACGGAGGACAGTATCAAAAAGAACCCTAAAATATTTTGGTCATTTATTAAAACTAAGAAACGTGGAAAAAGCTGTTACCCACACACAATGACGAATGGTACTGAAATTTCCTCAAACGGTGAGGAAATTTGTAATTTATTCGCATCTCATTTTAAAGCAGTTTATTGTGGTGTCAATCTTGAGGAGAGTCAGGTCTTAGATTCTAACTTAGAAATACTTAACAAGTACAGCCTGGAATTAACTGTACCCCACCTTAGCTTAGAGACAATACTGAAAAGCCTTAAGTCATTAGATCCTAACAAGGGTGCCGGACCAGATGGCGTACCCGCATTATTCATAAAAGCATGTGCCGAAGAACTGGCTTTACCTATTTACTTAATTTATAATAAGTCATTGCAGTTAGGTGCATTCCCAGATGTTTGGAAATCAGCCAAAGTGGTACCTATCCATAAGGCAGAGAAAGCTGACGTAGTAAATAATTATAGGCCTATTTCGATCCTCTCAAGTCTAGCTAAAAATTTTGAATTACTTCTATGCCCTATCATACAAAATCACCTCAATCACTACCTCATAGATTGTCAGCATGGATTTGTTAAATCTAAGTCTACGTGTACTAACCTGACATTGTTCACTGAAACCATAGTGGAAGCTCTGGATAGTCGAAGGGAAGTAGATGTAATTTATACAGACTTAAGTAAGGCATTTGACCGAGTACCTCACAATATTCTTGTAACTAAACTGGCTGCATATGGTATATTTGGTTCACTGCTACAATGGTTAAATTCTTATCTGCACAACCGTAGTTTTTATGTCGTTGTTAACGGTTTCAAATCTAGCCCTCGCAGTATAACATCTGGAGTACCTCAGGGGTCACACCTGGGACCACTACTGTTTAATGCTTTTATTAATGACATTACTAGTTGCTTTTTGCATACTACTCCTTTCATGTACGCGGATGATTTAAAATTAGTTAAGGTTTGTGAAACTTTGGATCACGTGGAACAGCTGCAAGGTGACATTGATAGAATGGTGAAATGGTGTCAAAGAAACCACATGGAGTTAAACGTAAAAAAGTGTAATCACATGATATTCAGTAGGAAGGTCAACTCGTTGAAATCGGCTTACAATATTAACGGATCATCCATTGCCAAATCAGAAGAGATCCGAGATCTAGGAGTGATTTTTGACCGGAAACTAACCTTTGTCCCGCATATAGAATCGATATCGAAAAAAGCGCACAGGATGTTAGGGTTTGTAATCCGTAACACGAAGGCATTTAGGAAAAATGAGACTAAGATCCTGCTTTATAATAGCCTAGTACGTAGTATACTTGAATATTGCACAGTAGTATGGAGGCCTCATTTTGCAACACACATGTTACGTCTTGAACGTTTGCAAAAACGTTTTGTGTCTAATCTTGCGTACAGAAATGGCATCCATAAAAAAATTCGAAGTTACGAAAAAAGGTTGCATTTTTTCAAAATGATTACCCTCGATAACCGTCGAAATTTGTTAGACCTCTCCGTCGCCCACAAAATTCTTCACCATAAAATAAATTGTCCTGAACTACTTCAAAAATTTCAATTAAAAGTTCCTCGTAGAACTACTCGCAAGCCCATTACTCCATTCTGCCCTCCCTTGCGTAGATCGGTATTAGGTGCAAACTCACCCATCCCAAGGCTCTGCAGGCTTGTGAATGGTAAAAGCGACTTGACCGATTTTCTTGTTGACTCATTTGCCAAGCTCAAATTTAAATTGTGCCAGACTTGGCTCAAGCCCAAGTCAGATAATTGAGCAGTCCTGTACTTACTTTTGTCTTACTTAAATGAGAGCTATGTGTTAAATATTTTTCTTTCTAATTTACTTTCTTTTAATTGCATGTGGTGTTTTCCTTAAAAGGGTTGTTACACTTAGTACATAAGTTATGCTTAAATAGTTACTGTAAGTTATAGTGTATATAATCACTGGAAAACCTTAATAAATAAATAAATAAATAAAATAAATAAACCAAAACATATTAAGAAACCCTAATAAACGCGAGTTAAATCTGTAAGTACCTATATCATTTGTGAACTATTGAATTGAAACCTTCACAGCACTGGCTATTTAAAATTGAAATTTCCAAACAGAATAAAAAAGTAACCTATTTCGAAATAGGTTACTTTTAGGGTTCCGTACCCAAAAGGTAAAAACGGGACCCTCTTACTATGACTTCGCTGTCTGTCCGTCTGTCCGTCTGTCCGTCTGTCCGTCTGTCCGTCTGTCCGTCGCTCTGTCACCAGGCTGTATCTCAAGAGCCGCGATAGCTAGACTGTTAAAATTTTCACAAATTATGTATTTCTGTTGCCGCAATAACAAAAAATACTAAAAACAAAATAAAATAAATATTTAAAGGGGGCTCCCAAACAACAAACCTGATTTTTTGGCCCTTTTGGTACGGAACCCTTCAGGCGCGAGTCCGACTCGCACTTGGCCGGTTATTTATCATCACGTCTGACTTATAAAAGATTTAAAATATGGTCTATCTTAAGCAACAATTACAGCTGTCTGATTTAAGAACTAATTTTAAAAACCTAGAGCTACAATTTAATTTAACTTTTACTAAGTTTGACTTTGAATAAAAACGTGTCAAAAATATCATATTTAAGCGATTTAAAAGTTTTAACTTATATTTTCTTACTTCTGCGATTTAAGGTACCGAAATATTACACCAACTAAGTATTCAACAAAGAGAACAAAACATCATAGATAATTCAACAAACAGATAAAATTACATTCGTTCCCCAATTGCGAAAGTTGGACGTTTTATTGGAAAAGCGAAAACACGAAACAAGTTATGCAAAAAGACTAAAAACTTTTATTACATTTTTCATTTGTATAGGTTAGCTCCTCAATCTATTAAAATGCAAAACATTGTCAGGAGAAATAAGTCTACTTTACTACCATGTAGGTAGTCCAGTTTATTTGTTATACAAAAGTCAATTTTCTGCTTTTGCCTGTCATTATCTTTATTCTTCCTAGTGTTATTTTCTTTTTCTATTTTTGTTTGTAAGTATTGTTAAGTTTCTTTAAAGTATACATTATTCGAAATATAATATTTACTATATCGTTGACCTTTCACATTTTTAACAAATTTGATATTATTACATGATTAAAATTATCTATTAAATTAACTTATTTGCTGTTTATTCACGAGATTTTACAGATAGTTGTATGCTAAATTTAAATATTCTGTGTTGAAAATGATAAGGATTAAGTCAATTACAGTCGGTCGCTTATAGCATCCAGTATAAGGGTACTATATCTTAATCAGATTATTATTAACAATAAAATATGACAGCAGCAAAGCGCGTGCCTCCTTTTTTTTGTTTTGTGAATGCTCGGGGAAGAGCGGCGCGACATCAATGCGGGTAACTTTACTTGGCCGCGTTTACTTTAAACTATTCATAGAAAATACGCATAGCTTGTTGTCTAATATTGTTTTATTACCGTGATGCAATTGGGAAAAATAATTACAATGCAGTTAGCATTATTTACATTGCATCCGTCGTTTGGTTGGTTGGCGAGTTGTTGAGCCTATTTTACCTAAGAACCCTAAATGTTTGTTTTTCTTTATCAAGTTTTAGCTAAATATCTACGTTGGGTAATATTGATATTACACAGTGAAGGCCCCAGCACGAGATATTTTAATAGTTCCTCGAGAAACTAAATAAAAGTTTTAAAGCAAAGGAAGGTTAATAACATTCCTCCTACTGGTGCAAAATGTAATTAAATTAAAATCAGTTTTATTGAAAGATTCTAGTATTCAATCTGCAAAATGGCGTACCTGAATTCAGCTGCCATTAAGAAATCTTATTATTACTCTGACTTCAATAGTTAAATGTTTGCAATTTAATTCAAAATGAATTTTGTAGTGGTCATTTAGAAAATATCTTTGCCTAAATCTGAATATTGGTCATTTAATTATTAAAAGAAAGCATTTAGACCAAAATACATGTTTAATGACCAAATATCTGAACTGATTTGATCTAAAATATGACATATGCTATAGTTAGCACATATTAGGTCTCCGAGACCTTGGCTCGGTACTTAAGGGCTACTAGAGCTATGTGCTGCCCCCAATGGGGACTACCGTTTCTTTGCTCACCAGTTGGCGCCACTGTAGACTGAGGTCCGGAGGTATAGCTGTAAAAGGCGATTGGCGCCGAAACAAACTGTTATATCTTGAATCTAATTAAGGTTATATTGTTTATAAATAACTATCTTGATATCAACAAACTAACTTCTGAAATAGTTGCTCTTGAGGCCGCCTATTTTTGCGCTTTTTCTTAATTCCGCTTTTAATGCGTTCACATTAATCGCCAAATAATCCATATTTGCGATATTTTACGAAGGAGATCACTTTCCAGCAGGTAAATTAAATAAATTATAATTTATAAAATAAATTCCGCTAAAACCAGTAAAGTGAATGATAATGGCGCTAGTGACCTCACGCGACACTAGCGCCTATAGTGGCAAATTCACTAGCGATAGCCCCCATTGATTTAATTTTATTACTTCTAAACAAAATCAATTCTTATAAAAACTATAACAGTATTATTTTAGCAATTTACCTCTAGTACGAGTATTTATTGAAATTGATGTTGCCCTGGAGTGTGATGATTATGGACTGGTACTACTGCCACTATTTTTATTCTTAGTCCTGATTATAAAGTCAACTTACTAAATTACTATTAACCTGTTAACATTTCAAGAACACTCCTATAGATAGATATTGGTTAAAGAAATGTGTTTAATCTTAACTGCCCTACCAAAATTAGTCACTGGATCAAAATTATGGATCAATCCTTTAAAATCCAATAAAAATTCCATTTCTGTGATGTTCGGAAAACTATTTTATGCATCAGGTCAATGGAATTCTGTGATTTAATATCATGCTAATATATGGCAAGTCCAACCGAATGCAATATTCGTACATTTGCATAAAATAGGTTCAGAAGCTTCGTTTTTTATACGATTCCAATAATAAAAAAAAGATTACTTAATTATACAAATTGTTCGAGAGCATAAAACGAGCTCTCTATGCCTTGTATACATAAGTAAAAAAATTTTAGTTATAAGTCTTTATCTATACTAATATTATAAAGCTGAAGAGTTTGTTTGTTTGTTTGTTTGAACGCGCTAATCTCAGGAAGTACTGGTTCGATTTAAAAAAATCTTTTTGTGTTGGATAGTCCATTTATCGAGGACGGCTTAAGGCTATATAACATCACGCTGCGACCAATAGGAGCAAAGTATGAGTGAAAAATGTTGCAAAAATAGTCGCGATCATAATAACAGAAATTGACGCGGATGAAGTAGTCGCGGGCAACAGCTAGTAGGTAATAAGAAGGGATCTTTATGTCGCAAAGCTAGATAAAAACAGATGTAATTTAAAAATAAGCTTACTTGAAACTCAAATGTTCCTAATCAACCACAAAGATCATAAGAATACATCCATTTTCTTGTTGTTTGTTCCTTAACACTGTTATTTTAATAAGAGTTGAGTTGACTAAATATTATTTTGTGCGTTCAAGTTAAGATTTAGAAAATATGAACAATGTTTAATCCCAAAATATAATGATGAATGTTACAATAATCTATTTAACTAAATGAATAGTTTATTGCAAGTTTATCATTTTATAGGGTACTATGGCATAGTTAATCATGGAATCAGTATATTTTATAGTTAAAAGATTTTTTTTAGTTTGTACTTTTTCAGTTAAGCGCTTTTGACATCCAGACTTTTTTTTTTGACGTATGTGGCGATTCAATTACTTGATACTTAACCAAAGCTACTTATGCTCGTTTTTGCTGTTTATGTAGTGCTTTTTTAAACCAAACACAGTATTTGTCAGGGTTCTTTCTGTATGTCACTCTAGTGTGGCATATTGCCCGCATCATATCGGTGAAACTGTCCGATGTCGTCTTTATCAATAGTTCCTCGAAATATCCCCAATAGCAGAATAAATATCCTTTGCTTGTTCACTAAAGCGTGTTATAATATTTTGACTGACAAAACAAAAGCATGTAGGTATTGAAGGTACTCGTATTTATTTAGGTACTAGGGTAATGTCAATAAAATATTCAACAAACTGAATTGATACATTACCTTCACCTTTTAAAGGGACTTTGTCCGGACTCTTCAAAAGAAGAATTTTTCAAATTTGTCCCGTTTGTATTGCCAACCCACGTTTTTGGCAATGAGTTTGATTGATGGGGGAGAAAAGACGCTGCTACCCGCCTCTACCTTCACCCATATGAAGAGTAAGGGCCCTGACATACAATTGTTGTGTCACCTACACGAAACCATCGGAACAACATGACTGTTTTGATTGGCATGGCCCTGACTCCTGAGAAAAGTATTAATCATCGTCCTTTGTCAATTTTACGTGACCTGCAATGGGTGGCATACAAACACACGTGATATTTATTTAAACTACTGGTGCAAATAATTATATTTTCCAGTGTGTTTATTTCTGAACTAAACTTGAAAACGTTGACTGCATTAGATGAGACTAGAACCCAGAACCTTCTGCTTTACATATTAAGCCCCACTGCATTATAATTGTATTGTGTGAGTGGGGCTCCCATAAAACAAACATGATTTTTTTGATTGATATTAAAAAGGTAGACGCTTGAAACACTCAGAGAATATCTGGTATGAATAGTACGGAACACTTCGTGCGCGAGTCCGACTCGCAATCGCCCGTTTTTTTTTCTCTTAGCAAGCTTATTTAATACTTAATATTGCAGGCATTTTTCCTCCCTAAAAATAAATACAACATATAGTTGAACTTAGTGTAACCTGCACAATAAGATAAGAAAAGAGATACAAAAATCTCGCAGTTCCTGCGACGTGACGATACACATATGATTTAATATTCCGTTTCTAACAAATTTGCCGGGGTTTTTCCTCTATGGAAACATGTTTTGGGAATTTGTTGAATAGGGAATGTTTTGTTGTGCCTAGAGAGTAGTAACAAGTCGAATACGTGTTGCCCATCAAGGGATTTGTTATTTTTTGTAGAACTTTTTAAACACTTATCAATTTATTGTACAACAATAGAAATGTACTCCTGAGTTGTGCTGGCCTGAATTTTTCGACTTATGAGCCAGCATTGTCTAAACTGCTATTGCTAATCCGCCTCCAGAGCGTAGCTAATGTAAGCAAAACAGAATTTAGACTTTCATTTGTATTTAATTCGCTGTGTATGTGCGGTTCCGAGTTCGATTACCGGTTAAGTTAGGAAACAATGACTAATTCACAATTAGCTCAGGTCTGGAATGGATGAGGGGGTGATTATAATCATCATCATCGTCAGCCTATTGCAGTCCACTGCTGGACATAGGCCTCTCCAAATGCACGCCACTTAGGTCGATCCTCGGCTTCTCGCATCCAGCTCCTGCCAGCCACCTTGCGCAAATCATCACTCCACCTGGCCTGAGGGCGTCCTACATCACGTTTGCCGAGACGCGGTCTCCACTCAAGAACTCGTTTACCCCAGCGGTTGTCGGTTCTGCGGCTAATATGGCCAGCCCACTGCCACTTCAGCTTGCTAATCCGGTGGGCTATGTCGGTAACTCTAGTTCTCTGCCGGATCACATCATTTCTGATTTTGTCCCTAAGAGAAACTCCGAGCATAGCTCTTTCCATAGCCCGCTGAGCGACTTTGAACTTGTAGACTAGCCGTACCGTCAGTGTCCACGTTTTGGCTCCGTATGTCATGACGGGTAGGACGCACTGATTGAAGACTTTCGTCTTGAGGCATTGTGGGATCGACGATGAGAAGACTCGACGTAGTTTCCCAAATGCTGCCCAACCCAACTGAATTCTTCTGTTCACCTCATCCTCGAAGTTGTTTTTACCTAACTGCAGTATCTGCCCAGGGTACACATATTTCTGAACAACTTCGAGGACGGCACCGTGGATCGCAATCGGTTGCGGCAGTACGTGTTCATTGAACATAACCTTGGTTTTATCCAGGTTCATCCGCAAGCCGATGCGTACAGAAGAGTCAGCCAGGTCATTCAGCATCTGTTTATATCACGCTTTGGAAATCACGTAAAACCTTTGGTCCTGGCTTCTGACGCTTGTTGGAAGTGGGAAAACCAAGTCACGTAGGAGACCTGTAATAGGCGGCTGGTAAAACCTGACACCCGACTATTCTCTAAGAAAAATCACTCAAAAAGAAAAATATCGTTTACAAGTCTTGTTCAAGGTTTTATAGAGCTATTTTTGTAAGCACAGCCGGATGTGTGTTAATTTCGGTGCCAACAATCATTCAACGAATACGAAATATCATATTACAGCTATAACTAGAGATCGGATGCTTATGGGTAAGCTCGTTCCATCGTAGGCTTCCTCTTAACTCTACGAAGCCCATCAACAATAAAAAAACTATACTTGTATACTGCTCTGGCTTAGTTCAGCTCAGCTGGATCAAGTAACTCTCTAGCCGTACCTAAGTCTAAAATCGCCCATGCCACAAAATTATGGACTATATTTTTTATAAATCGACATGACAAAAGTAAAAGATAAAACAAAAAAAACATAAAATCTGGATACATTTTGCAAAGATGTGATTCACAATCGGCCTACGCCAAAGATTTAGTGTCAAAACCTGTTTTTCCCCTAAACGTCTCGTAGCAATTGCTTAGAGGAAATTTATGCACATACATTTGCGGAATCTGTCATAACACCATCCCTACTTGCCAAGGGATTATTTTCAAGCATATTTTATTCCGAGATCTTTAAGAGACTTTTTTTGAAATGGAGACATATTTTCCGAATATTTTTGATTTACAAACCTGTTTTCTTTGTCGGAGGCAAGTGAAGGACTCTCTTGGCATTCGAAGGTATTAATAATACACATTTGGAATAGAAAATATGGTAACCTAATTATGGTTTTGAAAGCATAATTAGGTCAGTATCTAAGAACATTTTTACGTAAACGATATTACAGTACAATTTACCGTATTTGCGGTTGGTGTTTAATGACTTCATTACTCTCTGGGTTCAGTTAATAATTACTTTTTAAATAAAATTTTATGTAGGACAATAGGTTCGTACTTACTTATTAATTTTATTTATACTTTGTAACTGAAAATGAGGAACGGTTCGCATACCTTAATTACAAAAAAGGGTGACATGATGTTTAAATAATTACATACAAATATCATAACTGCAAAAGTTTATCGATCTGTCAGTATTTCATTTTTAAATGAATAGTGTGTTTGATATTTTTATCAAAGAGATTTAAATCAAAGAATAGGAAAATAAATGCTCTTTTTGGTCAGCACTCAAATAACGTTTTGATGTAGGGTAGGGTGGGTCTAGTTGAGCAGCGAGGCAAGTTGAGCAATCGCAATATCTTGAAAACTATGCATCGCACATTTCCCGGCTGTAAGAGCCGATGGGAGCGGGCGCGGGTAGGGAATCAACAAGTAGTGACCAGATGCTGGCCGGCGCACGAGTAAGACGTACGAGGGTTTTGTTGTTTTTACGGAAAAAAGTGAAAAAATCTCGCTTCATTGATTTTTTTCTACGCGACAACCATTTCGATGAACGACTTAAGTACTAACGAATGCTCTAATTATTCTAGTTTCAATAACTAACAACACCTAATGTTCAATTCGAATAGTCTTTCTTATAACATACATTTTATTACATTAACTGGGTATGGGGCTAGTTGGGCAACACCTGCTCAACTGCTACAGTGATGATGATGATTAATTACCTAGTCAGGTCATAAGTTCTGTCACATGTGTAATATGAAATAATTTGGACATGTTTATTATTTATGTAACCATTTATATAGCAAAATGAACTTAATAAAACATAGATTCATATGGTAATAAAGTTTATTCAAAATGACCTTCGCGATTCTGAATACAGGCCTTCAATCTGCGCGGCCAATCGTCTATCGCAGCACGAACGAGGTCTATGTCAATATAGGCAGCTGCCTTAATCAAGGATGCCTTGAGTGACTCCAAATCAGGATGAGGCTTTGAGCAGGCCTTTTCCTCCAAGTGTTGCAATATCTTGTAATCTAACGGACTCAAATCTGGACTGGAGGAGAGCCAGTCTTCGTGCCGGATGAAGTCAATTTCACGCGCTGCCAGCCAATTTTGTGTACTTTTCGCTCTATGAGCTGGCGCAGAATCTTGTTGGAATACCCAGTGCCTGTTATTAAACATGGTATGAGAAACAGGTTCCACAAGGTTCTTGAGGACTGTATTTTGATACACAACTGCATTCGTTTTTACGCCTTTCTCACAAAAATGTACCTCAGTTAAGCCCCAATAAGAGACTCCCAACCAAACCATGAGCGAGGATGGAAAATGACCTTGTTGGACACGCGGAATACGGTTGCTCGCTTCTTCACTGTTGTGTGCGTACACCTTATCATTTTGTTTGTTGTAGCTCTCTTCCACGGTGAAAAGGTTTTTATCCGGAAAAATAATTTCCCGATGCTTTTTTCCCGCGTACCGCTTCAACAAAGCGCGGCATCTCTTCAGTCTCAGGTCCATTAAACGAGCGTCTAAACGATGTCCTGTTTTTCTTCGATATGCCTTAAGCCCTAAGTCTTCATTAAACACCATTTTCACCGTGGTCCTGCTTAACCCCATCTGAAGGGCCAAAAGTTTCTATTTCTTTGAATTCGCGCCTTCACAGCTTTTATCACTGCTGGAGTCCTAACAGAGCGAGGGCGACCACTTCTTGACCTGTCATCTACACTAGAGTCTTCATTGTATCGTTTTATGGTACGATAAACGAATCTTTTGGTTATATTCAAATTTTTCAGTAAGTCGAAAATCTGAATTGGTGCGTAACCGCAACGATGCAACGCAATAACTGCGACACGGTGTCCACTCCATATTTAAAAATGAGGAAAATTCTAAAAAGTACACATTTTTATTTTCATGAAAAATTCGAAATTCGAATTCAATAAACTTTTTTGTGGCCAGCATTCTAAATTCAAAAGTTTTTATTGTGTGACAGAACTTTATGACCTGACTATGTATTTTAGTTGTTTAATACTATAATGTTTCTTTAAAACTAGAATAAATGCCTAATGAAACGGTATAAACATCACTCCTTTACAAGTAGTTCGTTTCTAACTATGACACATTTAGTCAAAAATTGCTCAACTAGACCCACCCTACCCTACAGACAACGGCAGGTCAACCTATGTAAAAAGTTAAAGAACATTGAATTTATTTTCAACTTTAAGTCCAACAATTAGAGATCAATATCAATTGTGAAAATTTGACGTTTTGTGGTAGCTTGACGTGCAGTTGTCTATACAACAAAATTTGAATTTAAACTTTTCTGTTCACTATCATAAGAATTATTCTTTCGGAGTTACTACCGTGGGTGTACCTACTTAACATGGTATAATCCAACTCCAAATTAACATTATTTTTACAATAAAACTTCAACCATAAATGTGAATCATGCTAGAATTTTTTACATTGTAGTGTCTGCTTTAGAAAAGCTCATAAATAACTTCAAATATGTATGACCAAATGAAAGATGAATGATGATGAATTTTTTATGTTCTGTGGGCAAACACAACTAAAAACGAGTGCTTTAAACAAACAAAGACTAAAGTCATATTTGCTCTCGTGTTGAGTTTAGTTTTTCAAAGGAATAATGGGGATTGATTATTTTGTGTCAGTTACCATTTAAACAATTTCATCTGGAAAAAAATATAATAATCATCCCTGAAAATAATCCACTCGTTTGATTTGAGCAGTTTAAATTCTCCTTTTATGCACATTTTTGCATGAAAAAAAGTGTAAATTTTGTTCCCTGACGTCCGTGAAAAATTTCAAAGTATTGGCTCGTACTAGCGCACACATTAGACTCCTCAATTCTATGTAAGGATCAGAAAGAATTGCACGGAGAAAAAAAAATACAATACTACCAGAACAACTTGTAAAAACAAATCTATTAAAAGTTAACAAAAAACTACGAGTGCTATCAGAATTAGTTTTAAGTCGCTTAGTTGCAAAATACTAAAAAAAATCTGGTAAATAAGTTAAGTGTACGAAACATTTTAAATAGTATTAGTTACTACTTTCTTTGTAAAGATCAAAATAATGAGTTAGTAATGGGCACAACTATGTTTAAGTATTCCTAGCAGTTCACATTTGATAGTAAAGTGTACCGAAAATCGTGTTCAATGTACCAGAAAATTCTCGTTACTCAAAACTAGATTTTTAAAATATCATTTACAAAGTGTTTTGTTGTCACATATAGCACTATGCGTTCTAGTTAACTTCCTCAAAATTCTGGTTAGTAAAACTAGACCTTTTTCTACGTGTGATCATAAAGAATCTTACGCTCAACATAAGGCTTCCTAAACCTGCACCACTGACGTAAACACTGCCCCGAGTACCTTATGATACTCGGCACCCGCACCGTAAAGGTTTTTTTTTTAATCAAACAAGTGGACTGCATAAAATATAACCATTTGCTGAAAATTTATAAGTGCGGCACGCTTATAAACTGACTCACAGTAGCGATAGCAAAGGCACAGTATTATTACAAACATTAAACATTTTGAGTAACCATTATGAATAGATACCGCTCATAGTTGTTACCTTACGGCGCAAGAGGTCAACATAAAATATTTTAGTAACGATTACTATTTAACTTATAGCGCCGCTTAACATAATAATGTTAACTATTCGCAATTATTATTATACTCGTATCTATATAATTTATCATTTTTAGGGTTCCGTACCCAAAGGGTAAAAACGGGACCCTATTACTAAGACTTCGCTGTCTGTCCGTCTGTCCGTCGCTCTGTCACCAGGCTGTATCTCAAGAGCCGCGATAGCTAAACAGTTGAAATTTTCACAAATTATGTATTTCTGTTGCCGCAATAACAACAAATACTAAAAACAATATAAAATAAATATTTAAGGGGGGCTCCCATACAACAAACCTTTTTTTTTTTGACCTTTTTGGTACGGAACCCTTCGTGCGCGAGTCCGACTCGCACTTGGCCGGTTATTATAGTATGAGCTCTAAACTGAATAATATTAATCATATCTAAAAACTGACAAAGGTAGTTTTAGCCCAATAAAGTGATATCTATACATTTTCAATTACAACTTTCCAAACTTTAAAAAGCCCTATTCCTGTGGCGGCCATTTTGTCGCAGCGCATCAGTGTCGCATTTTCTCGCATCTGTTCGCACGAATGCGCGCGAATCGACGCGTATGATTAAAGTACTATGGGTTTAAAGTTTTGTGTGAGAGCTTTATAAAAAAATGTCGTAGAAGTTGTCTATCAAACAATTTTTCTATCTAATTACTAGCTGACCCGGCAAACGTTGTTTTGTCGTAAAGGTACTCGTGAGGGTAGGTGATAAAAGAGTTTTTTTTTATTGATGTTTTTTATATAAATTTTTTATAATCTTATTCCGGAATAACACGAATACAAAAACACAAAAGTCGGTCCATTCGTTCTCGAGTTATACCTAAGTGGTGTAAATAAGACGAAGAATATGTAAAGATTTTCTAATTTAAAATTATTTACAAGTCAGGAGGCCCGCCGTGATGGTAATCTCATTAGTCGTAATCAGTTAAGGCCAAGGTTATTCATTTATTGTTTTTTTTTTGTTTTTCAAATAATTTCCTTTTATCTTTTTCAGCCTACGAGTAATCACTTTGTTGTGGCGTCGTCAGTCCGCCTGTCTGTAAATAAGGTTTAATTTTAATTTCAATTTATTTGCTATCCAAAATGTAACAAAGGTGGTAAGTACAATTAAATATTGTAGTAGACACAACTTTATCGCAAGAAGGGATACAAATTATATTTAACCCTTTAAGCTGTAAAATAATCAAACTTCCAAATAACTGTAAAAATCATAACTTATAGTGTTCTAGAACTATGAAATTTGGCAAATAATTCCGACTCATAGTTTTATACTTATAGAAGTATAGGGGTTAAATGCAGGAAAAAATGCGAGATTCGATTCTTGAACCATTTATATGTTTGTACAGACAACGCAGGTCAAGCTATCCAAAAAATTAAAGGTCATTGAATTTATTTTCAACTTTAAGTCGAACAAGTAGAGATCAATATCAACTGAGAAAATTTGACCCTCCCCTTTGAACTTGTCAGGTTTTAATGCAGGCGTTAAAACGTTATGTACCTTAATTAATCCCTCGATCGTGAGTTATTCCAGACACAATTAAAATCAATTGTTATCGCGACAACCGGTTGTCGCTTGGGGTTTGAAGCGAAGGAGGTCAGACTCTTATTATTTTTGGTAATTAACTTATTGAAATAATTATTCATTTATTTGTTATTTGCTCTTACTCGTAATCTGGCCATAAAGACAGCTCCACCAAAAAAAAAACACAAATAAGTAGCACATAAACTGGCCCCCTGCTGAAATGCTTGTTTTATTTTTATCAGCCGCTTTATCACGTCTGATAACTGACCAATAACCAGTAGGTATGTTCTATTGTGCGGGCAAAGCGGGAAATGTGCAGCAATTTCCGACCTTTTGTGGCTTACAGTGAGGAATTGGCGTTATTTTTCTTCTGGTACTTTCAGTTTGTTGGGTGTATTTCAGTCTTAATGATAGATAGACTCCACGAATACTTTTTCGGATTCCGTACCCATTATGATGATTTATGGTCATTAACTCGCATTTTGCAAGCATGGTGATTATCACTGTGTCTATCATTGCTGTGGTAACTTGAATCCAACAATGGAGTCCTTTGCCCTGAAGTAGGTGGACTTAAGGCCATTACTTTATTTTACTATTACTTTAACATTTTAAAGATTTTTTTGCGAAATTTATCTTTCAAATGGAGGAGTACAAGAGGTGGTACGATATATATATAAATGGCGCTCATCATTCAATAAAGCCACAGGCTGTGCCTATAATGGCTGTGCCTGGTTCTTGCCAGACCACAAATAGAGCACTGGCAGTAATACATCGACTACATTAAATGATTAACCAAGTATAAAAATGTGAAATAGTTTCCAATATGCCTTACATTTACAGTCACTGAAAGCGGTCCATATGATGGACATACCGAATATTCCCATTATACGAATTTGCATTCACATCACACAATGGGGGCTATCGCTAGTGAATTTGCCACTAGAGGCGCTAGTGTCGCGTGAGGTCCAATATGATTCACTTTGTACGGATTTTAGCGGAATTTGTTGCATAAATTATAATTTCTTTAATTTACCTGCTGGAAAGTGATCTCCTTCGTAAAATATCGCAAATATGGATTATTTGGCGATTAATGTGAACGCTTTAAAAGCGGAATTAAGAAAAAGCGCAAAAATAGGCGGCCTCAAGAGCAACTATTTCAGAAGTTAGTTTGTTGATATCAAGATAGTTATTTATAAACAATATAACCTTAATTAGATTCAAGATATAACACTTTGTTTCGGCGCCAATCGCCTTTGTCAGCTATACCTCCGGACCTCAGTCTACCAGTGGCGCCAACTGGTGAGCAAAGAAACGGTAGTCCCCATTGACGACAGTTTGAGTTGATTTAGCTTATATTTTAGCTACTTAATTGCGATTATAATATCAGTATTTAAACTTGAAAAATTATGTCTCAGACGGGACTCGAAATTAAGTTGCTAAAATATAACAAAAAGTATTAAAATAGCTGTTTCATCTTAACTGACTGTCAAACATCTGTAAAGATGTTTCTTTCGGGTGTTAAGTACGCAAAAACTCCAAATATTTGATAAAACTGCGCTAACTTACAGCTATAAGAATTTGCTTAAAAAATAGACGCCAGTGACGTAGTGTCTCAGTGGTTGAATTGGTAAACCGCCGCGCCTGGTATGCATGGAGATGCGGGTTCGAGTCCCGCCTGAAACATAATTTCTGCGTTAGGTATCTTTCCTGCCGCGACTCCATCTGAGGGAATCGGTTTTAACGAAATTCAAGCTAAGTTTTCCCCATATATTGCATCCTTATAAGTCTTTTATAATAACGATTCCCCATGCACATCCTCTTCTCTCTTTTCAATCTTTTAATAAATTATTTTAAGAACAGAAACAATCCAAAGTTGTTTTCAGGTTATCAAACTACGAGTATCTTCAATGAACTACCGAAACTCATTTAAATGAGGTAAAAAAATATAATTTTTTTATACACACTTCCTCCGCCTATTTAAACCCTTTTAAAAGATGATTTCTTAAATTAAAATTATCTGATTTTCTTTTTCGAGACTTACACATTTTTTGTGCCAAATTCCATTAAAATCGGTTTAACAATGTTTATTTAATTAAATATACAAAAATAATAATCTTTCCTCTTTGTACTACTAGGGTTGGTGTTACCAATATATGATACCCACACTCGAGTGGAATACAAAGGAAGAGACGTAGAACAATTTTAAGTAATTAAAATAAAGTCATCATTTCAGTATTTACTAACTTAACTAAATTACTATGCAAATATTTTGGAAGATTTGGTTTCTAGTACGAAGAGTCATTAAATCAAGTTAATATTTATGATTTGTCGTTCACCTATTATCGACATCCATAACTAAACCCTTTCTTTGACTTTCAAAATACGTCTAGTCGCTAACAAACAAGAGAAGAATGAAAAACTCAGAATAATCGGTCCAATTGTGCAAAATTCAAGAGCTTCTTTTTCTGAGTGAAAACATTCAGCAAAGGGATTAAAAAACTTTGCCCATCATTTGTTTTTATTATCATTTTTCAGGACACAAAACAACGTTTCCATTGTTGAACTTGCGACTTTGTTTGTTGCGGTATATGACTGAAATTCGCTTGGTTTAACTACTTTACGGTGTTAGTTAACATTTACCAGGTATTAAAGGTATCATTTCAACTGAAGGGATCTTTGTTTTGCTTTGGAAGTATCAGGTTTGTTTATAACGGTGCGGTTGGTAGATCTGCAAATTTTTGAAATGTTTATTTAAGTTATTTATCAGGATCAATAAAAAAATGGTCTCGATATAAAATAGCTATTGTTGCGATGCAGTAAACCAATTGAGTGGTTTTTTCAGAACACACAGACAAGATAAGAAAGAATATTTTGAAATCAAGTAACCCTATAATCAGCAAGTAAAAGGCATCTGTCCTTGAATTCAAGGTACCACAGCAATGGGCACAAGCATATTCACCAAGCTTGCCAAAAGCGGGTTGTGAGCACAAACCCGAGCAATGTTCGCAAATTCAAAACTCTTGTTGCCCGAACCGAGAATAAAACCAGAATCCCAAGAGCTAGGCTCGGTAACTTAAACTACTAGACAATGGACGTCCAGAATAAGGAAAGAAAGAATACTGACTAGTTGAAAATTATTTTGGCATAATACCTATCATAGTGTAGTAGACTTACCTTTATACAGAATGTTAGGTATATGATATAAAAAGCTGAAACCAGCCTATGTTAACATAATATGCATATAAATACTATAGTGAAGTCAGAAATTAGATATGATCATTTTTGAAAAAAATATTTTCATAAAAATCGGAATAAAAAATTAAATTATCAAATTTCTAATTTTAATATCCTATATGCAACGTGTTCCTTTTGATATCCCATAACTCTAGTGTTCTATAGGTAAAAATAATATAAAACGCCCTAGAACATGTGGTTAAAAAATCAATAGTTCGAAACTATTGATACAACATCAATTTTAGTTAAATTTGTTAAAAAAAAAAATATAACCAGTATGGCGAATCCTTGGTTTTGTGAGACGTTGGCAAACTTACACTAAAATGTAGTAAGTAAAGTAGCGGGAGAGCGTAACTTGTAAAAAACATTTACGTGTGTGGGTGTTTTATTGATAAGTAGGTACGAGTAAATCGTTTTCATTCAAAAGTCCATTCATAACAAGGTAAGGGTGTTAAACATGAACAGTCGTGACTTTTTAGAATTATTTTGTATGAAAAAATTAAACAAAAAAAAATTATTAAAAAATAATTCATATGCAATTTGATTCTTTACCATGGTCTGTTAAATACCCTAGAGTTATGGGATTTCAAAAGGAACACGTTGTATGCATGTTAGCATAGGCTAGTTTTGGCTTTTTATACCATTTACCTAAAACCCTGTATATACGCGTAAAGTCAAACCTATTTGAAGTGTACCAGGAGAATCGACGCAGTAATATTTGTGCTCAAAACAAATGCAAGTTATTCATTATCTGTAAAAAAAAAGAATTCCTTATTTTTCATTTACAAAACCACAATTCGCTTTTGTAAAGGCACTGGCAATTAACGAGATTTCATCTTTTTCTCGCCTTTGATGAACATTTTGGCAAATTAATGATACAGCGGTGTGAAAAGAATGATAATAAGATGAAGCCCACAATAAAAAATACAATGGCTAATTACATTTCTTCTTAATTGCTTTGATTTTAATTTATTAACGACTTACTAAGCTTGCTCCGCACATTTGGTTTAGTCACGTATCGTAATAAATCGTAATATTATTTTACTACTACCTTTTTCCCGCGACTTGGTCCGTGTGGAATAGTTATTTTGGGCAACCCATGTCCTTGCCCAGGGTCTACTTTATGTCTGTTGCAAATTTTATCAAAATGATTTCTGAGATTTATTCGTGAAAGCGTTACAGAAATAGTCTTTTCATTTTTCGGGTTAATATAAGCTTATTTAAACTTCCATGGTCATTATCACTAGAGTTAAATGATACGGAGTGAATCCAGTTTTCAAAAATGCGGAAACCGAGGAAATCCAAAAAAAATACTATATCGCGATCGGATACTGTTATGTAAGTGTTGTGTGTCGAGAACAGAATTGTAGTAATTGTGAGTTTTCAAACAGTGGTACGGGTATCGTGTGTAATAAAAGACTACGACGGAGGGTAGATCGATTTGTCTGCTCTTAACAACTACCCACCCGCATAGACATCAGTTCTCCCGTGATCATGGCGCTTGCAACAGTGCCGAAATATCGTAAACTCATAAAAACTAAGGTACATGGTATAGACCCCGTATCAATAAACTCTAGTAATATAAGCTACTACCGCGGCTCATGAACTAAATAATGTAGCTATGCGGGATGCAAAATATCATCTGTCTTTTCTCAAGGTCTAATCTATTCTTGTATCAACATTCTTCAAAATCGTAAAAATAATTGAAAACAACTGATAAGCGAAAACGTCACAATTTCGTTTATCAGGACTTTCATTGCATTTTGATTTTATTTAACCGTTTGGAGTAGTTCTCCTACAGGATCATAAAACCGCCGGCGGTCGCGATAACAACAGATTTTAATTGTGTCTGGAATAACGTACAATCGAGAGGTTAATGTTGGTTATTTCGTAATTTTTGTATTTTCAATTTATAGTAGAAAAAGTTTTGACTACCCGATACCAATATTAGAAAATCCACGGTGCTTGTTCCACTCATTCTCATCAGGAGAAATATTCGCCTTGGTTGCATTACGATAAATAGAATTGGAGCTAAAAATTGGCAAGAAGAAGACTCGAAGCAATTTCCCAAATATTCCCCAGCAAAACTAAATAATTTAAATAATGATAATGTGCTCCCAAAGACAATAATTAAGACAAGACTCAAGTTTAATCAAGCCAAACTTTATACGCATCTACCAAGCAATATCAAACTAAATTAAACTACCATAACGATAATTGCTTCTGAACTATAAATATTTGGTAAACGAGAGCCAAGTTGCGAGCAAAATACAATTATTTTGGAACAATTAGGAATTCTCATTAAGAACGATGTTTGCCTCCAATTATAACTGTTTGCTCGATTAACAATTCAACTGTCGGTCGTGTTTGATTTCATCTCCATATTTATTATTTTGGGTTTTTGCAACCCACTATTCTACCTAATAAAGTAGATTTTGTAACAATTACTAAATCGCATTGACGATATTCCACAAAACATAAGAAACATCTAGTGATAGTTCCCAAATCTTGTTTTTTAATGATTGTGTAGGCGACAACACATCAGGCTATAAACTGGGGCATCTTAATCCCTCGATCGTGAGTTATTCCAGACACAATTGAAATCAATTGTTATCGTGGCACCCGAGTGCCTCCTGGGGGTTGAGGGAATATTGCGGTATCGCAAGTTATTAATTTATATTTTGTTCCAGAAATATTTTATGAATCCCCATTTTTATACCAAATAAAGTGGTTTTTTTTAAACCTATTAATTTATTTAATCGTTGTTTTAAACTATATTTATATCAAATGTTATCGAAGTTTATTTAAGAACGCCCCGTTGGTCTAGTGGTTTATATACCGGACCAAGATCTGGGGGTCCCGGTTGCGATCCCCGGGTCGGGCAACAAAAACGTTTCGATTTTTCGAACGTTGCTCGGGTTTGTGATCACCAACCCGCATTTGGCAAGCGTGGTGATTATGCCAGTACCCATCATTGCTGAGGTAACTTGAATAAAATGATGGAGGCTTTTTCCCTGCAGTGGGATGGTTATAGGCTGTTTCTTTACTTACTACTTTTACTACTAAGTTTATTTGATGATTTAGCGTGAAAATGTAACAGACAAGCATAGTCACTGTAGGTACTGCTTTATTACTATAAAATATAGCTATTTTTAATGTTCCTTTACATTTGTGGAAAACAGTTTGATGAATAAAAACAGTATGAATAGCCTATTTCTGCTGCTTATTTCGAACTAAATTCCTATCCAACAACTTTAGTTAGCAGTCTCATTAAAGTTACGGACGTTTCTCAAGATTATTTAATCGTAATACTGACACTTCATTATAATCAGAGTAGTCCCAATACTTCGACGCTGTCACGTTATAGTCGAGATGGATATCAGAAACATCATTGTAAACTTGTACCTTTTTTCACGTTAAGGCAGCTTCCAATTATGTAATACGTTTTATATAATCTAAAGGGTAATTCTAGGCTAGGTATAAATGACTTCTTGCCTGTGGCCATAGGCTTAAGTTTTTTCTGCATTTACAACTTTCCAAATTTATCAGATTAATGACAAAAATATTGATGATATTTTGATGTGGGTACCTAAGTGCTATAAGCTTTTTGGTTTTAAGACTTCGTAATCAATAAAGAGAATAAGTGCCATTTTTTGCCGATAGGCTGTGTCTTTTCTTTGTTACTTGATATTCTCTTAAACTTATTCCTTAAAAAACTGTCTAATCTACTGTTTTAAAAATATAAGAATACTTTAAGTAAGCTGCCGTGATAAATATAGACTAAATGCTACAATGTGGTGCTTATGTATGTTAAAATGTTGTCTATCATTTCTATAATGACATTAAGTGTTTGAAGTTTAATTAACATAGCTTTTAATTAACGAAGTTAAAATCAGAAGAAATATTGTTACTGTTTTCTTGAGTTTACGCGAACACTATACATTTAAATGGAAGATATATTTACGGATTATAGTACGTTAGTGTACGCTGTGAATTGTTCGAAACGACGGGTTAAATAAAAAACAAACACGTACTTTAATTCGTAAACATATCTTCCATTTCAAATATTGTTACGTTTCACCACAACCAAACTCAATGCAATACCATAGTTATAATTACAAAACCACAGTAAATTATATAGTACCTACCAATAATTGTGGTGCCATCTGTAGTTAATTTTACATTCGCTATACTAGAACGTTCTCTTATTTCAAATCAACGATATACCCGATTTATAGTAAGCACGTTTGCTTAGCCCTTAGAATTTTATACTAGCTTTTTGCTCTCGGCTCTGCCCGTGTGAAATACACGCTATGTTGCGCGATCCAAAACCTGTGCCAGGCCTTGGGTTACAAAATAGTCTATATCATAAACGTAGAATATAATAGACGGACAAAGCCTGCGAGATAGAAGAAAACCTCTTATGGAAATCTAGCAAGATAGAAAAAGAAAACAAATCTTTTCGTTTTGTGACCTGTCGTATTTGACAGAGTGACATCCAGTGGTATATGCGATATTAAGTTCAACATTTTATGTAATTATCTAGTACATCGTAGATTATCTAAAGTAAATACAGTTTTAACTAACAATGGTCACATGTTCTGTGAGTGCCTGTGGAGTCAACCACAAAAATAATCCAGAAAATTGCTCATTTCACAGGTAAATACGTAGAAAAAGTCGTCATCGTAAAAACGCGTTATTTTTGTTGAATTTGATCTTGTTGTTAAGTTGTAAATATAAAATTATTTCAATCCACTTGTTCATTTTAATATTTTGTATAGATAAAGTTCTATGTATTGATTATTTACATTATTTTGGTGGATTAATAATTTATCGAAATATTTTACATGTACGCTAGAGCTTGACTCAAATTTATCGATACTATTGTCGAAATTTATCTTGAATGTTTCCGAAGAAATTTGATGTTATTTTACGTTTAGCGTCTCAAATGAATGTCAACTTAACAATTTGAAGAAGGAAACTGTAAGGAATCACATAACTAAGATAATCTTGTTTAAAAGTCAATAATCAGTGTTTGATACATCAGAATGTAAATGTTTATTCAGATTTTGTTTAGTTGTTATTTTTCACTTACTGCCATTGATAAGCTCACACGGCACAGCAGATGACAAGGGAAAATCTTTTGAAGAAATAAATAAAGAAAACTAATTAACAATGGCTGTTATTTTTTTTATTAATTAAGACTGTTTATTTTTAAATTATATGTAAAAAATATACTCACCGGGCATATTTATCTGCCCACTATTATAGTTGTAAGAAGTGAGGGCGGTTAGGTATACCGCAAAGTAGGTGCATAGTTTCGAGATAAAAACAGTGTGACAGTAAACATTATTTTCCAAACGACAAACTGCAATTATTATCGATAGTCTAAAAATTTTAAAGGTACGTCACTAGTTAACACACATTGACAAATCAAAACTGGTCACGCATTATCGGGCTGTCAGTGGATCTACTTGTATCCTATATCTATGGTCTATATCCTTTCTTATCCTTCGTCTTATACCTAATTTCTTCAAAATTGTTTCAGTAGCTTAGGCATGAGAACGTAATAGACAGACAAACAGTCAGTATTACTTTCGCATTTATAATTTTTTGTGGCCACTACGAAAACGTCGTCTAAATATCGGAAATTTGCAATATAGGATATAAATCCTCAATAATAAAATTATAATCCTACTGCTATTATAAGAGTTGTAATGTCTCCTTGTCATCGGAGTATATATTGCCTTCATTAAAACAAAGGCCTACTGTCAAATCTTATTGCGAACTTCGTCCAAGCTGTCAATATTAGCATTATTGAGTTTCAGACGTCAAAACCATTGTAGTCTTACTTCTAAAATTGTTTTGGTTATTTGAGTCTGTTAATAAACTACCTCTTTTGTCTATTTAAATGAACAAGACGTTTTCGTTTGCTGGCTGGGGTTGTGGGCATAGGACAACAGGCAAATGTTTAAAAAATATTTCACCTTCGAAAAAATACTAAACATGCGTCAGAGAAATCCCTGTACAAACCAGAGCAGAACTCAACCAGCGAATTTATTGTATTTGTAATTCAACTTTTAAAAGAGATTTATAAAAAATATATACAAATAACATGATAACAACTCTAAGGGGCTCGGTACCTCAGTTTTTAAAGAAAACTGATTCGAAAGAACTCTCTACTGTAATAAAAATTAAGATGTTTGTCTTCACTTCTGGATTAACAATAAGGTAAAAAAATTAAATCACATTTTGAATTAAAATAACATGTTACACACGTGAGACATAAAAACTTTTCTCATACAACTTCAAACGTTTGAATTCAGATTTTTTGAACAATTTGAATAGGTAGGTACATTTACACAAAAATGGCTCGTAACTTCACTTGATTACAAAACTCTTGAAATCTTTAAGGTATATTAAGCAATAAAATGCGCCGTAAAATATGTACGTTCGCTTTTATAGGCTGTACCTTGGACACAGAAGATAGAATACTTAATTTATTTGCGTTGTACGAGCGACTAAGGGAAGACGGAACAATGCTTAATAAGCAATACGAAATGTGATGTTAAGTCATTTGCTATCGCTTCACCATTGATCCTTGTGGAGGTTATAATAACACGTGTGACCCGAACCTCCGAAGTCAAGTTAAATACTAATTACCTACCTACTAACTTACATCAATAATTATAGGCTACTTGACTCTTTTTTGCAGTAGATCTTCAATGATTAATTATGGCCTGATTAGACGGAAAAAAGACGAATGAAATTAAGAAATCTATACTTTTAGTAATTAGAGTACTAGTAACTTAGAAGTCCACATTACGTAAACCGAAGAAAACGCTGTCGGCCAGGGGCCTTAATCAGCTATTTCAATCGCGGTTCGATCGTGATAGAATTGGACGATTTTGACATTTAGCCCATCCATAATAGAACTGTCATAAACCTGCTATTCAATTACTATTGTAATACGATTTGGTTACGCGAATTAGGGGCCATATGCTATTGGTTAATAGATTATATTATCTGTTCTGTAACGTCTTACGGGTCAAAATCAGCCTTTAGTTTACAAATCTAACATCCATGTTTTCCTGTGCTCATAAAACAGGGAGAAGTATAAATTACACACTTGGATTAGGAGTTTTAACAAATATTAAACCTCAATCACTGTACTTAATTAATCAGTCATTTACTTTAAAAATGACAATGTCAAAGCATATACAACACAATATAACGAAATTTACTATACTCAAAGAATTTACTCGCAAGATCCACCTAAAAGTTTATTTAGTTGATTATAGGACGACAGCGTTTTTATAAATCCAAATAAAAAATACAATTTTTAAATTGAAAATATGTAACTCTTTTGTATTTTTGTTAACTAAAATCGATAAGTTTTTTTTTTTTAGATATATACTAGAGAAACTATTTATTTATTGCGACAAATTTGAAGTGAGTCAAGCAGCCGTATGTTTAGTGAGTTTGATTGTATTGCACAAATACTATAAGATCATAAATAATTTTGTTTACAATTTATACATTATAATATATTTACATACATTGCAAAATGTAAAACTAATGATATTACGGTTTAATATTTATCTAAATACCATTAAAATGTTTAATAACCACAGTAACCACGTGCGTGATGCACGTGGTTACTGTGGTACACACATTGCAATCTATGGTTACACACACAGTCATGTTGTTAAGGCCGTTGCACTGACCATCACAGAGTTAAGAAACTATCAGAATTATAATCAAATTATAAAAGAATCTTTAATATTTTACTAATATTTTACTCATAAATCGATTTATTAAAATAATAGTCAGTAGTCAAAACTATCTTGTGATTTTCTGCTTTTATTCTTTAGCGATCAGACAGCTGATAAAATGAACTAAATAGACATGTCTTTGTAACTTACATCTTTTATTCCCTGCTTAGCTAAGCCTTCTGTCGCTTAATCAATCCTAGAAAAAGGCCTAGATATGAATGACTAGCATTTATCTCCATCTATAGACCCGTTTTAATCTTGCCCGATGTAGCCGTTTCTTTCTAAACTACAGCCAGATAACTTCTATTGGATTGTGATAAGGGTCATTCTAGTTTGCCATTTGGCGATAACTTGAACGGTCCTGAACGGTCCAGAAAGAAAAATTGCGTTGAGACCAAGTCACGTTTCGTCTTACTTGATACAGTTTATGTCGTGCAGGAAAAGGTGCTTTCATGTTGCTATAATACAACGGAAATAAAAGTGGAGTATTAAAGTACAATTATGTGACGCACAAATTAATTTTTGTTCTTGCAATTCATACCGTTTAAATGTATTTTTTCTTTCACACCAGTTAGGTTGGCTGGAAGAGATCTCTTAAAGGGATAAGCTCACCTTTGTAAACTATTGTATTGTAACAACTTTTATGTAATTTTGTGCGCAATAAAGAATATATATATATACCGTCATGAGTCCAGATCTTATATGTATAGGGATTAAAATATGAAATTGCCGTTTTATTGTAATAGGTTCTTTGAATCGACATAGAATCTTCATGATTTGAGGTTTTCGAATGAAACTTTTTTCACATGGTTTCTATGATGTTCTTCTTTTAAAAAATGTGAAACAGTTGAATATCGACTTTCAATTGTTTTTGTTATTTAACTTAGACAAGAAAGATGGATACTGCGAATATTCGAGTGATTTTTGAATACGAGTTCCGACGCGGAAGTAACGCGGCAGAAACAGCTCGCAATATCAACGTTGCTTTTGGAGAGGGATCTGCTAATGAACGCACCGTGCGATTTTGGTTTAAACGCTTTCGTGATGGAAATTTCGACTGAAGAACGAGCCACGAGGAGCCCACACAGGTGATTAACGATGAATTAAGAGAGATGGTGGAAGCCGATCCTAGTCAAACTACTCAGGAATTAGCGGCATGGTTTAACGTAACCTTACCCACAATATTGACTCATTTGCGTCAAATCAATAAAATAAAAAAATAAGAAAAATGGGTGCCTCATGATTTGACTGATGTGCAGAAAGAAACGCGTGTTGAAACTTGTGTTGCCTTGTTGAATCGGTACAGAAATGAAGGAATATTAAATCGAATTGTGACATGTGATGAAAAGTGGATTCTTTATGATAATCGTAAAAGAAAAATGCAATGGCTGACCCCAGGTCAAACGCCACAACAGTGTCCTAAAGCTAAACTTACCAATTAAAAGGTAATGGTAACTGTTTGGTGGTCTCAGCATGGTGTTATTCACTATAGTTTTCTCCGATCTGGTCAGTCAATAACGGCAGATGTCTATTGTGCCGAACTCCGAACAATGTTGGCAAAACTAGCAGTAAAACAGCCCCGACTCATGAATCGATCTTCACCATTATTACTCCATGACAACGAGAAACCGTTTTGACCCTTCAGGAACTGCAATTAGAAACCATTCGACATCCTCCGTATTCGCCAGACCTTGCTCCAACAGACTACCATTTTTTTAGTGATTTGGACAATTATCTACGTGACAAGAAGTTTTCTTCCCAGGAGGCAGTACAAAATGCTTTCACACAGTTTGTGCAGTCTAGATCCTCAGAGTTCTATCACAAAGGCATAAATGACCTTCCTATTAGATGGCAGCAATGTATACATAATAATGGTAACTATTTTGATTAAATAAATTTGTTAAAAATTAAAAATAAACAATTTTGATTTTCAGTAGAAATCGGCAATTTCATACTTTAACCCCTATTATGAACAATTGCAATATTTTAAAAACTCATAATTTAACAACGCAAAATAGAAAAAAATTATTTCAAATTCAGTCCATCCTACTTAACTATATGTATTATAAATGTGAAAGAGTAACAAGCTTTTTTTATTCTTTTCGGCAAAAATTAAGGACCGGATTTTGATGGAACAGTCCAGCAACGTAGCTTAAATATTAGAATAAAGTAAAGTTAATAATATATCCTGAAATTCAGTGTAGTTCCCGTAGGAATAATAACATAACAGTGATATTTGATTGGAAGTCACGTGATACAGACGATAGATGGCGCTACTTGTTACCATCAATGTCTATGGTTACCATATCATTTTTCATAGGCTTTTTTTTTTTCTCTGCACCCATTTCCGAAGTCGACGTGGACGCGGTGGCAAAGCTAGTGAATAATTTAATAGATGGCATCGTAGCCTCTTGACTCACGAAGTGTCAATGTTTTCAATATCTATGAAAAATTATAAGACTATGTTCCCCAAATAATTAGTGGTTAAATTTAACTTTCCAATCACATTTCTCGGAATAAATGTATTGGATACATAATTAAGTAAAGTACAACACAAAAACAAACCATACTACCTAAAGCAAACGGTAGTCTTCAGCTTTTTCGAGTTAATGTAAAAGTCCTCCTAATTTCAGTGCTTAGTAGGAAAAAGTAACTAAGTTGGCAAAACTGTTGATTGCTTGCCATTAGTACAAGTTGAACAACGTTAGTAGTCGTATTTATTAGAAAACCACCTAATGAACGATTTGTGTAAGACAAAGAAGTTGATTAAAGCATTTTCTTTTGTCATAATATAATTATGTATGATTAAACATTTTCTCAATAAGCTTTTGCATTGAAGACTTCTAAGTTATGAACATGTTATTAGCAATTGTATTATTTTTAGGGTTCCGTAGCCGAATGGCAAAAAACGGAACCCTTATAGATTCGTCAAGTCTGTCTGTCTGTCCGTCCGTATGTCACAGCCACTTTATTCTGATAGTATTAGCATTACACAGTTGAAACTTGACCGCTTTACGATTCTCATACAATAAATAAAAATAATGATATTAAACGTTAATTACATAGAACTCAAAAAAAAAATTTTTTTTTAATTTAAATCTATGCGTATCCTATCTATTGATAGGTCTTTTAAGATGATATAGAGGTTCCTAGAACCATTTTTTCCAAAAATCTAACATTTGGAAGATAGACGCTGCCAAAGTAGTAAAACGGGTGTGTCCCCTCTAACTTTTGAACTAAGCAAGTGAAAATTGAAAAAACGCCCCGTTGGTCTAGTGGTTTAAGTGCAGGGCTAAGATCTCGGGGTCCCGGGACGGGTAACAAAAAGTCTCGAATTTTCGAACGTTGCTCGGGTTTGTGATCACCAACCCGCATTTCGCAAGCGTCGTGATTATGCCAGTTCCCATCATTGCAGTGGTAACTTGAATTGATGATGGAAATGATGGAGGCCATTTCCCTGCAGTGGGATGATTATAGGCTGTTACTTTACTTACTACTAAGTGAAAATTTTGAAAAAACTACGTAATGTAGATCTTAACAAATGCTTTCAACGAAAATTGGTTTGAACAAGATCAAAACGGTAGTTTTTGAGAAAAAGCACATTTTTAACAACCGCAAATATAACTTTGTCGTTTATACAAACACTATAAAAAAACAAAGTTAGTTTTGCAGTCAATAAAATATTGTGGTATTTTGGCTAAGTGGAAGTAAGTGGACCCCTAAAACAGTTTAAGTTGGTACGGAACCCTCAGTGCGCGAGTCCGACTCGCACTTGGCCGGTTTTTAAGGATATAAAGCTAAAAATAAAAGTATCATCCTATGATCATCCCACTGCAGGGTAAAGGCCGCCATCATTGAATTCAAGTTTCACAGCAATCATGTGTAAGTACATACATGGATAATCAACGCGCTTTCCAAATGCGGACTGTTGATCATAAACTCTATCAAAGTTCGAAAATTTCAATTATTAATGATAAAAAAATAAAACATACACAAATAAATGAGAAAAATCTCTGTAATAAAAGCCGTTTTCAATGGAATCGTTTCGTACTATTATAGATGATTTTATGGAAACCTGGTTTAAGACATAAAACAGTCATTGTTTTTCAAAAACTCCAGTTTTGTTAAATATTCATCATTGTCGATTGCGCCCTGAAAGGAAACGGGACAAAGCGCTAGAAGAAAGAAGAAGCATTCAATATATCAATTCCGCTAACAATTTCTACTTAAGCGTCGTTTTCGTGTGACATATTGAACAATCTAGCCCGTCCCCCTAAAAATAAAAGTGTCACCCAAATTACGAAATAAATCGTCTAACAAATTGGACATCGTATGAATTAAATATCGTCGTATGAATCATTTGAATGAGAGCAGCGTGTTTGAATGTCCATTTGGTGTTTGGGTAACTTTGTTTAGCAAGTGCAGAGAACAATCTTTATTCTTGTGGACATACAAACTTCGTGCACACGATTTCTTCAATCATTATCAATGATCATCATCACCACATCAGTTCATAGCTGAACACAGGTGTAGAATTTTTTCAATTTGTTTTTTTTAAAGATCTGGAATATCTCGCTTTTATCTTTTTCTTTTTCTCGGAATATCTAAGTACCTTCAAACCCATCCAACTTTTTTTTTATGGCCAGATTTTTTTTTTCTTTATTTGAAACTTAGTGGTCGGTAGAGCCTTATCAAATTAAAAGTAGCACATTACACATTGCTAAAAACCAAGTTTAAACAAAAACAAATGGACATGGCCTTAAAAAAAATTGACGGGTTTAAAGGTAGAAAAGCAAAAAATTCCAGAAATGTAAAAATTAATTTTAAAAAATCTTGAGATGTAGGTAAAATCTTTTCATATGTTCAACGTTCTTCCGACCACATACAGGGTGTTACGAAGAACGTTAAACCAACAGCTAAAATCCATTAAGTCTCACTCGCAAGTAAAATATATTGTGATGTGACCCCGGCAAGAGGAATCACGCCATTTTATTTTGCACAGAACAGAACGAACGCGATTTTCCTAATAAATACAATTACATTTTAGCGGGATTTATTGTTATGCCCGTGCCGGTTTGACAGAAAGCCTTTTGTGCTAAAATAAAACGTGTTGTAGGACAAATACCCCCAAAAAACCTGTCTATTGTTCACGCTAAATTTCATTTTGGGTTGACATTCCTTTTAAAAAAAAAAAAGGTTTTTTGGACCATTTGTACGAAAGAGGGAACAGAAAAATTCAAATTAGAACTATTATGTCCGTGAACAAAAGACGCTTGTCATACTTACTGACTAAAAGGAAAATAAGCATAAGTAGATTACGTAGTTTAAGATTATTTTCCAGTACTTTCTTCATATTAATTTGTCTTATGATGTCTTCGCAGCTTTGCAAAGCACACCAATTTTCAGTTAATTGCTTTAGCAATGAAATCAGTTTTTTTAACTAAGTACACCCAGTTTAACTTTTAAATAATCGGACATGCAATATTGTAGAGCTGCTATTACCTGACATATATTCTTTGAGCGTTGGTTCTATGCTCTAAGCATGTATTCCATGTGGTTGATTCACTGCTTATTAAACAAATCAATTTTGGAATCATGAAAGATGTATGGTAACGCTGCTGGCCCAAAATAAAGTAGCGCGACCACTTCTCGTCGCTTTATCTAAGGATAGGTTTATAAAAACTTATTTAAAGGTACTCATAATATAATGTGAAACATGTTTATTAACCAATAAATTGTTTTGTATTTTGTATTTGTTGATCTTTTATCTATACTAATATTATAAAGCTGAAGAGTTTGTTTGTTTGAACGCGCTAATCTCCGGATGCACGTTTAGGTAGCCAAATCAGTTTTTTTAAAGGGAAGCCTTTAAAAAAAGCTTTACATTTAAAATCAACTCAAATCTGTGTTGAAACGTACACTACGTAAACGTACAGATACTTAAGACGGTATTAATTCTTGAATTAACAACGTGAAATACTTACACAATACACAGAAATTTAATTTACGAGATGAATATCTTTGACTCGAGCTCTAGAAGCATCTGACTAAATATTTAAACTGTAACACCTGTATTTATAAAGAAGTAATTACTTATTGCCTAATAAAGTGATGACTTAAGGTGTTAATATCTAGTGCTTAAGTGAAGGAAATAGGTCACCATTAATAGTCATATTAATGGTGACCCATAATAGCTAACTTTTGATATTTCTAACTTCTAGTAATTACTAGTTTAAAGGCATACAAATTATCTCTTAAGTAATTACTTTTAGTCAAGTAATTACTTTTACTCGTTTATAAATACAGAATAAAATACTAGAATAGATTTTAAAATGACATGAGTCTTTTTGTATCGAAATTGTAGTGCGTGCTTAACTGCCTTACAGTTGCTGATTGGGTAGACACTTGAATAAATCAAATTTCTTCGCTATATACTTTCATCTTGGTGCTCTAGAAGCATCTGACTAAATATTTAAACTGTAACACCTGTATTTATAAAGAAGTAATTACTTATTGCTTAAGAAAGTGATGACTTAAGGTGTTAATATCTAGTGCTTAAGTGAAGGAAATAGGTCACCATTAATAGTCATATTAATGGTGACCCATAATAGCTAACTTTTGATATTTCTAACTTCTAGTAATTACTAGTTTAAAGGCATACAAATTATCTCTTAAGTAATTACTTTTAGTCAAGTAATTACTTTTACTCGTTTATAAATACAGAATAAAATACTAGAATAGATTTTAAAATGACATGAGTCTTTTTGTATCGAAATTGTAGTGCGTGCTTAACTGCCTCACAGTTGCTGATTGGGTAGACACTTGAATAAATCAAATTTCTTCGCTATATACTTTCATCTTGGTGAACAGAAAAACAATTGAAAAATGGTGAGAAACTGTACATACTACTGTTTTTTTTTTTAATTTATTCTTTTATATTAACAAATATCTTTATTATATATTATAGGTAAGTATTATATATTAAGGGGAGTACTAGAGCTAGTGCTGCCCCCAAATGATTTAATTCTATCACTTCTAACAAAATCAATTCTCAAAAAACTAGAACAGTATCATTTTAGCAAAAAATCTCTAGTATTTATTGAATCACAGTAAACTTGGTATATTGAAACAAAATAGAGGCGGTAGTTTTAAACAATTTTCAAATTACCTACTACGAATAACACCAACCTTAGCCTGCCTGTGATCATGAATGCAGGGCCTTATTCAGCTATTTCAATTGCAGTTGGATCGTGGTTGAATTGTGCTATTATGACATTTATCTCATACTGGAACGGTCAAAAACCTGCAATTCAATTACGATTCTGATACGATTTGGTTACATAAATTAGGGGCCAGTAGAGTGTAAACGTCAGGTTAAATCATAAATAATCGCGTACTATAATACGTAAACATATCTTTCATTTAAATATATAGTGTTCGTGTAACTCAAGAAAACAGTATTAAAGAACCCAATTTAAAAAAAGTTACCTAAAAATCCAAAATCCAGTACAAGAAAAAACCTATAAACTGGCCTATATTAATTATCCTAACGGTTTTCTGTCCTAGTTAGTAAACAATTAAGTTAAAAAATTAATTGAACCTCATCAAATTGAAAACAGTTTAGAGAGATTCGTTAGCAGATTCAATTAACGAAGGTTATATTTCTTTCTAATGATCCAGATTAATTAAACGTTAGCTTAGAAAACTAATTATAAACCATGGTACGATTATTAACTATCATAACTTTGTTCTTTTTAGTTAGCTGAAATTTGTTACACTTAGGTAAAAAAAAATGTGATTATGTACAAACTAAAGATTTAAAATTTTGTTTTACGTGTTCCCGAATTCAATAAAAAAGGGTTTATGTGTTGGATTTCGTGTAATCAATATAATGTAACGCCCTATTGGTCTAGTGGTTTAAATACCGGACCTAGATCTCGGGGTCCCGAATTCGATCCCGTGTCAAGCAACAAAAAGTTTCGAATTTTCGAACATTGCTCAGTGTTGTGATCACCAACCCGCATTTGGCAAGCGTGGTGATAATGCCAGTACCCATAATTGCAGTGGTAACTTAAATTCAATGATGGAGGCCTTTTCCCTGCAGTGGGATGATTATAGGCTGTTACTTTACCTTTTTTTTAATATATATGTCCATATTGTAATGTAGGTATGTCTTTCATAAGATTGTTATGATACAAATAATAATATTTACCAGACAGAAAAAGTTCATTTCTGCTGTGGTTGAATAACTCTACTGCAAAATGTATTCAAATTTAGAGTGGCATTTTACACTTTCACCAGTATGCCTTGTTATATTTAATCTTAATTGCATGATTATAAGAAAAAACAAATTAAGAATGTAGGCTTACCGAAATGTGTTAACAGACCCAGTAGAAACTAAAAGTCACAGGTAAATTGAATACCACCAACAGAAACAAGCGTATATATTTTGACATCAAATAAAAATCAGTCAACAGTTTTAATCATAGCCAAAACATACGAGTATATCCCAATATTTTCGGGAAAAATTGTGTTCAAATATCAAAGGCGTCTTTTTTTCCAATACTTCGCCAAGTGTTACCATCCAGCAACACAACGATTGAACAATATTGTCGAAGTTTGCAACGGATGCGACCCACATAGGCGGTCGCGGTCACAATAACGCTGGGTTCACATAGTATCAAGGTATATCCGATCATGTAAGAACTTTGTATTAATAGCATGTTACTTTTAGGCACTATTAGGTCTATTATTGTAATTAATTTTTACCTACAAAATGTTTTTATATATGACTGTTTGTTGCCAAAAAAAAAGAAAAAAAAAAGAAAAAAATATATATTCCAAACCAATACTTATGTCAGTGTAAGTGACTAGTTACAAGATACTTCATGTATTAAAATATTAGAAAAGGGGAAAAAATCCTTTTGGGAGATGCTCGGTTGGAAAAGAAACCTTGGGTAGAGTATCAGATACACTATTTTGAGAATCCTGCATGACCATATTGGTGTGAGGAAAGTGCCAAAATGCTTACGCCATCTCAAAAGCAAGAGCGCATCCACGCGTCTGAACATTTTTTTGAGCTAGGTGGCACTGAACTGACCCACGATTCTGGATAAATTGTAACTGTAGATAACATGGGTTCATCACTTTGAGCTTGAGTCTAAACAGAAGTCGATTTAGTGGTATAAGAAGGACATACCACCCCTGTGAAATATAAGATGTCGGAATCGGCAAGGAAGTTGTTGCCTACGATTTTTTGGAATTGAAAATCTTAAAAAAAATACCACAACCACCAGAAAATACTACGTAAGAATATTATAAAAGTTAAAAAAAGATATTCAAAACGCATTCAATTCGGTGCAAACAGATCAAAACGTCAGACAAAATAATAAGGATGATCACGTTAAATTTCCCGTTAACATTCAACTAAGTTATTAAGAAACAAAAAAACGGCGCGAAAAGATGTCTATCGCTGAAAATGGAAAGCAGCACGCTCAACTATGATCGCCTATCTGCTTACAAATTAATGTGGTTAGGCCGAAATCTTTTATTTTAAACAAGTATGTTCACAAGTGGGACTGATTTGAGTATTTTCTAGATTTTGTTAATCGACATTACGTAACGATTAACAAAATAACTTGAAATCACATAATTTCTTGAATATTTTTTTTGACTATCTTAAGTGGGTGCTTTCACCAATTTAGCTACCAAGACATTTCTTGTTTGGACGAATTTATTCAAGGCTTTTTACGCTGTGAGCCAGCGGCGTTTTATAAACGTTTATTACGAAGTGTAATTTTTGTTTGGTACTATACTCGTATCGAGTTTTTAATTTTATCCGTACTTATAATATAATACAAATGTGGACGCCTCTTTAGGACAGCAGCATGTTGGAGACGTTATGCTGTCTGTGGTCGCTAATGTTGCGGACGTGTTGTGTGCGACCGCAGCTGCATAATGTAAGGTTAAAATTATGTTCCCGTGGACCAACGGTTCAGCATTAAATGGATCTGAGAATGAGCATTTGTTACATTTTTTTTAAAATTAAAAAAGGTAAGGTCGTATTTGAGATGATGACATTAATGAGGGTCTGCTATTGTTTTCTCTGAACAGTCACGTCAACATAGTATTGTAGAAAAAAATAGATTTTTCTGTTTAGAATCTAAACTAAATTAATACAGGAATGATTTATCACTGTTTCATTAACTGTGCGATTGTGAACAGCAGTGTCAGCTGTGACAAAGTCTGTAAAAAATATCCTTTACCGCATCCGAATACTATACAACAGTGTCGAATTTTCAGATCTAATAGGCATAAGGTCTAGATGAAACAATTTATGTTAATTTTCTTCCAGCTGTTTTTTCCAGAAATTACTTGCTTACCAAATGTTTTACCAAAGAAAAATATCATGACCATCTACGAGTATTGCCTTATTTGTTTTTTTTGCGTTTTTAATATGTTGTTAGTGTTTCGTATCATAATTTTATCTAATATTCGTAACCGATACGATCCAAAACTAACGGACAATTAAAAAATATTTTATATTCTTAACCGATCTTACTCCTACATTGATATCCGAAATCATACATCCATAATATCCCTAGCTGAAACAGTCATGGCCTTGTCAGGAAGAGGTAAACATTTTTCATCAACTTTTCTGTGATGTCCAATAAAATATAGTTATACCTATTGAATAAACTCGAATTTAATGTAGAAAACCTTTTTTATGCAAACATAAATCAAAAATCACTTTATATGAAAAGCTTTCACAAAAATATAAATTGAAACTCAAACATCGCAGTCGCTCTTTATTGAAACTAATGAAAAACATATCGTCGTTTTTCGTTGACGTTTTTATATCTGTTAAAGTTATTTGATTTGATATAAAATTACTTGTCTCTGGATTTTGAACTCAATACAGATCTGTTATAAAATCAATACTAAGCTATATAGTTGTATTAATACTATGTTTACTTCTGGAAACAATCTTTTCTGAATTGGCTTGGGTCTGTCAGGGTAGGTTAAGGTACCTAGTGCTCTGGATTCAGAGCACTAGGTACTTTGACCTACTCTACCCTGCTATGTGCTATCAGTTTAAATCAGTTAAAATCAGTTTTATTTCTGCAAATAGGCCCCTCGAGGCGCTTTTACACATCCCAATATTTAACCTACCACTGCTTCGGGACAAATGTGAGCTAGTGCACGTTAAGCAGTTAGTTCTGACTTAAGCATAATGGAATTCGTAAAATTAAGTTACGTCTGAGGCATTTATTGGTACGCTTAAAAACACACCAGCAGACACCAGAATATCTTCTGCGTATTGTAAAGCCCGTATATATCTGTCTCTTACAAATACTCGAAGACTTTGGTATGAGTGAGACATACAGATGCACTCGAATTTGCAGACATTGTGTTGCAAAGTAAGGCCTCAGATTACCCGCGTAGGATATTCATACAAGGACAAGAAGGCAAGTTAATTACCTCACACTTATAGAACAGTTTTTAATAGTTAACTCTTCAAGACTATACTTTTTATACGTTTTTTTAACCAAAGGGAAGCCAGGAATAGAACTTCTTTTTTTTTGCAAGTCAGTTTAAAATTATCTAAACGCCGATCATAATATCTTTCTGACTGCCCGAAGTTTTAATCGGGATCAAAGTCAATCACGAAACTTTGTGTGTAGCAAATTTTTCTTCCCTGAGTCTAATATATTTAATTCTGCCTTGTTTTAAATTACACTGACCGTGGACACCAACCGACTGCCACACACTCCTGCATGACTATTGAAATCGTTCCATAATATATCTTTGAATTAAAGAGTTTTATTTTGGTTGTTAGATATACACTCATATGAACTTACTTATTTCTCTTATTTTTCTCGCATTTCTGATTTTATTAGATGTTTAAAAAAATCCTTAAAACAAATCAAAATGATATGAGTGGACCACTTACAAGACAAATGAAAAGTTTGTAAATATAGCTTTACATCTTATAGTGAATACACAAAATACAGTGCATTTAATAATAATAGTTTAGTACAATACCTACATAATGTATATCTTAGTACCATATCACTAATTCAATGACAATATTATGTACCAACATACGAGTATTGATCAATCAACTAATATATTAACGGTGTATTGTTGTTAACAATACAATTGTTATGCTTGCTTGGTGATGTGCAATTATTTGTTTTGTTAAGATTTAAATAGTGCATCTTCTTACTAATACTACTGGAGGGAAGAAACTGCTGTGCCTTTTCTTCAGATAGTTCTTCCTTAGTCGACACCTAGTTACGACACCTCGTATAATCTTTTCATTAATTTCTAATTTTACTACTACCTAATAATACCTAATAATTACTTCAAAGGAAGTCGTTGAAAAGACCCATTACAATGTGTCAGCTGACCTTCTTGCTTCAATTAAGTATATTTGTATTATATACTTTGATTTTCAGAAATTTAAATACTATAATGCGTAGCTTTATAACCATCTAACTTTCACCTTTAATTGCATCGAAAACGGTTCAGACGTTTTTAAAAAAAAAAAAATTGTTAGTATGGAAAAATGGCTTTTCTCGATTTCGTCCATACAAAACGGCAATTTCATACTTTAACCCCTAATACCTATATTATAGTATAAATGGGAATGTTCCGATGGATGTTTGAATGATTAGTCAATATCGCCACAAAGGATTTCGGTAGATAACATTTGGAGATTAATAAATTATGAAAAGCACATGATACTCTTTAATACGAAAAAAAAACACGGTTTCGGTGGGATAATATCCCCACGCTTGCGAAGTTGAGGGCACCGGACATTTGACACTAAATCGGGCCAGAATCAGCTAAATAGAACTGGACAAAATTTAGTACCTACTGAGATTGATTTTAAGCTGGAATAGCACATAAGCACAGTCAAATTTTTCTTCATCGATTGTGAATTTATGACGGTGAAAACTGGTGAAAACTGAGAGACTATACTTCAATATTTCTACACTTATTAATATTATAAAGTTTGTATTAAATAGGCTCCAAAACTACTGAACCGATTTGAAAAAATTGTTTACCATTAGAAGACATTATCCGTGATGAACATGCCTATGTTTATGTACTTTTTACCGCGGTGGCGATGGCGGTAGGTAGCGCTGCTGTCGATATTTCAACTACTAAACGGCTTGATCGATTGAGTTGAAATTTTGTATGTGTATTTCCGTGATTTCACAGACACGAATGTATTAAGCTTACCTAACCTATCTTTCTATATGCCACCGCTAGGCACAGGTTTCCGCCCGCGCGATGTGACGTGGAGATAACGCGGGCAGAGCCGCCGGCGAAGAGCTAACTAGCTCTAATAAAATTACTAGTAATTTATAAGAGGTAGACGACCCCTTTGGTAGAATGGCGTATTCACCGGCATTTCACCGGTTTTCAAGGTGCCGCCTGCTCCGAGATCGAGGGTTTGATTTTCGGACGGGTCACAAAGGAAAAAAGTATAAAGTCCCGGGTGTTGGTATTTTCGGTGCATTTATGATTTTAATTCATAAATTAACCATGCAACCACAGTTGCGAATAATTTACAGCGGTTATACAAACAAAAAAAGCGGTTATATTGTCCACATTTAGGTATAGTAATTTTACTTGTTGACTACCATGTCCATATTAAATTACTCATTTCGTGCTACACAGCTGACACCTTAATTTAATTCGCATAGGTCTCGACAAACTCTGATTTGTCCCGAGATATATTATCTGGAGACAACGACGACGCCGGGTTTGTATTCTGTCAACACGGATTTCCTTCGTCTTAACTACAATTAATTATGTTCACATAGTACTTGTTTCCAGGATCTTGTTTATTTAAATTAGGAAAGTGTTATTAAGTTAAATTTAGAATTTTATGCTCAACATTGCTAAGTCAATTTTGTTTAAAACATAAAAGATTTTTATATTGATATGTTCACTATTTAAGATGTTAATAAGTTAGCTAATTACCTAATAACTTAAGATAGAAGGTCTCCGATGTAGGACTGAATAAATTAACCGACTTGGCATTACATGGATCGCAATTTTATACAGCAGCAGAAGTGAGTTGCAATTTTTATTACTTTTACCAAAATTGCGAAACACTCTACCAATAAACACCACTGTGTTGCATCTTTTAATCCATCTTACCAAATGATTAATTAGTTCCCTCCATCCCCTATCAATATCCATCTCCAGGGTTACCCGGGAAATGACCCGGAAAATACCACTTGTTACGCTGTTCTGAACTTTCCTCCGCTTTTTATATTTAGCTTTTCGTGGCTTTCACTCGTATATACTAGGCTTGTAGAACTCTTGAGGTAAATGAATTGACGAAAAAGTTTTTCCTTGCTCCTATTTGAAAGTTATTTTTGTATTGAGTTGTTGCTTGGCATGATATTAATAGGTTTTTTAAGCAGGTCATCATCGTCACTTTACCATCAACCAACATTCATCTACTTCAGGCTTCTTCAAATTTTACCAGAAGCCCCACGCTTGGCAAGCAAGTGGGATAGCAGTTTGCCCAAAGGTACCTAGTTGCTTCTTGTGTTACCTATATATAGCAAAAGATGGCGTGTATTTAGCAATTCAATTTATGTGCCGACTTATCACGGATATTCTTATTATATTTATTACAAGTAACAAGTTCAAAAGTGGATTTGCACAAATTTTTGCTCTACTGGCAAATCTGTTCCAACTTAGTCTTTGTTTCAGTTGACGAATTTATTTATTTTTTCGTTTGGTACCTCCAACATTTAAAAGGTAAAATCGTACATAAATCATACAACCATATATGAACCCTTGCAAGAGTTGTTGACATTTCTGATAAATAAATATTTTATATTTAGTTTAAAAATAAAATTTATGCTGATAACATCAGATATTATTTTATAAGATATTATTGAGTAAATATTTTACAAAACTTAGAAAGCAAGTACACTAAAAAAAAATATCCACTCATTTCATAAGAATACCAAAAATAAAGAACACTAATCTGTACATACAGGGGAGACAACCCCTCCACCTCCATGCCCACTGAAGTGTTTCATAAAGTTTACCAAAGCCTCGACGCGACGGCGGGACTTCTACAAGTAATAGGTACCATGTTATTAGTTCTTGAAGTGCCCACGTTTTAACTACAAGAAGTTCCCACTTCAACCCGAGGAACATGTCCACACACGAATAGATATTAGCTCAGGGGATAAATAAGTAAATGTAGACAACATCACAAACATTGTTCTGTCCCAAAGTATTAGGTGTTAAAGTATGAAATTGCCGTTTTGTATGGACGAAATCGAGAAAAGTCATTTTTCCATACTAACAATTTTTTTGTTTTTTTAAAAACGCCTCAACCGTTTTTGATGCAATTAAAGGTGAAAGTTAGATGGTTATAAAGCTACGCATTATAGTATTTAAATTTCTGAAAATCAAAGTATATAATACAAATATACTTCATTGAAGCAAGAAGGTCAGCTGACACATTGTAATGGGTCTTTTCAACGACTTCCTTTGAAGCAATAGGCACTAGTATTGCATTTTTTTTTTAGTAAAAAGTTACTTTATTTAGTTTTTGATACAATACAAAAAGAATTACGCAATAATATGACTATACTTATGAGCTATAAACAAAATAAAAAGTGGGAAAATAATCGGCAATTTCATACTTTAACCCCTATTATCAAGCACTTGTTTTGTGGAAACCGGAAACAACGGAGGTACCACATAGACCCAAAAAATGTAGAAAAATGCTTTCTTTCTACATTGACCGGTCCAGGAAACGACAAGGTCCTCGGGGCAGGCGACACATTATAAAGCGGTGTGTTTAACACGCAACGACAATGGTAGTCAAAGAGATCAATTTATTAACTGAAACGATTATTTTTTTCAATGAATATGAGATTATATATGCATAAGTAATACTACATTTCAAATATCACACCAATTTCTTGAGTCCGAAACAGCAAAGAAAATCTTTCTACAACTGTGTAGTGGGAAGACAAATAATTTAAGTACTAGTTTTTATTTTGTTGTTTTAGAAATGTATTGGTATATTTTTTTAATTCAATCACAAGTAAATTCTGATTGTTTGTTCTGTATTCTAAGCATATTGTAACTTCATTTTAATAAATTAATAAAGATTAAGAGTATTCAATCCTCAAGGAAACCTGGGGTCAACTTAAAACTATCAAATAGTACAATTTTTTTTTTACTTTACCCAGATATAGGAATACCATCCATGACCAAGGCTCTTGTATTACACAACGGATCAACGCTAAATATGAGTAGCCAACCACCACTTAAGTTTGCTTATCCTTTAAGCTATATCAACTAATTTAGTTCTCAGTGGGATAACTGAATTCCTGATTTAATTTTCATCCTTTAGAGAAATCCCAAGCTTCGTTTTAATTTGTATTAGAAGGTACACGAAGAAATAAATTAATATTTCTTCTAATACTAATTGTGCTCTCAAGGTGAATATAGACTAAAGCACTTACCTGTAACAGAACGTCTAGCAATATCCGTTTTATTTAAACCACATTTATAATAACACCATTTTTTGGAACAGCTAGATTTTAAAAGGCACAGAGTGTATTAGTGTGACATTTTATTGACTAAATGCACGAGTTTGAGTCATATGTTCGCAGTTGTTGTCTCACTTCAGCAAATAGTGCACGCAAGGTAAAAAATATGTTTAAGGTTATATTTTTTGCCACAATCCTTCATCGACATAGCCCAAAATTCGTAAGAATCACATACGGAATGTGTAAATTCTTTTGCAAAAAAAAACCCTATATTTTACCAAAGATTTAGTTATTTTGGAAACCACCGCATTCAGTGCTCTGGTCTCAAAGTAAATACCTATTTCACCGTCATCATCAACCCTTGTCAGACTACTGATAAACATAGGCCTTTCCAAAAAGAGGATGAGTCATAATCACCACACTTGGGAGGCGATCGCAGTTACCACAGAGTACTCGTACATTTTAATACTGGCAGTTACGCCAAAGATAAAGAGAAGACGCTGCTTCCCGTTGGAAAGGCCAGCCGGTACCTACCTAGTACGGAAGTACCTACCTAGTTTGGCGTTGGTTGGTTGGCGGCCCTCTTCTAGCCAACCAATACCACAGTCTATGAACCATACAGTCGTTCGACGAAGACGTCTAGACAGGGCAACTGTGCGGGGTGTGAGGGGCGAGACGCGGGAAGGCCGAGCCCGAACTGCGAACAAAACGATGTTAGCAATTCGGGACACAGCATTCAGGGCTAACAAATGTTTGTGTTTTAAATTATTTTATATTTGTTTGTTGAAATTTATTGGAATGCTGATATCGAATGATTCGAGATGGTAAAAATATTTATTTTTTATAAGATAAATAGTTGTCAATTTCGAGGTTAATTGGGCTGCTGATTACGAAAATGCTATCCTTTTTTAAATTCAAGATTGCGGACGTAATTTTTTTAAATTTGATATGGGTGTCAATTTTCAGTTTCAGTGGGGTGCTTCGGATATGCCATCCTTTTTAAAATCCAAGATGGCGGACGTATTTTTTTATAATTTGATATGGGTGTCAATTTTGAGGTTCATTGGGGTGCCGATCACGAAAATGCCATCCTTTTTATAATCTAAGATGGCGGACGTATTTTTTTATAATTTAAGTTTATCTGCAATAAATAAATATTTTTATATATTGTTTACTTTTGACAACCCTGGCCGTCATGATACTGTCTAGACGTTGTCGGCATTTTCCATGAGATCAAAGGCGTCGAACGACTGTATGGTTCATAGACTGTGCCAATACCATGCCCGGCAGGTGGGCGGATATGGATTTGGAGCAGAGAGAATACAACCACTGTAATTTTTTAGTCTATGTTTTGAGCATAGAGTTTAAAAGTGGTTGTGTTCTCTCTGGTACAAAATGTTCTTGTGTTAATTTTCATAGTTTGGTTTAGTTTGTAGCTTGTTGTTTTTTTTTTTGTTTTTCTGTTTTTTTCTCTTGTTTCTGTTTTTATTTATTTATTTTTGTTTAGTTATTTGTATGTGTTTCTTGTGAAGTCAAATTTATATCTTATTATTTTATTTTATTTTATTTTATTTATTTAAATTCTAGGCTTCCGCAGAATATCAGTTTCATCAGGACATATGCTTAGCGGGAGTCCTTTTTGACACCTTTTTATTTGTAATGTTTCTGTGTGATTGTTTAATGTGTGTCAAATAAATGTTTCTTTCTTTCTTTCTTCCCAACTTCTTCATGGTATACCTTTTAGTCGCTTCTTTCGATAGCCATAGGCTACAAGTACGTGAGCTAGTATGTAGCTAGTTAAACAATTTTTTGCGGTATTAGAAACAAAGAAGGTGGCACAAAAACCCAGACTCGTGATAGTATATAATATTGGTTACCTACGTTGATACATCCGGAGATCGAACCAGGGGCCTCAAAACTACTGCCACTTTGAATACCAGAGTGTTTACCACTACTTCTACTGTAGAAGTTATCGATTACTTTATAATTCTGGCGAATACTCTAATGTATATACACCTTATTAAAATACACCTAACGAATGTTATGTATGTATGAAGTCAATATACGTATTTAATAAATTTACTAGTATTTTTAAGACCTCTGTGGTGACGTACACACTGGCTTTCAAAGAGTCGCCTTCACCGACATCCCGAGTTCGATTCCCAAACTGGTCAATGTGGAGAGAAAATATTTGTTTCTATATTTTCTCTAATCCGGGTGTTTGTATTGTAGTAATTATACACACCGAAGGTACCACCTTCAGTGTGTATAATTTCTACAATACAAGTATATATAGTTACTTACTTTGCTTTAAGATAAATATAATGTTTAGATGCTTTAATTCATATTACCTATGTCCATCAGTATAAAGTATTTACATTTTACAACACGTTGACATGATTCCACTCTATTTAAGTAAAAATTCAAAGACTTTAAGATTGTACTTCGATATTTTAAACATTATTTCCCAGGTCGCACGTAATGCACCATTAATAGAAGCTTCCTGCAAGCTAGCTCGGCACATCCATCTCAGGTCCCCAGAGAATAAACTTGAGAGACTTAAGTCACATGCTTAAGTTCAAGTATTGGAACAGCACTCACTTTAAGTCGGCTTGACTTATGGCTATCGCCGTGTAAGTTGTTTCAGGTTAGGATGCCATTATGAATGTTACGAAACAATAGTAATAAAAAATTATCACCATAATGTAGGTATGTAATTTGAGATTGATGGGATAATTCTGTTTTTGTTTTGTTTGTAATGGTCAGGGGAAGACTATTATAGATGAAAATTTATGGGAAAAATCTGTTTTATAAATATCCCCATGAAAAGTGTGAAAAGAGTAAAAATTGTCATAAAGCCGCCATTCACTTGCGTTGCGTTATCTTTATTGGTAACCCGGAACGGACAGCTGCTAGTTTTAGTCTTAGCCAAACGACGCCCAGTGCTAGACGTAGCCTACCACAAGGATACCCAAAAAAAAAACTTCGAAACTTTTTGTTGCCTGACCCGGGATTTGAACCTGTGACCCCGAGATCTTGGCCCGGTATTTAAACCACTAGACCAACGAGGCGGGAGTTTCCCTTAATACAACAAAACGTTAAGTAATCAAATTTATCATTAGACCAAAATTTATGAAGTTATTAAAGATCAAAGGTTAAAGATACGAGTATTTTTTACAAAATGGTGGTCATAGTACTATGACGTCATATTTTTCTCTACTATAAAAAACAAAGTTTGTAATATTGCTAATACTAATTAGGTTATTTCAATATTAGTATCTTGTTTAGTTGTTATAAATTTTGTATTCATTTTCGACATCAGTAACATTTCTCATTTGCGTCATTTTGTGTGCATGGGTACATCATATTTACCAAATAAAGAGAGAAAATAAAATCGAAATCTGGTCTTTAGCGTTGTAAGAGGCGAATAAAGTACTCCCAGAAGAATATGGTACAGAACTCTAAGAGCTTAAAACTACTACTAGATACCTACAACCAATGATATATTTAAGGAGGTATAGATATGTTAACTTCATAGTAATTCGCCTATTAAATCTGTTCCTGCGAAATAACGCAAATGAAAGAGATGGCTATATTTTTTTATGATTACCGCTCGTGACTGCACTCGACGTGGACGTTGTGGAAAATGCGCTAATTAGGGCATATTTGAGTCTTCAAAACGCGCGCGCTTATAACATATCTGCTTCGTTTTAATATAATATCATTACTGTCTTAAAGTGAAAAAAAATATCTAAAGATTTATAATCGACCACAGCAATGATGGGTAGGTAAAGGCCTATTTACCATGCTTGCTAAAAAATTCGAAATAGTTCGAAAATTCGAAACCCTTGTTGTCCGACCCAGGGATCAAACTCTCGGTTTGTCTTAATTTCCACTAATTCTCAGTTATTATTGAAAAAAAAAAAAGGAAAGTAACAGCCTATAATCATCCCACTGCAGGGGAAAGGCCTCCATCATTGAATTCAAGTTACCACTGCAATGATGGGAACTGGCATAATCACCACGCTTGCCAAATGCGGGTTGGTGATCACAAACCCGAGCAACGTTTGAAAATTTGAAACTTTTTTTGCCCGACCCGGGGATCGAACTTGGGACCCCGAGATCTTGGCCCGGTATTTAAACCACTAGACTAAAGGGGCGTTATTATCAAGTAATTAGTTAAGTAATCAATGTCGAAATTTGGCTAATAATCAAAAAGTCTAAAAATACCGTTTACGTTTCATCGCCATCGACTATTCTTCTATCAGACAAAAAAGACATTCAATTATGTCATTACGTTACTTTAACGGCCATTTCCAATAACCTATCTATCTTCAGTTTTAGAAAACAACTTCTGTCTTTGTTTCTCTGGACGGCAAAAACAGAGATAGAAACTGTTTCCTATCTCCGATATGCCAAAACTAAACATAGATAGGTTATTGGAAATGGCCGTAAGTGCTCTGTAAGCTAAATTAAGTAATCCTCCTTTTTTTTACTAATGTTGTAAATGTGACAGTTTGTATTGATGTTTGTTACTGACTTACAACAGAACAGCAAAGCGGATCTGAATGAAATTTGACACAAAGATAGATTATAGACTGATATAGCGACTGCTTTTCATTGCATAAAAATTTACGTCCGTGGGATAGACGAAGACAAAACATTTATTTGATGTTCTTTCTTGTTATAAAGGTACCAGAGGAAGGCCTTGCGGAGTAAGGACTCCGCAACACAATGTATGTATAGGTATTCGAATCCATCTGTCCCTATCACTCATACCGATATTTAAAAGTATCTGAAAGAGACAGATATATTCGTCAATATGAGCTTCATGTTGCAGAGTAAGGACAGGTACAAAGTTGTGCGTGGTCAGAATAAAACAAAATATAGGCGTTGAAGTGAGAGAAAACTGCTTTTCTTCGTTGGTTGAAAATAAATCTTTCGACAAATTAAATGGCTTATTCATGTCTATCGGAGCGGTAAATTTTTTTTTTTCCAAATTCATTCTAAGTTCAAACTATGTCACATTAGGTTCCGGAAGTATTTCATGTTAACTAGGCAACACACACTAAAATAATACTCACATATCGTCATAATATAAAGTGTGAATATTTTAGTTGCTTAGACACTACATTAGTTTTAATTAGGAACATCCATCCGTCCTTAGGGAGAAGTTTAAGAGTGACTTCAGTCGCTTGCTGAAAGATTTAGCATTTGACAGGCTTACACTATAGTGCGGGCAACTTGCACAGACGTTGTACTGTGGGTCTAGCACAAAAAACTATCGACTTCGAATCGTTTGCGTATCGAAAGCAAACGACACAAAGTTCGTGCTTTGTTTTGTAGTTGTCGCTTTAACCGCGCGAGCGCTGTTTAAGTTTTCATACTAAATATTTCGATGGCGATACGAACACGCAAACGATTCGAATTCGATAGTTTTTTGTGCTAGATCCACTGTAGTTAGGACCAACACTTAGTTCGAACCAAGCTTTAATTTCCGTACAAGGGATATGAAATGCTTATTACACTATACTAAATATCGCGAACTAGCCTATATTCCATTGCTGGACAAAGGTCTCTCCAATAGGATGAATTTGTCATAATAGTGAGTGATCTTTTGGTTAAGACTTTTGTATGACTGTGGACAATTATTGTTTATGTAGTTTTTTTATTTTTTATTACTGACCTATTACAATGTATCACCTTTAAAATTTAATAGTGCGATGTTTTACGTTATATTTGATTAAATAAATCCTGCACCTTTGAACGGTCCTAGGATGGAGTTAACTGGAGTAGGTTGAATATAAACAACAAAATAAGATGGGCTCCATGCACTGATGTAATTTAAGTAACAAGATACAATCAACTTCAGAAAATATCCCAACTAAAAGTGCACTATTTAAAATTTTAAATTTAAGTACAATCCATATTAATCGAATAGATACATGACCTATGTCCAAACAAGTTCTTGAGTGGAGACCGAGTCTTGGCAAACGTAATATAGGACGCCCTTAGGCCAGGTGGAGTGATGATTTGCGCAAGGTGGCTGGCAGGAGCTGGATGCGAGAAGCAAAGGATCGACCTAAGTGGCGTGCAATTGAAGAGGCCTATGTCCAGCAGTGGACTGTGATAGGCTGATGATGATGATGATATATGTCGAATATTGCATGTTGATATAATTTGGCCGGATTATAAAGTTGAATAAAACCTACGTCCATCGTTCAATCAAAGACAGTTAGGTGTCATTTTTGTACTGGTCTGTGCATCTTGTTCTTAATATCAATAACTCTATGCCAATTCTTGAAGATATATAATAAATAAAGGAGAAGCACTTATCAATTAATTAGAAAACCTCTTTTTAGGATTCCGAACCCAAAGGGTAAAAAAAATTTAACCCTATTACTAAGACTTCGCTGTCTGTCCGTCTATTTGCCCGTAAATTATGTATTTCTGTTGCCGCAATAACTACAAATACTAAAAACAAAATAAAATAAATATTTAAGGGGGGCTCCCATACAAAAAACTTTGGTCTTTTTTGCTCGATATCAATAAATGATAACAGGTTTACCTAGTCAATGGTACGGAACCCTTTGTGCGCGAGTCCGACTCGCACTTGGCTGTTTTTTTTATTACCACATAAGTTAAGAAACCATTTTTTTTTAATTGTGCTATCATGTTGCCTTTTAAGTTTGCTGAGCGGTCGCTTTCTTCCCTTAACTACACACACGTCTACTACAGGGCAAAATGGCGCCTCTCTTTTAAGAGGAAATACAAGGGCCGTTTTTCCATACAAACGTAGACCCCTGTTTCCTCCCTGGATAAAGCCAGTAGAGCAATAATTTTAATGCTAATAATCTATGGCCACTATTAGCATGTTTCTACGTTTACTGTTTTTTCATAAATTTATTAAGTCTTTAACTGCCGACGTACTAGACACAATTAAAATTTAATTGTTTGGAGGTCACCGGTGACACCCATGGCGCTCAATGTGTTAATAAAAAAATGAGACCTCAAAAATCGAAAAAATTTACCAGCTTTTCCGCTGTGTTCAAACATCCAGAAAACTAATTTAGCTAAATATTAGAAAAAATTAAAATATACGAACACGGCCAAAGCCTTTCTTTAATTTTTAGTGGAAAAAGTATTTAAATCGGTCTAGTTTTGGAAAAGTAATCGGGGGACTACGATACGTTGATTTGGTGTGCTTTTAGTAGGTATTTTCGGTCCAAGAAGCAGTGGTCTCTATCGCACAGCAATAGATTTTACAAATACCTATTTTTCAATTCTCTCGCCCGTAGTGTTTCCTCTTAGTAGAACGTACTAGGTTAAGGTTTATTATTTTCCTATTTTAACGTACCTATTGAGTGAAGATCGTTTGGTAACGCTAAAACTCAATCATTGGCTTTGACATCATTTTATATGATTCATGTACGTACAATCGTAAATATTATATTTTAGTGTTGTACAGCCATCGTCAACAGTATTGTTCAAATACTTATGAATCACCTACTATAATGAATATTACTGTGAAGGAGGTTCAAATTCAGTCCAATATCGTTCAAAAACAATTTAAAAGAGAAGGAATTTTTTTTTTCGGTTTGCCATTAAATTCTAAATCATAATTTCAGCTACATAGATACATGTAATATCGAAAATAAGTAGGTTAGGTTAGGTAAGGTTATTACTAGGACACATATTTTTTCGACATATTCAATGTTACCAAAAAGCAGAATTTTGAAATACAACACTTACTCGTACTTGAGACATAACAGTTTTTTCTGTATCTATCAATCTTTAATATTTATTATCACCACTAATCACTTTTAATATGAATAATTCTAATTAAAATTATTATTAAAATAAATAATGGTAACGCTATATTAAATTGTGTATAAAATTACGTTTTGCTATAAAAACCCTTTTGGAAAACGACCTATAGCAGTGATGTACAAATAAGAATTAATTAGATGATTACCTATTTGACTGATTCTTACAGAAGACAATATTGTTTAAAATATGCCTAGCATATAAATACGTTTAATTCCATTTGAAGCAAAACACTTTTTGATTTTAAATAATCTATTTAATCACTTATTTTCAAATTTATTAGATTTCCGAACTTATTTTTCAAATTAATCGAAGGCACTAACCATGATCACATAAATCAAAACTCCTTATTGTTGTTTTGTATTGTTGATATAAAATAAAGTTAAAGAAACATTGCTTAGCTGTTTTGTTATTATAGTAATATAAATACGAGTAGTTAAATCTATTAATAAAACATAGCGTATACAAATTCAAACTATATAAGACACGACACTGTTCAAAGGAACTACAAGACCGATCTTTTAAATATTTAATACGCTCCTAAAACTTAGAGCCGTGTTTAGTAGATTGCTGAACCAATTTATTTACATCTCAAACAATATTCATAAACAACAACGAACTACTTTATCAATTATTTACCTGTGAAACCAGCGCGCGAACTAAACTCCGAAACTTTTTGTACCAAGTTTTTCACAGCACTATTCAGCACGCACTGTCAAACGAAAAAAAGTTATATTCAAATTTGGAAACTTGTTTGGGATTGGAATTATTTTTAATCTCGGTTTTCTGTTCGATTTTTGAAATTTCGAAGTTAGTGGGCGGCGAACTCAACTAGTGGGCGGTCGTCGCGGCGCCCGAGTTAGTACTGGCTCGAGCCTCGAACTCGGGAAGGCGGGCGGCCGCTACGCGTCGTTGATGCAAGCATGAATTCTCGTTAACGTTTGGTAATACCGATCGTTTTTTCGGCACAACGATGCTTCGATTTCCCGGGATTTGTTAGCAATGCATTTAGTTGTTTGATCATGTTTAAGCTCACAATTTTACTGTCAATATCTATTTTGCTGATAATGTTCGTTGAAGAACCATGTTCATTTGTAAAAATTTTTGTTAGTAAATGGAGGTTTGGGTTAGTAAATTATTGAATTGCACTAGCTTACTACAAAAATATCTTGGAAGCAGTCGCTTCCTAAGTGGAAGTTTGTTGCTTCGTTTGATTCTGATTATATGTATAGTGACCGAGTTCTTAGCAACTTCTACTCGGTACTAGCCCACACGTCTTGTCCCAAAGAAGTGGTTGGTTTAAATATTGGTACGTATAAAAGCGTCTTCTGGGGCCTATTTCCATAGTTAATCCCTCAACCCTTAGGAGGCACTCGGATGCTACGATAACAAATGATTTCAATTGTGTCTAGAATAACTGACAATCGAGGGATTAAAACATATTTTACTGATTTACTGAGTCCCACTTAAGCCGGTCGACAGTTTTATCCTTTTATTATAATTTCACTGTATATTATGATTTACAATTTGCTAAACAAATGAAAATTAAATTAAATTAATAACCCTCAAAAAGTTCAAAGTGTTCCGAGGCACAAAACTGCCTGTCTAAACGCTCATTAACATCATCAATCAAATTCATAACAAGATTGCCAAAATCAGTCTGACGCTTGGAAAATAGTTCCAAACAGTGAAAATGAGATGTAATCCATCAGAAAACAACGGGAATAATAGAACACTCCAAGTTTCCTGCTCTTTCATTTGTTCCTTTATTTATACACCCAGAAAAATATAAGAGCTTACGTTTACAAGTAAAAATATTAAAAAGTTAAGTAATGGCCTAGAATTATCCCACTGCATGACAAAGGCCTTCATCATTGAGTTCAAGTTAACATAGCAAAGATGGGTAGGTACAGGCATAATTACCACACTTGCCAAATGCGGTTTGGTGATCGATCACAAGGCCCAGCACAAGGTCTTAGTGTCATATATACAAAATGTTTAGTTATATGAAACGCGGCCACAAAATCTTTTTACAATAGGGTCGTGGAGTAATACCTATTGAAATTACTTATTATAATACTAAGTTAATGTTGCGTTACTAATATTAAAAATGCGAAAGCTTCGATAGATGTTTATTACAAGGCGCTGACTGCAGCCGATGACCTTGAGCAATGAACACGGCCACAAATTTATTCGTCTTTGAATTTCTTTGGAACGCGCCACAGCTATCACTGTCGATTCTCGTAGGAGTGACAGAGAAAAAGCGCATGGAATAGAAGGGCCTAAGTGCCAAACAACAAAATTCGTTGTGCAATTTAAAATTGCCATTTTATTAATAATCTAAATCAGCCATTTGCTTAAGCAATAAGTAATATACAATATAGCAAAATATTATTATCATTGTTATACGGACTGCTGAGAAAAATGGTAATTTATGTATTTTCAGAGGCTACTTTGAGATTTTTTTCTTTCGAGAAAAGTTTTTAGAATCGTGTTTTGGAAACAGCCACCTGGTCGAAAATATGATCAATTACAACTACATATAATTTGGCAACAATACGAGCCATAGGCTTAAAGCAAAACAATCTTCATTGAGCTCAATTTGGCTCATGTCAGTGTCTTAAGAGAAAACACAAGGGCCGTTTTTCCCATACAAACGTTTCCTGTTACCTCCCTGGATAGTGCCAGTAGAGCAATATTTTTTATTACAAAAATCTATAGCTACTATTGGCATGTTTCTTTGTTTTCCTTTCTTTCATAAATAAATGAATAAAAATGATATGAGCCCTTAAAAATCTTAAAAATTTGCCAGATTTTCCGCTGTGTTCAAACATCCAGAAAACAAATTTGGCTAAATTTTAGAAAAAAAACAAAATATACGAACACGGCCAAAGCCTATCTTTAATTTTGAATGAAAAAAGTATTTAAATCGGTCTAGTTTTGGAAAAGGAATCGTGGGACTACGAAACGTTGATTTTGTGTGTTTTTAGTAGGTATTTTCGGTATATTGGACAGCAGTTGTCTCTATCGCGCTCTGCGGAGGAGGCGTTCGGGACTGCGCGACAGCAATAGATTTTACAAATACCTATTTTTCAATTATCTCGCCCTTTGCCTGTGCCCTTAGTGTTTCCTCTTAATTAGTAACTACGACCGAACAGGATGTGATTGAAATTAGGCACAATGATTATAATATAAGGTTTTTTTTTTTTTTGATAAGGGAACGAAGGAATGGCTACCGAATGGATATTTAAACTAAATCAATCTTATGAAATCGAGAGCAAAAGCTAGTATTATAAATGCAAGTATAGATGGATATTTTTTAAAGCTAGTATTAGAAATGCAGGTATAATATGGATATTTTAACAAACATCCTTTCAGATATTTCATTAATGAGGTTAGGTATACAATTCTGATTTATATTTAATGAACTCGATGAAATGACGCAGCCTGCACAAGCAAGCCCTCATCTTAGGAGATATAAACGACAAAATTAATTGCAGTAGAAAATAATATTAAGGAAAACACAAGTATATTTTAAAATTGCTATAAAACAGTGCTTATTTCGTTTCACATTAAAAGGCTCAAAATAATCATCATAATATTATCTAGTACCGTACACAAGCAGTTTATAAAGCGGTGAGGTTTGATGTGGTTTTAATAGGTAAAGTACAATTTGTTTTGTATCAGTTCAAAGTATCACCTTCACGAACAAAGTGTAATTATCCAAGTAATTCCATCGCTGAACCATCCAATCCAGTAGTGATGATAGCCTCATAAGCGACCAGCCATAGAGTAAAAGGCCTCAGTATAACCTTGAACTTCACATTCATACTTCGTCACGTTTCTCAAGCTTGTGGTGTTTCTGAAGCATGCTGCGTTTAAGGTAATGTTCAAACATGGCTACAAATTCTTTGACAGTTACGGCCCTTTTTAGGGTTCCGTACCCAAAAGTAAAATCGGGACCCTATTACTAAGACTTCGCTGTCTGTCCGTCTGTCCGTCTATCCGTCGCTCTGTCACCAGGCTGTATCTCAAGAGCCGCAATAGCTAGACAAATAAAATTTTCACAAATTGTGTATTTCTGTTACCGCAATAACAACAAATACTAAAAACAAAATAAAATAAATATTTAAGGGGGGCTCCCATACAACAAACCCGTTTTTTTGGCTTTTTTGGTACGGAACCCTTCGTGTGCGAGTCCAACTCGCACTTGGCTGGTTATTCACGTTTAAATACAGCTTTGCTGTATCTTCCGCTTTGGACCGCATTGATTTTAATGTAATAACGGAGCTATATTGTAATGCCCTAGCAGGGCTCATTTGAGGACAACATTATTATTAATTATTTAAGACCTTATTGTAAACCGAATGAAATCACAATAAATGATTATGATTATGATTATGACACCTACATATTGACTGGCGATGAAATAAACCTAATCTGTAGGTTTTCTATTAGAGAAGTATTTAAATATATCTACGTTAGCAGTAGAATAACCTATTTAAAAGGAATAAAATATCTTACAAAAAGCATGAAATTACCTATGCATTTTTGTCAGTAATTTTTTTTGTAGATCGGTTACCCTTATTTGTATACTAGCTGTTTCCCGCGACTTCGTCCGCGTCAATTTCTGTTATTATGATCGCGATTATTTTTGCACCATTTTTCACTGATGCTTCGCTTCTATTGGTCACAGCGTGATGTTATATAGCCTTAAGCCTTCCTCGATAAATGGACTATCCAAAACAAAAATAATTTTTCAATTCGAACCAGTACTTCTTGAGATTAGCGCGATCAAAGAAACAAACTCTTCAGCTTTATAATATTAGTATAGATTTGTGCAGTTGACATAATTTTTAGAATTTTAATGAAACTTTTGCTAAACTAATTATGATAAATGATGTAAAATAAACTCAAGCGTCCTTTGGGGTTATTTATTGGCGCCTTCGCTGCGCTCCGGCGAAACGCCTCGGGGATTTTCTTATATCGATTTTGACAAGATACTAATAATTGCATTAATGGAAGGACGGGCGGTGTTTTTGGCAAGTACATGGTGCTTGGTTACTTGGTGTGAATACAACGTGTTCCTTTTGGTATCCCATAACTCTAAGGTTATGTTCTATAGGCAAACATAATATAAAACGCCCTAGAACATGTCGTTCAAAAATCAATAGTTTCGAATATAACATCAATTTTAGTTAAATTTGTTAACAAAATGTAAACAGGCGAATCCGTAGTTTTGCGAGACGTTGGCAAACTTACACTAAAGTGTAGTAGTTAAGTAGCGGGAGAACGTAACTTGTAAAAAACATTGACGTGTGTGGGTGTTTCATTGATAAGTAGGTACGAGTAAATCGTTTTTATTCAAAAGTTCATTCAAAACAAGGTAAGGGTGTTTTACATAAACAGTCGTGACTTTTTAGAATTATTTTGTATGAGAAAATTTTACAAAAAAAATGATAATTGAAAAATAATTCATATGCAATTTCATTCTTTACCATGGTTTGTTTAATACCCTAGAGCAGGGATGGGGAAATAGCGGCCCGCGGGCCAAATCCGGCCCGCGATACACAATATTCAAATATTCGCGCTAAAAACTATTCGATCTAAGTTTCCCAATGTAATAAGACATACTCAGAGAATAATTTCTATGTTTGGGTTTTCATATATCTGTGAACAAGTATTTTCTACAATGAATGTTCTCAAAAACAAATGACGAACACAGGGCCCCAGTTCTGCTAATTTACAAATGGCTCAATGGAATCGCAATGGCATCGCAATCGTATATTTCGACATTACTACCATATTAAATGTGTCAAAATATACAATTGCGATACCATTGCGATTCTATTGAGCCATTTGTAAATTAGCGGAATTGGAGGCCAGGATGTCTGTCACTCTGACCATCACCTCGAGTGTGTTTAACGAGTTACTTCAAGTAGCTTAGAGCCTAATTTCGACGCTTTAATTAATGAACAGTCAAAATTTCATCTTTCACACTGACCTAGTACATCAAAACAATAAATGCATTATATGTACTCATATGATTTTTTTTTTGTTACTTGTAGAATAAATAAATGCTCCTTGGCCCGCAGAAATGTTGTAATTATTGTATATGGCCCATCTTTAAATCTATTACCCCATCCCTGCCCTAGAGTTATGGGATATCAAGACGAACACGTTGTATATGTAGTAGTAGTATAAATGTATGAATTATAAATTGGATAACATAAGAAGCAAATCGTTGGTTCAGCACAACTAGAAGGCTTTTTAATTTTTTCAGTGTTTTACAGTCGACTTGCGTGATATGCGAGGGAAAAGACGTACTGCTCATGTTTTTGCTGTGGTGATGCCCTAACATCTGCCTATAGAACGACTATTGTTTACTAAATTAATTGTCTACCCAGCCTAGCTGTGCGGGCGAACATTTTGTGTGTTTAGCCGACAACACCGCTATTATCTGAGATCCAATTTCGGCGTCTTTTACACAATAACTACAATAATAACTTAGCTGTCTGTAAGATAGTGTACAGGTGGTTGTTTAATCAGTATTTATGATATGGGAGATACTTTTGTTCAAAAGCAATTGTAGCCAACATTAAACCTTAAATGATAAATAATGTTACAAGACGAAATCACCCTTTGTTAACATACGATTAATATAACGAAATCAAAAATTAGGTACCTATAAGTATTTTGCAAATTTTGCTTTAAGTTCGATACTTAATTCCTCAAAAACTGCTTCTAGTAATTTGATGTTAAAAAACTAAAAACACCATCAGTGATAAAATAAAAGTCTTCACCAAATGAGCTCCCACTGAACATTTGGTAGCTCTTCTACCTTAGTTGGAGTCTAATATTGACGTAAGGCTGAATTTGAAAGAAAGAAAGAAAAAAAGAAATATTGATTTGACACAACAAACACAATCACTAACATTTAAGATGAAGGAAATAAGTGCTAAAAAGGTTCCCGCTCTGCATTAGCCGTGACAGCTAGAGGGTTATCACGACGCTGGTTTTCAGCGGGAACCCTGATGTTGGGAGCGTGAGTGAGACAGGCGAATAGACCCACCAGGCCACTACCCAATTCCTCAGCCAACCTCGGAACCTATACGAGTGAGTAAAAGTTCCGAAGGCTGTACGAAGAAATCCGGCAGCTGCAGCTCCCGATGAGTCGACATGCCAATGCCGGCGTTAATCGGTATCCAAAATTTAAATAAATAAGTTACAATGCCAATTATAACAACAACAACAGAATTTGTATTACGATAAGTGTACTACATGACATTAGGTACTTATATTTAAACATTCACTGTTCGATGTCTTTTTTTTATGCGACTTTGTATCTCACAGAACACGGAAAAAGGTTAGAAAGGCAATGTAGGCGGGGCAGGCCCGCCACAGAGGTTATGAGCAAATGCTCATACTTCTGCCCAAACATAATTGTAAGTGAGCGCTGTGATTGGTTTCTTTTGACCGAGCAATAGGGTCGCGCGACGTCAAAAGAATTCGCTTGATTGGCGTTATTTGAACTCGTTAATGTGTGCAAAAGCTTGTGTTTATTATTTGCACAAGTAGTAGTGGAGCAGAAACAGCGACATCAGTACTCATACAAATGGCGCATGATAACCTTTCTAAGCTTTTTCCATCTTCTGTGGTGTATTTAGTTATAATATTTAATCGATGCGAGGAACATTTTTAAATGCAAAATGATAATATCATTACTTTTTATATGCATATTGCATGTATTGGCTATTGTCTATAGCACTATTTACCCAATATCTAGATACTCTCGATTATACATCATCGTAGTTACATAATAAAACAGAATAGGATATACTCTCTATGTGTTATATACATCATCGTTGTTAAGCTCTACATAATAAAACAGAATATGATATTATACTCTCTATGTGTTTTATACATCATCGTTGTTAAGCTCTACATAATAAAACAGAATATGATATACTCTCTATGTGTTATATACATCATCGTTGTTAAGCTCTACATAATAAAACAGAATATGATATTATACTCTCTATGTGTTTTATACATCATCGTTGTTAAGCTCTACATAATAAAACAGAATATGATATACTCTCTATGTGTTTTATACATCATCGTAGTTAAGCTGTACTCGGTTTAATAAAACAAAATAATAATATGACAAATATTCCCATACAACAAACATGTATTTTGCCGTTCTTTCCACGATATTATTCAAAAATGAATAATTAAATTAATGCACGGAATGCTTCATGGTAAAGTTTTCAAGTCGATTCTTACAACACCCATGGATGGCGTAATGCTATTTTGTGCTTTAGGTATGTGCCGATGTCAATCGAACTACACGGCACAATATGGAATCGAATAGTGAACAACTTTTTTCCTATTTAAATTTATTAGGATCTGTGTTCCCATTACCCTATCTATGGTAGGGGATTGAAATACTGAAAATATAAGTAAAATTTCTACTATGTATTTTTTTGTAAGTTTCTGAATTTGTGTTAAGTTTCAATCAAATAATTAAAAATTATCATTATATAAATTTCATAATGTTCGTCGGTTTTTTGTAAGGTTACTATAGTCCATAAAATATAGCTTGATTAGAATGACACCTGTCAAACTGAGGTGACTAGTGATGGGACTGACTCGACTGATCAAACGAAAAAAAAACAGATAAGGCATATAAAATAAAATGAAAATCAGATATACAGGATGAAATTTTATGTACTTTCGGAATTTTTTATAGGAGTTAAATATCGTGTTTAGAGCCCATTTCCGAAATAAAAAATGTAGGTCAAGTTTTGACCTTGAAATATTTTTCGAAAAAAAATTTCTAATTAAAAGTGGTCGTCCTACAACCTTGAACGTAAACATTGCATTGTAAAACGAATTCGTTTTAAACACTTGAGTACTTTATTTATCTTACCTCTTTTAATCCTCTCCTAGCTCCCTTAAGTAATCCATTCCTACTTATGTAGTAAAACTTTTGCCGAATTCATAATAAAATTGAAACACGCACATTTTAGGTTAACAACATGTAGGAATCACCAAACTTGTCTTTCGAGTTACACTCTTGGCTTGGTATTTGCCCATAAGCTTTCTCAAACTCTCATTAAATGTTTTTCACGTATTCACTATTAAAACTATGATTAAAACCCACATTAATTATTTTGTATTCAGAACAACAATGATGCAAGAACTTAATATCACAAAATGCAGCCATCTGACCTGTCAATTCTTTACAGTCCTTGTTGTTTTTCGATCCTTTCGGAACCGGCTAAGGTCTGAGACTATGCTGCCATGTCATTAGTGTGAATTTAATCATTCTTAATTATAAAATATCATAAACACTTACTTAAACTGGTTTGGTTGGTTACTGGTTGAAACTATTAATTAATTAAAAGAAAAGAAACATTAACAGTATTTTAAAAACTGTTCGAAATGCAGACCGTTTCTCTCCAAACATAATCTTGCACGTTTTTGAATATTTTCTTTAAGTTTGTTGAGAACTACATTTTCATTTTTCACTTCATTAAAAGCTAACACTATCTGAGCTTTTAATGCCTCGAGGCTTTGGGCTTCTTCTACATACACGCGTCGCTTTATCTCACCCCACAAAAAGAAGTCGCAGCGTGTCAGATCAGGTGATCGCGGCGGCCACGCGACGGGACCCCCGCGACCGATCCAGCGGTCACCGTATTCAGAACTTAAATAGTCTCGTACGGAGGCGGCGTAATGCGGGGGGTGCACCATCATGTTGGTAATAAAAATCACGATAGTTCAATAAAGGCACATCGTCCATAAAGTTCGCCACAACATTAGTCAACATATCCAGATAGGTACCACCGGTCAGTCTACCCTCGATGAAATACGGCCCCAATCGAACCTCGATCGATTGATTTAGTAAATAATGAAATGACCAAAGTCATATCAAACTGAAATGACGTTACTACAATGTGGTTAAGTACTTTTTTAGTAATCGATCGTACAGCAAATAAGACCCTAAGAAAAGTACTCGATACGTGAAAGGATCGAAACTTTAGTCTTGCTTTAGTAAGTACGATTCTAAAGTAAGTATAACAAAAATAATCTTACGAATTTTACGTATGCAAAATTTGGAAGGTATGTTTATGCATTATTGTCTGCACGTTACTAATGACGTCTGACCGGTTTGAAGTATTTAAAAAAAAAAAAACTGAAATAGCCAAGCACAAATAACATTAATCGCATAAATGCAAGAAGTCCAAGATGCGAAACGCTTAATGAAAAAATATTGAATAAATGACACAATAATGAACAAGCTAGTGATTGATTACTAGTGAAGAAGGAAAGAATAAGACGGTTGAAGTGAATGTACGATTTTGCACTGTTTATAATTCAATGTCAATTTGCAATGCCATAAAAAAGAGCAATGTGCTAAATTTAAAGTGTGTTTTTTTAATTTATTCGATACAATACCTTTCAAAAAGTACTCACTGAGTCAAAGTATCGTATAAATCACCCATAAATTTCGATAAGTTAGGTTAGTTTAGGGTTAGGTTAGGTTAAGTTATTAAGTGTAAGTAAGTGTTTATGATATTTTATGTATTTGTTAAGAATGATCGAATTCGCACTAATGCCATGGCAGCATGCGGTCTCAGACCTTAGCTGCCTGGTTCTGAAAGGAGCAATAAACAAACAAAAAACGCAGCTGTCAGTCTAATTTATTGCAAGTGCTTAATTATTTTAGTTTATTCATAGTTTTAATTATTATGGTATCGTGAATGTGAAAAACATTTAATGTGAGTTTATGTGCAAATACCAAGCCAACAGGGTAACTTGTTAAATTCAATTATGGTGATTTCTTCATGTTGCGAACCCAAATGTGCGTGTTTTCGATGTATTGTGTTGTTCAATGTATTGTGAATTCGGTAAAAGGTAAACTACATAGAATTGCCTATGGAGCTAGGAGAGGATTAAAAGATGTAAGAGAAATAAGTAACTCAAGTCTTCGTTTTAAAATGAACACTTGTAGGTTATGGTAATGTTTTTGTTTTTCATACTGTTCCATACTGTATTTGTAATTGTTTTTGTTGTGGTTTCTAATAAAGTTAAGTTAGTTTTAGTTTGTTCAATGAACATTCATTAGCTGATTGGAGCCTTTTGCTTTTTACGATCCTAAGCCTCTCAAAAGTCAACAACAAGAATAGTTTCGTAATGAATTTAATGAATGCATGAATGAATGAATGAATGAGATGCGCACGGTGTAAAAAGTGTGTTGCGAGGAGGCCATAACCAACATTTTAGATTTTTCGCGGACTTTTTCTAGGTGCTTTTTCTTGACATTTTTGTACTGGGCTATACCAAAAGAAAAAATACGTCATTTGTTTTTTGTCTCGTAGATTGATATATTAAAATTTGGAAAGGGGTTAAAATTTCACCCTGTATTAAGATTTAACAGTAATTCAGTGTCGTGATCATTATGAGAATAATTGTAACAATCATGAAAATCAATTAGAATTTTTTTAACGTTAAAAGAATCTAATAAATTTGAAAATTTTTCATCAACTATTAATATTTGTAATTTGATGTTCTAAGCATCAACCAATGATCATTAAATCATTTGAAACATTTATGTTACATTACTTCGATTTTGAAATACTGTTATTAGTCTGTCGATTTCGATTTGTCGATTTTACCTCATCACTAGCGATTATGAAAAATGACGTAACCTTGTAAAGACGTCTTTTCAAGTTAGGTGTAATTTTTGTGACTGGATTATTTAAATGATTTTAACTTTAAATATATTTTTTATATTATTAAATTGATATACGTAAGTACAGCAATGTATAAAAAAAAAAACTTAACATGCCAGTTACGTATATTTTTTCGTGTGCAAATGTGTTTCACTTGTGTGACGCTGGTACAAAGTTACGCCGTCTCTTTCAGTGAGAACTGTCATTCTAATCAAGCTATATTTTAAGGACTATAGCTGTTCCCGCGAACTTCGTATCGCCTTAAATAATATAACTTGATTTTGACGTCTTAAATGTCATTGTTCTCAAATATGGCGTTTACCTTACAACGCCCAGGGGTTGAAAACGGTAAAGGTATAAGGGTATGGTACCGGTATAAAATTACGATACAATTTTGATTTAAAGGTAGAACCAAAACGGTTTATAATTACGGTTGTGATACAGCTAAAAATGGTACCATAACTGAAATCTTTTCGGTACCGAAAAAATTAGGGAGCGAATGCGGCGGGGCAACCGGGGCAAGCCAGGGCGGGGACTTCTGGCGTCGTCGTTACCGATCGTGTCGAGACTTGCTTGAACGGTGTTAGATAGTAGAAGTGTATTTGCGCGATTTTCATGCTACATTTATTTTCACTATTGCATTATTAACGTATTGTTTGTTAGTTTGATTATCGTGCCATCTTTAAAAATCCACAAGTAGGGAATGCATTCCGGATTGTTCGAAATTAAAAAAAGCCGAATAATCCGAATTTTCAAGGCATTTTGTAGATCCGGATTTTTATATTGAAGGTTACGTTCAATGAGCATGTACTACCGGAGCCGATAGCGGTACACGGCGCCGTCCTCGAAGTTGTTCAAAAATATGTGTACCTTGGGTAGAAATTGCAGTTAGGTAGAAACAACTTTGAGGATGAGGTGAACAGTAGAATTCAGTTGACTTGGGCAGAATTTGGGAAACTACGTCGATTCTTCTCATCATCGATCCCACAATGCGTCAAGTCGAAAGCCTTCAATCAGTGCCTTGTCGTAGCAGTAAACAAGGAATACACAAAACCACTACAGTACAACGTATTTAATATAGTTATTAATATACTAGTTAAGCATAAATTAATTAGCCATGAAAAGAAATGGGGCTACCGGTTTAAAATCAACAACAAGTACACTGAGTCAATATTAGCCTTTGCTGACGACCTCAAATAGTTTCCCAAATAGTGTCAGGAATTATTAAATGAGGTTGATGAGTTTTGTACGTGGACGTGCGGACTGAGGGCAAAACCAAGTCAATGTCATTGTTTATGTCTGGGTAGAATAAATACCAAGTATACTTCTTATGATCCGATACTCTCTATAAGCGGCCAAAAGTTGCCACTGTTGCAGAAGCAGTGCCTTTTAAATTTCTCGGTAGAAGATAGACTACAAAGGACGCAAACCATCATTAGGTGGTTGACCAAAATTTCATGAATGACCTCAACAAGGTACACCAACTGCCAATCAATAATATTAAAAAAGCGTGGATATACGACAACTATCTCACATCGCGTCTCACTTGGCCTTTCCTAGTATATGATATCGGTAAAACCCTCTTGGCAAAGCTAGATGCTAATGTCATAAAGATATTGAAGTCATGGTTTGGTCTAGCACATTCGGCTGATCCCTCTACTCTATTTAGGGATCACAATAGTTTTGGGCTGAAATTTAAGAAACCATCCGAACTTTAAAAACATCTCAGAGTTAATTGTATCCCTCCCGAAAGACAACAAGGCCACAGAACTTGAATCAAGACTGCAATTCCACAAAAAATTTATGGCAGGTGCACAATCAAATAGAGCTGGGTTAGGTACGACAAAGAAGAAAGAAGACCGAGACATAGTAAAAAACTTTCTACGACAAGATGAAATTGACAGCTACAAAGTGCACGCTATGAATTTAGAAATGCAAAACGAGTGGATAACTATTGGTGAGTTATCCCGTTAGCTATGAAGTGGCGCATCTTGCTGTATGGTTGATCTCCTGCTTTATTAAAATTTTATCTGAATGCCTTCCAAATGACCCTCCCTGACCAGAGTAACTTAGTAAGGTGGGGAAAAGCCTCTGAAAAATGTTGTTATACTTGTGGAGAGGAGATATGAACAGCAAGACACCTATTGGTGGGATGCAAGGTGCTCTTGAATAGGGGTCACTACTCACATCGCCATGACAGAGTACTTAAAATCATACGTGAAGCTATAAGCCTTTCAGTGGCTAGGGCCTAAAATGATTGACCACAAACAAAAGACAAATTAACTTTATTAAAGAAGGCTCCACTGGAAATTCTAAGAACAAGCCTTACGCAATCCTGGGTACAGCACCTGACTGGACCATTTTAATGGATACGTATAAAAAGCACTATAAAATCCCAGAAGATGTGTGTGTTTCATCATCCAGACCGGACATTTTTCTTTTTTCTGGAGCTACAAAACGGATCGTACTTGTAGAGCTTACCGTGCCGTGGGAAACTAACATACCTAAAGACCACGCAATGAAAGAAAACCAAATTATTATGATCTCCTAAATTAATTAACTAAAAACGGTTGTCGGTTATATAGTTAGTCTATATGCAGTAGAAGTAGGAGCAAGAGGTATACCAGCAAAATCTCTCTATAACCTGTTGAAAGATCTTGGCCTGGCCAGAACTGCAGTAAGTTCTATACTAGAGCGAGTGTCTAAAGCTGCATTAGCAGGTTCGTACCAGATTTGGCTGGGCAGGGAGAGAAACACAAGTAGTGAAGGTGAGTGTTGATGTAGGTCGGAAAGGGGCCCCTTAAACCTACACCCGTGTCACAAGTCCCGGAAACTACTCGGAGTTTATCTTTCTGCCACACGATGGACCCGGGTGCCGGGTGAATCCATGGAACGCTAAGAAGTTGTCTCTCTGTTCGTTCTTAATAAAACACTGACATTTATCCGCGTAATTTTATTAAAAGTATTAGTTCTACATCATAGTTTTTAAATTGTGAATGAAATCCGAAAAAAACGGATTTCAATATAAAAATCCGGATCTACAAAATGCCTTGAAAATTCAGATTAATCGGCTTTTTTGAATTTCAAACAATCCGGATTGCATTCCCTACTATCAACTGCCTAATTGATTTATTTGATATAACATAACAAAGACAATAAGGAGAATATAATTTGTAATTTTTTACCCGATTGGACCAATCGCGCCCAAACGACACAACACGTCTTGTCAAAATAGATTCATAAACACACAGGGCACACAATCCCAATAACCTGCGTGGCACGAACGGCAGGAATTTTTTTGTTCAAATTGATGGGGCCCACACGGGGCGGCGCCCTCGGTATAATTCAATGAAAACCTTTATTTCATAATTTCAATATTTAAAAAAATAATGATACCGCAATATTACAATACCAAAATTGTACAGGTACCGTTTCTTTCAGGTATAGTAATTTAAAAGTACCATCATTCTAAGGTATCGAAATTTAAAGGTATGACGTCATACCGTTAACCGATTTAACCTTTTTTTTTCGGTTATTCAATCCCTGACAACGCCATCTGTTAGAATCGTATTGAACTCACAGTTTGTTAAATATAAACAAATTATTGAAATAAAATAATATTGCGACTATAAATTGAGATGTAAGCTATCCTATCTTTCAAGTTGGATCAAACTGCACACGGTGTGCAAATTTGATTAAAATCGGTTAAGTAATTTAGGGGTCCATCGCGGACAAACAACGTGACACGTAATTTATCCAAAGAATTTATATATATTAAGAAGAAGAAGATACGAGAGATATGATTAAGATAAGCTATTAATGGTTCATTATTTTAGATTTACCGTATTACACCATTACCAAAATCACAATTCACTAACCACTTTTATAGTTCATATTTTCGTTTCCTTAATAATATAGCCTGAAGTATTTAAAAATCAGTTTTAATTATAAATGATTTATACTTACTGATAAGAATGTCACTGTCAATTAAGGTTCCTCAAATTATATTAGAGTTTGGCTCATGGTCTCCGAGGGGATGGAAATTAATAATGATTTAAAAGGTTCCACAAGGTCTTGATGGTACTGCGTGCAGAAATAATTGCGAAATAGAATATTTGTGTGTTAGTTTTTTATATTTTCTTGAAACAATAACCTACATTAGCAAGAAAGTAATATATTATTGTCTAGTATAATCTGCGAAGAAGCAATATGTTATGCGATTGTAATATTTATGGCTGGCTAGGAAAGAATTTACGAAAATATGAACCAACGAGCAAGATGAAAGGAGTAAGTAATTTTGACGTCATTTGGGCACAGATACATATTTTTGTAGCTGCTAGCATTTATGCGGTATATAAAACAAGATACTCAATCAACGTCAATTATAAAAGTGTCCTAACTAAAATTGCACCCATTTGTGATATAAGGGTGTACTTTTAGTACATCCTATAGTACATCAATTTAATAGTATAGTAACATGACATTTAAATATTCATACTATTGAATGCCGACATAATTTCTTCTTCTTCTTCTTTTTTATGGCCACGAACTTGCGTTTTCCGCAGTGGGTATACTGTTCGGCCAGTATCACGTGTGCAGCTGTTACACGCGACATAATTTTGCTGGTTTAAAGATGACACTGACATAAAGTCAATGTCAATCATTTAATCGAGGACATATAGGTAATATCGGACTGAGTAAAGATACATTACGAAATAAATAAATAAACAAATATTTTCAGACATGCTACACTGGGCCACACAGAGCCATCTAGTCCCAAATTAATCCACTATTAAGTAGCTTGTCGTATGGGATACGAGACAACCGATAAACTTACTTAAATATATTTTTTTTGATAAAAATATATACTCATAATACCTACATAGAAAACATCCAGACCAGTACAAACAGACATGTTCATGCACACAAATATTTGTACTGTACGGGGATAGAACCCGCGAAGCTTGGCTCAGAAGCAGCGTTTACTACCACTGATCCAAATGGTCGTCAAATACTGTAAGAATGTATGTACTCAATCAGCGACCGAGAAACGTCCTCACCAAATGAGCGCTAATAGAACGTGTCGCGTCGGTTCAATTAAGTCGCATTCGACCTATGTCATGTACGTAAGGGTGAATTTCCATTAGCGCGGTATTAAACATGATAACAGCCACATAGATTTAAACGGGTTTTTTTTTAGTGGTCTGTGTTTGTTTTATTTTTTGTCTATGTGTCAACTCTGTTTATTTACTCCAAGGAATTTCTGTTCCTTAATTTACTCTTATTGATGACATTCGCTTTTCAAATTGAAATGAAAAGAACTTTGAAAATGTAAAGTTAAATCACATGAATAATATTTACTCATGTGGTTAAATCGTACGTAACGAATAAAATAGATGATCAGTTTTTAACGTGTTGACATCACAATAGATGACTTGTTTTTTTTTATATGCCACCTTAGAATAATAACGCTTATTCTAAGTATGCCACCCTCCTGATAGGAGACATATTCTTCATTATAAAAACTCTCACGTATTGTGAACCAAGCTTTTGCTAGATTAACTGCCGTAAAAATATGAAAAGAAAATACAAGACATGGTAAGGGCTAGTTTTTAGTGAAAACTTTACGATTACGACAAACGTGACTAGAACTATAAGTTCTGGTCTAATAATTGTCAAGGTCAAACTTACAATTTCTTCCACACAAATATATTAATTACATAAACATGTATGAAGTATTTTTGAAGTGAAACTTCAAAAATACTTCATACATTCTTTATCGGCGTTGGAAAAAATTTACCGTCACAAAAAAGTTTTCGGACCGTCACGAAAAAGTTTTCGGTTGCGCGTCACAGCGTCACATTTTTCGGTTACGCGCCATCTTTTTCTTGCCCCTACCACGGTTGGTTCAGACGATAGCAAAAAGGTAAAGTGAAATAATATTTAACCACTTTATCCAATTTAACCAATTTAACCAATTTAACCAATTTAACCAATTTAACCAATTTAACCAATTTAACCAATTTAACCAATTTAACCAATTCAACCAATTCAAGCAATTCAACCAATTGAACCAATTTAACCAATTTAACCAATTTAACCAATTTAACCAATTTAACCAATTTAACCAATTTAACCGATTTAACCGATTCAACCTATTTAACCTATTTAACCAATTTAACCAATTTCTGGAAAGTTGCATGTAGATCATTTTTCGAAAAATAAGGCCATAAAGAAGTTTCAGTTCTTACGTGTGTACACTAGTACACGCACAACTTTTTTTTTTTACATAGTAATACAGGATGGCTTTTTCATCACCTTCAAAAATGTTATAGGCGTTTAAGTATCGTAACTGAACCCTTCTAAGAAGTAAAACGTGTAGGTCAAGTTTTCACCCAAAAATTATTTTTCATAACATACGAGTAGTTTTCAATTTTTACGGTCCTAAGCCCGTGAAAGTATAAAAGGAAAATCAACAACTTATGCATCTTAACGAAAAAAAGTTTGGTAAGGAGGCCGTATCAAAATGATTCTAATTTGAATACCTATTTATTTAAAGCATGTATTTTGGAAATCAGAAACAACAAAGGTACCACAAACACCCAGTGGGTCTAGCACAAAAAACTATCGAATTCGAATCGTTTGCGTGTTCGTATCGCCATCAAAATATTTAGTATGAAAACTTAAACAGCGCTCGCGCGGTCAAAACGAGAACTACAAAACAAAGCACGAACTTTGTGTTGTTTGCTTTCGATACGCAAACGATTCGAAGTCGATAGTTTTTTGTGCTAAACCCACAGACCCGAGAAAATGTAGAAAAATACTTTTTTTCTACATTGACCCGTCTGGGAATCGAACCCGGGACCTCGGAGCAGGCGACACCTTGAAAACCGGTGTGTACGCCACTCCGCCACTCCGCCACGGAGGTCGTCAAATATATTATAGGCTGTTACTGCTACTGTTATGTTGGTACTTAATCAAATAGAATAACACCATCCCTGCAGAGCAGCTCGTTTTAAGGATGTAATAAGAGCTGACAAAAAAAAACACTTTAAACTATCGGAAGAAGACCGGATAGCATAGATACTCACATTAACCAAACTACAATAACCAAACCACAAGGGTGATTGGTGACCTCCTTTTGGAAGCCTATGTTCATCAACGGATTGATGTAAGTTACGATTTGCCTTACAAGTAAGTTCAGACATCGTATAAGCCATTTAAGACATAATAATATGATTTACGTTTCAAAATATTTCAAAAGAACCTCCAAGTAAGTTATTTGAGTTTGCATAGTACATACATACTTGTATTCACATGTTGAATTAATTAGCCAAACAACTATTGCAACCCAAAACAAGTTACAGCAACAGACCACTTCAACATCACTTCAGTAAACAACGACAAATTCTGTTTTAATTACTAATTAAGCTAAGTTTGAAACTCTGTAATCCATTGTATCGTAAGGTCTGAGTGCGTCAGACGTGAAGTGTTTTCAGTTGATGGCCGAACAGCTAAGTACTTTTTAGGTACTTTCCAGTGAGTAAACATGAAAACCAGGGGTAGGAAGTTAGGATTACTTTCTCTACAACAGTCCATCTATATTTTCCTCTAGTATTATTATACTCTTTGTTGGCTCTTTGACTCTAGCATTTTTTATCGGTCAGAAATGGGGCTTTCTGACCGATAAAAAATGCTAAAGTTCTAATGTGACCACTTAGAACATGGATATGTCACCGTGAAATTGTGAGATCTGTCAGTCTACAAAACAACTCGTCAGATTATAAACTAACGGTGGGTTAGGTTAGGTTGGATTGTAATCCATCGACGTTCAATTATGAACTGACGAAGTTTATAATTTTACGGTGACAGATATATTAGGAATTTACCTATGAAATTGGCGGTAAAAAGAAAGTTTAACAATGTTCTTTATAGCTGAAGTCCGGTGCCTAAGTATAATTTACGATTTACGATGTTATACTTCTAACGCGTTGTTTGAAGATTTGTGAGTCTCTTCATCATTGTGTTTGTAGTTTGTGATCACAAACCCGAGATCTTGGCTCGGTACTAAAACCACTAGCCCAACGGGGCGTTAGAAATTGTAAATTTAAAAAAAATGCGGATTGGCTAATTGTTTTGATGCTAACGTTAAAAGCTCCTGATATAGCTGTAGCTTGATAATATCCTGCTAACACTATCGCCATTAATTTTATTTTTCTTTGTGTTCCCTGTAGTTTTGGGTGACAACGAGGTTCATTTATTAAAATCAATATACCCGTGCCCAAAACGTGCAACCAATAAAGATTCGTGCGTTCGTTTGTAGTGTAAACAAAGTGTATTTTCTATTACTAGTGTTGCTTTATTACCTTGAATAAACATTATATACCTAACCTTGAAATATGCTTTTATACAGACCAAATAGTTTGTAATCGATTTTAGGTCCTCCCCAATCGCATGATAAAAAGCAATAAAAAATATTTCCTAAAATAATATTTGCCTAATCATGGTTTCGTTTCAATAAACATTTACCCAGTTATTTACTAGGTGATAGTGTTAAAACCTTCATAGTTTGAAGTTTAGGTTTAGTACTGGCTGGCAAGATATTTTTATATTTATGATATAACATTTTTTTTAGTTCTTCTAGTGTGATAATTAAAACCATAAAATATACTGCTGTATTAATTAAAATTCACCAGTGAATACATTGTAAATAATTTGTTTTGTATATGAGTTTATACTGAATTTATAAATTTTTATATAATGTTATAATTTATTTTATCAGAAAAGTATACCTAACTAAGCCAAACATAATGCTCAATCACATACAATAACCTATTACAACTTTGACTTAACTCTACTTTTATTAAAATTGAAGTGATTCGATAACTCGGTAACTCCATTTTATCAATTTAGATCTGCAATTATTACTACGGTTTTATTGATGCTTCGAAAGGCACATAAAGCTGCTGGTCCTGCCTTCTGTCGTAAAAAAAAGTCAACTTAGACCGATAATTTCTGTCACACATTTATTCTAAAAACATTTTTATCGGGAACATTACACTTTTTTCACAAATCAGTCATCAATTATAATAAATGATCACTTAAAAAAAAATTTTTTTTTTTACTTTATTGAGAAAACCAACAGCGTATATATACAATGTTAACATACATTAATTGATAGTAAATATGGCCAATAACAGTTTTCCCTTATCTTATCAATAGCACAAGTAAAGTATGGAAATGCTAACAATATCCACGCATTATCAAAGAACACACACAATACACAACAAAACAGAAATCAGCACGACAACCAACTCAATGTCATTTGAGACATGAAATTAATGTAGAACATATTAAATTGTTCTATTTATTTTTAATTTTTGATGTAATATAAATTTTATTTAACTTTATTCCTAATAAATGTTACTTTTTGTTATTTTTATTTTTATTATTTTATTTTTTGTTAATCTTTGTTATTTTTTTGTTACTGCACACACCTACACCCAAATCCAACAATGCACCTACTTCTCTTTTAAACTTGCGCTTAGTGTTCGAAAAGAGGTCAACACCTTTAAAACGCGCGTTATATTCACGTGGCAGACGCAACAAAACTGAATTATGAAGGAATTTCGAACGATGCCGCATAGTTTCCAATGGTGGGGTTTGACGGGTTCGGTATTTAGGCGTACGAATTGCGTACGAACGTGTTTTAATTCACTTTTTTTACATTAATTACATTTTTAAATTCTTGTGTGCCCAAGGGCCCTTGACTAGTTTAAGACGGCCCTGGCTGTTTGACAAACACGAACACCAGATTATACTTAAAGAATTAGTCAATATACTCGTAAGTTTCTGTGAGAGGAATTTCCCTTTTCTATAAAAAGCTGGCTCATACATAAAAAATATACACGACAAGTAGGAGCTATAACGTTACCTAACTATAATAGTCTGGTTTAACAATGTAGGTACTTATATAAAATTGCGGTGTTGTAGATAGTGGGTAACAGATACTTTACTTTGACATTAAAACCTTCATGGTGTAAGTTGTTGGTTATATGCCACCAACATTTGAGAGAAATATTTATATTAATACCTATTCTGCAATCGTTAAAGATGTAACAGTTTTATAAAATGTTTTTGATAGTGTTTTTTTAAGCAATTAATAGTTTCTGATGTAAATTTAAAATATATTTACACAGCCTATATTTAAACACGGCTAGTGTCTGAGCCGAACATCATCGGAGAAATAAAATCTTCCCGACTTCGCTGGCTAGGACATGTGGAGAGGATGGGAGAGGATCGAGCCGCAAAGAGAGCTTATCTTGGTCAACCTTCCGGACGCCGGCCGGTGGGACGCCCAAGATATCGCTGGAAGGATGAAGTCGCCAAAGACCTGAAAGAGCTAGAAGTGTCCGACTGGTCAGATTTGGCACAGAATAGAGAAGAATGGCGTACTTTAATGTCGGAGGCCAAGATCCACTTCGGGTCGCTGAGCCAGCGAAGTAAGTAGTAAGTAAGTATATTTAAACCCACAATAATATATACAACAGTAATAAAATTGCTTAAAGAATCACTCTTAGGAGGACTACTAAAGCTAAGTGCTGCTCTCGATTGATTTAATTTTATTACTTCTAAACAAAATCAATTCTCAAAAAATTAGAACAGTATCATTTTAGCAAATTACCTCTAGTATTTATTGGTACCCTTAAAAATATTTCATACTGTATCTTTAATACACAAACGTTTGTACTAATTTAGGGACAGTCCAAACTTCCGAGAGAGTTAAAACTGATCTTACCCGTCTAAAGTTGATATTACTATCGTGACTCCATTGCACTGTCAGTTCAAATTATTTATCAACTCATTCTATAGGGGATTAAGCGCTAACTTGGATTGCTTCGTTGCTTTATGATTACATTTTCTAGGTCTCCTGTTCACTGCCTAAGGATAGTATGACGGTAAGGCATTTTAGTGGCGCGGGACTTATGATCGGCGAACGGATACGAACGAAAGCGAGCAATGTTCGGATCCCGAGCGAGCGTCAATTTTTCAAGCATATTCTAATCGCTGTAAGCCAGCATTGTTTCATCAAATAAATGTTAGGAGTTTGCACCCTTAACACCTAAACATCTTTGCAGATGTTTAACAGTCGGTTAAGATGAAACAGCTATTTAAATACTTATATATAACTATACTTTTGAGTTTTGCATTACGATGGATTTAATCGCGAATATACCTTCTTTTCTTCACCTGACGTTCCGACCAGGTTTTAGAATTCTGTGTACTAACCTACTTTAACATCAGCATAAAACTTCTGTGCTAGATTTCGATTTTAAAATCTGTTTCTTTTTTCATCATTTGAGCGAGACATACGATTAGTTCTAGTATGAAGTAGTTCTTCCTCATTTTCGCCTGTTAAGAAGATACATAGGTAGATATTATTTCTTACTTGTGAGATAGAAAAATAAACATGAAGTATTGTCAATTACAATTACAAACACAACACTTTTCACATTCATATTATTATCTTCTCTTCTTAATCTTAATATATATAAATCTCGTATATGTATATAAATTACGTGTCACGTTGTTTGACCGCGATGGACTCCTAAACTACTAAACCGATTTTAATCAAATTTGCACACCATGTCCAGTTTGATCCAACTTGAAAGATAGGATAGCTTAATCAATTTATAGTCGCTATTTTTATTTAATCGCTAATTTTCTGTGTAACATGATGAGGTAAACGCCATATTTGATGCCAATGACATTGTGTGACGTCTTACATCAAAATCCAATTATATTATTCGGAGGCGATACGAAGTTCGCGGGGTCAGCTAGTATGTATGTATATGTCACCGTAAAATTGTGGGCTCTGTCAGTTTACAAACAACGCGTGAGATTATAAACTAACAGTGGGTTAGGTTAGGTTAGATTGTAATCCATCGACGTTCAATTATGAACTGACGAAGTTTACAATTTTACGGTGACATATAAAACAGTGATACCTATTTGTACAGTAAAGTTTTTGTTTTCAAACTCATTTTTATGTTCCATACTTTGCACCTTCCTTGTGGTAATTTTCGTTACTTAAGACTTCAGAAAATAAGACAAACTCAAACAAGTTAGAAACTTTGTCACAAGATACGAACGAACTCTTTATCAATCGACAAAGTTTATATCGCCCTGGGAATTATTTTAGCACCTATTTCAGGCATCTATACGGGGAAGGAAATAAAAGAAGGATATGTTCCAAAATAAGTTTTCTATGATACGTGCTTGTAGACTTTTTTTCCAGACACAATTAAAATGGGACAACTCCCCCCAAAAAGTCTACAAGCGTTTATGTAGGTAACTTTGATTCAAATTAAAAAAAGTTTGAATTTACTGCTACATTGGCCTTTTGAATTATTATGATTGAAACTCTTAAATTTAATTGCTAAGTTGCTAGTTAAGTAAAATAAAAAAAACCAAGGCCAATGAAGCATTAGAATGTACATTCTAATTTTTTGGGGACAAAGTTATCTGGTATGGCTAAAGTAAATGTAATTAAAGTAAATTATATTTTAGCTGACTCAAAGCAAAGAAGTTTGTTTAATATTCTTTGCTCAAAGTAAAATAACAGCCTCTTATAATCATCCCACAGCAGGGCAAAGGTCTCCATCATTGAACTTAAGAGGAAACACAAGGGCCGTTTTTCCATACAAACGTAGTCCCCTGTTTCCTCCCTGGATAATGCCAGTATAGCAATAATTTTTATTACAATAATCTGTGGCCACCATTGGCATGTTTCTGTGTTTTCCTTTTTTTCATAAATAAATTAATAAAACAGATATGAGCCTTCAAAAATCTAAAAAATTCGCCCGATTTTCCGCTATGTTCAAACATCCAGATAACAAATTTGGCGATATTTTAGAAAAAAAAGCAAAATATACGAACACGGCAAAGCCTTTCTTTAATTTTTAAGGAAAAAAGTATTTAAATCGGTCTAGTTTTGGAAAAGGAATCGGGCGACTATGAAACGTTGATTTTGTGTGCTTTTAGTAGGTATTTTCGGTCCAAGATGCAGTTGTCTCTATCACGCTCTGCGGGGAGGCGTTCGGGCACTGCGCGACAGCAATAGATTTTACAAATACCTATTTTTCAATTCTCTTGCCCTTAGTGTTTCCTCTTAAGTTCATCATATCAGCCGAACGACGCCCACTGCTGGTCATAGGCCTCCCCCAAGGATCTCCAACCCGATCGATTTTTTTGCGGTGTATTATTCATATCGGGGGGGGGGGGGGTTGCCATAATCGCCACGCTTGGCAGGCGGGTTGGCGATCGCAGTATGGCCTGCTGTTGTTAGGAGACGCTGCTGCCCATCTCCTGATGGCAGTTTTCCTCTGTTGGCTCTTACGACGCTCACGGGAAGAGGGGGGTGTTCTTTTTATGTGCCGGCACTACACGGCCTTCAAAAATCTAAAAAATTCGCCTGATTTTCCGCTATGTTCAAACATCCAGAAAACTAATTTGGCGATATTTTAGAAAAAAAGCAAAATATACCGGTATTTAAGCAACTAGACCAACGGGGCGTTAATTTAAGCTAACATAGTTTATTTTCCTTTTATAATCTTCTAAGGCTATTCTCATAAATTACCCCATAAATTTTGGCTACAGTTAGCATGTAAAATGTTATTAGTTTTTAGGGTTCCGTACCCAAAGGGTAAACCCTATTACTAAGACTTCTCTGTCTGTCCGTCTGTCCGTCTGCCTGTCACCAGGCTGTATCTCAAGACCCGCGATAGCTAGACAGTTGAAATTTTCACAAATTACGTATTTCTGCTGCCGCAATAACAACAAATACTAAAAACAACAAAATAAATATTTAAGTGGGGCTCCCATACAAAGAATGCTATTTTTATGTACCTACTGGAGTTTACCTAGTCAATGGTACGAAACCTTTCGTGCGCGAGTCAGACTTGCACTGGGCCGGTTATAAATAAATAATATAAATAAATAAAAATAAAAAATTTTTTACTTTACATTACATTTGTACTCAACATTGCTTATTCTCCTAAAGTAACTGGTTAAACACAGAAATCAATATCACATACTATTTAGTTTTTTCGAAGAAAACATATTTTTTAACAAAGATACATAATATAAATTGTGCAGCTCTCGTAATTCACAAAAGCGTGGGCTATGTGCCGAATTTCAGCCTTTATTTAAAGGCTCTGCTATTTTTATAAGCAGTTGATTGACGTTACCTAGTCTCGCTTTTCCCGCGTCTAAAAGATCAAAGCTTCGTTACGTATTCCTTAAGCTGCCAAAGCATCAATGGAACGAGTACAATTTAGTTATAAGCTAACTTGTATACTACAAAATTGAATAAGTTTGATAATCGATAGTTAAGCCAGCTAGTTCCGAATAGGGCGGCCATGATTTTGTATGAGATAACCCTGATTTCACGAAACTATGCCGAGGGAGGCTGCAGCTGGTCTAAAGACAAATAACACCACTCCTTACCATCTGCTGAGCTGAGCTGCATTAATGTTGCAAGAAGTGACTAGGGGAGTAGCACCGAAAAAAGACGCACAACAGTGTTAAATTTTTATCACCTGTAACCTAGCATAACTGCAATTACCAGCCCGCCTACCAAGCGTGAAGTTTATAGAAAAATTTTCCTTCTGTTCTTACAGGGACCTCAACAATGTAGCCTCTTTAGAAAAATTATAATACAAAAAAGAAGAAAATTTGCTTGATTTGTCATCTTCTAGAGTCGATGACGCGCTTTTCTAATGATTTTATAATTATTCTTTGTTTTTTATTAAATACTAAAAAAATCAACATTTATAAAATAAATACTACAACAGGAAACGAAATCAAGTCGATATCGTCAAGTTACAAGGAAAAATTTTCGGGTATTCCTCAGGGAAGCGTGCTAGGACCAATTTTATTTCTATTATATTAATGACATAATACAAGTGACTAATCATAAATGCATTCTGTTTGCATACGACATTTCTATAATTGTAACTTCTAATGACAAAACTAATGTACGAAATCACGAAGATGATATTAACAATACTATTGACAAAATTATCGGATGGCTAAATTCAAATTATTTAAAAATTAATCTTGAAAAATCTAAAGGAGATGTCCCAAATTGTATGGAGGCCAGGCCCAGAACCTGTACACCCCACCAAAAGATAGACCAATACTCCTACAAGATTTTGTTATTATCAAATTCTTTTAAATTGGCTTCGTTAAGTGGTTCAAATAAAGAGTTAAGTAAGAAAATAGCAATACAAAACAACAAAACCATCATGGCGGAAGATGACATTTTGATGACGTCTGTCAGTTTTGGTTTCATAATCGCGCATCTAGGAGTCGAGTGCGTGCCATCGCTTGCTGTAGTAACAACAAACATTATGAAAGTAATGTGTCGATCAATACCAAATCCAGAAATCGAAAATGAGGTCGTTATAATGAACTACATTTAAAACACGCCAAGCAGAACAAAAACTTGAAGTGATTGATTATGCCAAAGTGACAAGGGGTATCTGACAGCTACTGACATTTAAAGTTTTTTTAGATTGACGCCATCTTGGAATGCCTATGGAGTTTGATAAATTATTCGATCTTGTTTATTTTTGAACCACTAAATTATACGTTATATAAATTTATATGTATTTTTTCCTGAAACAGTAATTTTTTCTTGATTTTTGTAAATGGTGTACTATGTCTGGGCCTTTTATGGGACATCTCCTTTGTACAATTCAATAAATCTAAGCACAAGCAATACAATTTTACATTAAGTATCACAAAAATCACTGAAATAAATCACATATAATTTTTAGGCGTAACGTTAGATGAAAACTTAAACTGGAAAAAACACCTAGATAATGTTTGTGAAAGGATCAACAAATTTGTATATGCATTGAGACAAGTAAAAGACGTAACCGATAAGAAAACTGCCATCATGGCGTATCGTGCACACATAGAATCCATATTACATTACGGAATAATAATGTGGGGCAATAGCACGAACAAACACAGTGCATTTATTGCACAAAAAAGATGTGTCAGGGCTATATGTGGGATCCCACCCTGTGAGTCATGTAGGTCACTATTTAAAGCTCTTGGATTGTTACCACTGCCATCACTCTATATCCTCGAAGTGGCAGTGTTTGTTCACAAAAATCCAGAGCTATTCAAAAGAACAGCAAATAAGAAATTAAGACGCCCTATTTAGAATTTAAAAACAGACTATTTAGATGGTTAAGTGAGCAAAACTTTTATGATATAAAAGATTTTCTATGTGGCAAATGACATATAATTAATTAGCCATGGTTGATTTTGTGACTTTATTTAAATTTGCATGCAATTTTATATAGCAAAACATGTGATTCTCAAAAATTTTAACATCTTATATACCATGTTTTAATAAATAAACAATTTCTATTCTATTCTATTCTATTCTATAAAAATAAAAACAAAAAATTTGAAAAGCACGCGAATGACTAAGCACAGGAGAACTAAGATCACTCTAAAAGAAAAAAAAAGACGTGTGGCACTCGGAGACTGCCGCGGTAAAGCTATTGCATAGCATTTTTTATCAACTTATGCAATTATAAAACTAAAAAGTATAACTATGCAATAGCTTAATTTTATAATTTTAATTATTTTCTAATTTTGACTTTTGTAATTAAATTTTTCTGTTATTTTGGCAGATATGGTTACCATAGGCAACCATACTGTCAAAATCCTTATTTTCTTCTAAATTCTTTTAAATTTCGGAAATTCAAAATTGTTTGATCGTGCCTCGCCCCGCGTGTTAGGTTATTTTCGTTACGGAATTTCTGGATTCGGTATCCACGCTCAAGGCCCGCGATAGAAACTATGCAATAGCTTAAAAACATTTACTTCATTTCGGATTTGGGGATTTGTGGATATGGGAATTTCCAGCAGTGAATTTATATTATTTACAATGTATTTTTTTTTTACTCATTAGGTCTACCAACAACTGTTACATTAAGTGATAAATATTAATCAAATAAAGGTAAACACCACATACATAATTAAAAAGAGAAAAAATAGTAACCTAGTAAAACAAAACTAAAAATCCTTACAACAAAACCAAAAATCCTCACAACAAAATTTACTTAATAAACATTTTCAGAGAGTAAAAAGAGGGTCGGGCTGCTCGTATTCGTGTTATATACTGATTTTATAAATGCAATTAAATTGCTAAAATATCAAATAAAATGTCTGTATGCTGTTTAGGATAAAAGTATTGAACAGAGTTGCTAAAAAATTTACATTGCGCGAAGCAAGAAATAACAACGCCATCTAGGATCAGTTTTACAAACTAACATCTATTGACTATGCTTACCCTAAGAGAAAGGTTCAGTAACAACGAAGTCAATCCTCGTCCAATCCACGGAAACTAAATAGAAAAACCTTAAATTCGATTACCTTCGCAACTAGTTTAGGAGTTAGGAGTTAGAACGAGGAGTTGGTTGAGTTGACTAGTTGCCAAGTTTATCTGCGACAAACTTATGGACCTGAATTATTTGTCACAATACTGGTGGTTCCTGCTAGCCAATTCAGCTCGTTATGTAGGCACAATATATCCCTGAGATTGAGGAACATTAATAATGACAGTAGTGTTTACAGTTTACATAACTAAATTTATTCCTGTGAGAAAAAACAGTTTTACAATATTACTTTGCTAGAATGTTAGTATGTTTCATATTATTTCTATAAAAAAGTTGAGCGTCGATGTCGTCACCCTGCATCGCAACAACGCTCAATAACGCTCACAACTTCACACAACAGGACGTTAAATTTTTGCACAGGTAGGTGTTCCCGACACTATACAAAAAGTAGCTTGTCTGGAACTTCTTCACCTTACACAAGATAGTTTGGGTCCCGGCAAAAGACATATTAAATAATATTTTTTATCTCAGAAATCATGCTCTCTGTCAAAGGAAAGTTTCTTATTATATATAATAAATACCAAAAAAATTAAAATAGTCCAGTGGTACAGATGATGAATTGATGATATATAAAATTTAGTATGAAGATAGTTTATGACTCTGAAATGTAAATGGAATTATCTTTGACATGCGAAAGGAGTTGGTAAGGGAGATGGAAGTCTGTTTAGGTGATCAATATTTTATTATTTCAAACTATAGAATAATAAAACGTGTTTGCTAATAAGAAAATACTTTCATTTCTTTAAAATTTGATGATCGGTTATGATGTAGCTAAATGCGGACAGAGTCGCATGCGGGCTAGTTAAAGATAAACTTCGAACTAAGATCACAAACAGAAGCGAGGCAGTAAGTACAGATTTTTTAAAAATTATGAAAGTTAGTTTTTTTATTGGCTGTGTTTTATTGTATTTTCAACTTTCAGCCCACCTCGTAACAGCCAATATTCATTGTTTTTGATCTGTGTAGGAACTTTCAACATACCCTGTGGTCGAGCCGCAAAACTTTTGAGGGCTCATCAAATCGAATTAATTCATTCCAAAGTCATCCAACTGTATTGGCTACCTTTTGCGGTTTCAATAGTGCTTACATCTGTTAGAATGTTTTGCAGTTAACTTTAGGTACGGGGGGAATTTAAATTAATTTATCTCGTAGTCGGTTCCTTGTTTCTGAAGATCGTGGTCAGCTTCGGGTTTCAGGGTTGTATCTGAAGCGGATGATTTGCTTCCACCGGTTTCAGTCCAGCGTGTCTTTTACTATCGTCTAGAATCTTTTATTTCGTCGGTGAACGACATTACGACCTTGTGCCTTCGGTGTTTATAAATGCGATAGTAACTGTGTCTGTCTGTGTGTGTTTGATGACGATACAAGTTTTGATGAATCTTCATTTAACGCTATAATCTTATACTAATGAGGTGCTCCGACTCTACTGCTAGAAGACGAGCAACAGAATCTCTTCACCATTTGCCAAATTACGATCGCTTGACGCGTAGAGATGTTACCAAAATCCTCTTTTTAGAGGCCTAGGTTTAGCAGTAAACATAGACTTACCTACCCTTTAATGAATATACATGATGGCTTATAATCATTATGTTGTACTTAATGGCTTAAGGACTGTCAGACCACAGGATAGGATTTTGTAGCTTAAATAGTAACACGAGTGTCTTAATTGGAAATGCAAAACGGTCGAACGGTGTCTTCACGCCAGGATCCTCTACAATGTAGAGTCTACATAATGACTAACAGATGTTCAGAGGTTTTACAGGTAACAGGAATTTAAGAATAAGTTGTGAAGATGTTTTGAAACTATATTTTAAGCTTAAAATTACTGTTTAAAATTGAAAATACAATTTTTCGAAGTGTATTTTAAAATTTAAATTTACCATTATTACCATATTAAACAATTATTATACATCCAGCAGTATTAAGAGTTTAAGACAGTTATTATAATTACAAATATATTATAATGATATCTTTAGTTGGCCGTTATAACCAAAAACATTGATGAAACTCCGCTGGTTTATAAATTATAGCCTTGAATAAACACCTCAACAAAGACAATTGCTAGTTTAATAGTCACAGAAGTCAATTGGTCCTTCTGAGAATTAGGCATTTTGCGAATTCGGCATTCCGCTACTAAAAGAAAAAAAATCTAGGGTTTTATTTTTATGTGATAAATTATTTTCGATTGTTTATAAGTCACATATACTGGTGGGTTAGGTAATTGGTATTACAAGCAATTGTAAACACTTTCATATAAATAATATAGTGAAGTCAGAAATATGGGGTGCCCTTCGGTTCGCCTAAAATTTAAAGTCCTAATTTCATTTGGCCGAACCGTATTGGCCTAAACTTATAACGTATAATTATTGTCTAGTCTAACAGTTGTTTTCGCACTATTATAGTTTGGTCTAAAAATTGAAAACCCTAATTTCAGAATGTCTAATATTGAATGCACTAAAATGTATTCGTATCTTTTTTTTGGCATTACGCTTCGAATCGTGAGCTCTGTTTTTTTTTTTAATCGAAAAAGTTTAAGAAACGAATCGCTCACAAACCGACCCCAAGCAGTCTTGTCTGCCCTACCCCTAGAGTGTAATTCAAAAGCGCGTAGGCGCGGAGGGGCGAGGCGGCCCGCGGGCTGAGGAGCAGGAGGGTGTAAGCGAGGCGCCGCGGCTGAGGCTGGCTGGCGCAGCCAGCCAGAAAGCCGAAGCTGCGGTGGTGAGCGTAAGCCATCTGCGACGATTAGCACGCGTGGAACCGCTGGAGCCCCACAGCGCCGAAGCCGTCACGGAAGTCTGATTGTTTGGATGCATGCATTATTGCTTGTTTGCAAGCATGTTTGCTTGATTGCATTCATGCTTGTTTGTTTGCATGCATACTTGCTTGTTTGCATGCATGCTTGCTTGTTTGCATCCATGCTTGCTTGTTTGCATGCATGCATGCTTGCTTGTTTGCATGCATGCATGCTTGCTTCCTTGCTTGCCTGCTTGTTTGCATGCATGCGTGCCTGCTTGCTTACTTGCTTGCATGCATGCTTACTTCTTTGCAAGCATGCATGTATGCATGGCTATTTCAAATATTGATATTTTTTTTAACCAGCTGCAAATAAAAATTTGGAACTGTTAATGGTAGGTGTCAAGATATATTCGGCTAAATGTCGCATTTGGGAAATTATAATACGGCGATAGGCGGAGTAAAAATAGACTAAACACGTTTAGTAAAAGTAAAAATGTGCGAAAAATTTTTAGGCTAATACGTTGTGTGCCAATGACAATTAGGAGTACAAAAAATTAGGCATTCCGATATATACCCCAGAAATATGATATCATCATTTTTGAAAAAAAAACATACAAATCAGAAACTCAAACTTCTGATTTGTATGAAAAAAAATGATTATATCAAATTTCTGACTTCACAATACTATTTATATGATTATGTTAATATAGGCTAGTTTTGGCCTATTATACCCTTTACCTAATACCCTGCATAAACACAAGTCTTTACTTTCTTCTGCATCTTGCATTACTCAAAACATTTGCTGTGAGCACAATGCAGCAGTAAGCATTCACAACAATATAGCTTACTGACAAAATGTCTTCCCTTAAACAATGGCTGTACACGTCATTAAAACAGTTCAAAGCATAATGAACCTCCGCGGTCTCAAATTAGCACCTGAACTGAAACTCAGTTGAGACCCTATTTGCATGAGGTCTAAACTAAGCCAATTGCACCAGTGTCGGTTTAACTTGGCTTTGCAACGAATTTACGAACTAAGTTCGGCAGACAGATGTAGGGTGGCAAGGGTATACTATAGGGTAGGGGTGTACCTACTCCATGTTTACCCTTGTCACGTGTCCTGGAGTCCGCGACATCCTCTTCGTAGAATCGGTACTTAGAGAGACAAATGTAAAGTAACAGCTTATAGTCAATCCACTGCAGGGTATTCCATCATTAAATTCAAGTGACCATAGCAAAGTCTCATTGGTCGAGTGGTTTAAGTTACATTTTGTAAAACCTAGGATATTTGACAGTTTTACAATAAGAACACAGAAACTTTACTATGAAAGCAAATAACGAAATTATTGTGCTCCAGTTTTTGTTAGTCACCTACAGCGGAACAACCTTTCTGTACCCTATTAAAAATAAGATACACAATACAACATAAATTAGGTACCTACATTTTGTAAGAATCAATTTAAGCATTAAATCAACTTGTATGTATATGAATCGCACCCTTTTATGTGACATGAATTTAATAATGATTTTTTTTGGACACAATTCACAGTTAACTCTTAGAACGATATTTTGTTGCATCAAAACAGCAGATCGATTTCGACAATAAATATTTCGAACTTAGGTATGACCAAGTTAATCGTCAAACATAGCAGAGTTCCTAAAATTATGTTACAAAACTGTGTACGGGTTATCGAATCTATGTAAATAAAAATGAATGATCAATACGTATGTAAGTATGCGCATCACTTCTGAACGACGAAAGAGATTAATTATTCAACACGGTATTGAACAATTATATTTCATGCCGGCATTAATCGGCACAGCCGGGCGGTAAAATCGAATGTAGATGAATGTTCGAGAAGAAAACCGCTCGGCTTTCACCAGGTGGGCAACAACAGCGGGCCGGCATCGCGGCATTAATCGGCAAAGCCGGGCGGTAAAATCGAATATATGTAGATGAATATTCGGGAATCACAAACCGCTCGGCAAATTTAGTTCAACTAAAAATGTGGGACGAATACGACGTGTTGTTAGTTTCTGCAATTTTTTTTGCTATCGCTGGACCTTTATTACGAAAACCTCGAAGATTCTGGGTGCGAAGTGGCCATCGGCTTTTTCGTTCCACAACAAATGCCGAACCGAATGATAAACCCGAATAAACTAACCGATCGGCACAAGCCGATTAAGTGCAGTAATTACTTCGGGTCGGCTTAGTTTTTCGATACATAAGTACTGCCGAACCGAATATGCCGGCCCGCTCGTGTGTGTAGGTACCCTATCGTTTGTACGGAAAAATATATTTTTTAGAAATATACAACTGAAAAGTACCTATATACCTAAAGGATAAATATTTTACACAAAAACAGACCATTTACTTGCATTATCTATTATTCTATTATATAACTTACCTTGAAGCGCTCATAGCCCAATGCTTCTTCGTGATCAGTTTCTGTCACGAATGTTAAGCAGCGATGGGAGCGGTCACTAATTGGATGGGTGACCGTTTGTGGCATCATAACTTGAGCGCTTTCGTGCTTCGGAGGTCTTCGGGCGGCTTGAGAAACGGTGATGGTGATGTTGCCACAGAGTCGCCCTCGCCGTCTACCAAGCCGCACTAGGCCAGCGTGGTGGTAAGGCTTTTATCCCTCTCCTAAAAAGGAGAGAGACCCGTGCTCAACAGTGAGCGAAAAATGGGTTGTAACTGTACTGTTAACTTACCTTTAAGAAAATCAGATACAGGATTACACGTCATAACAAAATTTAACGTCCTAGAAAATTTGCCGTTATGATTTATACGGGTTTTTCTCACCCGTGATCATAGACTAATTGTAGTAATAGACGCCGCCTTCAGGAGTTAGACAGGGTAATAATAATTAGAGAGTCAATAATAATGATTCTTTAGAGTTGATAATGATAAGTGTTGGTTTAGTTCTGCAACGTGAAAAGTATAACAATAACAAATACTAGATTTTTCTATGTAGATATCGTAAGAGGCGACTACAGGAGTGCTGCCAATAGAAGACAAGCAGCAGAGTCTTTCCTCCACCACTGGTCAAACTGCGATCGCCAACCATCCTGCTTTTTGGAGTGGCTTGTGTCCAGCACTGAACTGAAATGAACTGGTGATGATGATGACCAATAACTATTAGAAACAAGTCTAAACCACTGATATCGACTTTAATGATCACTAAAATGATGACAGTCCATTGTTTTAAGATTATCACCGCCAGTTATTATATGATCATGGCTCTTGTAACATTAAAAAGTATTGGAAACATGTGATTTACAGTGCAGCGTACAGTAGTAGTTCATTTGTGTATGACATGTGAATTTTTAAGCCATATGCAAGATCTTTCGCACGGAGTATTTTTTTATCGTTAGTCATTTTTCCCAGATCTTCCATGGCCTACATTCATCAATTTGAAATTCAAGTTTGTTTATTCTAACACCTGGTATGAATGCAAAGCAAGTGCTTCTTATGTTTCAATACACTTAAAAGTATGGTATAAAATCGAAAATAAATCACGGCACAATGCGTGCAGCCTGTATACAAGTTGATGCAGCATCTATTGAACTAAGCGATCTGTCCTCGAGCCCTAATATTTAAGCTCGGATTGCTCGTTAAATAAATTATAGCGGCGCGTAGTTGTGGTAAGCTATTTCGTGGCTCATTGGGTTTATCAACACAGTAGGGAGATGATTTTGATTTTAACGTGGGTGTGGACTGGATCGAATCTATCATGAGGTCAGGCCCCTTATTCACGTATTTATTAACAGACCAGATGTCGCTAACGTTTAGAAGTCGTCCTATTGAAAAAAGTCTTAAATCCGTGTTCACGTGTCATTTCAAAAGAACGGTAACTTGATAGCAATTCAGCGATTTGTCAAGTATTATTAATGTTGTCATGAAAATTCTACCAAATAAATTCCAATACTTTTTGTTTACGAAAAATGCAGAAATTTAGATTATTTTGTAGAATGATATTTGTAAACATTATACTGCATCTACGTCCGATCAAACTAAATTTCAAAACAATAGGTGAATACCGCGGAGGCAACGATCGGACTTCGATCATTGCACGTGACTAAAATTAAATCTAATGCTACTCGTATTAATACGTGGATACGAAAAAAAGTGACATCAGCGATCAAACCGCTTGCATGTCGTTGTAGTTTTGTTACGTGAATTAGGCCACAAGACTGTTTTTAAGCTAGTGAGTTTTCACAGGACCAAAAGGAGTCTAAGCTCTTCATTGACCTGCATGCGTTAGTTAAAACCTTTTGTTATAGTAAGTTTGTTTAACATGAATGTTGATTATAGCACTGCAATATATTTTTATTTTAACCCTTTTTTGTCCAGAAGCGTCTCAGATATTGTGCACATACCTGTTCAGAATTATTTTTTGTCCAGAAATCTGCAATTCAAAGCTGCAAGCTAGTGACGTTTTGGTAGCTTTTGTAAATGGGATTAAAATATATTTTTAGTTCAGCGCTTTTGTAATTAATGCTGCAAGTAGAGGCACGGACATTGGGAGCATAGTAAAAACTTTTTAGAAGTTCTTTCTGTTCTGGAATCTGCAATCCCAAAATGATAGCGACTTGGAATAGCTTTGATAACTAAAGGTTCGCTTTAATTTACGCTGTAAAATTTCTACAAGGTAAAAGGTAGGCAAATACAACGCAGGGTATATTCTAAACAATTAAAATAAAAAGGTATATTGCTTTAAGTGATCTTAGTATGCACCCCACTCGGCACACAGCAATAACTTTATAAAACTCATCCACAAAATGGAGGCACGTCTTGTCTTTACGATAAGTTACATGTGCTCTTGAAACAAGACTCTAAGCCAACTTATACGCAAAGACTAAAATATTAACAAAGGACTATTTAGGCAAAAACCTAACAAAACTTATGAAATAAGCCGTTAATTTGTAATTGATTTTATTTTTCATTTCTATTGCTCACCTTGAGTTTTTTTTTATTTAAACGGCCATAGTTACCGTGCTAGGGAACCCATCACTTAATCGCAATTTTCTTCAACGATTTTCATTCCCCATAAAACAATTCGCAGATGTTTCTAAACGATATTGCCGAAGCTGCGTAGGCGAGCTTGGGTGAATGCATGGATGGATGCATGCATGCATGCATTAATGCATGCATGCATGCCTTCTTACTTGCATGCGTATGCATGCATGTGCTTACTTGCATGCATGAATTCATGCGTACCTGCTGCATGCCTGCTTGCTTTTGAGGAAAAAATGCTATGGGAACCGTTTCACATTAAAACATGTTTTTATGAATGGTTTTATCGATAACTTAATAATTCTATGAAACATTAGTTTGATATATCGTTATTCTGCTTAAGAAAACAATTGCGAAACATTTTTTTTGTGAAATGTTATTCGATGTTATGAAACGGCGATTATTAACTATTCGATAAATCAAAAGAAAAAGATATTAATATTCATAAAATAGTTTTGTGTGTAATGAAATTCGGTATCAAAAAAGTATGTGTTTTGATAGATTAGATACCCACCGTGCTATAATGAATAAAAAATCAACAAAATTTTTTTACTTAACTTTTAAGACGTTAGCCGTTTTTGTTGATATAACGTTAAGATAGGCTCTTTTAAGCAGGTAAATCTTACTTTGTGAGCAATGACCAAGCCTATTAATTTGTTACACAGTATAAATTGGTAACCTATTTCATATTTTCTATCGTTGTTCAGTTATTTGAGACAAAAAGTTACTTTTTGTTTGGTTATAATTGAGAGCCGTTATACTGACGGCCTCATAAACCCTGCCGGCCGCGCCCGCATACGTTTTTGCCTACGCTAGACACAATTTAGTCTAGGATTCTGAGGGTAAAAGCCATCACGTGTGTTTTGAACAGCCCCGGTTAGGATGTTAAATGAAACGGTTAAAGGCACTTGTTAAAAGGTATAGTACGAATTTAGTACCTTCTATAAACTTGTTAAACTTTTGTCACGAAAGCTAACATTAATTCACATGTAACATAATATTTTAAACTAAGGGTTTTGATACTGATAAATATTTATGTTGTTAACGAAAAAGAAGTTATCAAATTGTTGCTTAATATTTTTAATGCATTATTTCAACACAGAAGACCGATGACAAATAATTGTTTTGGTAGAAAAATTATCGGTAGAAAATTAATACTACCAAAACTAGTTTAACATAGTCAATAAATAAAGTCTTGTAATAAAATGCTAAATAGGTATTAATTATTAATCGTCATTATGAACCGTCTTGTTTTGCGATAAGCAAACAAAATTATATTTAACAGAATACAAAATTATATTTGTAAAAAAAAGAAACGTTGCGATAAGAGGATTAATATGTTGTGAAGAAATTGAATGAAAACCATCTCTCTAAGTGCTGGTAGGAACGTATTTTCAGATGTATGCTTCTTTGTGTTAGTGTGTGTTACAAGTTGATGTAATGTGACAAGCGGAGTATGCGTTCTTGAACTTAATGTTCGTCTCTGAATTGAATGTTACATAATTAATACTGTTTCTGCCAGATGGTTTTAAAAACAGATAGTGTAGAAATAAAACCGTGAAACCTTAATTACATGACCATATCTTGCTCTTGGAAATTAGCAATCAAAGATAGCTTTACAAATACCTTAACACAACTACAATATTTAGGTGCTGATCGCAACTACGTTCACATGGAAAATTGAACTTAAAATGGTCCAACTGGATCCGTACGTTTTTCCGGGATACAAAGAAGTCTATTTGCTATTGCAGCATGAAATCCGTGCCACACTTCTTTACGATCCGTTCAGCCGTTCCGGTGTGATTGTAAAAACAAACATCCATCAAAACCTTCACATTACCAATACTAGCTGTAGACCATGACTTCATCATACGCGTGTTATTTTGAAACTAAAACTATTCCAAGGGTACCGTGAATGTTTTCCCAGATCAAAAGTAGCCTATATTCTCAGTATATAAACTTGAAAAATTTTGTCTCAGACGGGACTCGAACCCGCATCTCCTCGCATGCCGGGCGGGCGCCATACCATTAGGCCACCGAGACACTGCGACACGGCGCGAATTTTTCAAGCATATTCTTACGCTGTAAGCCAGCGTTGCTTCATCAAATGTTAGGAGTTTGCACCCTTAACACCCGAAAGAAACATCTTTGCAGATGTTTGACAGTCAGTTAAGATGAAACAGCTATTTATATACTTTATTTGATATTTAAGCAACTTAATTGCACTTATAATATCAGTATATAAACTTGAAAAATTTTGTCTCAGACGGGACTCGAACCCGCATCTCCTCGCATGCCGGGCGGGCGCCATACCATTAGGCCACCGAGACACTGCGACACGGCGCGAATTTTTCAAGCATATTCTTACGCTGTAAGCCAGCGTTGCTTCATCAAATGTTAGGAGTTTGCACCCTTAACACCCGAAAGAAACATCTTTGCAGATGTTTGACAGTCAGTTAAGATGAAAAAGAAAAAGCTTGAAAAATTCGCGCCGTGTCGCAGTGTCTCGGTGGCCTAATGGTATGGCGCCCGCCCGGCATGCGAGGAGATGCGGGTTCGAGTCCCGTCTGAGACAAAATTTTTCAAGTTTATATACTGATATTATAAGTGCAATTAAGTTGCTTAAATATCAAATAAAGTATATAAATAGCTGTTTCATCTTAACTGACTGTCAAACATCTGCAAAGATGTTTCTTTCGGGTGTTAAGGGTGCAAACTCCTAACATTTGATGAAGCAACGCTGGCTTACAGCGTAAGAATATGCTTGAAAAATTCGCGCCGTGTCGCAGTGTCTCGGTGGCCTAATGGTATGGCGCCCGCCCGGCATGCGAGGAGATGCGGGTTCGAGTCCCGTCTGAGACAAAATTTTTCAAGTTTATATACTGATATTATAAGTGCAATTAAGTTGCTTAAATATCAAATAAAGTATATAAATAGCTGTTTCATCTTACTGACTGTCAAACATCTGCAAAGATGTTTCTTTCGGGTGTTAAGGGTGCAAACTCCTAACATTTGATGAAGCAACGCTGGCTTACAGCGTAAGAATATGCTTGAAAAATTCGCGCCGTGTCGCAGTGTCTCGGTGGCCTAATGGTATGGCGCCCGCCCGGCATGCGAGGAGATGCGGGTTCGAGTCCCGTCTGAGACAAAATTTTTCAAGTTTATATACTGATATTATAAGTGCAATTAAGTTGCTTAAATATCAAATAAAGTATAGCCTATATTCTATTCGAGACTAAAATTTATATCCGTGCCAAATTTCATTCTGATCAGTTTAGTCGTTCTGGGGTGATACAAGCAACGTCCAAACTTTTGCATGTATAATGTTAGTGCAATTAGTAATCCATAGCATTAGAAGATTTTTCAAAAAGCAATGTTATTATAGATTTTCTTTGAAACCCCTTCGCTGCTATTTAGGTCAATAACTTTTCAAACCTGCATTACAGAGATTTTTTTTGTTACATTCTAAACCTTCCAATGAAATAAGTTCAACCATAATTTATCGGAGTCACCAATTCAGTAGTTCCAAAACCTAAAAATCTTTGGATCGCCTCAAGAGGGTTCCAAGCTCTCTAGTATAAAATCCCCCTTTTTCCAGTGCAAAACGCAAAAACAAAGAGAGAAGAAATCCATCCGCTTTAGTAAATGAGAAAAGCACAGATACTTTTAATAACATCTTCAGCACAAACAAGTATGTGATGGTATGCACTATACTAAATTAGATGAGACGAAATAATTGCAAAATAAAAAATGCAATTCTTTGTATAAAGATTCCCAAATTAAAATCCCATCTGAGGCAGTCGTAGATTTAGGTAAAGGAATTGTATTTACAATTTACACAATTTATCAATTTATTTGCTTAAAAACTGTTTCAATACTTTTATGAAGCTGTTTCATCTTAATATTATAATTAATATTTGTAAAAATATTTTCCTTGGTGTTGGAAGTGAAAATCAAAAAAATTCAAAGTATGCATACCTACTTAATTAGAATCTGGTTTATTTATGGCTATTTCTGTGCCTTAACCTTTGTTCTCTGTTATTTCTTGGTTCGTTGAGTAAAAAAAACATAACTTATTTTGTTTCTGCGTTTATTCTTTGGCTTGAAGTTAACGCTGCTAAGCTAATTAGATTAGTCCAGGGATGACGTCGAAACGACTATTATAGTTTCTGACCCTTGCCTCACGCACTTTTAATTGAAGATGTTTATATTATAACTTATCTACAATTATTATTTTTAGTAATAATAGATTAGTTGATAATTTAATTAAGTTGAAACTGAATTACTTTCCCAAAAAAGCTGCCATCGAAACACAAGAAACAGTTTTTGATTTTATCACCAAACATGAAGATAAACTCAAACTGCTCTAAATAGGTAAATCGTCTATGGAAAATTGCATTTTCATTTCCAAAAGGCATTTCAGATGTTTCATTCAATCTAATATTTACCCCAATGATGATACTTATATAATAGAAAAACATACTTCTTAGCGTTCCATAAATTCACCGTGCGGATGCCGGGTCCATCGTGTGGCAGAAAGAGCCCAGTCAAATCCGGTACGAACCTGCTAATGCAGCTTTAGACACTCGAACTAGTATAGAACTTACTGCAGTTCTGGCCAAGCCAAGGTCTTTCAACAGGTTATTGCGTGGTCTTTAGGTATGTTAGTTTCCCACCGCACGGTAAGCTCTACAAGTACAATCCGTTTTGTAGCTCTAGAAAAAAGAAAAATATCTGGTCTAGATGATGAAATACACACATCTTCTGGGATTTTATAGTGCTTTTCATACGTGTCCATTAAAATAGTCCAGTCAGGTGCTGTACCCAGGATTGAGTAAGATAATATCTCTTATTATTAGCTAAGAAATCTAATTTAAATTATGTATGTGTAAAACTGTTTTAAAAGTCTTAAACAAACCGCAAAACCCAAATACTTTTACAGAAACAATTTTCAGCCTCATTAAACTTATCTTTTGTAAGTCTTCCGTGACTTCGTGACGAGTGTACACAGGGTCCTAAATGTTATTTACATATTAAAATGAGTGTACTCTCCGCTTATTTGTTTAGGAAATAATTCCTTTTCACTCGTTTACTTAGAGGAAATTGATTTTCAACTAAACTCTGCGTTGAGACTCTTTATTTCAACTTTTGAGCGCGTGATAAATAATAGGGGTTAAAGTATGAAATTGCTGATTATTTTCCGACTTTTTATTTTGTTTATAGCTCTTAAGTATAGTCATATTATTGCGTAATTCTTTTTGTATTGTATCAAAAACTAAATAAAGTAACTTTTGACTAAAAAAAAATGCAATACTAGTGCCTATTACTTCAAAGGAAGTCGTTGAAAAGACCCCTTACAATGTGTCAGCTGACCTTCTTGCTTCAATTAAGTATATTTGTATTATACAGGGTGAAATTTTAACCACCTTCCAAATTTTAATATATCAATCTACGAGACATAAAATAAATGACGTATTTTTTCTTTTGGTATAGCCCAGTACAAAAATGTCAAGATAAAGCACTTAGAAAATATCCGCCAAAAATCTAAATTTTTTTATACGGCCGCCTAGCAACACTATTTTTACGCAATGCACATCACATTCATTCATTATGATACTAATCATAAGTTTTTGAATTTCTCTTTACACCTAAACAGGCCTAAAACTGTAAAAATATAAAACTATATTGCGAAAAATACTCGTATTTTCGGGTGAAAACTTGATTTACATTTTGTACTTCATATATGGGCTCTAAGTACGGTACTGAACGCCTACAAAAAATTTGGAAAGTGGTTAAAATTTCATCCTGTATACTTTTATTTTCAGAAATTTAAATACTATAATGCGTAGCTCTATAACCATCTAACTTTCACCTTTAATTACATCGAAAACGGATTAGGCGTTTTTGAAAAACTAAAAAATAGGTAGTATGGAAAAATTACTTTTCTCGATTTCGTCCATACAAAACGGCAATTTCATACTTTAACCCCTAATATTAAAATTAATAATATAAAGATATGTGGAGCGGGTACATAAATAGATTAACCTTTTTCGTCCTATTGGTATCATACGAGTCAACTGCAGGAGTACCTATTGCTAGAGAAAGCATCTGGACTTAGTGATGTACAAACCTCGAGGCGTCGAGTTCTGCTTTTGAAGCCTCGAGGCGAATTGGCAGGACTCAGTGAGCTTGCTGGGCTCGTAGTCCCGAGCCTAGCCGAGACGCGAGTTCTCTGAGCCACGCTTCGAGGCTTTAAAAGAGCTCGAGTCGTGAAATGAACGCAAGCCTTCACAATAAAAACTCAAATTTATGTTTCTGACTTTAATTTTACGTAAATAAATAATAAATTAGAACAGTGGTGTACATGATTCAAGTTACAAGTTACAGAGCTCGAATCTTTTGACGGATTGATCGACCACTGCGAGTTTACGTAAGCCTATGAGCGTAATATTAGAGCTCGAGTCTATTTTTGAAAAAGGCTCGAGCTTTCAAAAAGGCACGAGCCCTGGAAAGGACTCCCGACTTGTCGAGCGTTATAAAAATGAGGCGAGCCCTGTAAACGGCTCCGAGCTCTATCCAAAAGGACTCGGAGGACTCGAGTTTTGTACATCACTATCTGCACTAGCAACTGCGTCATCTCTAACTTTAGCCAAACTGCAAACAACAACCCATCTGCCAAGGTTTGCGATTGAGGTGAAATTCTGTTTTTAGAGAAGCCTTTGTCCAGCAGTGGTCTGATATTGTCTGATGTGTGTCTCATTCATTTAATAAGTTGCGCTAAAACTGCAGTACAGTACTGGTATCTGGAAGAATTCGCTACACTGATATCAGCTTGAAATATTAGTAGGTATTGAAATTGTACAAAATTGCTAGCTTATCATCATTATTATTATCATTAAAATACTATTAATCTCCAATCATGGCCAAGATAGAGTTTGAAACTGTGACTGCTAGAAAAAGTGTAATATGAAAGCATTTAAGTGTTAAAGACAAAAAGAATACGCATCACTGTAAAAATCCAGCTTTTTGTGATTATTTGGTGCGATGATGACTGAACATTCGTTTATAATCCTACTACTTACTTTACCTATATAAAAAGGTTCCTAATTCGACGCGTATACATATTTTTTAAATATGTATGTTTTGTACAGAGTTTTCCATGCCACCTACTACTTCTGACATAACTTATTTTTACGACTTTAGTCTTGAGACAGAAGCTGAAACTTACCTTAACTTACCTTACCCCTTCCAGACCCAAAAAATTTTAGTAAAGATCATTTCCTAAGTTAATCCAAACGAGAATTGTATCCGGGACCCTTGCTAAGTAAGTGGAACACCGAACCACTGGATCAACGGGTCTGCTTTAATTTATCTAATTTCTTGTGTTTAATGTTTTGTTTTTCATAGTTGGCTTATTCTTATTACCCAGTTGTTAATAATGTGCTATATTTGTAATTTTTTTTTTCATTGTTCGCTTATTACTCAGTTGTACCTATAGGTTGTACCTACTAACGTTAATAATGTGCTATCTTTTGTAAAATATTTAGTGTTTTATACTATAATACACAAAACATTTTACAAAAGATAGCACATTATTAACGTAAGTAGGTACAACAACGTTAATAATGTGCTATCTTTTGTACCTACTTGTTTTGGTAGTTCACTAATTACCCAGTTGTACCTACTTACGTTAATAATTATGCGCCGTCTTTTATAAAATGTTTTATTTTAAGCTATTGCATAGCTTCTATCGCGGGCCTTGAGCGTGGAGACCGAATCCAGAAATTCCGTAACGAAATTAACCTAACCTAACACTCGGGGCGAACACGATCGAACAATTTTGAGTTTCCGAAATTTAAAAGAATTTAGAAGAAAATAAGGATTTTGACTATGGTAACCATATCTGCCAAGATAACAGAAAAATTTAATTACAAAAGTCAAAATTAGAAAATACATAAAATCTCATAAAATTATAAAATCAAGCTATTGCATAGCTTCTATCGCGGGCCTTGAGCGTGGAGACTGAATCCAGAAATTCCGTAACGAAAATAACCTAACACCCCCCACTCCGACCGGCACAGCGGTGATACTTTTTAGTTTTATAATTGTATAAGTTGATAAAAAATGCTATGCAATAGCTTTACGGCGGCAGTCTCCGAGTGCCACACGTCTTTTTTCATAGTTCGTTAATTACCCAGTTGTGCTAACTTACGCTAACTACGAGTATGTTAGCGTAACGCTATCATTAAAAGCATTATATTACCGTCATTAGCATCGGTAATTGTGGGTATTTCTATTTAACCACGACAGCTTATCCCATAATCTGTACCTTTCGGGCATTTGTAACCATTTGTATGTAAATCGCGCCTTAACCCTTTTCGCGCAGTGAAGCCTGACCAAGCCCAACTACCTGTTAATCTCACTACAAATCAATGTGTTAATGCTATATATTACTTAGACGTTAAAAGGGGCTCAGTGTTGCCAAATGTTAACCTAAAACTTTACAAGCTTATAGTAAGCCAAAACTGCCGTATAACAAATTTAAACCATGAAGGGTGGCTTGTTCCGAGGACCCGAGTTCGATTCCCGGACAGGACAATGCAGAAAAATGTATAATTAAATATTTTCTCGGGTCTGTATGTTTGTGATAACACCGTTGTTTCTGTTTTCACAATAGGAGTCCTTAAAATAGTAACTCACTTTGGGGTCTGAACAATGTATGCGATGTTGTCCACATTTCTTTATTTATTATTTATTTATATAAATTGGGTACAAAAACATAGCATAGCTAGTTACGTTGATTTAATTGCGAAAATTTCAAAGTTCGGATAGTGTTCTTTTGTCTAATCTAGGTATGTGTAAAACATTAACAGTCCGATTTTTTATAATGTGGTATATATGTAAGTAAGTGCATAAAATGTTGCTCCTGTTTACGAGTAGTCTCACATGTCTTAAGTATTACCCAACTGCGTCAGTAGGAGGTTTATGTTTCGAGGTATGTAATAATATTTCTAGGGCACTCCCTACAGCCCAAATGGCAAAGTGCATTTTTGCATAACGAGTAGTTGTAAGATTTGTTGTGACTATAAAAGTGACATAGGCTATAAGAAAACCTGAATGTGGAAACAGGAAAAAGTTGGTTCTCTGAGTATATAGAACATATCAACTTAAGAATGCGGATTTTTTTACTTTCTTTTGTTATAAGTGGATCTGCACTATTATCTGATTCATAATAAATTAATTTAATTGTGAAAGCAACGGCTCAATTGTTTTTCCTTGTTTCGCGCTCTTCGTCGGTTTTAAAAAAGTTTTAGTACTCAGTAAAGACTAAGTTCTAGCCTCGTTCTTTAACAAAAGAATAATTCTAGACAACTCAGCCCAACGTCGGAAAGTTTAAAAAACTTGGGAACACTTGTAATGAACCCGGCGAAGTCAAAGCAGTTAAGTTAATTAGTTTAGAATCCTCTATAAGGACGTGACTAGATCCAGAAGTATATTATGCGTAATTAAATGTTCTTAGTATCTTAATAATTAAGTTTTTTTAGACTGGACAGAATCTTTAGAATCTATTCTGCTTTGCGTTCTATTAAAAAGTTCTGTATTATCTTTAAAAAGGAAAACCTCAAAATGATTATACAGTTAACTCAGAACATTAACATAAAGGTTACGAAAATTGTAGGTGTCGAACACAATACACTAAATATACAGGATGAAATTTTAACCACTTTCCAAATTTTTAGTAGGCGTTCAGTATCGTATTTAGAGCCCATATATGAAGTAAAAAATGTAAATCAAGTTTACACCCGAAAATATTTTTCGGAATATAGTTTTATATTTTTATAGTTTTAGGCCTGTTTAGGTGTAAAGAGAAATTCAAAAACTAATGAATGAATGTGATGTGCATTGCGTAAAAAAAGTGTTGCTAGGCGGCTGTATCTTGACATTTTTGTACTGGGCTATACCAAAAGAAAAAAATACGTCATTTGTTTTTTGTCTCGCAGATTAATATATTAAAATTTGGAAGGTGGTTAAAATTTCACCATGTATATAATGAATGTGGACTCAACATCACATATATTGCTCTGGTGCAAAAGTTAATAACTATTGAATATACTTCTTTTAGGTAAATCAGAAACGACGAGGGTACCACTAATACCCAGACTAAAGAAAAAAAACTTTTTTTTTTGTGGTAGTTATGATGATGTCAATGATGATGGTAGGAAGTTTTCTCTTAACATTTGAATAGGATTAACTTTGATATTTTTTATGTTTACTCATAATATTGAGTATATTAAAAGCAAAAACACTTAACCAACCTTATCAAACAAAATAATTTGCCAAAATTGGCAATCATTAAGCTAAAAAAATTATACACAACTGATGTCGATCGTACACAAAATGTCGATTTGGTTTTACAAGAAATGGCACTTGCCCTGTATTTATAACGTCCTATTTCAAAGGAATAAATACCACATGCGTAAAATTAATAAGTAACGTCGTCCGTGCGTAAACACAGAGAAAAGGTTAATATTACGGATCTGGAATACAGGGTAGCTCATTGAAATCGCGTTTAAATTAAATTAGATTTGGAGAATAACCTCGTTTAGCAAAATAAGTAGGTAAGCGTATGAATATAACCCTTATTGTAAGCGAAATGAAAATGTATTGTTTTTGAATTTGAACCTTTTATATGTGAAGTTAAGTTGATATAAATTCAAATTCAAATTCTTTGCCATTTATGAAGTTCATTGCCATAACAGCGTTTTAGAAATAAACAAAATGTATTTTAATAGCTTTTTCGATTGGTCTAAATAGTTTACTGGTGTTAATTAGGTTTTAATTTGGCCGGGTTTTGACACTGGTCAGTCAATTGTGTCGTTTCCTTGTACCATCAGAGTATGAAATCTTGCAACCCGTCAAAATTAAAATTTCTTAGGGCTGCTAAGTAATTGAATTCTTATCCTGTAGGCATAATTGAATTAGACAAACAACACCAGTAATGCCGAGATATTATACATAGGTCTTCAGACAGTACTCGTCGAAAAGTTCTGGTAAACTCCCTTAAGTAGTTGCAAATTTTCTTTCAAAGACAATATCTCTGACAAAACCAAAGCATTTAAATTGTAAGAATAGTTTTTAAAGAAATAGTTTTGGTCATTTATTAACCATAAACAACACAAACTCACTAACCATAATTATCACAAAAGGTACCTAAACAAAATGGAATCCTAATCAGGGTAACCCAAACCCATTCTAGATGTTTGTTTCCTGCATGGAATCGAAATAATTTCCTTCGGATAACAGCCGGGTGGCGTACGCGGCCTAATTTCAGTGTTCAAATAGACCACTACCTGTATAGACCCTACAAATTCAAAAAAGGTAAGTAAGATGTAAATCAGAAAATGCAGAATAAAATAATTATTCTAGAACCGTTTTGTATAAAGATTTTAAAATATAAAGTTATGATTTTAGGGGTTAAAGTATGACATTGCCGTTTTGTATGGACGAAATCGAGAAAAGTATTTTTTCCATACTAACAATTTTTTTGTTTTTTTAAAAACGTCTGAACTGTTTTCGATGCAATTAAAGGTGAAAGTTAGATGGTTATAAAGCTACGCATTATAGTATTTAAATTTCTGAAAATCAAAGTATATAATACAAATATACTTAATTGAAGCAAGAAGGTCAGCTGACACATTGTAAGGGGTCTTTTCAACGACTTCCTTTGAAGTAATAGGCACTAGTATTGCATTTTTTTTTAGTCAAAAGTTACTTTATTTAGTTTTTGATACAATACAAAAAGAATTACGCAATAATATGACTATACTTAAGAGCTATAAACAAAATAAAAAGTGGGAAAATAATCGGCAATTTCATACTTTAGCCCCTATTATTAATCAACTTTCTGCTACCATGGTTATGTTCTTAACACAACTAGCTGACTCCTTTTAGCCGTTCTGGCGTGATTGAGTTACAAACATCCATACAAACTTTCGCCATTAATAGTATTAGTACGATTTACCTAACCTACTGTATAGAATAAAGTTTGAGACTAGCAATTTCTTGAAAAGAATTAAAATGTTCTTATCTATTAACTTAATAAAATTGTACTGCTTTACCTACCTAGAAAAACAGAATTAAATGGTGAATCTAAAGTCCTGCATAGCCCATAAATAAACTGATTTTAAAATGCTACTGACTGTAAGAAGATTAATAAGCAACTAATGTACAGACTTAAACTCATAAATCTAAGAAATGAAGTTATGTAAAAAGTTGAAATAGGTACACTATTGCAACGAAAACATTTATATTGACTTCCTTCCGAAGAATTTCTAAAAAGCGTAATTCTAATATGCATATAACAGGCTTTCTATCTACTTAATTGGTCTTTGATTCCTACACTCGCAATTATAACGCTCCATCAGAAAATTAAATCAGTCACTATTATTTATTCACATAGCAAGCGTAATATGGCTAGACTTTCCGATCCTTACTTCCTTACTAATATTATATATGCAAAAGTAACTCTGTCTATCTGTGTGTACGTTACCCTTTCACGGCTAAACTACAGTGGGTCTAGCACAAAGAACTATCGACTTCGAATCGTTTGCGTATCGACAGCAAACGACACAAAGTTCGTGCTTTGTTTTGTAGTCTAGTTTTGACCGCGCGAGCGCTGTTTAAGTTTTCATACTAAATATTTCGATGGCGATACGAACACGCAAACGATTCGAATTCGATAGTTTTTCGTGCTAGACCCACTGAACTGTTTTTGATGAGATTCGGTAGATTATACTGATTAAACTTTCATGATCACTATCATATGTATTAGTTGTTTCGAGATTTCTACCATGTACCTCTTTTTTTATTAGTTGAAGATATTTCGGCACTGCAAGCCGTATATGATCATCCGTAACAACCCGACATACCGTAACAATAGCGCTTGCAACAGTGCTGAAATACCGGAAACTCTTAAAAAACAAAATGGTAGAAACCTCGAAACAATTCTAACTCGTTTATAGATAGATTAGACCTTAGGAAAGGACATCGGCTATTAGTAGTTTACTCGGGCAGAGCCGCGGTTGTAAAGCTAGTTTTCTACAACAGTATTTTTTCTATGATTTGTTGCGTCACTTTGAAATATCGCAAATGAAAAACTTAAAGCAGAAGTATGTTTGCGAAGTCTATACTCAACTCAACCCGTAAATAGCTCGATACAGGCTTCTCGACTTGAAATCAGCTTTTGCCATTATTGCCATGTTTTACCTAAATAAATACCTAAATAAAATAAATACTAAAATAAATACCTAATTAAATAATATAATATAATTTAATAATATAATATAATTTAATAATATAATATAATTTAATAATATAATTTAATTACTATTTTAACGCAATGTACTGACAAATATGGATGTATTTTATCTGAAATAAAAAGTATTTAATTTTTAAATTTTAATTTACCAACCAGGGGTTGGCAATCGCTATTTGGAAAGTGGTGAAAAAACCTCACTGTGCTGCCCATATTTTTCAAGAATTACCTACTCCTTTAGTCGCCTCTTTTGACACCCATAGGAAAAGAGGTGAATTACGTAAATCTACCTACTTATACGAATATCGCTGACTCCTAAACCTCTAAGGAGGACACAACCGAATATTGCAAGATGACGAAATCGCTGATGCAACTCTCGTGCAAATTCAACGTGACCACGCCATCGCGCCACCAACCCCGAGATCATCATCATCGCCGCCACTTCGTATCCAACCTCGATCGGGTCAATTTGTAACTAGTTGTAATTTAATTATTAATAAATTAGTTTAAAAAATTAATTTCGGTTTTTTTCGAACCTCCTGCTGTCGCTTCTATATTTGGCGCAGTCGGTAGGATTCTCGCGGTCGGTTTCGCGCTTCATCACGAAGATTTCCGTCATAACGAGCCGCCCGTGTGGCTATCAAGTCGCGTTCGAGAATCCAGAACCAGAAGCCAGCCAGCTAGAGGGTATCCAGACATCGATACACAAGAAAAGCCGAAATATGTTCATGTAAGTGCACTTGAATCATTCTCGTGTTTCCTATCCTATCCTATCTTTAGTCCCTAATTTTAGTCACAATTTTTCATCCAAGAAATTCTGGATCCCGTGGGTCTGCATCTAGCAGGCAACGCAGGGAACATTTGCTAGACTTAAATAGGTTATTTAGTTTATCAGAAGAAATGGAAATTGATCCCGATAGTATTTACAAGGCCTTACGCCTTGTTCCCGATTTTGACGGGAACCCCAACGTCTTAACTAGATTTATTAATATTTGTGATAGGTTATGTTCAGACTATTTGCGAGATGATCCCAATAGTCAACTTAATAATTTGTGTCTCCTAAACGGCATCCTGAACAAAATCACGGGACCCGCCGCTACCATTATTAACTCAAATGGCATCCCAGATAACTGGTTAGGGATTAGAAATGTCTTAGTACATAACTTCGCTGATCAACGGGACGAGACAGCACTCTATAACGACCTCTCCCTAGCTATGCAAGGCAATAGTAGCCCACAAGAATTTTATGACCATTGTCAAACTCTTTTTAGCACGATAATGACCTATGTTACATTACATGAGACACTAGGAACCACTATAGACGCTAAGAGGGTTCTGTATAAAAAGTTGACCATGCAAGCCTTTGTACGAGGTTTAAAGGAACCGCTTGGATCTCGTATAAGGTCTATGAGGCCAGACAGTATAGAAAAAGCTTTAGAGTATGTGCAAGAAGAATTAAATATTCAATATCTTCAGCAACGTAACGAAAGTATGCCTAGACACCAACTAGCCCATCGCACACCAGTTGCCTTACCTATAGCCTCCTCAATGCCTAAATTTAATAACTTTAATACTATATCTAATTTTAATAATCAGGCAGCGCCGAGATATAATCCGCCGCCGCCTCCGCTCCGCTTATCAGTGCAACCGCAACCTTTTAAATTTAACTCGCCTAGTATCGCACAGTCTCAACAGCCGCGTATGACCCGCACACAGCAAATGTTAAGTGCACCACCACCGCAATATAATGCCCAAAGTAACATGTTCAGGTTACCACCTAGGCGTCAGCCTCAGTACCAGCCGCCTCCTAAACCTATGAGCGGAGTACAGCAATTCACACCCAGACCTTTGCCACCAACTTCATTTGGACACGATTGGCAAAGATTCGGCAATCCCCCACCAAATAATTACTTCAAATCACGCGAAGTCAATTTAAATGAATGCGCATACGACGATCCATACTACTCAGATTACTACTACGACACAGAATATTATAATGACTTAACTGATTGCAATAATTACGACGCATCTTATGACTATGACTATGCCAATAGAGTTCAGTATTACGAGCCCACTGGTCACAATAACGTAGAGTCAAGTAACGAGCCACAAGCATCTAGTTCCACAGAACAGGATTTTCAGATAGCCCGCCCGTCAGACAAGTTAAAATAGAGTTGAATATACAAACGCAACGGCAACTTCCTTACATTCAAATTTTAAACCCGCCGCTTAAGTTATTAATAGACACCGGCGCAAATCAGTCGTTTATTAGTCCCGAATCTGTTGAGAAATATTTCTGTAACTTTCCTTTAGATTACGACCCTTTCGAAGTGACTAACGTTCACGCAACCAGCCGTAATGACTACTCTATAACACTACCGTGCTTTCCCGAACTAAAATCCCAAGATAAGATAAAATTATTTGTGTACCGTTTCCATAATTATTTCGACGGTCTTATAGGCCTAGATCTACTCACTAAATGGGAAGCGAAGATTGATCTTAAAGATCAGACCCTCTCAACCCAGTTTGCTGTCAATCCTATTAAGATGTACAACTCGCTGAACGTCAACCTCTATGAAGACATTATCCCGGCAAACTCTTCAAAAATAGTTCGAATCCCAATTAACGCCCCGGATGGTGACGTCCTCGTCGAAGAGCAAATTATCTGTAATTGCCACATTTCCGATTGCATTACATCCGTTAAAAATAGCCGCGGAATCTTAGAAGTCTATAATCCTACAAATAACGATATAATATTCTCATTAGACCACCCAGCGCAGGCACAAGTTTTTAATATCGAGTGCATGCGAACTGAGTCCGTGCCTACGTCACGCGCACGCGCCGTCATTTCGCGCCTTAGGACAGATCATATGAACGCCGAGGAAAGAGCTAATATAGAGACTTTATGCTCGCGTTATGCCGACGTATTTTATTTGGAAGGCGAACCACTAACATTTACAAACCAAATTAAACACTGTATTAAAACGACAGATGATGTTCCGATTTATACTAAAAGTTATCGCTATCCTTATGTACATCGACAGGAAGTCCGTGATCAGATAAATAAAATGTTAGACCAGGGAATAATTAGACCTTCCACGTCAGCCTGGAGCTCACCCATATGGGTTGTGCCCAAGAAGGTTGATGCTTCTGGTAAAAAGAAGTGGCGTATAGTTGTGGACTTTCGTAAACTGAATGACAAGACAATAGACGATAAATATCCAATCCCCAATATAACTGACGTCCTTGACAAGCTTGGCAAATGCATGTACTTCACCACACTCGATTTAGCATCTGGATTTTACCAAGTGGAAATGAATGAGAGCGATATACCCAAAACAGCCTTCAATGTGGAGCATGGGCATTACGAATTCTTGCGTATGCCTATGGGTCTTAAGAACTCACCTTCTACGTTCCAAAGAGTGATGGATAACGTCCTCAAAGGCCTACAGAACGAAATTTGCCTGGTATATTTAGACGATATAGTCGTGTTTGGTTCTTCGCTCCAGGAGTCCATAATTAACCTTGAAAAGGTTCTCCAGCGGTTACGCGAATCCAACTTTAAGATTCAGATGGATAAGTCCGAATTCTTAAAGTTAGAAACAAGTTACCTTGGTCATATCATCACCAGAGACGGCATCAAACCGAACCCAGATAAGATTTCTGCAATAGAGCAATATCCCATTCCAGAAACTCCCAAACAGATCAAACAATTTTTAGGTCTTATTGGATACTATCGTAAATTCATTCCCGATTTTGCTCATATCACAAAACCTCTCACTCAATGTTTAAAAAAAGGTAAAAAGATAACGTTAGACTCAAACTACGTACAAGCATTTGAAAAGTGTAAAAAACTCTTGACAAACGACCCTATACTACAATACCCCGACTTTACTCGTGAATTTATCTTGACCACAGACGCATCAAATTTAGCTATTGGGGCCATCCTATCCCAAGGCCCAGTAGGTTCAGATAAACCCATCTCATTCGCATCCCGTACTCTCAACGATAGTGAGATAAATTATAGTACCATTGAGAAAGAGTTGTTAGCCATAGTTTGGGCCACAAAGTATTTCCGACCGTATCTGTTTGGACGTAAGTTTAAAATACTTACCGATCACCGCCCACTTCAGTGGATAATGAATCTCAAAGAACCTAACTCGAGATTAACTAGATGGAGGTTAAAGTTAAGTGAATATGACTTTACTGTTATTTACAAGAAAGGCAAAAGTAACACAAATGCCGACGCCCTGTCTAGAATCGAGATCAATAATGAAGAGATAAGTAGTATAACCGCGAATCCCTCAGAGAAGCCAGCATCTCTATCTAACTCCGACACTCTAACCGCTCACACTAGCCATGAACACCCAATCCTCGAAGTCCCCATTACCGATGAACCTATAAATAGATTCCATCGACAATTGCACATCACTATTGTAGGTGACGTCAAACGACGGCCCGTAATAACAAAGCCATTTGACACCCATACTCGTATTTCGTTGCAAATTAGTGAATCGAATTTAGAATCCGACATTATAAACGCAATTAAAGAATATGTGAATCCCAAAGTTAAAACTGCACTTTTAATAAACCCACCTCTCGCCATGTACTCTGTGATCCCAATCATTCAAGATAAATTTAAGAGCTCATCTATAAATCTCATACTCTCTAAATCTGAAACAGAAAATGTTAAAGAGTATCTCAGGCAACAAGAGATCATTCGTGATTACCACGATGGTAAAACCAACCACAGAGGTATTAATGAGTGTTATCTGGCACTATCTAAACGATACTTTTGGCCTAAAATGAAGGAACAGATATCTAAATTTATAGGTGAATGTTCCATATGTGGACAAGCGAAATACGATAGACATCCAATTCGACAGAGATTTAACGTAGTACCGCCAGCAACAAAACCGTTTGAAACCGTTCACCTCGATTTATTCACAGTTCAGAATGAGAAATACTTAACATTTATAGACGTCTTCTCTAAATACGGACAAGCATATCACCTGAAAGATGGTACAGCAGTCAGTATCCTCCAATCCTTATTACAGTTTAGTTCTCATCATGGCCTTCCGTTTACAATAGTTACCGATAACGGAACTGAATTCACTAATCAATTGTTCGCCGAATTTGTTCGATTACATAAGATAAATCATCACCGAGTTCTAGCCCACTCACCAAATGATAACGGAAACATAGAGCGTTTTCATTCGACTTTGCTCGAACATCTCCGCATATTAAAACTACAGAAAAAAGACGAACCCATAATAAACCTTATGCCATATGCTCTCATAGCTTACAATAGTTCAATACATAGTTTTAATAAGTGTAAGCCCTTCGATTTAATCACAGGACACTTTGACCCTAGAGATCCTATTGATATAGACCCAGTTCCTCACTTATTACAGCAGTACCTTGTCAATCATAAAGAACAGATGAAAACCGTGTATGATTTAATCAATGACACATCCTTAGCAGATAGAACAGCCCTTATAGAGAGTAGGAATAAATCCCGCGAACCAGAAATAGAATATATTCCGGAGCAACAAATTTTTATAAAAAACCCTAAGGCCAGTAGACAGAAAGTAGCCCCAAGATTTACCCAGGACAAAGTTTTAGCCGACTTACCTATCCACATTTATACCTCCAAAAAACGGGGACCAGTAGCTAAGTCTAGACTGAAACGAATTCCTAAACATGCTAAATTGTTGCATAATTCTGCCGATACTGATCCTGACGACAACAGCCCAGGAGATAAGACTTGAAACATTGGATGACGGACCAGGACTTTTACCGTTCAAACTGGGACCAACTAGACTCATAACACACTACCACACCTTTTTACAACGCATTCAGTTAAATGATGTCGAAGATAAAATCTTACAACTTCAGAATCAAATTCAAGCTTACGAGACTAGACTTCCTAACGAAACTTATGCTTTATATGAAATCCAGATTAATTATTTAAATTCTAAATTGAATATAGTATTAGAACAGTTACATAGCTTAGAGCCCAGCCGAACTAAACGAGGCCTTATAGACGGATTAGGATCTGTTATAAAAAGTATATCGGGTAACTTAGATCATTCAGATGCGATTAAATATGATAATGCCATTAAAACACTTCACAATAATGAGAATAAGATTTCATTTGAGTTAAATAATCAGATAAGCTACAGTAAAGATTGGATGACGAAAAACTTTGGTATTCTCTCTAAATTAGTCAAAAATCAGCGTATTATTAACGGAACTTTAATTTTTATAATGAATAAAGAAAGTCAGCATTCTGAGACTTTAACTAAATTTGCAAAGTTTGCTCAGCTACTAGTTATAATTACTGAAAATATAGATGACTTATTAAGTGAGTTAATTACAGTAGAAAATACTTTAGCATTTATTCGTGCATCGAGCACACACCATTCAATGCTAAAGATTAACATCTTAAGTAACATGTTAATTAGATTAAAAAATATATACGGTAGAGATAGCATCTTAGATTTAGAATTACGGGAATTTTATGATCTTATAAAGTCCGCTTATTACTTTATAGATAAAGAAATAGTTTTAATATTCAAATTCCCGATTGTGACTAAAATATCCTATGACCTATATAAACTATCAATAGCACCTAATAAATATCATCAAGCCCTCATACCTACTTATCCTTTCATTGCTACCAACGAGAATGCATTCGTGTACATAGAGGCAGAATGTCCGAAGTTATCTCACGGCTATCTCTGTGAAGAAAACATCAACCATCAGATCCGTACCGTACCTGACTGTATCCAGCATCTCATCTCACAACAATCTCTGGAGAAGACCTGCAAATTTACAAACATCACTCTGAGTAAAGAAGCAATGGAAAAGCTAGACGACCAACACTATGTTATCTCGCTGCCACATCCCACGAAGATTCATCTTATCTGCGGCCGAGAAGACTACACTCAGCTTCAAGGAAGTTACTTTGTCACTATCCCACTCACCTGCCAACTACGCACACCCGAATTCACTATAATCAACGATAGTGACGAGATAAAAGGTCAACCTCTTAAGATAATGAAGATACCGAATATTGAAATGCAAGCCACAGATTCATCCCGCATTGATTTGCACTCAATCAACCTGCAGAGCCTTCACAGCATCCAAGATAAAATAGCGCTCCAAACGCCTGTACAAATCGACACACCGCCTGCCGAGATATTATACCACACTACCATACCATTCTATTGCGTACTATTAAGTGCAACTGTACTCATCTTCGTAGTCTTGCTACGACGCTACGAGATACTTACCTGCAAACGTACCAGTAATCAAGAAAATATGAAGTCCGAAACTCACGAATACGAGAGCCCGGATAAATCTGTAATAGAAAGAGAAAGAAAACCGGGAAGCAGTCATATTACCATACCAGCAACATTTCCTCTCAAAGTTCTCAAATAGTTGCTGATCTGTGGGCGGAGGAATTACGTAAATCTACCTACTTATACGAATATCGCTGACTCCTAAACCTCTAAGGAGGACACAACCGAATATTGCAAGATGACGAAATCGCTGATGCAACTCTCGTGCAAATTCAACGTGACCACGCCATCGCGCCACCAACCCCGAGATCATCATCATCGCCGCCACTTCGTATCCAACCTCGATCGGGTCAATTTGTAACTAGTTGTAATTTAATTATTAATAAATTAGTTTAAAAAATTAATTTCGGTTTTTTTCGAACCTCCTGCTGTCGCTTCTATATTTGGTGCCATTATATTATCAGCAAAACAACACACACTCATTGCATATTTTCAACAAAACACAGCCAATCCAACAATCACTGTGTTAATAGACTAAATAATAAAATACACGTTTCAATAATGTCCAATTTTTTTTTATTTTGATCCCGTTTTGTCTTACGTTTGAAAATACAAGACAAAACTGGCTCGAACAAGAAACATTTGAAACAATTTTCCTAACAAAAGTAATATTCTCTATAAATGTTTAGTCAGCAGGTGCAACCGGAAAACTATGGAAAATGTTTACGGAAAACAGTATAACTTATATAAAGGTACGGAAAGGAAATCCCCCATAACGTTCAATAACATTGGGCTCTTCAGCACCCCATGATGTGACATAATAAAAATAAGAGTAGTAACTAATAACATTGAAATATAAATGTGTTTGTTAGTTTCTTTATTAACATTGCTTTACGATGGCTGGAAGACTCTTTTTAAATTGTAAGTTTTGTTATCATAAAACACCACTGTCGTCTGCTTCTTGTACCACTTAAAAGTCTAATTCTAACACAAAGTTTATGAACACAACAAATTGGCGTAGTGTCACGGTGATTTGCATTAACACGAAAGGTAAGTATCTTACCAAATTTTAATATTATGAGACGTTGGTAAACTCAATGGCTACAGGTAAAAAATAATTACACACAAATTAAACTTTCTGTTCCATTTTCAAAACGGGACGAAAATGTTTTTTTTTTTTTGTTAATATATTTAAGTAGCAAATCTTGCTAGTATTAGTTAAATCAGTTTCTGCTTATTGCTTTGCACTGTGGTCTTTTTTGTAATCCACACGCACAAGATCGAAATATGGGAATAATAAGATTTTATAGGCTTACTGTCAATTCAGCTTGCGTTTGAGCCGTTGACTTGCGTAATAATAGGGATATTATCAAATAAATTGCTATTAACGTTGCGAATGTTTTGATGCCTTAGGGCCTATTTATATCTAAAACTTGAGTTAGTCTCAAAAATCACGGAACAATAAAAATTGCTTTCCGTACAAGGATAACATTTTTGCGGAGAGGAAGAATTAATTAAAATCATTCAATATTTAGGCACTTGGCAGCAACATGCTCACATGGATAATTTACCTTTTATTACAGCCGGTCATGGATATAAAGGTTATTTGGGAAAGACCATAACTAACGAAAAAGGGCTTGTACGTGTTTCTGTAATTGATTGGTGTGACAAACTGTAATTGATTGGTGTTAAATAACGCGTATACAGATTGATACAAGATCAATAAATCTAGTATTAAATCCAATCATTTGTGGGGTTACCAAAAGAATATGTATAAACTCTTGAAAATATCCAAATAACAATACCTGTTGAAGAAGTTCCTACTATTAGTGATAATAACGTACCTAAATACTAGGCACATTTCCACATATGAATAGCATTTTTATTCCAATAATGGTCCTGTCACAAAAGCTCTAATTGCGTTGCATAGAAATGCGAATCCACCCCGTATTTTGCATAGAAAGCTTTGAATTCAAAGAAACTATTGTTCCGTATATCAGAGTTAGTGGTAAAAAGGTTTTGGAATGAATCATTAAAAGGCTTGTTTCAGACGGAATTTTCAGTTTTAGTTTCATTTTGATGACCATATGAACAAAAATTACTTGTAAACCATTGGCAAATTGCCTCGCAGTGAACTCATTAGTGGTCATGACGATTGCCTAGACAAATTAATATGAAACAAACATTCATTTGAATTATCATTTAATCATTCAACATCTAGGTAAGAGAGTTTGTTAAGCGTCATCTATACACTTTATCATATGAATTTTTCTCTATTCATTTTTGAATGCTTCAAGTGTTGTTATATTACTATTTTAATAATCATTTAAATGAAATGTATATACTGCATGCCACCAAATAAGTAATGAATGTTACTGAGTAGCTTTAAATTTTCAAGAAAAAACCTTAAATGATACAGACTCTAATACCTATATAATAAGTTTAACATGATTTTCAATAAAAATTACAACTATAGTGTTATTGCCCTTTTTCATAATTTTTATTTCCTACAACACATAACATTTTTAATCATTAACGAAAGTATCTATCAAATGCTCACTAGTTAGGTTAATGTTCTGAATAATAATACAAAAAGTGATTTAAGTTTCCCAGACTTCCCCCCTATTATAGGAATACACTTTACACCTACATAATAACACGTCAGCCAGCTATATCACATCAAAATAATGAGTGTTTACATGAGATAAGTGCATGAAACCAACACACTATGGAGTGTTTACAAAGCATACGTTTTTTTACTAGTGATTTAACAAAAAAATATTTTTTCAAGCATAACATTCTCATAGGGTTATGTGTCATTTCTACACCGGTTAAACTTGACAATAATTCTAGCCAGGTTCTTATTTGGAGCTATTATTACTTTTACTTATTAAAATATAAAACTATTTAGATTCATATTTACATTCCGGTATTATTGTAGTAAACCTGCACGGCAGTTTTGATTGTGAGGCAACCTTCACGGACTTTTATCACAAAGTTAAGGAAAAATATCATCAAGTAATCCAAACATAGATTGAATACAAAACAATAAGTTTATTGCGAACTGAGAACAGGCATCAACTCCAACTAATTATTGGTTGGTCATGTTCTACCTCTTCTTGTTAATTATTTTTTCAAGGATAATCTGATATCACAGTTTTCCAAACTGCGTATTACAAAACGTGACTGATTATTACAGTTTCGACTGATACCGGGACCAAGGCGACAGTATCACGTGCCTTCCGAAGCACGACTATGCACTTCGAATTCGCTTAATCGAAGCATATTCATATAGATGACAGTATATTCTTTCGGTTCCGATAATGTTTCGTCTCTGCTTGATCAACTATCAGCCTTTGTCACACATATCACCACATGATATGGCTGTAGGGCGTTTTATACATTTTCATATTCGCAAGCGTGTTAAAAAACGCTAAATCTGTAAAACCCTTATAAAGTTCTAGCGTGAGTAACGTTCATTATAGTTGTGTTAAATTAACGGTTGATTTAAGTGCAGTTCACTTGATAAATGTAGAAGTTATGAAAATATTACTTTAGCGTCTATAAAAACTTGCGTTGGATAAAACCAAGTTTTTCTATAAATACAGGTAAATAAAGTGAAAAGGTTGTAAGCCTAAATGGATTATTTAATGGAACTTGACCTGACCGGTCAAGTAATGAGTGGACACAATAGGCTAGCTATTGTTATACCACGGCATTTGAAGGATTTAATGCCTCAAATGATTTTACAAAGAGCCCTACGTAGCTAGATATACATATACTAGACATGCTTTACATAGACGTTGGGGTTAAAAAACTGGGTCTTTCTTTCCTTTGATCCCATATAAAATTGTTTTAATGAACCATGTGAACATTGGTCCAAATACAATGCTTGGTATTTCCCTGCGTGATAGAATGAAAAATGAGATAATCCGAAGGAGAATCAGAATAACCGACTTCGCTATAAGAATTACGGAGCAGAGGTAGGAGTGGGCGGGGCACATAGTAAAAATAAATCGATAGCCGTTGGGGCTTAAAGGTTTTGGAATACCAACGGTGCACCAGATGACGGTCTGTGAGTAGGTACCCAACGGTGGACCGAAGATCTTGAAAGAGTTGGATGCGGGCGAGTGACACGGGAACGAGTGGAGATTATGAGGGAAGACCTATTTCCAGCGTTGATCGTCGTTTGGCCGAGATGATGATGATAATGATGTGAAAATAGTTCAACAGTAGTCTGAGCATAACTCAGCGCATCTGCGACTAGTTTGCTTCAATACAACAGACAGTCCTTACCAATGAACATATTAAGTGTTGCCCGAATTCAGAATTGTAAACAATATAAATGTAATAACGTAAAACTTGCACATTAGAATAAAAATAAAACCTACGAAAAGCGTAAAATAACGCATTAAATTCGTTAATTCAATGTTGCATGTTTTTTTTACACTCACATCCCCATTTTACCACCCTCCGTGGTGGGTTTGACCCTATCGATACAAAAAAAAACAAATCGGTTTATTTGGTCCAAATTTGTACGTGGTACATAAAAGATATACGGATCGAATTGAGAGCCTTCCCCATTTAGACAAATAAATTTCAATTAATTAATTAATTAATTTAATGATTGTAATCAATTGGCAAAGCAGTCACCCCGGTCAGAGAAAGGTAACAACAAATGTGTGATTTGAAGCTTTTATTAAAGAAATCATAATTTCGATTTAAACCAGTAATTAAATAGCACAAGAAACATTTATGAAAAACAAAAAATAAACTCTTAGTAGAAACAAATTACTTTCTGAATATTATTCTGATAGTTGAATGCGTCCTTCGGACCTCTCTAATAAGAGAAATAATTTAAAAATGCACTTAAAACAAAACGAAACTAAAATGAATACTGTTGGAGGAAATTGAAACAGTTGAGAATGTCGCAACGGTTTTATTACTTGACTAGGTATTTATGCGCTGAATACGAGTATTTTTAAAGTTCTCTGAGACAAAAAAAAACTACTTATAAATGCATGGTATATTCCTATCATTAGTTAGATTTCAGATAAAAATGTTACCGGCTACAAAATACAGGTTTTAGCAGTAGACACAGTGTTAAAAAGGTAATCACCTAAAATATTAACCACTGCTATTATGGTTAAGTGCCTGCACATATACTTACATACAGGGTGAAATTTTAACCACTTTCCAAATTTTAATATAGCAATCTACGAGGCAAAAAACAAATGACGTATTATTTCTTTTGGTATAGCCCAGTACAAAAATGTCAAGATAAAGCACTTAGAAAATGTCCGCAAAAAATCTAAAATTATTGATACGGCATCCTAGTAACACTTTTTTTATGCGATGTGCATCTCATTCATTTATTACAATACTATTCATGAGTTTTTGAATTTCCCTTTATGCCTTAACAGGTCTAGGACCGTAAAAATTGAAAACTATATCACGAAAAATATTTTCGGGTTACAACTTGGTTTACATTTTTTACTTCATAAATAGGCTCTAAATACGATACTGAACGCATATAAAAATTTTGGAAAGTGGTTAAAATTTCACCCTGTATACTAGACACAAATATTTTTCCCAGATAAACTATACCACAAATGAGTAACACATAAAAAAAACAATTAGGAATACATTCGTACACATACACACACACAAATTCAATCATGATCGACGGAGCCGTAATGAAAAAAGGTTTAAGGATTTTATAATAAGTTTACAATCAATTTGTTAGTCTAAGTTTCATGAAAATAGTTACAATAGAATATAAAATAAGTAGTATTATTAAATCCCATTGCAACCATTACACTATTCCTTAACGGTTGATAAACATTAACAAAACTTAATCCACAAAAAAAATATTGACTAAACTCAAAATCGGTGGCTTATTTGACGAAGTTGATCGGTTAAGATGTTCAAAAAGTTTATGTTTTAAGCATGGCAGCCCGCATACCTACTTAGAAATATACACTTAGGTACGAGTACTTAAATACTTCACACTTAGCGATCGTGATTCTAAAATATAGCTTTTTAATAATTTACAAAAAGCTTTATCATAAAAGTAATTAAATTTCTGAAATGAACTAGTTTACACCGGATTCATCAAGCCTCCGGCACCCGTCGATTAAATTAAGCTCCAAAGAGCTCTCCGGAATAAAATATAAAGATTCTTTTAGTACTGTGCATCAAAAGTTCGTTTGCGAAGCTTCGGATTCCTAGCGAATTTACGCTGAGATTCACTGAGACTCTTGCAATTTGCCGCGTCTTGGGTCTGTGGTACAATATACAAGCGTACAGGATACTACAATTATTTTTTCTTTAATGGACGCATATTTCGTGACCAATGTCTCATGATTCTTAAATTCCTGTAGACAAAATTGTTTATTACAAAATTCTGCTTACTAAGCTCTTCCGCTGCGGTATCTCTGTTAGTTTCCTCAGATGGTTACAGGCATATCGTATTGAGTTGATGTTGGGTATCGCAGTGGGAAAGTTCTGTTCGAAAAATTTCTAGCCATCTTCGGGAGTCACATCTCGGGCTAATCCTTTTTAACATATTTATAAAATATATTTTATCATACTTTAACATGCAACTTGTGTCTCGTAAGACAAGAAACTCTCAATGCAAATAAAATAAGATTTAAATTCATTTATTTTGCAAGATTACTTAGATCGTTTAGTAGTTAGTTTCGTTGGAATAAGATAAACTTTTTGTCACTAAATGCTAAAAAGTGTAAACTTATTTGTTTTTCAAGAGGTAAGAGTGACTGGTATTTTAATAACGAAGTGGAATCGATTCTTGACTTAGTAGTTGTCATGAATAAAAACTTCGCTTCCATAAACATATTGACCCTTTCGCCACAAAGAGTTTTTAATCATTCGTCTTGTTGTTACAAATAAAATTAAAATAAAGGTTACTGACACAACATTCTCAAAAACATTTAAAGAATAGAAAACATTAGTTCCATACAAAAATGTCCACTTGAAAGTGCAAATTCAAATATAACCTACCATAATGCAAATTAAACCTAACAAACATAGCTTTAAATTGAAAAATTTGTCTCCAAATGTTAAGTAGCTCATTTGAAAAGAAAACTAGTTTTTTCCAATTTTAATTCTCCTATACAGAAATGATACTTCGAAATATCCGGGATTGAATCTAATAGCACATAGCTGATGTCATGTTTCATACCTACCATAACCTGACATAAATATGAATGCTACTGGATGCAATATATACTCTCCTTTAAAGGGCATTAACTTGTGTGTACATTTTTAGTTCGCTGGTTATGTATTTTTTACATGTAAAGTGATGACATTTGAAATATTAATAAAATAAGTAAAACAAATAAAAATATAAATGATTTTAAACTCTTGCGATTTGAACACATAATATTGTAAATATTATACGCGATAACGACCCGTTAGTAGACTTAATAACAAATAAAAATATTGTAAGTGATTAACATATCCCATGTTCTTAAACGTATAATTTTAGCTGTTCTTGCTGATTCACAATTTTATACGAAATTTTATAATTTCTTATGCTTTAGACATGCACGCAAATTGTTAAAATTAACTTAAATTCCAGCGTTAAACCTGTAAACTTGCAAAATATATTCCGCTACTTGGAAGACGTCCTATGTTTAATGTGCGACGGCACCTTATTAACTATAGTAACTTATTTCAGTAAATTAACTAGATCATGGATGAAGCATCTGTTTACAGAATTCCGATTTGCATTTTCAAGCTTGCTTGCACTATGCTTATTTGTACGGGTTTCGGATCACCAACCCGCATTTGGCAAGCGTGGTTATTATGCGCGTACCCATCATTGCTGTGGTAACTTGAATACAGTGATGGACACCTTTTCCCTGCAGTGGGGTATGATTATAGGCTGTTACCACTACTATTACAACTATTTGTAAAATATTTCTTTAGTGCAATAAGTAGGTCTATACACATATTTATAGAGACAGTAAAAGGTTAAACATAAAAACAACGTTGCAAGAGAGCTCTGATCTATTAACTATTAAAGATGACTATCGCCGATGAGGCAGATTCAAAGATGGTGTGACGATTTGACTGGCTTCTTAAAGAGACCTTAAAGTTGGAACGATAAATAGAAGCAGTGGAAAGTTTTTGGGCAAGACCTTTGGTCAGGAGTACAAAAGTTTAAGTAAAATCAAAACAAAAGTTATTAAAACTGTTATTCATTTTTTTCTTAAGTTGTTATTGTATTTTAGTTTAATCATAAATCATTAAAATTAACACAGGTCAGTTTACCTGTGTTAATTTTTTGAAGATGTGATATTATTTGATTCTATTTTGAAATTTTCGTTAACGTTACGTTTTCTCTTTCTGATAAATTCAAACACAACTAAAACAGCTACTAACAGCTGGGACGTGATTCGTTTACATAAATATGACTACATATGAGAACATTACAAAAGAATCAATTTAGACAACAATCCCATATTTTCATTGGAACTATACGAATAGATCATCTTGAAATATTGCAACAAGAAACGCATATTTCAAGTACTCTCTCGACTGCGATATCACGAAACTGTCCAAGTAGCAGTAAAAGCTGATTTACGACACTGACCGTACTACACTTGTTAAAAATGATTTACTCAAAAGGTTACCATTTTATAGACTGCAAATACACTTTAGAACAATTACTTTTTAACACCATTATTTATCATCTTAATGTTGTACTTTATGTTATCTTATGATAATCCTCCTCTGGTGTCAGACTTTTCCAAGCCTCTGACGTGACATTTATTTATGATTTCCGTCTTGCGACAAATCTGAAGCACCAAAACCCACATGCCTTTCCAAATTCAAGCTTATATCTAGGCTTATAGCTAGAAAATATCGATTCCTAAAGTGACCTGACCAGGAATTAGACTAGAGATCCTATCCTGCTACATTATACACGAAAATTGAGAATAATCTTGAAACCTACTGAAATGTATTACCACTGAAAACGAGATAATATGTCATTCCTGTTTATATTTAGAGTTAAGATAGAACAAACTCGAATATCTGACTGCTCCGTGCTTTATTTCCTAGGAATTTCACAGCTACTTTATTTAGGTAGTTATGATCTTACAACTCATAATTTTAGAATAAGTATTCTAATTTATAAGATTTTTTGTAACTTTATAACGACGACTTGGGTTTGTTTAGTGCTTTGGTGGTCTGCCTACTAGGCAAGGATTCAAGGTTCATCTGTAATGGGTGGGGGGCTAAAGCCGTGCTTCAGAAGCCACGTTAAGCCGTTGGTCTTGGCTTCTATTGCAAGGTAAAAGTCGTAAAACCAAGTCAAGTCAAAACCTGTAATAGGCAAATTGGAAAACTCTGATTCCATTCTTCACGGATGACGACAGGATAAGAAGAAGAAAAAGAATTAAAATGTTAGACATATTCAATTTTTTTCGTGAATTTCGGTAATTGACAATAACCCAGGCATCCACATTTCAATCATCCAAACAATAAGATCACAAGATTGCATGTATCACTTGATGTTATACCATTGTCAAACGGCAAAGCAAACTCCAAGTGTCAGCGTACGATCATTCATTATACATGAGCGTAACTTCATTAAACTGCCTGGTCGGGGAAGCTGGATGCTAATTAATTTATTCACCGGCCGATGAAGGCTTCGCTAAATCTCGAACGTTTCCATAATGCGCCGTAAATAAGCTTTGCTGTGAAACGCAAAAACATTAAAAGCATTCATATCCTGCTTATGAATATTGCCAACATGTATTACAAAGAAACAAATAGTCAGTTTGGAATTACTGAAATTGGGTAATAAAAAATGAGTGTTAAAATAACTTTGACTAGCACAATTTTTATCAACTATGTCTACATTTCTTTTATTAACATAATAGAATGCTGCCGATTAAACAATGACAATTATCTATTTGACTGACTCAATGGCAGAAATTAAAGCTAAAGTATATGCGGCATTATAGGTTTACATAATTTGGAAAAAAAATTGTCAAGCAGCCTATACACCCGGTAAAACATATTTCAATCACGACTCTATGAACCAAAAACGGGTGAAATTGGATATCTTTACTCCTCCTTTTCAATTCGTTACCAATTCGAAGGATATATGGAGTGATTAAACAAAGCATTCGTATTCAAAGGTGAATTTCGCCTGATCAAAAATTCCCTTCATTCAAAAAAGGCAATTTCAATACTACGGTATCACGCGGAGAAATACACTATTACGCAATGATTTCAAATTGAAAAAAATATTTCACGGCGTAATAAAACGTCTCCAGGTGGTACCGTAATTAAAAAATATCCCCAAAGGTTTCAAGCAGATTTGTATCGGGCGAAAAATGTTTTCGATTTTCTGTGGCTAGTACTTCCATCGTTATAAGTGATATTGATATGCAGTAGGCTTAGTTCATGTGGTGATTAGCAACAATTTACGACAGTATACTGCGCCCTCGAAAACTTTCATTTCTTTACAAAAACAAAACACTGACTTTTAATACCAGCCATAAAGCTAAACTTGCCGTTCCATGTTTTAGACTGTGTAAAGTAGGAAACTCGTTAATGGGGGATGGCATTCACATGAAAAAGGGCTAGGAATTAGCAGTTATGGTTGTCTAATTCTATTTTAATTAAATATATGCAACTAAAATGTCCTGGCATCTACCGGTATATATTTTCTAGTAAGATACCTAGATATATAATAAACCGGCCAAGTGCGAGTCGGACTCGCGCACGAAGGGTTCCGTACCAAAAAGGCCAAAAAAACGGGTTTGTTGTATGGGAAGAATTTATTTTATTTTATTTTTAGTATTTGTTGTTATTACGGTAACACAAATAAATAATTTGAGAAAATTTCAACTGTCTAGCTATCGCGGTTCTTGAGATACAGCCTGGTGACAGAGCGACGGACAGACGGACAGACGGACAGACAGCGAAGTCTTAGTAATAGGGTCCCGTTTTTACCCTTTGGGTACGGAACCCTAAAAACGGAGAGGCATACTTCGTAAAGGAGTATTGATTTTGCATGGTAATGCACCTGTAGGTACTTATGGAGAAAGTGGTCTACCAGTTTTGACAAAAGTAATGTGTAAGTAAAATTGTGATAAGGCTGAACTTACTTATTACCTTTTTAATAATGAAAGATATGCACAGTTATTATAACGTTTTAAAATTAGCAGCTGCCAGAATACATTTTTCATGGGAAAATCCACCCTGTCTAAGAAGCGCGAATGTTTTTTAACCTTAGGGTGATAGGCCATTTCTTGGCCGACCGAACACACAACCTTTACGTCAAGCTCAGCGCTGAAAAAAATGACTTGTCAGAGATCAGAGACATCACTAGAATCTTTGCAGTGACCTTAGATTAAAACAAAAATTGGAAAATATGGTACTTGAGTTCCACGTGCCGTCTTACAAAAGTGAGCCTAAGTGTCATACTGTGTGTCAGTCTTCAACAGGACAGGCCGTATTTATTCAGATCGTAACTGTAGGCTGGGTAATTGATCTCTAAAAAGCTGGTTTTGTTCCTTGTGACAAGGCATTTATCGAGGCCTATGTCCAGCAGTGCAGTATAAATGTTGATAATGAATATAATTCAAATTGAGTAACAGACAAGGTTTTGATTTTCTAATCAAAGATGACGGTTAACAGATCCCTCTGCAGTGGTAGGCTTTGTAAGAGGCTGCCTGGATGCTACCACCCTCCTGCCGGAGTCCAGCGCTAAACAGTTTTTCTGTGTTCCGCTGGTGTGTTGGAGAACTAGTGCCACTTTCTGGGTAAGCTCGCTCCATCTTAGGCTTTTTTTTACCCGTAGAGTTAAGTATGTAGTCAAGAGCAAGCCCATTGATTATAAAAAAGGGGGTATACTGTGTCAGTGTATATTTTGGCATTGTTTTCTTTCATTCCACGAACCATTTGCATTAAGCCTGAAAAGCTCTGACCATCTTAAACGAAATGAAAACATACCCGGAACGTTACTAGGGCACCTCCAAGCCTTGAAAAGGTACCTTCAAAGTAAAATATCAAACATCTTACGTTTGGCACATAATGTCTAAATTATATTCTATTTCTATTTATATGACGGTGCTTGAAGAAATAAACATTTAGAAGGTATATTTTCAGACATGCCACACTGGGCCACACAGAGCCATCTAGTCCCAAATTAAGCTACTAGTGAGTAGTTTGTCGTATGGGGTAGGTACTAGACAACTGATAAACTTACTTATATATTATTTTTTTTTTAGTAAATATATACTTATAATACATAGAAACCACCCAGACCAGAACAAACAGACATGTTAATTTTGTATTTCGCATTGCGATTGGTGTTCATCGTTCAATTCTGGGTACTGTGGAACATGAAAACTTGTTGAGGAAACGAATATTCAATCTGCCTCTACCCTGCATTAAATCCAGCTTTGCCCGGAGAAATAAGACTTTCCTAAAACCATTTATTTATAATAAAGTAAACTCTAAGTGTTCAGTATGTAATTGCTCATTGTCAGAAGTAAAATTAAAACTTCACAAATGGATAGTAACACTATCCTATTATGATTTAGAAAATTTGCTTAGATCACTTAGGTAATACGTCAAAGTATGCACGTTAACGCACAGACACACACACACACATACACACACACACACAAACACACAGACACACACACAGACACACACACACAGAGACACGCACACACACACACACACACACACACACGTCCACACACAATTACTTTTAATTTTATTTTTCCTTTTTGTCGTTAAATCTTATCAAGTTACTACCTACATTATTTTTATAAGTTTATGTATTTTGTTGAAAGATGATTTCTACGGGACAGGCCTAGCTTATAGTAGGAATCATCGCAAATAATATTTATTGTAAGACTTTTTATTGTGACATAAATAAATAAATAAATAAATAAATAAATAAAATAATTCACACAAATATTTGTACTGAGCGGGGATCGAACCCGCGACCCATGGTTCAGAAGCAGCGTTTACTACCACTGATCCAAATGGTCGTCGGTAGATTTATATGAATCTACCTTCCTCACGGAGAGAGTGCATCGCTGTCTCCTGTCAGCATGGTCGGTGCAACCCAACCAAAACGTCAGGCTAAATAATAAGGTATGATCGCGTTTAATTTCCCGTTATCGTTCAAATATTAGGGGTTAAAGTATGAAATTGCCGTTTTGTATGGACGAAATCGAGAAAAGTAATTTTTCCATACTAACAATTTTTTAGTTTTTTTTTAAAAATGCCTGAACCGTTTTCAATGCAATTAAGGGTGAAAGTTAGATGGTTATAGAGCTACGCATTATAGTATTTAAATTTCTGAAAATCAAAGTATATAATACAAATATACTTAATTGAAGCAAGAAGGTCAGCTGACACATTGTAAGGGGTCTTTTCAACGACTTCCTTTGAAGTAATAGGCACTAGTATTGCATTTTTTTTTTAGTCAAAAGTTACTTTATTTAGTTTTTGATACAATACAAAAAGAATTACGCAATAATATGACTATACTTAAGAGCTATAAACAAAATAAAAAGTGGGAAAATAATCGGCAGTTTCATACTTTAACCCCTATTAATTATGCAACGCGAAAGTTTAAAAGTAGTTATATTCTATTTCATTGCAATTTACAGTAAAGTCTTTGGAGTGCTGATATCAGTATAATTTTAAAAAGGAATAGCCGCGTATTGTCTTGTTTTGTGAATGATTTTTATTGACGACTCGGTTTTTATAATAATGCGATTTGCCTATTACGCAATGATATTAGCTTTTAGTATCATCATCATCATCATCACCGCAGCCAAACGCACTACTGAAAAGCCTCCCCTTATAATTTCCATAACAATATCTTTTGTTTCCCTTGCCTCTTATGTTTCCCTTATCCTATAGTTCTTTCCCTTGGTATGACACCCATCTACTGAAACAACAAGCTTTCTGAATCGCTGCTAGTTAAATAACACCAACCATACATACATGCATACATAGACACGAAACACACATACAAACACATTAACATTTACATTTCATTTTATTTTATTTTCTCTATATAATAAAAAAATATAAAATTCCAACATAATTACAACGCAGTAACTTGCAGACCTTTGTAAATGTTCCGTCGAGTGAAACCCTGGTGACCTATATAATACAGATTCTTTCAGAATCTACTGCAGGCACCAGTCTTCACAATACGGTATATTTTGGTCTAACGCCTTAATTGTATGTTATATAATAAGCCTATTGTGAAGAAATAAAGATTTATTTATTTATTTATTTATTTATTATTTATTTGTTTCCCTACGAATTTCCTTATTTCTTATTTTATCACGCAGGGAAATACCTCTATAGCCCGCTATGCGACCTTGAGCCTTCTTATGAGACCCATATTAAGCTACCATGTTATAGATCAGTGGGCAAAGCCTTAATCATCATGTCGTTTGGCTGACACGTCGTTTGGTCCACTGCTGGACATAGGCCTCCCTTAAGGATCGGCCCCCACCACCCGTATCCAGCGAATTCCCGCGACCTTCGTCAGATCGTCGGTCCATCTGATGGAGGGCCCACAAAATACCTAAACGAAAAACGATTAATAAAAATAAATGCAAATTCATATTCGTAGTTTACTTTATTTATATACCTTAGTAGCGGGAACACCCAAAAATTCCGAAATATTTAATTCCGAAATTAAATATTCCGATTTTCAAACCTCCGAATATCAATGTTCCGAAGAATCAAAATTCCGACTATTCAAAACCATGATTAAAATTTTACAGAATATCAAAAGTAGGAATCTTTTATGTTCCGAATCACATCAATACGAAGGATGAAAAATCCGTTGTGGTATTAATCCGAAAAACTTTATCACGAATTTTTAATTTCCGAACATTTATTGTATTACATACATACATACATATTATCACGCCTCCTTCCCAACGGGGTAGGCAGAGACCAAGGCCTTTCACTTACTACGATCCTGGCATACATCTTTCGCTTCTTCCACATTCATCAATCTTTTCATGCATGCTCGTCGGTTTAGAGTACTCTTGACCTGACCTTTCTTCAGAACATCCCCGATTTGATCGTGATAGGTTCGTCTAGGCCTTCCTCTTCCAACGTTCCCTTTCACACTCGTCTTGTAGATCTTTCTAGTCCTTCTTCTCTCATTCATCCTCTCTACATGTCCAAACCATCTAAGCATCCCTTTCTCAATCCTTGTGACAATATCTTCTTTCACACCACAACGTTCTCTTATCACACTATTTCTTATCCTGTCACTCAATTTCACTCCTAACATACTTCTTAGCGCTCTCATTTCTACTGCATTTATTCTACTTTCATGCTTTTTCTACCATACCCAACTTTCACATCCGTACATGAGTGTTGGAACCAACACCCCTCTATGCACAGCCAGACGAGCTTTCATAGAAATCTTCTGGCTATTTACAAAGGCGTGCAGCGCTCCATTCACTCTGTTACCAGCATTTACTCTCCTTTCAATATCACTTTCATACTTTCCGTCCCTAGTAAACACCGACCCCAAGTATACAAACTCATTCACTTGCTCCAGTTCATTACCACCAATCCGAATACATACTTCTGTCATGCTCTCTTCCTTTTCAAACACCATAACTTTTGTCTTTTTTGTGTTCACTTTCATTCACTTTCTTTCCAAAGCTTCATTCATAATAGTCACCATCGCTTGCAAATCCTTAGCCGTCGATGCAAGTAATACTTGATCATCGGCGTAACTCATTCATTCTTAGGCCAAAATCACTCTCTTTCAGATCTGTCAGACAATTATCCATGAAAAGATTGAACAGCCACGGAGACGCTACACATCCCTGTCTAACACCCTTTTGGATATTAAACCAATCAGTGTACGCTCTGTTTATGCTGACACAAGCACTAGAATCCTTATAGAGGGAATTCAATGCCCGTATCAGCTTACTGCTCACCCCATGCACAGCTAATGCCGACCACAACTCATTCCTCACCACTTTATCATAGGCCTTTTCCAAATCTACGAATGCACAAAAGACTTTTTGGTTTGTTGCCAAATATCTTTCCGTAATACATCGTAGGGAAAAGACCTGATCCGTACACCCCATTCCCTTCCTAAATCCCGCTTGTACATCCCATATTCTGTCATCTGTTTCTAACATTACTCTTTCAATCATTACTTTAGCATACAGTTTGCCGACAACACTGAGGAGGCTTATTCCACGGTAATTTACACAGTCTTGTTGTGACCCTTTTCCCTTGTACAACGGCACGATCACAGCCTTGCACCAGTCTCCCGGTACCCGACCGTTCCTCCAGCACAAGTTGAAAAGGCAGTACAACTGACTTGATGCTACTCCCTGTCCAGCCTACAGCATTTCGACGGAAACCCTGTCATATCCCGCAGCTTTACCTGATTTCATACTTTCAATGCTTTCATAATCTCTTCCATACTAATATAGCTTTCATGCTCACTCTCATTCACTTCAAGAGGAGGTGCTTGCATTTGTGTTAGGCCCTCTTCTCTTTCAAAAAGACTTTCAAAATATTCCTTCCATCTTCTCAGCACACATTCTTCTCCTTTTATAATATTTCCATCCTTACTTCTGATTTTAGATAGCTCCGAGTTTGATGTTTTCCCTCGAGCTAATCTAATCGATTTCCAAAACAATTTAATATTGTCTTGGAAACTATCAGAGAGTCTTCTATCAAACTCATCCTTTTGCTCTTCTTTCTTCGTACTGATCACATTTTTCACTAGCCCTTTCATATTTTTATAAACCTTTCTTGCCTTATCCACATCCTCTAATGTCGCCTTTTGTACTCTTTGGTTAGCCTTGGTTGCTAACCAATCCAGCCATGCTTTCTTCTTATTACCTACAACCTTTTGCACTTCCTTATCCACCCACTCTTTCTTCTGCATTCTTCCTTTTCTTCTCTTACAGACACCACATACGTCAATTGCAACATTCACTACACCTTCCTTAAAAGTCTTCCAAAAACTTTCTATCTCACATTCCTTATCCAAATTAACAAATCGTTCTTTCAACCTTTTAACGTATTCTTCTTTCACTCTCTCCTCTTGCAAATTTTCTACTTTCACGCGTTCTAGATTAGTTCTGGGTTCCGCTGTCCTATGTCGCCATCGTTTGAAAAGACCACTTATCCTGGACATCACCAGGAAGTGGTCTGTATCAATACCGACACCGCGGTACGCCCTTGTATCCAGAACTTGCCCTTTCAGTCTTTTGTCTACGATCACAAAATCAATCATACTTCTTATGCCACATTCATCCCTTGTATACATATGGATTCTTTTATGAGCAAACATTGTGTTCGCTACTAAAAGATTCCATTCCAAACATACCTCAAGCAAACTTTTACCATTTTCATTTATTCTCTCATCACCAAACGTGCCTAAAACCCTTTCATACCCATCCATTAAAGTCGCCCAACATGATAATCCTTTCATTATCCTTACACTTCTTTAAAACTTCTCTCATGCTATCCCAGAACTCCTCCCTTTCCTTTTTGGCTATCGTAGACCCGCTTACACCCAAATCCGTAGGTGCATACACACCTAGGACAAAAATTCGGGTAAGCCCTACTTTTAACCTAATCCAGAGGAGTCTAGGGGTCACACATTCATACTCAATCATACAATCATTCATTCGCGCAGACAAAATGACACCGACACCCTGGCAGCCTCTTTTGGCGCTGGGTACACCAGACCAATACGCCGTGTAAGGTCCATGCTTTGTGGTGTCACATTCCTTTCGCTTCGTCTCATTCACGCACAGAACATCAATTCTCCTGTCATCCATCATCTGACATACATCATTTATTTTAACATTCAATCCTCTTCTAACATTCAATGTAGCAAAGCGGCTTTCCTCAGCCCGCTTTCCGCCCCCGTTGGAAACGAGACGTGATGGGTTGCGAACCGCACCGCCGCCTATTTGGGTATCAAAATTCGTCGAGTCTATTGCGTTCCCACGAGAAGCTAGGGAAATATACTCGAGCCTGGCAGAGCCCAGCGTACCAGACAAGGGTAAGCCTTATTCTGGGGTCACCAGGCCCCAGGGCACCTTGGCACGCTATTGACTAGGCTCGCCCCTAGCCACGCATCCATCGGCACGGCAGACCTTGGATTGGCGGAGAGGATAGGAAAGGGAAACCCTGAAAGGAATGGGGACATAAGATAGGAAATGTATGATCATTGACAGGAAGAAGGTGTAAAGGATACTACTGTGTCGGAGGGCTAGGGATAATTCAGTAGTAGCTCGCGGGGCCGGGGTCGCGTACCCGTATACCATAACAGAATTTTCGGAAAGGAAAATCAGTATGTATACCCCTGACCACTTTGTATTAATAAAGAACACTCATTGTATTAATAAAGAATTTAGTTGAATCCCGACTCGCCGTGGTTTTTTTGCCTTGTTTGCCCAATACTAGAGTGCAATTTAAAAGCCGGAGGCGCGGAGGGAGAGCTGTCCTCGCTCGCAGTAATGAACCTCGGGCGCCCGGGCGAGCTGTAGTGGCTGAGGCTGGTCCAGCAAGCCGAAGCTGCGAAAGTGAGTGTGGGTGCCCGAGATTTGTTACGCAAGGGCGGAAAGACTGCACTTCCCGCAGCGCCGGAGATGAGCAAAATTAAATGCATGCGTGCTTGCCTGCTTGCCTGCATGCATGCATGTTTGCCTGCTTGCCTTAATTCATGCATGCTTGCCTGCTTGCCCGAATCCATGCATGCTTGCCTGCTTGCTTGCCTGTATGCATGATTGTATGCTTGCTGGCCTGTATCCATGCTTGGTAGCCTGCATACATGCTGCTTGCCTGCTTGCATACTGCTTGCCTGCATGCATATTGCTTGCCTGCATGCATGCTGCTTGCCTGCATGCATGATTGCATGCTTGCTTGCATGCATGCTGCTGCATCCATGCATGTTATCTGCATGCTTGTATTTGCACTTTGCAGCACCTAGTTAGAGTAGCATTTAATATGCTTATGTATTGTGTAATAATTTAATGTTATTGGTAGATTTTTAGGTTCGGGAAAATAAAAAAAAATAAAAAAAATATTTTTATGAACAAAAAAGCAATCAAGGGTTTAGTTTTTGGTTTTAGGTGTTTTCAGAATATTAATATTCGTAATTCGTATTTACGATATTTCGAATTATTAAATATTCGGAATTGATATGATTCGGGATCATGAAATTTCGGCATTCTGAAAATAGCACTTATAAACAATAGGAATTTTGAAATTTAGGTTTCATAGTATTAGGACTTATGATAGATCGGAATTGTGATTTTCGGAAATCTGTATTATTCGGAATTATAAAAATCGGTATTTTGAAATTCGTGATTGTCAATATCGGAATTAAGTTTTCGTATTTTTGTAGTGTACCCCTTAGCACCCTCTGAATTTAGATTAATCTTTTTCACTTATCTCTAAATGACACTAAAACTGTATAGATAGGCCTTACAAAATAATTTCACAACGCTAATGTGAGTCCCAAGTCTGTTTGATGGATCACTCGTTTACTTTCTCGAATAAATACACTTTGTAATTCCAGTTTGGATTGCTGGATTATCTTGTTTGATTAAGTATTACATCGGAGTTAACTTTTTATGTGTAGAAGCAAAAAGTACCTACTCGTAAATAAGCGGTTTGATGCGAGTAAAAGTTGGGACGTTATCTCTTTTTATTTTACTTAACGGTGTACTTAGGACTTCTAGAACATAACTCTGTTTATGTAAGTCTTAAACAAGCTCAATATCAATTTAACATTTATTGCGTTTAGGTATTTTTTGTGCAAAATGGGATGCGATATTGTAAAATTATAAATTAGGATTAGTTTAAGCGCCCTTTTGTGTAATGTCGCGTTCCCTTCATATCGTGATCTTAAGAGTCCTTAAGAGGAAACACTACGGGCGAGAGAATTGAAAAATAGGTATTTGTAAAATGTATTGCTGTCGCGCAGTGCCAAACGCCTTCACCGCCGAGTGTGATAAAGACAACTGCTTCTTGGACCGAAAATACCTACTAAAAGCACACCAAATCAACGTTTCGTAGTCCTCCGATTACTTTTCCAAAACTAGACCGATTCAAATGCTTTTTTCATTAAATATTAAAGAAAGGCTTTGGCCGTTCGTATGTTTTCCTTTTTTTCTAAAATTTAGCCAAATTTGTTTTCTGGATGTTTGAACACAGCGGAAAATCTGGCAATTTTTTTCGATTTTTGAGGGCTCATATCTTTTTTATTAATTAATTTATGAAAAAACAGAAAACATAGAAACATGTTAATAGTGACCATAGATTTTTGTAATAAAAATTATTGCTCTACTGGCTTTATCCAGGGAGGAAACAGGGGACTACGTTTGTATGGAAAAAACGGCCCTTGTGTTTCCTCTTAAGGATACTGCTTCGCAATCGCTATCATTTGAACGAAATGGGGGCTATCGCTAGTGAATTTGGCATTACTCGTAGAGGCGTTTTTAGACCACATTTTCTCGGGTCTGGGCGCTTGTGTTACCTTCGTTGTTTCTGTTTTTACACAGTACGAGTGCTTTAAATAGTTACTCAATTTGAGATCAGAGCAATATGTGTGATGTTGTCCACATTTATTTTTAAAAATATAGGTAGTATCTTTAAACTATCTAAAACCTAAGCCAAGGCTTAAGGCTTCATTAAAACACAAAGGCACGTTCCTCATCCAACACCAAATTTAGGGAATGTAACAAGTGAATGGCCAAACGAAGTAAAACTAAAACATCTCGGAACCGACAATCCCCAAACGAAATTCATGTGTTTGTACCCTCAGGCAAAATGTTTTACGTTGCAACAAAATGCATCGTACTGTTATGCGAATATATTTCTTAAAGCTGAGATTTGTAGTGCTAAAATCGTGGGAGAGCGCACGTTTTTTGAGTTTAATTAAAATGTTCAGCGTAGCATTTCATCAGTGTATATTAAAATGTTGGTTTCGTTCTGGGACTTTATTACACGAATAATTTGTTACAGTTTGAGTGATGGATGGATGATATGTGCCTATTGTATGCGTTTTCATTTATATTTAAATAATAAGGGAGAAGTAAGTGTTTTTGGTGTTTCTGATTGACTGACTCCAGCTGTGCAGCTAATAATTAATCTTTCTTTTTATTTCTTATATGAAATAAATTTGGACAACCCACACATACATTGTTTCGATCCTAAAATAAGGAATCTAGAGACTAAATATTACATCTATAACATCACTACATGGCATAATATGACTTCCAAGGGTGGATATGAAATATCTTCCTTGTAATTTAATTTTACTGCGTGCCAGCTTTTTTCCATTTTAGTCATTCAAAACCAATTTTTGTAAAACCTGGTCGTCAAATCAAATCCAAAGGTTGTTTCGGTAACTTTTCCTAAAACTGTTAGTATTGGAAGCTTCTTAAGTTTACATGTGATGCTGGCATGTTGAAACCCCTTCTCTTTTGCAAATATACCAGAGGACACTGCAACTTTGGGTTTGCCAAGTTGCAATCACTTATTTTTCCATCAAATGAGACCTACTAACTATCATTGAACTTTAAGTTCACTATCTCGAAACGTAAATAGCATACAAAAAAACCCTTAAAAAAGTATGCCTCTTATTGCTTTTGTTCGTAACAAAATATTCAAAGTCCATCCATATTACTCTAGATCTATAGCAATAAAGCGTGTTAAATTTACCGCATAATCAAATTCATTATAAATTACCGGAGAATCCCCCAAGATTTTCTGATCATTATTTATTTCTAATGACACTAGAAACAAGAACACTGAGTAATTTGGAGTGATTCTCGGATCACACCCACGGGAGTGATGCGTCAATTGGTTTAGTACTTAATAAAGCAGAGGTGGGCAGCATTTTTACTGTTGCCTATTTCACTAAAGAGTAAATTAGGGTACATAATTTTAGGTCAGTTCATATTTTACTGCTACGCTGCAATATCGTTAAATAAAATGAAAATCGGATGATTCACTAGTGTTCTTTTAACCGAATTTGGAATCGATAAAGATAAGCACATTACCAATATAAAAGAAGTAAATTATAAATTGCAAATTTCAGAGAAATCGTTACGGCGTAGGCGATATTACTTGTGTAAAGTAGTGTAAAAAACGCACCTGACACTGTAAATTAACATTTTATTTTATTTTTGAAGTCCTTTTAAAAATTGTAACTTTTTCTGACTTAAGAAGGCAAGTTTCATAATAAAAATGAAGATCACCCGAATGAAGACACGTGAAAGTAATTGTTTAGTCACTATTACCAGAGCTAATTGATACGGGGTTTATACCATGTACCCAGAGTTACCACTTTTGTTACATACGATACCTTGTGTAACAATAGACTGCGACGAATGGTTTTTGTCTATCTGTCTGATATGAGTTCTTCCGTGATAATGGCGCTTGCAACAGTGCTAAAATATCGGAAACTCATAAAAAACAAGGAATTTGGTATAAACCCCGAATCAATTAACTCTAGACTTTGTTTAGTATTGAACTTTTATATTTGATTCGAATAGTTGACGATTCCTGACTCTGAGATTGATTTCACACTGCTCAAATTACTGTCGGGAGTACTGAGAGAATGATCCCCTCACGGTTATAAGTTGAGTACTAAATTCCAACTTCTATCCCAAGTGGAGTGCGCAGTGAAAATGAGAACTGTGATTTTAAAAAATATGTCACACCCTGGCCGTTGCCTGCGAATTCGCATGAGTGGAATTTTGAATTTGAAGCTATTCCACGGCAACCACATTTTTTTCCAGATTAAAAAGTTGCATATTTGTCATTCAAATAGCTACCAAGTTTTTAACTTACTACAACAAAATAAGTTCGTAGGTTTCTTTTTCCTAATCTTAATTTAAAAGAATTTAATCCTTAAAACGAATTACATATTTAACAAAAGGTAATAAGTCAATAAAAACTAGATATATAATCGAAACAGTCGTTTACGAGCTTTTTTTGTTGGTAAAATTCATTGTGAGAATGCGAAATCAGTTTCGAGGAGTTTTTCCCTGGAGGCGCTTATTACACATCCCCCATTTTTTTAGCTAAGCACTGATTTGGTACAATATTGTGCTAGTGCCGAGAAGAAGCAGCGCAAGAAAATAAAAAATAAAAAATAAAAAGTTGTATTTGTTTTAACGAGTATTATTTGAGGCCTGTTAAACCTTCTTTGTTACCTCTAAGAGAAAATTTTAAAAATGTATACCTACGTTATACTTAACGATATAACATACCAAAAAAATATACCAAAAGATACGCGCCGAGTATACCATACCGCCTCATCTTTTTTACGGTTAACAAGATATTTCTGTTAGGAGTTATAGTCATGCATTTATTCTACCTTAAAAAACTTATTTCGTGCAACATCAAAAGATCCCTGCCTAATGAAGGCGTAAGCTCTTCAGAGTTTTCACAAACTCGATAAAGAGCTTACGTCTTTGTCGACAAACAGAGTGCATTCCTCTTCATTTAACTGAGATAAAGTAGTTACGTGGAGGTAAAGACAACTATTTGTTAGACATGCCACAGCCAAGTCTGCAACTAACTCTACCAAAGGATCGAATGTACGTTATCTGAGAGTTTGGAACTAAGTTACTGATGGCGGGACGTTTGTTTTATTTGGTTGCTTTTCGGCATTTAAATTTTCTCTCTTGTATTTTTGACAGAGTACGCTTTGACATAAACATAGAGTGTTTGGTTATTAGATGATTATTACCCGCCAACCTACACCACTATAATAGGACTTTGATTGTCACGCTTGGCAGCAGAGGAGGCGTGAGGCGCGGTGCCCCACACCGCCCACGGCCTCGCGGTGCACGGGGCCCCGCGCCTCATAGTTTATAATAAAGAAAAAGTATGGAAAGCCCAAAAACACATAATAAATACATTAAAATTAATTATCAACTTACAGATATTTCACTCTTTGGCTTAAATGTAAATAAAAATATCTAGTATTTCTGATAAACTATGTCATAAAATTAAGTATACCATCAGAGGGCCTCGCAAAGTGCTTGCCTATGTTATCAGAGGGCCTCGCGAAATATACCTCTTGTGCCGCCACTGCTTGGCAAGCGGTTGGATATCGCAGTATATTCAATTTAAACCAGCAATGTTTTTACTTAAAAAACAGGTCTCCTATCATACGGAAGTTGGATTTAACGCAGTACTTGGCTTAATGACTAATCAGGTTACTTAGGTACCTAATAAATATGAATGAATGAAAATACCTATTTACGATGCATCTAATTTGCAGTTGAACTGGCCAGTTTTGAACGTGCAGTTAAAATTAGAAGATGTTAAACAAAAATCACCAATAGTTGACAAAAAATTCTCGCTATTTGGAAACTCATAAATATCCAAAGACGAGACCGTTTTCTATTGTTCAATAAAGCTGAATATATTTAACTATCTAGAGATAGGCACTTATCCCCAATAATCCCCGTGGATTCCAGCCCTACAATTAGGTAATCTTATTTAGCAAGGGCTTAAGGTGCGTAGCCACTGGAAAGTTGATAAGGAACATTCGTCTAAAATGGAAAATATTTCGAAATTAGGATACTTACAAATAAAAAGTCAGTTTACAAGAAATAATATATCTGATTTAATAACAATCAGGTTGTACGTACAGTTTTACATTAAAACGAACGTATTCTGATTATTATCGACGATTTGCTATGTTTTCACTTTAACCAAAATATTTAAAGATTCAATGAAAGTGACACCTAACCTAAAATAGTTTTGCCCAGTGGTAACGAGGCATAGCGAAGCGCATTTCTGGTCGAACATCATGAAATCCTAAGCGTCGCTAAGAGCCGTCGAGAGCCTCCGTGCTGAGCATGGCATTTTCTACCATATGCCAATTAATTAGAGTTCAGTTTAAATTATTATCTTCTTGGTCTGTTCTCCGCGCCTCGCCTCGCGTTTGCGTTGGGCCTTAGTCTTTCTGTCATAGGGCACGTCACAATCACAATATGTGTATGTCGTTCATAGGACAACAAGTATTGCTCTCATGATACGCTATTTTGGCCTTATGCTTAACAGCTTACATTTTCTGCAGGAACTTTGCTACGAAAATTCAACTTCAAGCGAATACTAAAAATTTTACTCCAAAAAGTATAAAAATGAAGTTGAAAACAACAAGCAACAAAACTTACGTGCAAAAAATTTACTAAAACCAACCACTAATTTTGAGTAGATGCATAATGATTATCGTTTGGCATCCGCTTAAAATACGAGGTTGATTTAGTGAGGTATTATGAATAGGATAAAGTTGCTTGGGTTTTTATCAAACGAACATTGTATGGCTGAATGAAAACGCACCTTTGGGGCAGCCTTTTAGACCTTTTAAGGGATCATGCTATTTGACCGTTCGTTCCTTTTTCGCAATAGCAGGTCGCTTAATTCTAATGTATCTATCTGTTGTCTGATCGAAGATAGAATGGAATCTTCTTAAGACCTTACATGGGTTTAGTCCTAAAGTTGCAAAATAGAAATATTTGTTGAAAAACATTTTTTACTGCAATTATTAAGATTGCTATTTGTTTGATGAAATCAAAGTAATTGGGCTCAATTATTTGTTGCTTTTTAAACACGTTACTACCAGATGACAAGCAGAAGGATCTTTTTTTAACGTTGTTAAAACCGCGATCGCCTGACTGAGGTCTGTGTCCTGCAGTCTCTGAATACAGCAGTCAGCCGTGTCCAATACTGAAATATATTACTTGCAATGTGCCGGTTTTGAATAAAATAGCACCAATCCTTCTCATCCTTTAGGTGCCGCAAGAGCTGATTGCTGAAGTACTGACAGCAAAAGACCAGCCGTAAGACCGACTGATTTGTACAGCTATAATTATATTACTTTCCTCTATTAGCCCACTCTCCCTCCATTCCTAGACTTAGCCCACTCCTGTTTTTTTTTCTGTGTTTGGCAGTGGGGTATGAGCTAAGTTGAACGGAGGAACGATACGAAAGGTTTAATAAATGAAACAGAAACACTAACGTTTTGAACTAATGCACTGTATTAATAACTTAGTGTATTGATCTCGATGTGTTCAAAATAATAACATAGGTACATCTAAAATCTTCTTTCCACTTATATGCAGACGATCTCCAAATATACTATCAAGGGCGCTTTGAAGACCTCTCCATTGTTGTAGACGTAGTTAATAATGACCTTTGTCATATACATGACTGGAGCAAGTCCTTTGGTCTCAAGGTAAATCCATCTAAAACGCAGGTGATAATTTTGGGAGGTTCTAAGCAAATTTTTAAAATTGACTGGCCGACCTTGAGGCCCATCACGTTTGACGGTATCCAATTACCTTATAGCAAATCTGTCGAAAGCCTTGGCATTCATATCGATAGCACACTTACTTGGGTCAAACAAACTGGGGAAGTAAGTAGAAAAATATACGCAGCAGCAGCATCATTAAGCCGACTTAGAAATCTTTTACCTACACCCACTAAAATTGCTCTTGTCCAGGCTTTACTATTTTCGATTTTAGACTATGCAGATTGCTGCTACTTAGATTTAAATGAGAATCTACTTGATAAACTTGATCGCATACAAAACTTCTGTATACGGATAGTGTTTGGTCTGCGGAAGTTTAATCATGTTACCGAATACAGAACTCAATTAAAGTGGCTCCCTATACGGCTTAGACGGGACTTCCATATTCTTTCCTTACTTTTTACTATTTTATTCAATCCAAAGTCTCCGCCGTACCTTAAAGAGCGCTTTCAATTCCTTCAGTCTGCCGTACGGTCTTCCAGTAAACTACATCTTAAATTTCCTCCCCATTCCACTAACTATTATTCTCACTCATTCACTGTCCATTCGTTTGTGGAACTCCCTACCACTGACTATCAGACAATCTGAGTCGTCTAGCGCTTTGATCAAAACAACTTTTGTCACATTAATCTCTTCTTGGTCACCTAGACACGACGGTTTTTTGTTCATATCAAGTATGTATTTAAGTGTATGTAGTGTATTTTGTTTAAATATGTATTTATATTTATTTATTTATGTAGTTGTGTTGTATTTAAGTTTATTTAATACATAGGTAATAAAAAGTTTTTGTTGACTAAATTCCATCATTATCATTATTAACTTAAGTTGTATTAATTTTACATTTTGTCTTAGTACTTAGCACCACCTTCCCCTTTCTTTATAGTTTTTCCTGTAAAGGTTGTCTGGAAGAGATCGCTGATGGCGATAAGACCGCCTTAGTTGTACATCTTACTGTAAGAATTAAATTTTGTAATTTCTTTGTGGTGTGCAATAAAGTGTATTCATTCATTCATTCATTTATAGGTACTACTAGGTTACATATTTAGCTGAAAAATCCATATACAATGGGGACTACCGTTTCTTTGCTCACCAGTTGGCGCCACTGTAGACTGAGGTCCGGAGGTATAGCTGTCAAAGGCGATTGGCGCCGAAACAAAGTGTTATATCTTGAATCTAATTAAGGTTATATTGTTTATAAATAACTATCTTGATATCAACAAACTAACTTCTGAAATAGTTGCTCTTGAGGCCGCCTATTTTTGCGCTTTTTCTTAATTCCGCTTTTAAAGCGTTCACATTAATCGCCAAATAATCCATATTTGCGATATTTAACGAAGGAGATCACTTTCCAGCAGGTAAATTAAAGAAATTTTAATTTATGCAACAAATTCCGCTAAAACCAGTACAAAGTGAATGATATTGGACCTCACGCGACACTAGCGCCTCTAGTGGCAAATTCACTAGCGATAGCCCCCATTGCGACGTATCGTTCATGCAACGCCATCTGTTGATTTTGGAATTAAGCTACTTGTCATGTTGACATTGGCCTTGAACAATTTGTTTGGTATGCAATAAAGATTTTCTATGTATATATCTATTCCCGAAGTTCCAAAAGAGTTACATTGGAGTTACACTATACTTTTCGCACGGAGTAAGGGCATCGCACGTTAAAATACGTATTTTAAATTGTTTTAGTATTACATTCGTATTTTGTCTCGGAAATAATACACTATGTACTTAGCTCGGTGTGCGGCATAAAACTGCATCATTATTTTAGCTTTAGTTTGTTTTGTTTGCGCTCGCATTTTCCGATATTCCGATGTGAGGCTATATATGTATTTGTTGTTCAATGCACAACAATCAAGCTTAACATTTCCAGCCTAAGCTGAGCTCGTTCTAGTGACATTTGAATCAAACAAGAGATCAGTTTATACAGGAACTGTAAAGGGGGGTATGTTTTTGTAGGGAGATAAAGCTATGTAAGCGTTCAAAGTTTTTTGATAAGGTATTTTGTGGATGCAGTGAAACATACGATGAATAAAGTATTACTCACTCTTGGGGCTAAATTAAACTACGAGTATGCTTAAGCATCATAATCAATCTCTAAATTGACGACCTCCGTGGCGGAGTGGCTTATACACCGGTATCCAAGGTGTTTCCTGCTCCGAGGTCCCGGTTTCGATTCCCGGACGAGTCAATGTAAGCAAATAGGTAAATTAATAATAATTATAACCTTCATTTTAAATAAAAATAAATGTTTGATTGTTTGCCATCTATGCGATGTTAATTGTTAACCATTGTGTGAATTACTATGTTCACAAATAGAGAAGACTCAGGAAATAGCTAGAAATTAGTAAATGTGGACAACATCACACACATAGTTCTGATCCCAAAACATGCCCTTAATTAGGATTGTTGGAATCAGAAACAATAAAGGTACCACAAACATCCAGACCCGACCCAATGTGGAAAATTGGTTTTCTAGGGTCCGTGAACCCGTCTGGGGAGCAAGCCTAAGGCTTTGGAGGTGGCGGTACAAGCCACTCGACCATGAAGTTCGTCAATCGTTAGGTTAGCATGAATCATCCCATAGTCTTATAAAATAGTTATTTAATATGTTATATCTTATGTTAGAAAGGTATGTTTTAAGTTATACTAAAGTAAAATTTTGTTAATAATAAAGGAGTCCAACCATTCCAGCTGTTGTACAAAAGCTGCACACGTACCCTTAATACAACGAGTTAAGGATGGTAAAATGAAAAAGTGTTCTTGGAAATAGGATAGACGACCGCATAATGCTGAGTTGAAGACGTTGCTGTCCAACTTCTTCTGGCAGTAGGTACTCCTTTATTCGCCTCTTACGACACCTATAAACACTTGTAGACTTTTTGGGGGGAGTTGTCCCCATTTTAATTGTGTCTGGAAGAAAAGTCTACAAGCGGTTAAGGAAGAGACGGAGTGGTGGTACGGTCGGTAAAGAAAGTGGTTTATCACCCTTAGGTTGAAAGTCATTCGCGCGTCAGAGGACATCAGGGTTGTTTTTTTTTATTGAAAAGGTACACCAACAGTACATATATAAAAACATTGAAAACTAGCGATATTACAACATAAACTTCTTATATATATACCTCTTACAGGCGTACACAACATTTATTTTATAACAAACAGTACTTGTTAGGAATTTAGAAAGGAAAAGAAGTTACAGTAAAGTAGTATGCTTATTAAAATAATAATAATCATGGTTTCGAATTCCGATACCATCTCACGTGAGAGGGAACACCAATCGAGATGTCCTCCACAAGTGCATCACACCCCAGCAATTCACATTTTTCCATGTAATAATATTCTGATAGCTACTAATGCTAAAACGTCATAAAGTCCCTATCGTTATTTTACCGACACATGAAATTATGTCAAAACTGGTTCACCACTTTCTTGGCCGACAGCGCACAACACTATAAAGTCTGTTAACATTTCATTTCAACGCCCCGTTGGTCTAGTGGTTTAAATACCGGGCCAAGATCTCGGGGTCCCAGGTTCGATCCCCGGGTCGGGAAAGAAATAGTTTCGAATTTTCGAACGTTGCTCGTGTTTGTGATCACCAACCCGCATTTGGTAAGCGTGGTGATTATGCCAGTTCCCATCATTGCAGTGGTAACTTGAATTCAATGATGGAGGCCTTTTCTCTGCAGTGGGATGATTATAGGCTGTTACTTACTTTTCATGTTAAGTGTGTTTGAGATCATTATTTTGAACCCTGACTAGCTGTATAATCTTATACTCAATCTAACAATGTTATGTAGTATAAGTCTTAATATACAGGATGAAATTTTAACTACCTTCCAAATTTTAATATATTATCAATCTACGAGACAATCACAAATGATGTTTTTTTATAGAACAAAATAAATAGCACTTAGAAAATCTTCGCCAAAAATCAAAAATTTTTGATACGGCCGCCTGGCAACACTTTTTTTACACGTTGCGCATCTCATTCCGATCATCATTACGATATTATTCATAGGTTTTTGATTTTCCCTTTATACCTTAACAGGTCTAGGGCGGTAAAAATTGAAAACAATATCGCGAAAAATTTTTTCGGGTGACAACTAGATTTACATTTTTTACTTCATAAATAGGCTCTAAATACGATACTGAACGACTATAAAAATTTTGGAAAGTGGTTAAAATTTCATTCTGTATTAAAAATTCGTGTCACTTTGTTTGTCCGCGATGGAAATTCCATCATGGAATCCTAAACTATACAACTGATTTTAATCAAATTTTGTACACTGTGTGCAGTTTGATCCAACTTGAAAGATAGGATGGTTACTAACTCAATTTATGGCGCATTATTTTTTTATTGCACATTATTTGTAGGCGAGGTAATTTGGTAGAGAAAAACGCCATGTTTGATGACAATGACATTATTTTAAGACGTCATAATCAAATTATATTATTCTGAGACCATACGAAGTTCGCGGGGTAAGCTTGTTAATTATAAAATGTAGTTGTATAAAAGAAAAAGCTGAACTTCATGATATTATAACTACCTTAATGCAAGCTTTTTACACACAAAAGCAAACACACACGTTGAATATATATACAATTCTTTGAATAAAATTTAAATATTTCGACTGTTTTAACGAAGTGGGACTTGAACCCACAACCTCCCGTTTACAGTTTGTTTATTAGGTAAATAAAAAAAAGGAATTGTATTTTAAACTTACACCAGCATTTTATTTGCTTAAAAACAGTCCAAAACAAACACATCCTCTTTCCATTTCATTACATTTGAACTAATTAAACTGGCGGGTTAAGGCGGTGTCCCTCTGTCTTAAGCTTTGTCAGTATTTGTCGATAAACATTTCACTGACGGAACTCGTAGCCACGTCTGTGTTCTTGCGAACTAAGCTCTGATTGGTTGAAACTATTGCTAATGAACAAACGCGATGTTATAGTAGAGTTAGAATTAGTGTTACCGTTGTAAGTCTTTTAGAGTGGTCCTGTCCAGCATTGGACAAATTAGGTATTAAATTGAGTAAAAGATTAATCAGTAAGTCAGAGTTCAAAATTAAGTAGGCTGGTATTATAATAAACTAATTATTTAAAAACTTTGTATTCTAAAGTTACTTCTGAACCACCCCCTTAAATTTGACTTGCATTTTTTGACATTCTATATACTCAGAAACTTACACAAGAACCGATTGGTTGGTGTAGTGGTTTAATAATCGAGCCAAGATCTTGGTCGATGGCCATGGGTTCGATCCCTGAGTCGGGCGATAAGAGTTTTGAATTTACGAACACTGCTCGGGGTTGCGATCGTCAACCCGCATGTGGCAAGCGTGTTTATTATTCCTGTCTCTATCGAACTGTTGTAACTTGCATTCAATGATTCAGGCCTTAGCCCTGCAGTATGATTATATTATATGGATGTTTGTCACTCTCATCAAAATCTCTAATGGGATCGTGTTAAAACGTGTAGTTCACGCAAGCAGAGCCGCGGGCGAAAACACAGACCGCTTTCCATGTTCTGTGGGCGAAAAGCTAGTCGTCTGTCGATAATAAATATATAAATAAAAGGTTGATTATACTTTATTTAATATTTTAGCAACTTAATTGCACTTATAATATCAGTATATAAACTTGAAAAAAAATTTTTTTTTCCGCCCGCCTGAGACAAAATTTTTCAAGTTTATATACTGATATTAAAAGGTTGATTACCAAACCTTAATAATAATACATCATCATTATCATCATCATCAGCCTATCGCAGTCCACTACTGGACATAGGCCTCTCCAGTTGCACGCCACTTAGGTCGATCCACGGCTTCTCGCATCCAGCTCCTGCCAGTCATATTGCTTATAATAATACTTACATAGGTATTCTGAATATAAAACTATTCGGTGGTCTCATAAAAAAATCCAAATACCTTTGGTAATAACCTAGTAGTTCCAAAATAGGCTGACTTAATAAACGAAAATGTTCCGCAGAACTTTTCTTGTTTTAATAGAACAGCTAAAACTGAAGTTACATTGATATGAAGCAATTTCATGTGGTTATAGTCAGGGTTGTCACGGCATAGTAAACAAATATTATTTAATTATACTGTTTTAGACTTTTATTGTCAGTGTCACTAGAGTTTTTATTTTATACCATGTACCTTATTTATTGATTGCAAGTGCCATGATAACGAAAAAACATTCTCCCGTGATCAGGAGCTTGCAACAGTGCCGAAATATCAGAAACTCATAATAGGTTTAACGATCATTTATTCTCATTAAAGATACAAAATCACTTACATGAGAACAACACTGTAATAAAATTATTATTATTTAACAAAATTTTAAAGTCGTTCGCACTCGAGTAAATCTGCAACTGTAACACTTTTTGTACTTGTAGGTTGTAAAGTAGCAAAACAAAACACTTATTATAACGGACCACCTTTCCAACAGCTATTTCTAACACATGTTATTATTTGTTAAATTGATATTAAATATCTATGTAACTCGCGTTTAAATGGGTGCCCTTCGGTTCGCCTAAAATTTAAAGTCCTAATTTCATTTGGCCCAACAGTATTGGCCTAAACTTATAACGTATAATTATTGTCTAGTCTAACAGTTGTTTTAGCACTATTATAGTTTGGTCTAAAAATTGAAATCCCTAATTTTAGTATGTATAATATCGATTGCAATAATATGTATTAGCATCAATTTTTTGGCATAACGCTAAGTACTGAAAGCTCAATGTTTTTTGAAAGCGATAAAGTTAAAGAAACGAATCGCTCACAAACCGACCCCAAGCAGTCTTGTCTGCCCTACCCCTAGAGTGTAATTCAAAAGCGCGTAGGCGCGGAGGGGCGAGGCGGCCCGTGGGCTGAGGAGCAGGTGGCTGTAAGCGAGGCGCCGCGGCTGAGGCTGGCCGGCACAGCCGGCCAGAAAGCCGAAGCTGCGGTGGTGAGCGTAAGCCATCTGCGACGATTAGCACGCGTGGGACCGCTGGAGCCCCGCAGCGCCGAAGCCGTCACGGAAGTCTGATTGTTTAGATGCATGCAAGATTGCTTGTTTGCATGCATGTTTGCTTGATTGCATGCATGCTTGCATCCTTGCTTGTTTGCATGCATGCATGCATGCTTGCTTGCTTGCATGCTTGCTTGCTTGCTTGCTTGCTTGCATGCATGCTTACTTCTTTGGGTATTTAAAACAAACTTTTTAACTTTAGGTGTTAGGATATATTCGGCTAAATCTCGCATTTGGGAAATTATAATACGGCGATATACATTAAGGCGTAGTAAAAATAGGCTAAACACGTTTAGGAAAAGTAAAAATGTGCGAAAAAATTTTAGGCCAATAGTTTGTGTGCCAATGACCATTAGGAGTACAGAAAATTCGGCATTCCGATATATACCCCGTTTAAATTCAACAACGCTGCTTGTATTTTTTATTTCCGAGGGTAATCTATTATATATAAGGTACATGGTATAAACCCCGAATCAAATAACTCTATTATTATTTTACTAGCTTTTTGCCCGGCCATAATATTATTTAATATTTTATTTTTGAAACACTTATTCAAATACACTTCACAGTATGGGATAGATCAAAAAATTAATACAACCCTCTTGACATCTCTTGACATAAATGCTCTGTCAAAGTGACAATTCGTCCATTCTCATTAAAAATGTCTTGAAAACAAACAAACTTGTTGCTTTGCCATGTTACTAAATGTTGTGCCGTTTGTTAAGCTAATTGATTTGTTTTTTCTACAAAGAATGTAAGCAAAAAGTTCATTTTGTACTAGACACATGAAACAATTTCAAGTAAAACGTGATAGGAGAGTACAAGTAACAAATTAGTCAGCTCTGTGTACGTTTGCAACGACTATGAGTCGTCATGACCACTGTTGTTCTGTGACAGTGTTGTTGTGTTTAGTCCTAGTATCTAGTCTGTTGTTATAATCATCGTCATCATCAGCCTATCGCAGTCCACTGCTGGACATAGGCCTCTCCAGTTGCACGCCACATGGATCGATATTCGGCTTCTGCACCAGCCATCTTGCGCAAATCATCACTCCACCTGGCCTGAGGATTTCCTACGCTACCTACGTTTGCCGAGACGCGGTGTCCACTCAAGAACTCTGCTTATAATTTCGTATTTTTTAATTTAAAAGTGTTCAACCCTAGATACCGTTCCGATTCGCGGTAACAGCGAACAAGTTCTGACGGTTATTCCATTAAACTTCTGGTTGCGCGCCCATCAACCAACAGCATTTGAAACCACACCAACTGCCATGGTAAAAATGAAGAAATAATTTTTATTTTTTATTTTAATAAATAATGGGCTTGCTCTTGACTACATACTTAACAATACGATTAATAAAAAGCCTAAAATGGAACAAGCTTACCCATAGGATTAACCCAAACACAACTTTACCGGGTTGTAAGAAGGTACATTTCTGAGTCATAATGACAAATGACAAGGAATACCCATCTTCGTTACCGACATCTCCGTCCAGCCAATATCAGTCTGTTCACATGCTTCTCCAAAAGGAGTATTTTGCCATTATCGCCACGCTTAGCAAGCGGGTTGGCAATTGCAGTTTGGTCAATAGTGGATACGCTGCTGCACGTCTTCTTCTAGCAGTTCTGCTTTAGTCGCTTCTTAGGACACCCATAGGAAGAGAAGTGGTGTATTAAGATAGTATTTTTTTAACGTGCCAGCACCACATGTAACTTATCATTTCTATAAAATTAAAGCGAATTCAATGGAATAAACAAATATATGCCATAATTTAATTTTCATGATTCATAAAAATCATAAAACAAGTAATAAATAATTTTAAATACTATTTTAAGCAATACTTTAGACTTATCACGTGTCACATTTCTGTTTTAACTAAGTACACGAAATTGATTTGTCATGTTCCCGAGACATTGAGTTTTTCCTATCTCGACTAAGACTGAGACAAATTTCAGGAGAATTTTCAAGATTCTCCAAAAAACATTTGATGCATTACCATACCACATCTAGTAAGTTGAATACCTATTACTATCACTACCTTTTCTCGATGGCTATCTACTATCGACTTAATGTTGTATACTTATTACACCTTTAAGATAAAGTTAAGAGATATCATAATATACATTCAACCTGTAAACAGTCCAACTTTTTAAAAGTTGCCAACATAAACGAACGAAAAGGTCAGATAACGATCCACCTTTGACACTAAACTTCTGCACAAAAGTTAATATACCCAACTACAACTTCATATTAAACAGCTAGTGTTGTCGAACCAACGATAGACTCCGATATAGATATTGACTGGATTTCATGATAAAAAGTTACGGCCAATAATCATCCGACTGCAGGGCAAACGCTTCCATAATTCGTCCCTAGCATTACTAACTGACGTAACTGACATTGAAATGAAAGATAATTTTACGGATTTAGAACGCGTTTATTTTGATTTAACCCGACGTTTACCACAGCAATGATGGATACAGATTGTAACGTCAGCGTTACATGTTTACAATAAATAAATAAATAAACTATTAAAATATATACATCTCTTTAATTAAACTACTTATTAAACTAACTAAATTAAAATTTATTCCTTAATCTAACATACTTCAATATGTATCATAATTTAAAAAACAAACTATGTATTATCAATAAACATTATCGACATCATCCTAATTGCTAATGGTTCACCTATACGCAGCGCGGACCCCTAAAGTAATTTATATTCAATCCTTTGTATCCTTTGTTCTGCAAACATCGTATGATGACATCGTATGATGTTTGTGGGGTGGGGACTATCTTTAATCAACACGCTTACCAAATGCGGGTTTGGTGATCACAAAACCCAGCAATGTTGGAAAATAAGAAACTTGCGATAGAAGCCTAGCCTAGGACTAGCAGCTCACCGTGCCCTCCAAAGAGATTATCCTCACCCGCCACTTCCAGACTCAAGCCAATATACAAAACATAAAAAATAAATGTACTAATAATATCACAATAATACGAGTATAACATACATTGTACTAATCCCAAAGTGACCTATTTAAAGCACTCGTATTGTGTAAATCAGAAACAGCGAAGGTACAAAAACATCCAGACCCGAGAAAATGTAGGAAAACACTACATTGACCCGTCCGAGAATCGAACCCGGGACCTCGGAGCAGGGACCTTGAAAACCGTTTTGTATGCAACTACGCCACGGAGGTCGTTAACTGAAATGTTATATAAATTAACTTTACTGGAAGTCAAACCGGTATACGCTTGCTTAGAAGGCCGGCCCAGTGGCGTGCACACCGTTACATGCCAATAAGCTCTGCCTATCCTGCATAATACGTCTAACTAAATAATATCGATCCCTGCATTGCTATTATTGTTATTTTTATAATTAGGGTACTTCATATCCTACCCAGAATTGCTGTGTACGCCTCTCGGTAGACAACTACACACCAACCGAGTACCTATTTGTTTCAGGCATTTGGTTTAAGAGTGGTATGTTACTTTCTTGCTCACTGTGTGTGTTAAATATTAGGGGTTAAAATATGAAATTGCCGTTTTGTATGGACGAAATCGAGAAAAGTCATTTTTCCATACTAACAATTTTTTAGTTTTTTTTAAAACGCCTGAACCGTTTTCGATGCAATTAAAGGTGAAAGTTAGATGGTTATAAAGCTACGCATTATAGTATTTAAATTTCTGAAAATCAAAGTATACACCGTGAAATTTTAGTGGTTGTTTTCCCGCAACAGAACGATTTACCTTTAGTAGCACCATCGAATCGTGCGAATTATTTTTGAAAAATAAAGATATCGTTGTTCTCAATTCATCAAAAAAATAATCATCAACTCAAAAGCGTGAGATACGATAGTATCTTTACAAAATGTGACGTGTTTGGGTACTGCTTGCCGCACGAAATCAATGTTCAAAGCAAAAAAAGCTCTACGCACTAAGTAATACCATAGGGAAAGAAATATATATTTCTTTCCCTATGGTAATACAGCATAAACTGCACCGCGCGAGGGGCAATGACCCCGGCCGGTGACCGGCTGCGGCGCGGCTAGTACCATTGGTTCGAGGTTGCTTTCGAGTTTCGTTTATCACAATTCTGAAACTGCTATTTTTTATTTGAATAAAAAAAGAACTGCACAAATCAATTGTACTACTAAGATAGAATCATTTTACTGCGGGAAAACAACCACTAAAATTTCACGGTGTATAATACAAATATACTTAATTGAAGCAAAAAGGTCAGCTGACACATTGTAAGGGGTCTTTTCAACGACTTCCTTTGAAGTAATAGGCACTAGTATTGCATTTTTTTTTAGTCAAAAGTTACTTTTTTTTTACAATACAAAAAGAATTACGCAATAATATGACTATACTTAAGAGCTATAAACAAAATAAAAAGTGGGAAAATAATCGGCAAATTCATACTTTAACCCCTATTATTACTTTACAATTCCTCATTTGGATCAGCGGTAGTTAACGCTGCTTCTGAGCCATGGGTCGCGGGTTCGATCCCCGCACAGTACAAATATTTGTGTGCTTGAACATGTCTGTTTGTACTGGTCTGGGTGTTTTCTATGTATTATAAGTAAGTATTTACAAAAAAAAAAGTATATAAGTAAGTTTATCGGTTGTCTAGTACCCCATACGACAGGGTACTTAATACTACCTTAATTTGGGACTAGATGGCTCTGTGTGACCCAGTGAGGCATGTCTTAAAATATTTATTTATTTATTTATTTATTATTATAATCGATACTTAAAAGTTATTTATCGGCATCACTACCAAAACTCCAAAACTTTCTACCTTTAAGGTGAATAGGCAGATGTTTTCCAACCACAGTCTTCGTTTACTGTCGAAGTTGGGACCAAAACTTCGACAAAAGATTGAAAGAGAAGTTAAACCAAATTCAATGATATTCGTTTGAGCAGTGATCTATTTATGACATATCTGAAATCTTCTTCTTTATATAAATTAGTTGTTTTCCGAGTTCATTTGTGAAAACTAATCATAACAATAATTGTTGTGATATCCTATATGAACAGTGAATTACGCCTTCTTTATCAGGATATCGTACTAATGTACTACTTAATCTTTAGTCTCTTTTAACATTGACAATGTGATATGATGAGGGTTGATCAAAACGTGATTATTTGTTGAAGTTCATTTATTGAATGCTGAAAGTTGGTAAGAATGTATGGATGTTTGTTACTCTTTCACGCTAAAACGATCCAACGGATCTGACTGAAAGGAGATGTCCCATAATAGGCCCAGACATAGAACACCATTTTCAAAAATCAAGAAAAATTTACTGTTTCTGGGAAAAATACATATACAATTTTAAAGCGTATAATTTAGTGGTTCATAAATAAATAAGATCGAATAATTTATCAAACTCCATTAGGCATTCCAAGATGGCGTCAATCTAAAAAAACTTTAAATGTCAGTAGCTGTCAGATACCCCTTGTCACTTTGGCATAATCATTCACTTCAAGCAAACTTCAAGTTTTTGTTCTGCTTGTCGCGTTTTAAATGTAGTTCATTATAACGACCTCATTTTCGATTTCTGGATTTGGTATTGATCGACACATTACTTTTATAATGTTTGTTGTTACTACAGCAAGCGATGGCACTCGACTCCTAGATGCGCAATTTTGAAACTGCTTAAACTGACAGACGTCATCAAAATGTCATCTTCCGCCATGATGGTTTTGTTGTTTTGTATTGCTATTTTCTTACTTAACTCTTTATTTGAACCGCTTAACGAAGCCATTTTAAAAGAATTGGATAATAACAAAATCTTGTAGGTGTATTGGTCTATCTTTTGGTGGGGTGTACAGGTTCTGGGCCTGGACTCCATACAATTTGGGACATCTCCTTTGGCACGGTGTTAGTTTATTGGCTGGAATAGTATATAGGCTACTTTTCATCCCGGGAAAAGGTACGGTGCCCGTGGGATCAATATACTATAAAGAAATTCAAAATTCCACGCGTACAAAGTCGCGGGCAACAACTATTACATTATAAAGTAATTATTAAAAAACTACCAATATTGCTTACTTACAAATACTTGTCTAATGACGCATGTGTTCCATTGTGACATGACCTACTTACACTTCCGTAGGTACTAGGTACCTATACTACTACAAGCGACCCGCCTGTCAATCGTAGCGATAACGGCAAAGTCCTCCTTTTGAAAGCCCCGTGTCAATGAATTTTGTGCCATTTACCTAGATTATCCAGTTCAGTTATTTCGGCGTGATTGACTAACAAACATCCATCGTAACATTTTGGGGTGGTGGGATCTACCTCCTAGTAGTCCACCCTGGGCAACGGCATCTTTGGTTTTCTAACTAATGATGACGGCTTACAGATTCCTCTGCGGTGGTAGGCTTCGTAAGAGGCTGCCTGGATGCTACCAGCCTCTTGCCGGAGTCCAGCGCCAAACAGTTTTTCTGTGTTCCGCTGGTGTGTGGGAGAACCAGTACCTCTGGGTAAGCTCGTTCCATCTTAGGCTTCTTCTTAAGCGTATACTTAGTTAAGTATGTAGTCAAGAGCAAGCTTAAGATATTTCTTGATAGCACGACTAAAACCCATCCGCCTCTTTCAGATCCAAGCCAATTTCGAAAATATGGACCAGTTTCCTTATTGGCCTGACTGGAAGCCGGGAATCAAACCTTCTAGCTAGTACAGTAGTACACCAACCAAGTCGTACTTGAAAACTTATTTAGAACCGATAGCATCTTGAACCGTCCTTCATGGAATCCATGAAAAGATTTATTGTAAAAATAATCACAATGAACTACTCGACATTGGCAGAAATAAACCTCTCATAGTGATTTAGTTATAAATACATTTTAATAAATCACATATCTGTATTATACTTATAAGAGTTTTAAGCCAAGTATGTTTTCAGTCAATCTAATCTTAGTGTACCCGTTTTGGTGGTCTGAATAAAAAAGCTCTTAAATGGCAAAACCCCCGAGTTTAGAAGAGACTACGTTCAGTGTTGGTAATTTTTTGACTAAGACGATGACACGATTGCAGTAAAGGAATAAATTTTTAGCAGATTCAAGTCTTTAAGAAAACGGATGAATCATTGTTATTTACTTGTCAAGTCAAAGTTTCGTTAGTCTAATAAGCAATTACATTCTTCGACTGTGCAAAGCTTTAACCCTGCTAAGAAATTATGTTTTATTCTTCATATAATAGTCTAGAATATTCCATGTTACTTTACGACAAACGGTGGAGCAATTCTAAGGTACTCTTCGTCACAAAACAAAAATAAATCCATATTTCATAAAGCATGTCACCGAGACCCAAGGAATTGATTTGATGAATTATTTATCGTATACGCAAAAGTTTCAGTGATTCGTATTCCACATATTTCTGATATACATAGCTTTTTTAATTCAAATGAAACCTTTTGATAGCCTTATTCTCCTTGAGTGGATATAACTGGTCCAAAGTAGAATAGCACCATCCTTTCTCTTCCCATGGGCGTTGTAAATAGCGACTGGACTAATTGTTACTGCTAAAGAAATGTGTGCCCCATTTTCTTTTTGGATAGCTTTAAAATTACTTCGATAAAAACACAACGCGTATTTCCAGCCGAATAATCCGATCCATACCTTTTCACTAAATGAGGCCTGTTAAACACACTTAATGTACCATTACCCTTAAAAGTCCATCAATTAAAATTATTTACACTTAAACTGTTTATTATATGAGCGCGGAAAATAATGTGTACCGACTCTTCAAACACATTATTTTAATTTCACTTTGGAACATCCGTGCGCCATTTGCATAGTGTTGAAATGAATATGTGTAATGAGGCTTATTCACTACGATTTTGTTCGAAATATCTTTGGAAATTAATGGTTTGTTGGCTAAACAAGGGTAGTAGGGATAGCACTACATGAGGGTTCTATCCGCGTTTGGATAAATTTAGAAAACGATATTTTACCAAATAATCTTAAGTCTGGAAGGTTTATAATATGGGTTTACCGTGCTGCTAAGGCTGGTTTTAGTATGACACTGACCGTTGGTACGAATTGTTCCGTACCGACCAATATTATGTAATTGAAGTTATTCAAGGAGCGCTTTAGAGTGGAACTGACGGATCCGTGCGTCCGACCGCCCGCGAGGATATGAAGTTAATACACATTGGTCGATACAGAGCAATCTGTACCGACGGTCATTGTCACACTAAAACCAGCCTAATAGCAAGTTGAACCGTTTGGTTCCAGCTTCTGTGGCAACATTAAACTTGTAAATACATACTAGTAGGTAACGTCAGAGGCCGGTAATAAGCGGCTTGAAAAACGCTAACATTAGGCTATCTTTGAACGATACTACTCGTATAAAAAGAACAAGACGGGAAAAACGCCTGAAAATAATGTAACTTAATTTTCATAAGTGTTTGTAACTATGAGAGTACCGCAGGTATCATACTTAGACCATCAGCCTACTTCAAACTTACAACAATCTTCACTCGCAAAACATGATTTTGTTCGTGACTCTCAATAAATATTAATACACAGTCTGAGCCCAAAGGCCATGACCTCTAGGAGCTATTGTGAGGAAATTATACCGAAAATGTTTCCGATCGCCTAGTCATGGCAGCTTTTAAAAATATATGCAACTCAGGTAGCAGGTTCACATTATGAGTTCAGTACATAATACATTGTTCCAGTCATACGGACATTTTACATGAGCAATCTCTTATCTTTTATTTACTCGTACATAAAACAAGTAACAAACTTTTCATTTTACTAATATTACTCGTATAAATGTTTGGATAGATGTATGTTATTCAATCACGTCAAAACCGCTGAACAGATCTGATTAAAATTTGGTAGTTGGCCTCATGTCCTAGGTCCGGTCCGTTCGGACTTGAGCTTCGCGTTTGATTTCACTCCAAGTCTTGCCTATCTTTTTCGCCTCATCTGCTACAGTGCAACGCCATGTTTGTTTGGGGCGGCCACGTTTACGTTTTCCTTGGGGATTTCAATCCAGAGCCTGTTTGGGAATATGATTGGGATCCCTCCGAAAGAGTGTGGCCAATCCATTTCCACTTCCGGCGCTTGATCTGCTGTTCGGTCGGGGTTTCGTGGCAGCGTTCCAACAGGAGTTAGTTGGAAATTTTCTCGGGCCAGTACACACCGAGAATTTGGCGAAGACAGCGGTTGATAAAGACCTGGAGTTTGTGCGAGATGGACTTGGTGACCTTCCACGTTTCGCACCCATATAGCAATACGGATTTGACGTTGGACCCGAAAATCTTAATCTTAATCCTTCGAGTCAATTTCTGTGACCGCCATGTGGGTCGAAGTTGCGCGATGGTTGCTCGAATCTTGGCAGTGCGTGATGTGATGTCCTCTTCTGTACCTCCAGTTTCTGAGACGACACTTCCAAGATAAGTGAAATTGTGAACTCGTACCACATCCTCTGCACCAATCCGTAACAGTGTGCGATTTTCCACTCCAGATCACATCTCTTGGGTCTTCCGGCAGTTGATTTTAAGCCCCGTAATGCCCGCCTCTCGATGTAAGTCGTCGATCTTGGATTGCATGTCACGGTGCGTGTGGCTCAGCAGTCAGATATCATCGGCATAATCTAAGTCCTCTAAGACATCGGTTATGCCCCACTCTATCCCACGTCACTTGCGTTCCTATGAACGATGCAAAATCCCGTCAAGGACAACTAAAAAGAGGAGAGGCGAGAGCAAGCAGCCTTGACGGACACCCGCATGCACCTCATATCTTCGGAGATGAGGCCGTCGTGAGTGATTCTACAAGAATATTTCTTGTAGATGGCCTTCAGAAGGTCGATGATCTTCGGTGGGACACCAAAATTTAAGAGTCGAGACCATATGCTTGTCCACTTCAACATATCGAAGGCTCTTTCGAAATCGACAAAGGTTAGGTAAACCTCCCTTTGCCATTCTGATGCCAGTTTTAGTGTCGGTGCACGAGCAGTTTGGGCGAAAGCCAGCCTGTTCCCTGCGAAGGAGGGGTTCAACGGCCCCCGATAGCTTGTCCAAGATAATCATGCAGAAAACCTTCGACGGCATCGAAAGCAAAGTGATACCTCTCCAGTTGCTGCACTGGCTATGGTCCCCTTTTTTGGGTTTAGTTATTAAAAGCCCTTTGTTCCAGTCATTTGGGAGTTCTTCTTCCGTCCATATCTTCGTGAAAAGAGGTGTCAGGACTTCAACGGCGGAGCATAGGTCAGCTTGAAGCATTTCCACAGTGATGAGATCGAGACCTGGTGCTTTGCCAGATTTAAGAGACAGGATAGCCTTAGCCACTTCGTCGTGATTAGGTGGATCTTTGTTGATGTCGAGCTCTCTGGGTAGAGCCGGAGGGTGCTGCGGTACATCCGGTGCGCTCGATGTTGTGGAGCGGAAGACTTAAAGTGTTCACACCAGCGCTGCAGTTGCCCTTCAGATGTCACTATAAGCTGTCCATCTCTAGACTTTAGGGGCTTTTTCTTTGGTCTGCTGTCTTAGGTCGGCAGGAAACAGCAGACCTAAGAATTAAATTTGGTAGAGAGATAGTATTTAGTCAGGAATAGTATATAGGCTATTTGAAATCTCTGAAAAATGTACGGATCCCGTGGGATCACTATGTTTATTTTTCATATTAAAAAGAGATCGCCATGGTTTTTTGCATAATGGTAGTTTACAGTATAGCATAAGGTAAATTTTATCCGGGAACGTAGTTGTCACGCTAGTAAATTATAAAACCTTAAAAGTGTGACTTTCATATCGATAAAGTATTGGGAGCAACTCAAAATTGTATAAGTAATAATAATTAAGATGTGTCTCATGTTGTCAATAAAGATTAATACATACTTTTCTAACTTACTGCTTTCCGAATGGTACTGGCATCGATTCTATTAGAGTGAGAATAATTGTATTTGACTAGATGTGCCAACGACTTTGTTCGTGCGAGACTTAGATAAGCAGCACTTTTTGAAATACACAGTCATGTTGGTAAATATTACTGCTACAAGCACTTATGCTTGGAACCTATCGGCATTTTCAACAAAGACTCTTAGGAACAAAATTTTAGTTAATGATTTATTTATTTATTTATTTATTTGGTTCTTGCTACAGCAATGATGGGTACAGGCATAATCACCTCGCCTGCCAAATGCTAGTTGGTGATCACAAAACCCGAGCAATGTTTGAAAATTCGAAAATGTTGTTGCCTGACCCGGGGCTCGAGCCCAGGACCCTGAGGTCTTGGCCCGGTACATAAACCACTAGACCAACGGGACGTTGCTGTGGTAAATTAATTCAATGATGGACTTTACTCTACTTTTTTTGTTCCTTTTAACATGTTCGTGTAATTGCCAGACTTATTATCCGAATGTTAGCAAATCGTTTCACATCTTCTGGAGTGTTAAATTTCTTCTACGAAAAATCTTTTGAGGAAAAATCCGTAAAAGGATCTCCAAAAATATGAGCAACAAACGACGTCAAGTTTCTTTGTGAACGTTTTGAGTGTCGGTACCTTTCGGATATTCTTTAGAGTTTTATAATCGCTTGGTTTAATTTAGCAGGAAATAACTGGCTGAAATCGCCAGTATTTGATCATACAAACATTATAATATATTTCGTAGCCCGTAGCTTCATACTCGTGGAATTTGATTATAAAGAGTTAATAAAAATGATTCAATAAATACTAGAATTTATTTGCTAAAAGAACAGTATCATTCTAGTTTCTTGAGATTTGATTTTGTTTAGAAGTAATAAAATTAAATCAATTGGGGGCAGCACTTAGCTCTAGTAGTCGCCTTACGGCCGGTTCCAATAACCTATCTATCTTTAGTTTTGGCATATCGGAGATAGGAAACAGTTTCTGTCTCTGTTTTTGCCGTCCAGAGAAACAAAGACAGAAGTTTTTTTCTATCTTCGATATGCCAAAACTGAAGATAGATAGGTTTTTGAAAATGGCTGTTAAACAGTATTTTAAACCTTCGGTAAAAATGTTTATTCATGATCGTTCTATAAGCTCTTCAATATTAACTAAATGTAACAAAAGTCTATAACAGAACTACCTACAGTCTACAAGAGAACATTTTCAAACAATATAATAATGTTAGAACGAACAACGGGGGAAGCTGTTATTTTGTCCAGAATTCAGAATAAGTAGTAGGTATGCAGTCAGGAAGAATGGAAATTTAGTTATTATAACGATTCCGAGAAAGCAAGAAACTCTTCGCTATAACGTAATGTTAATTATAGCGTGGATTTAGTACGATAGTTTATTATTTAAGTGAGTAAGTCTATTTTCTTTTTATTGGTGGTATATTGAGAAGATTTCTAATTACTTCGTCGTTAAGTTAAAATGCATATTAAGTAATGAAGAAACTCGTTTTTTTTTTTAAGAAAATGATCATGGTCAAAGAATGAAATACTCAAAAGTTCTAATCTCAAAAAATTTTGTGTAATTTTTATTTCCTGTATTGATTGCATGCCCTGGCAGCTTGAAGGTAATTTAAACAGCACTGTAATCATGGCTTCTAAATTTAGTACAATATTATAATCTTGTTAAGGTTTTATAGATATAAAATAAAAATTTGAATAAGGTATAATCCTTATCCGTAAACATCATTACGATAAAACTTAATTCATAATCACCGTTGAAATTTCAGCTACTAAATACTGTACAATCAGCTACAGTTTAAATAAAGTTAGTAGGTACCATTTAAATTTTAAAAAAAAACACTCCAAAGGTTAGAAAAAGACGGTTGACAAGCTTTTAAAAATTAAAAAAACATTACCTTTTTCACAAAATTTGGTAAATAGATCAGGCACAAAGCGAAAAATAAGCCACCAATTTCGACTCAATACCAAACAACAGTTATTAAGGATCAACTCAAAATTGGTGGGTGATTTCACACTTCACGTCCTTTAAATTTTGGCGAAAAAAGTGTCCAGATTACACGAAAAAATAGATATCGCCCAAAAATCAATTAATAAAGAAGTCCATCAGCTCCTACGCTTACCATGTCATTTGCATGATGATTCATTCATTCATTCATTCATCATTGGACGTTCAGTCTTTCCGACACACGTTGTCTATACAGCGCCGTTATATTACCGCATTAGGGGATGACTGGCGTGAATGGACACATTAGCGCGCTTCCGTCATGCTACAGGACAGATAAAAAAGACAGTCAAATTTAAAAAAATAACTGTCAAGAGTAAGGACTAAGCACGTTTAAAATGTTTTACTCAAAAACTACTTGTTCGGTTGCTTGTTGTAATTTGGTATGAACATACGAGTAGTTGAGTACTCTGAAAATAACGTCGAGTACTTTTAGTACCTCAATTAAAGCATTCCTTATATGGGGGTATGGAAATCAATATTTTTTTTAAACTGGTATAGATAGTGAATAAGAAATGTAGGCGTCTAGACATAGGAGCTCAGGATGATGTACGAAAACCACCGATTTCACTGTTATTAACATTGTTTATTAATTATTCATAGGAGCACAATACAAACACCGTAATTATAGGTTCGCAGCAAATTTGTACCAAATATGGCGGCTTTTTTGAAATCGCGTACACTCCTAGCTCAGTCAAAAATCAATTTGCCAGTTCACTTTTATTTCCGCTCATTAAGGACCAACTTTGTAGGCGTCTAGACATGGGAGCTCAAGATGATGTACGAAAACCACCGATTTCACTGTTATTAACACTGTTTAATAATAATTAATAGGAGCACAATACAAACACCGTAATTATAGGTTCGCAGCAAATTTGTACCAACAAATAGCGATTGCTACAATTTCCTGAGGAGAGTAGTATAAAAGATAAAACTTAAATATTATGTTAAAAAGAAATTGTTGACTGTTAAATCTAGCTCAAGTGAAATTTTCTTTACTTATTTTAATAGAACCAATTAAGACTACCTACCTATTTAATTAGGAACAAGCAGAAACGGAAAATAGGGTTTTGAGGCATTAGAATTTTTTTTAATTGCCTAAATCTAGCCCGTCCCAAATCGTATGATATCAGAAAACAATAACATTGAATTAGCAAGTTGGCTTATTCGTTTAAGCTATGGTCACGCCTCATAAATTATTTGAGACGTTTTTGTGCCCCTAATGTTAAGCGGAAGAGTTCACTTTCCATTTTGTAATATTTTAGTCTAATATTAATTTGCTGCATACTCTTAAGAAAATTGAATGTCTTCTTCACTTACTCCTCCACGGCGAAGCCTTAAGAAATGTAACGTAGGTATAGGAAGAAAAATTACGCGAAAATTTAGTTATGTCAAAACATGTGATTTCATCCCCTTGAGAGTTGAATTTCTAGAATGTTCTATAACGCGTTCTTTTTTAGTCTTTTCAGCTGTTCCTTCTCCCAGTCTGTCATACGGTTTTTTTTCTATTTGTGAATAAAATATTGTTGATGGTAGGAACATTTCAATATATTTCCTTGGCGAATCCGACATTATACAATTTTGTAGGTTATCCCAAAGGGACGGCCTTCGTGAATCCATTATTAAAACGTATTCCGCCAAATCCAAGACGTAACTAACGTAAATAAGAAAACGTATCTTATTATCCACTTTTTTATTATAATAAAGGTATTTTAGGATTTTCTGGATCTATAAAATCGGAAATTATGGACTACAGATTGCAACTACAGTTTGGTATTAGCCACGTTTATAAGTGGAACATAAATTGGCTGTGTGTCAAGGTCTGTTCCGAAAGGGTTGAAGTTGTGTTTTGTATTTCGGTATTTTAGCCAGTTACAGTTTCAAGGGAGCGTTAGGTACAATAAAAATACAGTTTTATGGTTAGTGGAGATTTTAAAATAAATCAAAATCTACGATTACGAATGAGTAATTATGATTGAATTAATTTTTACATTTTAAACCACGAAATAAAGATTTTTCTTTATTCGGCATGGCCTAAAAATTTACACAAGTCGTTTAAATATTTATTAACAGGTTATTAACTGTGAAGTGACTTGTTTTTATAACTATAATTGACTAGCCCTTTTCAGACCCAAAAAGGATTTCTTCCTACTTTGACTTTACAGGGAATCAAACCCGAACTGCATTCGAACTACACCAATTGGGTTTTCTGAGGTTTAATGATTGATGATGATTATAATTATTATTGATGTTAATAAAACTTTTAATGAAATCATATGTATCAGTATACAGGGTGTTAGGTAAACGGTATAAGAAGCCGAAACGAGTGTATGTTAACATAATATGCATACACATATAATAAAGTGAAGTCATAAATTTAATATCATCATTTTCATATGAATGTTGAGTACCTACATACTTATTATGTAAAAATCTTCTGATCTAGGTTCTTGAATAAATTAGGTTCTCTTAAGCAAACTAGTCTGCAGCAATTTAATCTAGGCACACATCGTGTGTGTATAACCTAATGGGAAACGAAGATGCAGGCTCAAACCAAATTAGATTTTTTCAACGCCTGATTGCAATCTCTAGCTCGTCTAATAGTATTTTTACTATCAAGCACATGATATTGGATTGTATGACAACCCTAAAACAGTCTTTGTTAACATACGCTTAAAAGTTTCTACGGCATAGTAAAAAAAAACATTCAGCATATTGTTCTTGTACTGAATAATCTATTGTCAGAGTTTTCATGCCGCCTATTATTTTTAATTTATCGCCTATCGTTTTTTCCGAGCATGATTGCAGTTTGGTTAATGGTGGAGAGAGGTCGCTACTGATTCTTCATTATGACAAGTTAAGTCAGAGGAAAATTGTGACACCAGATTATTCTGGAAAATTACAGCAATATCCCTATTGAAACCCATTGCCTTGGTCTGAAAGATGGAAAACCAAATAATTGGCTAAAATTGAAAGAGTAAAAACGAAGAAAAAACATATTTGTGCAAGCATTTTTGCCCAAACCTTTTCAGCATTTACACTGAAAAAATAATACTAGTTTTCAGTCTATTCTAATCAAACAACGGCTCATTTAAAAATAAAAACCTCTATTCCCTTATATCAACAATATGTCAAACTTGTTGTTTTTTATTTTGTAGCAACACTTTTTAAAGTTTAGAACGAACGTCCATTATTCAAATGTGTCCAGCTTTATCAAACCAACAAACTAACCGCAGCAAAAAGCTTTCAAACGCTTTTCGCAAGCGATTTGTAAACGTTCCCGGAACGTCCCGGGATAGTTTAGGGACGTGAGTCGACTACGATAAACCCCGATGGCCGTCTCAGAATGTCGAGTGAGAAAAATTAGTCCGATTACGCAGGAATGACTCTTTATGGGAATGGGACACGGACGTAGAGCTAATTAAAGGGATAAAGTCTAATTATTTAGCTAAAGAACTGGGTTATGGGTTCATTCATTTCAGAGTTTTAGGTTAGGAAATGTACACAGATAATGGGATTATCTGCAGAGTAATAAAAAGTACCGATCGGCGTGGAAATGCTTTAGGGGAGGCTCATTTAAAGCAGTGACCGTCTTTGACTGACAATAAGATACCTAAACAAAAAGATGATTTTAAATAAGAGGTCCCTGTTCCAAAGTTACCATATTGGTTTCTAATATCTATGCGGACACTATACCTTCATAGAATAAAAAGACACATTCTTGGATTATACTCACGTTTAACGAACACTTTACAATGTTCGTGAACACGCATAGACGCCCTGTTAAGTATGGACGTTGGATATTATGTTAAAACGCAGCTAAAAAGATGTAGTAATGAACTAATTACCAAACAAACAAATTATCGATGACCATCATGCACTGTCTTAAAATTTGTACCTTATATATTCTATCCTTTCGGTTTATTTTTCAAAATCATTCGGTACGTACGTACTCCGAAACTTTCTCGTCCCTTCATTTAATAAATACATCTACGACAACAGGCCTAAACGACTTGTGTATGTGGGTAATGAACAGAAGAGTAGGTCACCGTTTATCCAGGTCAGATGTATGTGGCCGATTCGTGGTTGTTCAACGCTGTTACTTGTTACTAATTCAACATACCTACAGAATAAATATTACATCATCTTCAAAAAATTTTATAGGCGTTCAGAGTCGCATTTAGGGCCCATTTATAAAGTAAAAACTGTAAATCAAGTTATAGTAGTTTTCGCAACATAGTTTTCAATTTTGACGGTCCTAAGCCTGTTAAGGTATGAAGGGAAAATCAAATACTTATGCATATCGTGATGAATGAATGAAATGCGCATCGCGTAAAAAAACTGTTGCTGGAATCGTATCATAAATTTCAGTATTTTGGCGGACATTTTTAAAGTGCTTTATCTAGTCATTTTTGGGCTGTACTAAAAGAAAAAATATGTCATTTGTTTTTTTGTCTCGTAGATTGTTTTAGAAAAATTTGGAGGGTGGTTAAAATTTCATCCTGTATAAAAGTAAAATAATACAAAAAATAAATGTGGACAGGATCACATACTCTTCTGATCCCAAACTAAGTAACTATTTAAAGTATCGGAAAGAATCAGAATCAGAAATAAGGTTTCACTAAAACTCAGACCTGAGAAAAGATATCTTTGCTACCTGTTTACAAAACCAACAATAACTTAATTGTTGATTTTAGGAACATAAATAGTGAAGCAGCGTTTAGTCTGCAAATAGTCGCGAATGTTCAGGAGTGGGATGAAGTGGAATATAAAACCATAACTTGTCAGGCAATAGAGACAAGACCGCCTTATTGTACCTACGTCAATGTCTTGTTTGTAATATTTTATAGCCTTATTTTGTGCAATAAAATGTTTTACCTGTATAACTATCTATCCATTTGATAGACTTAGATAAGTACCTACACGACACTACCAGGACCCCAATTCCGCTAATTTAAAAATAAACAATTGCGATGCAATTGCGATTCTATTGAGCCATTTGTAAATTAGCGGAATTAGTACAGACAACAGCACGTCAACCTACCACATAACGTCAAATTTTCTCAATTGATATTGATCTCTACTTGTTGGACTTAATGTTTAAAATCAATTCAATGACCTTTAACTTTTTGGGTAGGTTGACCTGCCGTTGTCGGTACATGCTGCTGGAACGCCCTAAAAATGCATGCAGTATTAATAATTGCATTAGTCGTAAGTACTTTTACTGACGATGCAATTATTAGTACCCAACACCGTGGCATCCTCAGGAAATATTGTCGCCTTGAACGAATAACCCTAAATTATAATAAACAACGTAAGTAATGTTAGTACTTAGATACTTACATAATATGCAACTTATCAGATATTATATGTTAGTTTATTTTGACATCACAATGGTCTTACTTTTATTTAGCCTGTATTGATTGTGAAACCAAATTTATAAAACATTTCGTTTATGGGAAAACAATTAATTTGAAGATATGGCGACATCGGATTAATAAAGCTCAAACAATAAACTGCTGCGCCGTTCATGGAATTCTTGAGGCGGCACTCGGAATGCGAGGCGCCCTAATCTTGCATTGCGAGTATTGCGACAGGGTTGGTAGATTGGAGTTTATTTTCGCAATTTCGGGGAAAAGTTATCCCGGCATAATTTTGGGGTAAAGGTATTCATGGAACGTGCAAAATTTTGAGCTTCCTCGTCAGCTGGTATGTAATTTAAGGTCATAATAACGTGCTGAGTAAACCGTCTAGAAGATGACATTCTGAAATCCTTATATTTTGTTACACCTGTCGAAACAAAAGGATTACAGTCAGAAGAGAACGGCCTGCAGCGTATTCACTCACTCTAAGATACCTAACTGAATTCATCAAGCCTCCTGCCTAGCGTGGAGATCATATAAAAATCCTCCTTTTTAGGGTCCGTGGTCTTAATGATGATAAAGCTAATAAGGCAAATTCACAGTCTTATTATAGCAACCCTGAATGTCGACTCCATCTTGCCTCCGAAAATATATCTGCGAATAGCCGTGGAGCTAGAGCGTAATGGAATGTAAATTGGACAAATATTTGCCGGTCGTCGAAATTATTTTTAAACAAAATGCAGGTTTCTTGCACAGATAACCGATAACAAACAGACCACCTACCATAATTAGTTCTGGGTTATAAATAAAAAAAAAACATTGAGGTAATAAAATATACATAAAATATATAAGTCTCAAGCGACGTGACTAAAGACATTATTTGATACTTAGTACTTACTAAACCTACACGCAACAAATTTTTCTGGAATGTCAATTTGTCAAAACGAAGAAAACCCTTTCTTTCAATGATATTCTTTGTAATATCATTGCTTTCTTTCCAAATCTTTCCAAATTCAAACAGAATGTTCGAAACATGCCGTAGCTAAGTCTGCCTTAGAGCATTGAAGTCTGCACACATTATAATTACAACATAGCGCACTTATCTATCTTCTTCTATTCTGTATAAATAATAAAACCAGCCAAGTGCGAGTCGGACTCGCGCACGAAGGGTTCCGTGCCAAAAAGGCCAAAAAAACGAGTGTGTTGTATGGGAGCCCCCCATAAATATATATTTTTTTATTTTAGTATGTGTTGTTATTGCGGTAATAGAAATACATAATTTGTGAAACTTTCAACTGTCTAGCTATCGCGGCTCTTGAGATACAGCCTGATGACAGAGCGACGGACAGACGGACAGACAGCGAAGTCTTAGTAATAGGGTCCCGTTTTTACTCTTTGGGTACGGAACCCTAAAAATCAATTTCCAAATGACATTTACGAGCATCAATAAAGAATGTCAATATAGAATGATATCCCACTGTCGGACACAAGTTTCCGCACGCGCGATGTAAAGTGTAGTTCACGCGGGCAGAGCCATGGGCGAAAAGCTAGTAATAAATAGTAACATGCGAAATCGAGGAAGATTGGTAGTAAATAACAAAAAATAGTAAAATGTGGGTGACAATAGGTTTCAATTTGAATGCTTTGAGCAGGATTAATGGAACACAAAGTCGCAACTGTATCTGACAGTGTACTATAATGGTATTTCATTTATCATTACTCTATTAATCCGACACAAAAGAAGAACTTGTCAATTCGAAGTCTGTGTTGGTATATTACTTATAACCTTTTTGAAGTATGAGTTAGTCGCTTTATCATGGCGCTTGCACCTGTGCCGAAATATCGGAAACTCATAAAAATCAAGTATCTAGGTAGGTACATGGTAGAAATCTACAAGCAAACTTATGTGATAGTGACAATGGAAGTTAAACCAGTACAATCTACAATACCGATTTTATAATGATGCATGTAGCCGTATAATGATTCTTATTTTTTCTGTTAATCTCTAAAAGAGCAAAACGTTAGGTTGACGGCGACGCCAAAGGCGAAACGGTAACGGTCCCCTTTCCGACTTTGTTTAAGATAAGGATCATGGCACACAATATGTGTTCGATTCAAGCTCGAAATTTAAAAAAAAAAATCGAACACAAAATGTACCTCCGTCCTAGCGTCTGCACAATTGCTAGCATGGCCAAACCGAATCAAATATGAAACGGAGACTCATATGTGCGTTAACGCTCTTAGGCCTCGGTCTCGAAGTCAGCGGGACCGAAGCGGCGGCGGCAGCGGAGCGGGGAGCGGCGGCGGCAGCGAAGCGGGGAGCGGCGCGTTAGAATGTGTAACGGCCTATAATCATCCCACTGGAGGACAAAGGCCTCTATCATTGAATTCAGGTTACCATAGCAATGATGGGTACAGGCATAAAAGCGCCTCCTGGGGCCTATTTGCAGAAATCAAAATATCAAAAATATTCTTTATTTTGAATAAACGTATTACATGGGTTGGGAGTCTCCTTTTAAGTTTATGGGAAAAACTTGTATTAGGAGAAGCATCGTATACATTACAAAGTTAATAAAAGGTAAAAGATTATATAATTTTGGTTTAAAGTAAAAATAATAAAAATAAATAAAATGATGGTGTATTGCTCATTTTATACATAAGATTGAGTGCTTGTGTGTCTGTGAAAGTGTGTCCGTGCGCGCGCACGTGTGTGTGTGTGTGTGTGTGTGTGTGTGTGTGTGTGTGTGAAAGTGTGTCCGTGTTGTGTGCGTCTGTGTGTGTATGTGTGTGTGTGTGCATGCGTGCGTGAGCGCGCGTGTGTGTGTGTGTACGAGTGAATAAATGAAGGTTTGTGTTTGGGTGCTTTATTACTCACTTACTGACGTAGTAACAGGCCCTCAGTTTCATCATAATTTAGTTGCTTTAACCAGCTTGTTATTTTCTGTTTACACTGACTGAAGGACATTTTGTAAATAAAAAGAAGCCTATTTATTTTATTATAAACTGCGATTGCCTGGGCTGAGAATTGATGTCTGGCAAAAGCTGTTCTGACAGTTGGTTGTTTTATAACAGAGTATGGTTTTCGCTTCTTCATTATACATAGCTGGATTTATGGGATCATCTTTGTGAACTGTAAGAATACATTGTAATATATATAACTGTCTGACAGTCAATACATCTGCTTCTCTATATAATTTGGTTGTGCTATGTATTTTTTTCTTTTTTAATATAATTTTTAGAATACCTCTTTGTGCTCGCTCAATGCTCATGAAGTGATTCTTATAGGTACCACCCCAGATTGAGACACAATATAACAAGATGGATTGGACAAGAGTTATATAAATGTGCATTATTAGTTTCCTATCACAGATATTCCTTAGGTGCTTAAATAGCCAAATCAGTTTTCTGGCTCGATTGGCGACTGAAGTTAAGTGGGGATACCATGATAGGGTTTTGTCAAGCGTCACGCCTAGGTATTTATAGAAGCGACTTTTTCAATTTTATCACAGCTACAATCCTTCCTACTCATACTCTCTATTTCACATGAATGGGCAGTTAAAGTTAAATCGTTCGCTAGTTGTGTGGACTCATTAATAGAGAAGGGTATGTAATTTGATTTACTTGTATTTAAAGTGAGTAAATTTACATTCAACCATTTTACGACTTTATGCAGACCTAATTCGGCTCTACGGAATACCGTTGGCCATTTGTTATCTTCGAATAGAAGCGCAGTATAATCTGCATATGAGATGATTCTACCACGGTCCAATTTAATATTTGTTAGGTCGTTGATAAACATGAGAATTAAAGTAGGGCCAAGGACGCTGCCCTGTGGTACTCCGTAATTTGTTGTTGGAATATCGTCACTGACGATATTAGTATCAATTTTTACGCGTTGTGTGCGGTCAGTGAGATAATTAGTAAGAAGCTTAAGAAAAGTACCTCTAATTCCCATCTTCTCAATTTTGCGTAGTAGGAGAGGAACAGACACAGAATCAGAAGCCTTTCTCAAATCAAGAAAGATACAAAGGGTTTTCTTTTTTTCATCAATGTATTTATATGATATGATATGTTTAGTCAAGTCAAGTATGGCATCTTCCGTGCTTCTACCCGCCCGAAAACCATATTGACAATTTGATAGCAAGTTTTGTTTATTTAAGTAATTTATGAGGCTAGAGTTTATTAATTTTTCGACAATCTTAGAGATAACTGGTAACACCGATATTGGCCTGTAATTATTTATATTATTTTTGTCACCGCTCTTAAAAATAGGATGTATTATAGACCGTTTCAAAAGTTTTGGAAAAACTCCACTTTGAAATATAATTATACTAAGGTATGTTATTATAGGGACAAGTTCATTTTTCGCCATTTTTATAAAAGCTGTGGGAATCCCATCCCAACCGGCACCAGATTCAGTTTTGAGATTTGAAATTATAGCATTTATTTCCATTACATCTGGTTCTACGACGCCAATTGAGCTTGGAAATGACGGCAATGAATTAAAATAGGTATCAACGGTTTTTTTATTGATTTTTATGAGTTTAGCTAACGATTTACCTACTTTATTAAATTGATTATTTATGTAGTTAGCAGATTCCTTAGGAGTATTTTTCATACCAGATAGTTCCTTGTTATGGTTTGGAGGCTTATTTAAGTTGGTGATATTTTTTATACAGCTCCATAAAGATTTATTATTTGATTTAGCTTGATTTAAGAGTTCTTTTTCATATTTGGTTTTTAATTTTTTTATTAAATTGTTGCAGAAGTTTCTGTATCTACGATATGTTATTCGAAGAATTTCGTTAGTTTCATCTTGTTTTAGTTTTAATTGTAAGTCATTTCTATGTTTAATGCACTTCAATATACCTGGTGTGATCCATGGTTTAATAATTTTTTTACTATTTGAGATGGTTACGGTCTTGGTATTTTGATTTATTGATTCTGTGATTAAAGACACCAATTCATTGGCAAGGACATCAGGGTCCTGTATAGTAAAAAGATGAGCTGTGATTTTTGATGTGAATTATTATGGCGTCCCACAGGGCAGTATACTGGGCCCCATCTTATTTGTTTTATATATAAATGACATAGTTGATATAGTAGAACATAAATGTATTTTATATGCTGACGACATCTCAATAATAGTGACATCTAGCAAACTTTATAATTCAATTATTAGACATGAAAAAGACGTGAACGATACACTTGACAAAATTATTCAATGGCTGGAAGATAATAATTTAATAATTAATTTAAATAAATCGAATTACATACAATTTAATAAATCAAAACATGCCAAATATAATTTTAAACTTAATATTTCAAAAATTAAGGAAGTATCGCAGGCAAACTTTTTAGGCGTTATCCTGGATCAGGATCTTAATTGGAAAATGCATATCTCTGACCTTTGCAAAAGAATGAATAAATTCGTATACGCTATTTACCAAATTAAAAACATTACTGATAGGAAGACTGCTATTTTATCATACCACGCATACGTAGAGTCTGTACTTCGCTACGCTATCGTTATTTGGGGTAATAGCACAGACAAAAACAAAACGTTTATTGCACAAAAAAAATGCATAAGGGCAATATGTGGGATTTCACCAGAAAACTCGTGTGAACCACACTTTAAAAATCTTGCTCTTCTACCAATGCCATCTTTATATATATACGAGGTATGCAATTTTGTAACCAAACATAGGGATTTGTTTAGTAGGTCCTGTGATTTAAAAAACACAAGAGTACGCAGAGATCCCTATAGACTTATTCTAAAAGACAATCCCAAGTCATCAAAATATAATAAAAGTTGCCTAGCTATGTGCGTTAATATTTACAACCACATACCAAATGACATAAAAACCCACAGTGCCGCGGTATTTAGGAGGCATTTGTTCCGTTGGCTCAATTATCATAATTTTTATAGCCTTAAAGATTTCTTTGACTTTAAAATAAATAAGAGATTTCTTTGACTACGTGCAAATATTTGCAATAAAGGGACATTTAACTTTAATGAGAGCGTTTTGATGATAATGACATTATGTATTTCTTAATATTATTTTATTTGGATCTATAATTTAATTGGACATTGTTTAACTTCTAGTATATTTTTATTGTGACATTTGCATGCTAATTTATGTAGCCCAATATGTGCATCGACATTTTTAATTAAGACCTTGTATATACCATATTGAAGCAAATAAAGATTTATGATTTATGATTTTATGATTGATTTTAAGGTTTTTAAAGCGTCTAAATAGTTGGTTACAGTTTTAACTTTGGAAGGTCTATGGTGCTTTGATTTGTTATAGATAAATATACTTGTCATTTTATGATCTGTAATAGTGGTTTTAAGAACTGCAATTTTCGCAGTATGTTGAATGGGATTTAGATTGGTAATAACATGATCCAGGCAGCTATTTTTTCTTGTGTTAAAAGTATGGCCTGGCAATAAGCCATGTGATGCCAGCATATCGATATATACTCGTAGATCAACATGGTTCCTGTTTTCAGTTTTTGTTAAGTTTATATTTATGCCCCCATTTATAATTATTGATTTGTTTCTCAAGTGTGGCGAGGTTAGATAGTCATCGAGTGAAGATATAAACCTGGTTGGATTAGTTTCAGCATGAGTACGATAAATACTTATAATATTGTAATCAGGTGTAGAAATATCAAGGCACGATGCCCCTACAAGTGGAACTTCTTTGATGGTATGTTCTACTGTGTGACTAATGAAGATCACCACTCCATCGTTTTGGTTAGATTTCCTAGTGGAGCCATAAGTGAGATAGTCAGGTTTTTGCGGCAATGGTTTGTTTGGGTTTATACGACACTCAGTAAGAACAATTATATCAATTTTATTCTTTAGCATAGTTAGGTTAATATCTAAATCATCGAGATTAGATGTTTTATGAACGCTTCGTATGTTTTGAGTGACGATTGAAATATTGGGGGTTCCCGAAGGTAACAGATTATCTAACTTATGTATATTGCATTGTATGGCAGTTATATTAGTTACAGTGTCTTATTCTTGACCTATATCTTTTGACTTATCCATCAGAAGAAAAGTAGAATCGAAAAGGATATGAATGGGTATTCAATGAATGTCCATAAAACTGTATTATGACCATTATAGTCATGATTTTGTGTGCAAGTACTATGGGAATTGTGTAGATACTCGTAGATATATATAAAAAGTATTTCATAGTGTAAATGTGTGATGTGTTTGTAAGTCTAATTGAATAAAAGTGACATTTGCAAATTGGTAAAAAATATTGTGTCATACGTACGAATACAAAATAGGCACTCTGTTGACAATAATGTACAATCCGGAAAACTGAGTGCCAAAGAGTAAGATAGTCACTTATTAACTATATATTGTACCTGTGATTCACTCTTTATCAGAATAATCGGCGAGTTGTCGTCCTGACGTACATATACTCGTACCTTGCCATAGTTCGTCCAACAATATTTATAATTCCTTGAGTTTTTTAGGTCTCTGGCCAAAAAGTATAGTCTGGATGACTTCAGTGTTAGATTTTCAGAAATGTATATTGGGACGTCGGCATTTGTTTTTATGCCCATATGTTTGGCACTTAATCTGTTGGTCTTATTTTTAGTATTGTAGGTTTTAGCGGCCTTCATAATATCATTTTTAACAGAGCACCCTTATCGTGGAATTTACAAACACATTGTTTGTAAATTCCACGATAAGGGTGCTCTTCTCATTTTTGTTCTTACTGATCTTTATGATATCTTTGATATCAGCTTTCTCCATAGTCAATCCGATGTTTTTGGATAAATTGCAAATCATATTGTGTAAGTCCTTCTTCGTTTCTTCACCCTTTAGTGGTATATTCTTTATTTCTATATTAGATTTCCTGTCGTTTCTTTGAATTTCTTCCAATTTACTTTCTAAGATAGTTATTTGTTCCTTGTCAGTCTTTGCTTGACTTTCTAAGTGCTCTAATTTTTTCTTCAGCAGTGAGTTTTCTTCAGACAGGAACGTGATGGTGGCTTCTACGTTACTTGTAACCTGCTGGATGTCTTTTAGTGTAGAGAGGATATTATTTGTTTGGACATTCTGTGACTCAGCAAAAATTCTAAACGAGTCATCTATTTGTACTTTGAGATCCCTTTTTAAGGCATCCAACACGGAGTCAGATAATTCAGCGGAACGTTTCCTTTTGAAGAAATAAAACTGATTTTAACTGATTTTAACATAATCACCACGCTTGTCAAATGCTATTGGTGATCACAGACCCGAGCAATGTTCGAGATTCGAGATCTTGGCCCGGTATTTAAACCGTTTTCGTTAAGCGTTTCAGCAATGGATTTAAATGGAACCAGTCTCGAAGGCAGTGGCGCGGGCTGACTTCGAGAAGGCCGTAGTGTCCTGGCTGATTACCTCCGAGCTACAGGATGGAGGGTAGACAGCGATTCAGGTGCGGTTGACTGCACCGCCCGGTTCCAGTACATTATTCGCAGTTGGCTGCAATAATGTCAATTTGTATTCAGCCGGCAGGTTGAGGAATGAAAAATCTGTGCCAAGGCGGCTTACAGAAGTAGGGTAAACAAAAGTTTGTTCAACCTGAATATTCGTAGGCAAACAAGGAACCCTTATAGTCTCGCAAAGTCCGTCTGTCCGAGATTTAAGTCAGGGGCTCGGATTTATTGTTTCCAAGAAAGCCATGATACGCTTGTTTTTCGTCCGATGTTTTTCGATAAAGATGACGATGGAGGCCTTTGCCCTGCAGTGAGATGATAAAAGGCTTTTACTTTTTTTACTTTACTTTTTAGGGTTCCGTACCCAAAGGGTAAAAACGGGACCCTATTACTAAGACTTCGCTGTCTGTCGGTCTGTCCGTCTGTCCGTCGCTCTGTCACCAGGCTGTATCTCAAGAGCTGCGATAGCTAGACAGTTGAAATTTTCACAAATTATGTATTTCTGTTGCCGCAATAACAACAAATACTAAAAACAAAATAAAATAAATATTTAAAGGGGGCTCCCATACAACAAACCCGATTTTTTGGCCTTTTTGGTACGGAACCCTTCGTGCGCGAGTCCTACTCGTACTTGGTTGGTTATTTATTTTTGGACACACGAGTACCTATAGGTAAGTAGACTTTTTCATCTTTTTATCCTAAAATTTTTCGATTATTATAATTATAATTATTTGCGCACTTCATTTGCGTATTTTTAATCTTGAAAATAATATTTTAATTAAAATCACAACGTGAATAATAATTTGTCGCGACACATTTGTCCTAGGATAACACACGTATACTTTTTTTCATCTAATTTAGTGCTATTAATATTATTTTAAATTTACTAATTCTTATACTAAAGGTATTTATTACCTCTAGACTCGTAGAACCGAGACTAAAACAACAAAGCTTATAAAGAAGTTCATAAAATACTTTAGTACAATTTAGACAACTTTGCAAGTAAAGTTTATATCTTATTAATCAGCTTTAGTTTACCTCAGGCCAAGTAACTTATTAAGTATAATATTTTAGATTTTCTATTTTAGAATTTAAGCTGTTAATAAAAAAATGGAATTTAAATCTATAAGTAGGTAGGTATTCATTATCAGAATAGTCTAAGCAAGTCTAAGCAAAGTCTAACTAACCATACTCGCGCAGTGGGTACAAAAAACAAACGGCGCGCCTTAATCCAACTTAGATAACTTAATCCTTGTTTTAAATAATCTCATTCTTAATATCGAATTGAATGAATAATAATGATTCAATTGAATATTTTGAATCCGAATTTTTCAATTATGATTGATATAATCACGTTAGAACGGATGCACCTGCTAGGATCACAGCACAGAGATATATTATACTTAATTGTTAGAATGTTCCTGTAAATAATAAAAAAAAATGTATTTCATATAAATATAAAAGTTGACGATCTCCGTGGCGGAGTGGCGTACACACCGGTTTTCAAGGTGTTGCCTGCGCCGAGGTCCAGTGTTCGATTCCTGGACGGGACAAAAAAAAGTTGTTTTTTTTTTCTACATTTTCACGGGTCTGGGTGTTTATTATGGTAGTTAAATTGTGTTTGATTTCCACAATACCTACAAGTGTCCTCGATCGTGAGTTATTCCAGACACAATTAAAATCAATTGTTATCGTGGCACCCGAGTGCCTCCTGGGGGTTGAGGGATTAGTTACTCGTTTTGGGATCAGAACGATGTAGGTATGTATGTGATGTTGTCCACTTTATTTATTAAGTATTAATATACTTACACATTGTTCTACTAAAAGAAGCTCTGTTAAAATATTTTCACTTGAAACAAGGTAAACTAAAATAAGGTGATCGGCTGGCGCTGTTATAAAGCTTCTATACACCCAATAGGTATTAATGGGTAATTATCCCTCATTGCCCTTGAGGGCATTAAAACAGGAATAGCCCCCAATTTTATGTAATTTATACCCTTCTTTAATTAATATAAAGTGCAGTATTCACCCTTACAATAAAATTTATCTTATACCTGTACAAAGCATACATATATAACTCATTGACAGCGGATTATTATTCATGTGAAAGTGCAACGGGCGTCCATAAACAGCTCTCAGCATAATTGCGATACGCGATCAAATAGACAATTTGCTAAATCCGACAGAGCGAACATAGACCGGTTCGCTTAATAACGTCGGCTTAATCAATGTTCATCGACATGATTATTAATTAAATAGGTGCTTTATTGGTAGTATTAGTAGGGACCCATTTAGGAAGATTGGGTACCTTACCTACCTATTATTAGTGGATTCATTTTTTTATTTTAATACCTGCAGTTTGAAAGTTTCTGGGCTTTTTGTCCTAATAAATCCTGAAATCAAAATGGTAGTATGATCAAGTGGTACCTACGTGTTTGCTCGTGTTATCAAAAAATATATATCAGCAACAATTCTGAGAAGTTCAGTGCTTAGCCAGGCAGAAGAGACGCTATCTGTAAATCTGTAATTCGCTTTTTTGCATTTGCAAACCCATCGGTTTAGGACTTTGAGGTCCCCATGTTGGGATTTCAGGTCGGCCGAAAAGTGTAGGTACTCTGCGTCGCAAAGACGCGATATTTAGGTAATATTTTGACTTCATGACGTTTTTTGCTTTATTTCCAACTGGAGAATGCATGTTTTCGCTTGTATTAAGTTAGGTAAGGAGGCAACCTTTCTATTAGTGTACATACAATACTTACAATACTGTTAAAAATTATTCGGTAAGTAGGTAACTTGGCCAAACAAAAACCTTTGATAAGTGACGACCTCCGTGACGGAGTGACGTACACACCGGTTCTCAAGGTGTAGTTTAGCCTGCTCCGAGGGCCTGGGTTCGATTCACGGATGGGTCAATGTAGAAAAAGAGTTTTTTTCTAGATTTTCACGGGTCTGGGTCTCTGGTGTTTGTGGTACTTACCTACCTTCGTTGTTTCTGATTTACAAAATACGAATGCTTTAAATAGTTACTGCTTTAATTGGGATCAGACCAATTTATATGTATGTGATTTTATCCACATTTTTTTATAACATCTTATCTTTTAAGTTTTTCTGTTTTGCCTGTGGCGCTCTCATGTAGCGCTCATAAACTTAGTAAATCTATGGTAGCGCTATAGTTTTTTTTTCTTTTTAGATAAGAACTATCTAAGATTAGAAACCATGCTGCCAAACTGCTAAGTCATTATTTAGTCTGTCATCATAAAATATACGCCAAAAGTGACTGTATTCAATAAGCTGTCTGAGAGTTTTGCGGGAAACAAAAAGAGAAAGAAGGACCATGTTTCTTAGTTTCTTATAAATTATCATACGTATTATTTTGGCATTTATTGTGATAAAGTGCTGGCATTGTTATAATAATGTATCAGCAAGTAGGATAAATCAAAGAAGTGAGAAACAAAGAAATGCGCTCCTATTTGACTCGGACCATGTCCTCGAGTAAAACTCTTGTGATCTTTGAAATGTATAAAACCACTCATACAATTCAATGAGTAGGTTATTTTAAGGTCATCATATTTTATTTATGAATGTAAAATTACTACCAGTGCAATGGCAGTACAGTCTTAAAGCTTAGCTGGTTCTGATAGGATCAAATAAACGAAAAAAAAGCCTTATTGATAGCTGTCATTGTCAGGAGTTTTGCGGGGGAAACGAGAAGAGAAAGATGGACTTTGTTTCGTAATTTTGTGAAATTATCCTAAGCGGCATTTATTGTGATAAAGTGGTGGCATTGTTATAATAATGTGTCAGTGAGTAGGATAAATCAAATAAAAGTGAGAAACAAGGAAAGGCGCTCCTATTTGACTCTGATCCACGTTCTCGCGTAAAACTCCTATAATCATTGAAATGTATAAACCACCTATACATTTCAATGACTTAGGTTAAGTTTCATTTCATTTCATCTCATTAAATTCCATTTTCATTTCGAATATCAATAAAACAAATCTACTGAAGACTTGGCTGTATGGGCATAGTTCCCTTTGCCTATCCAGAATGGGTGAAGAAAACAACAAAAACAACAACAGCTGTCATTGTCAATATTCTTAAAACTCAATGTCACATACATGACATCTTAGATCTTATTCACTTGCATTTTTTCTGTCGAGTAATAATTATTGTTGTGATGTAAAGATTTGTGTGATAATTAAAAGGCAAACGGAAAAAGAGCGATTCAATCTAATAGACTGTATTCAACAAATACCTATAGCAATATTCGCAATCGCAATGTCTTTCTTAGTTCGACAACTTACTCGCAAGGTATGTTTTCTTATGTTGGCAGATGATTATGTATTTGAAGTAGTAGTAATTTCCATAAATAACTTTTTTCCTGTACAGGTGTTTTCGCCTGCGCTCGCCACAATCAAACAAGCAAACTTTTCTACTAGTAAGTCTCGATGGTTGTGTATTTACTTCATAAATCTAGTTAGTTACATAAGACTATTATAACCTCTTTTTCACACTATAACTTTAAACACAAAAATGAGTTTAATTTTATATCGTGTAATACTCGAAACGTTAGTGCCGTGTAACCGCTGCTACACTTGTTGTAGTTTCTGAAGCTATCATGATAGAAAAACTTTTTAGAAACACTAAAATTTAACTGTGTTTCATTTATCCACATTCTATACTAAAAGTCACTTTCGTGTGTCATACTACATACATATAAATAAACAAATTTGTATCTATTTCATGTCTTGTAGCAACTGCAGCATTTGCACCAAGAGTCCAGAAACCAGCCCCAGACTTCTCCGCAACTGCAGTAGTCAACGGTGAATTCAACAATATAAAACTAGCTGACTTTTCTGGAAAATATGTTGTTCTGCTGTTCTACCCCTTAGATTTGTGAGTAACATTGCTTATAATATGTATTTGTTTTATTTTAATGTAATTATTTAAATTAGTTTATAAGTAAAGGTATATCAAAACATTTTGTGATTATTTCAAGTGTCCAGTTACTGTTATCAATATCAAGCAAAAAAGTTACATTGTTATAGAACAACAAATACTAAAAATAGAGTAAAATAATAAAGTGGGCTCTCGATACAACAAAAATATTTTTTTTATTTTGCCGCTATCGGCAAAAGAAATAGGTCATCTCTGAAAATTTCAACTGTCTAACAACTCAGCGTGACAAACAGAACGCTTAGACACGGACTGAAAAATATTAGTAATAGGGTCCTGTTTTAGCCTTTGGGTACGGAACCCTAAAACTATACGTGGTTTTGTATCAGACCACAATAAAAAACATTTTTTTCGAATTTTAAAAACATCGGTTAAGAGAATTTTATTGACTCAAAATAGAACATAGTTCACTAACTATGAGCTTATAGTCAAATTCTTTTTTATGATTGTCTCAGCTGTGAAAAGAGTTCAAATCACATTGCAATTGACTTTCAGCACATTTGTCTGCCCAACGGAGCTAATTGCATTCAGTGATAGAGCAAAAGAATTTGCTAACATTGGTTGCCAAGTCCTCGGGGTCTCCACTGACTCAGAATTCAGTCACTTGGCATGGATTAACACTCCTAGAAAGGTACTAAATCAAATATATTTTCTTACATTTCACCCATATTTGTATAATAAAAATATGTTTGCCTTGTTTTATTATAATTTATTGACTTGTTCAGTCTTAATTTTAGTGTTATAAAATTTTTATCTTTGTTTACTTCGTTAGCATGAATTTCGGTTCAATCGAGCTCCCGACTAGATTGAATATTAACACTTAACAAAAGAATATAATACATAAATGACGACCTCCGTGGCGGAGGGGCGTACACACCGGTTTTCAAGGTGTCGCCTGCTCCGAGGTCCCGGGTTCGATTCCCGGACGGGTCAATGTACAAAGAAAAGTGTTTTTCTACATTTTCTCGGGTCTGGGTGTTTGTGGTACCTTCGTTGTTTCTGGTTTCCAAAATACGAATGCTTTAAATAGTTATTCAAACTGGGATCAGAACAATGTATGTGATGTTGTCCACATTTATTTATTTATTTAAATGATTTTAAACTTTCGCGATTTGAACACATATTATTTATAGTACACTAACGGGTCGTTATCGCGTTAAATATATTTTATAGCGAAAAATAAAAATAATCAAGATCAATTGGGGGTAGGTGTTGAACCCCGCTCACGAAGACGTCGTTGAGCTGTCATCAGTCGGCCCGTGACCACGGCTTGGTGCAATCCAGTCGAAACGTCAGGTAAATAAATAGATATTTATACCTTCATAATATTTAACGCGATAACAACCCGGTAGTGTACTATAAATAATAAATATAATACATAGCAGACTTCTACTCACTATGAACCAACCTGAAATTCATCTTTACGTCAAGCGATTTTTGATATTTCATGAAGAATTTATGCAAGCATTACTTTTATTTAAACATATTTTATCTCTAACGGCTATCATAATCAATATAGACTTAAAGTTTAAACAATATTCTTTCTGAAGTAACACTTATTTATGTTTATTTAAGAGTCTTTTTACAATGCCCTTGTATGCTTCTGAATGAAGAAATGAAAAGGGTCCGGAGTTCAAACCTATTTAGTCTTTTTGATTTATGTCCATCTTTAAATATATCTATTGTTTAAATAAAGTCAGATACATTTTCTTTTTTCAGGATGGTGGTCTAGGAAAACTGGACATACCTCTTTTGGCCGACTACAGTAAAGCTATTTCAAGGGACTATGAAGTGCTATTAGATGAAGGATTTGCCCTAAGAGGTAAGTTTGAAATACTTACTAACATAATACAAATACATTAGGCAATGCTTAGAATTTATTGATAATAGGAATTAGTGTTATCAGACATTGATAACATGCACGCATTTTATTACCGTTTTTCTAATCTGAACTAATATTGTTTGTATAGAAACATACTTATATCTATTATGTATGTATAAATTGTGGATAAAAGATAATGGCTGTAAATACCCAAACTTTAAAACTTACCTAATAATGAGTTTTATAATATTATTATGTATATGATAACCCTACATAAGAAATAATATAAAGCTGAAGAGTTTGTTGAGAAAAAATCTTTTTGTGTTTGATAGTCCATATATCGTTTAAGGCTTTAGGCTATATAACATCACGCTGCGACCAATAGGAGCGAAAAATCAGTGAAAAATGTTGCACAAATAATCGCGATCATAATAGCAGAAATTGACGCGGACAAAGTCGCGGGCAACAGCTAGTGAAATATAAGAGTATTAACTTCTGACTTCCACTTTTCACACACAAGACGGGACCAACAACGCAACGGCTTAACGTGCTTTCCATAGCACGACTACGAACCCCCACCCTGTCTAGTCTCAAGCCAATTTAGAAAAGCTTATTTCTACCGGTAATTGAAGCCAAAACTCTTGCGTAGTAGATGGATCAAAAGACCAATTCTACTAACGTAAATTATCAAAACGTAAACGCAACAATTGACGAAACGCAACTAAATGTCAACTTCGGTTGTCACAAAGACTGTATTCTACTAACCATTTTTTCTAAACGAAATCTAAACGTAAGCTGCTGAACCGCTAGCTATCGATCCAACAAAAGTAGCCTTTCAGTAGCGTATGCTCGACCGGTTATTTTGACAGTTAAAAAGTTGGTCTTCGGCTGCGCGCGCATTGACAGCAACGTCAAATCACTATGGAACATGAATTTACAAAATCGTTTAACTTAGTTTCGATCGATCGATAAGGAGAGCTGAAACGCTACCGATATTGTTATTAGAATACGAAAAGTTGACGTTTAGTTGCTTTTACGTTTTGATAATTTACGTTAGTAGAATTGGTCTCCTGTACTTAATATTTAACAGTGAAAAGATACAATACAAGGGATTCTTTCCCTTGATATAATTGACTGTCATTTCTCTTTCAGGCATGTTCATAATAGACAAGAATGGAATACTACGTCATATGTCAGTCAACGATTTACCAGTCGGCAGGTCGGTGGAGGAAGCGCTGAGACTAGTCAAAGCATTCCAATTTGCCGACAAACACGGAGAAGGTATGTTGTTTTTGAATGTTTTTGTTTTTCATGGAGGCCGACAATCTGGTAAGGGTCGAGGAAAGCGGGTAAATAAATAAATGTGGACAACATCACATACATTGTTCTGATCCCAATTTGGATAACTATTAAAAGCACTCGTATTTTGAAAACGTCCGGGAATCGAACCCAGGACCTCTGAGCAGGCGACACCTTGAAAACCGGTGTGTATGCTACTTCGCCACAGAGGTCGTCAATTAAATGCGGTAGTCGCGAGACAGATTGTTGTAGAGATCCTTGGGGGAGGTCTATGTCCAGCTGTGGGCGTCGGTTGGCTGAAATGATGATTTAGTTGTTTTGAAGATTTCTAGCATTTACTTTGTTTTATAAGTGTTACCAGGTTTTCGCCCGCGGCTCCGTTCGCGTGAACTACACGCTGTACAACTTGTTCCTTTTGATATCCCACAACTCTAAGGTTATGTTCTATAAGTAAAAATAATATAAAACGCCTTAGAACATGTGGTTCAAAAATCAATAGTTTCGAATATAACATCAATTTTAGTATTTTTTTTTTAAAAAGTAACCAGTATGGTGAATCCTTAGTTTTGCGAGACGTTGGCAAACTTACACTAAAGTGTAGTAGTAAAGTAGCGGGAGAGCGTAACTTGTAAAAAACATTGACGTGTGTGGGGTGTTTCATTGATAAGTAGGTACGAGTAAATCGTTTTCATTCAAAAGTTCATTTATAACAAGGTAAGGTTGTTTTACATAAACAGTCGTGACTTTTTAGAATTATTTTGCATGAAAAAATTAAACAAAAAAAGTTAATAATTAAAAAATAATTCATATGCAATTTGATTCTTTACCATGGTCTGTTTAATACCCTAGATTTATGGGATATTAAAAGGAACACGTTGTATAGCGACGGCTGCAGCTGTAACCTGTACCTAGCAGTCCTTTCTCAAAGTGTAATTTATCTTTGTACCTCATCAAAATAGGTTTACCAATTTATGAGTGAAAGCGTAACAGACTGACAGAGTTGACTTTCGCATATTTGACGACCTCCGTGGCGGAGGGGCGTACACACCGGTTTTCAAGGTGTCGCCTGCTCCGAGGTCCCGGGTTCGATTCCCGGACGGGTCAATGTAGAAAGAAAAGTGTTTTTCTACATTTTCTCGGGTCTGGGTGTTTGTGGTACCTTCGTTGTTTCTGGTTTCCAAAATACGAATGCTTTAATTAGTTATTCAAACTGGGATCAGAACAATGTATGTGATGTTGTCCACATTTATTTATTATTATTTATTATTTATTTTTATACAGGGTGTTAGGTAAATGGTATAGCAAGCCGAAACCAGCCTATGTTAATATATGCATACAGGGTGAAATTTTAACCACCTTCCAAATTTTAATATATCAACGAGACAAAAAACAAATGAAGTATGTTTTCTTATGGTATAACCCAGTACTAAAATGTCAAGATAAAGAACTTAGAAAATGACCGCCAAAAATCTAAAATTTTTGATACGGCCGCCTAGCAACACTTTTTTTACGCGTCGCGCATCTCATTAATTAATTAAGATACTATTTATATAGGTCTAGAATCGTAAAAATTCAAAACTATATCGCGAAAAATATTTTCCGGTGACAACTTGATTTACGTTTCTAACTTCATAAATAGACTCTTAAACACGATACAGAACGTCTATAAAAATTTTGGAAAGTGGTTAAAATTTCATTCTGTATAAATAATATGGTGAAGTCAGAGATTTCTTATCATTTTTGAAAATAAAATTTTAATACAATTTCGGAATCTAAAAATTTGTGATATGAAATTAAAATTTAAAAAAATAAAATGATACCAAATTTCTGACTTCACTATACTATTTAAATGCATATGTTAACTAAGACTAGTTTCGGCTTGCTATACTCTTTACCTAACACCCTTATATGTATTCATAAGTATGGATTTCGGCACTGCTACAAGTGCTATGATCGCGGAAGTACTGATGTCAATGCACTCGTCATTGTTATGAGTAGACAAAATGATCTAGCCTCCGTCGTAGTCTTTTATTGCACTCGACACTGGTACTACTGTTTTCAAACTCACTATTTACTCGCCTTTGTTCTCGACACACCACACAAGGTTAGGTTAACGTACCGGTACCGGACACCTCAGTATTTGGGTTCTTTAGTAATTACTAAGTTATGCAATTTGAATGTCGTATCACTAAACTAATATTAATAATAACATTGTCAGACTCGTTTTAGTTATACTGGGTGAAATTTTAACCATTTTCCAAAAATTTTATAGGCGTTCAGTATCGTTTTTAGAGCCTATTTATGAAGTCAAAAATGAAAATAAAGTTGACACCCGAAAATATTTTTCGCGATATAGTTTTTAATTTTTGCGATCCTAGACCTGTTAAGGTATAAAAGGAAAATCAAAAACTTATGCATAGTATCGTTATGAATGAATGAGATGCAAAACGCGTAAAAAGAGTGTTGCTAGGCGGCCGTATAAAAATTTTTAGATTTTTGGTGGACATTTTCTAAGTGCTTTTTCTTAACATTTTTGTACTGGGCTATACCAAAAGAAAAAATACGTCATTTGTTTTTTGTCTCGTAGATTGATATATCAAAATTTGGAAAGTGGTTAAAATTTCACCCCGTATGATTATTTTGTTATTTCTGTTACAGTTTGCCCAGCCAACTGGAACCCAGATAACAATGCAGACACGATCAAACCGAACCCCAAAGAAAGCAAGGAGTACTTCAAGAAAGCAAACTAGATGAGTTAGTTCCTTTTTTATACCAATAGATGGCGGGCATAGAAGCTTTAGGTCGCGCTTAAGTTTCATTATCCTGAGAGTATTATGTAGGTTCGTTCGCATTTATATCCTAATGTTATTTATATTTAAATGACGTAAGGAGTTTGGCATTTTCAAACCTGATTCGAAAGGAACTGCTTTAGAAGACGTTTCAGTTTATAATGTTAAAAACTTACGCCTAAATGTTGTATATATATTCGTCGTATGAGCTTTGCAGAACAATGTTTGTGTCCAATTTATGGATAAGGCTATCAAAATTGTCGTACTGAGCAGCATCCCTAAACCCAACTTTCCCAATACCAATCCAATCGAATCGTGTTCAAAAAGGGAAAGGAATTGTTTCCTTCAAAATTAGCAAATAGGTGTAAAATATAGCATTAAATTACTTTACGGTCTGATACTCTCGCTGATATAGTTGAGTAGGATTATATTAATTTTGCCCCTAAATTATTTATAGGTGAAAGGGTTTTTTTCTCTAGATTCTCATAAAGTGGAATCATGACGCATTTTGATACAGTAAATCTATTTTACAGGTTTGCAATAAGGAAAATATATTTTCTCATCCCTAATAATAATAATTTTTCAAATACCTTACGTTATTTATGTACATTTTTTTAAACGGCGAAAAGTCAGCTCGAATATCAAGTATTTTAAATATCCGAAAAGCATTTATGTTAAGGTTGAAGTGATCATTAAAATAGTAAGGATAGAACAGAATTCAACACCTTGTCACCAAGTCTTTTGGTTTCCAATTGTTATATTATTATATATTTTTTTACTATTTATACTTGTTTTATTTCTTACAATATATACCATTACCAACTTTTATTCGAGATCAGTAAACTTTTTTTACTGACTTTTTAAGAAATGTTGCCATGCCAGTATTCAAATATTGTTACGTTCTTAATACTGAACATTAGAGTTGAATAAATATTGGAATTGAATTAATATCTAACAAAAAGGAAATAAAACCTTGTAATGTCATGTTCTGAACTAAAATGTTTCAAAAGTTACTCTTAAAACTTTATTACTTTTAATGGTATCTAACATATTTGATTATATTAATAATAAAACGATTTTGTTCCCAATAAAATCAAAACTAATTATTTTGTTTAACTTTTATTAAGTACCAACGTATCCTCTTACAATGTACACATTTTATATTGTGAGCCTAACCACTAAAAGTAATTTACAACATTAAAAAAAAATACTTTCAGAAAAATACAATTCCATAATTTTCTACCAAATATTCAATAACTTCTCTACACTGTTATCGATTATCTTGGTTCTAATGTTATATGGCAACCGTGTGCCGGTTTCATAAATATTTCAAGTTGCAACACCAAGCCCCTATGATTGGCCTTTATTCTGTAGCGTCGTAATAAATGGCATAGTGTTATTTTCATCATTGTCACTGCGTAAGGCTTTCCTGAAATAAAAAAGAAGCATTTTTTTTCTTCGCAAATATAAAGGAAAGAAAAGCTTGAAAAATTTTGTCTCAGGCGGGACTCGAACCCGCATCTCCTCGCAGTTCGAGTCCCGCCTGAGACAAAATTTTTCAAGTTTATATACTGATATTATAAGTGCAATTAAGTTGCTAAAATATCAAATAAAGTATAAAAAGAAAGAAAAGCTGTTTAGTTGGTAACTATCGAAATTTACATACTTATTAATACGTTAAAGCAAAACCGTGGTACCCCTTTTTACTAAAATTGCGCGGAGAAGGAGCGCATAGTGCATTTTTTTTAATTATGCATTGAAGATGTACATTAAATTAGTGCCTACCTAGTACCTATAATGAAAAACCTCAAAAATGCGTCTCGTTATATTTTTTTTTGATAAATCGATTTTACCAATTAAAATTTGACTGTCTGAAAAGTATTGCGTATTTCGTACACGTAAATAATATTACAACGAACGGTATACTTACCTGCGCAAGAACGTCGCCCAGTACTGAACCCTATGAACGCGTTGGGGTTCGCTGGCAAAGAGGCTGTGTCGAACCACCGCTCGGGTCTGAACTGGTCGCGGTCAGCTCCCCACACTTCATGCCGGTTGATACCACTGATTAAGATCGCACAGTTGCTGCCTTCAGGTATTGTGAAGTTTCCTAAAAAGTATAACACTTGAAATGAATCAAGTTGTTTTTGTTATACGGAATCAGAATTCCGTTTAGGAAAATCTATTTTAAAACATTTTTTTATTACAGAAAGAAAGAATGAACTTTAGGGTTGCTACCACATAAATTCATCAAAAAGGATCTAGAGATTGGTTCTTGTAAATCTTAATAACCGGCCAAGTGCGAGTTAGACTCGCGCACGAAGGGTTCCGTACCAAAAAGGCCAAAAAATCGGGTTTGTTGTATGGGAGCCCCCTTTAAATATTTATTTTATTTTGTTTTTAGTATTTGTTGTTATTGCGGCAACAGGAATACATAATTTGTAAAAATTTCAACAGTCTAGCTATAGCGGCTCTTGGGAGACAGCCTGGTGACAGAGCGACGGACAGACAGCGAAGTCTTAGTAATAGGGTCCCGTTTTTACCCTTTGGGTACGGAACCCTAAAAAGCATGTCATCCAAATAAACGAAATTGCGTATTTTGCCTCCTGACCTCCTCTGACTTTTACAGTGGATTTGGACTAATATTTTTGGATTAAATAAATCCTTTAAAATAAAATTAAATAATAATATGTAGAACCCACTAATCTAAGTGCATGCTCATATTCTTTCCGGGTAAAATACAAATCAGCACGTTTGCATATTATCTCATCAACTATCTTTTTTTTCGGACAGGCCTATAGGGTTTGATCTCATGAACCGGACAGATATTAACCAGCGCTTAGGGTTAGGTCCACCGCGCTAGCGCCTCCCTGGCAAGGTCGAGGGTGTGAGGCTTCGCTTCGCCTGAGGTTCGTGCTAATACCCATACCTATTAACTGGCGAGGTCTGGTGTAGGGTACAAAAGACATCCTATCAAATAACGAACCCACCAGCTGTAGTGCCGCTGAAACCGCAGATGCTAAGGCATAAGGATAACGGTTGGGCTCTATTATGGCGGGCCCGATCTGGGATTGAGGATGAGAAGGTGAAAACAAGTGCGCCACTGTAGGCTCAGAGAGGTGAGAAACTATCAGACTCATGATCATGTCTGCTTAAATAAATGGTGGGACACCGCAACCGCTTTTGAGGAGTGGGGTAAAGAGAACTGTAGAGTCGAGCTTTCTGGTGGTCGCCGTGGTCGGCATAGCAATAGTTTTACTTGTCTGGTTCAAGATAAACTGAATAAATCTTACTTAGTTGAACGCTTTTATCCAAGTATCTGGTCACGACTGGTGCAACGGGGTACAGCCTTCCTACCTCCTTCAAAACAGCGTCTAGGTAGGGTAGTCTGGAGATGTCTTCCTTCTCGACATCTCGGTCTGAGCCTTCGAATACGTGTTTTAATCTGCAACAGTACAATTATAGCCTTAGCTCCCAACAACTTGAGTAGTCTGACCAAATTTGGACTCAAAAGAGTAAAGTAACGACCTATAATGAACCCATTGCAGGCTAGTCTTTAGCGTGGCGGAGTGGCGTACACACCGGTTTTCAAGGTGTCGCCTGCTCCGAGGTCCCGGGTTCGATTCCTGGATGGGTCAATGTAGAAAGAAAGGGTTTTTCTACATTTTCTCGGGTCTGGGTGTTTGTGGTACCTTCGTTGTTTCTGGTTTCCAAAATACGAATGCTTCTAATAGTTATTCAAATTGGGACCAGAACAATGTATGTGATGTTGTCCACATTTATTTTTATTTATTTACATTACACTTCATGGATGGGTACAAGCATAATCACCGCTCTTGCCAAATGCTGGTTGGTGATCACAAACCCGAGCAATGTTTGAAAATCCGAAATTTGTTGCCCGATCTGGGTCATCTGGGGTAGAACGTAGAACCCAGTACCTTTTGAGATCTTGGTCCGGTACTTCAAAAACTCGACCGGCGTTGGAGTCATACAAATACACATTATAGATATTAAAAAACCGGCCAAGTGCGAGAAAGAGATGACGAGACTGTCGGACTCGTGCACTGAGGGTTCTGTACCAACTTTAACTAAATTAGGGGTCCACTGACTTCCACTGAGCCAAAATACCACAATATTTTGTTGACTGAAAAAATAGTTTTTCATAGTGAGTATGAAGGACAAAGTTATATTTGCGGTTGTTGAAAATGTGCTTTATCTCAAAAAGTACCAGTTTGATCTCTTTCAAACAAATTTTCGTTGAAAGTATTTGCTAAGATCTACGTTATGTATTTTTTTCAAAATTTTTACTTAGTTTAAAAGTTAAAGGGAGGACGCCCATTTTACCTTTATGTCATTTTAAAAAACCTATTCATAGATAATACGCATAGGTTTGAGTAAAGATTTTTTTTTGTTTTAGTTCCATGTAAGGAAGCCCTCCTTAAATATCATTATTTTTTAATTTTTGTATGAGAATCATAAAGCGGTCAACATGATACACTTACCTACCAAGTTTCAACTGAGTAATGCTAATACTTTCAGAATAAAGTGGCTGTGACATACGGAAGGACAGACAGACAGACTTGACGAAACTATAAGGGTTCCGTTTTTTGCAATTCGGCTATGGAACCCTAGGAAGACATCAGAATCCAAAACAACAATTTTTAGAAATTTTGTCTGTCTGATATACCTAATTACTTACTCTTCGTACACCTTCTCCTGAACATCAGGGTACGAGCCCAAAAGCATGCAGGTATACGCGAGCGTTGTCGACGAGGTGTCAAAGCCAGCCAGGATTATTGTGTCCACCTGGGATCTGATCTCCGTATCGCTGAGGGCGCCTTCCGTAGCCAGTTCCAGAATTAGATCCATAAAACCTTTGAACCTTTTACCTGAAGATTGTCAGTATTTTAACTATAAAATTAAAGTAACGGACGGTAATCATCCTAGGTACTGCAGGGCAAAGGAATCTAGCATTTAATTCAAGTTACCATAGCAATGATGGGTACTGGCATAAACATCATGCACGCTTGCCAAACACGGGTTAATTGTTGATCACAAACCCGAGCAATGTTTGAAAATTCGAAACTCTCGTTGCCCGACTCCAGTCCTAGATTTTGACCCGGTATACAAACCAGACCAACGCGGCGTTACGATAAAATAGGATTCTAATTTTTTAAGAGAACAAGTAACATGAAAATGCTTAGGTCATACAAACCCACCTTGTTTATTTGGATGCTGTGTGCTCAATTCCTTCATTGCTTTTCTTTTTCTTTGTATTATCTGAAAAAAACGACAGATCAACATTTTTTATCCATACCTTAAATAGTTTAAAACACTTTAGAAAGAGACAACGCCATCTCTTCCACGCGCTACGCGTCACACCTACAGACCGACACTCACGTTTTACTTGATTTTGAGACAAGGATGCATGGAGGAGCTTTCTTTAATCTACTTATAGGTAAAGAAAGCTTCTCCACGCATCCTTAAATTGTGTCTTAATGAAGTCGGGTAGGTAATCGAATAGCGCAAATGGTGAAGAATTTTAGAATCAAGCTACAACTAAAACACTTTTTTTTGCGCAAAAAGACTACACTACACTAATATACTGTCTCCCTTTTAATATCTTTAAGGGTTGTACCTCGTCCGATAATGATCTTATCTTTTCCAAAGCTTCGTCTTGTTGTTTCCTCAATTCGGTCCAGCTGTATAGATAATCGTTGTGCATCCATAAACTTTGTATACGTTTTGTCATGATCCGACATATTTCTCCGAAAGATTTCATGTAGATCTCCATTTTGTCGATGTTATTCTGATTTAGTTCCAATCCAAATGCAGTTACTGTAATAAATGAGGACTGTGCTAAAGGCATTATTCAGTTTCTAAAGTAAGTAAGTACCTAGTTAAAGCAATCCAACAACTCCCATGAAAATTTCAACTGTCTAGCTATTACAGTTCATGAGATGCAGCCTGGTGACACACTGGCAGACAGTCGAGGCTTTGTAATAGGATCCCTTTTTACCCTTTGGGTACGTAACCCCAAAATAATATAATCTTGAGAATATCAATATACTCGTACTCACAGAAATTGGTCTCCAAAGCTGATCGGCCAATATAATTTAAGTGGTCGAAAGGCCGATTTATAAGGCCAGCTAAACTATCAACAAGGCTTCGGGCTTGGCTGTTATATACTCCAATGTAACCATCCACTACTTTCTGGCCAAATGCTGGGTACAGGAGTTTATGATGTTTTTTCCAAACTGGCACTGAAATTGGTGTTTTGTACGTTAAAACTAAAATAAAACTGGTATTAAATTACAAAAATCGATGAAAAGTATAAAATAAGTCTAAAATGACAATATTGCTGATTATTTCCGCTTGTGAACACCGGCCTAGGTACCTGACACTAGGTAGGTACACCAGAATACCTGCATCAAGTTCAACACAGTGTGACCCAGCACTACACATATATGGAGAGAAAGCCAGGCGGTTTTCTCCCTTAAAAATGCATGTACTACTACAGATAATAACAATTATTAGTAGGTACCCAACACTAATAAAAGAAAAACCTCTAAGTATGCGTTTCGCCACTTCACGTGGCATTCTCAGGAGATGTGGACGCCTTCACTGCGCTCCGACGACTGACCAAGGTGTTAAAAGCGGAAATCATTAGCAAAATCATTTATAACTCATATTTAGTTTTAGTTATTTTGCTATCAAATTTTCAGCCTCCCGTCGAAGTTTACCTGGAGCAGTAACCAGTCCCTCTCCGACCCAAGAGTTTAAAATTTTCCGATAAAAATAGTTTTTCTCCAAGCAAGCTGCCATCACTGTGAAATAGTCATCCGGATCACAGATCACTGAAAAAATGGTACAATATATGTCTATAAGTTCGCACTTTAATTTAAAAAAAAAATATTTTGGTATTAAACATCGCGATAGGCAAAATCCTATCGCGATGTTTAATACCAAAATATGTATTTTTTTGTTAAAAATGTTGCAAATTTAATCTTAAATGAGATACAGACAGTTTGTGTATTTTCAGGCAATGCACATTCTAAAAGTTCTATTAAGCTCAAACAACCCACTATGTATAGCTGTACTCAATTATACGTATATTTATTTCCCTATAATTAAACTTTAATATGCATACTTCATGTGAGGCATCATGCCACAGATAAGATAATACATGCGGCATGAGACACGTATGCTAGGTTGAAACTTATTGACAATTTCGAACTTCCTCTGTAAGTTTCCGTAGTGTAGCGGTTATCACGTGTGCTTCACACGCACAAGGTCCCCGGTTCGATCCCGGGCGGAAACAGATATTCTTTTTTAATTTAAGAGACGATTTTTTTTCTTATTCTATTTTAAGCACATTAAAGTACCTGTCAGTAAAATAAGTATTAATCTAAACAGTAAAATTTAAAATTTTCCTAACGATAAAAACAGTTTTATATTTAAATGTTCGTCGCTTAGAGTTTAGAGCATTGAACCGCTCTAAGGTTCATCGTCATCAGATAGGCTTATTAACAAAAAATATTTTGCCGTTAAAAACATGCTTGGGATAAAAATTATTGCATAATAAAAATTATTAAAATAAATAAATACAATAAATATTTTCAGACATGCCACACTGGGCCACACAGAGCCATCTAGTCCCAAACTAAGCAACTACTACGAAGCTTGTCGTATTGGCTACTAGACAATCGATAAACGTACTTATATACATATATATTTTCTTGTAAATATATACTTATAATACATAGAAAAACACCCAGACCAGTACAAACAGACATGTTCATGCACACAAATATTTGTACTATGCGGGGATCGAACCCGCGACCCATGGCTTAGAAACAGCGTTTACTACCACTGATCCAAATGGTCGTCCTAAGAGCTATTATGCAAAAACAAAAGTTATCGTTTTAGGCTGCCCACCCACGTCCGACTTTTTTTAGGACCGATAATCGGGCCGATTTTACTATTGTAGGTAGCAACATACACAATCATGACCGATTTTTTGTAGGACGTGTGCGTTGCTCCATTGCTCTCAGTACGTTCTATTTTTCTCCTACAAAAAATCGGTCACTGATTATCGGACGTGGGCGGGCAGCCTTAGCGGTTGAAAGCGTGAGGAGCCTAGGTCAAGCAGACAAACAGGGCCCCAATTCCGCTAATTTATAAATGGCTCAATAGAATCGCAATTGCATCTCAATTGTATATTTTGACACATTTATTATGGTAGTAATGTCAAAATATACGATTGAGATGCAATTGCGATTCTATTGAGCCATTTGTAAATTAGCGGAATTGGGGCCCAGACACTTTCGCGTTGAGAATATACCTAAGTGTGGTTTTTATTGGGCATATTGTTTTTTTAATACCTAATCGATAAGCTGTGTCTCGTTTTTATAAAACGTCTTGTTGTCATTATTTATCACAAAAATATTTTACCCTATGCTACTTTTTATCGCGGGACCCGGTAGGTGGCGCTGCTGTTAGTATGTCAACTACTAAACGGCTTGACGGTTTTGTATGTGTTTCATAGACACAAATAATATATTAAGCCTACATAATCTATCTTTCTATATGCCACTTCTAGGCACAGGTTTCCGACCGCGCGATATGACGTGAAGCTCACGCGATCCTGGGCCCCAATTCCGCTAATTTACAAATGGCTCAATAGAATCGCAATGGCATCTGAATTGCATAGTTTAACACATTTATTATGGTAGTAATGTCAAAATATACGATTGAGATGCAATTGCGATTCTATTGAGCCATTTGTAAATTAGCGGAATTGGGGCCCAGAGCCGTGGACGAAGAGCTATCTATTTATTATAAAACGAGCAATGTTCGGTCGCCAAGGTACTATATTTTAGTATGTCATGTACACACGGCGGCACATCAGACTATACATGTTGACCTTGAGACCGCCTTTATGCCCTACGTAATAAAAGCTGTTATCGCAGTTCAACTGTTTACCTTGATGTGCTGTCGAGTGTACATTGTATTAATATTTTAGTATATGATTGGTTTTTGTCTTTTAGCTTTAATTTTCATTATAAATTACCGTAGTATATCTCAGGACCCATCCTGAACTGGGTGACGCCATCATTTTTCAAGCAATCTTTCTGTATATCTTGAATCAAGCTCCACAAATCTGAAACATGATCAAATTGCGACTTGTTAACACACCAATATCCGCGGTCTTACGGTCTTACGGCCGGTCCTAATAACCTATCTATCTTCAGTTTTGGCATATCGGAGATAGAAAACAATTTATGTCTTTGTTTCTCTGGACGGCAAAATCAGAGACAGAAAATGTTTTCTATCTCCGATATGCCAAAACTGAAGATAGATAGATTATTGGGACCGGCCGTTAGCGTTTCACTATAGGTACGCGTAGGGTCGCCAAACCTAATAGCCGGACAGACCAGCCAGTTTGGCCTGACATTTGGGTAGAAAGGCCCAGTCCAGTTGTGTCTCAGTTTTAATAGGTACGAAAAAAATGTATGTAAAATCAAGCTTTTTTGATTATTATCATAAATCTTCGTAAATTCTTTGTAAATGCGAGACCGACCGACAGTCGGCTCGGCGCTCATTCGTTTGCGAAATGTAAAAAGCCTAACAAAAGCCGGATAGGCCGGACACCGTTTATTTTGCCGGACTCGATATCAAATCCTACCTATGTCCGGCTCTATCCGGACGCCTGGCAACGCTAGGTACGCGTTTAACCGTAACCACTCACACTGTATAGTAAAATATGAAAATACGGTTCTTACATGGTGATAAGATTTATAAAACAAAAAAATACCGCTGAATAGCGTGAAAATTAGACTTCGACCATTTTGGACTCGGTGTCATGGAGTTCATGACTCAATATGTACCTACCATTTGCTGGATGACAAACCAATGGGGGCTATCGCTAGTAAATTTGCCACCAGAGGCGCTTGTGTCGCGTGAGGTCCAATACCATTCACTTTTCACTGGTTTTAGCGGGCTTTGTTGCATAAATTATAATTTCTTTAATTTACCTGCTGGAAAGTGATCTCCTTCGTAAAATATCGCAAATATGGATTATTTGGCGATTAATGTGAACGCTTTGAAAACGGAATTAAGAAAAAGCGCAAAAGTAGGCGGCCTCAAGAGCAACTATTTCAGAAGTTAGTTGGTTGATATCAAGATAGTTATTTATAAATAATAAACATTAATTAAATTCACGATATAGCACTTTGTTTCGGCGCCAATCGCCTTTGGCAGCTATACCTCCGGACCTCAGTCTACAGTGGCGCCAACTGGTGAGCAAAGAAACGGTAGTCCCCATTGCAATCATTCAAGGTTTTTTGAGGAACACATTTTAAAAAAACTAGATTATAAAATGCTATTCAAATCCGTAAAACTTATTATGTTATTAAGATATAATAATTTATTGCTAGGCTACATAAATTGTACCTACTTAGGTACCTTAAAATTGTAACGCAAGTCATTAACTTCCAAATTCAAAATAAGATATACCTACAGTAGGACAGCAACAGCCTATAAATCATCCTACTGCATAAAATAGGCCTCTATCATTGGATTCAAGTTACCACAGGAATGGTGGGTATTGGAATAATAGTAAATAATACCTACCTTTAAATAAAAAAAAGCGATAAATTCATAAATTTAACCCGGTTCCTAAGTGTTTTACATAACATCATGATTCATGATTTATCCCGCCATGATTTTATCTTTCTTTACAGCGTTCGTTTTCTTTTATTTCGTACAGTTTTTGCGGAAATTCAATAAAAAAAATAAAGTACATACGTTTTCCATCGCCGACCAACAGGTGAGCATGCCCGATAATCGGCATACATCCAGGATAGGCCGGGGGTAAACTACCCTTAGAGTTTCCCTTTTTTAGCAAAACCATATATAAAAAAAAAGAAATAAGTAATAATAGAAACATTATATTAAAACTAATTGCCAATTATTCTGTTAAGCTGCTTAACCACAAATGTCTGAACGTAGTTTCTTGACGATATTTAAGAATAAATTAGTTTAAAAGACAACACTGAAGTATTGTTGTAGCATAGGTATAGAAAACCAGAATAGTTATTGGATATGTATTTCACTGTAAATATAAAGTATTACATCCCCACCACCTCAGCCACCATAAATACTAAATTACCAATTCAAAAGGCTGTTAGAAAACCATTAAATGAAATAGATATATTACTTAGTACATAGAAAACATAAATATTAAAAAACTTACTTACTACTTAGATACCTACTGGTATTTTTACATATGAAACTTTACATTTAACACTTACTTATGTACGACTTAGTCAATTACTTAGGTACGACCTACTTGCCGACGTAAAGATTTAAAAAATAAAAAGATTATAATCATCATTATCATCTATCTCATCGTTTGTTTGACTCGTTTGAAATGGGTCCAACCTGGGCTACATCTCCATAGTCTGTAGCGGTCTGTGCTGGTGAGGTGACGACTGAGTGGTCCCTCCAGTCGTGGTAGGCTCCACAAGGGGCTGCCGGGCTTGCGACCACCATCCTGCCAGAGTCCGATGCCAAACAGCACTCGCTGTGCGGGATTCTCAGCGCGCTTAAGGGTAAGCTCGCTGGGAATCCCGCACACTCTCTTCACGTATGTACGCTTCCTCTCAACTCTAGGGTTCAGTGTGAAGGTAAGAGCAAGGCCATCACCGTTAAAAAGATTTATGGGGAATTTCTGGTGACAGTTTGAGACCGGGAAATTACATTGAATAATTTAGTCCTTGAGATCCAATTGAAAGGATTCATAGGGGTTGAAAGTCAAGAAATGTAATATCAAAGGTTTTAATTCGCGGTTAGTCTACATAAAATCTTGAAATATGAAAATGAACTGTGCATCTAAAGGGTAGTATTATACACGGTGCAATTTCAACCCATAACCATTATGTATAACATCTTGGCAGTGTTTTTTTTTTATATTTTTTTTTAAATAAAAGTATAAAATATTGTTTCATATATTTATTTTGAAACACGCTGTGACGCACACGGATAAAGCTGCGTGAGGTTCATACACCCGGCACCCGCTGCAGCATACGTATGTGCGCGTCACAGCGTGTTACAAAGTTAAAAGTCCGAATCAAAATTAAATATTTTGCAAGAATTATTCTTTACAAAAAAAAAACACTGCCATGATATTACACATAATGGTACAATAACGTGGCCTTCGTTTTCCAGGTGGTTCAAAAAGCAAGGTGTATTATCTGTGGTAAGGGCAGACAATCTGAATAGTAAACTAAAGCCATAGATAGAGTATTGACTACAGCTACATCATTTTCATTAGATTTATCATGTAGTTGCGTGAATACGTATGCAATCAATTCATAAACCAGTATTCTTTCTAATGGATAAGACATGGTAAACAGTGCGTGTTAACTCACGAATAATAAGCAGGTATTAAACCAAAGATGCATTACACGATAATGTTTAATGTCTTTAGATTTTGACGACCTCCGTGGCGTAGTGGCGTTCACACCGGTTATCGCTTGCTCCGAGGTCCCGGGTTCGATTCACGGACGAGTCAATGTGGAAAAAAATGTTTTTTTCTACATTTTCTCGGATCTGGGTGTTTGTGATACCTTAGTTGTTTCTGATTACCAAAATACGAGTGCTTTAAATAATAGGGGTTAAAGTATGAAATTGCCAATTATTTTCCCACTTTTTATTTTGTTTATAGCTCTTAAGTATAGTCATATTATTGCGTAATTATTTTTGTATTGTATCAAAAACTAAATAAAGTAACTTTTGACTTTAAAAAAATGCAATACTAGTGCCTATTACTTTAAAGGAAGTCGTTGAAAAGACCCCTTACAATGTGTCAGCTGACCTTCTTGCTTCAATTAAGTATATTTGTATTATATACTTTGATTTTCAGAAATTTGAATACTATAATGCGTAGCTTTATAACCATCTAACTTTCACCTTTAATTGCATCGAAAACGGTTCAGGCGTTTTTAAAAAAACTAAAAAATTGTTAGTATGGAAAAATGACTTTTTTCAATTTCGTCCATACAAAACGGCAATTTCATACTTTAACCCCTAATAGTTCCCCAAATTTAATCGTATAGCGCTGCGCCCGTTATGCACGTGGAGGGTTCGAGTCCCACATGAGACATAATTTTTCGAGTTTTTAATAGGTACCTACTGATACTCTAATTGGGATTAGAACATAATGTTGCCCACATTTGTTATGTTTGCTATGTTGTCCGGGAATTCGTACGCATACCTACCTACTATTTTTCGAAATAAAAGCCTAAGTGCTGTTCCAGACTAAATCTATATCTGTGCCAAATTTCACGTGATTCCATATAGCTGTTCTGGCGTGATTGGTTACGAACAACCGTAGAAACCTGCGCATTTATAAAATTATAAGATTGTTCTTAAACGTCAATTGCATATACAGGGTGTCCAGTAAGTACCACGACAAACTTAAGGAGAAGCAAGGTGTAAGGGTCAGCTAAAATACAAAAAAAAACCTATGTAAGTGTCTTAGTTTTCCAGACTGCTTTTTTTTAGAAAATATCGATATACATAAACACTTTTTTTGTCTGTCTTGTATTGTTCTAGGCTAAGCATCATAAAAAATAGTCTGAAACTCATAACAATCTTTTGTTCTATTATAAACCACTTCCTTTGCTAGTAATAACCGCACTTTCATTTAAAATCGTTACCTACTTACTAAGAATTTAGTGAATCTGAGCCCCTTACTTACGAAAAGCGCAACAACTTTTTTTTGATTGTTTTAAATAAATGATGTTATACCTTACCTAAATCCCAATGAAACAAGCAAATTTAGAGGGCTATGTGCAGCGATATATCCATACATCTTATTTTTCACCACAGTAGGTCAAAGTTGAGGATAAGCGATATCTCGAAAACTAAGACACTTTTACAGGGGTCATTTTTTTTTTAATGATAGCTGACCCTTACACCTAGCTTCTCCTTAAGTTTGTCGTGGTACTTACTGGACACCCAGTATGTAGGTATACATATATGTATACCTCTATGAATGAGACTGGTTGATATCTTTACCTAAAAGCTGGATTTCAAAATCAGATTAGATTTTAAAGACACCTAGATATCACACAATTATATTTGTACCTCATCTAAATACTAACAAAGCGAGTAAGTTCTATTGTTACTAAACCCCTGGATTCTGCTTCCGAAATAAATTCTGTTTTTTTTAAAAACATAACCTAAACCTTAAATGCGAGAATAAAAACAGCATTTCAGTTACTAGCAACATATATTTTATTAAATAACACAACACCAATCAACAGCATTACATTAAAACTAGTACCTGTAATACCTGTAATTATCACAAAGTCTATCTATCCACTCATTGACAATAATAATTGGGGCTTACGCTACAAATCTATTTGCAACAACGATTCCCTTTACCAATTTTAGGATTCCTTAGTCCGTGTTTTCCGGGATAGAAAGTAGCCATGTGTAAGCTAGCATATAATCTACCTCCGTTCAAATTTCACCCCCATCCGTTCAGCCGTTCTTACTTGATTGAATAACAAACATTCATTTTAGCTTTCGTATTGATAATATTAATAATATTAATATTATTAATTGGGTCAAGAGTAGGATACAGAAGGCAGTACTCTTGGACACGGCCCGCATTGTAAGGAGGTTCCTGTCTCTGGAGCCTTAACCACCGGTAGCTTGGACCCTGATCTCGATGCCGGTTGGGAACTATTTTTTATATTTTTAAATATAAGTATTTATTTTTTATAAAGATATTTAAAAATGTAATTCACATGTTATAAGATTAAATAAAGGAAATATTAATAATATTAACTCATTAAACTATCAAGCTCTATGTTCCAACGTAACATGATGTCCATCTATTGGTTTTGTTAGTATTTCCAACTTAAGGTTCAGTTTTGTGAAGTCTCCCTTTATCTTGAAACGGCGGACGATATGGGCCAGCATCGTTTTCAACGACATCAGCGCGTACGTTTTGCCTGGAAGAAAATTATTTATGAATTTTCATTTTATAATTCCTTAAAGGGCAGGTATTTGCGTGATTAGGTCATGCATTTTGTAGCAAGGTCACGTATTATTTATCACATACATTGAACTGATCCCAAAGTATGTAATAATTAAAATACTTGCCTTGTCGTAATCAGAAACACTGATTCACAAACACCAGACCCGAGACAATATAGAAAATAGTTTTTTTGGACATCGATCCATCCGGGCACCAAACCTGAGACCTCGGTGCTGATAACACCTTTAAAACCGGTGTGCACGCTACTCCACCGCGGAAGTCGTCGTATGGTAAGCAGATTTCTCGATCCTTTATTAAAGGAAAATAGGCACCACAACACCTAAAAACCTTGTCTAAAGCAAAAATCGTCTTTCATCATCATCATCATCATCATCATCAGCCGAACGACGCCCACTGCTGGGCATAGGCCTCCCCCAAGGAACTCCACAACGATCGGTCCTGTGCTGTCCGCATCCAGCGGCTTTCCGCGACTTTGACCAGATCGTCGGTCCACCTTGTTGGGGGCCTGCCCACGGAACGTCGTCCGGTACGCGGTCGCCATTCGAGAACCTTTCCGCCCCAACGGCCATCGGGAACGGTTTACTATGGGTCTCATAAGAAGGCTCAGGATCACCCAGCGAGCAATGGAGAGAGCGATGCTTGGTATTTCCCTGCTCGATCGAATCAGAAATGATGAGATCCGCAGGAGAACTAAAACAACCGACATCGCTCGAAGGATTGCATCGTTGAAGTGGCAGTGGGCGGGACACATAGCGCGGAGAAATCGTCTTTATAAATTAATAATATTTTTGCAGCTCAATCAAAGTAAGTATTCGTATAGCTAAAGGTTGTGGTTACAAAGCCCATAAAAATATTCAAGGTTATTTTTTAGTACGAACTTGTACAGCGTTCCAACTTCTAATATTCTTAGTAAGAATTTAAAGATGTTCTGACGTGCCTTGTATTAAGGATTTGCGAAGAATTAAGCTAAGATTATATGCTTAACGAGCCTTCTAAAGCACGACCATAACCCCATTACGGAAATGGCATTACCCAAGTCAATTTAGAAAAGATCCTTTCCTAAATTAACCCGGCTTGAAATCGAACCCGTATCGTTGCGTAGTAGGCGGACTACTAAACCAACTGGGTTTTCAATTCTAATAGCAGATTGCATGTGACCGTTATACCCAATAGGCTATTTTAAAATAGCGACAGGAAGTGTTTTTAAACCTCATTTGAGGCAGTCAAAATGGATTCAAAATTTACATTTTGATACTACTAAATTTTTCCGTTACTTGATAGTAAATCAGCAGCCGATTTCAGTCCACTACTAGACACAGACCTCTCCAAAGGGGAGGATTTCCATAATCACCACTGTGTGGCGGGTTGGTGGGTTGGCAATCGCAGCTTCGCCAATGGTAGAGAGAAGACACTGCTGCCACTGCTGCCAATCTTCTTCTGGCAGTACCTACTCATTTTGTCGCCTCTTACGACTACACGACTCTTTTTTACCCAAGACGGAACGGAGCAGGTATACCTATGACGACCATTTGGATCAGCGGTAGTTAACGCTGCTTCTGAGCCATGGGTCGCGGGTTAGATCCCCGCACAGTACAAATATTTGTGTGCATGAACATGTCTGTTTGTACTGGTCTGGGTGTTTTCTATGTATTATAAGTATATATTTACAAAAAAAAGTATATAAGTAAGTTTATCGGTTGTCTAGTACCCCATACGACAGGGTACTTAATAGTACCTTAATTTGGGACTAGATGGCTCTGTGTGGCCCAGTGTGGCATGTCTTAAATATTTATTTATATTTATTTATTTATTTACCTATGCGTTTAGGGTGAGAGATGTTTGTTTGTGCGTTTGTGCAAAGTAATGTTCCCACCTATCTTCTAAACTAATGATCCGATTTTGATGCGGTTTTCAATAACGGGTTTGTGTTTGATGAGTTCATGTTCTTAGACAGGTGTCATGGCTGTAACCCAGTAATATTGACACCAATTCCGAACAAAAACAACAGAAAGCTACTGTATAATATTTAATAAGGAACTTAATATTATGTGGTAGGATGAATCACACTTATGCCTTTTCTATATGAAACCAGCTAAAGTTTTTCTAGTGACGTGAATACAATTATTGAAGAATTGTAGATGTTTAACGACGACATAAAATACACTTATGAGTATGATGAAATTTTTGTTGAAATTTCATATAGGAAAGGCAGCCCACGACGGATGTTCCTCGGTTATGTATTATGGTAAAATTATTATCGCTACATCTAAGTATATCTTCGAGAAACAGACACGTTAGGAAAAACTGTAAACATTGATATTTGTTGTTTAGGTACTTTATATCTATTACCGATTTCTCGAGATATCAACTCCTTTTTAGAGAGTATTTTTACGTCTATTATAATATTTCGTTACATAATAATTGAGTTAAGTCGGGGGTTTTGAGTTATTTTATTCTTTTTCGATGAGATTTTTACCGTCGTGGTTTTTTTTTTATTTATAATTTTGCTTATTTTTATTTTTATAATCAATTGACTTGCTCACATGCTCGTGACTACATACTTAACTCTATGGTTAAGAAGAAGCCTAAGATGGAGCGAGCTTACCCAGAAAGTGGCACTGGTTCTCCCACACACAAGCGGAACACAGCGGAAAAAGGACTTCGGCAGGAGGTTGGTAGGCATCCAGGCAGCCTCTTAGTATAAGTATCAAAGATGCGGAAGAACGCAGCCTACCACCGCAGAAGGATCTTTTAGCCGTTATCATTGGTGAGAAAACCAAAGATGCCGTTGCCCAGGTTGGACCACTAGGAGGTAGATCCCAACACCCCAAAACCCTCTAAATATGTCAATAAAATTAAATTACCTATACAAGATCGCTTGCCGAATCCAAATGTGGCGAAACTGGCTGGGTTCTCAGGAAGTGTTGAGGGGTCCAACCACCGTTCAGGTCTGAATTCATTTCGGTTTTCCCCCCACACTGGGTGCCGGCCCGTCGCGTAGATTAACATTATGCAGTCACTACCTGCTTCTAGAGTGAAGTTATCTGAAAGTAAGTTCTGATTCGTATTAATCAAAACAAAAACAGCAGGGAGAGCTGACATGGCTGCCCGTCTACTATTGGAAGTCTATTAGCTGTCTTTTATGACATTCAAAGGACTTAAAAAAATGTGTGTGCTTGTAATTCAAAAAACGATAGCAGACTTAACTACAAAAAAAAGTGAATCTTTAAGTGTTGTAATTAAAGTTCAAAATCAATCGAATTCGACACTAAAGGGTAGTTTGATATGCTGGCAACAGCTGGCATAGCTCCTAAGATACTTTGGCTCACCTAGTTCGACATTTTTGTCCAATTCCCTGATGATGATGGGCGCAATAGGGAACAAACGCAAAGTCTCTTTTATCACAGCTTCCAAGTACACCAGCTTGAGCAGGTCTTCTTTTTCGATATCTTTGTCAGTGTTCCTTTGGACTTCTTTTATTCTTGAAATAGATATAACTAATGTATGAAATTAATGAAAAACCAAGCGTTTGGGTGCAATGTGAAAGTTTTTAAAATGAGAATGTATTTTTATAGAATTTAATTTTTGAAAAAAAATTTAATGCAAATCGGAATGAAAAGTTTTTGATTTGTATAAAAAGAAAAAAAATTTAAATGATGATATCTTATTTCTGACTTCACTTTACTATTTACATGCACATGTTAACATGGACTAGTTTTGGCTTGTTATACCATTTGCCTAACACTCTGTATACCTATGTATAATTTTTACATATTTCCAATTCAATTTCCAAACGTAACAGGTCTGCTCTGGCATATACTTACTCAAGATATACCAGTTCCTGTATATCAGGATAAGAACCCAGAACCACCATCAGATACATAAGAGTGGTCGCTACTGTGTCGTACCCAGCAAATATAATAGTGTCCAATTCTTCTCTTATCTCTTCATTAGTTAGACCTCCTTGTGTTACATCTAAGATCACGTCTAGTAAACCTTTGACTTTATGATCTGAAAAATTACAATATGGATGAAGTTAATTAGAGAAATTTGGATTTTGAAACCAAATAAAGGTATCAAAAATCTTCACAATTCAAACCATTATTCTTTTTGAAATACTCGCAATATACTTAAAAAACATATTGACGGCATCATAATGCCTGCAACCTAGTAAAATATCATAATAAACAGGGTATTCCTATACCCCAGGGGATTTCGGTCATTACCATCAAAAGGTAAATTTTATAGACGAAAATATAAAATAATTCGCAAAATTTTTACACAAACCGGCCGGCCTTGCTAATCCAGTTGCAGCGACCTCGCTTTCGGACCTTTTCTTCTTAATAATCTAAAAGTAATTAAACCATTTACATTATTACAAAATGTCTGACTTCTCGTCTTGATAGGTATACTAGGTATACTATACTTAACAATAAATTGGTTCTCAATAATATAAATGACTTTAATAGAAGTATAATATATCCAAAATATTAAATATTAAAATGAGTAGTAGAAACCGCTAAGAATGACTATCTTACGTCTAACCTTTTATAGAAACTAATATCGTTAACCATTATCAACCGTCTACACTTGTATTCAGGAATCGAACCTGGGCCTACGGACCAAACAACATTTTGTAAGCCAGTACGCTGTACGCCACACAGTACGGAGGTCATCATAATATTATGGACTAAATCAAGTTGAAATATATGCCACACATTAAGGTGACGGCTTAAAAGAGTACACACAGTAAAATTATTGATCCACCTTAAAAGAAACATCAGACGTCGTCTTAATAGCGTCATCCTGCCTCTTCTTGAGCTTGGTGAAGCTGTAAATGAAACGGCTGTGCATCCAAACGTACTGGAACCTCTGGATAAGAATGTTTGTTACTTCTTTGAACGCCTGGAGGAACGAATCCATTTTGATGTTTTTGTCGTTTCTGGCCGCACCGAATGCGATGCCTTTGAACAAATTGCAAAGAAAAATATATATATTGTTTATTATTATTGATATGTATTGTACAAAAAAGTATGACCCACCCTGTATTTTATACGCTGTCCTAAGGAGTCTTTTTTAAATGTGTTTCAAGGTTCTTTAGTGATAATTGAACATTCGAAAGGGAATTTGAAAATCAGTGGCCGCTATGTACTTATGTAGGTGCTATAAAATCAATAAAATTACAAGTATGATTAAGTAAATACTTCGTTACTAATTATACCAATCAATCATCTTTGCCCCTTAATAAAAATCAAAATAATGTCTGTGTATTCTTTATTTAATACACAACTTGTGACTGACTTAAGTTTAGTCACTGTACTTTTGTATTTATATCGGCCTCTAGTTTCCAATTTTTCTATTAAATGTGCACTAAGCAAATAATTTAGTTATAGGTCTTTTAACACAATTATTAACAATTACCCTTTAATGTAAAACTTTGTGTTGCTATGTAGACAAAAAATCACTAGTGCACTGTCTGAGCGATGATCCGTCAGCTCCTACCTTGCCGCGCTGGCAATATGCCAATAATTTGGTACATCTTGCTTGTGTAACATAATTACTTATATTGTGTATAATAGTGTACTTACAAAAATTTGCTTCCAAAACGTGCCTATCTAAATAAGGTACGGGATCAAACGCATGTCCTACTTCGGCTTTCAAATCCTCTACCAAAATCTTTCCATGGGTGTTGAGGATACCTATAAAGTTTTCCAGTACTTGCAGCTTGAATACTGGGTTGAGCATCTTGCGATGACGTTTCCATGTAGGGACTAGGTAATAAAAGATAATTAATAATTATTAATCGTAAATCGTAATTCGAGACTTTTCTGATTTATCGTAGGGACTTGGCTCACAAAAACACTACTTTAGTACCGTACTAAAGGAGCCAGGAGCCTTAATCATTCAGGAACTTCGTTGTAATGTTTAATATCATATTTTCCTTCATTTCGTGTGATTATCCTTCAAGAATTGAAACGAAAGGTAAATTTTACGGATTTTTCTCGTCCATTTTCGTGTTATTCGTTTTGTTTCAAAAAATATTCGTCATTCATACCTACATATATTCTGCCAAACTTTCAACGCATTATGGAGGCTGAAATATCTCGAGGATTAATAGATGTATTATTTAATGATGTGTAATGTCCAGGTAGGTAAGAGTTAAATAAATTTATTTACCTGAGGCGGTCACCAGTCCTTCTCCTACCCAACTATTGACGATGTTTCGGTAGAAGAAGTTCTTCTCGAAGCAAACGCTTGCCACTTTGGTACAGTCTTCTGGGTCGCTTAGTGCTGAGAGTATACAGACATGGCTCAGTGCAAATAATGAAAATAATCAAATCAAATCAAAACGATAAAATCTGAAGTGAACGCTAAAAAATATGTAGATTGGCCACTGTGATATCAAACAGTGCTGGCACATTAGAAGAATATCACCAATTCACCACCGCTTTTCTTCATAAGGGTGTCGTAAGATGCGCTTAAGGAGCTGCCCGATTTCTTGTGGCAGTCCAGTGTTGCCTCTTCACCAGAGCCAAACAATAACCGCCAGCCCGCCTAGCAAAATACTTCCTTTGGATAGGACTGTGTCTTACGGCCGGCTCCAATAACCTATCTATCTTCAGTTTTGGCATATCGGAGATAGGAATCAGTCTCTATCTCTGTTTTTGCCGTCCAGAAAAACAAAGACAGAAGTTGTTTTCTAAAAAATAAAGTCCTTGTGAAACGAGCTAGGCAATTTTGTAGCCCACTGCTGACACAGGTTTACGCCCGCGCGATTAAAGTGTAGCGGCCGAAAAGCTACCATTTGGATCAGTGCAGCGGTAGTAAACGCTGCTTCTGAGCCATGGGTCGCGGGTTCGATCCCCGCACAGTACAAGTATTTGCGTGCATGAACGTGTCTGTTTGTACTGATCTGGGTGTTTTCTGTGTATTATAAGTAAGATTTACAAAAAAAAAAGTATATAAGTAAGTTTATCGGTTGTCTAGTACCCCATACGACAGGGTACTTAATAGTAGCTTAATTTGGGACTAGATGGCTCTGTTTGGCCCAGTGAGGCATGTCTTAAATATTATTATTAGTCAAATGTTCATCTTTAACAATAACTTAATTAGTATTTATTGCTTACCGAATAATAAAATCTTACCGTAATATCGCTTTCTGCCTATCTCTAAATACGTTATTCCACCATTATCCATATTGTGTTGCTGTATTCGTTTGACAAAATGCCACAAATCTGTAAAATTTACAAAACTTCACCGAATCAGAAAAGCTTAGGTAGACTACGACATTATAGATTCCGTAGTCCCTTGTAGTCTCGTAGTCTCGTAGACTCGTAGTATCTAGAGTATATCTCTTTGGCGATTCATCCAAATCAAGCTTTTCATCGTCAACCCACATCAGACTACTGTTGAAACCTTTTATATAGAGGACCTTTCCATAAAGAGAACTTCTCCATAATTGCTACGATTGGCAGGCAGGTTGGCGACTTCTTCTTCTAGTAGGTAGTTAATAAATAAAGAAATCGTCTAATAATGACGACATAATAAATCGTAACCGTCAAAATATACTTATTATAATTTGACGACTTCCGTGGAAGAGCGGTGCACACGCCAGTTTACAAAGTGTCGCCTGCTCCGAGGTCCCGGGTACGATTCCCGGACGTGTCAATGTAAAAAAAGTATTTTTCTGCATTTTCTCGGGTCTAGGTGTTTGTGGTACCTTCGTTGTTTCTGGTTTCCAAAATTGTAGTGCTTCAAATAGTTACTCAAATCACAACAATGTATGTGATGTTGTCCACATTTACTTATTACAAGCTGTTGCCCGCGACTTCGTCCGCGTCAATTTTTGTTATTATGATCGCGATCAGGATTTTTTTAAATAATTAAGCCTAAAGCCTTCCTCAATAAATGGACTATCCAACACAAAAATAATTTCTCAATTAGAACCAGTAGTTCCAGAGATTAGCGAGTTCAAACAAACAAACAAACTCTTCAGCTTTATAACATTAGTATAGATTTACGCATTTATTTGATAATTATTTTGTTGTCATCGGAGCGCAGTAAAAGCAGCAAAATCTTGTACGAAAATCCACGTGAAGTGGCAAAACGGGTCGAAATTTTAGGTACCTACTGATATAGGGTACTAATAATGAGTCAAGTACTAACTAGTACGACAAACCTTGATTGACTATCCGTTAATTTACTAGCATTTCAGACTTACTTCGTAGGATCGAATTTTTGATACAAATCTAAAGTTACATTCAAGATCTCGAGATCCTGCGCTCGATTCCCGAGTCAGGCAACAAGTGGTTCAAATTTTCGACCATTCGCCCGGGTTTATGATCACAAACCAGCAATTGGCAAGCGTGGTGATATGCCTGTATCCGACATTGCTGTGCTGTGGTAACTTAATTTCAATGAAGTTGAATAATGATAGCCTTTAGGAACACTACGTCCTATTACCGGAATGTAAAGTCGGTATTTTAGGTCTATTTACATCCAACGTCCACTTCCCTGAAAGTCCAGTTTTCTAAAAGTTTATTCAGTTTACGTCCTACTTTTCTTAACGGCCACTTCCTTGAACGACCAATTTCCTAAATTGACCATTTCCCTGAACGTCCACTATTCTGAACGTTTATTCTCATTACGTCTACTTTTCTAAACGAACACGTCTCTGAACGACCACTTTCCTAAAATTACCATTTCCCTGAACGTCGACTAATTAAAACGTTTGCGGCGAAATTGGTAAAAATTATCTTCACTTTTTTTACTTACGTGTTGTATCCCCAACAAGTAGGTGAGCATGCCCAATGATGGGCAATGCTCCCGGGTACGACGGCGGCTCCCGGACATCTGGCCTCCTAAGTGTCCTAACACTCCTGTAGGAAAGGTAAGCCAGAAGAATAACAAATAGTTGTATGAACACCGACACGTACATGACTGAAACGTAAGAGTGTTGCTACTTGACTGGTCGAGTAGAACCGATTGTTGAGTAAACCGCGTAATAATGAGTTAGTGTTTAGAGATCGTTGCAGCAAAAACCTTTAGACTGTTTTAATATTACTTTATGTTTATTATAACGACCACCACGGAGCTCTGTGGCGGAGTGGCAAACACATCGGTTTTCAAGGTGTTGACTGCTCCGAGGTCCCGGGTTCGATTCCCGGGCGGGTCATTATTAAGGCACATTTTATACACGAACACTATTAACAAGTGGGAATAAATATTCCCATTGGTTCTGTTAAAATGCCAAGCTAATTATTAACAGAACTAGTGGGATAAAAATTCCCATTAGTTCGGTCAATAGAACTGTCCAACAGAACTAGAGGGAATAAAGGGAAAAAAAGTGTTTTTTCTTAATTTTTTCGGGTCTGGCGTTTGTGGTACCTTCGTTGTTTCTGATTTCCAAAAATTCCGAGTACTTGAATCGGTTACTTAAATTGGGATTAGAACAATGTATGTGATGTTGTCCACATTAATTATTATTGACAATATTGTACTGTCACAATTTGAAGAAAATGAGAACGAGGAGTAATCAGCTATTTCTGCAAATGGCACCAAATACAAATTCGTGCCGTGTGGTGTCGGCACATTAAGTTATTAGGAACACCCCTTTTCTTCTTATTGAGCGTCGTTAGAGCCAACTGAAGGAGAAGATGAGCAGTAACGTCTTTCATGGCATGGGCCTACCTGCGATCGCAAACAAGTCTGCCAAGCATCCCGTGAACAGTAGTGTACTGTAATAGGCTTTTGTACTTAATACATATGAGTATGTTCCCGTCTTTTTGATATAACGGGTGTAAAAAAACCAAACGCAGATCCGAAAAGCACGTATTGTCCACCTAACTAGTTTTTTTTTCAGGACCATACCTGAGATAGGTACTGCTAGTTCCGAAGATATTGATGTTCAAAGTCACAATTTTGATTTCGAAATATAGGATTTCGACAGTAAAATATGTTGGTGTATGATGCATACGTACCTACACATTTTTAGGGTTCCGTACCCAAAGGGTAAAAATGGGACAGTATTGCTAAGACTTCGCTGTCTGTCCGTCTGTCCGTCTGTCCGTCGCTCTGTCACCAGGCTGTATCTCAAGAGCCGCACTAGCTAGACAGTTGAAATTTTCACAAATTATGTATTTCTGTTACCGCAATAACAACAAATACTCAAACCAAAATAAAATAAATATTTAAGAGGGGCACCCATACAAAAAGCCCTTTTTTGCCTTTTTGGTACGGAACCCTTCGTGCGCGAGCCCGACTCGCACTTGGCCAGCTTTTTTATATCTAATTAAGTATTCTTAAAACTGCGTTAGTTGGCATCACTTATAAATTATAATATTATTTGATTGGATGGTGAAATAAAATGGCACATGTTTATCTAAACTAACTTTATTGTATTTGTGTAATGGAGTAGGTACGTAAATTTAACAGGATGGCATATTTTTAATGAATCGTTCTAAACAATAAGCAGTAATTTTACGACAGGTTTTATTGTTCCCTGAAACAATACTTTAAAATATATTACCTATCTATATAGTGTCATGCATGTTTGCATTAACTTGTTCTCTTTAAATGAAAAGTGGAATAATCACTTCAAAAATAATTTTGATTTTTATTCTGTAAAAAAATATCGGCCTGTTGGAGTCTTGATTTGTAAAGAAAAATGATTTTTTATTTATTTATTTATTTATTTATTTATGTATTAAAAAAACTTTATTGCACAAATGATATATAAATTTACAATCGGTAAACTTAATGCCATGTGGCATTCTCCGCAAGTCGACCATTGGGCTAAGCAGAAAAGTTTTTTAGGCGGTGCGACAGGCAAAACTAAATTAAAGTTGTGACTCCGTTACTTGACGTTACAGAACCCTGGCGCACACTTGGTCGATTTTCTTATTATTGTCTAAAATCTTCTACCTTTTTTCCAAAGCAATGTAATGCCCTGACACTGGTGTGAGCACCAGCTCTTGCTTTAGTACTATTTTTTTATGATCTGCTATAACGCTATAGTTCCTTAGCAAGTAAATTAAGATAATTTTCATACTGTTTAGCGCCAATTTCATACCTGAAATACACCATAAAACAATATGAATAAATATTGTGTTTAAGATAAGATTTGATTATAATATTTAATAATAATAATATTTAAGATATGCCTCACTGGGTCACACAGAGCCATCTAGACCCAAATTAAGCTACTAATAAGTACCCTGTCGTATGGCTAGACAACCGATAAACTTACTAGTATACTTTTTTTTTGTAAATACATACTTATAACACATAGAAAACACTGAAAACACACACAATATTATTTAACTGTAATATATTTTATTATACCTTAGAGCAATAGAAAACTAAAACAGTGTTTGTCTCTTACAATTCAATACTACTTAATTTACTTAGTTTGTTGATTTTGATGAAAAACAAATAAAAAATTTGATTATAACTTAAATACCTTAGTGAAAAACAGAAGAAAAATGTTTTCTAAAATATTATCTTTAGCAGTTATCTATCAATAAATTCATTTTATTTGGCAATAAAATAAATAAATAAATAATAAATAATATAAATAAATAAATAATAATAAATTCTCTTCCCATGAGGGTCGTAAGAGGCGACTAAACAAATACAGTCAGAAGAAAACGTGCAGCAGCGTTTCCTGTCCACGATTGGCCAAACTGAGATGCCAGCCCGCCTGCCAAGAGTGACGATTATAGCAAAATCCTCCTTTTGGAGAGGCAGTAGACTAATTTTGGCTTGTCATCATCTGAGCCAATTGACGCCCACAGCTGGACATAGGCCTCCCCCAAGGATCTCCACAACGATCGGTCCCGCGCCACTCGCATCCAACGGCTCCCCGCGACCTTCGTCAGATCGTCGGTTCACCTGATGGTGGGCCTACCCACAGATCGTCGTCCGGTGCGCGGTCGCCATTCCAGAACCTTTCCGCCCAAACGGCCATCGGTTCTTCTTACTATGTGTCCCGACCACTGCCACTTCAGTTTCTTCGAGCGATGTAGGTTATCTTAGTTCTCCTATAGACTTCCTCATTTCTGATTCTATCACCTAGGGAAATGCCAAGCATTTCTCTCTGCATTGCCCGCTGTGCGACCTTGAACCTTCTCATGAGCCTTCTTCTTCAAATATAGGCTGGTGTTAATGATAAATTTGCCACCAAGCTCCCGGAAGCATAGTTGGAAGAGCAGTCGCTCAGCATGAGAAAGGTCATAAAATAAACATTATTTTTTTATTAGTCACTTACCAATACAAGACCGTCTCCCCAAGCCGAATGTGGAAATGGGGGATTCTAGTGTCCCGTCCAACCATCTCTCAGGCTTGAACTCTTCTCTGTCGGCACCCCATGAGTGATGGCGATTCATAGCATAGATGAATAACAGGCAGTTAGTCCCAGGATCAATTGAATATTTTTCTGTAAATAGATAAAAAGTTATATTATTAATATTTTAAAAAATATATTAATTATTATTATTAGAAATATTACATTAACCCGGATAAATCTAGCTCTATTTTCTTCCCAAATTTTCTTTTGATCCGTTAAGCAAGTCTAACAATAGATACCCGTCCAAACTTTTATGAGTAATATAAGTGAGACTTTAAAACTATTTGGTAAGTTTATTTTAGGTGATGATTCTACTGCACATCTAGGTACACTATAATATTATAAAGAGGAAAGATTACAAATCTTTCCTTTTTTTTTTTGGTGTGTGTGTATGTTTGTAATGAATAAACTCCAAAATTATTTCACCATTGGAAAGCTACATTCACCTTGAGTGACATAGGCTATATTTATTGTTAGAAAAGATAAGGAAGGAAACGAAAAATATAAATAAAAGGTAAAAATATTTTTAAAAAAATCTTATATCCACCCGTGCGAAGCCGGGACGGACCGCTAGTTTTATATTAACGACAAAAAAGAAACGACTGATAAGTAGTTTTTTTTATATCTTACTAAGGTCAACTGTACTCTGGGCTTTCCTAGATATAGTTGTTACCACAGGATACAACCGTAAAACTTCGATTATAACTGCGTGTAAATAAATAAAGTTGTTCAGATCCTCCAAATTGACTTCTCTTGATGAATCGCTCAGTACATTTTGAATTCTGAAAAAAAATCAATTTTATCATTTTTTTTTTGCCTATTGAATACTTACCATATTTTTCTGTTCTATACATAGCGTGTGATGTTTTGAGTGACCATCATATATTTGCCACTGAAAATCATTTTTCTAAATTAAGTAGGTAAAGTAGGTTTATTGGACGCCATTCTTATCATATGATATTTAAGAGTTAAAAAATGTTGGCTCACGACTTCAATTGTTACCTACTTATTTTCAATATTCTCACGTTTATAGTTAAAATACTTGTTTTGTAAAATTTTAATAATTGCAAAAATGTAGACAACATCACAATGACATTTTGGTCCTAAAGTAATATTTAATAAAATACTATTACTTAACACACTTTTTTATTCAGAAATAACAAAGGAAACATATTCGTATAAACACCCAGTCCCGAAAAAATACATGAAACTTGTTTCCTTCTTCAACCACTCCTGGAATCGAACCAAGAACTCAAGAGCTGGCGACTCTTTTAAAATCGTAGTTTAAATAACTCGAACACGAAGGTCATCATGACAACATTTCTTATTAAAAACGTAACTTCGAGATACTCACTCCGTGTAAATTCGTTCCTGAATAACAGTATGGGAACCAATCATCACCAGAATGACATTCATTGTGTTGACAACAGTACTGTAGCCGCCAAACAGAACACCATTGATTTCATCCAAAATATTATTTTCAGAGTAAATTCCTTGAATCTCCAGTCGTAACAAAAAATCCAGGAAAGTTAATGGTTCTGAAATGGAAAACATAATCAACGCATAAGCCATTCTATTACACCTTCTATATAAAATCTCGACATGCATTTTCCCAGAACATTATTTACGTCCGTAAAACCTTCATTTATTTCATAATCCCTCAACCCCCAGGAGGCACTCGGGTGCCACGATAACAATTGATTTCAATTGTGTCTGGAATAACTCGCGATCGAGGGAAATCGATCGAAAATTGATGTACGAAATTTCAATACCAGAAATAAAGATAAGCTTGCAGTTCACGGTTTCAGACAGTGAAAATTAGTTCATGGGAAATAATATCAGTACATAAACTTGAAAAAATTATGTCTCAGGCGGGACTCGAACCCGCATCTCCTCAGGGAAATGTTAGTAGTAGTAGGTAGTTATTCGTATTTTCAACAAATTACCGTATTATGCTCGAAACTTGAATCGTATGTCAAAGTAATTTTAATGAAAAAGAGCTATCTTAATATATATATTTCTTGTGTGCGTGTGTATGTGACTGAACTCCTCCTAAACGACTGGACCAATTTTGATGAAATTTTTTGTGTGTGTTCAAGGGGATCTGGGAATGGTTTAGATTCACAAGTAGGGTAGGGTAGGGTAGGTTAGGGGTAGGGTAGGGGTAGGGTAGGGGTAGGGTAGGGGTAGGGTAGGGGTAGGGTAGGGGTAGGGTAGGGGTAGGGTAGGGGTAGGGTAGGAGTAGGGTAGTAAAATATTAAAATTAGTAATTTAATCATTTTTATGGCAAAACAACGTTTGCCGGGTCTGCTAGTTATACTATAAATTTATAAATGAAAACGTATGGCTAAAAATATCCTAGCTCGCACTGGCTCCTTAGTGAACAATGAACATATTTAATTAAAATGAGCCTGCCAGTCCGACATCAGTGATAGCGCTCACAAAACATAAAAAACTCGTTTTTTGTGTTCAGTGATAGCGCTGCATCTTCTCGGCACTAGCCTACACTTTTTCCAAATAAGAGGTAGGTTTAACTTTCGGTGTGAATAAGTACAGACATCCATCCAAACTTTTGAGTTTATAATATTATTTATAAACTAAGTTTAGGAATAAACTATTAAGATGATAATATAATTACCTGCATCTTTGTTATACTCCACTCGTTTTCTTGTAATCATCTGCCAAGAGGGTAATGAAAGTATAGGTTATTACAGCTGTAAAAACTTCCAATATTGATTCATTAATAAAATACTTAATTTAAAAAACTGTAACTCGACTACGAAAATGCAATTATTTCAGTCACCCTGTATATTTGCTGTACTGTTTAAACAAATTTGTACTCAGAATTTTGTCTCTTTCACTCGTTATGACGCAAACTTTTTTTTCTCTAAGTATGTTGTGTAGCATTCACCATGTAGCTTTTTTTGACAACTAAAGGTAGCCTATGTCATCGGCTCAGTAATTTAGCCACAAATGTAGAACCAACATAAATAAATAAATAATAAATAAATAAATGTGGACAACATCACATACATTGTTCTGATCCCATTTTGAATAACTATTTAAAGCATTCGTATTTTGGAAATCAGAAACAACGAAGGTACCACAAACACCCAGACCCGAGAAAATGAAGAAAAACACATTTTTTCTACATTGACCCGTCCGGGAATCGAACCCGGGACCTCGGAGCAGGCGACACCTTGAAAACCGGTGTGTACGCCACTCCACCACGGAGGTCGTCTAAATACATCATATACATCATCATCAATACGTCATATAAATACCCTCAAACATATTATACAACATTTAATTATACAGCTAAATTCATTAGGTACTCTTCTTGTGTGTTTTGCCGTAGTTAAGTATAGTAAAGTGAACGACCATTTGGATCAGCGGTAGTAAACGCTGCTTCTGAGCCATGGGTCGCGGGTTCGATTCCCGCACAGCACAAATATTTGTGTGCATGAACATGTCTGTTTGTACTGGTCTGGGTGTTTTCTATGTATTATAAGTATGTATTTACAAAAAAAAAGTATATTAGTAAGTTTATCGGTTGTCTAGTAACCCATACGACAGGGTACTTATTAGTAGCTTAATTTGGGAATAGATGGCTCTGTGTGGCCCAGTGAGGCATGTCTTAAATATTGATTTATCACTACATAGTATAAAACAAAGTCGCTTTCTCTGTCCCTATGTCCCTTTGTATGCTTAAATCTTTGAAACTACGCAACGGATTTTGATGCGGTTTTTTTTAATAGATAGAGTGATTCAAGAGGAAGGTTTATATGTATAATAACATCCATTAAATAGTGGAGAAGTACTGTTATTTTTGAGGTTTCTAATGTGATGTCGTAAATAATTAAATTTTTTCCGCTTACATTGCAAACGCAGGCTGAACCCTACGAGTTTTATCAAAATAATGTACTAAGTATTGTACACATTGAAAAGGTCTACAGAAAAGCCCGTGATGGTATATGTCTATCTCTTATGGATAACCCACAATAACTTTTTTTTGTCATTTACTTTTTACGACAAATAATGGCTAATTTTCGAAGCGATTTTAACCAATACAGCATTAATCCTTAACCAATTAAATAGCTTGAATACATTGTTCATTTAATATAGATCTATATGGCCCTTTACACCGTATGATTAGAAAGCAGGAAATCTTCATGGTATAGGGAAAGAGGGATTGTTTTACTCCAAATTTAACGCGTGCAGGCCACGGGCAGTAATGAATAAATCAAAACTACTGAATCGATTTTAATCACATAGGCTATATATTTTATACCCGTGTGAAGCCGGAGCGGGCCACTATGTTTTTATATACAACGTTCACAGTTTTTCGGTAGTGTATTTAGTATCAGCATTGCACCCGTGCGAAGCCGGGGCGGGTCGCTAGTTTATTTATAAAGTGAAAAGTAAAGTTGTTACTTTACTTAGGCTGTTGCCTATAATCATCCCACTGCAGGGAAAAGGCCTCCATCATTGAATTCAAGTTACCACAGCAATGATGGGAACTGGCATAATCACCACGCTTGCCAAATGCGGGTTGGTGATCACAAACCCGAGCAACGTTCGACAATTCGAAACTTTTTGTTGCCCGACCCGGGATTTAAACCTGGGACCCCGAGATCTTGGCCCGGTATTTAAACCACTAGACCAACGGGGTGTTAGTTAAGTAAAAGGCGTGGTATATTATATTTTTAAGATATAGGTCTTCGTAATTACCTCATTGGTAAGAGCTTTAATAGTTCTGGCGCATTCATCTTGTCTTCGTTTAAGATTTGACAATCTGTAAACAATTTTGTTGTGTAAAAGAAATGATCTCTGTCGCTTATATACCACATTAGATACGTTTTGGTACGCGGCCTTATGTGATTCTAATTCTTTATCTTGGATGTCCCCATATATTGTCCCTGAAATATTTAATTCGTTGTTAGAAAAAGCGTGTAGGTAGAAAAGGATAATGAGTCATAGTTTTACGATCTGATGTCAATATCCTGACGAGGAATCGGGAATTTGGGCTTAATTTCAAAAAAAATTAGGTAGGATTTTGTTTGGTTTGAAATCAAGACTCCGTCATTTGCGTAAGATTGCTCAAGCGTGACGTCATAGTTTAGTAACAAAGGCCTAGACGACCGTATCAAACAGAGAACTTTATGTTCTGTGGTTACAAAGATACGCTACACCCGTAATACATAACCTTTTGATCCAGGTATGTAAAAGGCATATATACAACATAAATCCATGAATAAATTTATTTACATAAAAGTCTTGATTTCTCTGGCATTGCCTGTCAAGTTGAATTTTTACACTTGAAATTTAATTCAAATTATTTTGTTTTTAACCTCAACATCACCTGTGAGGCTGTGATTGAAATTGTTAGAAAACCCAAGTGAGTTGTTTATTATTTTCCCTGTTGTATTTTATTAGCAAAGACAGCTTCGTCTTAATACTGATCTTAATTACATAGGTCCTTTCAGATTTACTTACTGAGCAATATTCCCATAGTTGCATCTTGCAAATACTTAGTCTGATCAAAAAACTCCTTATCGACTTTAAAAGCTAATTCTTCAGTTAGAATCTTTGCTCGTTGGTTAAGAACTTCTAAATTAGTAGACATTTGATCAAACATTGGCTCCAACAAACTGCGATGTTTCTCCCAAACCGGAACTGTAATAAAATTATAAATTACGTCACACCTTGCGTTGGTCTCGTGGTGTAAGTAGGGCCAAAATCTCGGGGTCCTTGTTCGATCCCCGGGTCGGAACGAGTTTCAAATTTGCGAACATTGCTCGGGCTTGTGATCACCAAACCCACACTTGGCAAGCGATTGTTCCTATACCCATCATTGCTATGGAAACTTGAATTCAATGATGGATGCCTTCGCCCTGCAGTGGGATGATTTAGGACGTGTTCCTTTTACTTTTTTATTGCTCCGAACCCCAAGTTGTCATATCACTTGTTTTTGTGGAATCAGATAAAACGTACCAAGAACATTCAAACCCAAAACAGTTAGTTTTCTTTGTTGAATCGTCCGGGGATCGAACTCGGGGCGTCGGAGCTAGCGACACGTTGATTACCTATGTGTGCCTACGTATGAAACTATCGAACGTGGTATTTCCAATAATGAGTAAGATTTAAGTAAGTATAGTAACGGCCTATAATCAACCCACTGCTGGGCAAAGGGCAATTATCATTGAATTCCAGTAACCATAGCAATAATGGGTATAGGCATAATCACCACGCTTGCTAAATGCGGGTTGGTGATCACAAATCCGAGCAATATTCGAAAATCATAACTTTTCGTTGCCCGACCCGGGAATCGAACCCAGGACCCCGAGATCTTCGCCCAATATTAAAACCACTAAGTATTAAGCAAATTTTTAAATAAGAAAATATTCTATTAAGATGTGTGACACAATCTTAGACGTTTGCATTTGCATAACGGCTTTTCAAAAAGCCTGCAGCTTCATTATAAGCAAAGATCAAGAAATCTAATACGAGTAATAACGAACATACCAGAGACAGTGGTCAATCCTTCGCCAAAAATCGCTTTAATTGTGTCATCGAGAGGAAAATACTTGTGAATGCAGTCATTTGCTAATTTCGCACAGTCGCTAGGGTCCGAAACAGCTGCAAAAAGTCTTTTAGTGTTTTAACTGTCCTTAACCAAAAAATAGCTTATTTGTAATTGAAAATACAATCATTAAATAACATTTTTCTACTCCAAGGCTCAAAGTCTAGAACTTTGATAAAGGCATCGACACAAACCAGAGAACATGGAAAAAGGTTAGAAAGGCGATATAGGCGGGGCAGGCACGCCACACAGGTTATAAGCAAATGCTTATACTTCTGCCCAAACGTGAGCGCTGTGATTGGTTTCTTTTGACGTCGCGCAATCCTATTGGTCGCGTGGTGTCAAAATAATTCGCTTGATTGGCGTTCTTTGCACTCGTTTTTGTGTAGTGGGGCGCAAGTGACGACATTCGGGTCATAAACAATGGGGGCTATCGGTAGTGAATTTGCCACTAGAGGCGCTAGTGTCGCGTGAGGTCCAATATCATTGCTGCTGGAATTGCTGGAAAGTGATCTCCTTCGTAAAATATCGCAACTATTTCAGAAGTTAGTTTGTTGATATTAGGATAGTTATTTATAAACAATATAACCTTAATTAGATTCAAGATATAACACTTTGCTTCGGCGCCAATCGCCTTTGATAGCTATACTTCCGGACCTCAGTCTACAGTGGCGCCAACTGGTGAGCAAAGAAACGGTAGTCCCCATTGGCGCATGACAGCCTTTCTAACCTTTTTCCATGTTTTGTGACACAAACTATGTGGAAGAGTAGTTGCCAGGTAAGCGAAAGGTTGGTAGGTTCCTGTTTGTATGCTCCTGCCCAGCTAACGTACAGACTTTTGCTTTTATAATATACAGAATGAAATTTTAACCACCTTCCAAATTTTAATATATCAATCTACGAGACAAAAAACAAATGACGTATTTTTTCTTTTGGTATAGCCCAGTACAAAAATGACAAGATAAAGCACTTAGAAAATGTCCGCCAAAAATCTAAAATTTTTGATACGGCCCCCAAGAACACTTTTTTTACGCGTTGCGCATCTATGATGTGCCAACCTATACATATCTACTATGTGTATGACGTATGTACATTTAACCAATACTTATTATGCTTCCTTTGTTATTTTTGAGGCATTCAATAAACTACTATCATGTAGCACAGTCGTTTTAATACCAACTCCTTACATGGCGACCCTTGCCATAGGAGCGTACCGCGTGTGTTCAAAGTCCGATTGCCATATACGGCGAGTGTCCTAAAAACAATACGATACGGCAATTGAAGTGATCAAAATGCATTTAATTAATAACTCATCTCCGTTAGTGCCGCTAGACTTTTATCGTCATATCCAAAAGTTAGTGGGAAAAATCGAAAATGGGCAAAGGTTCCAGTAAAGTTCAACCACAGGAGGTTGTGATCGCTCAAAATGCGGTTGGGGGTTTGAATTCTGCCACTACAGACCAGCTGCTTTTTCATATGACTACCAGCAACCTTATATTGGCAATTTTAACAGTAATTGCTGTCATCGTTTTTATGTATATGACGTACCGAGGATATAAGCGCTGCCACGGAAAATGGACGCGGAAAGCCATCAATGACCATTTTGTTCGAGGTTCGTCATCATTTTTGAGACGTCATCGCCCACGCCAAGGTGAAAATTTCAAGATGGACAACGTGTAATAAGTGAGTGAGAAATATAAATCTACAAGTGTAGTGTCGTGTATAATCCCGTAAATGCGTACGTATATAACCATTAATGTATTATCTATTTGTTTCGTATGGACACTATTACTCGTATTTAAAAATAATTAAGGATTTGTACTGATGTAATAGATATACTACCTATTAACTTATCTTATGGCTGATAAAATAGCTACATTATGCGGAGAAATTAAACAAATCAGAGATTATTTAGTAAAATTAGGAGAATCACGTAGAACACCTAAAGTAAAGCAAGAGAAACTTTTGATTGAAAAATATTGAAAGTCTTGAATTGAAATGTGAAACTGTTGATTATTTAGTTAACGTAAGACAAACTGTAAATACATTGTACTCGAAAATTTGCGAATTGTGTTCTTCTACTAAAGGCGAAAATAACTGTGAGAAAAACACCAATATGGAGAAATTCGATTTAAAAACGGCCATTTCTCTTTTGCCTGTGATGACAGATGATGAAAATGTCACAAAACAACTTATCTCAAATATTGAGTTATATGATTTAATGTTGGAAAAGTCTGAAAAGACAAAATTAATTACGTTTGTATTAAAGTCACGACTTTCAGAAAGCGCGAAACTGCGTTTGTGCGATTCTTATAGCTCAGTTTCGGACCTTATTGAGGATATTCGGTCTAGGCTAATTTCTAAAAAATCTCACACAGCTTTACAGCAACAACTTCAAGGGACGAGACAGGATGGAAAGACTATTGAGGAGTTCGGTAAGGAACTTGAACAGCTTTTTGTCGATTTGACTGTTTCTCAAGCCGCCGGAAATGCCAAAAGTTATGAGTTGCTTCGCCCAATTAATGAAAAATACGCAATAAAACGATTCTCAGACGGATTGAGGAATAGTCGAATCAGTACTATAATTGCAGCACGAGATTATACTTCACTAAAGGACGCGATAGCCGGAGCCTTAGACGAGCAAATGTCGTCGGGCCAGGAAAACAAAGTGATGAGTTATCGAACTCATAGAGGTAACAGTATTTTTTCTAGAGGCCGACGTAATTTTCATCAGCAAGGACACGGACGTGGTTACAATAGAGGTCAATTTAATCAAACAAATAATGCAAATAACGTTAACGTCTATCGTAATAGCAGAGGTCGAGCTCGCGGTTTTATCAACTCGCGCTCGCGTAGCGCGGGCCGGCGCGGTTTTAGTGGCCCAACACGATTTAACTCTGTAAACGTAATGCAATCGCAACAAGCAGGTGACAATACGGAGGATCAGCAATCATCTTTAACAAATGCAGAGGAAAACCTAAACTTGTTTTTTCGGTCTGAATAATTTTAGTGACGATTTCAATAATATTAATTCAATAGAATTATCATTATTAGGCCACACACACTCATGGTTACTTGATACCGGCGCGACGTTGTCGGCGATCAAGCTAGAACATTTGGTAAGTAAAAACATTCCATTCCATATAGAGCGAATACGTATCAATGGCATAGGTGGCATCGTGTACACTGAAGGATATGTTTACTTGAAATTACTTTACAATGAATTAGTATTGGAGCATAAGTTTTATGTTTTCGAAACTTTGCCTTGTAAAACTGATGGTATTTTAGGCCAGGATTTTTTTAACAAATTCAATTGCATATTAAACTTTGAAGAAAATACGTTAACTGTAAATGACAAAGATGGATATTCCTTTAGCTTACCTCTCCAAATGGGTCAACTAGGCTTCAACAATTACATTGTTTTACCGCCACGTTGTGAATATATTCATTATATTAATACTTCAATTCAGCAAGATTGTTTTGTAGCTCCTAAACAATTATCAGAAGGACTTTTTTTGGCAGGAATTATAGTTTCACCAAAAAATAATCAAATACCTATAAAAATCCTCAACACTAGAGACGAAGAGGTACGCCTTAGCTATTTTACTCCAGAGTTACATATTCTCGATAGTTATGACATGTATTTATTCGATAGGGAAACCATTTGTGCTGATAGGGTTAAAAAGTTATTTTCTATTTTAAAATTTAATCATTTAAATCGCGAGGAACAATTTTCTATAGAGAATATTTGTGCAAAGTATCCTGACGTATTTTTATTACCAGGCGATAAATTAACATATACAAACTTATATGAACAAAAAATCTATCTTAAAGAAAATTCAACGCCTTGTTATACAAAGCCTTATCGGTTACCTAAAGCACACAAAATAGAGATTGAGAAACAAGTAAAACAAATGTTGCAAAACGACATAATTGAGGAAAGTCAAAGTGAGTGGGCAAGCCCCCTTCTTTTAGTGCCAAAGAAAAGTGACGATAGTGGTAAAAAGTGGCGTGTTGTGATAGATTACAGGAAATTGAATGAACGAATTCAACACGATAAGTTTCCATTACCAAACATTAATGAAATTTTAGATTCATTGTCAGGCGCCATTTATTTTACTCATTTAGACCTTAGCCAAAGTTACTACCAATTGAAATTACATCCCGAAAGTAGAAAATACACTGCATTCATAACAGACAAGCAATATCAAATGAAAAGACTTCCAATGGGGTTGAAAACCAGTCCCAGTGCTTTTAGCAGGCTAATGACAGTAGCAATGTCCGGTTTAAATTATGATAAATGTTTAATATATTTGGATGATTTAGTATGTTTTGGAAGATCTTTAGATATTCATAACAAAAATTTAATTAGTATTTTCGAAAGATTACGTAAAGTTAATTTAAAGGTAAATCCGGAAAAATGACAATTTCTAAAAAAAGAGCTGCTTTATTTAGGGCATATTGTTTCATCAAAGGGTGTTTATCCCGATACAAATAAAACTAAGATTATTCAAAATTATCCAAGGCCAACAAATTGCGATGAAACTAAGCGTTTCGTTGCATTTGCAAATTATTACCGTAAATTTGTACCAAACTTTGCCGAGCATTGCATACCACTAAATAAACTAACTAGGAAAGGTGTCAATTTTGAATGGTCGAGTGAATGCGAGAAATCTTTTATTCACTTGAAAAATACATTACAAAATCCACCAATATTACAATTTCCCGATTTTTCAACTGAAAATGAGTTCATCCTACACACAGACGCTTCAGGCATTGCCATAGGCTCTGTTTTATGTAATAAAAATGATATGCCAATCGCTTATGCCAGTCGAGCTTTAAATAAGGCTGAACTAAATTACCCAACCATTGAAAAAGAACTTCTAGCTATAGTATGGTCTGTTAAATATTTTCGCCCTTATCTTTATGGGAAAACATTCAAAATTATGACTGACCATAAGCCTTTAGTTTATCTCTTTAGCATGAAAGATCCGTCTAGCCGATTGTTAAAATTTCGTTTGTTAATGGAAGAGTACGATTATAAGATTGAGTATGTAAGAGGAGCGAATAATGTGGCTGCAGACGCATTATCTCGCATAATTGTGACGTCAGACGATTTAAAAGATATTAACGCAAAGGTTTTGAATGTTATGACTCGAAGTATGCACAAAAAGAGTGTGAATGAAAGTGGAAACAATTCTTTGGTCGATAAAGAGCCTACCGACAGATGGACTGATCACCCAAAGGTCGTAGAACTCCTTAAAAAACCAAAAAATTGTACAGAATTGCTAGTGAGTAACAAGTTTAAGAACGAAAGTTTTGTTCATACACCAAAAAAGGACATTATTTATATTAACCCATTTTCTCGATCATGTTCTGTGCGAGACACGTTCGTGAGAGACTTGGAGTTATTTTGTAAACAATTAAAAGTCGACGAAATATACATAATGAAAAATCAAATTAATAAAAAGTATATTGAATGGTTAACCAAAGACAAAAAGTGGTCCGGGCCACAGCTTTATGTAATACGAGATGTAAAAAGAGTTACATGTAACGATGAAAAGAAGGTCATAATGAACGATTTTCATTTATTACCGACCAGTGGACACGCTGGAATGAGACGAATGGTCAATAATATTAAAAAATATTATTTTTGGCCTAACATGGATTTGGAAATTAGGGATTTCGTCAGAAAGTGTGAAAAGTGTCAAAAGCAGAAACACTTTTTACCAACGAAACAACCTATGGTAGTAACTACGACTGCCGATTCTGCATTTGATAAAGTTTTTCTAGACATAGTAGGGCCCTTAGTTAAGGATTATTTTAACTTTTCATATATTTTAACTATTCAATGCGAGCTTACAAAATATACAGAAGCTTACCCTATAGAAAGTAAGGATAGTGTAACTGTTTCAAAAGCTTTTGTCCAAAACTTTATTCTTAGGTACGGCATTCCTCGAGAAATAGCCACAGATCGGGGGACAGAGTTTATTAACTCCACCATGAACGAGGTATGTAAACTATTAAATATTAATCAAATTAATTCCACAGCTTACCACCACGAGTCCATAGGTTCACTTGAAAACTCGCACAAATCATTAAACGCTTTTCTGCGCATACAAACAGACAATGACCCGCGATATTGGAGTCAATGGGTACCGTACTGGTGTTTTTCATACAACACAACCGTTCATACTGAAACACAATATTCGCCTTTTGAACTTGTATTTGGCAAGAATTGTAATATTCCTACTAATTTATGTAACAATATAGTTGAACCAATTTATAATGTAGAAAATTATGTCAAAGAATTCAAATTTAGATTACAAAAAGCACAACAAGATGCAAAATCAAATTTAATACACAGTAAAATTGTACGGAAAAATCGTTATGATACTTATCTAAAACCTGTAACTTACAACAAAGGTGACAAATTATTGTTAAAAAATGATTGTAGTAGCAATAAGTTTAATAATATTTATTTAGGACCATTTATTGTATTAGAAGATTTATCACCCAATGTCAAAATTCTGAGAGACGGAAAAGAGGATGTTGTTCATAAGAATAGGACAAAACCTTATCATTCATAACTTTGTAAAAAATAATAATATTGTAATCTTTATTATTTTTTTTTTTTTGGGGGGACGTATGATGTGCCAACCTATACATATCTACTATGTGTATGACGTATGTACATTTAACCAATACTTATTATGCTTCCTTTGTTATTTTTGAGGCATTCAATAAACTACTATCATGTAGCACAGTCGTTTTAATACCAACTCCTTACACATCTCATTCATTCATTACGATGCTATTTATAAGTTTTTGATTTTCCCTTTATACCTTAACAGGTCTAGGACCGTAAAAATGTAAAACTATATCGCGAAAAACATTTTCGGGTGACAACTTGATTTAAATTTTTTATTTCAGATACAGGCTCTAAATACGATACTGAACGCCTAAAAAAATTTTGGAAAGTGGTTAAAAGTACACCCTGTATATTAAAAAGTAAAGATTAACCCTAATTCTAATTTAAAATTTTACAATTTCACTACATAAATAGCTATAGGGTTTAGGACTATTTACAAACCACTATACCTACCGTAATATGTGTATGCTGGGTTAATTCCGGAATATAGGTAAGTCACTCCACCTTGCTTCACACAATCCCTTTGCATATCCAACAGGCGAGGCCAAAACACTAAAGGAAAATTAAAATTTTCGTTAGATATCAAAGATATCAAAAAAACAATAGCATTTTTTTTACTTTTAAACTATAGGTGAGCGTAAATAATAAACGTAAGTACCTACCATTTACCATAACATTGACCGGATCAACGGACTATGACGTCAAGCTTCCTAACTTTGCATTTGGAGGAAACGAACCTACTCCTTAAGTTTTTGTTGATTTCCACGGTTCAACATCTACTGCAGGGATATATACTTTAACGCAGTGAATAGCCAGCTGATGAGCTGAGTAGAGAGAGTACATTATGCATCTCTAGATACTCTAAACTTATCATTAAGTGTAAATGTTGTAATAAAATATAAATCCTCAATGAAACTGAACCTTATGATATATTTTTAAAGTTGATGATTATCGACAATATTTAACAATAATAACAATTTTTTAACTTTAATTTTTGACAACTGTACTTACTTCCCCTTAGCCACAAATGAAGATGTCCAATAAAAGGCCAGGCGGCTTCGCATGTTGGTGGCAACTTTCCTTGAAGATACGTCTGTCTCCTCCTCCAAGCGTACACACAGCATAATATGCAAGGCACTATTATAAAAAATATCATCTTACAACATAAGTGACGAATTATCTTCTAAAACAAATACTCCTTTCATAAATTCGCTAGTGCCTAGATAAACAAATTTTAAAAAACTTTAGAAAAATAAACATTACCCACTCTGTGGCCGACACACTACAACGGTTAAGTAGGTACTAACTGTAAATTAATGCCAGAGTAGGTACCTAAGTATACGGTTTGTCTAATTAATAGATTGATCGGTTTTTATGTTGAAATCAATCGAAATGTGACAATGAAAAAAACATTTTAAAAATTTACAAAAACGAAATCATTGACTGATTTAAGTCGGTACCCGACGATTTAAAACCAAGGTATTTTTGGTGAAAAGTTTTCTTTTGTAAGAATTAAAAAACTTATTTTATAAGAATTAATTTGGCGTAAATAATTAGTTTAAAATATTGTATACTCTAAAACCTGGGTTAGTTAAAACTGCGCTTTAGGTTTCAGACTTAAGTAGGTAGTACTAGGTATGTTAAACGCGAAATAAGCGAAAACTTTTTTACGGCCATGGATTCAATTGGGAAACTGTTATTTTCTTGTCGTGCTTGCTGCAGATTTCATCTAATTGAATAGATGATGGCATACAGAGATATAATTGTATGTTCTGCGAAATACTGGAGTAATCAGGAGTTCCATTTCATATCGTCTGCCTTAATGTCTAGCGATGCTTGGATACTACACTGAATGATTCGATACTAATATTATATACATCTGTAAATAATTTAAAATTAACGCATTGCGTGCCAAAACTAAGGAAGGACTTCCTTCATTACATAAAGATGTAGTGCTACTAGGCATTCAAGGTCCCAGTTTATCAGCCTAGAAAAGACGTTACTACGTCGCGTCGCCGTGTGTGCAGAGAACACAAGTGGCGTGCAGTTGAGGATTGGCGTGCATACCATAGATGCCAATAGCATTTAGCGCTGTCTACCCTGCCTACTACGTTTAACTACTTAAATACCTATAATACTAATTTGACGACCTCCGTGGCGGAGTGGCGTACACGCCGGTTTTCAAGGTGTCGCCTGCTCCGAGGTCTCGGGTTCGATTCCCGGACTGGTCAATGTAGAAAAAATGAGTTTTTCAACATTTTCTCGGGTCTGGGTGTTTGTGGTACCTTCGTTGTCTCTGGTTTCCAAAATACGAATCCTTTAAATAGTTATTCAAATTGGGGTCAGAACAATATCAATGTATGTGATGTTGTCCACATTTATTTATTATTATTTATTTATTTATTTTAATACCGATCCTAGCATTACTCCGATAGTTAAGTGTTTTAAAACTTAGGTACTGCCCTAATGAACCCAGAATTGCTGTGCAAGCTCCTGAGGAGGCATACATGCATAATATATGTTTTTATCATGAATATAATAATACTAGATTGCCTGTGGAGTTTTGAATATGAAGCTATCCCACTGACTTACCTACAACCTATTTACCAAACTAACCCATTATTGCTATGGTACTTGAATTCGATGATGGAGGCTTTTTTCATACAGTTGGATGATTATAAGCCGTTACTTTAGTAATTTTTTTTACTATTCCCAGACATCTATACAGGATGAAATTTTAACAACTTTCCAAAATTTTTATAGGCGTTTCGTATCGTATTAAGAGCCTATTTATGAAGTAAAAAATGTAAATCAAGCTTTCATCCGAAAATATTTTTCGCAATATAGTTTTCAATTTTTAAGGTCCTAGGCCTGAGGTATAAGTAAAAGGAGAATCAAAAACTTACGAATGGTATCGTAATGAATGAATAAGATGCGAATCGCGTAAAAAAAGTGTTGCTAGGCAGCCGTATCAAAAATTTTAGATATTTTGCGGACATTTTCTAAGTCCTTTATCTTGACATTTTTGTACTGGGCTATACCAAAAGAAAAAATAAGTAATTTGTTTTTTGTCTCGTAGATTGATATGTTAAAATTTGGAAGGTGGTTAAAATTTCACCCTGTACACAAAGAAAAATGTTATGTTGGTTTGTGTACACTTCAAAAACTCAAAAAGTTCTGCACCGATCGAGCTGAAATTTTAGCATGATATATAATTATCATCAAGGATTGTTTTCATCTAATTATCCGCGACCGCGAAAAAAAATATACCACAGCGAAGCGTGGCAGGGAACAGCTAGTAGTAAATAAATATGTGGACAACATCACACACATTAGGCTATTTGACTGGTTTTTGAAATCCATTTTATATTATTAAGTAGAGGTTAAAAAACCCAGTAAAAGTATTTTTTTTAAATTCTGGTACACACGGCGGCACATCAGACTATACATGTTGACCTTGAGACCGCCTTTATGCCCTACGTAATAAAAGCTGTTATCGCAGTTCAACTGTTAACTTGATGTGCTGTCGAGTGTACATATTTGCTGAAAAATATCAAATTGAATAAACCGGCCAACTGCGAGTCGGACTCGCGCACGAAGGGTTCCGTACCAAAAAGGCCAAAAAAATGTGTTTGTTGTATGGGAGCCCCCCTTAAATATTTATTTTATTTTGTTTTTAGTATTTGTTGTTATTGCGGTAACAGAAATACATAATTTGTGAAAATTTCAACTGTCTAGCTATCGCGGCTCTTGAGATACAGCCTGGTGACAGAGCGACGGACAGACGGACAGACGGACAGACGGACAGACGGACAGACAGCGAAGTCTCAGTAATAGGGTCCCGTTTTTACCCTTTGGGTACGGAACCCTAAAAATGAAAATTGAAATAGCGCGCCAAAACGCTATTTTGACAATATGGCGCTGCAATGGGGTCGGTGACATCACCTGCCTGTGTTGTGATCTGTAGCACATATCATCTACATACATTTGTTGCAAACAAATAACGAAAGTGCCATTATATCTATATTTTAACAGTGACTTATGTAATAAAATGAGTTTCAAATGGTATGCAGTTCCAAAATGTATAAATACTTCTATTAAAACTTCGGAAAACTAGTTATTGTAAGTGTTCCAAAGAAAGTCTAAGTGCGCCGAAAGTGGTTGCAACTTTTTCATCATCATATCAGCCGAACGACGCCCACTGCTGGGCATAGGCCTCCCCCAAGGATCTCCACAACGATCGGTCCTGTGCTGTCCGCATCCAGCGGCTTCCCGCGCAACTTTTTCAGGAGATCATAATAACATAGCAAATAGTACAAATATTTTCTTTTTTGAAGACCATTTTGATGTAAGTAAACGGATTTACGAATGCAAATATTTTGTTATTGGTTTGAGGTTATATAATACCTCTAATGTTTTTAACAGAATGCCTCTTGCATGCAACTTCACATATTTCCGCTGTTTTCCATCATATTAGCTATAAATTGCAGCTACAGTTTTATGATTTCAATATACATTACAAATCCAAAGATGCCGACTAACTAGTTTGTTTGTTAAAGATTTTTTAAATGAATGCCCATTCATTTAAAGGTTACTGCTTTCTACTTTACACAATCGTTGTCCATAGTAAGTCATTGAAAGAATTTGTAAAATAAATAATACAAAAGTAATGGATAACATTTTAATAGAAAAATATTAGCAAAACATTTTGAAAAGCTAATATATCACACGTAGGCAAACGAAGTTAAGAAGCAGGTGACGTCAACGTAAACCCGACCAATCAGGAGCGTTTTGTGTCACGTGGCAAACGTTTAAATAAATGCATTTTTATTTCTTGATTTATAAATAAATCGTTTATTATTTTTAACTTCCGTTAATACATAACCATTTTTAAACTCATAATATACACTGGTAATAGTAATTGGCACTTTATTTTTCGCATTGTCAAATATCCTTTTCTCTTATCCCAAAGTAACTACCTATTTAGTACTTGTTTTGTGGAGATCAGAAACAACAATGGTACCACAAACACCCAGGCCTGAGAAAATAGTATAGAAAAATCCTTTTTTCTACATCGACCCTTCCGGGAATCGAACCCGAGACCACGCAAGCGACACCTCTCCGCCGCAGCATACAAAAGATTGCGGAGCAGTTTTTTAAGAGCGGTTTCAGACTTACGTTTTTTTCAGCGCATTTACGTTTTGAGCATACGCGCTTATTCGCGCCCCACATTAAAACGAACGCGTGTGTATGTTTATACTCATGCCAAATTAGAGCTATCTATTCTAGTACTAATAGTCACAGAGATTAAACCAAGCACAGGTAAACTGAGAGACCCCAACATGGTGAACGTTCGCTTTTAACAGTCTACTCTTAAACTTAAGCATCTGTGTTGTAAAATCAAATAAAGACATATTGATGGTTGATACAAATAGTTTATTTAACATTTCAATAGAGTAGGTACCATATATTTCACAAACATTAAAATGTTCTATCAACAACATGAAACAATACTTATTTACTGCAGACTTTTATACATGTAAGTAGTATTCAAGTAATATATTCATTTTATTCTCTTAGAGTAAAAATTGTAAATCTTTTTGGTTTCTCATTGTCAGTATCATCATCAGAATCTAAATTATCTGATGAGTCGCTGCTAGAATTTGATGATGATGAATCAGAGTCATCACTATCTGCTTCAAAAATAATAGTCTTCTTCAATCCGGGCAATAAAGACATAGATGCCATTTTTACTGCCATTTCATTTTCCACAATCTCAGTTTCCTCTTGTAGTACCATATCTGCTGCCTCTTCCAGTTCTTCTAATTCTAGTTCAAGATCATTTTTCTTAATTTCCACATTTGCTACGTTATTGCTCAATTCTTCAAATTCTTCATCCCTGCACTTTTGTAAAAACACTAAATAATCCTTTATGTACAATTGATTTAAAATATATCGGGCATCAACACTATGATTAAACAGGCCGTGTATTTGAATAAATGTTTTAAGAATGAACTTTTTGTCTTTTCTCAACAGTGACAACAGATCATCTTTAACTTTTTCACATAGTCCAAAGTTTCTAAATATTGGATATATTAAGGCTCTTCTATAACAAGCAATTAAAACCTCTTTAACATCATTGAATACACAAAACCAGCTTAATGTTGATGAGAGTTTATTTATTGTCCAACTCGACTCCACTGTACTTTCTAGACTTGTTGTTCGTTGGTCATAACAATACCCATAAAGGATATCAACAAGACCAAGCATAACCTGTTGTTTCTCCGTTTTAGTCAACAAAAAGTGTTTGTTAGGTAACTCCTTTAACAAACTAATATCATCAACCGTGAATTCTATACTTTCATACTCTGGGCCTTCATAAAGAGGTCCAGAAGACAAATAAGGTGCAATTAATTCATCATCATACAAATCTGCCAAATAATGGTCTTGAGAAAACTTTTCATTTTCATATTTGACTCTGAGATTGTTACGCTCATTAATAGCAACATCTTCCGGAGCTTTTAATTCAAACACTTGAGGGAATTCTGTGCCAATGTTACTAAATTCTACCGTAACTTTACTAGCAAAACCAAATGAAAACTTAGGAGTATTATTACTTTCTTCATTGTCGTCAAATGTGATACCGTCATCATCAAGCATTTCAACAAGGGTAGGGTTTACATCTGGGATATCCCGAGGTGCTAGCAAACTGGTTATCATGTCTAGATTTTCGAAGTGTTCCCCTGATGTTTCTTTGTTAAATACAAGTGTGAAATCCCCGGAATCGCTACTAAAAGATCCTTTTGAGTTTTCGCTCTCAACTATCCTGCCGGGCAACCTTAATCTTAAAAAATAAGGACTTGACACGAAAAGAAAATTTTCGCCATCTACATCAATTTCCGTGTCTCCGATGTTTGTATATGGAGCGTGGACAACGATGACCACATGCTTCTCGTCCTGTGAAAGCTTGAATCTAGGAGTTAACATTTTGATAACTTTCACACAAACATTTGTTTTAAAAATTATTTGTTATACTACTAGGATACACAACTGTAGAAGACACACGCAGCCTATGAAGTACGCAATAATATATAATACTCTATTAGCACGCAGCAATCAGCAGTCATCACCTATGCTAATCACCAGTACTTTACTCTTTGATCAGCTTCATTCAGCACAAAGAGTACAATAACTATATTAATTTATTTAGTTATTTTAACTAAAGTCGTAGATTGTTGTTGTTTTCTTCTTCACCCATTCTAGGTAGGCAAAGGGAACTATGCCCATACAGCCAAGTCTTCAGTAGTTTTTTTTTTATTGAGATGAAATGAAATGAAACCTAACCTAAGTCATTAAATTGTATGGGTGGTTTATACATTTCAATGATTCCCGGAGTTTTACGCGAGAACGTGAATCTGGGGGCTTACCATCAGCTTATAGCAAGCCACTCAATTTCCAGGCAGTTCAACAGTAGGGCTGCTTTTGCCCTGCTAAAAATCATACCATAACCGCTGAAAAGCTGAACGACTTTAGCATCGCTAAACCAAAAGGTGAACAGCTAAGCTTGTCTATGGTCTGTTTGTCTGCAGATTGCATGAACGAGATAGAGCTATACTGGTTCAGATAAATCTGTCTCTTTTCAGTTGAAAACGTTCAAATACACAAATTCATGATTTATTCCAAATTACCGGTTTTTAAAAAAAATTATACTTATTGGATTTTAAAGAAAAAAAGTCGATCTAAATGTTACTATTTTGCAGGAGATTAGTTAAATTACTAAATTCTAGTAAAATTACCTTCTTGACGATAGTATTTAATGTACAGTGTTAGGTTATTGAAAATGTGGATAATCATTTTAACGTGATCATGATTGGAACGGTTCTGCCTGCATTTTTGGCGGTAAAATTCAAAAATTGAAGAATTATTCCATTTTCCCGGAGTAGTACGTACGTTCTAACCCCCGTATTTATAAACAAGTAAAAGTAGTTACTTGACTAAAATTAATTACTTGAGAGACAATTTGTATGCCTTAATCAAGAAATTACTAGAAGTTATAACTACCAAAAGTTTGCATTTTCAGCCAAATAATATGACTATTAATGGTGATCAATTTCTTTCACTAAAGGACTAGGTATGAACACTTTAAGTTATGACTTTCTTAAGCAATAAGTAATTACTTCTTTATAAATACGGGGGTAAGACTATTTTATATTTACAGTTAAACATTGAGTTAAACCATAGTTTCACAATGTTATACTTGTGTTTAATTATTGAATAAAGTAAAGTGGAATTGTAAGTAATTTTATTAAAATATTAGTATAAAAAAGTGATCATCCATTGACTTTCAGTGAAAACCAACAAAAAAAAAACGCCTAGTTTCTCACACCCAACTGTATAACCTTTGAGAATAACAGTTAAGAAATCTTTAACAGCTGGAGACCACTCCAAGCGAATGGCAAGGGTGTCAGAAATTTAAATTCTGCATGCGATGTAGTCATAAAATTAGGGTTTGAATGAAGTTTCTGATTCAGTTACACTGTGTAGTAAAAGAGTACTACAACTTTTTACATAGGTATTATAATAATCTATTCTATTTTAGTTTTGACTGGGTAGACTAAATGCAAAAAATAAAACATAAATTAATTAATGATTCAAGGAGAGGAAGAGGAAACAGAAAATTATATTACATATTAGGTATTCTCTACCAGTCGAGCATTTGGTTAAGTAGACATGTTTTGCAGAATTTTTGCAGTAAAAAAAACAAACACATGATTTCATATATGTAATATAATTACAAAAAAATATATTTCAAACACATATTAAAATAAAAAAGACATACTTAATATAAAAGCACTTCAGTTTTAACCCTAAATTTAAAATCTAACAAAACAACCATAACTTAGTATATGTATTAACTGGTCGGCTACCAAAGTTGTGGAATCGAGCCATAAGACAATTGATTTGTGTCTGGAAATACTGGTATAAAAGGGGTTAAAAATACATCAATACATAAGCTTATTGATGAACCTCTTCATCTGTGAGATAAATTTGCTTGATCTGTGAGATAAGTGATTAGCTGCATTGCAAAATGTAATGTAGGATTACACATGCTTTTGCAATAAGGCCAGTTACCTGAGGTTGGTAATGTAACATTGAAAAAGAGCCTGTAGAACACCTATTGATCTCTCTCTGTCGTTAAGAGTTTTTACATGTCTCTGTATAGGTATAATAGGCTTCAGAAAAATCTATTTCTGCTTTAACAATTGTTGTCATCATAAATTTGAGCAGTGGATATCTAGAATCACCTACAATAAAAGGAAATATTCATTAATTTCATCATCTTTGTAAGACTGCTGCAAATGTGTTATATAAGAACTAAAACTTTGTCTTTTATACCCAGGCAATATAAATATAAACAAACAAAATCAGCAACATATTCATATCACAAGGGTTTTAGGTGCTATAACCTGTAAAATATGTTTTTTTATCTTTTCTTTTTACTCAATTGAACGGAAAGGACATATCTTTAAAGTTAAACTAAAATGTGTATTGTATGTTTACCTAAAAGCCATACAGATGCTATAGTGCTCAGTTCATTCAAGTGAGACTACAAAGGATGATTAGACCATATTTTATTGTAAATGAAATGAATCATAGCCATCATTAACACTTATAATTTCCATGTATTTGTTACAAATCTGAAAAAAGTATTACACATAAATATTAGTAAGAAAGAAGAGTTATAAAATTTAAAAGTACAGTTTTTTCAATATATTCTATTGTATAAGTATACCTATTACATCACAAAACCATGCTAACAATTTTGTCGAAATTGTATTTTCATTTTGGTAAATGATGATATAAACATTTTATACAAAATACTAATTCAAAGACCTTCAGGTTTCTTTACACTGTAATTAGGTTCCTTAATCTATAATGAAACATGTAAATGTTCACAAAACTGCTGAAAAAAGTCTGAGAAACGCATAAAATATGTCGAAAAAGTTAGTCTCCTACTTAGTAACTTTTTCAAGATGGCTAGGATGACATTAGCTTCGCTCAAAAGGACGTTTACCTGCTGTCAAATTGAGTGTCATGGTATGAAAAGATTGAAAAGTTCATAGTAAAAAAATGGTGAACGGTTTTGAAACGTCGACGTAAATTGGCCTGCCACAGGCCTGCTAAAAACGATGTCATAGTACAAAAGAGCAATGCAGTCCAATAGCAGTCCTGCTTTAAGAGCTAATGGTAAGGCCCCAGAGTCGAATAGGAGCGCTTTTCCTTGTTTCTCACTTTTATTCGATTTATCCTACTCACTGACACATTATTATAACAATGCCACCACTATATCACAATAAATGCCGCTTAGGATAATTTCACAAAATTACGAAACAAAGTCCATCTTTCTCTTCTCGTTTCCCGCGCAAAACTTTTTATGTCGTAGAGTTCTAATGTGCTAATCATAGATATAGGATACAAGTAGATCGACTAACAGCCCGATAACGCGTGACTAGTTTTTGTCAATGTGTGTGTTAACTAGTGACGTACCTTTAACATTTTTAGACTATCGATAATGATTGCAGTTTGTCGTTTGGAAAATAATGTTTACTGTCACACTGTTTTTATCTCGAGATTATACACCTACTTTGCGGCATACCTAACCACCCTCACTTCTTACAACTATAATAGTGGGCAGATAAATGTGCCCGGTGAGTATATTTTTTTACATATAATTTAAAAATAAACAGTTTCAATTAATAAAAAAAAATAACAGCCATTGTTAGTTTTCTTCATTTATTTCTACAAATGATTTTCTTGTGCATCTGCTGTGCCGTGTGAGCTCATTAATGGCAGTAAGTGAAAAAGAACAAGTAAACAAAATCTGAATAAACATTTACATTCTGATGAATCAATCCCTGATTATTGACTTTTAACAAGATTATCTTAGTTATGTGATTCCTTACAGTTTCCTTCTTCAAATTGTTAAGTTGACATTCATTTGAGACGCTAAACGTAAAATAACTTCAAATTTCTCCGGAAACATTCAAGATAAATATCGACAATAGTATCGATAAATTTGAGTCAAGCTCTAGCGTACATGTAAAATATTTCAATGAATTAATTATCCACCAAAATAATGTAAATAATCAATACATTAAACTTTATCTATACAAAATATTAGAAGGAACAAACGGATTGAAATGATTTCACATTCACAACATAACAACAAGATCAAATTTAACAAAAATAACGTGTTTTTACGATGACGACTTTCTACGTATTTACCTGTGAAATGAGCAATTCTCTGGATTATTTTTGTGGTTGACTCCACAGGCACTCACAGAACATGTGACCATTGTTAGATAAAACTGTATTTACTTTAGATAATCTACGATGTACAAGATAATTCCATAAAATGTTGAAGCTTATATCGCATATGCCACTGGATGTCACTCTGTCAAATAAGACAGGTCACAAAACGAAAAGATTTGTTTTCTTTTTCTATCTTGCTAGATTTCCATAAGAGGTTTTCTTCTAGCTCGCAGGCTTTGTCCGTCTATTATATTCTACGTTTATGGTCCTAATAGCCCGTTTTGACACCTGTCAATATGACGCCGCGCGATTTGGGTTGTGAACTAATAAAATCATCAACGTTATTGATACAAGGGTACATTTAATTTACTTGATTAAATTATATAGCGAACAGAAACAATCCAAAAACAAATCCAGTCAAGCGAAAATAAAAACAAAGGAGCGCACAGTTAATCACCCAGATAGCGACAAACTGTGAAGAGGCAAAATTAATGCCGAGACGTTACGACGAAATAGTGTTACTATTGTAAAAGAAATTATGTATTTTGAAATTATTTTGTGATACGAAACGATTATGAACAATTCAAAATTAGAAATTGAATGTAACCGTTTGAAATGTGTAATTGGTTTAGTGCAACATTATGGTTTAAAATAAACCGGACAATTATATATACGTTAGTGTTTGTGATATGATTTGTGTAGACTATAAAAAATTAAATTCATCTTTAGAAATCAGTTGATAAAACAAATTATTTATTATCTTTTTACTCATAAATTGTCAAATTTTTGTGTTTTTGACTCCAAAAGAGTGAGTTATCCTTTTATGTATTTCCCGGTATGGCTACAGACCTTCGAGCAACGCGGCCTTCAGTCCCGGAAGGGAGTAGGCATAGCGATTCTATTCTATACAAAAAGTTCTGGCATTTCTTGCGGGGGGAAATGTGCACACAAGCGCAGGTTCGCATACTCACATACAAAAACAACACTGTAGTGACGACACTCACACACAAAAAATTAAACAATTCAGCAACAATTCGTGTACGGATAAGTTACAACTCACACATTGCCCCGTTTTCAACGTAAATAGAGTTGGTCTTAACTGTTCATGTAGCAATATCGATATTTTTTTACTGAAGACGGAATAAAAGTAACAAAGTGAAACATTTATTTATTAGTAGGATCTTAACAACAACTTTTGATATTCAAATAACGATCGATTTTGATGTTGATTTTTTGTGTTAGATTTGATGGGTACGAAACTAGGACGAAGACTAAATTTTATACCGCTAAGAGCTGATGATTTTATACCGCTATCGCTACAAATGAGCTGTTTAGAGGAGTGACACCATATAAACCGTGTCACGACATTTAAAAATATTAGAGGGATGGGAAGGACTGGAGGGATTGGAGGTATGGGTTTAGGGGGTGGGGAGGAACGAACTCTGCCGGATCCGCTAATTATGGATTAATAATGAATTTGAGAATAGTAAATTACGTATCTGCGTGAAAATTTTGGTTCTTAAAATGAATTAATTTTGTGTAAATTAAATTTGGCGGATGCAATTTTTTTCAATAAAATAGAAATTCTGGTGTCAATATATTTTTCTATGATTGATCTTGCAAAATTTAATTTTAAAAAAAACCGAGTTTAAATGATCACATTAAAATCATTTCTATATATTTCAATGACAAAGGAAAAGAAACAAGGTGCACACAATACATAATAAAAACCGGCCAAGTGCGAGTCGGACTCGCGCACGAAGGGTTCCGTACCAAAAAGGCCAAAAAACGGGCCCCCTATTCCGCTAATTTACAAATGGCTCAATAGCATTGCAACTGTATATTTTGACACATTTAACATGGAAGTAATGTCAAAATATACGATTGCGATGCTATTGATGCCCCTGGTGTGTTGTATGGGAAGCCCCCTTAACTATTTATTTTGTTTTTAGTATTTATTGTTATTGCGGTAACAGAAATACATAATTTGTGAAAATTTCAACTGTCTAGCTATCGCGGCTCTTGAGACAGAGCGACAGAGCGACGGACAGACGGACAGACGGACAGACGGACAGACAGCGAAGTCTTAGTAATAGGGTCCCGTTTTTACCCTTTGGGTACGGAACCCTAAAAACTACTAACTACAATGATTAAATCAAATAAAAATAAATTATTACTATTAAAGAGTTTCAAACTTAAGAACAGTAAAGAGATTTTAAATCACACATAAAACCATATCAACAATTATTTGTCTAATGTGATTAAATATAACGTCGTCGTCGATAACCACCACACTTTATCGACAAACATTATGTCATGTGAAAGTAATAACATCACTATGTTGCCCAGCGGCAAGAAATCGGATTTATCGCGCGACCGATCTGAAATTTGCACGGGCGAGCGGACCTGATGTTGTCGAACAAATCCAACAACTATTCAAGAATAAAATATGCGAATTTAGTGTTTAAATGTAATTAAATGGCAATAATACGATACAAATTTACTTATATGTGAAATGTAACACCATCATTATGTAAACTTGATGTTGCAGACCTCTTTTTACAACAGAAAACTAAGCAATTCGGCATTTTTAATACGACAGCGTTCACTTGCGCGACTGGACTCGGTCTAGGAAGAAATCTGAGTGCAACTAGTTTTTATAAACGCTAATGCCCAATTGGGCTTATACTTTTGACAGAGGGGAAACGCTTCGTATGGCTACTCCCTTACGGGACGGAAGGCCGCGTTGCTCGAAGCTACAGACGGATGAATTTTTAGCATTATACCGGTTACCGGTATAATGCTAAAAATTCATCCGGTATTATCATATACCGGTAACCGGTAACAAGCCGGTATCTCCACAGACAGCTGTCAGTTCTAACCAAAGAGTATTCTAACAAAGCAAAAGCATTTCTATTTTCTTCAATGATGAATGAATGAAGTTTTCTTTTTTGTATTTTCTGTTCCTTTCAGAACCGGCTAAGGTCTGAGACCATGCTGCCATGTCATAAGTACTACATTTTTAATAAATATATAGGTACCTACATAGAATATTTCTAACTCAACCCAACTCATTAAAATGTATGGGTGGTTTATACATTTCAATGATTACAGGAGTTTTACGCGAGAACGTGGATCTGAGTCAAATAGGAACGCTTGTTTCTCACTTTTATTCGATTAAATCCAACTTACTAACACATTATCATATCAATGCCACCACTTTATCACAATAAATGCCGCTTATAATTATTTCACTTAATTATGAAACGAAGTCCATCTTTTTCTTTTAGTTTCCCGCGCAAAACTCCGATTAAGAAAAAATAAATTAACTAATGTAGGTACGTAGGTTGAACAATTTTGAACTTTTAGAAGTTACATTTTTTTTTTGATAAACATCACGGAATTTTAACTTACAGACAACTTTCAGACAACCATATCTTTTTTTATAAATAGATTGAACAACAACACAGGAAATACACAAATCTATTATTAACTATAAGATACCCCATGCAAGAAATCTATTTTGAAAATGCAACTAAACAAACAGGAAAAGTAAAAGCAGACTGATCAGAATCCGATACGTGCGTGGACTGCGTGGGTGCAATGTATGGGGTAGGCGTACATACGCGTCGCATTAATCTCGAATTCTGGAGTTCTTGACAAAAGTTTAACTTTCACTTTCCATTTCGCCAAATATTATTTTCAGTTTATTTAAGTACATTATATAACTACTACCACCTGAAAAGACTGTTTTGTCGGCTTTGACTATAACATAAATTAAAACTAATCAGAAAGTTTGCGTTTAGTTTAGCAGTCAAGAAATTGACAGTGTTGAATCTGATCAATCAATTTGTCAATTTGAAATAGGTATTCGCAAAACGAAAGTCAAAACATAAATTTTGACAATTTTGGATTTTAACGTATGAACGGAATTAAAAGTAATCGAGTTTAGTATTTTAAGTTTACTTTATTATGCCAGTTGGTCGTAAAAGGTGGAATCTTCATGGTAAGTGCAAATTTTTGTTTATTTTATGCTTGCTTGTTAAACATGTGATAAATTTGCCATAAATTAACTTGCATCGGATCATAGTGTAGATTTGTGGTAATTAAACAGATATTATTCCTTCCTTTACTTTATTTGGAAGATTTAAATACACATCATTTTAAAATTCTACTTTTCTTGTAAGTTATTTCCTTCAACAGTCTCTATTTGCATCAAATATATTTTAAGTGTGGACCATGTTATTAAGGGTTTGATTTAAAAATTTTTGTTATGCGTACTTTCACAGTCGAATTTATGCTATTTTCGTGGAGAGTACATAGCCTGATTCTGCAACAAAAATGGTTTGGATTAACCCTTGTCAGTCCTCTGTTCCCGCTAGCTGTTTAATTATTATTTTGTCAGTTTATGACTGAAATAAAACTGAACTGAACTGAAACAATATGGTAGCTGAGTTTACACAAACCAGTTTTTGCATTATACAGTTGTGAGTAAAAAGTGCATACATTACAGTGGATGTATGATGTTATGCTCATTTTTATACTGCCCCTTTGGATACATTGGGTACTACTCAGTGTCTAGCTGTGGACAGATATGGTTTACAATAATGTAGAGGTACTGTAGCATACAAGTCCAATATAATTTAGCAGCACAATATTTGCTTTGATTATTAAATAGGTGTAAGCGTCTTTTATAAGTGGTGCCAATGATACTTATAACAACATCTAGTTTACTTAATCAAGCCACTATGCGGTTGGAGTGTACAAAAGGGTGCGTGGGACTTAAGAAAATTTTGTATGGAGCTGGGACTTGTAAATTTTTTCAGTTGTGTATAAAAATCTTTTTTTAGGTCATAATTTCTAGTGTTTTACTAGTGTGGCGGGTTTTATGTGGGTCCAGAATTTTCATTATTTTTGCTCTAATTCGCACCGTTTAGGAGATATAAGCTACGCGTAGCAACATTTGTATGGGCCACTTTTCCATTATTGCTTCCTGCACCCCCTGATCGGACCCGGTGTAGGTAAGGGTGCGCAGTAAGGACGCTGCGGATTTCGCGAGGGTAGTGACGTCATACTAACCCCCCCTTTTTATATTGGATTCGGCTAGTGAGGACCAAGCATAGCAACGTTTGTATGGGCCACTTTTCCATTAATTGCTTCCTTCACCCCCTGATCGGACCCGGTGTAGGTAAGGGTGCGCAAGGACTTAGCCGATTTCGCGAGGGTGGTGACGTCATACTAACCCCCCTTTTTTATATTGGATTCGACTAGTGGGGACCAAGCGTAGCAACGTTTTTAAGGGCCACTTTTCCATTAATTGCTTCCTTCACCCTCTGATCGGACCCGGTGTAGGTAAGGGTACGCAAGGACTTAGCCGATTTCGCGAGGGTGGTGACGTCATACTAACCCCCCTTTTTTATACTGGGTTCGACTAGTGGGGACCAAGCGTAGCAACGTTTGTATGGGCCACTTTTCCATTAATTGCTTCCTTCACCCCCTGATCGGACCCGGTGTAGGTAAGGGTGCGCAAGGACAGCCGATTTCGCGAGGGTGGTGACGTCATACTAACCCCCCTTTTTTATATTGGATTCGACTAGTGAGGACCAAGCGTAGCTACGTTTGGCCACTTTTCCATTAATTGCTTCCTTCACCCCCTGATCGGACCCGGTGTAGGTAAGGGTACGCAAGGACTTAGCCGATTTCGCGAGGGTGGTGACGTCATACTAACCCCCCTTTTTTATATTGGATTCGACTAGTGGGGACCAAGCGTAGCTACGTTTGTATGGGCCACTTTTCCATTAATTGCTTTCTTCACCCCCTAATCGGACCCGGTGTTGGTAAGGGTGCACAGTAAGGACTTAGCCGATTTCGCGAGGGTGGTGACGTCATACTAATCCCCCTTTTTTATACTGGATTCGACTAGTGGGGACCAAGCGTAGCAACGTTTGTATGGACTACTTTTCTATTAATTGCTTCCTTCACCTCCAAATTAAGTCAAAGGTCAAGGTCATCGAGGTCAAAAGTCAGTGTCTTTTGGGTGAGAGGTCAAAATAAACGATTGGCAGGTTAGAAGTCACTACTCACTGTCAAATTATCGAGGTCAAAGGGCACGGAGGTCACAGCTAAAGGTCACACTGGTCACGGCCAAAGATCACAGGGGTCACGTTCATTGGTGTCAAGGTCAAAGGTCACTGGGGTCAAGGTCATCCAGTATAGTACCCCCCCTTCGGTCCTTCCCCCCCCTCAAACCCCCAATTCCCCCGGGTCCCGAAGGTGTGTTTAGGCGATTTTGTTTTTTTGCCATTTTTAGTGCGCGCACCCTTTGCGACACTCTGACCCACTATGCTAACTAATTATCTAATTTGAATTGGTTTCAATTGAAATTTCCTGGCCGTGAGTTTCTAGAATATGGTTTGTAACAGAATGTCAGGGTATAAGTATTGAAAAAATAATTACTGTATGTCTTAAGTACTAATAAAAAACATAGTATGGGTATATAGTTGGTCCAGCATTTAGGGTAACGGTAATGCCAATACTTTTTAGTGCACTCTCACTCCAGATGGACCACAAGGATCTCTGCGGCGCCTGCGCAACCAACTCGCTGAGGATGGTTGCGCCGAGTCGCAGGTCGTGCTCGCTAAGCAGCTGTTAGAAGAAAAATGTGGTATGTTTTAGTCATAAATAAAAAATAAGAACTAGATCATTGATATACACTGTGCATTTTTAACCGTCTGACAAACAAAGCCCCTGTTAAGTTACTATTATGTGTAACATCTTTGTAGTGTTATTTTTATTTTATCAATAACAATAATATTTTGATTTAGACTGTTCACTTTGAAACACGCAGCCACCAGTGGCGTGCACACTATACTTGCAAAAAATCACTGCATAGGTACATTGCCTACTACGTCTTACTAAATAAAATACCGATCCCTGCATTTCTCCTGTTGCTAAGATTTTAAAAATTTTGGTAATGCGTACCTAGAATTGTCGTGCACGCCCTTGACTGTGACGCGCACGGACGTAGCTGTGTAAGCTTCAGTCACCCCGGACTCGGCCGAAGACGAGTAGTGGAGATAATTATTATTACCACACACATCGCCACCATCGCCAACCCGCCTGCCAAGCATGACGAGGAGAGGCCTTTGTCCAGAGCTGTGGGCAAATATGGGCTATTTAATGATAGGTAAAATGGGAAAGAAAATGTAACACCTAATGGTGAAAAATAGAGCAACATAATGTTAAAAGAGCTTCATTTTAGTCGGCTAACTGAAGCATTTCGTTGAACTTGAAAGGCACAAAGACTATTTCTACTAATGGAGAGGAGTCTACTAATGGGGTGACACTCGCAAATAAAGCGAACCACAGCCGAGCTGGGACTGTGGAGCATGCCTGTGATTATAGGCTTTATTATCGAAAATACAATTCCTTGAATAAAAATTTCGACTGCCTGAGGTGGGACTCGACCCCACAACTCTCCGCTTATATCGACTCCGGGCGACTGCTCTATTTTCATTCAAGAAATTGTATTTTCAATTTACAATAGCAATTTGTTTGCTATTTCAATTTACACTAGCAATTTATCTGCCAAAGAATAGAATTAAAGTTTTGTTATGTATTTAAAAAATATTTTTTTGCAAAACAAAAATATGTCATCTGACTAGATTTCATTCTAAATCCACCCTAATAATTGTTTGGTACTTTCTTAAAACAATGAAATTCGTTAGCACAATGAATGCGTGCGGCGACACCTTCATTCTAGATGAGATATCATGCTATTTTATTAACAACTGCATGTTTATTATTTATTCCAGAGCTAGAAGCAGATAAAATATCGAATTTCAAACAAGCTTTGGAATGGCTGATATGTGCTACTGAACAAGCTCACCCAGAAGCCAGAAGAATGTTGCGAAGGTAAATCACATTAAAGAATTCTTTAAATTCCTTGAAAACAATTTTCATGATAAACTTAATCTCTTAAAACTTTAGATTAAAACAAAAAGAGAAAGACATGGTTCTCGCGTTCCAAGCGTGGTTAACAAAAGTATGTCTAAGTGTCATACTATGTTGCAGACCTCAACAGGTCAGCTATGTGTTGTTTTTGAGAGTTTTGGTGCAAAAAAGCTTTAAAAATGAGTCCCTGTACATCTATTCAGTGCACAAATCACTCAAATCACCATAAGAAGACACATAAACTATCTTTTTACGCGTAGGTTGTTACACCAAAAGTATTTTTATTCATTATTTTCTATTAAAAAAATATTCAAACGGCCATTTTTGAGTGAGCGAGATAAAAAATTTGGAAACGCGAGCAAGCGACACGTTTATTGGTTGCACCAGCGCAGCGCCACGTTAATTGGTCGGCAGTGTCGGCACGTGACGCCCACCAGACAACATGGCAGAATAGCGCCGCGTGTCAAAGCCGCAACAATTTTATGTAACTATGTAGTCCAGTAATCAAATTCGCGGAGTGAATGAACACCGTCTCTTGTTTCTTTTAATCTAAGCTAGGGACGCCTTTTTATAAACACTCAATGCACAAAAGACAAAGTTATTGCAAAATAATACTACAAATTTGTTGGAAAGAGGCAAACCCTGTTTAGGCACAAAACAATTCCTAAATTCATATAAAATTAAAAATACTCGCCTAAAAAAAATTCTTTGAAAACATGTTGTTACTTAAACAATGAAACAACTTTTTTAAATTAAAAGGAAATTTTCTTTCTCAAACTCCTTGGTTCTATTAAAATAATACACACTTCCAACGGTTAAACGTTGGCCTCGAGGGTTTTTAATAGCTTACGCAGAAGGTGCATCCAATGTCCAACTGTGAACAATCATCATCTTCATCAAAAAAAAACATTGTCTCAGCCTAACGACGCCCACTGCTGGACATTGGCCTCTCTAAAGGATCGCCACAAGAGGCTTCCCACGACCTTGACTAGATCGGTTGTCCTCCTGGTAGAGGGCCTAACCCACAAATCCTTGCCCAGTGCGCTGTCGATAAAACCTTCCCGCCCTAACGGCTTATTGGTTCTCCTTAGTAAAAATGTTTAAAGAGTTAGGTTAAAGTGAATTATTTGTGAAAAAAATACTGGCATAAATAAAAAAAAAAACATATCACTGACAGCCCTTTGTCAAATAGAAAAAAATTGTCAGACCGAAGTCAAACAATCGCTCAGGCTCTATAGAAATCTAAACAAACTTTAAACGAAAAATCCAAGCTAAAGGACAGCCACAATGATAATATGAGGTAACCGACAATACCTACCATTCTTCAGTTTTGTAAACATAAACATTTGGGTCATAAGAGGTGTTTATCGCCTGCAGTAAACACGTCTGTGTTGTTTACGGCCGAATCGTAAATGAATGGGTTTGTAAACGACTTTGCGATTTGGAAGATAAAATGGGATAGAGTGCGGGACGAACTGCGGAGGTCCATGTAAGTTTTGGTACTTCATAATTTAACCGATTCAGTGCGGTGGTGGTTTTTCTAGACTTTAGCGCCTGGCGGCGAACAAATAAAATAAAATAAAATAAATATTTCAGACATGCCTCACTGGGCCACACAGAGCCATCTAGTCCCAAATTAAGCTACTATTAAGTACCCTGTCGTATGGAGTACTAGACAACCGATAAACTTACTTATATACTTTTTTTTTTGTAAATAAATACTTATAACACATAAAAAACACCCAGACCAGTACAAACAGACATGTTCATGCACACAAATATTTGTACTGTGCGGGGATCGAAAATGTTTCGTGGCTCCTCTCTGGCGCCATTCGCCATGAACTTTAATGGCTCCTCACGACGCCACCCGCCATGTTGTATAACTAATCGCTGTTTCGTCGGTTTCCACTTGTTTTTATTAAATTTTTAAACCAACAGCGAACGTCAGCGGTCCAATAAATCATTATTAATAGAATAAGACCCACTTTGAGCTACAGCCTATCCTATTACCTGGTAAAGGTCATCAATAAGCCTGTAGGATTAAGAAATTCCTCTTTTTTAGTCGATGAAAAAATGTCGCCAAGTACATAACATTTCACAATAAAAAAATATATTCCTAACCTAAGTTTTTTGCTATTTCCTTTCCTTGGTATTCACGAATTCTTTGAACATGTTCTATCCTTGTCACAGGTGTATCCGCAGCGGTGTGATACTAATCGCTGTTTCGTCGGTTTCCACTTGTTTTTATTAAATTTTTAAACCAACAGCGAACGTCAGCGGTCCAATAAATCATTATTAATAGAATAAGACCCACTTTGAGCTACAGCCTATCCTATTACCTGGTAAAGGTCATCAATAAGCCTGTAGGATTAAGAAATTCCTCTTTTTTAGTCGATGAAAAAATGTCGCCAAGTACATAACATTTCACAATAAAAAAATATATTCCTAACCTAAGTTTTTTGCTATTTCCTTTCCTTGGTATTCACGAATTCTTTGAACATGTTCTATCCTTGTCACAGGTGTATCCGCAGCGGTGTGATAGACGAGGACAGTGCGGCAATAGTCCGTGCCAAGTCCTGTCTCGCCGCCAGTCGCCAGGAGACGGTTGCCAGGAAGGCGGCCAGAGATCTGTTTGCCAGGTAAGAGAATATGCTGTCGAGATAACACCAGGCTATTGTTAAATCAATATACTGATTTCAACTTTCATGAGTGACATCAGTTATTTCGTGATCATGGCGCTTGCAACGGTGCCGAAATAACGGACTCATAAAAAACAAGGTAAATGGTAGAAATCTCGAAATAACTTATAGTCTAAGATCCCACCATACAACGACCTCCACCCGGATGTTTATTTGATGAAACGTATTTTATATTTAATTTAATATGTCAATAAATATATTGCATATGGTTTGTCTAATAAATTTCAGTCCATGATATGATTAATTAATAATTGAAAAAAAATTATTTTTTTATATTTCACCAGTTTGGTTATTAGACAAATTCTATACCAATCGAAAGTCTGAAGCCCAAAGAATATGCAAACGTTGGGTTGCCTATTCTTTTCCGGTCACAACTCTCGGGTAGCCAGGTATAAACAGGTAAATCGATACTAGCATTTTGCACCGGTCTGATTATTGATTTAAAATTAAATGAAAATAAAGATTATCTAATTATGAACACGATGTTAACGGGTTGCCAAAATTTGTGACAAGTAAAGATAAAAATACGGTCAATTAACTGGAACACTCACACCGCTGACCTAAGAAAAATGCTGCATCTCGTTTCTCAAAAAGTACTAGACCACACAATATGCAAGCAAATGTAAATATATTAGTTACCATAATTAAAAAATAAAATACAATTATTCAAAAATGTCAAGCTTAAGATAAAATAAAAACATCAACATGTCCATTTGAATAATACACTAAAATAACAATAGTTAATTTCATGAAATCATAAATACTTAAAATTACAAACCTCATTGACATCTCTGATTAATTGATAAGTAGTATCAATTAATCAGAGATGTCAATGAGGTACAATTCACAATAATAAACTAGATTTCACAATTATCGACTAATCAAATTACATCAATTGGTTATTAAATTTATGTCGTTAGGTATGTATTTTATCCGTGAGGCATTCGTTCACAGTGTAGTAGCACTTTTTTACCAGCAGTCTAAAGAGTCCTGTTTTGTAAAGATTGAAGGGCAGTTTCCGTATGTTATTGGGCAGTTGATTATAGATTCGTACTGCCATTGGATAGCAACTGTTTCTTTGCAAGGTTGACCGCATTATTGGCATAGTTAGTTGTTTAGGGTATCGCCCACGATAGGTACTCATCACTTCGCTTTTGTTTAGAACACTTAATCCCCACATTGTGCACAAAAAGTGTTCCTAAAATCTCAAACTTTGGCTACATAAATTCTTGATTTTGTTATACCCCTTCTGCTACCCCTACTCTACTAAAACTGAATTTCCTCTACCCAAAGGTTGCCTGGTAGAGATCGCTTAAAGCGATAAGGCCGCCTAGTTGTACATTTTTTTCTCTTGTCTGTAATATTTTGTTTTCTTGTTTTTTGTGCAATAAAGTGTATTCTATCTTCTATCTATCTATCTATCTCCTATGTAGATGACGAATCGCTGAATCGCATTGTTTCATTGATATCAACCGTGCGGGCTGTGGCCTTACGTACGATAGAGCGAGGTGCGCTACAAGAAGTGTAGATTAATGATTTTGATGAGGTTTCGCTTTAATTATTTCTAAACTTATTACTGTGGATGGATGGACACAGTTAACTTCTCTGTATAACAATTAAACGAAAATAAAAATTGTTTGTCACGGATCTAAAAAGAATACGGACGTAACATCACACTAAAAAAATGTGAAGCATGCAAGCTACTACAATTTCGTTTGTTGTACATGATCTACACTCACACAAACACACTAGGTCCGACAATCCGCTGCCATTTCGTCTCTTGTGACAGCGCCAGTGACACGTGCTAGTGCGTACGTTGCATCCACGATTTATTTTTCAAAAATGCCGTCTTGTGTGGTGAAATCGTGTAAAAACTACATAAGTAAACGTAAAAAATCACATGGAATCACCTATCATACGTAAATTATTACGATTCGTGATATTTTTCCTTATTCATGTTTTAAAATTTTCACCAGAATTCTAGAAGTAAAATGAAACAGTGTTGTCACTTTATTACGAAAAAATTTCCCTAAAAGTGAGGAAATCTGTATTTGTATGCAACAAACTATGTATGTGACTCTGTGAAATCTGATTTCGTCAGTTTTTGGGTGCCGTTTCTCAAAAGGAAAATATAAGATCCCATAATTTGATAATATAATATCTCTTGCGTCCTTTTAAAATGTTTCCTAGAGACAAAAAGCGTAGAGATGACAGGATTATAGTTACATCTGCCAGTACCGTGTGCAGTGCACATTTTGATGAACTAGATTGTATGACTACAGCTAAGGGGCTACGTTGTTTGGTTCCATATGCCATTCCAAAAAGAGTAAGTTTTATTGTATTTGAATTAGGGTCATGTCGCCTGTTCACGTCCATTTAGTGCAGTTGGCAAGTTAAAGCGACATCACTAATTATGTGATGTGTAAAAATTACATTTTTTTACACGTAGCATGTGTCTTATTTTCTATCACAGTGGTCATAAAAATTATATTAGGTAGGTCAACATAGGTCAACTGTTTAAATTTCTGACAAAAATATATGTATATTACATAAGTTAACTGGGACCGATTGGTTGCACCTCGCGATTGAAACAGTAGGGTAATTGATGATTTATATGGCAACCCTTAAATCACACACACAGCATAAACGGGCGGCCATTATCATGCTTCACTCATGATTAGACGAGGTTACGTCCGTATTTTTTTTACGTCTGTGTTGTTTGTATTATTTTTCTGTATTCTAAACTCGATTGACAACAACCCCCTTGAATTTGGCTCGTACTTTTTCTTACACCCTGTATAGCTTATATTAAAAATTATTAATATTTTATTATGAAAAATTTATTTTCGTTATTTTAAATCAAAATTTTCATTTACTTCGTCAAATTAACTACCTATTGTTAGGTAGGCAGGTAAGCAAAAACCAGCAAGTGCACCTTTTACAAATACATTAAAATGAAAAGTTTATAGACAAAGTCCAGATCTTTTTACAAAGTACTTTTTATGCCGGTCTTAAAGAAATAAACCATATTTCGTTATATTTGCTAAAAGTAAAGGATTACTTTTAGCAAATATAACGAAATATGGTAAGGAGGACCTTAGCCGCGCCACATCCTTTAAAGGTTAATTAATCAAAATGAATAGTTTCTTAAAAGAAAAAAGTATCAACGAAGAGTAGAGAAAAGGTAATATTGTGAAATTTACTGGCTGCAGAGTATACCTTCCAGCCGGACCATATGCTACGACCAATAACTCCTTAAATAAAGGGGTTTAATGGACCATACTTGTCGTATGCAAGGTACTCTTTAGGTAGATTTTTTCCAGATATTGATTTCTTAAAAGTTTATTATACTTTACTTAATTTGAGGTGGGCGCGGCCAGGGAGAAATAAATAAAAAAAAAATAAAAAAAAATAAAAAAAAATGCTGCAATGCTTCGCAGCCGGACCACATTAATTGTCAATTAAAAAATTATCTGTTGAGGTGCTAAAAATATAATTATTTACCGATGTAGGTAGACTTTAGGTAGATTTTATTACGGACCATAGCATCTGAGTACTAAACTGTCCAAATCCAAATTAGCCGAACTACAAGTAACACAAAATAAAATAATTAAATTGTTATTCCATTACCCTTATCTGACTTCCACCTGTAAAATCTACAAGGAAACAGGCCTTATGAATTTAAAACAACTCTTCACATATCATACCTGCCTGCTCGTTCGAAAGGTGTTGCATAAAACCATCCACACATCATTAGCACTGACACAGTCACAACACGTAGCAAAGCGCGTAACACGACGACGAGCGAGTTATTTAATTCTACCTAAAACTCGAACTAACTACGGCAAGCGAATGTTCACCTTTGCGGGAGCACAGCTATATAACAAACTACCGACATATATAAGAAATATTGATTCTCTAAATGTATTTAAAACAAAATTGGCTCAATATGTTCTAGAAGTGATAGAATGAATAAGTTAAGTGATTTACTTTTTGTTTTATATAATAACCTCAGTGTGAACGACGAACAGTGTACCTACCCACAATATTTATTTAAGCTTTTTTCTCAAGTAAGTGATGTAACGTCTTTATTGAGAAGTGAATAAATAATCTTTAAACCTAAACTGTGGTCCGGCCACAGAGGAACAAGCGTTTTAGCGTGAAAGAGCAAAGGTCACTGGTTTGGGCTTATGATGTATGATATGTTTAGAAAAAAACTCATTTGACGACCATTTGGATCAGCGGTAGTTAACGCTGCTTCTGAGCCATAGGTCGCGGGTCCGATCCCCGCACAGTACAAATATTTGTGTGCATGAACATGTCTGTTTGTACTGGTCTGGGTATTTTGTATGTATTATAAGTATGTATTTAAAAAAAAAAAGTATATAAGTAAGTTTATCGGTTGTCTAGTACCCCATACGACAGGGTACTTAATAGTACCTTAATTTGGGACTAGATGGCTCTGTGTGGCCCAGTGTGGCATGTCTTAAATAATAATAATTATTATTATTAATTATTATTATTATTAATTATTTAAAAAAAATGATTTATCGTAGCCTATCAAACGGAGAGCAATACATAACGACATCTCAACTGGAGCGGCGGATCCGCGAAATCTGCAACACGACACTCCGCAAGCAGCGCGATGCTGACTCGCCTGACGACGACGAGCCAGGTATCACAGTCATATTTTCATTATTTTTATTTACAACTAGCAGACCCGTCAGACGTTGTCCTGTCTTAACTAAGGATGTTCAGTGACAAATTGTTTATTATTCTTATGGTTGGTATTCTGATAATTAACTGGCCATGTGAAAAATTCAGATTTTTTACTATTTGCCAAATAAGCAGTACGCATTAAGGCGCGAAAAATTAGAAAATTTTAAATAACTTAATCTCCATAATAAATTATTTGTTATGTAACCTTATCGCTTTTGACAATTTAATAATGTATGGTGTTTGACATAAAATTGACAGAATGCGTGCTGCAAATTTCGTCAAATAGGGGGTAAAAGAAATTGAATTTTGCACATGGCCATGGGAACAGGCGACATTACTGGCCATGTGCAAAATTCAGTTTTTTTAGCCTCTCCCTATTTGACGATATTTGCAGCACGCATTCTGTCAATGTTATGTCAAACGCCATTCACTAAAAAAGTTTAAATTGTCAAAAGCGATAAAGGTTACATTACAAATAATTTAGTATGGCGATAAGGTTTTCTTTAATTTTCTTATTTTCCGCGCAAGTTTCTTAATTTTTTCTTTCATAAGAACACTCTCCCGACAGTTAAAAATAAAACAAAAAATGAATTAGCGAAATCGGTCAAGCCGTTCACGCGTGATGCGATGACCAAGGGAAATAGGGATTCATTTTTATATAATAATATAGATTTCGTAATAAATAATTAATTCGTGTCGGGTCTGCTGGTCACTTATATTTTCTTGTTTCATCCCTAGAGGAAGCTGAAGCTTTGGGTCACGAGCAAGCTCTGGAACCTTCTCAACTTCAGGCTGGAGATCAGGTGCACACCAACGGCACTTTGCGACCTACTCACACACCCGACGATGGTAAGTAAAGGAAGATTGACATTTGAACGCGTATACACCTTCCAAATTTTAATATAACAATTTACGTGTCAAAAAACAAATGACGTATTTTTTCTTTTGGTACAAAAATGTCAAGATAAAGCACTAAGACAATGTCCACCAAAAATCTAAAATTTTTGATACGGCCTCCTTGCAACACTTTTTTGACGCGATGCGCATCTCATTCATTCATTACGATACTATTCTTAAGTTGTTGATTTTCCCTTCATACCTTAACAGGCTTAGGATCGTAAAAATTAAAAACTAAGTTGCGAAAAATATTTTCGGGTGAATACTTCATTTACATTTTTTACGTCATATGTGGGCTCAATACTGAATACTGATCGCCTATAATTTATTTTTGAAGATGATGAAAAAGTCATCCTGTATATTTTCTTGGAAATCCACCATCGACGTATAACAAGAACTATATCATTATCATCATCACAGTCCTCTTCATTGCTGAAGGTCGGTCCCAACCAAAGAAAATAAAGATATACAAGAATGCTGATGTCTAAGAAACGCGAGAGTCATTACCATAAATTACGTTAGATGGCGTTACAAGTTTCGCATATAGCTCGCATGTAAAAAAATGTTTGAAATATGCAAAATATCGCCTTATTATATTTTAGTTTGTCATGCTTACTAATATTTTAGTTCAAAATAGAACTACCTGTGATTATAAGAAGTCTAAAATACAATTTCGATTTTAGCTCGTTTAATTTAAAGATGGTTTGAACATCTCGATAAATAGCACGTTTGAACATCAGTTTTAATTGCAAACATTTATACTAACATACGCTAGATGGCGCAAACTTGTTATTTAGAAAGGACGCAGTGTTATGACGTTTTCGATAAAATTATGCTCGTTCGTTGCCCAGAGTTCAATTAACTTTCGGGTCAGGGTTTTTTTGGACATTTTTATTTAGGTTTCAGTATTTTCTGAAAACTTAAAATACGTTTTCAATTTGTTTTAAGTTTTAGGAAATTAAAAATAATAAATGAAGTGATTCTAATTATAAAACGCAGACGTTTTAAAATACTGTAAGCATTATTTTTAAAAACTAATCATTGCATTACCATACGCCATACACAGATTTAATAAATTGACGATTTGATTTGGGCACAAACAAACATATTGAATTAACCTGTAGATATAAAAGATAATAAATAAATAAATGTGGACAACATCACATACTTACATTGGTCTGATCCCAATTTGAATAACTATTTAAAGCATTCGTGTTTTGGAAACCAGGACCAACGAAGGAACCATTAACACCCAGACACGTGAAAATGTAGAAAAACAAATTTTTTCTACATTGACCCCGTCCGGGAATCGAACCCAGGACCTCGGCGCAGGCGACACCTTGAAAACCGGTGTGTACGCCATTCCGCCACAGAGGTCGTCAAAAGATATAAAGAACTAAATCAGTAGGTACTTACCAACTTTTACCTAGTTTAAGATTTCAAAAACATGTTTTATTTAGGTACTTTAACAGGTACCTACATTGTTATGTTGCATTATTAAAGTGACTCGTCATTTAGGTATCAAGGAGAAAGATTTATACCAGGAATACTATTAGTGTTGAGGTTGGGAACAGTTAGTATTAAAAAGTTAAAATAAGTACTAAATTAAAACAATGTTGCGGCTTATGACTTAAGTGCTGCGCGATTTTAGACTTAATAACTATTGACACGACGACGGATTCAGATGAAATTATACAATATGACGTTGCCAATTCGGCAAAGTTACAATGCGCATTGCATTCTCCTACTGGTGCCATTATACCTATAAGTACTTTAATTATCCTACAACGTGTAACAGAATAAACGCACACTGAGAAAGTAGTTCAAAGTCAGTACTAAATCGAATCATATTTTAAATATGTTTTTTTCTCAAAAATATCTAAAATTAATTAAAATACGGTCACCTCTTTATGCACATAGAAAAGAAAAAGTTAATAAACAAACGAAAATAAAACCTAAGTCAAGGTAATAAGACTTTTTAAAATGTCAATTGAAAATTTGTTAAACAAAAGAAAGTAACGCGTTCTAAATCCGTAAATTTATCTTTCATTTCAATGTATGTATTCGCGTAAACTCAAGAAAACAGTAAAATAAAGTAAGCTTTATTTCAAGAGTATTAAGACTGACGAAAACAGCGGCATACACAATAGCACACAACAATAGGCACGTGCCAAAATACAATCATAGTTCCTTCATCCTTACGCTATCTCTTTTTCGCATACTCAGAACGGTGAGAAAGAGCGAGATAAAACTAGCGTGTCATCCGATCTCGGCAGTGCCCGGACATGGTCAACAAGGGGGTTATTAAGTGAATTCGAATCGACTTTGACCTCGGTCGGCGCCGTCTATCTCTTTCAGTTCACCGCTTACATCGAAAACAGAAACTATTTGCGTAGTAGTACCCCTAAGCGCTTGCGGCATAAACAAACTATCTCTCGTCATGCGCCGGTTGTAACTTGGGCGTTTTTAATTTCAGTTGCTTGAACGAAAATGTGACTTTGAACAACAAAAAATTGAATCATTAGCTTAAATTATCTGATATAAATTTATGATTTATTTAATTCTCTAATACAAGGGGCGGCAAACCGCAGCACGCGGATGTCTTACTTGCGGCCTATAATTTTTTTACAAATGAGTTCTAAATTCCAAATTAATTGCATGAACGAACCATGATGAGAACTTGAGTGCCATTCTTCGAATTGCAACTACAAATATGACAGCTAACATACAAAAACTAGCCTGCATTTCGCGCGGAATCTCAGACATAACATTATTTATTACTAGCGGACCCGACAGACGTTGTCCTGTCTTAACTATGAATATTGATTTCGAATTGGTATCGGTTAATAATTCAAAAAAAATCAGATACTTAGTTTACAACTTTATTTTATCGACATGCAAATTTATGCTAACGGCACTGGAAATTGTAACCGTTTGCAGCACGCTTCCTGTCAATGTTGTGTCAAACGCCATAATGATACATTTAAAAAGTTTAAATTGTCAAAAGGGCTAAGGTTACATTAAAAATAATTTAATATGGTGGTTACGTATTCTTAAATTTTCTAATTATCTGCGCAATTTTCTTATTTTTTCTTTTATAAGAACATTCTCCTTACAATAACAAACAAACAAAAAAGAGTTAGCGAAATCGGTCCAGCCGTTCCTTTATTTTAGCGGTTAAATTGGCAGCACTATTTAAAAGTCGATATGCTTAAAAATTAATTTTATGTCATAAATCTACATAAAACATGCTATAAAATAGAACAAACAACATAAAAACACTGTCCCACGAATTTGCATGTAGTGGAATTCCACTATAACGTGACGGGCAAATTTTTCAACTTCCTCTACGAATTTTACAAAATAATGTTTTTTTTTATTTTTATTAACGGCTACATTCCCAAATCCACTAAAGCTAGTGTGAGCGTCATCAGTGTAAAAAAATACGCTGGCACCAAATCCATCATTCCGCATTCGTGACACAAATTTTTCAAGTAAATAGTAATTACTTTTTTATTACTAAAAAATTTTTTTCTAATACTGTAATATCTATAGAATGCGAAAAGGTTTGGACTGATCATCTAATTGCATTCCTTAACGATGAAAAGTATTTCTAAAATTTTTATGCATTCATTCGTCACATCCATATCGTCACGTTACGTATATGCGGATCGCAAAAAGTGACAGCAGTTGTTACACGCATAATTCACACCTACGGTTTTTAAGTTGAAATAATGACAATGGCAGCACGGGCTAGTAAATGAATTTTAAGAACAAATTTCCAGGATGTATTATTGAATTAAACTAAAATAAATAACTTGTGTTTGAGACGTAAAAACGTAAGTTGTTTATTTTAGTTTATGTACCGAATTATTTTAAAAATATGGAGTTCCGAATCTTTAACAGAGCATAACAGATCCGCGAAAAAACATCGAAGAAAAAATGAACCTCCCACACATTCCACAGATCAGCTGACCGAGTTTCTATGGGAGGTTTAATATTTTTTCTTTGATTTTTGCTTTTTTTCTGGTGGAATTGTAGTCTGTTAGAGATTCTGATTTCCATTATAAGAGGTTATTAGTGATTTTGATATAACCCTCTTGTATCTTTAGGTATCAAACAAAACTGTCAAAAACATATAGCATGAATATAATTTGGTTTGCTTTGTGCTTTCGTGTGAATATGAATATTATAAAGTTTGTTTCATAGATGTGCTTATTGCTTGAGCTTGAATGCACATGAATAAATAACATTTTTTTGCAGAAAACTATGGTTTAAAGCAGTAGAACGCGCTTAACGATACAGAGACAAGGTGAAACAAAAGCCGAAAAAATATAAAGCGCAGAAATAGACGATAATATAGTATATATCCCGCGATAAATGTAACGTTATGTTATAAATGATTACTCTCTAAATTTTTATTCAAAATAAAATTAAAATGAATACGTGAGAGTATTTCATAATATTTATCTGCCATGTACAACCTACCTTACTTTACTTATTCTCTCTATCTATAGTCTCAATATTTTGTGAGTATAGTCTTAATATATCTTAAGGAATGCCGCATACATTGTAAAATGAAAAATAAGGAATGGTTTGTACCGAAAAGTGACGAATTGGATCAACTTAACAAAATATCGTTGTAGTTTAAATGGTGTTATTTTATGTGATAGTGATTTTAGAATGATAACTTTAGTTTTCACTTGTTTATTCAAATCTTACGATCACCTTTATTATTTAACAGCCCAAAACATTTCGTGACGTTGCGGAACTTTGAATGATACACATAACACAACAATAGCAATTTATTTAATTTTATTAAATATTTCCTATAACATGCATAATATATTTATGTATTCTACGTTTATCTCTTCTCATATCTAAGTTAATTGTAGACTAAATTAACGTTATTGTATTTCGTCACTTCCGCTGCGTAACACAGCAACTGAAATTAAAAATGCCCAACTATCAGTGTATAAAATAATTAGTTCGCGATGGCTTTTCGGTATTCAAATCTACTGCAGATTGACACACACAGACACCGAAATGGTGAGAACATTGGCAGTATGTGATGACAATGTGGCTCTTGCGTGCAGAAATCCTTTCAGCAAGTTATATAAAAGAAAGAAAGGAAAATAAAAGTGTGAGACAGGTAAATGATATAGATGACGATAGCATGAACACTTTAACAAAAAAGGTTTTAATTTCTTTATTCAATAAATTACCTCTGTTAATAACCATCTAATTCTATGTTGATTTAGACTAACATCACATAAAATATTAAAAAATAATTAGAAAAATACGAAACCGACCAAAACTCAAACGCATTCACTCTACTTCGAGCGCGCTAAACATCATTGAATTCGCCGAGTAATTCACCTGCGCAGTGGAAACTTATTCTATTACTTACTATTCTTTAGTCACGTGTCTTGCCTTTTAACATCCCGACCCGCGCCCCACACCCGGCCCTTCGAACTTCTACCATAGGAATTAGGATCGCTTTTTGCATATTCAGTCACACGAGGGGCGGGCGACGCAGCTCGGCCGCGCGTCTCCCGCGCCGCATCCCGCTACCGTTTTACTACACTTACCAAGAACAATACGCATGCGCACTAATGTTTTCAAAATTTATGATTTTTAATGGAAATTCCAAAATTTATAATATCGGGTGTAGTTCACTAATACACACACTTATAGCAATTGTTTTAGGTACAAAATACACAGTAAATTTTTCCACTCGGTAAGAAAAGTCACCCAGTATATGATTAAATATTATGTACCTATACTGTTTGTGTATATATCCTTTATACTCAGTACCAAACACAAAATAACCTAAATGAAATCAAGTTGACAATTAATTGTTAAAATAACTTCTGTTACTTTTTTTCTTCCTTTCTATAGTCGGAATGCTATTTCAATATACTCCCTGACTAGTTTTTTCGTTAGCTTGGCTTAAATATTTAAAAATCTCAAAATACATGGTATTAATTTTAGGAATTCAATTATTTCACAAAATAATTTGTTTCACATAAAAAACATCTCTAAGTAGGTATATCTTGTCAAAATAATTCAACAAACTAATTTAAAATAAATAGTTTTTTTGATAAATTGTAAAAGTACCTTCAACATTTTGGAAAAATATAAAACCAAAAATTATGTTATTATTATTATTATGTTGGTCATTTTCCAATCACGTGACTATGGAGTCCCGGACCTTTGGAAGGCATACGGGCGGTCGAAAAAAAAGACGCGGAACCCGGAATAAAATATGCGCGCGTCTCGCGTTGACTCGAGTCCGCCCGCGGCGCAGCGGGGCCTCTTGATTGGTGCGCTTGCGTCTTGGCCGTGGGGCCTGGAGCTGCGGAGTCCGGACGCGGGGCTAGCTTTTGCTTCTCATCGAGAGAAGGCACCCAATAAAACCTAAAGATGCACGGAGTGTCACTAGCATGTACTCATAAAAGGTCGCGCTATTCTAGAATGCAATCAGAGTGGAACAGAGTTTTGTAAGTAGTTATTTTTCAGAGGACTACTAGCGAAGGGGTGCTTAAGCCCTGCTTTTTCTGGCACGCAGTGTATCAATTTTTAAAGTATTAATGTCGTTGTATCATCATCATAATAACTAAACTACAATAAAAAAAAACACTCGTTTAGGAGCTACGTTATCACATACTGGTAATGTAAACATATACCCGTCAAGCTAATAACCCCCCTTGGTGGGGTTAAATAAACTGAAAAAAGTGTAAAATAATGTAATTAATTAGCATTGTTTCAGTCCGATTTGAATTCACATATTTATCAGGAATTTAGGACGTTCGAACCATTACGCCAAACGGCCTCATACGATGTCGACGAATTTTAGTGTCTATTGGTACTTGTGACACAATTAATTTGGATGTCATTTCATGAAAATTCGTCCTAATGCTGTTTAACGCCATCTCGTGACTCGAATTTCATATTATCTTGTTAGGTGTTGGAGCTGTATCAACTTATCGTTAGATGGCACCGGATATTTCACACTTCAGCGTGAACACAAACTCCATCTATTATATTAAGTCGAACCTGGAGGTACGAGCGAAGATAATAAGTTTTACGCGAGTTTTTTCATTTGTATGACATTAGCATTCTTGTTTATCTTTATTTTCTTTGGTCCCAACTCAGAAGTTGGTTGAGGTTCAGTATATAAACTTGAAAAAATATGTCTCAGGCGGGACTCGAACCCCCATCTCCTCGCAGGCAGGTCTGTTGTTTTTTTTTTCTTTATTTTAGGAGCTTTATCAAAATGACAATGTCGCTCCGTAGTGTTCATAATACTAATAATATAAATGTTTACATACGTTTTACAACATTATAGATTTTATACAATACTAGGTATATTACACAACAATAATTTATAAATCGCCCTGGCCTCTTCCGACAAGGGGGCAGCCTGAAGTTGGATTGAGAGACCTAACTAAGACCTCCACATACAACTTTTAACAACTAGATACACAGCCTGAAGTTGGGTTGAGAAACCTAACTAAGACTTCCACATACAACTTTTAACAACTAGATACACAGCCTGAAGTTGGGTTGAGAGACCTAACTAAGACTTCCACATACAACTTTTAACAACTAGATACACAGCCTGAAGTTGGGTTGAGAGACCTAACTAAGACCTCCACATACAACTTATAACAACTAGATACACTGTCCGATACTAAACTAAATAAATAAATAAATTAATAAATAAATTAAACTGACTTAAACTGACACTTAAAACTGACCTTGATTGAATGATTGACGTTAATTTTATGTCAGTGTCAACTTTATGACCCGCCCAAATTAGGTCGACATAATAGTACGGATAATTATTTCATGTTGTATTTATTTGATTAATATAAATTAAAAGTAGCGATGCGCCGAATATTGGTTTCACAGAATAACCGAATACCGAATACTATTCGGTTTAACCTTTACCGAACCGGATATTCGGCTGAATTATTCGGTTTAACATTCCATTGCTTTGCCGCGTAAACAGGTTCTATTTAAAATTAAAATAAATTCATATTCTTCTTTATGATTTAAGGCTGTTTTAAGGTTTGAAATAAATGTTGACTATACCTAGGTTAAGAAATAAATATGTTGATTTTATGTTTAAAATAATTGGTTTAAATTATTAGCTTTATTCAACAAAATTTTCATGGTACTTCTTTGATTTATATAACAGAAAAAGTTGTCTTTTGTTCTATACCGGGTCATGTAGCCAAGAATATGTAGAACCGAATATATTCGGCCGAATACAAATAGTGGAAAAGATGCCGAATACGCCGAATACCGAATACAAAACGGATATTCGGCGCATCTCTAATTAAAAGTAAACGCTAATGTCAAATGAGTGCACATTTAGTTGGGACACTTTTTTGACGCTGACTGTGTTTCTAGTTTTTTTATATCACATCAATGATAGGATAACCTTTTTAGAATAAAGCTTTATTCGGGTTTTTTGAGTTTGTGATTTATTCGTCAGAATTTCATGTGATTAAATTTTTGCAGATTATCCTGACGCCTGCGCACCAAACGACATTCGAAACCTAACCGTCGACAACCTAGTAACGGCAGCTGTTGATTATTGCCAAGGAGAATTACCCCTCGTCACATATGACCTCACTCTAACCGATCCCAGCATCAAGTCCCTAGACCACATCCCCTTATTACACCAGGCCTTTCTCCATCCAATAGTCTTCATACAAGTCCTATACCTCAAATTGTTATACTACTTCGCCACATTCTCTTTTAGACTCTCAAATATAGAGCTGGCACTTCTCCTCATAGCATATTTGTCGGTAAGCGCAGACAGTTTATACCATTTAGTCCCACTAGTGTTGTATTACGTCAGTTTCGTAGCAATGGTGATATGCACGTTCAAAATGCTTCATGCGAAACGCCAATTCATCGACTTCCGAAAATGGTCAGGACTGTTCCTCAGATATAGCGACGGGAACCTTCAACCAGACGAATCGGAAAACCTGTTTGTCAAGAACAATCTGGGACCATTTCTACAGTTTTTCCTAGCGCTCTTTATCAATTTGTTTTTATATCCGTTTATAGCGACCCAATGGGTTCCGTTCTCTGAATTCTGCGTCCTATCTTTCTTCTTAATGTTCCTAACTTTATTCTCATTCGGGACAAATGGAAACCCATTTCCAGATTTATTGGCGCTTATCTCTTTTGGTATAAACGTCCTGGCCAAATACCCTTACGAGAAAGACACAGTCGTCCATCAAGGATGGAGGTTTTTAGATCTGCATATATCGAATTATCCGTCTTATATCCTTGGGAATAGCATCGAGTTTTGTTTGAATGCTCGCGTGTTTTTTTCTCTTTTGATCCCAGTGATTCTGATTATAATGGCTAAGAAGAGGAATTGGCAAGGGTTCTTCAAGTACGCGCTACCTCATTGCGTGACTTTAAGTTGGTTGCAAATGTTTATAATGTGTTCCCATGGGTGTACCACTTATGGTCTGATAAGGGGGACTCTAGCTCTTGTGTGTTCCTTCCTGTTCTTACCGCTGATAGGAGTGGTGACGGTGACATTACCGATATTTGCATTCCTTCAGTACATAACGTTGTCAAGGGTGCTGTATAGTGTGTCGATTGTCGTCGGTTTTGGTGTCAGTTTGTCCATCACCTGTTTGCTGGCGAAGTCTGAGGCGACGAAGAAGTTTGTGACGCCGTTTCAGGTGAGAATCTATATTAATATTATAAATTCTAAAGTAACTCTGTATGTCTGTCTGTTTTGCTTACCTTCTTACGCTTAATTTCTGAACCAATTTGAATAAAATGTGGTATGGAGATAGTTTTAAAGTTCTGAAAGAACAAGATACCTACTTCTTATCCCCAAAATCATTCCTAAAATTACGCGGATTTTTGTAGGGGGAGTCAGTAATTTATCAACGAGTCACCTCTCCCTCGCAGTTATAGCCTGTACCTTTCATGCTAACACAGATAAATCAAAACGGTGGATTACGTAATAGAAGTCTTATTTAGCCAAACTAATTGGCTATCAGTATTGCTAAAAGCTAAAATGAATGATTTGTAAATAAAAAAAGAATAAAGGTTGAGTAATAACACTATAACATCTCTCTCGCAGCTCGTCGTTGGCCTTCTAACACTCGTCTACTTCGGCAATCAGTTCATAGCGAACGTTCAAGATGACGGACTACCCTCCGGTCTCATAGAACTTATTGGCGACGAGAAATCCAGCATCAAAAACCTTCTTAAAAACGAATTCATTACCGACTACGACGACAACACGTACCACATAAACTGGGATGATTATTACACGCAATGTAACATGCCTTCCTGGTCCGATTACAATATGGCGGAAACACAAATCAAATGTTCTGTACTAGATGGCGCTAACGTCAACTGGGAAGGTTACATCAAAGAGGTCAAACTAAAAACCGTTGTCAATCGCTGGAACGATTTCGCATCGTGGTTGCCATCGTTTCTGAAGGAGTACTTCAAGTGTTACTATGGCGAGGAATATTCGACGTTATGTCAAGAGCCAGACGGTCCGAGTTCGGTTAAGGAGTGCGAGTTTGTTAGAAGCGTGGCGAGGCAGAGCGGGAAGAGTTGTCATTTGAATAATTTAGATGAGTAAGTATACTTTATGTAGCGTGATTTCTTTGAATGACTTTAATTTGATATAACTTACTGGTAAATTTAATTTAAATTGCCACAATAACTGTTCTGTACTCAGTGCAGTAAATGAAGTTCATGTATAATAGAGGGACGAGGGTATATGAGTAAAATTAGAAAGCTAATCAGTGTATCTGCCGAAAATAAAATAAAAGAGCTCAAGTTGGAGGGAATTCAGAAAGAAAGAAAGAAATATTTATTTGACACAACAACAACAAACACAATCACTAACAATTAAGATGAAGGAAATAAGTGCCAAAAAGGTTCCCGCTCAGCATTAGTCGTGACAGCTAGAAGCTTATCACGACGCTGGTTTTCATGACAATGAGGACGCATAAAATTGTTGCCTTGTATGTTCCTGGAATTTAAGGTATTGAGATAATACTTACATAATCGATAACATAAAAAATAAGAAGTTTCTTCCGATACGTAGCGTGGGTTTGATCCCCCCACCTGAAGATCTCGTCGTTTTCTTCGTCTTAGAAAAAAACAAAAACTGTTTAATCCATTGGACCAGTCGCTCAGTTTAAAAGTAGACTCGAATCCTTAGGTGAGATTCGTAATCGAATCGAAATCTTTACTCAACAAACGTATATCGGATCGGATCAGAATTTAGTTGCTTGAAAAACCGTTCTAATGTTTTAATTGTCAAATATATCCTATCACCAGGTACACATACGAAGTGATACTACTAATGGAAGCGGGCGGAGGAATTCTTAAGCGTCGCTCCGAAATCACCATACTCTTCGACCATTTCTTCACGAACTTCACCAGGTCTCTACGCCTTGACGATAAAATCCGGTTCAAAGGTACCCTCTCGAATGACCCAGGTGCGTACAACATTGGCACTAAAGACCTACACATTAAAGGCTACGAAATATCATGTTTAGAATGCAAGGACGCCAGAGGTACGTTGAGCTCGAAAGTCCCGGCGTCGTCTAAATTCTCGGATTTGTTCAAAACAATAGTCAACGATTGTGTGGTATCGACAAAATATATTTTAAATTTCTTATTGAATCCGGTTATTGTTTTTAAATAGTTTTTTTTATTGTATTGTCTTTGGTTTGTGTGATGGAATCTCTTCAATTACATGAAAACTACAGTTATATTTTATTCTTGATGATTTTTTAATTGTTTTTTTGAAAAATCAGTTTGTATTCATTTTTGAAAATATTCTTCTACAGTCGAAACAGCCTCGCACCAGTGCTTAAAACAATTTGATATAATTATGTCTCTCTCATTTACTTTTACGATAAGGGAGTGAGATAACAACAAAGTTTTTGTTACGAATTTAACATAATGACAGCAATTTAAAGTTATCGTGAATGAGATGATTGCCTTTTCTCTTAGTACTAACCGCGTATTTTCCACATTCGCGACAATGGCGGAATCGTGTAAGGCTTTCTGCTAGAACACTAATCGCCACTATCTAAAAGAAGAAGAATTCCATCCATTTGAATGACTTCAAGCGAGGAAGGTAGCTACCCTTCTAATATACTTTTTGAAAATTGTGAATGCGTAGGACCACTGGTTCTTTTTACTAAGTTCTCGGCGTATTTCCACTCCATAATATAGTTTAAAATTTGCTACGTCTCACTTCCATGGCATATGAGTGAGTGAGATGCATGTAAATGAATAATCATTCTAAAATGTTGACTATAGTTTCAGTATTTGTTGATCTCTTAAAACGCCTATGAAATTATATTTACGGTTGTTTATATTTTTATTGCTATTATTATCATGAATTAAAAATACAATATACTTAAATGTTTTGCTTTAAAATCGTTTTAATGATATTGTGTGTTATCTTAAATAAAACCTACTTATAACGAAGTGCAATAATAATGTGGATACGAAAATTATAATATTTTTGACGATATTTTTTCTACATAATATAACGATGTAAAATTATTCATTATAGCATAATTTGATCAATGACACATCTGGTATGAATCCGATGGTACGATGTCTATTAGCTTTTATTCAAGCATTTCTTTTTACGCTTTGATAAAAATACACCGTGCATTTCCAACCGCCTGAAACCATTCACCAACCCGTTACCACACCACCACCACAAGTCGTTACCATTTACCAACATCTTGGCAGTGTTACGTACAGTGATATAGGTACATTAATTTATGATAAACATTTAGCCAAGTAGAATGACTGTACGTAAAAATTTCAATGTATTGACGACGGCACATGAGGCTTATACACTGGGTATCTTAACATGATTGACATAGGTGCGAGTTTATAACAACAGTGTGTAATCTGACGTGCAGTCAATTGTACATAATCGTTTGATGCTATATTTATTGTTACTATTTTTAATAATAATAAATACTCTTGTTGAAATAAATGTATTTGTTCTTCCAGAGAAAGTATTAACATAGTGGAAATAACTATTTATAACGATGATGAAAAGGTCTTATCCTTGTTTCCTGGGGCCTTATTCAGCTATTTCAATTTTTCGATCGTGATTGAATTTGACGATTTTGACATTTAGCACATACTAGAACTATCAAAAACCAGCTATTCAATTACGATTGTGATGCGATTTGGTTAGCTGAATTAGGAGCCTGTCCCTTATGGATGCAGGGGTTGAAATGTCTCATGTTTGCTTTAAATTTTACTTACTTATCATATGGCTACAAACCAATAAATTAAATTTAAATTTGTTTCCTCGAAAAGATTTAAGACATGTACATTGGAAATTCAAACGATAGTTGAAAATCAGTATAGTTTTACACTGACCATGGCAAATCCAATCGCCAATATACCTCACCTCACGAGCGCCTAATTTCAGTTTTCTCGCATATTTTTCTATATGTAGATATTATTACAGTGTTTGTTTTGATAGTAGCGGTAACACTACGTTGCATAATTGTTGTAATTAAACAAACATACTAGTAATCCTTTGCGGAAATAAAAGTTTAAATTTGTCGTTGTTTTTCGACTTTATGTCAAATGCATAAGGTTCAAAGTTTGCTGAGAATATTTCAATTGGTGCCCGCTAAAGGCTAACTTTCATGGTTACTATAGAAGAGTTCATTGTTTCGGGGTTACCATAGATCGGCACAGTTTCAAATGCCATAATTACGAAAGAATTAAAACACGGAAGAACTTGTTCTGTGATCATTGCGCTCGCCGAAATATTGGTAACACATAAAAAGCAAGATATAAGTTAAAAACTCTGAGCTGAACAAAGTTTTATTAAGCAGACATACGAGTATAACTGTATAAGCCAGCGTCGCTACTAAGTAGATTTGAGATAAGATTCAGGAATGATTTTTAAGGACCTGAATCATTGTATAATTTATTTCCACTATGATAATATACCCATTGTCAAATGGGCTTAAAAACCAGTACTTTCGTACTAGGTGATACAGAAGTCATATCCTACCTCAGAAGGGCTGATTCATATTAAAAGTGTTTATTTTCTACACCAAATGCCCTAGAATCTGATTGAATAAATATTTTTTCCACATGCAAATGGCAGTCCCATGCAAAAAGTTTTTGAGAACAACAAAGTCAACCCATTAAAATTGCGTTATTTCTACAACACACAGTCTGTACGTTCCTAGTACAAACCATATAGTCAAATAAATTATCATCTCGAGGAACTTTTAATAAAAAGAAAATCAGTGTTGAAAGTAAAAGACAATATTTAATTACTGAATGATATGCGAGATAGCGTTAAATTTACTTGTTTTGTTATCTATGGATGATTCCGCATAATTAAATGTTATGTTTAATTGTAATATTAAAATATTTTTTTGCATATATAAATTGAGTTAGAATATTGTGCGTGTGTGTAATTTATTAGTTTTATGTTTGTCATTTTATATTAATGTTTGTGTTATGTTGATGATTGAAATGATGCGTTCGTTTTATCTATAGAATGACTGTGACTCATTGTCGTAGGTATGTGTTTGATAAAGTTTTGAAAAATTCGCACTTGGAAATAAGAGGCAGTTAGGATCCTTTTTCTAAGTATCTGCTTTAAGTCGACAGTTTGAATGAATACTCATTAATTTGTCTTCACTTAAGAATTGACCATTAACTGATAACTTATTTTCAAAGTGCGACATGTCTGAATAAGGACAAATTGAAAACAAATATAAATAATATTTCATATTACCTATCCTCCTTACTAAAGATGATGTATATCAAAGGAACTTATTTATTACGCATCGCTTTCTCTCTTTCTATTATTAAGAGAAATAATCATTGAGAAAAAGACAAAGCATTGTAGTCACTTGTCACACACCTGACAAAGAATAAAAAATCTGTTAAACTATGTCTTTGTATAATAATAATCTGTGAAATAAATGTAAATATGATGAATAAATTACGTAAATGACATGAATCTGTACTAAATGTATTTTTGAAATAATATTAGACTTCACTCGCATGTAGAGTGAAAGGGTATCGTTATATGACAATAGAGTTTATGAAATGTCAGTGTTATATGAATAAAGGAATATTTTGACTGAATCGAAATCTTTTAATGAAGCAACGAAGAAAGAGAAGGGACTCAATTTGATGCGTACCATAAACAAATCAATTGTTTTCTTGAAGAATATCAATCGTTGATTTATTTTATGATTTCATTTGAGCTTTTGTTTTTAAATGAATGTCTTAACAAAAAGCAGCTTCGAGAAGCATGAAGAAGATTGCATTCCTAATCTTCTTCATCTTACTGATGTTAACATTCGACACACAATTCATAAAAACATCAGCAATAGTCTTATATAAATAACCTTATTTGATATTGTAATTCATTTTCAATGTACATAGATAAATATATGATGTCATAGTATAACACCATTGTGAATGAAAAAAATAATTAAAACAAGGCTATCACAATCTTAAATTGAATTACAAATGTACGCGATTGGCGTAATGATGCGATATTTGGCCTTGAAACCAAGGGTTTAGTCCATTCAGGAAAAGTTTTTTTTATAAATTGGCTTTTGTTTTAGTTTGCGGTAGATGTTTTTGACAAAAATCAAAGTATGTACTACATAAATTAAGCAGATAGATAAAATCTTTATTTACATAGCGATATGGCACATCAAAGCTCACAGTAAAATTTTCAAAAAACATATAAAAAATAAAACCAGAGCATTCAGTTACCTATTTAAATTAGTACCTGACGCTTTCATCTATTGTTACTTTTTATGATTTGTCAAAACGAATTCTGACGTAAATTTTAAGGCAATCGTGAACTATGACGTCATAGGCTACCTCACTCACATATCAAACTTTTTATTGATTTGAAAGCAAGTAAAAATGGTATTTGGCAAATAGTCGAATTTAAATTAATCTGGATATTGTAATGATGAAAAAAAAAGTTTCTCAATTTGATATGTACAGACAACGGCAGGTCAACCTACTCAAAAAGTAGGTTATTGAATTGATTTTCAACTTTAAGTCAAACTAGTAGAGATCAATATCAATTGAGAAAATTTGACGTTTTGTGGTAGGTTGACGTGTGACGTTGAGAAAATAATCTAAACTCAAGGATCATTTCATATCATTTGTTGCCTGTCCCTCTGTCCCTCCATCTGTCTGTCAATCTCGGGAACGTGTAGAGCTATCGAGTTGAAATTAAAACTATACTCAGGTCTTAAGTCTTTGAAGCTGTGAAAATAACAGACTTCAAACTTCTAAAAATGTAACGTATAAAAACATACAGCCATTTATGCCACATATAATTCAATACTCTGGTATGGGAACGGTTTAACCGATATTTTTTTGTGTCCAATCTATATATATAAAAATGAATCCCTATTTCCCTTGGTCATCACATCACGCGTGAATGGATGGACCGATTTCGCTAATTATTTTTTCGTTTTGTTTGTTATTGTCAGGAGAATGTTCTTATGAAAGAAAGAATTAATAAAATGGCGCGGAAAATTAAAAAAATTAAGAAAATTTAATCACCATACTAAATTTATTTGTAATGTAACCTTAGCGCTTTTGACAATTGAATTTTTTTAATGTAACATTATGGCGTTTGACATAACATTGACAGAATGCGTGCTGCAAACGGTTACAATCACTGAGCAAGTAATCACTACGTGTTACAATTTTCAGTGCGTTTTCAATGTCGATAAATAAATTTGTATTATCTGAAATATTTTTCAAATTAATTATACCAATTTGAAATCAATATTCATAGTTAAGGCAGGACAACGTCTGTCGGGTCCGCTAGTAACCAATAATAACTAGTGTGTGTCGCAAGCAACATACTCGTATGTAAACTGACATGAATATTTATTAAATAAGTACTGGTAGTAACAAAAGATTTGTAACAATACAGTTAAACAGCTATCCATAGAGAATCTTAGCGATGTCTAATTCGTCTCATCTTATGAATATTTCGACGGTACAGTTAAGAAGACCATTAGGGTAGCGTGAGTTTAGACTCTGCCGTTAGGACTTGCAAATTTTAGTAGGCTGTACCTATCAATAAAATATAAGACCTAGATACACAGACCCAAACAAAAATGTCAGTTTGATCTGTTCTAGTTTAAAATGAGCAGATGCTGTCATGATGAAGATGAATGCAACTAAAGTATATGAGCACCCAAATGTAAAATGAGCGCTCTTTTGATAAGGATATTTTTTGGACGAAGTTCCTTATCGCGCGTTGCGAAATAGGGCTAGACGAAAAATTTTTTAACGACACTTTTTGCTATAGTTGTAAGACGTGCGGCGTGCGAGTCGTGTTTCTCTGTCTGAGAGAGAGGGAGAGAGAGAGAGAGAGAATTAAAAATAAATTTAAAGTAAAATAAAATTTTATTACAATTCCTTCACTAAAAATGAACTTCGTTCAATCCGGGTGTCCCTTGGCATCTCTCAAGTTTTTTTTGTCACTGTTTGTTTATCTAGTGTATCTAGTATGAGATCTGAGAATCTCAATGAAGTTTAGCAACCAGAAATGAAGTTAATATACTGAGCTACTTAATTCTAACTGTACTTATACCTAACTCGGGGAAGATTACTTTTTTCTAAACTTGGGATGATTTTTAGGGTTCCGTACCCAAAGGGTAAAAACGGGACCCTATTACTAAGACTTCGCTGTCTGTCCTTCTGTCCGTCTGTCCGTGTGTCCGTCGCTCTGTCACCAGGCTGTATCTCAAGAGCCGCGACAGCTAGACTGTTGAAAATTTCACAAATTATGTATTTCTGTTGCCGCAATAACAACAAATACTAAAAACAAAATAAAATAAATATTTGAGAGGGGCTCCCATACAACAAACCCGTTTTTTTTGGCCTTTTTGGTACGGAACCCTTTGTGCGCGAGTCCGACTCGCACTTGGCCAGTTATTTAAACTTCATTCTCCCGGCCTGCTAAAATATACTGTGGTCCGTTCTCGTCAGAGCCACCACTAGCATCTTGTATAGGGTGCCTGTTGCAAACCCTACGAAATGGCCCTCATCCCCACTAATAATTACATGAATATTTTTTTCTGCACAAGAACCAAACATTATTTTATTTTATTTGATATTTTAGCAACTTAATTGCACTTATAATATCAGTATATAAACTTGAAAAATTTTTTTAAATAAAAAAAAAAATTTTTCAAGTTTATATACTGATATTATTTTATTCATAATCCTTGAAAACGGTACTACGTTATCATACGTAATTCGTGGTGTCATCAAAAGATACGCTTCGAATGGGGACTACCGTTTCTTTGCTCACCAGTTGGCGCCACTGTAGACTGAGGTCCGGAGGTATAGCTGTCAAAGGCGATTGGCGCCGAAACAAATTGTTATATCTTGAATCTAATTAAGGTTATATTGTTTATAAATAACTACCTTGATATCAACAAACTAACTTCTGAAATAGTTGCTCTTGAGGCCGCCTATTTTTGCGCTTTTTCTTAATTCCGCTTTTAAAGCGTTCACGTTAATCGCTAAATAATCCATATTTGCGATATTTTACGAAGGCGATCACTTTCCAGCAGGTAAATTAAAGAAATTATAATTTATGCAACAAATTCCGCTAAAACCAGTACAAAGTGAATGATATTGGACCTCACGCGACACTAGCGCCTCTAGTGGCAAATTCACTAGCGATAGCCCCCATTTAGAACCTCTTGACGGTTAAACACTTTTTAATTAGCACAGTGATAGCTGCCAGTAGGGAAAAACGTTAGCTGTTATATCATACGTAAATAATGAACCAGTACGTATCTAATCTATTTTATTACCAGCTGTATATTTTGTCGTGCTAACGTTTCTACTGCCGCCTAAGTATTCAGACGGAGCAGTGATTTGTTGAGAATATAAGGTAAGTGTTATTTTCCTTTTTTTGAAAGTTGATTGCATCTCTCTCGTGTTCTGTTTATATTTTTTTTAAATTAAGAATGTGAATTAAAACAAAAAATAAAGGAAATATAGACAATTTTGAACGACGAAAAAAGTGAAAGTGGTTTATTAAAGGAGGTTTTATTTAATACCTATTTTAAATGGGGTTGACTTATTTTATTTTCATTAACATAAAACAAAAAGAACTTCAATTTAAGGGTAAAAGATAAAATAGTAAAAAATCACATTTAAATGTAAAAAGTTAAAAAAATCTTGAATTCGGTTCAGTACTAACAATTAGGAAATGAAACATAGAAAATCCTCAATAGTTGTCTTAAAAGTCTACCGTAATTTGCCTAATTCAAAGGTCCTTTTTTTTATCGAGTGTAAAAAGATCTAAATACTAGAATGTTGTATTATAGGTATTTAAGTACCTTATTTAATTTTGTCCAATTATATTATTCAATATTGTTAATTGGAAGTATCTGTACAGGGTCGCAATTGACTGAATATAAATATTGCAAGGATAATTTCAACGATTTAATTAAGTATTTGCTCTGAAATTAAAAATTCTTTTTGATGTCCTACATGGTAAGTAAACTGCGATAAACTATTTTAACTAAACAGTAAAATAAACTTCGTATACACTCAGCTGCAAAGTTATGTATACACTTCTGACGAATGTTGACTCTTATTACAACGAAATAAGGTTGGTAAAACGAAAAAGTGTTTTTATGTAAAATTGTTAAATAATGTTTAGATAAAAGAACTTAGTGTATGATTGTTTGTAAATGTTATTGAGCGACATGTTCACTCAGTGAACAAGCTCATAAAATAAAGATTAAGAAAAAAAAAGTAAAAGAAAGAGCATGGAACAGCAAAATGTAAAATGTCCATGATATCGTTTTAACTATGTCTAATTTAATATGGAAAGTGAAGTTGGAATAAAAAGATTCAATTCCTTGGCGTTCAGATGCATTATTGTGCTGTCAGCAAGCTAATTGATGCGTATTGCCCGCGTGCACTTTGAATGTTATTCATGATTATTTGTTTTTTAAGTGAGAAACATTGTATGGGCCTATGCATTCGCCCAAAGCAGCTGATCCATGTTCTGGTACGGTCGGCTAAGAAAGTGGGTCTACCAGTTGTGACAAAATTGCATGTTGCAAATTAGCGGTAAGGTTGGGACATGTTGAGAGGATGAATGAAAGCAGGTTGACTAAAAAGATATATATGGCGAGTATGAATGGAAACGTTGGAAGGGGAAGGCCTCGACGAACTTATCTTGATCAAATCGGGGAAGTTCTAAAGAAAGGTCAGGTCAAGAGTACCCTAAACCGGCGAGCGTGTATGAAAAGATTAATGAATGTGGATGAAGCGAAAGTAGTCTGTAAGGATCGTAGCAAGTGGAAAGATGTGGTCTCTGCCTACCCCTCCGGGAAAAAGGCGTGAGTGTATGTATGTATGTATGTATGTATGGTCTGAAAATATCAAAAATCGTGTGACGTAATTTATGGATGACTCCTTAGGGTGATAGACCACTTTCTTGGCTGACCTTACGAATTGTATATTCCGTGCTCCACCCAAATAAAGAACCTAGTGGAGCGTGGACCCGGGCCCGAATAATCGTCTCTGTTTTTAGATTGGCATAAGGATGAAAAAGGAATATATATGTTTGTGGATTGTCTTGTGTTTGTTTGATCAGGTCATCCCAAAAGATTCCAAGATGAGACCTTTACCCAAGGGGATGAAGCTTGGTGTGGCCTCGGCTGCTTTTCAAATAGAAGGCGCTTGGGATGCTGCAGGTAAGCATTGGTTATGGTTTTTCAAAATTTCTATCTTTATTCATAACTAGGTACAAGTAGTTTTTAAAATGTGTGGGTCGCTTCTTTTAAGTTTGTTAAAAATAGAACCTGTATTAGAAGAGACCCCTGTCTTTACTGTACGACTGTACTAAGTCGTGAGTAAGAACTAGAGTTCTTTTACGTCGAATAAGAAATAAAAAATCGCAAGTCGTATATTTAAGTAGAGTCGGAACTAGTCCTTACTCAAAAGTCTTAAAGATCATTTTATTACTAGTTAACTGGGGCGGGCGTAGGCTTTTCTAATTTCTTCTCAAAACAAAATTCAACTTTTTTCTTGTCCTTATCGGTGGAGTCCTGTCTTTATAGTATTTTTCCTTTAGACACATTTTTTTTTTACCATGTATACCGTCAACATTTAAAATGCTAATAATAGTCTAAGATCCCACCATACAACGACCTTCACCGAGCTGTTTATTGGATGAAAAGTTTTTTATATACTATTAAATATGCCAAAAAATATATTGCAAATGGGTTGCCTAAAAAATTTCAGTCCAGAGTAGAATATTTAAAATTTGACAACCGAATTTCATGACTTTTTTTTTGCATTCAACCGTATACCACCGTGTTCATAAATGAATAATATTCATTTGTATTTAACTTTATTTAATTAACCAGACAGGTGCAAGTTACTAGTTCGATTTACCTGTTTATATCTGCCTACTCAAGAGTTGTGACGGGAAAAAAATAGTCAACCTAACGCTTGGATATTCTTTGGGCTTCATATTTTCGATTGGTATGAAATTTGTCTATTAACCAAACCAGAAAAAAAAAATTAAATTATAATATAAAAAAAAATGTTAATTAATAATACTCTGGACTGAATTTTTTTTGTCAACCCAGTTGCAATATATTTTTTTGCATATTTAATTGTATATAAAAAAACTTTTCATCCAATAAACAGCTCGGTGAAGGTCGTTGTATGGTGGGATCTTAGACTATAAGTGATTAACAAAATATGGTTAGTCGTTAAAAAACGAAATCTATGGTATCTATTCATATGCCCTTGTTATTAAGTAAAGATTATCTTAATAGAACTTAAATTAACATTTAACCTAATTTAATGGCTTCGGTGAATATCAGATTACTATTTAAAGAAGGACCACTGATGACCGAAATAATAAGGGACTACATTTAATTAAACAAATCAAAATATGTTTTGGTTTCGTATGGGACAAATTTTATACATGAGACTTATTGTGTTTCAACTTTAACCCTTACGTAATGTATAGGATGTCTTAGGACTGTTACATACATAGATAAAAAATAACTACGATTGTCCGCTATTCATTATTGCTATGTCCCTGTCAAATAAAGTTGTATGCCACCCAGGCCACGGCTGATTATCAAACTATTTGGATATTGTTCATAAAAAATACAAATTCTAAAATGAGTAGGCGTTTGAAAATAATTAATTAAAGTGGGGGGATTTTTTACAACAACTTATTTTCATACCTATTAACATTTTTTTTGTTAATCCGTTTGTCGATCCATTTTTGAGGAATGCGACCTTAAAACATCGTGTCAGACGTAAGATTTTTATATACGAGTAATTATACTATCTTTAACATAACAATTCAGTTATGTTAACAATAGATAGCAATGTAAATACAAATAAAAGAAAATGTTATCAATTGTTATTTAATCATGTTATCCTAGACACACTCAAAAATATATTTATTTGTTTATTCTTCTAAAGTGTACCCTGAAGGTTAAGATTTTTTACAAAAGGATTATCGTAATTGTTTTCTTTTGTTCAACAACTGCAATCCATTACATAATTGATAATTAAAAGTATAAAATTGTGATTACCGAGTCTCGACGACCTATCGTTAACTTTATCACATTATTCAATGACCATATTATGTAGTTAACGATTCAAATGGAAAATGGCGCCTTGTAAAAAAAGTTTACTACAGATTTAATAATAGGCTTTATCTAATAGTATAAAAATCTCGTTTCACGGCATTATACCTAGTCGCATTTCTTCGACGCTTTTGGAATAAACAATATCAACATAATTTTAGCGTAGTGAATTTTTGGATGTCATCTAGTAACCACTGAAGTAGTACTTATCACAATACTAGTTATTTTTAAGTTGCGGTCTTGCAATATTCTGCTCAGCTGTCCCGGTGTCCCGGGGAGGACCTTTAAATTTCATCCAGACTCGTTTGGCCGTTATGACTAACAAAAATCCATCTAAACTAAGTGAGATTAGTAAGATGAGATAGTTTTATTAGTAATATAATTTTAATGGTTTTCTTACAGACAAATCTCCCAGCATCTGGGATAACTTCTGCCGAACGATTGGCGTCATAAATGATAGTTCAAACGCGGATGACGCGTGCAAGTCCTACGAGTATTATAAACGTGACGTGTCAATGATAAAATTTCTGGGCGTAGACTTCTACAGATTCTCCATATCGTGGACTCGTGTTCTGCCAACTGGGTTTCCCAATAAAATAAGCAAAGAAGGCTCCCAGTACTATAGTGATTTAATAGACGAGTTGATAGCTAACGGCGTGGAACCGGTCGTCACGATATTCCACTGGGATTTGCCGCAAAGGTTGCAGGATTTGGGCGGGTGGGCAAATCCATTGATTGCCGATTGGTTCGAAGATTACGCCCGGGTTTTGTTTGATTTATATGGCGATCGGGTAAAGACCTGGATAACTATAAATGAACCTAAGCAGATTGGGTTGTTTGGATATGGAGCGAAGAGATTCGCTCCAGGGATAAACGCTCAAGGCATAGGAGAGTACTTGGCAGCGAAGAATATTGTCATGGCTCATGCAAGAGCTTGGCGGTTGTATGACAGAGAATACAGGGCGAAACAAAATGGTATGTATTTAGCTCTACACCAGACGGGGGAACGATTCGTTTGATACAATTTTACATCCTATAAAAAGAGCAGAAACTAGTAGTTTTTGCGCGCCACTTTTAATAGTGTTGATAGAATAGAATATAATTTTATTGCTCAAACTGTGTACAATGTGCTTGTTGCGGTTAGATACAGGTGCTCGATTTTGATACAATTTTTAAATCGTCCTCTAGGAAGATGGCTACTTATCTTTGTAAATACAAGTTCATCCATAAGGCTACAAAAATTAAAACCAAAAATTTAACAAATAGTTGAACTTACGAAAATAATGAAAAACCGCATACTACCAGCTATTGTTATAAACGGTTAAAAATAGGTTACACAGTATTCTGTGACCAATTTTGACATCAGTATCATTCCTCATTTCAGGAACTTGCAGTATCACTATAGCAACTGACTACCGTCAGGGTATGACGGATTCTCCTGACGACGTACGGGCTGGTTTGGATGCTATGGACTTCGAGGTGGGCCTCTACAGCCACCCCATCTTCTCCGACAAGGGCGGGTTCCCAGAGAGTGTGGTCAGGTTGGTGGGGGAGAAAAGTAAACAGCAAGGGTACCACCAGAGCAGGCTTCCTGAATTCACTGCTGAAGAGATCGAGTTCGTTAAAGGTAGGTACTATTTGGTACCATCTGTATACACCGTGAAATTTAAACCACCTGTAAATTGAAGTCAACGTTATCTAACCATTAAGTCATTAACATCTTGGCAGAGTTATTTTCATTTTTTTATCTTTTTTTTTTAGTTTGTAAAATATTGGTTCAAGTTCTTATTTTGAAACACGCTGTGACGCGCACAGATGTAGCTGTGTAAGGTTCAATGATCCGGGACCTCGTCGCTGCAAAATAATACGTCTGTGCGCGTCACAGCGTGTTACAAAATTAAAAGTCTGAAGCAATATTAAATATTTATCACAAAATATATTTATTTATAAATTAAATAACCCTGCCATGATGATATACATAATGGTCACATAAATTGGGCTTCGTTTTCCAGGTGGTAGCACCGTGTATAATAAGACCTAGATGCAAATTCCTATACAAAAATGACAGTAGTAGTTAAGTAGTAATGCCATCAAAACCTAAAATTGACTTCGATTGAATTCGATTTTCAACAAATTTACCACAGGGTATTGCTGAACTCCCTGTACATAAACTTAAATCGTATGTCAAAGCAATTTTAATGAAAAAGGGCTATTACACTGTCAATGATTATTTAAATGATAGAAATGTATGGCATTAAATTGTCCCAGCTCGTACTTGCTTAAACCTTGTAAAAATCACCTAACCTTGTAAAAATGTATTTAAAAAGAGGCTGACAATAGTGACCGAGTTTCTTGCGCTGCTTCTTCTCGTCACTAGCCCAGACTTGTCCCGAAGCAGTGGTAGGTTTAAATTGGGACGTGTAAAAGCGCCTCCTGGGGCCTATTTGCAGAAATAAAACTGATTTTTTAACTGATTAATTGACATTGATTTTATGTCATTGTCAACTGTATAACCCGGCCAAATTATGTCGACTTTATGATTAGGTATCTATGTCATGTGTTATGTTTTCGATCCTAGATTTAATACAGCAGTATATTAAATCTATGTTTTCGATTGATGTAGGCTGGTACTAAAAGAGCACCCTTATGTGATATGGGTGCACATTTAGTTTTGTGACACTTTGGTGCTGATCAATGTTTGGTACGCTTAAAAATCCATTTCTTCCCAGCAGGAGCGCCGTGTTTTTGTATGAATACTTGTTACGTTCGTACTTGTTCCGTAAAGCTATTTGATAGGGGCGCTGTATATGTCATCATCTTCACCATCAGATAAACGACGTTCACAGATGGATAGGCCTCCCTAAAGAATCTCCTCGCCAATCGCGCCTTTCACATCTAGCGGCTTCTTTACCAGATCGCTAGTCCAGCAAGTGGGGACTTACTCTCAGATCGTCGGCTGGTGCGTGGTCAGAATCTATCCGCTTCAATAGCCATACGTTCTTCTTTTTATGTGTCCCGCCTACTTCAGATCAGCAATTCTCGGGCGATGACGGTTATCTTATTTGTCCTACGGATTTCCTCATTTTTAGGGTTCCGTACCCAAAGGGTAAAAACGGGACCCTATTACTGAGACTTCGCTGTCTGTCCGTCTGTCCGTCGCTCTGTCACCAGGCTGTATCTCAAGAGCCGCGACAAATTATGTATTTCTGTTGCCGCAATAACAACAAATACTAAAAAAATAATAATATAAATATTTCCCATACAACAAACCCGTTTTTTTGGCCTTTTTGGTACGCAACCCTTCGCGCGCGAGTCCGACTCGCACTTGGCCGGTTATTTATTCTATCATAGCCAGAAATCAAGCATTGTTCTCTCTACTGCCTGCTGTGTTACCTCGAGCCTACTTAATACTTTTGTAATAATTTTAAGTGTAGTTTTAATCATCGCGTTTCCTTTAGGTCCAAGCGACGAACTCTTTAACTTAGGATAGCACCCGAAATCTCCATCCAATACACTTAGAAAATAATTAGGGTGTCAAAAACTCCTTTTAAAGTTACGTTTATATTTCAGGTACAAGTGACTTCTACGGCTTCAATCATTACTCCACGAAGTTCTATTCGCGGCGGAGTTACAAGCCAGGCATGTACCCTGTGCCTTCTTACGACGATGACTTGGGAGCTGTGTTTTCTTTGTTGGACTATAAACCTGCTGTAATCCCTCACTCTACTGTAAGTGCACAATTCATAGATCATATAAGCGTATTGTTGGCTGCTAGCACCGGCTTTAAGTACCGTTCTCATAGATAAAAATAAGAACTAGATACCCAGTCCCAAAAACAAAAGTGACTCTACCGTGATTCAGACTACGTAGCTAATGTAATGTTTTAATAGAAATTCTTTTGAGCTCGCAAATGTTATATTTGGCTCATTCGAAGATAAGGTTTTCTGTCTTCCGTAGTTCTTTGGTTTGATATAAGTCTCTCAGTTCTCCGTGATCCTGATTTGCAGAATCATAAAAACCAAATTTTGCCTGACTTGCAGAATCATAAAAACCCCAGAGAAATTACCTGACCCAAATGTTTGGGTAGCTCGTTAGTTAGAGCGGTCATCTGGTAAGCGGATTGTTGCGACTTTGAATCCCAACTAATGCACTTTAAATTAAAAATTCAAGGAATCGTATTTTAAACAAGTTTAAAAAAAAAATACCAATATGTATGCCTAGGTACTTACAGTAATACCTATGATTGTTTTTATAAATGTAATAGGTATATCGATAATCTTCAACTTCACAGTCCATACCTGAAGGTATAAGGAAATCATTGAAATGGGTGAAGGACACTTGTAACAACCCTCGTATAATGATAACTGAGAATGGTTTTGGAACCCTCGGGGGGTTGCAGGATGACGACAGGGTAGCATACCTGAACAACTACATGTCCGAAATATTGAACGCTATAGAGGTAGACAAGTGCAACGTCGTCGCATATACGGTGTGGAGTTTGATGGACAACTTCGAATGGGATAGTGGATTGAGGTATTTATAATTATTTTTTAAATTGTGACTAACAAAAAAAAACAGATTTAGTAATGCCAGCTACATACGTGATGACGACCTTCATGGTGGAATTGCGTACCCCTGTTTTCAAGGTGTCGCCTGTTCTGAGGTCCCGGGTTCGATCTACGGATGTAATGTAGGAAAAAAGGGTTTTTCTATATTTTCTCGGGTCTGGGTGTTTGTGGTACCTTCATTATTTCTGATTTCCACAAAACTTGTGCTTTAAACATACACTTACCTTGAGATCAGAACAATATACAGGGTGTAACAAAAGGCTTAACGAGCCTTAAACCTCGCATTCGGTTCATCAAACCAAATCGTATGCAACAAAATAATCGCTGGCGAACGAATTTTTTTTTAAGTATTAAAATAAATCAAGTATTTATTGCCCGCAATGTATAGCGCGCATGAAGCGCTACAGACGAGGATTGTGACCTACCTTCATACAATTAGATGTGCGTGCGAGCAGTTCATTGTGGGTTGTTCTCTTTAAAGCGTTTTTTTATTAAAGAGTTCTTAAAATTTTCAACTGGTTTCTAAAGAAAAAAGTTTAGTAACAACAAACCGAAGATTTTTATGCAAAGATGTTGTAAAAAAATTTTTCACCTTGACTCTCAATATCTCAGTAACGATTCATTTCCCAGGTATGTTGTCTAGGAAAAAAATGATCGTACAAATGGGTAGAATACGTGGTATTCGGCTTCGTTAAGCCTTTTGTTACACCCTGTATGTGATATTGTCCAATTTTCTTTATTTTTATACTCACCGAAAAGTAGTAGCGATTAAAGGCTTTAATTTAATCGAAAACCCCTAGTGTCTCCAAACGAAACCTCCATCTGCGTCGATCGTCAGTAGAACCCTGCAGAAGCTCTGATGACGCTCTTGCGTACTTGCTGATTGTCTCACCATTATGGCCTGCGCAGACGAGGGATTTTTGTCCGCGGACTTTTTTGTCCGCTAAAATAAATCGCTTAAAACTCTATCGAGAAACGCAAACGAGGGATTAAAAGTACCGCGTACATAAAGTCCCCCGAATTACCGAGGACATGCAGAGAGCGGACCGGACAAAAGTACTGCGGAGAAAAAGTACGCTCCGCGAATAAAAAGTCCGCCGCGGATTTACCGCGAACTCAACGCACACGGTGTGCGATCATTTGGCAGGCCATTATGCAGGCTATGTGCGTTGCATCGTCTAGTCACACGAGTTCTTTTTTTTTCGGGGACTCCCCCGTACTTTTGTCCGGTCCGCTCTCTTCATGTCCTCGGTAATTCGGGGGATTTTTTGTACGCGGTACTTTTAATCCCTCGTTTGCGTTACTCGATACAGTTGTAAGTAATCTATTTTAGCGGACAAAAATCCCTCGTCTGCGCAAGCTATTACAATGGAAAATCCATGTCCGATTATAACGGGTGTAAAAAAACCAAACGCAGATCCGAAAACCACGTATTGTCCCCATCATTAGGATCATTTTTCTCTTTAGGACCATACCTGGGAAACAGCTGGTTCCGAAGATATTGAGGGTCAAAGTCACAATTTTGATTTCCATTTTATTATAAAAACTGTTGCCAAAGGATACTTAAAAACTTTTCTTCATACAAACATAGTGGTTGTTTTTATTATTTCGTTCACAATAAAGCTTTATTAATTACAATACGCAATGTACGGATCAGAGCGGACGACTTTTGAACTTAGCAGCCATCTCCAGCGCAGCGGCCTACGCTACGGCTTGTATACATTGCGCGCTACGAATTATAATATTTTTTTGAGTCCCATAAATAAAAATAATTTTCCAGCTATAATATTTTGTAATATGGCTTGGTTTGCTTTTCAGATTGCGTAACTTCAGGGTCTGCGTTTAGTTTTTTTACACCCTGTATATATTTATAAAAAAAAAAACAGTTTCTTACCGATTTGCATCGTTTGACTTCAGTGTTAAGTCGTTCATAATTTATTGAAGTGAAACTTCTTTATCGGCGTTGGAAAAAATTTACCGTCACGAAAAAGTTTTCGGTTGCGCGTCACAGCGTCACATTTTTCGGTTACGCGCCATCTTTTTCTTGCCCCTACCACGGTTGGTTCAGACGATAGCAAAAAGGTAAAGTGAAATAAAACTTAACCAATTTAACCAATTTAACTAATTTAACCAATTTCTGGAAAGTTGCATATAGATCATTTTTCGAAAAATAAGGCCATAAAGAAGTTTCACTTCTTACGTGTGTACACTAGTACACGCACAACTTTTTTTTTTATTTCAGAAAGTCGTTCATAATTTACTTTTATTTCAGAGTTAAATTTGGTATATTCGAAACCGATTACGATGATGAGAAGAAGACACGGACTCCCAGAGCGTCGGCCTTTTGGTATAAACATCTGGCGGCTACTAGAGTCTTCGACTGTGACTATAAACCGACCATAGAAAAACTCTCATTTTAAGGTTTCTCAATAAGTGCCTGCTAAATAGCATACAAATAGTATATTTCATTTTACTGTGAATCACTTTACTAGTTGCCTTTACCATCAGGCTATTTAAGCCCACATATTGTCATTATTACGCTCGGCAATCGCAAGTAGATGACACTTCAATCAATTGACATCCTTCTTATGATTTGGCAAAACGTAATTTTGCCATAGACTTAGTACGGCAGTAGAAAAGTATGACGTCACGATCACCGCACTCAAATAACAGACTGTTTATTGATTTAAGATGAATTAAAAATCTTATTCAACAAAAATCGCAATATTTCCGGGTATTAAAGCACTGGCAGTACTTACAGGAAGAGAGTGCAAAGCTATTCTATTTTTATGAATACATGTTGAGTAAGTAAAATTACTATTTGAGTAAGTTTTTTTAATCTGTACAACACCACCGAGATTTTAATATACGTATTCGGCCCGTGATTGCTACACCCATTGTAACGTGACAGGAGTATAGTTGCATTCAGTGTTGCCCAATTATCGCTATTGATAGTTGACCTTGAAAACTAGTAACAATATCGATAGCGCTATCGATAGTATCGATATTACAAATTAACAAATACTATTGATTGGAAGCAATATTATCGATAGTATCGATATTGTTACATCATAATACTATAGATTTTTTTAAAGTAATACTATCGATACTCTCGAATCTATCGATAGTATTGTTGTATTAAATCATAAAAACTATTAATACTATCGATAGTTGAATAAACGCCAATAGTATCGTTTCCCAATTATAGCGTGTGTAGCAAGTAGTATATTCACTCACTGTGCCTTATACTAGGATACTAGCAAAGCAATTCTAGCAGCTGATTGGTTCACGCACGCAATTCACTGTAGTTTTAAAAGTACAACGAAAAATTTATGATTGACAAGGCTAAGTGTTACCCTGTGTCCATGTTTGGTTGTGTTCGGATACTCTTTAGGATTAGTAGGTTTTTTATTAATGTTTATGAGACATTTACTAGCTATTTACCTGATTATTGGAAGGGCGTATTGCCCTTATATATCGCAGTTTATTAAACTATCGATAGTATGAGCGATCGATACTATTTTTGTATAACAATCCTATTGACCTGTATGACATTATTGATAGTATCGATACTATCGATAGGCAACTCTAGTTGCATTATATATATATATATATATATAGTAGATGTTGCCCACGAAATCATACCCGTGGCAGTTTTAATTTGAAACTTTTCCGTGGAAACTGTTTTTATCCGGGATATAAATTATTTATTAATATTCAATCAACTATAGTCCTTAAAATATAGCTTGATTAGAATGACAGTTCTCACGGAAAGAGACGATGTAACTTTGTACCAGCGTCACACAAATGAAACACATTTACACACGAAAAAATATTGGTAACTGGCATGTTAAGAGTTTTTTTTATATATTGCTGTACATTTTAATCAATTTAATTATATAATATAGATATTTAAAGTTAAAATAATTATAATAATCCAGTCACAAAAATTACGTCAACAGTAAAAGACGTCTTTACAAGGTTACTTCATTTTTCATAATCGCTAGTGATGAGGTAAAATCGACAAATCGAAATCGACAGACTAACAGTATTTCGAAATCGAAGTAATGTAACATAAATGTTACAAATGATTTAAATGAGCATTGGTTGATGCTTAGAACATCAAATTGCAAATATTAATAGTTGACGAAAAATTTTCAAATTTATTAGATTCTATATGCGTTAAAAAAACTCATTGATTTTCATGATTGTTACAATTATTCTCATAATGATCACGAAACTGACTTACTGTTAAATCTTAATATATCTGATTTTCATTTTATTTTATATGCCTTATCTGTTTTTTTCGTTTGATCAGTCGAGTCAGTCCCATCACTGGTCACCTCAGTTTGACAGGTGTCATTCTAATCAAGATATGTTTTATTGACTATAGAAAGTAACTATTCAACAACGACAGCTTTGATTTTGTGATAAACTCACGTCGCTGCTTTGCGCTGTCCCTATTCTATTTCGCCCACGGGTTCTATTTCGTATTATCTTTTTTAGGCTTCTGAAGATCTATTTTTTTGTATAGTATATAATTAAAGCTTTTGTTGAAAAGAAACACAAAATATTTTGTTACAAAAATAAATATTTAAGAATCAAAGTTATTAACAAATACTTATCTTAATAAATGAAAATGCATGTTTACTTATAAAAAATATTTAAAAGAGAGATTTTTAATATCTTGCTTAAACATATCAAATGTAAATTACTTGGAAGACTAGATAGGTAACATAAATTATAATATTATATTATATAACATTATGTTTCAGAATTTTCATTTTTATAATATTGGACAAGCAAAATGTACTAAGTCTAAGTAAGGCACAAATACAGTCAAGAGTATTATTTAAATTTTAAACCTTATATCCTAGACTATAAAACAATAGTTTTAAAACAGATTATTCTTAATAATAATTAATAAATCTATAACCATTTGATAAATTTTATTTTACTGTAAGAATATTCAGTTCAGATTATTTAGAATATTAAAAAAATTAGACATTTCAGGAAACTAATAAACGGAAACTCCGTCGTAAATGCGTATGACGGAATTTCTTCATAAATTGGCCAAGATCTAATCCGAATAGCAGCAATTAGAATTCATAGATGAAATTATTTTAAAACTGAAAATGTCTACCAATCTGAAAACTATTGCAAAATAATTCATCGTAACAATAATCTTGATTTCTGACCATTGTTGACCATTATTAGTTTGACGCCATTTGGCGTTTTCTGGACATTTCGTTTCTAACTACAAATGTATCAGTATGAATTTTTGTTTCGAAAGTCATATATTGTCCAAGTTATACCTCCAAATACCCTTATTTTAAAAAGATTTTACTATAGTCACTTTTATTTTTGTGAGTCAATTTTAAAACCTATCAAATCATATTTAACATTTCAAAAGTTTTTAACAATGTATAAAATGATATGATCTGGATAGCATTCAAAAACCATTGAGTTGGTCTATCGAGAATTCGAGACCTACCCTGGCATTAGCCAGGGAAACTGTTTAAGGGTGGTAACTTCCTAACAAATTGTTTTAGGCTCTTGATTGTTTGGACGAAACTGATGAATCAAACGTGAATCGGAAAATAAAGAATTAGATATACAATAATTGACAGAGAGACATCCTTACCCAATAATCGTTATAATCGCCCCGGTGTTTTTTTAACTGTCTTATATTCAACTTTAAATCATGTAACGAAGATTGGATTTGCATTATGGTAGGTATTCAATAGTAACAGCTGCTTTAATATTCAACCGTGGACAGTTCAAAGTATATTTTTTTGTGTAACAAAGCTTGTTTAGTTTTGGAAATATGAATGACTTCTTAGATAGGCTTATTTCCTTCGTCAATCATTATTTAAAAGGCTAACGCCTATGGGCGTTCTCACATGACTTTGGTAGGTGCAATCATCATGTCGAGGCGTTTGTAAACATCCAACATTTTCGGCCTCTCACCGCGATGATGACGGGTACAGTGGATACCAATGTTGATGAACTCCCGACAAAGCTGCGGATTCGAGTGTTGTGTGCCGATGAGCAAGCGGTCTTCGAACAGTGCTGGAATATAAATATATGTCAAAAATATTTAAAGATATCTTTTAAAAAAATATTAGTCTTATATCTAAAGCTGGTTTCAGATTTATGCCGCTAGAGGCGCTTTCAAACAGCGAGAAAGAATTAATAGTTGATCTTCATGTATGTTCCAGTGATTCTGATAATGATACTGACTTATGTTAATTCTTAATGTACAGACAACAGCAATCAATTGATATTGATCTCTACTTGTTGGACATAGAGTTGAAAATCATTCCAATGACCTTTAACTTTTTGGGTAGGTTGACCTGCCGTTGTCTTTACCTAAATTTTTAATTTTTTTATTCACTATTACTGTTTTTTTTTCTTTTAATTAGTGAAATCAGTCGCAGCACTAGCCTCCTCAGTTTAACCGGTGTCATTCTTAATAAGTATTAGAGCGCCACTTCGTTAAAAAAATATCTCGTTATTGAGACACAATTATTCATAACGGGTCAGATAGGACCTTCGGTAAGTGCGTCTAGAATTGTCTAATAACGAAATACAATATAACAAAAGTGGCCCCATTCGTCAACTCTTAAATCGTATTTTGTAGCTTCTTGTCTCAATATGAAATGTATACTGCTATTTTTGATTTTGTAATATTGTATCCTGTTAATTCGACATTATTTTGCTAGAATATGTAATTTTATTTTGACTTTTATATCTTATGTAATTGTTCACAATGCAGATTTTTTATTCTCTTGTAAGTGGCGTTAGTTACACCACTTATAACTCGAGAACAGCTGAACCGATTTTTGTGTTTTTAGATTTGTTTTCGTTAGGAATAGGATTTAAAATATCTAAATTTATGGGGTCGGGGCTGGACGGTTTGGGGGATGCAAAGTTTGCCGGATCCGCTAGTAATCCTATCCTACTAATATTATAAACGTATAAGTTTTTGAGTATGGATGTTTGGATGTTTCTTGCTCTTTCTCGCAAAAACGGCTCAACTAATCTGATTGAAATTTTGCACGGTGTTAGTTTATTGGCTGGAATAACATATAGGCTACTTTTTATCTTTGGAAAAGGTACGGTCTCCGTGGGATAATTTTAATACATAATTTTAAATTCCACGCGTCTTAAGTTGCAGGCAACAGCCAGTAAATAAATAAATAAACTACATAACTCACCGGTATCGACCCCCTTCTCCAGTTCAACCCGTAGGAAGTCGATGAGACGGTGTACAGGCCTTGTGTCGTCTACGGGTTTCATGCCGGTCGCTATCTCGAGAATGACCACGCCATACGAGAACACGTCCACGGCTGCTGACAGGTAGCCCGAACGTAGATACTCCTCGGGAAGGTAGGGTTTGGTGCCGTGGACCCTACAGGAAAAAAACTAATTAACGGCCCCAGAAATAGATTTACATTGATTTGTATCTACTGTGACGTCACAGCCGCAATTTAGTGACGGGAAATCCAAACCGATTCAAAGACGAAATTTTTGGGCTTTCAGTTAATTAATTAATACACAACGTGTAATTTTTTTTAGTTTTTGCGACCGTCCGGCGAACGCGCGAAGACTGGGGCCTTATTCAGCTATTTCAACTGCAGTTCGATCGTAATTGAATTGTGCCATTTTGACATTTAGCCCATACTAGAACTGTCAAAAACCTGCTATTCAATTACGATTGTGATACGATTTGGTTAGCTGAATTAGGGGCCTGGAGTTAGCGGCTTAGTCGGGGTTCAGACACGCGAAGTACATGCATTTGCGTTATCTATGTACCTACATCTATATCTGTGGTAACCGCCTAAAATCATACCACCGAAGGGAAAAGGCCTCCATCGAATTCAAGTTACTATAGCAATGATGGGTAGAGGCATAATCACCACGCTTAGTCGAGTTGAGAGATCACAAACCCGTGCGAGAAAATTTCGAAACTCTTGTTGTCTGGGGATCGAACCCATGACCCCGACATCTTGGCCCAGAGGCCTTACTCTGTAACTTTACGGATATATCTGTCTCTTTCAGATACTTTAAGACATCGGTATGAGTGATAGGGACAGATGGATTCTAATTTACGGAAATTGTGCTGCGGAGTAAGGTCTCAGCACTCAAACCACGAGACCAAAGGGGCGTAAAATGCTTAATATGTATTAATACAATACCTTGAAACTTTCAAATGTGTTCTGTTGTCGCTGTACGGTCCCTTGCGTGCTAGTCCGAAGTCCCCTATCTTAGGTATGAGGCACTGGTCCAGAAGTATGTTAGCCGGCTTGATATCCCCATGGATCAGCGGCGTTTTATTCATGGTGTGAAGGAATTGTAGACCTCTGGAAACGTATTGTAGATGTATTGTATGATAATCCTGATGAGCAAATGTTGGAAAAACGGATGCCTATTTACCTAAAGTTAGTTTTTGGCTAGGAATTATGGAAGCGGCTTCTTAAAACATGTATGGCGATTCGAAATCCGAGATAGTTTTCGATACCAAAGTACATTCCATAACAGTCAACACTTTCAACTTTAGGCAAATATGCATCTGAGTATCCGATCTCTATTGATAATCTAGCAAAACTCACTTCCCGAAGAATGTGGCGTTTCCAGGATTCAACGGGTCTAAGTATAGTATAAGTAAGTATGCTTTAAAACTTTAAACGGGTATAAGTAAGTATGGTTTAAAACAAAATGGCTGCACAATATATCGAACACTGGTCAAAGTGGCATAGAGACACCTCAAAACATTTAAAATAATTTATGATAAACAGAATGCTTTGTACTAGATCAGTCGAGCCTTTAAGCATTTTGGAGTGAAGTTATATGTAGCGACACCTAACGACAAACGGCAACTTCATCGTTGGCTTAACCGGTCGGCGAAGTCGCGGAATCGAGCCATATGACAATTAATTTTTATTGTGTATGGAACTACCGGCATACACGGGGTCCGTCCGTGGATCAGTAGCACAAGCTGACAGAGGAAATGTCAGTGTCATCTGTCAATGTCAATGTGAATTGACAGGTGTGGATTCCGTGAAAATCTCATGTTACGGTAGTTCGTAGGCGTTTAAGCAAGCGCACCGAATCACTCTTATTTAATTGATATTAATCAAGACTAAATGAATAATCTCGCAATTTGCTTATATTCCTCGTAATGTATTTAAATAAGATTTGCCTGTATAAGACAAATTTCTTTAATTATAACATTAGAATGGATGGATTGTAACATTAGTAAGGCCCTATAACCATCCCACCGCAGGGCAAAGGCCTCCGTCATTGAATTCAAATCACAACAGCATTGATGGGCACAAGCATTAACACCACGCTTGCCAAATGAGTGGTCACAGACCCGAGTAATAATCGAAAATTCGAAACAGTTGTTGCCTGACAAGGAGATCGTACCCAGGACTAGACTTTTGAAGCCTCGAGGCGAATTGGCAGGACTCAGTGAGCTTGGTAGGCTCGTAGTCCCGAGCCTACCCGAGACGCGAGTTCTCTGCGTCATGCTTCGAGGCTATAAAAGAGTTCGAGCTTGCAAAAGAGCTTAAACCTATCAAAAGAGCTCGAGCCTTTAAAAGAGCTCGAGTCTTGAAATGAACGCAAGCCTTCACAATAAATACCCTCTGACCCTCTAATTTCACGTACTTAAATAAATAATAAATTAAAACAGTGGTGTACATGATTCAAGTTAAAAGTTACAGAGCTCGAATCTTTTGACGGATTGATCGACGACTGCGAGTTTACGTGAGCCTATGAGCGTAATATGTATTAATACAATACCTTGAAACTGCTCGAGCCTATTTTTGAAAAAGGCTCGAGTTCTGAAAAATCTTCGAGATCGATCAAGATCTCAAAAAGGCTTGAGCTTTCAATAAGGCACGAGCCCTGTAAACGGCACCGAGCTCTAGCCAAAAGGACTCGGAGGCCTCGAGCCTTGCACATCACTACCCAGGACCCCAGGATCTTGGCTCAATGCTTAAACCACAAGACCAAGGCGTTAGTATGTCATAATAATTAGTAATAATATTATTTACCTGGCAACACCGTGCGCTATTCCATGTCGCTGAGGCCATGACAGTGGCATCAGGTTGTTTCTGCAACGCAGGCGAGCGTCCAACGTCCCACCGGCCATTAGCTGGTAAACTAAGCACACTTCCGCACCTAAAACAATGGTAAACACATCAGTTTATTAAACCTTGTGCAATTGACATTAAGTCTTCAATCAATTAGCCTATTGCAGTCCACTGCTGGACGTAGGCCTCCCCAAGGGCACGCCACAGTGCACGATCCCCCGCTTTCCTCATCCAGGCACTACCAGCGACCTTCTTCAGGTCATCGGTCCATCTGGCAGCGGGGCGTCCTACACTACGTTTGCCGAGACGTGGTCTCCATTCGAGAACCCGTCTACTCCAACGCTCATCGGTTCTGCGACAAATATGGCCAGCCCACTGCCACTTCAGCTTGCTACACTTTTGGATTATGTCCATAACTTTGGTTCTCTGCCGGATAATCTCGTTACGGATTTTATCCCGCAGCGGAATACCGAGCATAGATCTTTCCATAGCTCCCTGAGCGACATGCAGTCGGTGGGCCAGCCTGACCGTCATGTTCCACGTTTCGGCTCCGTATGTCATGACGGGTAGGACGCACTGATTGAACACCCTACTCTTCAGGCATTGCGGTAGTGACGACGAGAAGATATGACGCAACTTCCCAAACGCTGCCCAACCCAGCTGCACTCTTCTTGTGATTTCGCGTTCAAAGTTGTCTCTACCTAACTGCAATATCTGCCCGAGGTAGACATATTCTTGGACAACTTCGAGCGCTTCACCGTTGATCAAGATCGGCTCCGGAGTGATAAAGTCGTTGAACATGACTTTGGTCTTGTCCAAATTCATCCGGAGACCGACCGACGTTGAAGCAGCATTAAGGCTTTGCAGCATTTTCTGCAAATCCTGCACCGATTCTGCCATCAATACTATGTCGTCGGCAAAGCGAAGGTGGCTGAGATATACGCCATTGATGTTGATGCCCAGTCCGTTCCAGTCCAGTGTTTTGAAGACATCTTCCAGTGCGTTGGAGAACAGTTTCGGAGAGATGACATCTCCCTGTCTCACCCCTCTGAGCAACTGAATGGATTTCGTCTTGTGGCTCTGTACTTGGACGGACATCGACGCTGCTCTGTATAGGCTTCTCAGTACCTCCACATACCGCCAGTCGACTTGGCATCGCTGCAATGATTCCAGAACAGCCCAGGTTTCTACGGAGTCGAAGGCTTTCTCGTAGTCCACAAATGCTAGGCACAGCGGCTGATTATACTCTTGCGACTTCTGCATAATCTGCCTCACTGTGTGAATATGGTCTACGGTGCTGAAGCCTTTTCGAAACCCAGCCTGTTCCAGTGGCTGGAAGGCGTCAAATCTCGCGGCAAGACGGTTTGTGAGGACTCTCGAGAACAGCTTATAGACGTGGCTTAAGAGCGCGATTGGTCTGTAGTTTTTCAGGAGGGCTTTGTCTCCTTTCTTGAAAAACAAAGCCACCAAGCTCTCACTCCACGCCTTCGGGGTAGTCCCGTTGGCTATGACGGAATTAAATAGCTCCTTTAGCTTTCTCAGCACTGCAGTTCCTCCTGCTTTGAGAAGTTCGGAAGTAATTCCGTCTTCGCCGGGAGCTTTCCCATTCTGAAGCTGTTTGAGAGCCCCCTCAATTTCGTCTTCGTCCACTTCTGGGAGATCGTCGGAAAAGTGGCGCGTGAGTATGGCTCTTGGGTCATTTGCGTCAGGCGGAAGCTTTGGAGCATGCGAGGCATAAAGTTTCTGGTAGAAGTTTTCAACTTCGGCGAGGATCTCTGGAACTGACGTGACGGTTTTGCCCATCGAGTTTTTGAGCTTCGTTAGGTGGCTCCTACCCAGTCTTTTAGCAAAGACTTTTGACCCCCGATTTAGCTCAATCTCATTTCTTATGAGATCCGTATTGTATCTTCGGAGGTCACGTCTCACTGACTTGCGGATTTCTTTGTTGAGACGGTGGGTATCCGAAGAAGCTCCCTCCGGCATCTCGCGTCGAATCTTCATCAGTTCCAGAGTCTCCGGCGAAAGTTTAGACTTTCGGCTAGCTCGCTTGCCCTTGAAGTGCCTAACTCCTACTTCGCAAAGCACCCTGGTCACACCTTCAAGGTCCTAGTCAACATCTGCAGTGGTTTCCAGCGCGGTAAAGCGATTGTGTAGTTCCAACTGGAACGCTTCAGAGCCATTCACGGTCTGGATCGGTGTTGGACGAAGAACGGATCTCACCATACGACTCCTCTCAACCTTGAAGTCAATATTTAGGGTGCCTCTTACCAGTCGGTGGTCACTTCCGGTATTAAACCTATTGACCACAAAAAAATTCCTCAAATATGTTCCTCTTGTTCGTCAGGATGAAGTCGATCTCATTCTTCGTCTTACTGTCGGGGCTTTGCCAGGTCCACTTCCTATGGGGCTTCTTTTTAAAGAAGGTGTTCATACAGAACAGCCCCTGCATGTCCAGGAAGTTGACTAGCATTTGCCCCCTATGGTTCCTTAATCCAATTCCGTGTGGCCCGATACAAAATTCGTCGCATTCTCGCACTCCCACTTTGGCATTAAAGTCTCCCATGACAACGGTGAAGTAGGTCTTGGTGATGTTGTTTATGGCCTTTGCAATATCTTCATACATAGCCTCGACCTCTGTATCCAGGTGTGTCGATGTCGGCGCATATACCTGTACAACCTTGAGGGTATACCTCTCGGTCAGTTTCAGTACAAGGTACGCTACCCGGGTCGACACGCTTGATACCTCCAACACGCTGTCACAGAGAACCTTGTTGACAATGAAGCCTACGCCACCCTGTGACTGCTGGTCACCCTCTCGGAAGTAGAACAGATGGCCGGATTCTAGGGTTGTCGTGTCCTCCCCCTGTCTTCGGACTTCAGACAGCCCCAAAACGTGCCACCTGATATTTCCCAGTTCTACCTCCAGTTGTTGTAAGCTTTTGTCCAGCCGTAGACTGCGTCCATTGAACGTAGCTAAGGTCAAGTTGTGGCAGCCATGGTCCCTCGCCCGGGGATTCTTCGCACCCCCCGCCCCACCGAGATCAAGGCCGCTGCCGTGGCCCAGAACCGTGGAGCTGCCGGGCACTGGGGGCCGTATTTGCGGCGTACTACTAATGGGGGTTTATGCCCATACTCACCACGCTGGGCAGCCGGGTTGGTGAGCGCAGGGCCGAGTCTCACACCGACAGCGCTGCTGCCCGCCGCCGGCCTGGGTATTTAGACTCGACCTAATTGATGGTTATACCGCCATCGGTTCGGTGGTCAGAGCCTCGTTTGCTGATTGGCAGGGTGCACCGCGTGCAGGTGAGGTTGGCTTGGGACATAAAGATGGCAAGTTGTCCCCTTACACCCCTTAAGTCCCTACACAAACATTAAGTCTTAAATAATTAATAATTTAAACACTTACTCGCGTATATTACTACATTTAAGTGTATTTTAGTTTTTCCTAACAAACGCTTAACAGCATTCGTGGTCTTAGAACTTGGCTATCCTGTCTGATTCGGATCGACGTTCCCGCGTAAAACTCCATTGATCATTGTAATTTGGGAACCACCATCACTTATCAATTAGGTAAGTTTAGGTTAGAATATTAAGTATTTGCGATAATGTATTTATAATAAAATGATATTTTCACTACAAACTAGGCTGTACGGACTCGTCCGAAGCCGTAAAATTTTTATGAGACAAAATTTTTTCCATATTAATTAGAATTTGTCTATTCTCTGTTTAAGACCTACCTCCGTAACTATATCCGTAGAGGGGCACAATGTTGTCGTGCCTGTACTGGTTCAGACATAGTTCCCTGATTAGTTCCCTGTCTCTTGCTGCGGTCGCTCGGAGTCTCTTCACTGCCACTGTTAATTGTTTCCATTCACCTATAACAAACAATGAATGAAAGACTTAGAATAAACGTGGGGAAAAAAGTTAGAACCCTATAGAGGAAGTCCTCGAAACAAACAAAAAAACTGTTAAGGGGACTACTAGAGCTAAGTGCTGGCCCCAATCAATTTTATTTTATTACTTCTAAACAAAAATCAGTTATCAAAAAACTGGAACAGTATCATTTTAGCAAAATACCTCTAGTATATTTGAATCGCAGTAAACTTTTCATTTAGTTGTTTATAAAGTCGAATTTGTCGCTAACGCCAAAAGCGGCCGTTTTTAGCAATAATGTACAATACGAAAGAATTCCAGAATGAAAAGCAGTTAACAGTGATTCAATAAATACTAGAGGTAATTTGCTAAAATGATATTTTGGGGTGGTGGTCCAGCCTAGGCAACGGCACCTTTGGTTTTCTAACCAATGATGACGGCTAACAGATCCCTTTGCAGTGGTAGGCTTCGTAAGAGGCCGCCTGGATGCTACCACCCTCCTGCCGGAGTCCAGCGCCAAACAGTGCCTCTGTGTTCCGCTGGTGTTTGGAAGAACCAGTACCTCTGGGTAAGCTCGCTCCATCTTAGGCTTCTTCTTAACCATAATAGTTAAGTATGTAGTCAAGAGCAAGCCCATTATTTTTATATTAAAAAAAACCACTGTTAGTCACACTAGTTTTTCGAGAATTGATTTTGTTTAGAAGTAATAAAATTAAATCAATTGGGGGCAGCCCGCAGCACACAGCTCTAGTAGTCCCCTTACAGAAATAAAAATTGCGTCATACACACAAACACACACAGACCCTATATATAAACACACACAGACACTATCCTTGAGAGATAGTCACCTTTAAAAAGAAGCATCAACGGTGCTTACCTTTGAACACTTCAGCGAAACCCCCTTGGCCGAGGCGATTCGCGGGGTTCCAGTTGTCGGTCGCGTCTTTCAACTCTTCGTACTTCAGCATCGGTATAGCGGCGACGTTGCGCATGATCTCGGCCCGGGTGTCGTTGTCTCTGCTGTCTGTCGATGTTGTGCTCTGGAACAATAAGATTGTCCAAATTATGTTTAATTATGTGACATACGATCCGTTTTTTTGAGTTTACGCAAACATTATACATTGAAATGATATGTTTACGGATTTAGTACGCGCTATGTATCTAGAATGATACGTGAAGCAATAGAAATTAATAAAAAACATCCTATTTTCAATAGGGAAAATGGTTGGAATTTACCAGCTGCTTGGGACCCCGTCTCACCATCAATGAAGTCCACAAACCGTGGCAACACTGCAAAGACTCCAGACACAGTTAGCTCATATTGTGTTAAAAGAAACATTTTCTAATAACCTACTTAAAGACGAATAACACTCAATCAAAGGCGGATCGACGAACAATATCGCGCATCCTTAATCTAAATATGGATTTTGAAAATTATTTTGCTAATGATTTCCGCTTGTTAACACTGGTCTAGGTACCTTCACCACACTACCCGCACTAACACTAAATGAGCAAGCACTATTTCATGCAGGAAACAACAAACATGTCTTCAATAAGTACTTCTATTACAAAAACACAAAAAAAAAAGGGATTCTAACTCGAATTCAGTTAGGTACCTACATTCGAATTTGAACCAATTTTTCAACAGCCTGACGATACGATCTTCACGCACACATTCTTAGCGTGGTTTTTTCATTCGGTCACCACATGGCACACGACGGCACACGTCGCTTCGTGAGATAGAACTATACTATTCTGAGGCGATAAGAATTTCGCGGGGTCCGCTAGTTCGTTTTAAACATAATGACTGCGAAAAATTTAGGTTTATGCAAGGGGCTGTCCACAAATTACGTCACACATTAAGGGGGGGGGGGGTCTTACTTTTGGTGGCATTGGGCAAAATAGTATGGGAATTTTCGAAAAAATGCGTAACAAGGGGGCACGGGGGGGTCTCAGTCTGAAAAATCGTGTGACGTAATTTATACGTGATGGTAGCGTGATATAACAGAGTGACAGACCGACGAAGTGACGCAGAAACTTGATTATCCCAATCACATTATGATATGACTTTATTTCGTCGGTTACGGTTAATAAGTATAGGGTTAGTAAGATCTATGAAAAAAGACTACCAACCAATCAGTCAAGCAATGTAGTTCAAATCCATATAAAAAACCACAATCATACTGCATAATCGCTGACGCTATTGACAAATACAAATATAGTAGCGTTAGCTATTACGCAATATGATTCTTAAGCGCGTACAATACGGTTTTTTATGAATTCAATCTATACATATAAATTAGCCTTAGCATTTTTGCAATATGCTTCTTATGGCCTACACAATAAGTTTCCTTACCTTATTAATATCGTCTGAGTCATCGTCTGTCGGCGAGTCGTTGAGACCTCTGCTCGACGTCGGCAAAGGAACGCCCTAAAATAAGGAAAAGTATTATAAAATAAACAATTTTATAGATTCTCGGAAATGGTTATCTTGTTGCGGATTTATATTTTACTTCAAACAATAAACTATAGCTTTTTGTAGCAATAAACAATAGTTTGATAATATACCCTATGCTGGGACTTTTACTAAAACATTTGGAAGACAGGTTGACAATCACAGACAGTATGGCTAATGGTGAATAGAAGATGCTGCTACCGTCTTCTTTTGGCAATACTCTTTATCTAGATACTATGACACAAGCATCTCTTCTGGTCTGGCATAATACCTAAATGTGATTGTCGCAAGCATTTAATGCGTGCCTTATACAGAGTTAGTCTCAACACAACCGTGTTGCTTGCAGGTGCATAAATAACCAATATCATAGATAAATCACATCACGATAAACGGCCAAGTTAATAATCATGTTATTCAATAACATCATTGGAGGATCCGGATTTTATGGTTAACCACCCACCGTGTAATAAAACTTTCATTTAGTTTACAACCTTAAGACAAAGGCATTAAAGTTCATATTTTGTTATCAACTTTACCTGTTCAATTAGTTTGACCGGTATGGGTATGAGTGAATCCTCTGTGTGCACCTTCTGTTTCTTGTTGTTTTTTTCTAAAAACAAAATCAACATGTCAATATACCCAGATAAGAGACATTGGAGTTTTTGGCGGGAGTTCGTGAGATATGTTTGGAGTCCGTTTATTTTATCGATTTTTTATTGTATATAGTGATTTTTTGGTCGTAAAAGTGGTGTTATTTTGCGAAACAAAGTGTCGTGCGAGTGAACAATATACAGTTCAGTGAAATAACATGGTGTATGGGTCGTCATAACCAAAAAAAGTGGACCGTGAATTTTGCGCGGGAATGCTAACAGATCACCTCTTTCTTGGGGACTTCACTACATTCCTTCAATCTTTCGACTGTCTCCAAAAACTCCATTAAAGCATTAAAACGTCTAACATCAACGTTTTAATGCAAAAATAAAGTCAATATTAGTAAAGAATTGGCTGTAAAAAAAAAAGGGACATTATTTATTTAAGTTTTTTCAAACTCATTGTACTTATTACATGTCATTGTTAGTTTTTTTTAAATTTCTAATTAGTATAGCTTGTAAGATAGTGTCAATTACCAAAATAGATCTACATTGTCCAACTTTGAGTTATAAAATAAAATAAATAAACATAGTCTATATAGCGGTCTGTCCACTTAAATTATGTGAAATAATGTTAGTAATCAATTTTTAGCTACATTAGCTATAATTCGCACTTATTATTTTTTTTTATTATGCAAAATTTTAATTACCTTCAATAACAGATGTGTGAACTCCGTTAGGGCAGAGCTTTGTTAACAGCCTTTGGTACTTCTCATCCACAACTGGTACGAGGGACCTCAGTGCTGGAATGTGCTTCATCCGATACAACAAAATGAAGAGTTCTCCCACATGATGATTTTGCTGCCCCCAAGTTGTGAACAACTGGTCTGTTGCTGACTTGGAGCTTCTACGGGCCATTTGTTCTATTTCCTACAAAGTTTATAGAAACTTTTCCTCCATTATTTTAACACATTTTTGACACAGAGCTAGACATACAGAAGATATTTGTACTGGGAAGTGTTAACCTGGATTTGACAGATTGAAAAATCTCAAGAAAATTATTAAAATGGCGCATCTGCCCGCAGTCTTATGGTCTTATACCAATTAAATGGATAAAGATTGCTCCTGTCTCAATTAAGTAATTAAATTACTTAAAATTTGGTTGAACTCCACAACATTAACTCCTACAGGATCATAAGACTGCTGGCGATCGCGATAACAATTGATTTTAATATTTGTCTGGAATAACATACAATCGAGAGGATATTCGTAAAAAGACGATCAAAATCCGAATAGGACGAAAGTTTGACCTAAGACTCCAAATTAGAAAACAGGTTTGATGGAAATCATGACTGAGATGTAAACGGTACTATTTTGTTTCAAAACCATCATTTTTTAACTCCAGTTAAGAATATAATAAAGACTGCGTAAGTAGTTTATTGCGTATTTCGTATATCCCAAACAACTTGATTATGGGGAAACCCAAGAGGTGATTAATACTTTTTGGAAACTTACATTGACATCAAATGCATTGTAACTCATGTTACCAGCTAGTTCCTTCCAAACATCGTCATTATCCAAAAGCCTACACAGTTCTTTCCTGATTTCGTAAGGCAAATTGTAAATATACATTTTATTTACGATTCCTTTCCTCGTTTCCGACAATATTTTTCACAAACAAACTACAGCGAAACACACCACAAACTATCAAACAAATGTGACGTGACTGACAAAGTGACAACTGCTGTGACAACTGACAAATTAATTGTCACTTGTCATTGTCAGTTTGACAACTGTCCGTGCTGACAACGAATAGAGTAGAGTTGTCTACCAAATAGTCCACTATCGCAAAACTATCGATAGCTGATGTCGATATCAAAAGTATCTATAGCTTGTTGATAGTATCGATATTAGCAATAGTATCTGGGCTATTGAAGACCACTTTATTGCTTCAGGATTATACTATCGAAAGTATTGATATTATTGAAGATCAACATATTATCAAGATCAGCCAAAATTAACCGGAATGATATCTACGCGCGAAGTAAGATTACAAGCGTTGACTGCCTTCTGATTGCGATGAACATGCCAGAGTAAGTGAAAAATTAAATACTACTTCTAGACATTAATTAGAAAACGATAATATCGGCGGTTATTAAACTATCGATAGTGTAATATAAGCAATTATAGTATTCATAGTTTCTACAATCTAATACAACAATACTGATAGTACCTAGTATAATGTAATAGTATCGATTCTATCTATAGCATTGCTACCCATTAATACTAATGGTTAATTAGAAATATTGATAATATCGATATTATCGATAGCACTATCCATGTTATTGATAGCACTATCGATATTATTGATTGCACTATTGATTTTATAACTAGTTTTTGAGGTCAATAGTAAAACTGTCGATAGCGCTGCAACCTTATTAACAAGTTACAAAATTTACAAATAAATACCTAAATATAACAAATTAACTTCTTTTTACTGAAACTAATGAACCACAGACAAATGCAATATGCAATGAACACTACGATAGAGTGAGTAAGCATTGATGTGTGTTAATGTTGTATTTGACTGATGAAACGCGAATATTCAAATAATTCGTACAATTTCCTTCTGAAGAGCTTTAACTACCCTGTACCTACTCACTTGAAATAATATATAAATTTGGTTATTACCCAGTACTTCCGGCGATGATTATGCCTGTACCAATCATTGCTGTGATAACTTCAATTCAGTGATGGAAAATCATTAAAATCAGTTTTATTTCTGCAAATAGGCCCCAAGAGGCGCTTTTACACGTCCCAATATTTAAACCTACCACTGCTTCGGGACAAGTCTAGGCTAGTACTTAACGAGATAGAACAGGTTTCTGCGCGGAAAACGAAGGGAGAAGGACGTAGTACTTTGTTTCTTAGTTTTATAAATTAATTATACGCGGCAATTACTGTGATAATGTGTCGGTAATATTGTATTTAAGTAGTTAGGCTTATAATATGTTTAAGTCAGTACTTGTTAATGTATGTATTTCATAATGACATTTTAACTCAAGCCTAGGCTGTATAGACTCGTACAAAGCCGTTAAATTTTTATATAAAAAAAATCGTTTTACAAAATTAGCTAAAATTACCTTTGATCAAAGCCTTTGATTATTTATCCAACTCTTGTAAATGGGCTATTACCTTGGCTTTTAATTACATGAAAGCCTTGAAAGTAGGTATGGAGTTCTTCTTCTAGTTCTACACTCCATACTTGAAAGTTAATATGGTAAAACATGATAATGATAACACTCAAATAATATCATATTTTTTTTACAGATCAACCCACCAGTTTCCTAATATTATCTTTTAATTTTCTTAGGTTCTAAATACTTGTCAAAAACACTTTTCACTATGATAATATTCTTCTTTATGTAGGACCATAATGTGGGACTAACTTTTGATTATACAACATGCTCCTTTAAACATCCTTTCAAGTTTAACCGGCAAAAAAGGTGTTTACAATTAATAAGTAGCCATCTAGAATAATCTATATAGTAAATATTTATTAAGCTATTGCATAGCTTCTATCGCGGGCCTTGAGCGTGGAGCTGGAGACCGAATCCAGAAATTCCGTAACGAAAACAACCGAACACCCCCCACTCCGACCGGCACAGCGGTGATACTTTTTAGTTTTATAATTGCATAAGTTGATAAAAAATGCTATGCAATAGCTTTACCGCGGCAGTCTCCGAGTGCCACACGTCTTTTTTTTAGCCAAGCGATGCCAACTGCAGGAATAATGGCCATGCCACACTGGCGGATTACAAGCGTTTTCAAAGCGGAGCGGCCACGCGGCGAAAACGTCGCGGCTGCGCAGCGAATACGTTGCGGACGCGAAACGATTTCGCCGCGGAGAGAAGCGTGGCCGCCATTTTGTACACTCGCATACCGAAATCTTATCTTTATGTTTTATGTCACTTTAAATCAGATGTAACAACTCATAAAATGTAGGTCTTGACATACGCAGGTAAGAAAAAAATTGTCTTGGATTATTTTTTTATTCTTTTGCAAAACAACACAGTAGCCGCTTTCATTCAGTCGATTGGTTGTTATTGGATTCTCCCAATATCTTCGAACTATTGGTTTACGTTTCTAGCGTCGTCGAAGTAACAAAGCTAACAGCAGTATTTCCTCGTCGAAATCCATTCTTCTGTTACTGAGTGTATCGTTCGCCGCTCACTCAAGGCGGAAGCGTTGCGAATCCGCGACGCGTACGCTCCGCGTCCGCAACGTTTTCGCCACGCACCCGCTGCGTGTTCGCTGCGTGGCAGCTCCGCTTTGTAAACGCTTGTAATCCGCCAGTGTGGCATGGCACTAAGACTTTACTGTCCGTATGTCAACATTTTTTTATTTTTTGCTAGAGATTTGCAAGTATTACTAAATTTTTTGGCTACAGGCAGCCATTTTTTTTCGGCGAGACTAATTTAATACTTAGTTGAAATGCCTATTAGTAGGGTTCCGTTAACAAACAATCTCCAGGTAACCTTTTAGGTATTTATCAAAGTATTGAGTGAGCTATATTTAAGTAGGTAGGTACTTGTAGATAGTTGTGACTACACGTGTGAAGTTTTGTATTTTTAACTGTCCCACCGTATATTTTTCTAAAATAGGGTAAAGCTTATGTGCTTTTCCAGCCTATAATTGTACTGTGCGGGGATCGAACCCGCGACCCATGGCTCAGAAGCAGCGTTTACTACCAATGATCTAAATGGTCGTCAAACATCCATCCAAAGTTTCGCATTTGTAATATTAGTACCCAAGATAACTTACCTACATACATTATCATAATTACTATTTACTTTAATGAATGGGAACATGCATCTTGCATTACCTACGCGGTTTTAAAGACAACCGCAAGTCGAGATATAATAATTACATACGAGTTAAGTATCTTTTATTTTTAACACTGTGGGTAGTGAGGGATGTAATTATTATTCTTTTTTCTGCCGACATAATCTTAATAAAGTTTAAATTATAGAAATATTATAGAATAATTTATATCTTAATGGACTAATGAGCTTCATCTCTCTCCTAATCAGGGTCCAAACAATGCAGCAATGGTCTTATACAACGTGTTAGGTACCTAAATGGTAGGTATAACAAGCCGCAACCAGCCTATGCATTTAAATACTATAGTGAAGTCAGAAATTTGATATCATTATTTTTGAAAAAAATATACTTACAAATACATAGTTTGTACGTAAGTACCTAAATAAAAAAAAATTTTGATCTATTTGATTCCATAAAAAAGGTTAAAGTGAGTCAATCTTAAAAGATATACAGTTGGTTCAATGCTCTAAGGATAGGCATCTTATAGACATATTAATACTGTCGCAAACATTTTTTTAAATCATTTACTGAGGAATACCTAATTATACTTTGCTCTTATTGGTCGCAGCGTGATGTTATATAGCCTAAAGCCTTCCTCAATAAATGGACAATCCAACACAAAAATATTTTTTCAATTAGAACCAGTACTTCTTAAGATTAGCGAAACCTTAAAGTTACATATTTGAGTTCGGGTATTTTGAGTTCGTACATTTTAAATAAAGACGTTATGGTTTTTGTGATTCTAATATGCACCCATGCGGTATAGATTGCACCATGCAGTGCAGCCCGCCCGCCCGCCATACGCCGTAATAAGTTTTTTGACACGATTTGGGCCGCCCCCTAAATCTGGCCGCCCTAAGCCCGGGCCTACCGGGCCTTAGGGTAAATCCGCCACTGCATAGACCTAGATCTATTCAAATGTTGCTACTAATACCGGCTTATATTATGAGTACCTACTTACATATAAAAATCTGAAACCATTTGTATTTAAATCATACGAGAATTCGCGATAAACTCGGAAAATACTGTGAGATTTCTAAACTATTTATCCATATAGGTACCATCATTTTTTGTTTTATATAAACTTTTAATAAGTACCTACCTACATAATATACCTATACCTATAAACTTTTTTGTCATTGCAGCATACCAAAAGTGTTGTACCTACGCATACAGTGTTGATTATTTTCCGACAATAATGATTATTGAACAAAAGCAAACCTTGGTCAGAATGGGACAAGTCTGCTACTATATCTGTTTATTCAAATGTAAATGCTATCTACATTAAGCATAAACGATTATTTGTATTTCACTAACGAGTATGGATGACCCAATTTGTGTTTGCCCATCCGACAGTAGGCAGCCAGAAATGTTCAAGGAAAAAATATTTCTAACTTTTCCTATTGATAAGGAGAAACTTGTAGGTACTTAAATATTATACGTGTTTATGAATCGAATGATATAAGATATGTAGGCAGTACTTAGCGGATGCAGGAGCATCTGAAGTCTCTATGACAAATCGAATTCCGGTAACAGAACACGACCGGGAAAAAAACTACTCCCTTGATAAAACCTACCCTTACTTAAGTCCTCCCAAATCAAGATCCTGAAGATAGGCAAGCAGTAAATTCCGAAGTAAATTTTAGAATGGAGCGAGATCCAATTATGGCGCCTCTAAGTCCACTGCTGGACACAGGCTTCTGCAAACAGAGGATTATGGACAGACGGGTTTGCGATCGTAGATGCCAGTCTTCTACTAGTAGTACGCCTATAATGGTATCCATAGGAAGAAATGTGAAAGCTGAAGTGTTCGAAACGTGGGGATAAATCAAGTCCTACCTACAATACAATACAAAACCTTATAAAGGCAAGAGTTAAATCCGCAAATACTAATAGGTGGTGGTAGGGCTAACGGTTGCAGTCTAACCTTACTTTATGAGTCGTGAGTTTAATGATCCTCAAGTGCATTTATACTTAGCTTATTTAAAAAATTGAATCTATTTACAATTTTTTGTCTCGCGGTCCCGGCTTACGATAGAATAACATCTCCCCTTTTCTTCCCATAAGAAGCGACTAAAGGACTGGTCCTTTAGTCGCTTTTATTTAAACTTGAAAAATTATGTCTCAGGCGGAACACGAACCCGCATATACCGGGCGCGGCGCTATACCATAAGCCACCGAGGTACTGCGTCATAGCGCGAATTTTTCAAGCATATTCTTTACCGCTGTAAGACAGCGTAGTTTCATCAACTCTTAATTCTTACTCTTGTCCCGTCTGAGACATAATTTTTCAAGTTTATATACATACTGATATTAAAATTGCAATTAAATTGCTAAAAGATCATACAAAGTATTATAACTAAAGGTCCGTTCAGATAGTACGGCTTTTGTAGATAGTCTCAAAATAATTTTCTTTAAGATTAGTTACGGGGCGCTCTAAAAAACGATTGACTTTCTAAATGTAATAAAGCTGTGTCTTTAGGTACCGGTACAATAATACAGGGTGAAATTTTAACCACCTTTTAAATTTTAATATATCAACCTACGACACCAAAAACGAATGACGTATTTTTTCTTTTGGTATAGCCCAGTACAAAAATGTCAAGATAAAGCACTTAGAAAATATCCGCAAAAAATCTAAAATTTTTAATACGTCTGCCTAGCTACACTTTTTTTACGCGATTCGCATCTCATTCATTCACTACGATACTATTCATATGTTTTTGATTTCCCTTTATACCTTATCAGGCATAGGACCGTAGAAATTGAAAACTATATTGCGAAAAATATTTTCGGGTGAAAGCTTGATTTACATTTTTTACTTCATAAATGGGCTCTAAATACGATACTGAACGCCTATAAAAATTTTGGAAAGTGGTTAAAATTTCATCCTGTATAACCTTCTTTCTCTATAAGTATTGTAAGAGGACGAATCAAGGAATAGTGCTAAAAGAAGATGGACAACAGCATCTTCTCTTTACCATTATTCAAAATTACGATCGCCAACCCGCCATCTTACCAAGTGTGGCGATTACTCCCTAGTAGATCCCTATCTCTAGCAGTAGAGTAATGTGGGCTGTTGGTAACACGGTAACACCCCGTTGGTCTAGTTGTAGGTACCAGAGTGAGATATCGGGGTCCCAGGTTTGATCCCCGCGTTAGGCAACAAAAGTTCCGAATTTTCGAATATTGCTCAGGCTTGTAATCAATCACCAACCCACATTTTGTCAACCGTTGTGTTCGTGTACCGTGTAGCCATGATCCAAAAAATGTTTCAATTTTACTAATGTTAAGTTTCTTACCAATATTATAAACGCGAAACTTTAAATGCATAGATTTAATATATTAAATCTATGTTTAAATCAAAGAAAATGTTTAAATGGACGTTTGTTAACCAATCACGAACTGTCAAACGAATGTAGGTACATGAAATTCGACACGAATATTAATTGTAGATTAGAATAACACACAGGCTACTTTTTATCTTGGTAAAAAATACAATTCCCGTGATTTACTTGGGAATTCCAAATTCTACGCATACGAAGTCGTGGGCACCAGTATACATATAGTATGCATGTATAGCATTTTCTTTTTTATACTATATGACCGTCTGTAAGAAATTAATATCTATCTAAGATTAGTATCTTATATACTACTATAACTTAGGACAAAATACAAAAGCAAGTAATTGACCAGTTTAACATCGACAAGATGGTATTTCTTCAATAATGTTAACATTATAGAAAAAAAAGTTAAATGATGTTGCGAGTTACACTTACGCAGGAATTGGAACAAATATAGGAGACACTTGAATACACAGAAAACCACATGAGCACAGGGACGCACTCTAGGTAGAGCTCAGATTTATTATGCTTGGTTACTTATATATGTAGCTATAAATTTCTTGCATTTATGGTATACTAGTGCGGTTCTCAAAAAAAAAAAGTTTATGCTATACTTACCCTGATCCGCACATTTCCATTATGCAAATAAAAAGCATGTCAATCACGTTCAATATGAAAAAGAAACATAGTGATCTCAAGGAAACCGTACCCGTTTCCGGGATTTCTGTATGCTTTTTCTAACCAAATACTATCTCCTTGCCAAATGTCATTCAGATCTGTTCAGCTGTTTGGGCGTGATTGAGTTACAAACATCAATCCAACTATTCACATGTATAATATTAATAAGCAAACATAAGTAAGAAGGTGAATACAATAACAAAATAGTTACATATACACCGTGCAATTTGAACCACCTGTAAAACGAAGCCCATGTTATGTAACCATTATGTATAATATTTTGGCAGTGTTATTTTAATTTTTTAATCAAAATTTTTATTATTAAAACATTAAATATCGGTTCAGCTATTTATTCTGTATAAGGTTCATTCAACCGAGACACCGCCGCAGCAAAATAATACGTCTGGGCGCGTCACAGCGTGTTAAAAAATTAATAGTCTGAATCAAAATTAAAATTTTACAAAAAATATTTCTAATAAACAAAAATAACACTGACATGATGGTATACATAATGGTCCAATAATGTGGGCTTCGTTTTCCAGGTGGTTAAAAAAGCACGGTGTATATAAAACTGTAAACCGATAAATAAACGACTAATAAGGAACTAAAATTCCGAACTATAAATGAATTGAAAAATATGTGTTTCTCACTACAAAAAATATTAATAAACATAGATAATTAGTGTCCGATTTTGTAGACAAATTAGTTAATGAGGATCTTGTTTTGACAAGTAAACTAGCAAATAAAAATTAAATATCACTAATAACCCGATAAGATAATGGTTGGGTACTTATAATTGTTTGGAATATTAACTTTAGGTACTTAACTAACTAAATTTAGATAAAATGGGAATCTTTAAAGAAAATACCTATTGTAATATAAAAAAAAATACCACGATTATACTAGCAATTTGTATTGGAATACTTAAAGTGTAATTTAAATAACGGGAAACTTGGTGCCTAAAAACAACACATTATTGTATGAGACGAATATCGAACTCCCTGAAAAAAAAGCACGATTGTACGTTTTGTGTGTTAAAGATACTGTAAAGAACATTTGTGGATACCTAAACTTTCATGGTCACTATCATTTAGATAGTTTGTTTCGAAATTTCCACAATATATCCTGATCCAAGCGCCATGTTCTAATAACTTTTAACATATAAAAATAAAAAACCATTTAAATAATGTTGATAAACTTTTATAGCCACTATCATAATATGAGTACTTACCTTGAATTTGTTTCTGACATTTTGGCACTGTTGCAAACGCCATGATCTCTAAGAACTCATAACTCATAAAAACAAGATTTTTACAATGTAACTAACATTGTAAAAATCTCAAAACAACTAACTCATATAACATTTGTTAAGTAAGGTATATCACAGGGGATTGTTTTTAAATCAAAATGATGCTCACGCAAACAAAGCCCCGCGGCTCCGGGTAACTGCAAGTGTAATGCTAGATTAATAAAACTTAAGCCTTGTAACTTAGTTCAGCCCTGCCCTCCGAAGGCGGCTTGGTGTCGTTCACAAGACCTACATTGCCGAACCACAGGCCATATCCATCTCAGTCCACCTCCGATCACCTCCTGAAACAGATATATCCAAGTCTATCATTAAATCATTAATATATAATTATTGATTGCACTATTCAGTATACTATTGTCGTGTGAGATCGAGAGCGCTGCACGTCATAGCAGGGGTAAGATTATTTTGTAACTCTACTTTGAAACTCTTTTCTTAAAACTTATTCTCAGCCTTTTTCTCAGAAATTACACCATTTATAACAGACTAATAAATCCTTTGTTGTAATTTCATCATCATCCCTCAGCCAAACGAAGTACGCAGCTGCAGCTGGTCATAGACTTCCTGTAAATCTTATTCTGTACCTAAGTCCACAGTCCACTGCTGAACACATATCTCTTCATTAGGGGGATTGGGCTATAATCGCCATGCCGCTTGTCCAGTAATCGCCAATCGATTGGTGATTGCAGATTGGCCAATGAAGTAGGTAGAGAAGCCGCTGCAGCCCGTCTTATCCAGTAATCCATTACTTGCTTCTATTGATACCCACAGAAAAGTAAAAGGTAGGTGATATTCTTCACACTTGATTTCTAAACTTTTAATTTTGGATAACTAAGAAATTTACGATATTTGTAAGATTCTCAGTCGATTTTTTCTCGATTTTGGTAACGCCTTTTGGCACTAATAAATAGGGCATTTTTTTTAAAGCACTGTAGATTTAAGTAAAACACCTTTTACCTACTTGTATTTTGATAGAAGCTTCCGGATTTTGTGAAAGTTGTTCAATCTTGGGGGCTTAGTAAACGGTGGCTAAGGCTATGATGGGTTAACAAATTGTTTTTGTTGCGCGCAAATGCGCCCCAAAATTTAAGTCGATGCATGCCGACCGATGCCAAAGTTTTAATAGATTATCCAATGATATTATAACACTTTTCTTTATATTGGTTGTATCGACGGGTCTTAACGTGACCGAAGGCTCCGAAAGGTTTATCTATGACTAATTTAAATAAATTTTTGACAATTTAAAAGTGTTAGTGGCAAGAAGTGCAAGACACTTATCATGAATGTAGTAGTCTGTACGAACCAAACACTTGGTTATTATGCCCGAAGCTGGGAAAACAAAAGATGACCAGATAATTTGTTCAAGTGACAACTTGAGTGGACTGAACCGGCTTCCGTTTTTCCGTTTTCCTTTGTCATGAGGTCCTATGGTGCCGGTTTATTCATGCGGTGCCGGCGTATATGGATTGATGATATTAAATTCTTAACCCTTTCCCAACCTGGATGTTGTCAGAACTAGGTGACTAAAAGAGTACCTACCTACTGGCAGAAGAAGACGGGCATTTGCTAAACAGCGATCGAAAGCCCGTCTACTAAATGCGACCATTATAGCAGAGTCCTCTTGGAGATATGTCCAGCAGTAGGCAGTTGTAGGCTGTAGGCTGATAAGGATGATGTGAAAACAATAAACCTCTCTGCTTTGGTGAATAAATCAGATGAAATCACCAATTGCAAACTGTTCGAAAATGATTAACTTCCTATTTAAGGAGTGAGCTTCGCTGTCAGCCCACAAGGCATGAATACTATTAAATCTCGTCAGATTCTTACTGTTAGTCGAAATGAAACGATTAAACTTTTTATTATGTTTCTTTTGTTGCAGACTGTGTTTGAAGTAAAATAACTAAGGTAATACAGTGATGGTTTAAAACATCTCTAAGGTAAACGAAAACATTGAAGCCCTTGAGGGCTTCAAATTTTGACTATTCAATACACACAATCGCTTAGTTAGGGCATCGTTTATTAATTAATCTGCAATTTGTCTACAAATTCATTTAATCGTTGTCACTTAAACAACTAACTGCAACATAATATATTTACTTAAGAGTAAAATGGAAAGGCTTATAAAGGCTTAAAAGTCTCTAACTGCTAAGGAACCAGGCACAATAGAAAATTTAAGACACAGTCTAAAACTTAACGTTTGGTGGTCGTCTGACTGGTAACTCCCATGACACTTAACGTGTTAAAAGTAAAATATTAACTTACTTAATATTATAAATGTAAAAGCTTGGCTAGATGTTTGTTAGTCAGTCACGCCAAAACGGCTTAACTTCGGATTGTTGTGCTGTCTGTTTGCCTAATACCCTATATACAGGATGAAATTTTAACCACTTTCCAAAATTTTTATAGGCATTCAGTACGTATTTAGAGCCCATTTATGCAGTAAAAAATATAACCCAAGTTTTCATCCGAAAATATTTTTTGCAATAGTTTTATATAATAATATAGTTTTATAATATAGTTTTCAATTTTTACGGTTCTAGGCCTGTTAAAGTATAAAGGGAAAATCAAAAACTTATGATTAGTATCGTAATGAAAGAATGCGATGCGCATCGCGTAAAAAAAGTGTTGCTAGGTGGCCGTATCAAAAATTTTTGATTTATGGCGGACATTTTCTAAGTGCTTTATCTTGACATTTTTGTACTGGGCTATACCAAAAGAAAAAATACGTCATTTGTTTTTTGTCTAGTAGATTCATATATTAAAATTTGGAAGGTGGTTAAAATTTCACCCTGTATATTTTATAACTAGCTGTTGCCCGCGACTTCGTCCGCGTCAATTTCTGTTATTATAATCACGATTATTTTTGCAATATTTTTCACTGATGCGTCGCTCCTTTTGGTCGCAGCGTGATGTTCTATTGCCTTCCTCGATAAATGGACTATCCAACACAAAAAGATTTTTTTAAATCAAACCAATAGGAAGTATTGGTTCGATTAAAAAATCTTTTAAAAATATTCTTATCTTTTAAAAAATTATTTCAGATTAGCGCGTTCAAACAACCAAACTCTTCAGCTTTATAATATTAGTATAGATATATATTTATTTTATTTTGAGTTTATTTATGTATATGTTAGTTATGTGTATGTACTATGTATTGTATTTTAGGTATTTGTATTGTATGTGTATGTATGATAAGATTATTATTCGCTCCTACTCCACTAAGATGTAGTTTTCTTTTTCTACCCAAAGGTCGTCTGGTCGAGATTGCTTTTAGCAATAAGACTGCCTTATTGTATAGATGTATTATATTGTAATTCATGTTACCTTTATTTTGTGCTATTTATGTATTAATTATCTATCTATCTATGAAATCTAGATGAAACTTGATACGCAGATAGACTAAAGGCAGGAATAGTACCTATATAGGCTACTCTTACTCCCAGAAAACAATGCTGTTCCCACGGGATAGTTTGTTTACGCAGACGAAGTTGAGAGAAACAGTTAGTAATATAATTAACTTAAAACCATTTTTTTACGAGCACATGTCAGAGACACAAATTTTCAGAAAATGTTAACACGGGTTTCAAGCCCAAAATGCTATCTTGTAAGTATTGTACTATTTGCCCAAGTGTGCCCGACTTTAGTGTGGCAACGTTTCTGTACACTGACTTGAAAAGCAAACACAAAAAATACCTAACCAGTCAGAGTTATACCAGTTATACTTAGTCTTGTTAGCTGCATAATACGGAAGGTTCTTTTCTTCTTTCAAGAATCAGAGAAACTCTCCGTGTGGCGATTGGTCTGCGTGTTGGTGCAGAGGTTTGCAGTCCACACAAATGTCCTTGTGGTGCTGATGTCAGCTCGTTGGGACACACCGTCTTGTGCGAAGAGCGCTGGGCGGTTATCGTGCCATGCCTGCATTAACGACATACTCCGACGTTCCCTTGCCACCATCAACGAGCCGGCTATACTTGAGCCGAATGGTATCGTGCGTGATGATGGCAAGAGACCTGACGGTATGTCGCTTATTCCCTGGCGGATGGGTCGGACTCTTGTGTGGGACGCTACCTGTGTCGACACACTGGCGGCCTCCCATCTGCCCGGAACGAGCCAATGTGCAGGTGCGGCGGCGATTAAAGCCGAAAACATTAAGATACCCAAGTATAGCCAAATAGGCACCCAGCACTGTTTCGTACTTTTTGGTGTCGAAACCCTAGTTCCGTGGGGTCCTAACGCACTCTATTTAAAGAGATTGCTAAACGAATTTCTGACGTCAGCGGTGACCCAAGAGCTGGCAGCTACCTCGCACAGCGACTGAGCGTCGTTATCCACCGAGGTAATGCTGCCAGTATCTTGGGCACCTTACCACGAGGACCATTTTTATAGTATTTTCCCTTTTTATCTAGTCTATCTAAGTATTTGTTTCTTTTTCATGTTAATTTTTATTTATAAATTGTGTAAATATTGTAGTTTTTTATGTTTATGTTAATATAGTAATAAACTCAATTAAAAGAAAAAAAAAAAGGTAAAATAAGTTTTTATTTGAAGATAATATTAATAGCACAATTATGAAAAGTATGCATAAATATTTAGTGTTGATTTACCTATTTCATAAAAAGGCAAGAAAAATAAACGTTTGTAACTAATAATGTTATTATTCCATTTTTTTATAGATACGAAAATGTTACCATTTCAAACCTAATTCATAAGATCTGTTAGAAGTTAGGAACTTATCAATTAATATTTAAAGACAAATAAATAAAAAAATTTTACGTACGTGCCAGGGTCCATCGTATTACCACAGATGAGATAATACCCAAATATCCTGAGTATCATTATCAGTAAATCCTATAAGAGAGTAATTAGAAACTTGGACCCGTGACTTGGGTGTAGGTTAATGATGTCTCATAGGAATCTGCCTACCTGACCTACCTGTCAAAGTGTAGCCCTGGCTAGTAATAGGGTCCTCTTGGGAACCAAATCCTCATACTTAGATTTTACTTTTTGTTTTAAATCTTCAAATCTTCAACAACTCAGCCACAGAAGCCATGAAAAACCCTATGATAGAAAATAGAAGAGAACATGCGATAGTAGAGAAGCTTAGAAAAAAGAAGAACAGAAGATCACAGAGCATTGTTAAGCGAAGTTGGTTTGTGACCGTCACTAACGGGCAGTGAAATGAGAATTTTGCTCGTTTTGACGATCGCAAAATGAACTCGCTTGACTATATTCGTCGATTTAAGAAGATCAAAGAAGAGCAAGATAGAAGTTGTAGAGGTTAAACTAATACCTTCACATTTTAAGTTTAATTTTAAAGTTGTACTACATGACAATTTAGATGATGGTCGCTCATTCTGTGAGTTAAAATTATTCTTACACCTAAATATTGTAAGTAGTAAAGGTGAAATTCATGATTTCTTTGTTCCTATCCTGACAAATTCAGTTATAAGACGGTTTTTTGGGGAATTAAAAAAAGCAAAGGTATCACATAACCCCCTTCAAAATTTGTACTTAGATGACAGTATAGCGATGTTATTTATTTCTTCTTCTTCTTTATTAATGGCGACGAACTTGTGTTGGATACCTACACTGTTCCGCCATTATCACATGTGCATAATTATGTTGGTTTTATAATTTAGGTTTTAATTCTATGTGAATGTCTTTTTTTGTGAATAGGTACTTAGGTACTAATAAATAAATAAATAGTAAATAAATTTGGATACAAAATTATTGTTTATGCAGTTTTTGTTTAATTTGTTTTGTACTTTTTTCGCTATGTATGTATATTTGAAATGGAATTAAAAATATGAAAATAAAGTTTACCTGAAAAAGCTGCCTTTCGTATTATTTTCCTTTGTCTTCCGTAACGGCCGGTCCCAATAATCTATCTATCTTCAGTTTCGGCATATCGGAGATAGAAAACATCTTCTGTCTCTGATTTTGCCGTCCAGAGAAACAAAGACAGAAGTTGTTTTCTATCTCCGATATGCCAAAACTGAAGATAGATAGGTTATTATTAGGACCGGCCGTTAGTATTTTGTTATTACAATAGTACAATAATGATCGATAGCCAGATACAGATGAAATTATAAATATTTTTTCAGACATGCGTCACTGGGCCACACAGAGCCATCTAGTCCCAAATTAAGCTACTATTAAGTACCCTGTCGTATGGGGTACTAGACAACCGATAAACTTACTTATATACGTTTTTTTTATTTTTATTTACAAACAGACATGTTCATGCACACAAATATTTGTACTGTGCGGGGATCGAACCCGCGACCCATGGCTCTGAAGCAGCGTTTACTACCACTGATCCAAATGGTCGTCAAATAAATACTAAAGACCAAATTATAGTTAAGTAAGACTTTGTTCCGATTTCAATGTTTTTCATTTATTTTGTCAGATCAGCTGGGTATAACTCAAAGTATCAGATCGGAACTTGCAAATAACAGCGAAATGACTTTAACTAGAAATCAGTCCTTTAGCACAATACTAAAAGAGGCCAGGCTAACGTCCAGCTGATGTCCAGCAGTCTGACTGATGTGGGTATGTTATACTGAGCCTGCACCAGCTTTACATAGCCCAGTTATGAAGCGTATGACATAAATTAATATTAAGATCTGGTGAATGAAAGAGATAAAATCATATTTAAGGCTAGAGCATACATACACAAAATATATTTTTTTAATTTTTCTATTGCTGGGAAAACGCGTTACGCATACCTGCCACCCCGGAGGAAGTATAGAGCATACCCATTAAAAACCAGCAGTATCCTTCCGGTGCCTTGCGAACCGTGACTACGGGATTCGCCGTAGGCTTATAGCCACTGGCATCATCCGCTGTCTCAGATCGGCTGTGACTCGCTTATTATTAATACATGTCTGCTCTAGCCTAAGTTTGAATTTCGGTTAGAGGAACCGATCACCTTTATAGATAACACTTATTTAACTTAAGAAACCAATTATTAGGGTTTTGACACATTAGTGCTAAAGAAGATTATCTGCAAGTGGGAGTGATGTTCCTCTATTGCACCACAAAAATAAGAGAATTAAAGAGTCGCAGCGTAGTGATTGCACAGGCACAGCCAGCAGAACGAATAAATAAATAAATAAATGTGGATAACATCACATACCTCGTTTTGATCCCAAAGTGACATTTAAAGCACAATGTGCTTTGATGTCAATTGAAACATGTCATGTTTCGTGGAAATCAGCAACGACGAAAGTATGACAAATACCCATACGCACGAAAATGTAGAAAAACACTTTTTTCCATTGAACCGTCCGGGAATAGAGCCTTGAACCACGGAGCAGGCGACATCTTGAAAGTCGGTTTGTAAGTCACTCGTCCACGAATAAGTAAGTATTAGGCTTTTAAGGATGAGAGTAGATGTCTAAATACGTCACTGTGCTAAATAAAGAGAAATATACATACAGGCTGAAATTTTAACCACTTTCCATATTTTTTATAGGCGTTCAGTATCGTATTTAGAGCCTATTTATGAAGTGAAAAATGTAAATCAAGTTGTCACCCGAAAATATTTTTCGCGATATAGTTTTCAATTTTTACTGTCCTAGACCTGTTAAGGTATAAAGGGAATATCAAAAACTTATGAATAGTATCGTAATGAATGAATTAGATGCGCTACGCGTAAAAACAGCGTTGCTAGGCGGCCGTATCAAAAATTTTATATTTTTGGCGGACATTTTCTAAGAGCTTTATCTTGACATTTTTGTACTGGGCTATACCAAAAGAAAAAATACGTCATTTGTTTTTTGTCTCGTAGATTGATATATTAAAATTTGGAAAGTGGTTAAAATTTCACCCTGTATATTGAACTTGTTATTCCATTCGATAAGACATGATGCATGATTTACTACCTCTTTACTACTTATCTCGTGACAACAGCCGGGTCTTAACGTGCCTCCGAAACACGAAAGTGCTCATGGTATGATGCTACAAACGGTCACCCATCCAACTTGTGCCCGCTCTCAACGTTGCTTAACATTAGTGACAGTGACTGACCACTAAGAAGCTTTGGGCTATGAGAGCTTCAGCTGGACAAAGGCCTCACCAAAAGAAGGACTTTGCCATAATCACCACGCCAAATCATCTGCTAAGCAAAGTATACCTACATGCCAAGTAGATGATTTGGCGATCGCAGTTTGGCTAATTGTGAAGGGAAGACACTGCTGCCCGTCTCCTTATGACTGTTCTCTTTTAAGTAGCTTACGACACCCATAGGAAGAGAAGGGGTGGTGCTATTCTTTAAGAGTGCCGGCACCACACGACAGTAGCCAGTCATATTCAGAAATTGCATAATTATCATCTACACATATGACTTTTACAAATTGTTACAGGCATTCAGTATCGTATTTAGAGCATATTTATGAACTAAAAAATTTAAATCAAGTTTTTATCCGAAAATATTTTTCGCAACATAGTTTTCAATTTTTACGGTCCTAAGCCTGTTAAGGTATGAAGGGAAAATCATAAACTTATGGATATTATCGTAATGAATGAATGAGATGCGCATCGCGTAAAAAAGTGTTGTTAGGAGGTCGTATCAAAAATTTTAGATTTTTGGCGGACGTTTTCTAAGTGCTTTATCTTGGGCTATAATGCTATACCAAAAGAGAAAATACATCATTTGTCTTTTGTCACGTAGATTGCTATAAGTATTAAAATTTGGAAGGTGGTTAAAATTTCATACTGTAATATTATAAAAAATGCCCCGTTACTCTAGTGGTTTAATGTGGGTTTAATTACCGGGCCAAGATCTCGGGATCGAGGGTTCGATCCCCGGGTCGGGCAACAAAAAGTTTCTCTAAAATCGCTCGGGTTTGTGATTACCAGCCCGCATTTGGCAAGCGTGGTGAATATGCCTGTACCCATCATGCTGTGGTAACTAGAATTCAATGATTGAGGCCTTTTCCAAGCAGTGGCATGACTATTAGTTTACTATACTTTATCTATTCTATAATATTATAAAGCTGAAGAGTTAGTTTGTTTGTTTCTTTATTAGGGGTTAAAGTATGAAATTGCCGTTTTGTATGGACAAAATCGAGAAAAGTCATTTTTCCATACTAACAATTTTTTTGTTTTTTTAAAAATGCAATTAAAGGTGAAAGTTAGACGGTTATAAAGCTACGCATTATAGTATTTAAATTTCTGAAAATCAAAGTATATAATAAAAATATACTTAATTGAAGTAAGAAGGTCAGCTGACACATTGTAAGGGGTCTTTTCAACGACTTCCTTTGAAGTAATAGGCACTAGTATTGCATTTTTTTTTTAGTCAAAAGTTACTTTATTTAGTTTTTGATACAATACAAAAAGAATTACGCAATAATATGACTATACTTAAGAGCTATAAACAAAATAAAAAGTGGGAAAATAATTGGCAATTTCATACTTTACTTTATTATTTGTTTGAACGCTCTAATCTCAGAAAATACTGGTTCGAATTATTTTTGTGTTGAATAGTCCATTTATTGAGGAGGGCTTTTAGGGTATATAACATCACGCTGCGACCAATAGGTGCGAAGCATCAGTGAAAAATGATGCAAAAGTAGTCGCGATCATAATAGCAGAAATTGACGCGGATGAAGTCGCGGGCAACATATTATTATAAAAAAATAACAATTTGTAGTTTTCTATGTTTAAAACGGAAACAATACTACCGATTTAGACAAAATTTGGTATAAATAAAGCTGGAAATGGCATAGGATAGTTTTTATCTCAGAAATCATACTATAAAAGGGTGTGAAAGTTTGTATGTTGATGTTGACAAACTGATCAATAATTTCTCAACCGATGTAGATGAAATTAGGTATGAATAGTTTGATCGAGAATATTAAAATTACGTGCGGTTTTTGTAACAAAAATCAACCCTTAGAACGAAGGGAGATGGAAGTACATTTAACTTACCTATATCTTCTTTCTTATTTTGATATAGAGAATATGAGGGAATAACATCATATGGAATAGCCATTGCAATAATTTTACGTGATCTCTATGAAGAGCGATATAATCGGAGTGCGATATAGTCTATTCACGAACGGAGTCACGTTCACTATTTTATCAAGAGGAAAGATTTGATTGTTTGTTTGTATTGAATAGGCTGCGAAACTACGGGACCGATTTAAAAAAAATATTGTATCATTAAAAGCCGACATTATCCCTGATGAACATAGGCTACTTTTTACCGCGGTAGGTACCGCTGCTGTCAGTATGTCAACTAATAAACGGCTTGACCAATTGGTTTAAACTTCCGTGGTCACTATCACTAGAGTTAATTGATACGGGGTTTATATCATGTACCTTAGTTTTTATGAGTTCCCGATATTTCGGCACTGTTGCAAGCGCCATGATCACGGGAGAACTGATGTCTATGCAGGTGGGTAGTTGTTAAGAGCAGACAGATCGGTCTACCCTCCGTCGTAGTCTTTTATTACACACGATACCGGTACCACTGTTTGAAAACTCACTTACTACACTTCTGTTCTCGACACACAACACTTACAGTATCCAATCGAGATCTCGATAAAAACTAAGGTACATGGTATAAACCCCGTATCAATTAACTCTAGTCGACCAATTGGGTTGAAATTTTATGTGGGTATTTCAATAGTTTCACAGACACGAATATATTAAGCCTACCTAATCTATCTTTCTATATGCCACCGCTAGGCACAGGTTTCCGACCGCGCGATACGACGTGGAGTTCACGCGGGCATAGCCGCGGTCGAAGAGCTATGTAAAATAAAGGCATTTTGTCTTATTATCATGGGTTAGGTAAAATCAATATATTGATGATAGCTTTTAAGGACCTATTCGCATTGACTCTACATAGCTATATTAACAAGAATAGCACTACCACTTCTCTTCCTGGGTATCTCTGACTGAAAGCTCAAAATGAGACGGGCAGCAAAAGGGGGCCATTATGGCAAAGTCCTCCCTTCAAATCATGAATTTTCATTTTTTTTTGTATGGATGACAAACAATTGGCAAAATATATGTTTTTTAAGAAATTTTCTAATAAAAACACAAACATTATACTGTTGTAAATCTATAAAAACAAATCAGCTTTATATAAATATAATACCTATAATTCTATGATAACGTAACGGCCTATAATCATCCCTCTGCAGGGCAAAGGCTTCCATCATTGAATTCAAGTTACCACAGCAATCATGGGTATTAATATAACTAATATTATATCAAAAATGACGGGAAATTAAGATAAATAAAAAGTAAAAAACACTTTCCCGCCATTTCTAAATTGCTTTCCAGTCATTCGAAATAAGTAATAAGAATACGTTGTTGCCAGTTTTTTTTCTAGAAGTGCAAGATGACTCCAAGCACATCCATATAAAAAGAAAGGGTGGAGCTTTTCTAGTTTAGGTTTACGCACACATAGTACGTATTTTAATATCCCCACGTAGCTGCGTAGATATCTACGAAAAATAACAAAGATACCTAAAAAGAAAACGATTTTTACAATTTGTTAATCACCAATGTAGAGATGATATTGTTGACATAACAAAACGATTAGCAGATTTTCATTTGCAGAAAGAAATTAAAAATACGATTACTTAATGGCAGTCAAAACAAAATCATTAAGGGCTTAAGACAGGATTCAAAACATCGTTAATTAGGGGTTTCTAATGATATTTGTTTATGTATAAAATAGACAGATTTTGGAATGAGTTATCAGTTATCGTGTGTGCAGTGAAGTGAACAGTTGCAGTGTAGTTCTATACAGTATACTTATTTATTTTCAACTAGTTTTAGTGTTTGAAGGGTATTGCTAAAAGTGCTTTCAATTTCTGTAAGCTTATAGGCGTTTATCAATTAATGGGAGCTAGTAAGTTATTACATTCGAATAATATATATTTTTAATGTTATTTTAGGTTTTCAAGTTTGAGTGAATATTATTAAATGTTGTCGTGAGCCTAAGTAGGTCCTGTCCGGCTTTTTGTAGTTTTATAAAGCCGCACAACTCCTGCTTACACTTAAGACAAACATTTGCTTTCATTTGGGACTACAAGCAGTCATCCGAAAAAAACTTGTTTCGGGAACTCTTTTCCAATAACAATTTCCATCGCGATTGTTATTTTCATAGTGCCTGTTCTTTTCAAATTCAATGTTTTACCACTTACAGATACTCCATTTGTTTTGATACAAGTATAAGTAGGACCTGATCGGCTTGTTTCTATCAAAGCCGCTCAATCCCTGCTTACGCTTAAATCAAACGTTTTTCATCTTGTGGCAGCTCACTTTACTACCTTGTTCACATTTTTTTGTTTTCAGGCATTCGTAACCAAAGTACGATTATTAATCTTAAATATAAGTAGGTCCTGATCGGCTTATTTCCATTTAAACCGTTCAGTGCGTGCTTAAGTTTACGGTTATTGCAAGCAGATACTTATTGATTGTGTCACTTGATTTTCACCATCAAGACTGAACATAATTTGACCTGGACTTAAGTAGGTCCTGACTGGCTTATCTCCATTAAAGCCACTCAAAGCCTGCTTAAGTTTATTTTAAATACTTTGATCACGTTGCAAGCAATACGACTTTGATTTATTTATATTTTGGCGTGAATATAAGTAGGTCTTGACTGGCTTATCTCCATTAAAGCCAATCAAAGTCTGCTTAAATTTAAGTCAAAAAAGTTTAAGCATGATGCAAGGAGTACGACTTCAATTTATTTTAATTTTGGCGTGATGTAAGTAGGTCCAGGCCGGCTTATAAAATTTCAAACTAAACCGTCCTGTGCTTATTTATGCTCAAGTCTTAAGATTCTTCGAATGTCCTGATAAAACATGACGTATACTTTCTATATTTTCTTTTATATGAATTTCAGAGTAAGGTCTATTACGGATAGTGGAAAAATACGTGATCAGTTTTGTTTTCAACATAAGCAGTTTTTGGTCGGCTTGTTTCCATTTAAGTCGCTCAAAACGTGCTTACGTTTGTCTCAAAACAATTTGTCTACTTCTAATTTAAAGCTTTTTTGCATTTTTTACTTGAACATAAGTAGGTACAGAACGGCTTGTTTCCGATTAAGCCGCTCCATGCCTATTTATGCTTAAGTTTAAATGATACTTCGTTCTATCATCAAGATTTAAAGTCGTTTATTAACAGTTAATAATGGTGTAGTTAAACAATTGCTTGTTGTAATTTTTTTTGATTACTTTTTTTTTGTTTCTTATGTTTTTAATTTTGTAAACGCTGTTCTGCGTGTGCATTTTCAAACGTGAAGATAAGTAGGTCCTGATTGGCTTGTTCTCATTTAAAGCCGCTCAAAACCTGCTTGAGTTCAAGTTTGCTAACATTACCCGCTACATATTAAATTGTTTTTATTATTTTCACTTCATAAACTGTAATACTTTTGTAATAAAATGTTCTAGATTGTTAAAAAATTGTTATGTGTTAAATGTATTTCATGTGTGTGTACTCGTATTAGTTTGCAGAGCTTTAAATTGTTCGTTTTAAATGTAAGTAGGTATTGTCTGTCTTGTTTCTATTCAAAGTTGCACAATACCTGCTTATATTTAAAGTGAATCTTTACTTCGTTTGGGCAGGAATTGAAAACGAATTTGTTCTCGTTTTAAGTACGATTTGATCAGCTGTTTTTAATACTTAGCTGTTCAATTCATACTTGAATGGATGACGAATTTTCGACCGTTGCATCTTTAGATTAGAAGAAAAAACCTACGCCAGTGTTTATCTATACTTTAAATGTAGGTATACAACCCTTTGAACAAAATTATTTTTTGATGTAAGGTTATGTGCGTTGAATTAATCAATATGTTACACAACACATGATGTTTCGTGGTTATTGTTGTATATAGGTTGTATTTTATTTTATTTCATTTTACTTGGTGTCACTGTCATTTACAATAATTTTAAGCTATTGCATAGCTTTTATCGCCTTGAGCGTGGAGACCGAATCCAGAAATTCCGTAACGAAACTAAACCTAACACCCCCCACTCCAACCGGCACAGCGGTGATACTTTTTAGTTTTACAATTGCATAAGTTGATAAAAAATTCTATGCAATAGCTTTACCGCGGCAGTCTCCGAGTGCCACACGTCTTTTTTTATACTTTTGTTGAGATGATATTTTTATTTACGTACATAATTAACTAGCTTTTTTTAAAGATTTTCCATTTCATTATGATAAATAGGTTCTAGTCTGTCAAGAATTTAGCAGGACAATATCAATTTGATAATATAATTTAAAAAAAAATGTTATTCATTCAAAACGATAATAATCCAATAATCAAAACAAATTTGGAACGTTTTTCGAAATTGTGTTCCATTCTCGCCGCGAATTCTCCTTTACATCTCCTACAAAAAGATTACTAATTTCCTTCATTATTGCGATTTTAATTTCAGTTAAAGACGTTGCAACCAGAACAAGGCAAAACTTCATCACGTTTATCAACCGCTAGCAAAAGATAGAACTACAAACAAAATCCTTTTCCGAATTTTTTCACAGATTGTATCACGTCATGACAACCTGACGTTTCGACACTTTAACTACACTTACAGCGTTTGTGGTTACGGATAGAGTCTACCATTGTGTTATTAAGTCTTGCGTATGTGCTGTCTATTGTTTGTTCGTTTTGGTTCAGGAAAGATTTTGATAGAACATTCAGCCTCCCTAAATTATTGGCCTTTTTTCTTTTTTCAAAGCTAGAATTTTACCATCTCGTGTCTGATTAAGTCAAATATTTTATCATATAATCATAGAGATCCCCCTTTTTTCTTCGATCTGACTATCTGGATTGCCAAACAATCGCTCTGGGATCATGATTTTTCCTTTTCCTTTGCGCCACTTCCTCTCTGGTCATGTAATTAATCTTCTAACTAAGTAACTTGCTCACAGCAATCTTGCAACTTTGGTGCCATATATTAAGAGGAAACACAGGGGCCGTTTTTCCATACAAACGTAGTCCCCTGTTTCCTCCCTGGATAAAGCCAGTAGAGCAATAATTTTTACTACAAAAATCTATGGCTACTATTATCATGTTTCTATGTTTTCTGTTTTTTCATAACTTAATTACTAAAAAAGATATGAGCCCTCAAAAATCTAAAAAATACGCCAGATTTTCCGCTGTGTTCAAACATCCAGAAAACAAATTTGGCTAAACTTTAAATAAAAAAGTTTTGGAAAAGTAATCGGGGGACTACGAAACGTTGATTTGGTGTGCTTTTAGTAGATATTTTCGGTCCAAGAAGCAGTTGTCTTTATCACACTCTGCGGTGAAGGCGTTTGGCACTGCGCGACAGCAATAGATTTCACAAATACCTATTTTTCAATTTCCTCGCCCGTAGTGTTTCCTCTTAACTATTGTGCCGAATGACTAGCGGCACAAGGGCTTTCTAATATCGTTTACGCTAGATAAATAGATGTCAAATGTATGAAAATGACATAAGCTTACGATCGTTCGATCGTTTGTTAATGTCATTTTCATAGATTTGTTATTAATTCGTCTGGCACAAACGATATTATACAGAAAGCCACTTGTCTAAGGCCATAGTTCACAATATAACTACTATTTTGTTTTTGTTGGCCAGCACTGTGAAAATAGAATTCGTAGATTAGACTGAGAGTAGGCTATTTGGCATCCCACTGCTGGGCTGAGCTTCCTCCCGTAAATTTAGAAATACGTGGGGAAGCTTTGCAGGGATGACCAGGTCTCTATGAGTGACGTCGGTTATCTCAGAACTGATAATGCCACGGAATAATACAAGTAGCAATGTCCTTTCAAGTCGGTTCCTGTCCCGGCTGCAGTCACTAAGCGATTCTCATTGTAGACAACTTGAAGCGATTTAACGTTAACTGGGCGTTTCCTTATTGAGCGGCCTTTGTGATGCGTTATATGTCTGGGATATATAAATAGATCTATTTGTAAATCTTAACACTAAATGGGATTGAACACACTGTATAATTTATTCATTGTCACGGGCAGACATTCGGGTAATCGACACACCGGGAAAGCAAATAGTATTTTACCTTTTAAATAAATAATACATAACATTAAATCCCGTTTAGTTAGAAGCTTTATGTGCAACAATGTAACAAGATAGTTTAAAAAGTCCATTAGTACTATTGAAATCAAAGTGACGGCCTGTAATCATCTCACTGCAGGGCAAAGGCCTCCTTACCATAATAATGATTTTAATTACCATAGTAATGATGGGTACAGGCATAATCACCACCCTTGCCTTGGATTAGTGACGATCACAAACCTAAGTGAAATGCGAACATTCGAATCACTTGTTACCCGACCCGGTGCTCGAACTCAGGACTCCGAGATCTTAGTCCGGTACTTAAACAATTAGTCCAACGGGGCGTTAATAACTCCTAATTAAATCATGCTCAATTCGTAAGAACAATCCTGACCGGAAGCTTACAACAAGGAAGTCCGGATTCTGTGAATTGAAAGCCATTGTCATTTAATATGGTGTTAGTCATCTGTCTAGGGGAGTGTGATGGTGCATATGCTATGTGGGTCGGGGTCAATGGATTGTAAAGCACTGAATGGTTTTAGTTCATATAATTTTGATCGGCGACATAAATGGAGGTTCAAATCCAAAAAATTCGACTTTTAGGGTTAACTCTATAGTTACGCCATGTCCGCGTGTCTAGCTGTTTGTCTGTCCGTCCGCGTTTAGTCTCAGATACTATTATATTTACATAATTGTATATGTAAAATATGTAATATTGTATATTGTGATATTTTTTTATATTATCTAATAGTTTGACTCCCAAACTATTACATGATATAAAAAAACACTGTATCACACGTTCTTTCAAAAATATTGTAAAATGTGGTAATCCATTTGTAATGTATTAAAGATTAAAGTACATTTTTTAAAGAATTGTCTTGAATATATCGCTCTATGGTAAACTAAAATATTATCATAAATATTTTGACGATGTTAAGTCTGATTTCCATAATAATAATAATAATATTAATAATATATTTATTTGCATAAAACACGGTATACAAAGATTTCACATGCATTTTTAACAAAGTCCTCATGTTTTGCTATTTATCAATACGAGTAGCATGCAAATTTAAATCAGTATATCCTATAAGCTGTCGTATATCATAATAATTTTTCATTGTAAGCCACTTGTAAAGCCTATTTTTAAATAAATTCAAGTTCAATTCTTTTATTTCACTAGTAATCTTATTATATATTTTTACACACAAAGCAAGACAACTTTTGCTTGCTGTATTTTTGTGATCTAGGAATACAAGTTAGTACTAATCTAGAAGGATTTCTTTTATTTCTTGAGTTAACATCACAAGCTTTTTTAAATAATTCCATGTTTTTCTTAACAAAAGTACAAATTTCGTATACATACAGTGAAGGTAGTGGCAGCAAACCAAGGTTCCAGGATATGTATTTAACGTCATATAAACGGTTTATCGGTTTAAGTGGACAGATATACTTTTACAGTTAAATACATATTTTAATGAATAGCTCACACAGGAATTAAAAGATACTGAACAAAAAACGATTAAAAAAGTTAAAAATATTAAGCCAGTTACTTCGACTCAAAATATTTCGTACTAACGTTAAATTGCAAAATAGTTGAAAGCTTCTGCTACGTTATGTGCTAAGGACTGACTATTCGTAGTACGTAGCCGAATGATGTACGTGGTATAGTAGCTTAGGCATTGGTGATTTTTGTGCTACGAAAACATTACCTTATTTTATGGATTAAACAATTTTTTTAGTGGTGTGCTATGCGGGCTACAAGAACCAAGGTCTACTAAGAATTCAAATCGCGCAAGGTGCAAATGTTTGATAAACATTTGGCCTATTAGTGACCTACTTGCTCCTGGGCATAAAATTGGTGTGTAGAAATCACGGAACAGAAAAAAACAGTTGTTTTTTCTGTTCCGTGGTAGAAATCCTAGCCGTAACCCGTAGCAGGGTGATAATGTTTTGTTACCGTAACGCGGTCCGCTTGTATCCCGTAGTACTCGTAGCTTTGCTACGAAAACGTAGACAAATTGTTGCAACAACTTTTATTGCGAATAATATTTTACTAACAATAAGCATGGAATAAGCCACCAATTTTGAGTTAGAGCATGATAATATTATAAGACGATGATTTTTTATTTAGAATCCCGATAAAACAATTGTTTATTTCGTGCCTTGCGTCGGAAAAGTTTTATTTATTGTTAATAAATATTTTTTATGAGTGTATTCTGTATTCCAATTGAAACAGGATCAACTTTATAATGTAACACCCAAAAATATTATTATCGGTGGGAAGAATCACGTCTGCCACGAATCGTTTTTTAGGGTTCCGTACCCAAAGGGTAAAAACGGGACCCTATTACTAAGACTTCGCTGTCTGTCCGTCTGTCCGTCGCTTTGTCACCAGGCTGTATCTCAAGAACCACGATAGCTAGACAGTTGAAATTTTCACAAATTATGTATTTTTGTTACCGCAATAACAACAAATACTAAAAACAAAATAAAATAAATTTTTGGGGGGTGCTCCCATACAACAAACCCGTTTTTTTGGCCTTTTTGGTACGGAACCCATCGTGCGCGAGTCCGACTCGCACTTGGCCGGTTTTATCTCTTATTTAATTTCTTTTTTAACATATTTGTCTAGATATAATTATATATCATGAGAATGAATTGCTTTTCGTCTCTTTTTAAACAAAAACAAATTCGTTCCGCCAGATCCTACATTATATTATACCTCCTCATATAGTGAATAGATATGACATTGAATGACTATTTTAAACATCATTTTACTGAGTATAGTACTGAGTACTGTCACTTGCAATATTATCATAATCCACATACTTAGTTTCTGACATGAGTGAGAGTCATAAATTAATGTTTCAAGGCTATAAATATAGCACAAAATTCAGAGCATACCAACTATAAAGAGTTATTACGCGCTGTTTGCAGCGATTTCGTTTGCTGGTAAAAAAATGTAGGCTTTGCTATAGTAACAACTATGCAAAAAATATTTCCATCCCTTTAAATATGACAAACAACACAGCTTTTCTTGCGTTATTGAGTAATTAACAACCATCATATTTAAGTCTCTATAACAAATTGAACGGCTCCCTTAATCACAAAGCAAGGGTCAAATCACTGGTGCAATATTTCAAAAGTACACACTAATATAAAGTATCAAGTTTACCCGAGCCTCTTACTCACTCTCACTGACTCAAGAGAGAGTTGACTCAAAAGTTAAATTTCTTGATAAAAAGGACTGACCCATAAGATCAAGCACCAGTCGTGCCCATTGCCAGTTGTATTATTGTAATTCAAATAATATACTGTTTTCTTGAGTTTACGCGAACACTATAAATGGAAATGAAAGATAGTTAACGGATTTAGAACGCGTTTATTTTTGATTTAACCCGACGTTTCGAACCCTTTACAGCGTTCATGGTCAGGGGTAGACTAAGGTGTTATTCGTTTTTTTGAAGACGAATAACACGTAAATCCGTAAACTATCTTTCATTTCAAATAATATATTTAACTACTAAGCCTTAAGACAGCGAAAGTGTAAACAATCAAATACGACAGCTTTTGAAGCACGGTAGTGATCAAATTAAAGTAGTCACATTATAAAGCTTAGGATCAAACACCGAAATAAAGGGAGTCCCACACCTCTCCGTGCCGTTTTTAATGAAATAATCGGTTTAATGTGGGCACTACTATTTAAAGCTAATCAAAGTTTGTTAAGGAGCAGTCCGTATGTGTGCGCAGGCGGCGCGGGACGCCATTTTGTTCCGTTCAGTCCGATTTCAACCGTCGAACGGGACAGACGTTTGAAGTGTTCAGTTTTGAAATTTCCAGTGACAGTTATGGATATATTTTTTCATGGATGCGGTAAGTAGTGTTGTCTCTTTTTCTCCTAACGCGTTCACGTTTGCTGAAAAGAGTACTACATAGGTTTGTAAATAATGTAAGCTATTAATCACAACTGCTAATTGATGTTTCAACCAACTTGACCTTTACAATTGGAAAGATAACTATGTAAAGGTTATCGACGTATGAAAGTTGCTCCACACAAATGAAGTTTCAGGTTTAAAGCTTAATTTTGCAACAAAAAAAAATACTTTCTTTCTAACGCAAGTTGCTTTGGAATGACTATTGAAATGAAGATCATTGGTGAACTTTGAGACTATAATTGGTCACTATTATATATAATTAATTGTACTATATCCCCATGCGCGGGCGCCGAATATGCGGGTTGGCGACAATTCTCACGAATACACTGGAATTATTATTTAACAGTTAAGCATACTTTATTTAAATCGGGCTTTAAACCAAATAAATCCAATGTCATTGCTTCCATTCGTAAAATTCAAAATGATTCATAGAATATAAAAAAAGTTTATTTTTATACAGGGTTACATTTGGTAGGTTTAGTGTAACAACCATAGAAAGTACTATGTTTTATTTTTTTACAATATTTAAAATGTAAGTACTAAAAATCTGCACGCATTGAGAATAACCAGCTTTTATTTTGATAAACTACGTTTCGATTTGTCAAGGAAAACGAAATATAAGGATAATTTGTACGGATGATTGAAGACCATTCAACCCGTTAGTATGAAACAGGGCATTTGAGTTGCTTCTATATGAGCTGGTTAACGGACAAAGCGTAGAGACATAGGGGAGAGTCGGATATATCGTACCAGTTTTCAGTTTTAGCGAAATATCTTGGTTCTATGTAAATGAAAACAAATATTTTTTTCTATATTACCTAGATCATTAAGCCCTTCATCTTATATCGTAATGTTAAAATCGTACTCTTAGCCGGTTTTGCAAAATAAGCGTTTTTCCAAAAGCTTTCCATTGGTACAATTTAGCTGACTGGTTGGTTTTAATGTACCATAGGTCTGGTAAATTGTACCAGCATAAATTAAGGGAAATTCTGTAATGATAAATAAATAATAACTCAATGAAATGTTCTGAATTACATAATACATATTAAGTAAATTATAACAGTATTTTAATAACGTAATAAAGAAAAAGTTCTACTAAAATAAATATTTTTCCCAATATGTAACAATTATGATAAGCTATCAAAAGCAGAACCGTTTTAAACATTTAGCAAACTTAAATACTTATTATAAAAGTAGTTATAAAATTAAGTTTAAGCAAAAAAAAATATTGCACTAAGAGCTATTATTATAATAATCAGTTATTATTTATTAGATTTAATTATTTTTTACTGTGATCGAATTATTTATGAAATTTTATGTACCTTATTTTAGTTTAAACCACTGTCACGAATATCCAGTAAACGTTTGGGCCTTTTTTTATCACAGTAGTGAACATAACATATAGCACAAATATTTTCCTTGCCAACTCTATAAAGAAATCCTCACTGCTTAATAGAATAAATAAAATTGAAATATAATTTTTGAAATGCTTAGAATAAGTTTTAGATATTTTGTTTAACTCATTTTATTCTTTTTTAAAGCTGATAAAGCCCTTTCCAAGCCTTATTTAGTCCATATGTAATATTTTCTTTAATTACCCTCTAATCTAAAAAAAACACCTGTCTGAATGTATATGGTTGGGTACATTGTACCAGTACAATTAAGAAAACTACTGGTGGTACATTTTATCGAACTAGCTCATTTCCAAAACATCTGTTTGTAATAAAATAATCTCAAAATCTAGTACGATAATTACGTTATAATTTAAGAGGTTAATAAATTACTGTTCAATAAAAAATATAAACAAATTCACAATTACCTTTTCATTGATTTATGTTCTTAGGTTTGCGCTTCAAAAATTGCATCAAGCACACCCAAAAACGTTTTTATTTTCTCAAACTGAGTGTGCTTGCCGGACACCAAAACCAAAAACAAAAGTAGTAGGAGGCGCTGTCAGCGCTTAGTTTTGTGTTATCAAGAAAGAAAAATAATGACGTTTGGTAGGAAATATCAAGGTGGTACAATTTATCATGCAGTACGATATACCAGACTCTCCCCTATAATCGTCTAATTATTGTGCCGTCAGTTGTGTTCCGTGGTTAGTCCATAAAAAGCTCTCAGCCATTTCTTAGATATTATACTTCAATCTCTATAAAAATCATTCTAAAAAAGTTTCAAGCACAAAATTTAAAACTATCCTACTAAAATCCGTTTCCGGAATAAATAGCAGAATATGTTTTTTTCTGCCTATATTCTATCTTCGCGCTACAAGTGGATCCGCTCAAGGCGTAATTAAGAACATTTATCCAAACTTTCATAATATTAAGTATAACGTAACAAACAAAAGCAGCATTCTACTTTGTATCAAACTTTTTTTTTTTATTATTTATTTATTTAAATCAGTCAACAAAAGGCCCATACAATATACACCCTAAAGTCTAACATACATAATATACTTCACTCATCAAACTTCAATGATAATAATTTGTTGATGCTTGTAGTTTTAATTATTGTATACGAGTAGTTTATAGTGGCTTCTGGTTTTCAATTAATCTTTAAGTGTGCACTAAAATGTAAAATTCGGAGGTTACATTAAAACAAAATAAGATAAAATATCTCTGAGAATCACGTAGGATTTCAATCTTACTCAATTTTAAAGTTGGGCTGAAGCACTAGGTACGTGACTCTTACTTAATGATAGTAAAAAAGAGTTCAATTTATTATATGTCAATATAACTAACCGCTCATTGCGCTTAAATCTTAATTAATTATACATTATGAATGTTTATTTTGTTTAGAAAAAATACTTTAATTACTTTGTATGGTTTGCAATAAAAAATCTATCTACTCGACAAAATTATTAACAAAATGCAAACAGACCTTTACAAAGTGTGATACATTCATGTTTCAATTAGAGCTCTTTCTGTGCTTTTTACGCTAGCTAATTTGGTCAGTAGAATGACTCACACAATTCAACGCTAATTGTCATTAAATTAGTTTTTAGCGTGCTGAGCTGAATCATGCCTTTTTAAATGAAATTAAAATAGCTAAGTGTGGGCAACGTCAGTATATTGCTAAAGTACGAATATACTGGCATCCTCCTTTTGACAGTAACAAGACTTATGATAGGAAAAAAAAAAAGTTACAAATTTCTTTTTAAATTGCTGTATATTACCTGTTCGATAAAGAGTTTCTTGATGTAAAATTTCAGAAAAAAAATCGTTTTAAATGTAACAAAAATAAGGTTGTGAATAAAATAAAGGCATTGTAATCTGTTACCTACCAACGAAAGACGTTAAATTAGATAAGATAAAATGTTTTTATTTCGGATCGTCGTTCATTTCAAATTATGCACTAATTTGAAATGAACGACGATCCGACACCTTTTTAGCGTACACCTTTTTAACGACCTCAAACTATTATTTATTTTGTCCTTTCTAGAGTCTCAATAATTTTCACACCAAAATCATATCGTAAACTTAGTGCTCCTCGGAACTTCTTTCTAGATCTTTCCCAAGTGAACACCACTGAGCCTGTTGCTCGGTTGTTTCTTTATCAATAAATTAAGAAGATACAATGAAGAATACTTTTGGAAGATACAATAAAGTATGCACGAACAAAGTCACATTACTTAGACAGCAATTAACACTTTACAAGGATGATCTTGTTCATTTTTGTGGTTCAAAGTCTAGACAAGTAACGCATATAGTTACTCCGTGTCCGTCTGTTTATCTGTATGTCCGACCGCGGCAGATACTGTTAGTATAAATAATCTGTAATTTGAGATGGATATATTTTATAAATTGTGGGAACTCCCCTAATGTAAAGTGAGGATGACAAGTGCAATGGTGCCATTAGGTAGGTATTAAAAAAAAATGGGTTTCTGAATTCCATTTCCTGATTCAAGAATCAACGACGCTCCGCACGAACATAGTTTTGAGTCTACTCTACCCCGTTGGTCTAGTGGTTTAAATACCGGCCCAAGATCACGGGGTCCCAGGTTCGATTCCCGGATCGGGCAACAAAAAGTTTAGAAATTTCGAACGTTGCTCGGGTTTGTGATCACCAACCCGCATTTGGCAAGCGTGGTGATTATGCCAGTACACCCATCATTGGTGTGGTAACTTGAATTCAATGATGGAGGCCTTTTCCCTGCAGTGGGATGATTATAGGCTGTTACTTTTTACTTTACCACAGAAATATAACTAGCTGATCCGTGACACTTCAATGTACTAAATTCTAAGGAGGTAACAAACAGGCAGACAAACAGACAGACAAACTTTCGCATTTATAACATTAGTGTGCAGCTACTTAAAATTTTAAATGGATAATATTTTCATTAAAAATGTTGGGTATTGTCAGATAAAACGATCGAACTTCTACACTCATTAATCGCACTAAGTTCGTGCTAACTTCGAACTCGTCACTAAGTTCCAATCCAACTCACAACTTCATAATGCACAACCTCTTTTATCAATTGTCACCTAAACGCAATAAAAAACAAAAACAGTTTTCTATGTTTAAAAACAAAATCCGCCATTGTCGCTTCAATGAACAAGAAATTGAGACAAGGCGTCCGTTTGTAGGGCGTCAAACACGATAATACGGGGTGGCAACGCTAATATAGATAAGAAAGGGCAAAAGTTAAAGATGTGTCTTATAAAGAGCTACTGATATCGCCAGCATGACAGTGTGATAAACTTAACTGAAGTAAACAGACGCTTTATTTATAGGTTTTTGAACGCATTGTTTTGACTTCGTTGTGGTGTTAACGTCTCCTTTCTTTCGTTTTTACATTAAATAAATTACTGTTATTATGCATAAATCATATTTAACTAACATAATAGTAGGTATTTGTTTAATAATATTAAGTAGTATAGGATAGTAGGTACTCGTACTTAGTCATTTTAATTGTTACCAAATGAAATAAGTAATTAATAAAATAAGTCTTAAAGTACTTTTTGCATAATTATTTTAAAAACTTTTTAATATTCATAGTAAAACTAGTTATTTAAATGAATATGTAGGTCCTGTACTAAAACTTTTATTCTCTGCTCTTACTAAAATATCAGATAAGTAATTTCGTTTTATTAGAAATAGAAATAGAAATATTTTTTATTTGCTTAAAACACGGTATAAAGGTGGTACAAAGTAGTATGTGCGCGTATTTTGCTCCATAAAGATAGCATGCAAATTTAACAAATTATTTAACATTGTATTAGTTGAATGTCATTCAATAAGAATCATTATATAAAATCAAACAGGTAATATAAGTTAATTTACAAACTAAATATGTCAATGAGATAAGAGGAAGTCTTTAATGTCATAAAAGCTATGCTCGTTCAGCCATTTGAAAAGTCTGTTCTTAAACAAATTAATAGTGAGATCCCTAATTTCACTCGGTATCCTGTTATAAATACGCACACACATGCAGATACAACTTTTTCCATATTTTCTGGACTTCGGGACAACGTCAAGTATGAGCCTTTGGGGATTCCTTAGTCTGACATTTCCAGCCCGTTTAAAAAGCTCACGGTTTTTGTGTACAAATGTTGCAACTTCATAAATATAAAGTGAGGGAAGAGGCAATAATCCTAGACTCTTAAATAGCGGTCTGCAGGAGTCGATAGGAGAGATGCCACATATAGCTCGGATGCACCGTTTTTGCGCAATGAATACCCTATTTCTGTTTGTACTATTGCCCCATAGAAGAATTCCGTACCGCAATATTGATTCTACGTACGCTCGGTAGGACATGATAGCAGTTTTTTTACATGTTACATTTTTTACTTGTCTCAGGGCAAATACAAATTTATAAATTCTATAGCAAACGTTGTCAAGATGAGCTTTGAAATCAAGATTTTCGTCTATTGTAACACCAAGAAATTTAGAATATGATGCCTTATTGATTTTTGAAATATTTAAGTCAAAATTGTATTTTTCATGTTTTGACTTATTAAATTGCATAAAATTCGATTTAGCAAGATTAATTTGTAATTTATTTGCATAGAGCCAGTCAATAATTTTATCCACGGTATTGTTAATGTCAGTTTCATGTTTATTTATGTTTTTTTTGTCATCAGTAGTCACAATAATGGAAATATCGTCAGCAAATATTGTAAATTTATGGTTTGTTATTTGTGTGATGTCATTTATGTATAATAGAAATAAAATAGGTCCCAGTACACTCCCTTGGGGCACACCACATGAATTCTCTCTAAATTGAGATAAGGTGACCTTTATTTCATTTTCTATTAGACTACTTATGGCAACACATTGACTCCGAGCTTTTAAATAAGACGAAATCCATTGCAATGCCGGGCCCCTGATACCGATTTTATCCAATTTGTACAACAAAAGCTTGTGATCAACGAAATCAAATGCTTTTGACAAATCGAAGAATAAACCTGTCGTTAGGCGGTTTCGATTGAGGTTTTTCAATACTTCTTCTACTAAAGTGTACATCGCAAGAGTAGTCGATTTATCTTTTTGGAAACCATATTGTTCCTTTGTTATTATGTTATGTTTGCTGCAGAAATTGCTGAGTCTGTTAAACATACACTTCTCGAAAACTTTCGAGAGCACTGGTACAAGAGTGATTGGCCGATAGTTTGAAAGCATTGCCCGGTCTCCTTTTTTAAACAATGGTTTTACTATCGATGTTTTTAAATTATTTGGAAATATACCTGATGAAAATGATAAATTTATTAGATACGAAAGAACTTGAGTAATTTCGGAGACGCAACATTTTAATATTTTAGTATTTATTCCATCATAGCCTTCCGAATTAGTATTATTTAGAGTCATAATTTCTTTTTTCACTTCCTCGTCAGTCATTGGTTTAAGAAACATTGAATTCAATGTAGTCACTATATTGATGTTATACTTAGAAGTATCCAATGTCGAGTAATTTTCAAAGTCAATAAAATAATCATTAAATGAGGATGCTATGTCGATTGGATTTGTAAGAGTCTTATCACCATCTTTTATTACTGCAATATTATCATTCCTCTTTATACCCGACACTTGTTTTCGAATTACTGACCACGTTGCTTTACATTTATTTTTACTTTTGTTTATGAGCTTTATGTTTGTATTTTTTTGTGCCGTTTGGATAGACTTTTTTAATATATTTGCATAAGTTACATATTTTGATTTATTATATGTTGTTTTGTTACTATAATAAATTATAGTATATAAGCAATAATGCCAATTGATTCGTATTTCGTAATCCACAGCATTAATAAACGTTTTTTAATCCGATCTATTTTAGCGCCAACGTTACTGGCCAACTACTTATCCACCGCGAGAGGCAATTAAAAATGATCTTTTAAATTTCGAATTACCAGCAGGCGGCGCGGCGGGCGGGACCGAAAACGCGCGCTGGTCATTCATCCCGCTGCCATATGGGCGCGCACGCAGCGCTTTGAACGTTCTCACAAATTAGAATTGACACGTGCATTATTTGCATAATTTATTAAAATAGTTTCTTACTTTATTTTAGAAAATATCTTTGGTGACACATTTCTTAATAGTGCTCGCTGTTGTTTAATTAACTATTAACCCGTAACACCTGAAAAATGTTTTTGTGTAAGAACGCTTCTTAACTATTAGTTAGATATTACCTCAAGTTACTATAATTTATTCTGATAAAAAAGAAATAAAATCAGTTTTTAACACTGATTTACTTCACGCTTCTTAGAAATCCCTTTACTTTTTATTGATTGATATTTTATTTTACTTTTAAATTTTTGCGTTACATGACCATTTAAAAAGGTCAGTAAAATAAGTAAAGTAAGAAAATGTCGCGCTTAAATCCCGTAGAACTTTGAATCAATATTATTTTGTAGTGCCCTCAAGTAACAAATTCCATCTGTACAATAAAGCAAGATGTATAATCTCCTTAAAAGCAAACAGCCATGACAATTGCTATTATTAGTGGGCGTGTGGCGACGTTTAAATCTCACCTCAGACGATAGCGTTCATCTAATAAATGGAATTACAGCGCGTTTGTGTAACTTGGTAATTGTTTAGAATCAGGTCTTCTAATAGACATTAAATATGTGTGTTGATAGTCTATACTAATATTATAGGCTGAAGAGTTTGTTTGTTTCAATGCGCTAATCTCGGGAAGTACTGGTTTGAATTTAAAAAAAAACTTTTTGTGTTGGATAGTTCATTTATCGAGGAAGGCTTTAAGCTATATAACATCACGCTGCGACCAATGGGAGCGAAGCATCAGTGAAAAATGGGGCAACAGCTAGTCATTTATTTATTAAGCTATTGCATAGATTCTATCGCGGGCCTTGAGCGTGGAGACCCAGTCCAGAAATTCCGTAACGAAAATAACCTAACACCCCCCACTCCGACCGGCACAGCGGTGATACTTTTTAGTTTTATAATTGCATAAGTTCATAAAAAATGCTATGCAATAGCTTTACCGCGGCAGTCTCCAAGTGCCACACGTCTTTTTTTATTTATTTATATACGGTACACCAACAGCAATATATATATACTAATTTACTTTTAAGTATAAATTTATAATAGTTATGTTCTTATGTATACGCCAATTATAGGTATACACATCTTTGGTGAAAACAATTAACATACAATATATATATTTATATAGAGTTATCTCACAATTTCTTTAGTGTTAAAATATAGTCATATTAGATTAAAAGAAATCTAGAAAAATAATTCATTACAAAACTGACATTTAATATTAGGCGGAATAGTGTACCTAAAACAAGGTAGTCGCCATAAAAAAAGAAGAAGAAAAATCATGTCGTCATGAATAGTAGGTATCTACCTTATTGCAAAATCAACCTTACAAAAGTCATAAGTAGTTGAATTTAGGAAATTGTCAGGAATCCAAAAAAGCACCTAAACGTTTTCGTGGCGAGAGAGGACGTTAATCTATCGCTAATTGTGTACATGTCTATTTATTTATTATACCAGTATAAACACAAAGATGTCATATTAACTTTACTTACTTTGACGTTTTCTCGAAGTTGAGGACCGTGACGGTTGATTATACATCAAAATAAATATATAAATATATAAATTTACACATTTTAAGCTGTGATGAAAGTCTAAATAATTATTACCATCGTTTTATAGATTTTATTATGGCATTATATTATATCGTATTATACTTTCGGTGACTCTACAAATACTTTACTATAAAACTTTTGATTCCAAACCAGCTCAAGAGGAATACTGCTTCACAGAATTAGGTAATCACCTCAATTGACCCCGGGGTCAGATTTTTTCGACCTGCTAAGTAAGCGGACGGAGCCAGTTGCGTTCGATACTGAAGTCTGTGGAGCGCGGATGCTACCAATTGAGCAATTAAAGACCGCGCACTATGGTGGCGTACTTAGTATGGCATGCTGTAGCACCTAGCAACACTCTCTCGTATCGTAGCATACATTTTAGGTTTTATATCTAACTATATTCTTCTATAATAAATAATAGCCAATGTCTGAAGTATTTGTACGCGCATCACTTTATAATAGCTGCAACGATTTGGATAATTATTGTTTTGTTTTGTTCGAAGTTTTAAATAGAAGAAAATGATTGAAGCTTTAAGGAAAAAAAAATGTTTTAGGAATATCCACACACACACATGAAAAGTATGTAAATGTTAATATTGTCTTAAACAGATTTTTTGCATGCATTATCTTTATTGGTAATCCCGTGCAAAGTCGGGTCGGACAACTAACAGTATTTAAACTTTAAAAATTGAAAAAATAGACTTGAATAATTATGTCTCAGGCGGGACATCCTCGCATACCGGGCGCAGCATTAGAATTTCAATTAAATTGCTAAAATATCATATAGAGTAAGTAGTATTAAATAATTCGACGTTTTTTAAAATTGATATGTAAAATTGAAAATCTGACGCCGCCGTGTCTTGCAAATTGAACTATACAGTTTTGTTGCAAAATCGCACAAATTTAAATTGTTTAGGTTGAACTCGAACCCACTACATTCCGCTTCGGTATCGAGCCTGTTCTAACCATTCAGTTACTACAAAGACGGAAAATAATTGTATATTTTAATTATAGTAGTTCCTAAGACTTCAGACCACTTGTGTAATAAATAATGTGTATTGATAATTTTTAGTGACTTAGCGACCATATTTTTCGTTTATATTTTAAATGTGCCAATAAGTGCACATACTATTACCGTCTATCTACAACTATTATTGTATAAAAGCAGGCGCTTTCCTAAGTGTAACTAAAACTTTCACCATTATGAATATATAAAAATATAAATTCATGGTATATAGTTTTTCTTCAAATCATTTTCAGTTAAACAAATTACATTTGGATGTTTAAACGATTTTTCCTTAGTATAATTGCATATAATCGACTTCTTACTTACGACAAGTAAAAACATACAACATAATACTAATGATTTGTATGTCTCAATGACTCATTGTAATGTCATAAGCATTCCTCAACATAATGCAAGAAATGCGCTATATTGCGTTCTAACTAAGCTTATGTTTTATTATTTTGGATGTGCTTTATTTTCTTATTTACTTTGTTCATTCGCTATAGATAGGTTTTGTTTGGTTCACAGACACTGTTATCTTTGCCTCGAGTGATAGCGTTTTAATCGTAGTTTTATACGTTTTTTAATCTAGCGTCGTCCAGACTCTAGAGCCTTGTTAAGAATCTCGTCCTTTGCGTGTCGCAAGAGGCCACTGACAGAGTACGGGCAGAAGTAGATGAGCAGCAGCGTCTTTCTACACCATTGGTCAAACTGCCACCGATATCCCACTCAATCATGGCGATTATGGCAAGAGGAGTTGCTCCTCATAAAGAGTCTATATCCAGCATTGGATTGTTATGGGCTAAATTTAACTAAGATTTAAACTAATCAATTACACAAACATCTAGGATCTAGCTTTTATAGAAACAGTAGATTTTTACGCGTCTGTACTGTTGGTCTCATAAGAATATACCTAAATAATTTTTGAAACGCAAAATGTCTTGCAGTCCACCTGTAAACAGGTGTTGTGTTAGTTACGTGTTATAACAGTATCAACTATTAACACATAATATAAATTGGAAAATTATGTTTACACTGTATCCCCTTGGGATTGTGAATAATTCAGTTTGACCTCTAACAGTGCGCCTACACATGAAGGTTATCAAGATATGGTCCATATAAGTGGCAATTGAGTGTGCATTCTTAATAAATGGACACATCTTACATCGTTTTTTTTTAATATAAGTAATGGGCTTGCTCTTGACAACATACTTAACTATACGGTTAAGAAGAAGCCTAAGATGGAGCGAGCTTACCCAGAGGTACTGTTTCTCCCACACACCAGCGGAACACAGAAAAACTGTTTGGCGCTGAACTTCGGCAGGAGGGTGGTAGTATCCAGGCGGCCTCTTACGAAGCTTACCACCGCAGAGGGATCTGTTAGCCGTCATCATTGGTTAGAAAACCAAAGATGCCGTTGCCCAGGGTGGACCATTTAGGAGGTAGATCCCACCATCGTCTTTTACAGTCATCATTAGTCTTTAACTACTAAAGAAATAACATAATAAATGAAATCCAATTTCTGACTTCACCATAGTGTTTATATGAATATGTTAACATACTCGTAGGCTGATTTCGGCTTGTGATACCATTTACCTAACACCCTGTACATCGTACTTTCATCACTAAGTCGATGAACATTCTCGGAAACGTTACAATAACTAGGTCCGAATTTAAACCGGCAAGTTATGCGACGAAAATACAACTCATGGAGTTCAATTAGCCGTCTGGATTCGCAATTATTGTGCAGATGAGCGCACGCGCAACTGTGTTCAAACGACAGTTGTAAGAAGAAATTACTTAATGTTTTATTTCATTCTGAAGTTTTTAAGGCATGTTTTCTGTGTAGAATAAAGTAAAGAATATGTATTAATACTAGCAGAGCAATCAGTTATTACGTGATTTTATTTAAAAAAATAACTTAATTATCTTACAAACAGCATTAATGTGGACAACATCACATGCATTGTTCTGATCCCAATTTGAATAACTATTTAAAGCATCCGTATTTTGGAAACCAGAAACAACGAAGGTACCACAAACACCCAGACCCGAGAAAATACAACTCCAGATAAGTATGTAAGAGACTATGTGCTTAGATAAAAACAAAATTTTGTTCCTTAGTCAAACGTTAAACGTTATCTGTGGAAACTTGTGTTATTTCTGTTTATAATATTAGGGGTTAAAGTATGAAATTGCCGTTTTGTATGGACGAAATTGAGAAAAGTAATTTTTCCATACTAACAATTTTTTAGTTTTTTTAAAAACGCCGGAACCGTTTTCGATGCAATTATAGGTGAAAGTTAGATGGTTATAAAGCTACGCATTATAGTATTTAAATTTCTGAAAATCAAAGTATATAATACAAATATACTTAACTGAAGCAAGAACGTCAGCTGACACATTTTAAGGGGTCTTTTCAACAACTTCCTTTGAAGTAATAGGCACTAGTAATACATTTTTTTTTTAGTCAAAAGTTACTTTATTTAGTTTTTGATACAATACAAAAAGAATTACGCAATAATATGACTATACTTAAGAGCTATAAACAAAATAAAAAGTGGGAAAATAATCGGCAATTTCATACTTTAACCCCTATTATTTAACATTTTTCGTCATCGGATGCCTTGGGATGCGAACTTACGGAGGTTCCTGTTACTGCAAATGTTAACATAAAAAATACGTTATTTCAAGACTGAAGAGAAATCAGAAGCAAGAAGAAATGCGAAGAACTAAATCTTGTTCCTAAGTACTAGTGCCGCAGGAGTGTTTTATCCTATCTCCTGCTGCTTAAGTGCTTATCAATGAGGATTTATGTATCTACGGTATCAGAAGAAAAAAGAAGACTAGAAGAAAGAAGAACACGAGACTTTTCTTACAAGACAAAAGTTAAACTAGTTTTTTTTTTAACTTTAAAAGTTATCCTTTGATATAGACATGACATACCAAATGAAAGCCACATCGAACACTTTACAGCGTTTTCGTTACTGTCGTCGTTGGTAGATGGGTAGTCTACCCTTGCTTATTCAATTCGAATAATTTATTGATCAAATAATATATTATGACCGCTGTTGAGTTTTTAAATCGTCAGATAATATGTAAGATCCTTTGAACGTAAGTTAAATCCTTACTTCCTTACTAAAATTACAAAATGCAAAAGTAACTATGTTAGTCAATCTGTTACGATTTGACGTCTAAACTACAAACATATTTTGATGAAATTTTGGTACAAAGACTTGGAGGACAAAGGTGGGCGGTTGGGGGTGGTGGGATCTACCTCCTATTGGTCCACCCTGGGTAACGGCATCTTTGGTTTTCTAACCAATGATGACGGCTAACAGATCCCTCTGCGGTGGTAGGCTTCGTAAGAGGCCGCCTGGATGCTACCACCCTCCTGCCGGAGTCCAGCGCCAAACAGTTTTTCTGTGTTCCGTTGGTGTCAGGTGTGTGGGAGAACCAGTACCTCTGGGTAAGCTCCATCTTAGGCTTCTTCTTAACCGTATAGTTAAGTATGTAGTCAAGAGCAAGCCCATATTTATAAAAAAAAAAACAGTGCCCATCAGTGAGATACAGAATAGTCCCACTGATGGGCACTGGTTCCGACTTTTCATCACCTTCCAAATTTTTTATAGGCGTTCAGTATTGTAGGTATTTAGAACCCATTTATGAAGTAAAAAACGTAGGTCAAGTTGTCACCCGAAAATATTCTTCGCAACAGTTTTCAATTTTTACGGTCCCAAGCCTGTTAAGGTATGGAGGGAAATTCAAAAACTTATGAATAAAGTACCGTAAAGCATAATGAGATGCGCATCGCGTAAAAAAAGTATTGCTGGGAGGCCGTATTAAAAATTGATTTTTGGCGGACATTTTCTAAGTGCTATATCTAAACATTTTATTTGTACTGGGCTATACCAAAAAAAACGTCATTTGTTTTTTGCCTCGTAGATTCTTGTATTAAAATTTGGAAGATGGTAAAATTTCGTTCTATATAACGTGCAGTCAAGCGGACAAAGCCGCAGGCAAAAGGCTAGTCCATAAATAAAACTTTTATTTCTATGTTTTCACGTAAATTTAAGGAACTAATACTTCTTTAATGTAACATACAAATAAATATTTATTGCATCCTATATTGTATGTACTCGTATGTATGAGTTCTCAACAAATGAGAGAAAGAAGAGTCAAAAACTGTTGTCACAGAAAACATAGATTGCACAACTCTGTTGCGAATGGGGACTACCGTTTCTTTGCTCACCAGTTGGCGCCACTGTAGAGGTATAGCTGTAAAAGGCGACTTTATAAGATCGGCGCCAATACAAAGTTTTAAATCTTGAATCTAATAAAATTTATTATTTATAAATAACTATCTTCATATCAACAAACTCGTAACTTCTGAAATAGTTTCTCTTTGAGACCGCCTATTTTATCGCTTTTTCTTAATTCCGCTTTAAAAGCGTTCACATTAATCGCCAAATAATCCATATTTGCAATAATTTTACGAAGGAGATCACTTTCCAGCAGGAAAATTAAAGAAATTATAATTTATGTAACGAAGCTCGCTAAAACCAGTGAAAAGTGAATGTTATTGGACCTCACGCGACACAAGCGCCTCTAGTGGCAAATTCACTAGCGATAGCCCCCCATTGAGATAATGGCTGAAAGGGCTGTTGTTTTGTCTGAAGTTTCACCCATTTGGGTCCTACCAGAATACCAGCGCTGCAGCGGACCACGGGTCGTTACAGCACATGCTGACCTAATTGGCTACTTTAGTATTGATTTAAATATCAGTATATAAACTTGAAAAATTATGTCTCAGGCGGGACTCGAACCCGCATCTCCTCGCATGCCGGGCAGGCGCTATACCATAAAGCCACCGAGACCCTGCGACTCAGAGCGAATTTTTCAAGCATATTCTTTTCGCTGTAAGCCAGCGTCTTTTATATACTGATATTATAATTGCTAAAAATATCAAATAAAGTATATTGATTTAAATGTTGTAAATTCACAATTTTTGTGTCTTTTGTTCTTATGATTGTTCTGTAATTTTGTATAATACTCGTCATATGCGTTTCTATGTGCTTGTGGTCAATTAAATGTTTTCTTATTCTTATTCTTAATAAATACTGTGAACCGAGACTGATTGTAAGTTAGTCAGACGAACTTTAGTTAGTTGTCATTTGTTTTGGAATACCTGATCATATTATTTTATTCATCATGATTTAATATTTAAAATATTTATTAGAAAACAATCACAAAAAAAACCGGCCAAGTGCGAGTCGGACTCGCGTACAATGGGTTCCGTAACATCTACATATATATATATATATAAATGAATTGCGGCTGTGCCGATTTAGCTGTTTTTGATTTTGAAATGTATGTTGTAGGCCAGGGAAGGTTTAAGCGGTGGGAAAATATGGAAAAATTAGGAGGAAGATATTTAAAAACAACAATTTCATTTTCCCATATAAAATGCTCTACATCAAATATTTCAGCCATTTTAGCGAAAGGGGACTTTTAATGTTGGAACAGGTGGTACGAAGTACACCGGATCATCTAGTTTAATCATTTTTAAATTGAATACAACTAAATATGTACTTATCTTGTGAATATTGCGGTATTCAATATCAAACAAAAACGAGCAAAAAAATCACGTTTGTTGTAGGTAGGTATGTTTTATGTATGTGAGTCCCCTTTAATATTTATTTTATTCTGTTTTTTTGTTTATTGTAATAGCGGTAACGGAAATACATTATATGTGTAAACTGTCTCACTATCACGGTTCATGAGATCCATGGTGTTGTTTTTGGTCTAATGCGCTATTCGTGGTAAACATTTACCGTACATTAGTTAACTCTACACCTGTCATAAATAGATGGACAACTTAGTAAAGTAAATCAACTAAACGTGATCGAAGCAGGAAGAACTCTTACAGGCTAATTTTGAAATGTAGGTATATCTTTAAATAAAACAAAACAGAGAAAGTTAAATGAAATGAAGATTGAGAGAGAAAACATTTTATTAGTGCGTGTAGTAACTTAGATTTAGTTTGTCTCTTAGAATTAAGAAGTTTGTATTCCGAATAAAAAAATAGTAAGTACTTATTAAATACTAACTGTTCCCCGCGACTTCGTCCGCGTCAATTTCCGTTATTATGATCGCGATTATTTTTGCAACATTTTTAACTCATGCTTCGCTCCTATTGGTCACAGCGTGATGTTATATAGCCTAAAGCCTTCCTCGATAAATGGTCTATCCAACACAAAAAGATTTTTTCAAATCGGACCAGTACTTCCTGAGATTAGCGCGTTCAAACAAACAAACAAACAAACTCTTCAGCTTTATAATATTAGTATAGATTTGAGTAAAAGTTTATCCCGTTTAAATTTGGTGCTACCTGTTTGTACGGCATTAAGTAATTTAACTATCCTTTTAAATATTTTTTCACTAGCTGCCTTTTGTGTCATCGTCTACGTGGATTTTGGCTTGAGCTCCTGGCTACCTACTAGCATTTACGCGCGGCTTTGCCCGCGCGGAATACTAGAGCAGCCTTAGTCCTTTCCCAAAGCCTATTCTATCAAATTCTGTTGCAAAAATCAGATCCGTGGTTGACGCGAAAGTGTAACAGACAAACAGTGTTACTTTCGCATTTCTAATATTACAACCAGCCCCGGCTTTGGTTTGCACGGGTTCTTTACGGAAAATATCATGTAGACTCGGCTGAAGCCTTAGTTTTTTTAAATGTAGTGATCTAGGTAAGGTATATTTTTTCTGGTTATATTTCGTCCTCCGTTATATTGCGGCATTTAAAAGTCACTTTAAATTTTCACAACCACTACATCTATTACGAGAGGTTACAGATTTCCCATTCAACCTTCCACTCGTGGTGAGTGGAAGTTTGCATGGGTGACCAGGAATCGTAAACAAAGACTACTGTATTCTTTACAGAATCAAAAACTCTACTTGCTTAGTTTTATCAAAATCGTTCTAGACACTAATGCTTATGCACACAAAGTTCTACTTCGTTTTTCACACCTGATGATTTCTGGTAGAAAAAAGATCCTATGTTCGAGGTTCAAACTTTTTGTACGCAGAATTTCAGTAACATAACTCGGTTCAGTGCTTAAATAGATACAAACGGACACACTTTCGCATTTATAACATTAGTATGGAGGACATAGAAACCTATGTTAGGATAAAAAATGCAAAAAAGCGCTAAATGCAATGATCAGTTACCTAATTATAAATGTTTTCTTTAAATTATTAGGTAGGAAGTATTTTTTTGCGTGTTACGTACCTATGTGTTGTAGTGATGTCCTACTGCAATAAATTTTCTTTATTTTTTAATCTTCAATCTGCATGTTTAAAACTGTAACAATGTCTGCTGTACATGTACCTACTAGATTCATTATTAAGACGTTAAATACTGATGATTTACAGAATAACTTTAAACACTCAGCAGGTAAATAAATTCGTTTAAGTTAGTTTGCCCTAAAAATCTTTAGATATTTGAGACCATCACAAAATAAAAAACCTTGCTTTCTCACTATATTTCTAAAACGTATTCCATACAATTATCAAGCATTTTCTCCCATAGAAACCTTCTCTTGACCATTACAAAAATGATAAAAAATAATTATCTAAATCTTTCGATCCTGGAATCCAAAATAAGGTGTCTACACATCCACAATATTTTTAAAAGACCTATCCAACGGCACCTCATATTACGGTATACAACGGATAAAAATTATAACTTTACATGTAGAGTAGGATCGATTTTATTTTACTACTTTATCGACATGATTAATTTTCCATATTCTTCCATGCCAAATTACCGCTTTCTAGGACAAAAAGTCTTTGAAATATACCGCGCAGGTGGACAGGCAAACAGATGAATATGGCGAAACTATAAGGGATTTTATGGGAACCCCAAAAAAACAACTAAACCATCTTAGAGCACAATAGAACTAAAACTCATAAACTACTATCACTCTGTTGGAGCATAGTAGAACTAAACCTCATACAAAAACGATTGGACAGATTACAGATTTGTTTTCATTTTATTTCAAACTACTCGTAGATCAACTACATCACTTACGGGTCTTATTTATCAATCTTTACAAGTGAGAATGACAGAAAATTTAACTATATCCATCACCTACCGTGGGACACTCGTTTAACATCCATGTATTGACATCAATCCGTCTATCTCAATGCAAATAACTGCAATTGCATAGAATAGGGGGCTCAACGATGAAATTGCCCGGAATTATATTTAAATTACAAATATCCGCTAGACGAACTTAGAATCTGCGGGTATCAAAAAGACCAGACCGCTTTGAGTTGGCATCTGTATTGTTATTGTTGTTTGATAGTTAGGGGTCAGGTGATGGTGGCCGCCCGTATGCCACTTTAACTCAATAAAGCCCCCTTGTGTATGCATTAAATTTAATAGACGATAAAAGACCGCGGTCGGAGCTTCCTGTAGGCGAACGGAAGACGGCGATTGGTTCAATTGCGGAGGCCAGTAGCCAATCAGCGCGCTTGAACAGGCCGTTACAATTGAGCGCAAATCACGAGTGACGTTTTACTGATGATGATACTCTATTTGCATCATGTCTATTGTGATATTATTAGAATTCAACTCTCATCCTTATTGATCATAAAATACTAGCAGTTGTCCGCGACTAAGTACGCGAGAGATTGGATAATAGGTATTCTACAAGCAAGGTATTTTGTCCTGGATAATAAGTAATTAAGATGCGGTAATTTAGTAAGCTAACATTTGAAGCCATTGCCAATACACCATCGTAATTCTTAGACAGTTAAACCATGGTTATAACTACAGTATACTAAAGTGTATCTACGTAATACTCTATGGAGTATACTCAAGTATACCATACCATACAGGTTGACTTTTTCAACATCTTAATTTTTTTTTGGCGTACAGTATCTCTTTATTATTTATGAAGTAAAAAATGTAAACCATCAACCGAAAATATTTTCCAAACATAGTTATCAATTTTTAGGGTCCTAAGCCAGTTAAGGTATGCAGGGAAAATCAAAAACTTATGAATAGTAGGTACGAGCGTAATGAATGAATGAGATGCTCATCGCGTATAAAAGTGTTGCAACGAAGCCTTGACATTTTTGTACTGGGCTATACTAAAAAAAAAGTTTTTGTTTTTTGTCTCGTAGATTGCTATATTAATATTTGGAAGGTGGTTAAAATTTCATCCTGTATAGTATCCTATGATGCCGGCTCATAAAAGTAATAGCACCACCCCTTCTCTGCCTATTGGTGTCGCGGGGTTAAATGAGCACTGCCAGAAGATCGCCAGTAGCATCGCCCTGCACCATTAGGCAAACCGCTTGCCTAGGCTAGGTACAATGGAAAAATATTCTTTTTGGGAAGGTCAATGTCCAGTAAGAGACTGATGAATGTTGCTGGTGACGTTAAAGTAAAATTCAAATTAAATAAGTATAAATGTTTTTTGAGTCAATTAAATGTAAAGGGTTAAAATACTAACAGGCCACTAATAAAAAATCTTATATTACCCACTAAAAATAACAAACTTATTCTTATATTTGTAATAACATTATCAATAAAAGTAAGCATTAAATAGTTCTAGATAATTATACTTATTACCGTTCGAGTCACATCCACGATAAAGCTAGGTTTAACTTTTCATGTTTGTTTTTAGTCAATTCATAAATTTGAAGCTGTTTTTAGTAAGCTACAAAGCAGTCTGGAAGAACTAAACTAAATAAAACCGGACTCGCGCACTGAGGGTTCCGTACCAACTTTAACTGAATTAGGGGCCACTTACTTTCATTTAGCCAAAATACCACAATATTTTATTGACTGCAAGAATAACTTTGTTTTTCATAGTGTTTGCATGAAGGACAAAGTTATATTTGCTATTAAAAATGTGCTATTTCTCAAAAACTACCGGTTCAAAGTATTTGTTAACATCTACATTATGTATTTCTTCAAAATGTTTACTTGCTTGCTTGAGGAGGGTGACACCCATTTTACCACTTTGGAAGTCTATCCGCCAAGTATTAGACTTTTGGAAGAAATGGTTCTAGGAACCTCTATGTCATTTAAAAAGACCTATCTATAGATACCCCATACGCATAGGTTTGAGTGTGGTTTTTTTTGTATTAGTTCTATATATGGGAACCCCCCTTAAGTATCATTATTTTTTTATTTTTTGTATGAGAATCGTAAAGCGGTCAACAGGATACACCTACCTACCAAGTTTCAACTGTGTAAAGCTAATACTTTCAGAATAAAGTTGCTGTGACATACGGACGGACAGACAGACAGACTTGACGAAACTACAAGGGTTCCGTTTTTTGCCATTCGGCTTCGGAACCCTAAAAAGAATAATTTGAGAAGAAACTTAAAATTGAATATTATATTAAGTGATCAAACAAGAAGTGTACGAAATTTTAAATTGAAAACTAGTGACAAGGTTTCATAGGCAATAAGATAGTAAATTATTTTCTCTTTTTAAATTTATATAAAATATAAAAATCTCTATTACAAAAGAAGGGAAGGTGAAAAATATTTATCGATACACTTACTCAAACCTACCAAATTTTATATATTAAAAAAATCAGTTAAACATTCACGGAGGAGTGCGACCGCGAACACCGTTCCACATAATTTTAATATACCTATTAGATTTTTGACTCAGAGTACTTCATGTGATGTTGTCCACAATAATTACTTTTCATACTTCTCGATCTTAGTATCCAAAACGCCGATGCATTCAATCTCGCTTGTAAGTTGGTCCCCCGGCTTGAGGAACTCTGGGGGGCTCCGGAAGACGCCTACGCCTCCTGGGGTCCCGGTGAGAATGGTGTCGCCAGGGTAGAGCGTCATTACCCTGAAAAGTTGGAATTTATAATCTTACATAGCTTACTAATACATTTATTTTATTTTTATTTAAATACAAAAACGCTCCGTTGGTCTAGTGGTTTAAATACCGGGCCATGATCTCGGGGTCCCAGGTTCGATTCCCGGGTCGGGCAACAAAAAAAGTTTCTAATTTTCGAACATTGCTCGGGTTTGTGATCACCAACCCGCATTTGGCAAGCGTGGTGATTAAGCCAGTACCCATCATTGCTGTGGTAACTTGAATTCAATGATGGAGGCCTTTTCCCTGCAGTGGGATGATTATAGGCTGTTACTTACTTTTTAAATACAAAAGAGTTTACAGTTGGGATGGTACAAATTGTAGGTATACATCATAAATGATTAATATCCTAAACTGTGAGCCAAAACATGTGCTTGTGAAATGTACATAAGAATGACTTACATCGTTTCGCAAATTCGACTCTTACTGTTACTATATTTTATTACACACAAAAGTTTGTGAGGATGGATACTCGTTACTTTTAAAACTACTTACTGCTTACTTTATTATTTTTACAAATTTGATAAAACTTTACTATAGCTAATATTATTTTACTCACCTTACCTAATATTAAAAAGGTGAATGTTTGGATGGATGTTCGTAACTCAATCCACCCCGAAACGACTCAATCAATCAGCCTATTGCAGTCCACTGCTGGACGTAGGCCTCCCCAAGGGCACGCCACAGTGCACGATCCCCCGCTTTTTCATCCAGCCACTACCAGCGACTTCTTCAGGTCATCGGTCCACCTGGCAGGGGGGCGTCCTACACTACGTTTGCCGAGACGTGGTCTCCATTCGAGAACCCGTCTACTCCAACGCTCATCGGTTCTGCAACAAATATGGCCAGCCCACTGCCACTTCAGCTTGCTACACTTTTGGATAAAGTCCATAACTTTGGTCCTCTGCCGGATAATCTCGTTACGGACTTTATCCCGCAGCGAAATACCGAGCATAGATCTTTCCATAGCTCGCTGAGCGACATGCAGTCGGTGGGCCAGCCTGACCGTCATGTTCCACGTTTCGGCTCCGTATGTCATGACGGGTAGGACGCACTGATAGTACATCCTACTCTTCAGGCATTGCGGTAGTGACGACGAGAAGATATGACGCAACTTCCCAAACGCTGCCCAACCCAGCTGCACTCTTCTTGTGATTTCGCGTTCAAAGTTGTCTCTACCTAACTGCAATATCTGCCCGAGGTAGACATATTTTTGGACAACTTCGAGCGCTTCACCATTGATTAAGATTGGCTCCGGAGTGATAAAATCGTTGAACATGACTTTGGTCTTGTCCAAATTCATCCGGGGACCGACCGACGCTGAAGCCGCATTAAGGCATTTTCTGCAAATCCTGCACCGATTCTGCCATCAAAACTAAGTCGTCGGCAAAGCGAAGGTGGCTGAGATATACGCCATTGATGTTGATGCACAGTCCGTTCCAGTCCAGTGTTTTGAATACATCTTCCAGTGCGTTGGAGAACAGTTTTCGGAGAGATGACATCTCCCTGTCTCACCCCTCTGAGCAACTGAATGGATTTCGTCTTGTGGTTCTGTAGGATGATGATTCCTACTTGGACGGACATCGACGCTGCTCTGTATAGGCTTCTCAGTACCTCCACATATCGCCAGTCGACTTGGCATCGCTGCAATGATTCCAGAACAGCCCAGGTTTCTACGGAGTCGAAGGCTTTCTCGTAGTCCACAAATGCTAGGCCCAGCGGCTGATTATACTCTTGCAACTTCTGCATAATCTGCCTCACTGTGTGAATGTGGTCCACAGTGCTGAAACCTTTTCGAAACCCAGCCTGTTCCGGTGGCTGAAATGGCGTCAAATCTCGCGGCAAGACGGTTTGTAGGGACTCTCGAGAACAGCTTATAGACCCCAAAACGACTGAGTAGATCTAAATGATGTTTTACAGAGAGGTATTATATGATCAGGTATAGCACATAGACTACTTTAAATCCCGGAAAAATTTACGAGTCCCGTGGGATAAGTTTATTTTTCATAGCTTGACGGTACATACCGGTTTTCAAGGCGTTGCCTGCTCCGACTCCGAGGTCCCGGGTTCGATACACAGACGGCCAGCATTTTTTTTCCAAATTCGAACATTTTAAGACATGCCTAAGACATGCCTAACTGGGCCACACAGAGCCCAAATTAAGGTACTACTAAGTACCCTGTCGTATGGGGTACTAGACAACCGATAAACTTACTTATATACTTTTTTTTTGTAAATACATACTTATAATACATATAAAACACCCAGACCAGTACAAACAGACATGTTCATGCACACAAATATTTGTACTGTGCGGGGATCGAACCCGCGACCCATGGCTCAGAAGCAGCGTTTACTACCGCTGATCCAAATGGTCGTCGAGAAATGGTTTGGTTTGTGATCACCAACCCGCATTTGGCAAGCGTTGTGTTGATGCCAGTAGCCATCATTGCTATGGGTAACTTGAATAGTTCACAATATTGTTTTACTTTGTTATTTTCAAGGACAGTATTTCTTTATCTATACTTCTATACTAATATTATAAAGCTGAAGAGTTTGTTTGTTTGTTTGTTTGTTTGAACGCGCTAATCTCAGGAAGTACTGGTCCGATTTGAAAAATTATTTTTGTGTTCGATAGTCCATTTATCGAGGAAGGCTTTAGGCTATATAACATTACGCTGCGACCAATAGGAGCGAAGCATCAGTAGAAAATGTTGCATAAATAATCGAATTTTTATCAACAGAAATTGACGCGGACGACGTCGCGGGAAACAGCTAGTAGCGAATAAATAAAGGTTACCGAACTAATAAGCTAACACAATCAAAGGTAACCGCTATCACATGGGTAACCCTATCACATGGGTAACCCTATCGCATGGGTAACCCTATCACATGGGTACACTTTTCAATTTCTTAAAAAGGAGTTTTCCGGTCCCTGACTCCCGGCAAGGCCGAGGGTAAGCCTCAGGCTCGCTCATGCCAGGGCCTATACTATCGGGCGAGATCAAGACGGTGTGAGATAAAAATCGATTAAGGCAACTACTAGAGCTAAGTGCTGCCCTCTATTGATTTCATTTTATTACTTTTAAACAAAATCAATTCTCGGCCAGACATGTTGATACTAACACCAACATAACATCAAAAAATTTCACACATGTTTCTGCAAATAAATAATAGGGGTTAAAGTATGAAATTGCCGATTATTTTCCCACTTTTTATTTTGTTTATAGCTCTTAAGTATAGTCATATTATTGCGTAATTCTTTTTGTATTGTATCAAAAACTAAATAAAGTAACTTTTGACTAAAAAAAAAAATTCAATACTAGTGCCTATTGCTTCAAAGGAAGTTTGAAGTTGAAAAGACCCCTTAAAATGTGTCAGCTGACCTTCTTGCTTCAATTAAGTATATTTGTATTATATACTTTGATTTTCAGAAATTTAATTTACTATAATGCGTAGCTTTATAACCATCTAACTTTCACCTTTAATTGCATCGAAAACGGTTCAGGCGTTTTTAAAAAAACTAAAAAAATTTATAGTATGGAAAAATGACTTTTCTCGATTTCGTCCATACAAAACGGCAACTTCATACTTAAACACCTAATATATCTTTATCTTTATCTTTAAAAAAACTAGAACAGTATCATTTTAGCAAATTGCCTCTAGTATTAATTGAATCACAGTAAACTTTTCATTTAGTTGTTTATAAAGTCGAATTTGTACTAACGACAAAAGCGGCCGCTTTAAGCAATAATGTACAATACGAAAGAATGCCATAATGAAAAGCAGTTAACAGTGATTCATTAAATACTAGAGATAATTTGCTAAAATAATACTGTTCTAGTTTTTTGAGAATTGATTTTGTTTATCATTTATAAAATTAAATCAATTGGGGCCGGCACATAGCTCTTGTAGTTCGCTTAAGGATATTTTGACATTTAAAGGTAGGTAAGTTGAAGTGCTGGCCACTGTAGAATAAGAATATGAAATTAAAGAATACTATATAACATAATTATTTATTCCAATATTAACAATTAATAAATGCTTTATAAAATTGACATGACACAAATCCTTATTTATAATATTAAAAAATTACCACCTATTATAACCTTAAACAGTTCAGGCACCAATTTCTTTTGGAAAGACTTATTTATTATTTATGTTTAACTATAACTTGTCTTTTTTAATCAGACAGTTTTTTTTTTTCAGAGTATGTAACATAATCTTCGCTGGAGATAACCCTTTTCGAAAATTGATGACTGGTTTATATAAATTAAAAAACAACAGTAGGTAGTAAAATATTAAATTTTATACAATTGTCTGCCAACGTGTCATAACGTGAACGATAGTATTACCACGTATTACACCATTTACTTTTGTTTATTACTAAGTTATTTTTTGTATTAATTTAGAATTTTCATTTACTATACAGGTCTTAATAAAAAATTTTAAACTTTTAAAAATATCAAATAAAAAGTTGTTTACCCATAAAAAAGTCATTTTATGCGTCAAGTACCCTATATGAGGCATATAGGGTGTATCCATGGAGCATCCATTTTTAAAGTTTCGTATAGAATAAGCCTTGTAAACGGAAGAGTACATTTATTTGTAATAAAAATGAATGTTAAAACAGCCGTGTAAAAGTTCGTTCACAGTAGCTCATACACATCTCCGATGTTCCTGCCCCTGCCCCAAAATAAAATCTAGCTCCAATAACGAACTATCATTGAGTGACTACTTATTCAGTGGCTATTGAAGCTTAAAATCGCCGCCAGAGGCGCTAGTGCATCTACTCGGCTCTAGCTCACACTTGTCCCGAAGCTGTGGAGGGTTAAAATATAGGGACGTGTCAAAGTGCCTCCTAGGGCTTATTTGCAGAAATAAAACTGATTTTATTGTTTTTATGTGACTTATTGATTGTATATGGATAATGCTGCCACTGCTCCTACATCAGACAGTTCTGATCTTGCAATATTATGTTTTGTGTTACAAATGAACCAGCGTGAGACTTGGCATTTGCCTGCCAAGAACTATTTGGTACTCGTTGGTATATTAATACATTTTTTTCAATGTTACTTTTTGTACCCATCTATATTTATTGTAACAAATAAACTTTATCGACTATTCTAAGCAGCTTTTTGGGGTCGCGATAACAGACCCTAAACCTTTACTTAGGCTGAACATTGATCGTATTTCTCGACTTTAGTTTCCAAGACACCAATACATTCTATCTCGCTGGTGATCTTGTCTCCTGGCTTGAGGAACTCTGGCGGGTTGCGGTGGACCCCAACACCTCCTGGGGTCCCGGTGAGGATGATGTCGCCGGGGTATAGCGTCATTACACTGGAAAAGGGGATTTTGGGTTACGTTATAGCTTGAACATCGAATTCACGCAACTAATTTCTACAGAAAACATCTATTAGCAAAATAGTTAGGAATTTTGAAATAATCCCAATTAAAAAAATTCATCTTAGCCTAACGAATAGTAAGAAAGTAGTTTGTAGCCATGCGCTAGAGACATGAGATATTGAAAATAATTGAAATGATAATTTCATTAATTCTTCTTTTCCTTGTATGATTCTCTTTTGAAAGCTAATGTTGTGGGTTAAAAAGCCGGAGCGTTGAAATAATATCAAAGAAGGGGTCTTTTATCTTCTCAGCAAAATCCTGTTCTTGGAGTGGTCCGCGTCCAGCAGTAGAGGTGTCATGATAATGGCGTAAGAGTTCAAACCACCTATTACATACCTCTGACGGAACAGAAGACGGAATCAATGGCTTAATGTTTCTTCTTCTCATGAAGGCGCTAGCTAGACACAACCAATTTAAAAAAAGAACGTTTCCTAAATTGCTTGGCCAAGAATTGAAACCGGGATCTTTGCGTAGTAGGCGGACATTTTGGGTTTAAAACCGATGAATTTATTAGGGATATTTGCTTGTCCGGCGTACGATTTCCTATAACCCGGCAAAATTGAACGTCATATATGTCCTAAACTATCAAAAACCTTGACTGTGTTATAGAATCTTGTATTATAAGGACTATTCCTTATAAACAAAATCAATTCTCAAAAAACTAGAACAGTATAATTTCAGCAAATTACCTCTAGTATTTATTGAATCACTTTTAACTGCTTTTAATTCTGGCATTCTTTCGTATTGTACATTATTGGTAACAGCGGCCGGTTTTGGCGTTAGCGAGAAATTTGACTTTATAAACAACTAAATGTAAAGTTTACTGTGATTTTGGACACATGGCACGAAGAATCGATACATCTTGATTGAACCAACAGGAGGCTTACACCCAGCAGTCGTCTTCGTTCGGCTGATATGATGATGATTATGAGTAATAAGAATAAAATATGTTTTTAGCCCCGCCCCGTTGGTCTAGTGGTTTAAATACCGGGCCAAGATCTCGGGGTCCCAGGTTCGATCCCCGGATCGGGCAACAAATAGTTTCGAAATTTCGAACGTTGCTCGGGTCTGTGATCACCAACCCGAATTTGGCAAGCGTGGTGATTATGCCAGTTCCCATCATTGCAGTGGTAACTTGAATTCAATGATGGAGGCCTTTTCCCTGCAGTGGGATGGTTATAGGCTGTTACTTTTTATGTTTTTAGCGATTTGAGCCAGCGTAGTATAATTGTATAAGATAAAGAACCGCTCCCGGTTGACAAACATTTTAAAGTATAAAAACTGATATTGTAATTGCAATCAAATTACTAAAAATTCCTACTAATACTAAAAACGCGAAAGTTTGTGAAGATGTATGGATGTTTGTTACTCTTTCACGCTAAAACGACTCAACGGATCTGAATTAAATTTGGCACTGTGTTAGTTTATTGGCTGGAATAACATATAGGCTACTTTTGTCCTGGGAAAGGGTACGGTTCTCGATTTTAGTACATAGCTTTAAATTCTACGCGTGACGAAGTCGAAGGCAACATCATTGGTTATAACTATCACAACTTACGAAGCGAGTCTAGCGATGACGTCAGGGATTTTATGAATGAGCTGGCAAGTGTTGCTGTCCTGCTTCAGCACCCCATTGAGGCTGCACTTGATGCCGAGGCACTGGGGATCTTTGATCTCATCGGTTGTGACGATCCATGGCCCGATTGGGCAGAAGGTGTCCATAGACTGTGAAATATAGAACACAGTATCATCAAGATTAGTCCACAACTGGATATAAGCCACACTAAAGGGAATAGCAATAATCGCCACACTGGGCAAGCGATTTGGCGTATGCAGTTGGGCCAATGTTGTACGGTAGATGCTACTACATCTTTTTTTGGATGTAGGTATTCCATAAAAAGTCAACCATGACATAAAATAAATTGTGTGTAAGACGTCAAGACCTCCGTGGCCAAGAGGCATAAAACTGGTTTTTAAAATTACGACAGCTCTTTACTCTTGGGTTAAGGGTTCAATCTTCGGACAGATCAAAGTTGACCTGTTTCATTTACCGACTGACGTATCTCACAAAATCAGCAAGCTTAACTGATGATGACCAATGGAGCACCTAGAGTGGAAACAACGCGCCAAACTTTTTCGTGGAAACTACTTTCGATCGACCCAGGTTAGATCGATCCCAGGTCGACAACAAAATTTTTGGATTTTCAACACATGATATAATTTTGTTTGAAATAACAATTACTTTACATGACATACATTTTATTTAATACCATTTAGTATAACATTCATAACAAATAAAATCGTTTGAAATAAAACTTATTTTATGTATCGTTCATTTGATACAAATTTGTTTGTAATACGCATCATTTCGAATATCTATAATTTGAGATAAAAACGTTTTAAATATTGATTAAAAGAAATAACCGTACTGATATACATTGGTAAAATTAAGAATTTGGTTGACTCCCGACTCGCCGTGGTCTTTCCGCCGTGGTACTTGTCTGCTCTATACTAGAGTGCAATTTAAAAGCCGGAGGTGCGGAGGGAGTGCAGTCCTCGCTCGCAGTAATGAAGCTCGGGTGCTCGGTCGAGCTGTAGCGGCTGAGGCTGGACCAGCAAGCCGAAGCTGCGGAAGCGAGTGTGGGTGCCAGAGATTTGTTACGCAAGGGCGGAAGGGCTGCACTTCCCGCAGCGCCGAAGACGAGCATAACAAATGCATGCTTGCCTGCTTGCCTATAAGCATGCTTGCTTGCCTGCATACATGATTGTAAGCTTGTTAGCCTGCATCCATGCATGCTACCCTGCATGCATGCATATTTGCCTGCTTACGTACATTCATACCTCCTTGCCTGCGTATTTATGGCATTTCGTACTATTAAAGATTAGGAATTTACACTATTTGGTATCTTTAAATTCTGCATTCTGACGATTTTGCATCAAGTAATCATTATCTGTTTTATATGTTATAAAAAAGGAGTGTTATCGTTAATGAACGTTATACCAAATGTTATTATACTAAATAAAATTTATTTATTATTAGTATAATATCATGTGTATGTTATAATAAACGGTTGTTATACTAAATGATTTTACCCCATTAAAAAGTTTTGAAATTATAATTTACCATAATTATATTAAAAAAGTGTTATAATAAACAAAATTATATCAATTGATTGTATATGTTTTGATCATTATACGATATGTTGGTATACTATATATTACACACCCATTATGCCTGTACCTATCACTGATATTTAACTTGAATTCAATGATGGAGGCCTTTGCCCTACAGTTGAATAGTTATTGGCCGTTACTTTTTTTAAATTAGTCTGTTGTAACAAATCCCTTTAAGTATTAAGTTTCAGATGATGACCATTTAAATCTAGATGATGAGATTTGAATGAAGTACAAACCTTTCCCAATATAAACTGTCCGCTGTTTTTCTTCTTCTGCCAGTCCCGAGCGCTGATGTCCTGGGCCACCGTGTACCCCAGCACATGGCTGAAGGCATCCTTCGCATCGATCATGGAGCACTTCTTGCCGATCACCACAGCCAACTCCACCTCCCAGTCTACATTCTGCAAGAGTACGCGGTTTTAACCCGGTATAGCTAAAGTCAAAGTTCTTCATTGCACCGTTCTGTTAAATGATGTTATAGTTGACAATATATTGAAGCAGTAATATAACATTCCCATGTTCTGTAAGTAATATCATACATACAAGTGACTTTTTCATCACATACTTATTATATAGACGCGTTCAGTATCGTATTTAGAGCCCATTTATGAAGTGAAAATTGTAGGTCAGTTTTCACCCGAAAATATTTTACGCAACATAGTTTTTAATTTATGCGGTCCTAAGCCTGTTATCGTCTGAAGGGAAAATCAATAACTTATGAATAGTATCGTTGAATTATGAGATGTATGAATGAATGAGATGCGCATCGCGTAAAAAAGGTGTTGCTAGGAGGCCGTATCAAAATTTTGTGATATTTGGCGGATATTTTTTGAGTGCTTTATCTTGACATTTTTATAATGAGCTAAGTATACCACAAGAAAAAATACGTTATTTGTTTTCTGTCTCGTAGAATGTTGTATTAAAATTTGGAAGGTGATTAAAATTTCTGTATAATACTCGTATCATACACATATTAGGCATAGAACGTAACAAAAAAAAAAAAAGACGTGTGGCACTCGGAGACTGCCGCGGTAAAGCTATTGCATAACATTTTTTATCAACTTATGCAATTATAAAACTAAAAAGTATCACCGCTGTGCCGGTCGGAGTGGGGGGGTGTTAGGTTATTTTCGTTACGGAATTTCTGGATTCAGTCTCCACGCTCAAGGCCTGCGATAGAAGCTATGCAATAGCTTAAAAACATCAACGAAAATATTAACAAATATTATAAATGCGAAAGTAACTCAAATTCAAATTCAAAATATTTATTGCTAATTAAATTTGAACTTAAAACACTGTCTGTCACGCCTAAACTTATAAACGAATTTTGTTGCCCTTGAGAGTTTCACAATACAGGATGAAATTTTAACCACCTTCCAAATTTTAATACATAGCAATCTACGAGACAAATAACAAATAACGTATTTTTTCTTTTGGTATAGCCCAGTACAAAATGTCAAGATAAATCACTTAGAAAACGTGCGCCAAAAATCTAAAATTTTTGTTACGGCCTCCTAGCATCTTTTTTTCCATCATGCGCATTCATTCGTTACAATACTATTCATAAGCTTTTGATTTTCCTTTCAAACCTTAAAAAATTAAAAACTACGTTGCAAAAAATATTTTCGGGTGAAAACTTTATTCTCATTTTTAACTTCATCAATGGGCCCTAAATACGATTCTGAACGCCTATAAATTTCTTTGAAGATGATGAAAAAGTCATTCGACATTCCTACTTAAATGGCCTTATCTTTTTTACGTTAACTTCAAAGTTAGATTTTGCACAATTTTAAATGACTGTAGAATGGGTACCTACATGGTGTTCATTTGAACCCAATACCTCCACACGTGCCCGAGATAAACGGTCTTGACAGAAAGACGGACAGACAACAGAGTGATCCTATAATGGTTCCGTTATTTCGTTTTAACGTACGGACCCAAAAAAATATACGGGAACCTCTTCGGTTTTCATTAGTAAAAAAAATAACTCATAAATACAAACTGAGGCACCAATATTATTCTGTGCATGTCATTCTTATTTATTTATTTAAAACTTTATTGCACAGATTAATAAAGAAAATGTACAAAAGGTGGACATAATGTCATGTGGTATACCAATATCATATAATGTCAATGCTGCATGGCAATGATCTTCTGTAAAATATTTCATTCGTATATAAAATGGTTTCCTCAACATAGATGTTTTTATTAGTAACATTTTATTTCTTTATAATGGTGTCATTTTTAGGGTTCCGTACCCAAAGGGTAAAAACGGGACCCTAAAGATTTCGCTGTCTGTCCGTCTGTCCGTCGCTCTGTCACCAGGCTGTATCTCAAGAGCCGCGATAGCTAGACAGTTGAAATTTTCACTAATTATGTATTTCTGTTGCCGCAAAAACAACAAATACTTAAAACAATATAAAATAAATATTTAAGGGCTCCCATACAACAAACCAGTTTTTATGGCCTTTTTGGTACGGAACCCTTCGTGTCCGACTCGCACTTGGTCGGTTATTTATTAGTACTACGAGTAATATTATTATTGGAAACGGAAATTATGTAAATTACGCCTGAGCGGCGGGTTCCGTGTCATTACTGTTTATTTATTATGATATTTATTTTAAACAAACTGTTGCCTGCGGCTTTGTCGACGGATATATCTAGACTTTGTGCAAAAAATTATGTCTATACATTGAAATCTGAACAACAAACATAATTAATACAGTATTTTTTCGGGATAAAAAGTAGCCTATGGGCTATTTTAGTATATTATCTATTTCTTTGTCAAATTTTAACCAGATCTGTTAAGCCGTTGTAGCGTGATTGAGTAACAAACATTCATTAAAACTTAAGATAGTAGCGACAGTTACGTTACTTAACCTCCTGCTGGGTGAAGTGACGGATTCTCTATTTATTTCTTTACTTTATCATCCATAATCTAAAGTGGCATTTTTTGTCATTACTCATCATTTGTCTGAATTTATCGTCGCATCTTATCACATGCCATAAATTAAAATCCCTGAATAAGTACGTGAAAGTTATGGATCTTTGAATTACCTAATGTTCATTATTTTACTACATCTTTTTCCCTTTTTAGGGTCCCGTACCCAAAGGGTAAAAACGTGACGCTATTACTAAGACTTCGCTGTCTGTCCGTCTGTCTGTCTGTCTGTCTGTTCGTTTGCCTGTCACCAAGCTGTATCTCAAGAGCCGCGATAGCTAGGCAGTTGAAATTTTCACAGATTATGTATTTCTGTTACCGCAATAACAACAAATACTAAAAACAAAATAAAATAAATATTTAAGGGGGGCTCCCATACAACAAACCCGTTTTTTTGGCCGTTTTGGTACGGAACCCTTCGTGCGCGAGTCCAACTCGCACTTGGTCGGTTTTTATTTCTTGTTTGCAACAGTGCCGAAGTATCGGAATCTCATAAAAAACAAGATCTAATTGTAGAGAAAGCATTAATGATACATAATTATTAGAAAATGTGGTAAGAACTTTTGTGAGATTTTACATAGCATTTCTTTTTTATTTTGATGTTAAGATTGTATTGTCGTTTGCTAGTTACCTACAAGATCTTTAGACGTGAGTGCCGTATTGTTGAAATATTAAGTAACTAATGACATCAACTCGAGGAGTTAGTTTGACCTTACAATTAACCGTATGTTAATTCTAAGGTCAAACTATGCTCCTCGAATACGTATGCTTAAATTTTTTTAACTGAAAAAAAAAAACAGAGCTCAGGGCATAAAAAAATATATGTGAAAGTCAATCTTTTAACACGTTGTCTGACATCAGCATCACGGGTAGACCAATAATATCTTGATTAAACTTTTGTTTTTGCGGATTTTCCGTAAAACAGACTAACAGTATTGTTTTTTTTTTGTTTTGTTTAAGAAATTAAAATACTAATGTAAAATATTATCTTTGAGCAGTCCATCGATTAACAAAAGTTCGTGAATTTAAAACCCCTTTTAACTTTTAAAATCCCCGCGGCAATGTGTTCGGAATGTTACAAATATCGACATACTTACAATTTGTGACACATATCAAAAATAAAGTAATATTTACAATATCATTCTGTATGAAAAATGAAAGACCTTCCTTTGTCTTGTGTCTAACTTATTGAAGATTAAGTACTCCAACATTCGATAAAGTATTTTCACAAATATTTCACTATCAGTTTCAATGATTTCAATGATGGAGGCCATTAACCTGCAGTGGGATGATTATAGGTACCTCTACCCCACTTACTTACTTAACAATCGGTTAAGATGAAACAGATTTTTATAAGCATAGAATTTTAAGCAATTAAATTACTAGGGAAAATTGGTACTAGATATGCCTGAATAAAAATTCGACTGCCAAGTGCCATTACGTGGGACTCAAACCCACACCGCTGACACACACAAACAATGTTTTGGTAGTTATATGATTAGAGCAGTCGCCAGGTAAGCGGAAGGTATTGTAGGTTCAAGTACCAATCTGTCAAAATGTTTATTCAAACAATTGTATTTTCAATATAAATAAATAAATTATAATAATAAATAAATGTGGACAACATCACATACATTGTTCTGATCCCAATTTGAATAACTATTTAAAGCACTCGTATTTTGGAAACCAGAAAAAACGAAGGTACCACAAACTAGACCCGAGAAAATGAAGAAAAACATTTTTTTTCTACATTGACCCGTCTGGGAATCGAACCCGGGACCCCGGAGCAGGCGACACCTTGAAAACCGGTGTGTACGCCACTCCGCCACGGAGGCTGTCAAAATATATTCCTACTAGGTATTGTGTTTTTGATTTAGATGAAGTAGGAGCGATTTCACATCTATATTGGTTAATCTGATGTTAGTATCAATTGACGATTTAATTAAGGTACGAGTACGTAAGAAATATAATTCTTTGGCAGTTTTAAAACTACTTAAACTACATAAGATATTCCAGTGTTGCCTGATATGCAGTTTCTGTACATTATATGCTCATAGTTGTAAAGTATGAAACAGTATTTTATCTATTACATAAAGAGATTTCATTTTACGCTTAGTTGATCCTTGTTGATAACGCTATAATCTAGGTATTTAAGTATTCCACTTTTTCGAAAATATACTTCAGACGCGTTTATGAAAAGATAAGTAATGTACCTCAAGTACCTACCTACGTACGAAACATATGACAGAAGAATGCAGGTTTTTATATCACATGAAGTATTACGTATCGTGAATGATAAACACAGTAAACAGTATCCATGATGCAAACTACAGCATTATTCTACTCCATTTCCACCTACACTCAATATGAATTACGATCTCAAATTGCTTCAGTAATTGACCCCAATTTGTGAGCAGCTTAGGTCAGAAGGATCTTTGTGAATCACGTCAGAAATTTTTGACCCCATCATGATGTACCTATTTAGATAGCAAGCTTATTGGACTTATTAAAATGGAATTCGATTTTAATTTAGGATTTATTATTTATTTATTAGGTTTTTTGGAGTACGTTCTAAAAAGGGTTGGCTGGAAAGCTGGCTATGTGGGTTAGTTCTGATTTTTCCTGAAGGTAGATTTGGCTGGTTAGCGACGCTTCTGCCTAACTTCTTCTGGCAACATTTATAATAGATTCCTACGACACCGATAAGACTAAAATTAATTACGAAAGTGATTCTATTTTTTGACTCTGTTTTTTTTAATTACCACATGCCACAAGCACATGATTCACTGACCACAGCCACCACCACAATCTATTTCGATTTTTGAAAACCTCATCATTACAACCAACCTACATTAGTATACAAGTGGACATGTGCCCCCAAATGGAGGATTTTGCCATATTCGCCACGTTTGGCAGGCGGATTGGGAATCGCAGATTGGCTAATGAAAACATAGCGACTTTGGTCGCCTCTTACGACACCTATAGAAAGAGAAAAGGAGTGGTGGTATTCTTTATAGTGCCGACACCATACGACACACCTAATCAGTTACAAAGTTATCTGGCGTTTTATCAAATTGCATAAGATTGTATCGACAGATATTAAGATATCTGTTGTTATTAAACTATAAAGATTGTAAGTGAAAAACACCTCAAATGTTTATCAAGTTGGTGTCCGTCTCTGTCCGGGGTTGCTCTTGACTACATACTTAAGTCTACAGTTAAGAAGAAGCCTAAGATGGAGCAAGCTCACCCAGAAATTGGCACTGGTTCTCACACACACCAGCGGAACACAGAGAATATGTTTGACGCTGGACTCCGGCAGGAGGGTGGTAGCATCCAGGTCCAGCAGCCTCTTAGGCCTCAGCCTCGAATTTCGCTGGCAGCGGGGCGGCAGCGGCGCGGGCACTGCAAATGTATGCGCCCGCCGCTCGTCTGCGCGACTTGTCCATACATTTGCAGCGCCGCGCCGCTCCCACCCTGCTGCCCGCGAAATTCGAGGCTGAGGCCTTACGAAGCCTACTACCGTAGAGGGATCTGTTAGCAGTCATCATTGGTTAGAAAACCAAAGATACCGTTTAGTATATAAACTTGAAAAAATATGTCTAAGGCGGGACTCGATCCCGCATCTCCTCGCATGCCGGGCGGGCGCTATACCATTAAGCCACCCCGACACTGCAACTCAGCGCGATATTTTCAAGCATATTCTTAACCTTGTAAGCCAGCGTTGCTTCATCAAATGTAAGAAATTTACACCCTTAACACCCAAAAGAAACATCTTTGCAGATGTTTGACAGTCAGTTAAGATGAAACAGCTATTTAAACAAAGATACCGTTGAAAGATACCGCCCAGGGTTGACCACTAGGAGGTAGATCCCACTAACCCAAAAACTGACATTAATTCCATAAAAAATAATATTTTTAGGACATTCCACACTGAGCCACAGAAAGTGATCCAATTTCAACCAAAGCTTTAACTAATGGGTCCTAGACAACCGATACATTTGCTTAAAATCTTCTATTTAGGGTTCCGTACCCAAAGGGTCAAAAGAGGCCCTTTTACTAAGACTTCACTATCTGTCTGTCTGTCCGTCTGTCTGTCTGTCTGTCTGTCTGTCTGTCCGTCTGTCCGTCTGCCTGTCACCAGGCTGTATCTCAAGAGCCGCGATAGCTAGACAAGTGATCATAAATTATCTATTACTGTTGCCGCAATAGCAACAAATAGGTACTAAAAACAAATTAAAATCAGTATTTAATTGGGAGGCTCCCATACAACAAACGCGATTTTTTTGCCCTTTTTTGCTCGATATCAATAGTGCCATCAGGTAGGCACTTAAAATATTCACTAAACACTCAGTTGTATCTTTAATTTAAATATAAATAATAAAATTAAAATAAAATAAATAATATATATCCCACACAAAAAACGCAATTTTTTGCCTATTTTTGCTCGATACCAATAAATGGTAACAGGTAGGCACAACATTAACTAAATTTATGTAGGTAGGTACAGACAACGGCAGGTCAACCTACTCAAAAAGTTAAAGGTCATTGAATTGATTTTCAACTATAAGCCCAATAAGTAGAGATAAATATCAATTAAGAAAATTTGACGTTATGTGGTAGGTTGTTTACCCAGTCAATGGTACGGAACCCTTCGTGCGCGAGTCCGACTCGCACTTGGCCGGTTTTTATAAAATGTTAACTTGAACTTGGCTTGACATTCCTTTGTTAGATACATAAATTATGCATATACTCCTTGACACATACTATGAATTGCTATGTCTCGGTACCAAATTGCTTAGAGCCTTCGAGCAACTCCGAGTCCCAACTACAACAGTCAGCAGTAGATATTCAGGGAATATTAATTTAACTCTGCAATCAATTTAGCGCTATGGTAGCGGATAGCGCGTCGCAGAAGATACAAATTGGAACACTGGTGAATAAATGTTTGTATTTTTTATGAAATAAAGATTCTATTCTATTCTATTCTACTTTTGTTGTCGATTTGTTAGGCGCAACGCTAGCGTATTTATATGCCTCAGCTGTCACGACTGGGGCGTAATAGCTGCGCATACTTTTATCGCACATCTACTCTGGAGAATCGCTCTGAGCTCTAACGGCCGTTTCCAATAACCTATCTATCTTCAGTTTTGGCATTTCGGAGATAGGAAACAGTTTCTATCTCTGTTTTTGCCGTCCAGAGGAACAAAGACTGAAGTTTTTTTCTATCTCCGATATGCCAGAACTGTAGATAGATAGGTTATTGGAAATGACCGTAAAGCAGTAAGTGGCCAATACACAAAAACATTTATAACTAACCTGTGTAACTTCAGTCCTCAATTTCACCGAGTCATTGGGACCAATAACCGTGCTTGAGAACTTGCTGAATATCATCGGCAACTCTGGCGGGGTCAGGTTCTGCTCCTTGCAGTGGTCTAGGTAGTTCAAGCCGACACCTATGACTTTATCCTGGCCCGTGATAGGCGCTTTCAACCTAACACCGCTGAGAGGCACACCTAGTGGCTTTTTAGCTTTGACCCTGTAAATATTTTTTTGTAAGAATAGGAAATAGCATTTGTGAAAGTTTGTTACAGTCTCTGCAATAAATCTTATAATAGGAAATAGAATTTGGTGAAGTACTAATTGACCTACTAACTGAACCAAGCATGTTACATTCTCAGCAATTAGTTTTACTTACAAACATCTTACTTACCTATCTTAATTTTAATCCTTAACAATATTATAAATGCGAATAAAGTAACTTTGTCTGTCTGTTACGCTTTCAAGACTAAACTGAACTAATAAACCGATTTTGATGAAATTTAGTACAAAGATCGATTAGACATTAATAAAGGACATAGGTTATTTGGTCTCCCACTGCTGGGCACTGCTGGGCACAGGTTTCCGCCCGCGCGATATAACACACAATATTATAATTACGAAAGTGTGTGAGGTATTAAGAAGCCTATCTACATATTATTCCAGAAAAAGTAAGGTAACCAAAGGCCAGTTCCATATTTAAAATTTCACGCATTGAAAGTACTGGGCATCAGCTAGTATGACATAACACAAAACTCTCTAATCAACATATCTGTGTATGGATGTTTGTGCTGTGTCCAATGTGTTGTTTTAGTGCCCTAAGAGTCTACTGAATGATTACTGCCAGAATAAATGGCCTCTCCTTCGGCCGGCCTGATAATCTGCCTACCAATATGATGATGATGATATCTGCGGAAACCTGGGGGGGATTCTGGCTTTTTGGAGTCACCTGGGATGGTTGGAGTAGAAGAACACGTAAAATGGCCCAATAAAGAGGCTAAGTGCGGACAAAGCCCAGACAAAACAAAAATAATGATTATAGCAAAATTCACCCTTTGAATTTATGCAACCTCCAGTTAGTGCCTTTCCAGTATCCACTTTCTAAGCAAATAAATTTAAACACCTTTAATCTACACACAATTTGAAGGGTATATGTGTAGTTGTAAAACAAGCAATGTTATTGTTGCCATTAGTAAAGACACTAAAGAATTGTGAAGCAGCTTACCATTTCATTTTACACATAATAACTAATAACGGAAATACCTAATCACTTTTTAGTTGTAAATTGGAGGATAGCTTTAAAATTTTCAATGAACCACTGTTGACAAACATACTACTTAAATTTGTCATGGCCAGATAGTTTTAATTTATACAACACGTAAGAATAGAAAAACATGTACAAATCATTGAAGTTTACATCATTCTTTGACCTCCAAATGTTTTGAATAATTTTCAAATACAGATCTGTATTATTTACTTGGGGATTGGTTAACACTTTTAAGAGTTTGTTATTAGATTTATTGAACCAATTACCTAATTATTTTGGGATGAGGTTTATAAACGCATTATGAATGCAGTTGCACTCATTGTAGACATAATGTCTCGTTCTCTGAGGGAATTCGCAAGGATTGGTTTTGAAGAAACTTTTGTTTGTAATAAGTTATAATTAAGTTATACTATTGTATTAGGTTATTCCTGTGAAAATAGTGTAATTGAGTTAAATAAATAAATGTGTGAAGCCTTGCTGATCTGTATTCAATGTCCTAGCATTGAATACCAGTGTATTGCAATAAGGATACCATTATTAGGTCTAAAAAGCTTATTTATCTGTTAATAAGAATTAAATACTTCATGTTAATTTAGTGGATAACTTACTGATGAATTCTTTCTATGGCACCTTCCACTTTTAAAATGTCTACTAACTTCAGGGGCAGGCAATTATCAGCCTTATTAAGATCAACAACATTGTTTCCTTCTAGGTATCCTGCTCGGATCTCGCCAGGTTTGTTATTGTAGCTAAACTGAACCAACTTCATGTTTTTAGTATGCGTAACTGAAAAACACCTTACTGCGTTAAACGGCACACCGACATTGGAGAGTTCTTTGCATATCAAACGAGTTTTTATAGACGATAACGCGCAGCGCACCGCTCCAACGCTTCCAGTCATTATCAAGGTTGTTTTTGTATTACGTAAACGATCCTTCTGTTACGTAAGGTGCCGGCAATACTTATGTTTATCTGTCACCAATCAAGACCTTTAATATATCAATGATAGCAATCTAATTATAATTATATTTGTTTTCCCTGCGATATTCTCTAACCAGCGATTTGAACGACTATTTGACTTTGACAGTTACTAACTTGTCAATTTTGACAGTCAGCTGATTTTTGTAAACAACATGCGTTCTTAAACTTTGTAAACCTTATTACCAATATTAGTGTAGGTCACAGTCAGTGCAATAAATTCAAAATCGAAAATACTTCAAAAGCATATTGAATTAGTTTCCAAACATACAATGGCATGCTTTTATGATAGACAATTTTATTTGGCATAAATAAAATCAAACCACGGGTTAAAATGCAAGTGGTTTTAAGGTCGCGGCTGCCGGATTACTTAGGTTTATGCTTTCTAGGGGTTTATGATAGAATTACGAAAACCCCGCGGCGGACGTGTTAAAAAGTTCTGGGATAACTGACCCAGTGAATTCGTAATTACTTATAATTGTTAAATTTTTTAAATCTAATTATGTATTACGTTTAGTTTTACCTAATGAATTAGAGCCCCGTTGGTCTATTAATGTAGGTAACGGGCATAGATCTCGGGGTCCTGGACCCTGGGTTCGATTCCCGAGTCGGAAAACAGTTTTCGTTTTTTTTTAACATTGCTCGGGTTTGTGATCATCAACCCGCATTTGGCAAACCGTGGTAATAATGCCTGTACCCATCATTTGCTATGGTAACTTGAGTTCAATGGTGGCCTTTTTGCTGCAGTAGACAGATTAAACTACTGCTGCCCCTGAAACAAGTAAGAATGCGTAATGCATTTTTCCTGTGTCCACAAAAAAAAGAAGTACCTTATTATTAAGGAATATATTTAGAACATGGAGCTGGATGCAGCTTAGGTATCGATCGATCTCATTTGGTCGTTTGTATGTAAACTGTTATTTTTAACGCTAGATTAAAACAAAATCCCGATTATTATAATACTGTTAAGTAAAGTGACGGCCTACAAGTGGGACTCTCTTGTCAGGGAACAGCGGCATTAACCACTAAAAGACCTGCGATGTACTGCGCAACATACCTACCTATGTTGACGATGCATGGGAACCCGTACAGGACGTCTTCCATGCTAATACATAGGTACTTAGTTTAACTATGAATAATTGAATTGGTTTTTGTGGTGGTGAGGTGCGGCGGTAGTAGCCTACTTAACAAGAGCCTTGCTGTCCTGGGTTCGATTCTCGGTTCAGGTTAACTTAAGAAAATACTGTCTGATGGAACAATAGAACAGCTCAATATTTATTACTTATAGGTCCTTATAGGAACACCAACAGTATACCTGCATAGGAGTAAGTACATAAAATTAATATCACCAACTCATGTCTTATTCCCTCAACCCCCAACAGGCACTCGGTTGCCACGATAACAATTGATTTCAATTGTGTCTGGAATAACTCACGATCGAGGGATTAAGGGAAGGGGGGTTGAGGGATAAGCAGTTCAGATAAGTTGTAATTTTATGAATAACATTATTTTTTTAACAGAATTCAGAATGCCCTGTTGGTCACGGCTAACATGTCGGACAGTTTATATTTTTACATATCATTTCATTTAATTTATTACAATAGGTATTTGTAAATGCCAATTTACAACAATATTGTTTTGCACTAAAGTGCATTAGTTTATGTATAATAAATAACAAAAACACACATCAAGGTAGATCTATATACTAAATAATAAAAAAAAAAATACAGTACTAAAAAGTATTTAATCGTTTCTAATTATTACATAACTGTATACCTAACTCACAGCAGTGTTACCTGATTCAATGAGTAATTTAAATTAAACAAAATGTAGATACTAATTTGCATCTACCTAATCTCTCTGAATAGGTCTTTTTCTAGTTATAAGGTATTCTTCTCTTGTGTGATATGGAGCATATGGATCGTCAACATAATACTTAGGTTTCCTCCAAAACTTTGTAACCATTTTATCTAGTAAATAGCTCTGTGCAGATGTGCAAAATACATGTTGTTTTAAACGCCTTCTACAAGCAGCCGATTTCTTCCATAACCTCTTTTGCCTACCAACTTTTGTTCTGATCCAACCTCCCCAGTGCAGTCTGAAAAAACGTTTGATTACAGATTTTGAAGCCTTCCTTTTTCCTTTTTTCATGCTGAATTTGGTAACCGTCCTGTTCGGTACTTGAAGCAAGTTGTTGGAAATAGCGAGAACATTACTGTTGTTCAACAGACACACATTTAATCCTTGAGTAGATGGTCGTTTATTGGGGAGGGTTTGGCAGGTAACAAAACTTTTACAATCATTACGAATGATTCTGGCAGCATTTAAATATGGAATTGTCAGAGGCCGTATAGCTCGAACAGCTGAAAAATAAAGAAAATAACCTCAAAACAAACAGTTACAAATTAAATAAGTCAACAAACAATAATAAAAAACAAATTCTACAGAAATTTGTTGAATCACTGGCACCACAGATTTAAATTCATGTAAAAAAAAATTGATTGAGACGTATAAACAAACAATTTATTTACCGAAAGCTGCACATCGAAACATTTCTGGAATTTTTTTCAGTCAGAGTTAGAGTAAGTTTTTTTTCGTTTGGCTGACATTGACAATTTGACATTACTTACATTAATAGTGGTGTTTGTGACAGCTAAATAGAATCGATAATTTTCGTTCGATTCAAATAGTTGCATATTAATTTATTAATTCACACTTTTCACATTCAATTTTTTCGTTAAATTTTTACTTACTTCAGATAAAAAGCTATTCTTTACAAAAATGGTGTTGTTTGTTTTCAGACACAAACAAAAATAATATAATATTTTGAGATTTCACAAACAATGTTGATTTATAAATCGCTAACGCACTATTTGACATTGAGTCTTTCATCTGTGATATCTAATCTTTAGTCTCTGGTTTTTGACGGCCCAAGTAAGTGGAAGGAAAGAGATTCAGTGCCGAAAATGTACAAATTTACCAGCCATTTATCAAATGCTCACTTGATTCTGGTAAGTATTTGTTTAACTTAATGATTTTCAGTGTTTTTTAGCTCAACATTATGACTGATTCATATTCAAACTAAGACTCTGATGAGCTTACTTTGCGCCTGTCTTTAGTATGTTTTGATGGTTATCACAGCTTATTCATGTTTTATTTTCATATTTTACTAATAATTATAAGTATAATGCTGTTATTTGGGTCGGGGGCTAATAACATAAACATAAGCCTTGATGTTGTTGTCCCTTACATAACATTGGTTAGACGTCATATTCATAAATAACCTAAAAATTCTAATAAGTTGGAGGTTGTTACTAGCTATGTACAGTATGTAAAATTTTCAAGTATTTGTTTCCTTGAAAATATCAGTTTCTCCTTTTATATGCTATGTTTTGTATCCTATGATAGGCTTGTCGCTTGGCCTAAATCCAATTCTTGCTTAATCCAGTTAGAAATTCAAATCGGCTTCAGTAACTCACTTTAAATCTAATGACTCGATGAGGAGACAATAGGTTGATCAATGGTTAGTACTTTCATTCAGATGGTTGGACAGACACAGATAAAAAGCAGACTTATTAAACAGTTGTCATTTAAACTGGTTTAATTTTTTTTTATAAGTAGAGTAAATAAAAATACACAGCTGCTGCTACACTAGTTATGTTTCTGAAGAATTTTACCTGCACAGTTCCAATTTTATCTTAGAAAGCTTAGATTTTTTGGTTCCATTTGCATGAAATTTCATTTTGATTAAGCTGATATCTTTTTTTTACAATCTATTCATATTATTTGATTGATTTTTATGAGATTCAAAATTGCATCTAAATAAAAAGTGTGGAATGATATATATAATAATGAAGAAGGGCAAAAATAAAATGAGATGTTATGAATATAATCGAGAGTAGAATCACTTCCACAATTAACGAAGTTTGACTGTATACAAACTGCTGTGGCACGTGAAGCGGCAAAATCACTCTAAACTAGATAGGACGTAATTATCATAGAATTTTTTACTTGCACTTGCAACAAAGACCAAAAAATTTAAAAATAGTATTATGTTAGTAAATTATCGTCAAAAATTTAATTAATAAAAATAAGTTGAGGTACCTAAGGTGTTGCACTTTTCAATAACACATTATTTTTTTTCATCAGATTTTTCCCTATTTCTTTACCTACTTCTTGGGCATTTGTAAACCAGGTTATGTATTGCAAATAATATTAGGGGTTAAAATATGAAATTGCCGTTTTATTGTAATAGGTTCTTTGAATTGACATAGAATCATCATGGTTTGAGGTTTTGGAATGAAACTTATTTCACATGGTTTCTATGATGTTCTTCTTTTAAAAAATGTGAAACATTTGAACTTTCAACATTTGATAATCGACTTTCAATTGTTTTTGATATTTAACTTAGACAAGAAAGATGGATACTGCGAAAATTCGAGTGATTTCTGAATACGAGTTCCGACGCGGAAGTAACGCGGCAGAAACAGTCCGCAATATCAATGTTGCGTTTGGAGAGGGATCTGCTAATGAACGCACCGTGCGATTTTGGTTTAAACGCTTTCGTGATGGAAACTTCGACTTGAAGAACGAGCCACGAGGAAGACCGACACAGGTGATTAACGATGAATTAAGAGAGATGGTGGAAGCCGATCCTAGTCAAACTACCCAGGAATTAGCGGCATGGTTTAACGTAACCTTACCCACAATATTGACTCATTTGCGTCAAATCAATAAAATAAAAAAATACGAAAAATGGATGCCTCATGATTTGACTGATGTGCAGAAAGAAACGCGTGTTGAAACTTGTGTTGCCTTGTTGAATCGGTACAGAAATGAATGAATATTAAATCGAATTGTGACATGTGATGAAAAGTGGATTATTTATGATAACCGTAAAAGAAAAATGCAATAGCTGACCCCTGGTCAAACGCCACAATAGTGTCCTAAAGCAAAACTTATCAATAAAAAGGTAATGGTAACTATTTGGTGGTCTCAGCATGGTGTTATTCACTATAGTTTTCTCCGATTTGGTCAATCAATAACGGCAGATGTCTATTGTGCCGACTCCGAACAATGTTGGCAAAACTAGCAGTAAAACAGCCCTGACTCATGAATCGATCTTCACCATTATTGCTCCATGACAACGCGAGACCTCATACAGCACAAGAAACCGTTTTGACCCTTCAGGAACTGCAATTAGAAACCATTCGACATCCTCCGTATTCGCCAGACCTTGTTCTAACGGACTACCATTTTTTTCGTGATTTGGACAATTATCTACGTGACAAGAAGTTTTCTTCCCAGGAGGCAGTACAAAATGCTTTCACACAGTTTGTGCAGTCTAGATCCTCAGAGTTCTATCACAAAGGCATAAATGACCTTCCTATTAGATGGCAGCAATGTATACATAATAATGGTAACTATTTTGATTAAATAAATTTGTTAAAAATTAAAAAATAAACAATTTTGATTTTCAGTACAAATCGGCAATTTCATACTTTAACCCCTTTTATAATTTTAGCTTTGCGAGTCCATATTTTAAAACTGCAGGCATGTTGCTGTCGTAGATTCTTTACTCTCCCATACACCTGCACATGAACTGCAAGTCCTAGGCGCTATCTCAAGTAATTTTATACCAGGCAATATAAATGCATAAATCTCAAGCAGTTTTGCAACCCAATACCCTGTCTATATGCAGTATTTTTAAGTAAATAATAATGAAGCCCTTTATTCTGATACTGAGACAGACATTACGTGTGTAGATTTATGCTGCCTTATAAAATGACCCTAAATTCGGCATGTCTTTTGACAAAGGTCTCCTCTGACATAGGTTTCCACTGTCGTCTATCGCCGGTAACCCTTCTCCAGTCCGGACCTGCTGTCAATTTTAAATCGTCCTCCCATCTGACAAGTTGCCTTCCCCTGGCTCTCTTGCCGTCTCTGGGATACTATTTTCAAGTGTCTTATTACAACTACATGGCATACAATATTAATAGAAAGATTTAGAACTTACTTGACAACTTTCTACAGGTCAGAAAACAAGTGGGGGACGGATCATGCGCGGCTCTAATCGTGATGCGAGCGCCGCGCCGCTTCGCGCACTTCGACAACAAATGCCCGCCCACCCCACCTGCTCCGCCCAAGTCTAGGAAGCTCCTATGGGGCACCATTGGGGCAACCATGCTGACGGGAGCTGCAGTTGTATATGCCAAGTATGTAAAGCACTCCTAGTGTCCAACTTTGACTTGGTTTGTAGACCATAATAGAGCTCAGTTTGAGGCCCTTATTATAGTTCAAAACCACAAGAATGATAGGTTTTATTCCTAGGCTATGTTCAACTTTGACTTGTTAAGTTGCTTATCTTATAGCTTGTGGCTTCAAGCTATAAGATAAGCGACTAACTGCCTATGGAAGCTTTGGTTTTTGTAGGTCTAGTTAATTAGTTAGTTAAGACACTATAAATTGCTATGGTAACTTGAAGTCAAGTTTAGTGTCTAATGTTTGTGGCCCCATCTTGTAGCTTTGTGATTGATTTGTTTGGATGTTTCATAGAAATATGTCTTAAGGTCAACTCAAACAATCTTGTTTGCAGGAGCAGCCCAGATGCAAGGAACTGGCTTGAGTCGAACGTCCCTTGGGCTAACGACTTTGTGGCTCTCGTGTACCAGGAGAACACGACTTACTGGAAGTTCACATTGAACCAGTTTAACAAGCTCTCCACTTCGTTGGGGAACTTTATGTTTGGAAAGGTATAGAATGTTTTTTACAGTGCATGACAGTAATGTAACACAAATTGGTATCTTAAGTCAATTATCAAAGTAGATAAATATAACGCATGATTACGTAGTTATGTAGCCACCATAAGTAATATAAGTTGCCTTGACAATATAGTGGGTTCATGATACACTTGACAGATCAAATCCACACCTTCTTCACTCATATATTATTCCCACTGCGATCCATGTTGCAAACAGTTTATCAAATGTATGAAAAACATGAAATGTACATTGCATATTAAATAGAAACTAATAATGGGAAAGATTAGGGTCTTTATTTTCTAATAATGTATCAACATTTTTAAAATTATTTTCTGTCTGTCTGTATGTTCATACACATATCACGAATAAGCTACTAGCATACTAGTGAACACACGCTTGCTTCAATGATGTGTTTCTAGTAGTTAGACATTCGCGTAAAAAACATAGTTTTAAAAATTAATTTAAAAACCATCTTTTGCAGGAGGGAGTCAGTCCATTAGATTTCAAACAAAAATCTGAACAGGATATAGAAGAGGATGCTATGAAAGCCATAGCTAAAAAGCCATACACATGTGAGTTTTAAAATACACTAACTTATACTTAGCTTTAATTAATGAATTCATTTCTTTGAATACTAAACGGAGACGATTTCTAGTTAACTTTGGTCAAAATATTAGCAAAGGCTACATTATTATGTGCATTTTGTTTCTTTGTGATAAATAATGTTATGCCACAGCTCTATAGAAGCACCTTACATGTAAATACAATTCCATAAGGGACCTTAAACAGTCGAAAAGTTATTTTTCAAGGAATAGGCTACTTCACTGTTTTTTTAAGTAGATCTTAAATGATTTATTATGACGATAATAAATCATTTAGGATTTAAGATTATTAAATTCAATAATTTCAATGTCAAAGCAACATAACAAAATTTACTCATTAGATTCAAAAATGTCAATGTCTAAGTATAGGCAACGTAACAAAATTTACTCGTAATATCCGCCATGAAGTTTGCTTAGAGTTTTATGACGTCATAAAATGACCGACAGCGTTTTCGGTGAAAAAAAAAAGGAACTAAATTTTAAAATTGAAAATATGTTGCTATCTTATGTTAACTGAAATCGATTAATATTGGTTCCTTAAGTGAAATACTACAAAACTATTCATTTATTGCGTCAAATTTGATGTGAGTCAAGTAGCCTATTGTGTTTGAAATAATCACCGACCACTAGACGTTTCGCGACTAACAAAAACATCTAACATTAGCGTGTGTTGCCTAACAGTGCCTCCGCCGAAATTTGAACCGCTTTACAAAGAAGAAAAGAAGATTGAAACGCCAGAAGTCGAGACACCAGGTCAGTATAGCTACACACACTTTTCCTCACTCCCTCGTACCGCTTTGACTTGTTTCTTAGATGGTTTTGCTTGATATAATCGTCAAACTAAAATTATATGATAAATAAATAAATTTAAAGGAATTAAAAAATATATAATTTATCATCGTAAAACATTAAGTCAATAGTTTTCTATTGACTTAATGTTTTACGATGCACCAACTTATATGCGAGTCGGCGGTAATTGAATAAATAAATAAATGTATCACTTAGACAAAATAAACGATTGATTGATTGAATGATTGATTGATTGATCGACTGTTTGATCACATACATTGTTCTGATCCCAAAGTGAGTAACTATTTATAGTACTCGTTTTGTGAAAATCAGAAACAACGAAGGTACCACAAACACCCAGACTCGAGAAAAAGTAGAAAAACCCTTTTTTTTTACTTTGTACACCCGTCAGGAAATCGAACCCGGGACCTCAGAGCAGGCGACACCTTGAAAACCAGTGTCAACGCCACTCCACCAGGTCGTCATTGAAGTAAAAGTACTCCTAATGGACTTATGAAACGAGTCAATTTAAATTACTTTCTATTGCAGCTACCCTCATCCAAACAGAAAAATGTGACCCTCAACAGCCTCCACCTGTAAAAATTACTAAGGACATGGTGGAAATGGAACACGACATGCACGAGAATACAAAACTAGCCATAGACAGCTTCAAGGCGGCAACCAAGTTCTGCACGGATTACAACAAGGCACTCTACAAGGTTTGTGCATTTTTAAACATACTTATAAAATAAATAAAATGCAAAGAATATTGGCTTAAAAAAGTCTAGTTTTCTTGACATTGAAGCCTTTATAACTCTAATAGAAGTAGATAAGCAACCCAAAATCATACCACTACAGGTAAAAGGCCTACATCATTAAATTCAAGTTACCACAGCATGGGTCCACCATTTTCCAAAATTGCCAAATGCGAGTTGGTGCTTACAAACCCGAGCAATGTTTTACAATTCGGAACTCTAGCTTCCCGACCCGGGGATTAAACCCAGTAACCCGGGATCTTGATCTGATACTTAATTATTTGATCCAATAGGGCGTTATAACTCTAATTAGTTAATATATTTTTGTTTTTTTAGAAAATAATTTTAATGAAAGCGTTTGTTAGGTTAGCAGTCTAGTGTTTGTTTAGTTAACTTTGAATTGTAAGTAGACTTAATTTCTGGCTGTTTTATAATAAACTAGCTGTTCCCCGCGACTTCGTACGCGTCAATTTCAGTTTTTAAGATCGCGATTATTTTTTCAACATTTTTCACTGATGCTTCGCTCCTACTGGTCGCAGCGTGATGTTATATAGCCTAAAGCCTTCCTCTAGGCATGGACTATCCAACACAAAAATAATTTTTCAATTCGAACCAGTACTTCCAGAGATTAGCGCGTTCAAACAAACAAACAAACAAACTCTTCAGCTTTATAATATTAGTATAGATATTGTTTGTTTTAAGCGAAACATATTTATGATCCACTAATTTCTAGTATTTTTTGTTTTATGTTTTATATTTTGTATTTTATGTGCATGCTGCGTTTACCTGTAAGAAGTTATTACAACTGGTTTACTTCTAATACTAGATATGTTTTTGTAATATGTATGAGTGTATATAAACTGTTGGTGAACCTTAATAATAAATAAATAAATTACTAAAAAAAAAAGATAGCATAAACTGACACCTGAGTCCGGTGGAGGGCGCTAAAGGCTGTCATACAGTTATAAAAAAACTAGCACAGGCATTAACGTTCAACCGAATCATATTATTAAGTCGTCAATACCTTGTACCTATTTTTAAGATACCAGATGTATTAATTTGTACAAAAAAAAATTACGGCTATATGATGCTTTGATTCAGATCGTGGAGTCTCCATTGGACGATCTAGACAAGAAACACTACATGGCAGTGAACGGATCTAAAGACGCCCGAGACAAGGCCGCCGCGAAAGCCAAGGAGGCCGCCGCTAAGGCCAAGTGCGCTATTGGTAAGAAAATAAGGTTTATTTTTAAAGCAGAAGTTACAAATATGATTACTTTTGAAGGATTTGACCATATGACGTAAAAAACACTAAAGACACGTACGCATCCACGCACGCGAACCAGCAAAAAACTACAACACTTGTTATAGACAACAACACTTATACTCGTTAATGTCTGCTGGTAAAAACCTTCGATTTTCATTAGTTTCGTTTTGATAAATAACATAGAGGGAGCGCGCCCGACCCTCCTGGGTGGATAGCTTGCTTGCTTGCTTAATTTTAAGTAGAATTTGACTAAAAATTTTGTATCAGAACACCATGTCTTGTACTCAAAATTTATGCATATAAACGATATTCATTTATTTATTCATTCATTCGTAGCAGTAAACATTTTTTTTTGTGTTTTACTAAAATCTGTTGTAATTTCTCAGACACCTTAGACAGAATGATCAAAGCGGGCGTCCAAGCTCCACCTGAAAGTGTAGCGGCGACCCTTCGGTATATCAAGCAGTTCCGCGGCGACCTCACAACGGCTGAGAAGGCATACAAAGAGGAACTAGAGAAGTGCGTGCTCAGCGATCGCTACTGGAACAAGGTATGATCTTTAGGAGTTATTCTTTGCGGCCTTACAAAAGTTGCTTCGTTATATCGTTTACCCTCGACGAATAGATAACAAAGAAGATGACACTATCAAATGACATTTACAAATGACATTAAGCTTATGTCATTTACAAATACAATTACAAATAACATTAAGCTTATGATATTTTGACGTTTAATGACATTTACAAAGACATTAAGCTTATGTCATACAAAGACATTAAGCTAATGTCATACAAATGACATTATGTTATTTTCATACATTTATTATGTATTCGTCTACCGTATACATTATTAAAAAAAGAAGCTTGTCTAAGGCCACTGATCCTTTAACTAAACCATAGTCGACGCTTGGTACTGCAATAAAGTGGTGTACCAATTTTAACAAAATTTAATGTTTCAGTAAAATAGCGATAGGCACTATGACGTTTTAGTACTTATTAGTAGCAGTGAAAATATTTTTGCATAGGAGAATCAACCCTGTTCTATGAAGCGTGAATGATTTTCAACCATAGGGTGATAGACCACTTTCTTGGCAGTACAGTACATGAAACAGATAAAATACATCTTATTCCTTCTCAATGTTTATGCTTTTAATCTGCCATTTTTCCCCTCAGGTGGAGATGGCCCGCACCGCATACAAGACTGAGCTGCAGGCGCTGTTCCCTGGCATCGACTTGAGCGCGCGCAAGCTCGAAGTGAGGGGCGACACTGATCTCCTACTGTTGTATACTCTCAAACAGGTCTGTATGTATGTTTTTAGATTATTCAATAGATACACAGATAAAAACTTTATTTGCATAGCAATAAGGCACACGTCAGAAAAATAAATAGCTTGGCTATAGCTTTTGCCCACTTCATATCTTGAAATCATTTGGAGCCCATTAAACTAGCACTCTACTCGCGAATATCTCCCCGTGGGATTCGGCCATATCGAACTCCCGGTTATATCACTCCACTTACAGATATGACTGAAAATTGTTTGCAATCGCTGTCTGTTATACTTTATACCAAGTTAAGAAAGTATTGATTATCCATACACACTTCTACCCTCTTGATTTATTATGACATAGTTTTATTACATCCTTCAAGGATTTAAAATGTTAAGCTTTTCAATAATATATTCGTTGTTTCACAGATACAATATCTTCAAAATGAATTGGCCGAATTACAAACAATCAGAGACTTGAAGATAAACAGAGCAATCGAATGTAAGTAATACAATAACACACAATAACTTTTTAACTGTGAAAAAGCTGTGTACTTTCCGTCATGTGAGATTAAAGCCAAACAAATGCTAAGCTCAGCGTCGTCGCTCAAAAATTCTGTATCCATAAAGATTGAAATGGCGTCTCACTCATGATGTGTGCTGGTGTTTGCCATAGACAATAATGATTATAATAATTTATACACTACTCTTTGATGACAGATGACATTAAAGTACATAAGTAACGTTGCGTAGATTTATAAAAACTATCCAAATTTTGGTCGTCTCTTTTTAGACTACCCTGTAATATTAATTATTGTTTTAGGCCACGATGAGAAAGCGATAATTGAAGCTAAAGTAGAAGACATGATAAAAAGAGAACAAATGGAGAAAGAAAAAGAATTCCAGAAGAAGGTTTGTGTTCTTTGTTGGTGCACATTTTCAAAGCGATTTTTGATTATTTTGATGTATATTTTAATGTGCATTGTGCACTATATAACTAAAGAACTAAAACACAACTGAGCTCAGACTTAAGAAAACAAAATTTCCCTAAATTATCGAAATGTTTATATCAATTTTAATGCTTATGCATTTCGAAGATATTTAAAAAAAAACCTTTGAGCGGGATTAATTTTTACCAATTTGGTTCAGGTCCGTTGTGTGCTAGAAGACGCATCTAAGTATAGCTTTATTTTTGATTTCGAGACTATTGTTTGTCTACATTATTTTATTTTATTTTATAGAGCTTAGAAGTACAAGCAGAGGCAAATAGGAAACTGAAAGAACAGTTGAAGAAACAGTTCGAGATCCAGCAAGAAGTTCTGCAGGACAGATTGAACAGGAAAGAAAAAGAGGTATGTATTATGTTATGTGCTATGTAACAGTCAAATAATTTAATTGCTTAGCAGATTCATGAAGCTTTTATTTTGCTGGGTTATGAAACTTAAGAGTCATTTACTAGTCATCAGTCAAATAATTTCCTATCATCATCATCACATAACCAGACTATCAATTACACTGCCGGACACGGGCCTCCCCACAAAAAAGGAGGGCTTAGCCATAGTTGGCACGCTTGGCAGGCATGTTGACAATCGCAATTCTGACCTCTTGATTAAAGAATTAACCCGGAATGATTAAAGAAGTTTTTTTTAAATTTAATTTGTTATTTGGCATTATTAATTGCCCCATGCCATATCACAGCTTTCTAGTACTGAGCTAAACTGCAAACGGACATGCGGAAATGTCAAAACAATTGTAATTTTATAACGAATTTGTGGAAAGTTTTGCCATGGAATTTATTTTAGATCTTGAACTATTTTGACATTAGAAGCAAAAAAAAGACAGCCGAACTAATTACGGGACGTTATGTGCAGTGATCACATAGATAAGAGTTAAGACGTTGACACACAATGGTTTGCCACTGGCACTAGCCCACATTTGTCCCGAGGCAGTGGTATGTCTAAATATTGGGACGTGTAAAAGTGCTTCCTGGGGCCTATTTGCAGAAGTAAAGCTGATTAACTGATTTACCACCCTTTTTATTTATATCAAAAACACATAACTAAACCGGTCTAATATAAAATGTGTTTGTTTAGATAATGGGCAAGTTCAGCCGCTCAGTATCGGAGCAGGTGGAGAAGGAGCGTGTGGTGTTCAAGCGCGAGCTGGCTGCGATGGCCGGCAAGCTGAAGGCCATCGAGCAGACGCTAAAACGTGAGTGTTGCAGTGCTAGCTGTGTCTAGGGGTAATCTACCTCCTAGTGGTCCACCCTGGGCAACGGCATCTTTGGTTTTCTAACCAATGATGACGGCTAACAGATCCCTCTGCGATGGTAGGCTTCGTAAGAGGCCGCCTGGATGCTCCCACCCTCCTGCCGGAGTCCAGCGACAAACAGTTGTTCTGTGTTCCGCTGGTGTGTGGGAGAACCAGTCCCTCTGGGTTAGATCGCTCCGTCTTAGGCTTCTTCTTAACCGTAGAGTTAAGTATGTAAGCAAGCCCATATATTATTAAAAAAAACAAAAAAAAATTTGATGTATTCCACAAAATATTAATACTTTTCCGGAATAAATAGCCTATGTGCTATGCCAGCATACAGCCGTTCCCATGTGATTGAGTGATCCATCCCAAAATATTGTTATATTATTACTAGCTTTTCGCCAGCGTGAACTACACATTGTATCTTGCGAGTGGAAAGCTATGCCGAGCGGTGGGATATAAAATAGCCTATGTACTTTCTCTACAAACTTCAACAAAACCGCATCAGGCGTCAAAGCATAACAAACAGACAGACAGAGTTACTTTTCGACCGTCAAAGTTGGCGTCAATCAGTAAGTAACAATCTACTAAATAAAACAAAAAATGTACTTATTCCAACTGATGAAGAAAATATTATTTTATAAATACAATTTCGAGTAAAATCTATTTTCATCTAGGAAGGGAAGAGGCCGACCGAGAAAGAGATTGCTGGACTGTATGAAACAAGATATGAGTGTAAAAGTACTGGATGATTCAGTGACGAGTGATAGAAGAGTGTGGAAGAAAAAACATACTGCGCCGACCCTGGATAAACTGGGAAATGGGCAAGAGATTGATGTGTGATATGTAGAATGCTTTTTGCTACACACGAAATAACTTCATCACAGTATCTACAAATATGTACTATAGTTATATTAGGTTTACTAGAGTTAATTGATACGGGGTGTATACCATGTACCTACCATGCGCCATGATCACGGGATCCCGTGATCATATCGGGAACTCATAAAAACTAAGCTACATGGTATAAACCCCGTATCAATTAACTCTTTTGATAGTGACCACGGAAGTTAAAATCAGTATATTAGGTTTAATCTATATAATTATACTCTGTAATATCATAGGGAAAGAAATATATTACTTTCCCTATGGTAATATATAAAAGAAAGTCGTGTTAGTTACACCACTTATAAGTCGAGAACGGCTGGACAGATTTTTATGATTTTTGTGTTATTGGATTTGTCTTGGTCAGGAATAGGATAATAAGGGGCCGTCCACAAATTACGTCACACATTAATGGGGGGGGGGGGGGACTTACCTTTTGTGACATTGGGCAAAATAGTATGGGAATTTTTATAAAAATGTGTGACAAGGGGGAACAAGGGGGTTTGAAAATTTCAAAAATCGTGTGACGTAATTTATGGATGACCCCTAACTATTAAAAAATTCGGAAAGTTAACTAAAAAAGATTAAGAAATTGTATTCTATTCCTTTTCCTACCACGCCATATTTAATGACAATAACATTTAAGATCAAATTATTTAAATCAAAATCAAATACTATTTGGAGGTGATACCAAGTTCGTAGGGTCTGCTAGTAAGATACTAAAGACTAAAAAGATTTTAGATTATAGAAAATTAATACCGTAATTATTTTAGAACGTGCGAAGGCTGAGGTGGAGGCCCGGCGTTCCCAGTCGCTGTGGGCTGCGGGCGAAGCCCTACTAGCGGCCACGCGTCGCGGTGTGCCAGAGACGAGCATAGATAACGAGATCAAAGCTTTGGAGAAGGCTGGTCAGTATGTTAAACTTTCATACTTGAAAATGAAATCATTCTGCTTGAAACAGTCGGCATATTTGGGTAGTTTTAATTGGACTTCATAGCCTTTTCCTATCCGGGCTAATTCTTTTCTTTTATCTAAGGTACGTCAGTACACAAGACATGTGTCGATGTGGCTTTGTTTAATGTGATATTTCGATAACAAAAAAACATTCACCTGATACGTTTTCCTATTGGCAACACGTTTTAATAGTAGGTACTATTATTACAGTAGCGAAAGGTTGAAAAAAATATTTAAATAGACCTCTCTTTTTAATAATGACGTATAAGGTAAACTTATATGGGGTAACTTGTTGTTCCAGGTGTAAGACTGCGTATAAGTAGGAAATTTTGACACATTTATTATGGTAGTAATGTCAAAATATACGATTGAGATGCAATTGCAATTCTATTAAGCCATTTGTAAATTAGCGGAGTTGGGACCCTGATCCTACGCAAAGGGGGCTACCGTTTCTTTGCTCACCAGTTGGCGCCACTGTAGACTGAGGTCCGAAGGTATAGCTATCAAAGGCGATTGGCGCCGAAACAAAGTGTTATATCTTGAATCTAAGTAAGGTTATATTGTTTATAAATAACTATCTTGATATCAACAAACTATATTCTGAAATAGTTGCTCTTGAGGCCGATTATTTTTGCGCTTTTTCTTAATTCCGCATTTAAAGCGTTCACATTAATCGCCAAATAATCCATATTTGCGATATTTTACGAAGGAGATCACTTTCCAGCAGGTAAATTAAAGAAATTATAATTTATGCAACACATTCCGCTAAAACCAGTACATATTGGACCTCACGCGACACTAGCGCCTCTAGTGGCAAATTCACTAGCGATAGCCCCCATTGCGTTCGCATTTTGAATCATTACCCACTGCTGTGCTATTTGTATATGAAAACAATTCGCATATTAAATTAATTTTAATAAAAGCTGTTACTACACTATTATTTGTATAAAATTGAAATGTTTTACCTATTACCGGTATATATTTTCTTGTAACATACTTATTTAAAAAAAAGATTATAATGATACTGAGTTTTTCGCTCTGTTTCTCCTCAGCAGTATCTCAAAAATTGTCCCAAAACAATGGTAAGACCATAATATTGCGACGTTCAAAAGCGCCTCCATTGCAGAAATATAACTGATTTAAATGATTGTAATAATATTGATTTGTCTGTAGGAAAAGACGACCGGTTAGTGCAGACAGTGCTCAAGGGAATCCCATCGGAGGTGCGAGAACGAGGGATCGCGACAGAGAAGTCCTTGCGAGAGAGGTTTGACGCGGTAAACGACGCCCCTAGTTAGGAACACACCGAACCAGGCGCCTTATTCAGCAATTTCAATTGCAGTTCGATCGTGATTGAATTGGGCTATTTTGACATTAAGCCCATACCTACTAGAACTGTCAAAAACCTCCTATTCAATTACGATTGTGATACAATTTGGTTAGCTGATTTAGGGGCCAGTAGCCTTAGACAAGTAAGGGTAGAGTTCATCAACAGACGTTTAAGTTTTAAACAGCGTTTAAAATATTATTTGACATATTTTGTATGGGAATTGTGTCAAATTAATCGTCAATCTATGTTTACCGGCTGTTTAAGAATTGGTGAACTCGGGTAGTCAAATGTGTGAAAATGACATAAGCTTACGATCGTTCGATCGTTTGTTAATGTCATTTTCATACATTCGTTATCTATTCGTCTAGCGTAAACGATATTAGAAAGCCACTTGTCTAAGGCCGCAGTAGTATTCATTAACCCCCTTATTCATAATAACCCAAACAGTCTAATAAACCTACTTTAGATATACACTGTTTTGTCAATTTCTTTCAAATTATGATAGCGCAAAGAAAGAACGAGACAATACAGTGTAAGTGTAACAGTTAAACAGGTTTATTAGATTGTTTGCGTTATTATGAATAAGGGGGTTAATGTGTCACACAGATACAGAAACATTTCATCCTACAACTCCAACTACAGGCATATTATATATATTATTTATGTAACATGATTGTCGTTTATTGACAGTCAAAAACTAATTGGAACAGTTTCCACAGGTCCCTCTCGAGCTCGACCCGGTCTTTAGTGATAATATTTAAGCGATCAATTATTTTGAGCCATAATCTAACCTTATGTTAATCTCGATTTTTAGGTTTAAGCGTGCCTATACTAGGTGTGATTAAACGAAAAAAAGGGTTAGAATTTAACAAATTAAATTAGTCAGTCGATGCCAAAAAAATTATCATCAACTAAAAAAAAACAATATAAAACTTTTTTATACGATAATGCAGAGTGTAGTACTCTGCATTATCATAAAAAAAGTATGACGTGACTCGTTTCGTTTTATAAATCCACCGCTCAACAACAACAAAAAACAATGTATTTAATACTAAGATATTAAATTGTTTTTTTAGTTCTCTTGCTCAGTGTGATATTGAAAGTAATTTATTAACAACAGACCCGAAGCGGGCTTAATCAAATATAAAAATATAGCATGCCAGCTCTCAAAGGAACTCTTCAAACCAGTTTGGACGATTGTTCCAGATGGAGAAGACAGCGGTGAAAGTTGCTCTGGTCGGTCGTGAAGGCGCTACCCTGCCGGTCTACTTCTTATCGTGGCTACAGTCTAAACTGCTGTTCCATAAGGTAATTTATTTTGTTTTAGGAATTCCATGTGTATACTTAAAAATATGTAACAGAAGATTTGTAATAAAACCCTTAGAAGTTCTTTGAAATAGCGATGATCTTAGTAAGTATTAAAAAGTGGAGATGTAACGAAATTCGTTTGAAGAAATGGAAAACTAAAAAGAATATAATTTAATTTTAATGATGATTTAAATAGGTAGCTATTAATAGGCTACGTGAATGTTGGAGAGATGATAATGTTTATGATTATTCCTTAGAAAAGAAACAACTTTTTTTTGCTTGTAGCAAAATCATCCCTTTTAAGCCTGAAGTGAACTGATGTTGGCTAGGAATGATGATATATAATCATTGTTTTTTTCTTTCAGATAACTGAAATCCCCGAAGACGAATTGGACAACAAACCCACAGACTTCACGAAGCTGGACACATTTGACATCATCCAGAGGGCGAGGTATGTGTCATTTCTGGTGATTGTGAAGTCCCTACTTAGTTAAACGACGCTTCCTGTTTGCACATAAGCTCCCCGCCCCCCCTAATGATCTCCACGTCGAGCTTTCAGCAGTGCATTCAAGGAACCAAGGAACATCTGAATCCTCAATCAATCGTTTATTTGTGACCTCCTATGACCAATCAAATCCACGTAACTTACTTTTTGTATCTTTTGTAGATTGTTAGTCTAACTGTAGTAGTACTGCACTACCCTTACTCCACTAAGACATAGTTACCCCCCAAAGATTGTTTGGAAGAGATCCCTTCTAGCGACAGGATTGCCTTATTGTCTAATTTCTTTTATTGTGTTTAGTGCAATAATGTATAATCTTCACTAGATCGTCAATCCACCTGGTGGGGGATCGTCGTCCTATACGCGGTTGCCATTTCCGAACTTATCCGCCCCAAAGGCCATCAGTTCTTCTTACTATATGTCCCGTTAACTGCCACTTTAGCTCTGCAATTCTTCGAGCGATGTCGGTTATCTTAGTCCTCCTACGGATTTCCTCATTTCTGATTCTATCACGCAGGGAAATACCAAGCATTGCTATCTCCATTGCCCGCTGTGCGATCTTGAGCCTTTCCCGTTTCAGTTCTGGTTGGATTTGACGAGAGATCTCTTTCTCGAAATTGGACTTACTTAGATGGACTTTCTGTCAGGTATACGCATCGAGCACATACCCAATAGAGCGGTAATACAAGCCGAGTCTCGCTTGCGCAGCTTGCGCCATAACAGTACGTGACCTTGGGTCCGCCAGTAAGAGCGTAGCGCCCGCTGCAGTGATTTGGCGGGGAATCGTTGTCTAACAAAATAAATGACATTTCTTCTCTATTGGGTATGTGCTCGGTGGGTATACGTAATGATCACAACTTAATCAGTAATTTAAATTACAGATACCACATGAACCACGGCAATCTAGGCGCGGCCCTACGCTACGTGAACCTATTGCAAGGAGCCCCCCGGGCCGCCGCAACGAAGTGGGCTGACGCGGCCCGAAGGCACCTAGAGATAAGACAAGCTGCTGAAGCGGTTATGGCCCACGCCTCGGCTTCCGGCCTCCTGTACTTGTAAGATTAACTATTGAGTAGATTTCTTTGGCCATTGGTATTGATGATAGATCGTTTTGTATTGTAATAATGTTTATATGCGAGCTAAATTCAAATCAATGATAGACGTTTGCTATTAATCCGTGTATTGTTTGGCTAAATTCAAGTTAGTGAGATAAAACTGATGCTTTACTCTGCAACACAATGTCCGCAACTCTGTATGTCTGTCTCGCTCACTCATACCAACGTGTCAGAGTATCTGAAAGGGACAGATATACCCGTAAATACGGGCTTCGTGCTGCGTAGTAGGGCCTCTGCTACAGATTAAAAAAATGATAATTGCTGACTAGTACGGCCAACCTGGTTTTGACGCTACTTACTAAAGTTACTAAGCCCTAACGGTCAATATTAATAATCTATTTCTACAATGATTGGAATTTGGATGCCTGGATAATGTCGCCTAAGGACCGATATTAATAGTCTATGCCTACCAGAGATTAGATGCCTAGATACTTTTACGGCCGGTCCCAATAATCTATCTATCTTCAGTTTTGGCATATCTGAGATAGAAAACATCTTCTGTCTCTGATTTTGCCGTCCAGACAAACAAAGACAGAAGTTGTTTTCTATCTCCCATATGCCAAAACTGAAGGTAGATAGGTTATTGGGACCGGCCGTTAGTAATTTGTTTTAAAGTGTTGCTAAGCAACGAAACCATGATTTGCTTGTTTATTATTGTTAGCCGTTATGAGGTAAATTTATTATCTTGTCTTGTCTTGAGTATCTTGACACACGCATGAATCCGTAGATGCTGAGATATTTCATATACTTAAAACGCATGGCATGGCAAACGCGTTTCTGAAAAAATATTTTCTAGCTTGATAAATAGTGATTAAAAATAAGATGGTTAAGCTTCTGCTCTGAAGTTGTAAACATTTTACTCATAAATGGATTCTTGTGTATAACGCAATCATTGAAATTAAAGTTCTATTACTAAGCCAGAATTTGGTAAAAAAAAATTTATAAATAAATATTATTCATTTAAACGGATTCCATTTGTTTGTAGCAAAAGAAAATGTTAATGTTTAGTTATACCTATTCTTAAAGATTGGTGTTAGTTTAATTACCTAAAGAAACGTCTTTTAAATAGACGTTATACCAAGTTCAATGTATTTCATTGTAAAAAGTATTGATTTATACACAAAATTAATAAAAATGGTTTTTTGTATTGAATTTATTATAATTTCTTTATATTAACATGATTATGCTACAAATCAATCAATTTCAAACCAATGTAGTTAAAGAAATCCTTTCAGACGACTTGGCAAACGTTTGTAGTTAATTTATTAGTTGACTATTATTATCGTAGGCCTGTTTCACTAAAAATGAAATGGATTCTATCGAAATTCCGTTGTGGAATATGGCTGTTTGTTATCGACAGTTTTGTTACATCTGAAGCTAAGCGACTGGGTATCTGATTAGGGCTACTTGCGTACGTCTTAAATGTAAGGTATGTCTGAATCTGGATTAAAACATCATTGTCTTAATATATTTCAATTCTAAATACCTAAGATTATGCACATTGACAATCTTCTTTGTCTACTTCTATATTCCTGTCGAAGGCATACTATTACTCTATGACCAATACTCGTTATTCGTTCAGGATTTCACAATGGCGGAGTGTGTCTATGGAAATGTATACGCGGCCATCTTGACGTTACTCGTTCGTCTATGGAATAGTATATCTATGGTCCTTAGACCAAAAGTGCTCAACCTTAACACTATGCTTGCGGGTCACATCTTTGTCGGCGGATGAGTTTCCGATGGCTAATGGAAAAAGTCTAAGTCGAAGACGCGTTTGGTAACTGTCAGTGGCCGCAGAAAATGTCTGAATTGTTAGTATAGCCCAACTGATAAAAAGGTTGAACAACCTTGTTCTACACAGTTTGAAACCAGTTTCGCATCCATTGTTGAGCTTGTCATTATAACTCCACTAGTACTCTTTCCATTACATCTAAGAGTATTCAAGTCAGCCGTTAAATAATAATGACAATAATATCCAAGTTTTAGTAATACCTTGATTTAAAATAATTGTACTAGTGAAGCTTTATGCAATCAAACTGTTGTGGGGCATCGGCTAGCCATGATAGTAAAGCGACGTAGTAATTTAGAGCCTATTACACTTCTACTCTTACTTAAATTTAGAAGGTTCTAATAAGAACTGCTTTAAATATTTTTAAAAAATACTGGCTTAAAGGTATAAATCATTCGATTTTATTCGCTTTAAAAAGGTTTGGTATTATTGAAAAAAAGGTTTCTATGAGTTATTCATATAGGTATGTTTACGCACGTTATCTTAAAGCGAGTAAAAATCAAATTTTAACGATTCTAAATCACTTTGTTTAGTGTTCTAAGTATTCGAGTAGTCTGCACTCAGGCCCAGCGTGTCGATCAATTGTCGTGGAATAAAGATATGTGTTATTGTTACCAACATCGATTTAAAATGAGAATCGCTTTGAAATGACTACTTCTTTGCCTAAAACCTTGAAACTGTTTATGTAAAACATAATTACGTGTTTGTCACGATTGTCATGTACTTATTTAATATTTGTTACAAAAGTTTATCATATTGATCCTTTAGGGTCGTGTACTTTATTTTTGTATTCATTTTGTGTTCGTTATTTATATATTTCAAAAGGTTTTAGATAAAGGAGCCCACTATGTTAGAAATACAATTACGGCAATTGCTTTTTTTAAAGGAAACTTTGTTATTCCAAAAGACCATTTTTGTCTTGGATATAAAGGAATTGTATTAGTAACATAGTTTTTGATAAGGTTAAAGGGTATTAGAAGTGTGAAGAACATAGGCGTAGATCCAAAGTCTAATGTCTAGATGAGAAATCCACAGAAACTGTAGTCGAAATGCGTATAAAATTGTTATTCCCTGTTTTGTTCCTTTGCACAAAGGTGTCCGCATTTACTCCTGTCCAGTCAGAATAATATAAATTACGGTGCCAGCGATACTAAATGCGAAGGTATAATTTTAGTAACTTATGTAAATATATTGTAATGTAATTTAAATTAAAAGATGATTTTTATTTCGAGTTATTTGTTTTATTTTTATGTTTATCATAAGAGAAAAAGAGTATATGGTTCGATAGAGAGAGAGAGAGAGATAGCACGATAGTCGATAGAGAAAGAGAGTACGTGAAAGAGAGGGCGAGAGTACGAGACAGAGAAAGAGAGATAAAACACGTGAAATAACGTAACTTATGTAAACGTAGAAGTGTTGTTATGACAAGATTTTGATTACTACTAAATACTCTTGTGATGGGCTAGAAGAGACAATTTAAACAAAAAGTAATGTAGTAAGCTTACTTCTTTATCACGGTGAGATCTATAAGAGCAAAGATAAGAGCATGTCATGGCATAAAGTGACTACGAAAGCGTAGTGATAATTTGTTCAGCGGTTATCAATGAAAATCTATTATATTTGATTTCCTGTCTGCTAGATATTCTACTGTCTCTAAGGACTAATGGAGATTTAAAACCAATATAAAGCTTTAATTTCAATGTGGATTTTATAAAATAACAATCTTTGGATGTCGGATTGAGTGTTTGGTTAACTTTGAGTATTAAATCAATTGATTTAATACTCAAAGTTGGTTATGGATAGTATTATTAACATAACATATTATTGAATATTGCTTGTGTAGAAAAATGAACCTTAAATTAAGTTAGTACATAATTTATTTTATCTTTACTGTATTTTTGATAAAGATTAATCAGATCAGAAGGAAAACTTAGCGATTACTTGTTCCATAGACCTAGTAAAGTTATTTATAAATATGATTATTTTTAAATTTTAATGCTGGCCATAAGTTGACTGACATCAAGAAAGACAATTCAACATATTTTTATCAGATGTCACAGAATAAGTATAAATTCAACCGATTTTGTTGGAATAAAAATCAAGTAAGAATATCGAAAAGAATGCCTTCAAACATTACTTCCTATTAATACATTACAAGCAGGATGTATAGAGTAACATCACATATTTTGAGCAGTAGGTCAGTGCTGGTAAGTAATAAAACGAAGTAGTGCAGTGGTAAATAAGATGCAACTATTAGAAGAATGTCATTATGTTTTTCTATATAACTCTTTTTTTTATTGTTATATCTTCCTATTTTATTAGTTGGGTCGTGTTATTATTATATTAACGGGACTAACACTCGAATTCCAAAAAATAATTTGGATTCTTCTTATTGAATAGTTGATTCAGCTGGGTGTATTCAGAAACGGGTTGTTTGTTGTAGATATTCATGTCGTTCTGCCGCATGAATGAAGCAAGCCACGTAACTACTTCAATGTTAAAAATCAATTATCAAAATTGTTTGCACCTTCAATACGAGTAACACTCCATTGGTCGAGTGGTTTAAGTACCGTACCGAGATCTCGGTTTCCTGGGTTCAAACCCCGGGTCGGGCAACAGTACAAATATAGACAACATCACATACCTACATTGTTCTAAACCCAGGATAAGTAACTATTTAAAGCATTTCTTTTGTGAAAATCAGAAACCACGAAGGTATAACCATACTACAAACACTCAGACCCGAGAAAAACAATTTTTCTACATTGAACCGACCGGAAATCGAACCCGGGACTTCAGAGCTGGTGACACCTCAAATACCGGTGTGTACGCCACTCCGCCACGATGGTCGTCGAAACAAGAGGTTCGAATTTTCGAACATTGCTCAGGTTCACCAACCCGCATTTGGAAAGCGTGAAGATTATGTCTATACCCGGCATTGCTGTGGTAATTTGAATTCAATGATGGTGGCCTTTTCCCTGCAGTAGGATGATTATAATGGCCTGCGCAGACGACGGAATTCTCCGCGGCGGAGAAAAAAGTACCTACGCTCCGCGAATGGATTTGACGCGAACTCAACACAAACGGTGTGCGTTCGTTAATCGTATTCGTATCGTTTGTGTGCGTTGAGTTCGCGGTAAATCCGCGGCGGACTTTTTATTCGCGGAGCGTGCTTTTTTCTGCACAGGCCATAACTCTTTCCAATTATCTAAATAGAGAGTTACATGGTAGGTACATCGACTTGTGTAAAATCTTTTTCAATGCAATGGTTTAAATCATGATACCTCTAGTATTGCCGGCCAGCTGCCGAGTTCCAACTGAAGTCGGTCAGTCGTTGCGGGCCCCAGCTGAAGTATAAAAAGGCAACAGAGCGTGACACCTGTCCCCCACCACTTCCCCCTCCACCGCCGCCGCCGAAAGATGATCGCATGTTCTGGGGCGCGTTGACTGTGCTCGTTTTGGCCGGAGGTTTCGCTTTTTATGCCAAGTGAGTAGGTAATGATAAAAAGATAAGAATGTGAGTAATAATAGAAAGCTAGAATCGGGCTATAAGACAACACACGTCTTATAGCCCGATTCTAGCTAGTAGGAACCTTTTAGCGGAAAATCAAACAGTCATGCTGTTTGACTTTTAATTGGTTCTTAACAATATGACAAGAGCATAAAGTTCAAAGTTTAGTTTAATATTTATATTATAGCCTTTTCTTCAAAAGGACGGTCGTCATTGTTTTTATCCCCAAAGTAATTAAATTTTAGCAATTTCTTCGTGGAAATCGGCAACAACAAAGATACTAAAAACACCCAGACCCGAGGCAATATAGAAAAATAGGGTTTTCTATAATTACAAGTCCGGGAGTCGAACCCACGGACCTCGGAGCATTTCACACCTTGAAAACCAATGTTATTAACAATATACATCGCATTAAATAGATAGATAAAATAGTTATTGCTCACATAAAAGTAGCGATTTAGACGACCATTTGGATCAGCGGTAGTAAACGCTGCTTCTGAGCCATGGGTCGCGGGTTGGATCCCCGCACAGTACAAATATTTGTGTGCATGAACATGTCTGTTTGTACTGGTCTGGGTGTTTTCTATGTATTATAAGTATGTATTTACAAAAAAAAAAGTATTTATGTAAGTTTATCGGTTGTCTAGTACCCCATACGACAGGGTACTTAATAGTAGCTTAATTTGGGACTAGATGGCTCTGTGTGGCCCAGTGTGGCATGTCTTAAATATTTATATTTATTTATTTTTACAATCAATTGACTTAAAACTAAATTTACAACCATAACCTAAATGTGGACTATCAGTGAAAAAATTACCAATATAATTTCTAGGCAGTCTCCGGAAGTACGGGACTGGTTGAGCCTCCATGCACCATGGTTTGATGACTTCATAGCGATAGCTTACGAGGAGAACATGACTTACAAGGAGTTTGCTGAACAGTGTGTTGACGACATGAAGAAGTACGTGAACGAATACTTCGATGATACGAAGCCAAAGCAATGCTCTTTGGACGGAGATGTCAAGCATATTGAAGGTTGTCGATAGTTTCCTGTAATGCGCTTGCGAATGAATACAGTCTTATTAAGATAGGTTTTTCAGGCCCGCTATTGTTTGTGGTAATTTAATTGAATTTAAAATGAAAATGATTACCATTTGGGAGGTACAGTTTTCCAACCGCGTAATGGGTAACGTATAGCGTGGGTAGTTTCCACTGTAGGCAATTTTAACAGTGGGTTTTAAATAACGATTGCGGCTCTGAGTCGCTCTTTGTGGTGTTATAGGGCCTGCAGTCGAGGCTGATAAAACCCTATGAAGATGTACAGTTTTTTTAAAAGAGAGTATTCTCGTCTTCGTTTTCTTGTATTAGGTAGGTACTTAGGACCTGTACGAAGTGTGAATAATAATATTGGGTCCATTTTTGCTAGAAGAGCATGTGTTGTAAAATATAAATCTCCGTATTCGTTGCAATTACAGCTGCCCCACCTCCGACCATCAAAGATAAAGCTGGCTGCCAAGGTGAAGGTGAGATATTAAATTTGCTAAATTTTGTCTGGCTTTAAAAATGGGTTGAATTGAAATACTGGGTTTTTTATTTATTGTAACCGATTTCATTTGTGTTGGGTGATGTTTGCATAAAAATATAACGTTGTTGTGCTATTCTATTGGGCGTCGTAGAAAGCTACTAAAAGATTGCTATTAGAAGAAGATGAACAGATGCGTCTTCTCTCTTCCATTGACCAATCTGCGATCGCCAGCTCTTTTCCCAAGTGTAGGCAAGGCAAAATACTCCTTTTGAAGAGGCTTGTTTCCAGCAGCGAACTGATAAGATGTGGTCTGACAATGATGATAAATCAAAATGTCATTAAAACCCTGTGTGGGCAAGCCTTCTTTTCACGTGTAAATCTGTCTTCTAAAAACAAACATTTTAGACATTGGAGAAATGTCTGTCCACAGGGGGAGGATATGGGGCTTTAGCTCCTCAATCCTCCTACTGAGTCCTTCCTTGATAAATATAATTTTAGTAACTTACTACCGGGAGTAAGTAAGTATCTATTTCCTTGATAAAACCTGCTTAAGGACAAGCTCTTACCATATCATGACCCTGAATCCGGCACAGTCTGTACGGTCGTAAATCCATTTATTTATTTATTACTAACCAAGACTAACTTTCGTCAATGTAGAGAGTGAAGAAAAACCTAAATGCGAAGTTCTGCCTCCGCCGGTGATAACAAAGAGCATTTGTGAGATTGAGGAGTGTCTCCGAGAACTTGGTGAAGCTGTGGTCAACAACTACACCACTGCTAAGGATGCGTGTGCTTATTATAATGGGGTTTGTGTGCTTTTTGCATTTGTTAAAAGTGCTGTAATGGCTGGCCATAGGAAGTTCATTTAAACATATGTATATATGTGTGTGTGTATATATATGCATATTACTACATTAATATAGCTGTTGCCCGTGACATCGTATCCGAAGAATGTGATACCATCCCACGAGAACAGTGTTTTTGTCCAAAAATAAAAAAATAGCCTCTGATCTATTCCAGCCGATAATCTAACTCTGTGATAATTTTCATCTAGATAGGTTAAGAATTTTGGCGTGACGTTTTCCTTTGACGTAATATTTTTGTTACCTTTCAGTTGGTCGAAGAAACCATGGTCGATTTCTGCTTAACGAAACTAAAAGCGGTGAATAGTGCGAAGGCAGAGCGATTGGATTTGGTTCGTCAGTCCTCGGATAATGTTTGTGTAGCGTCCGCGGAAATGGGTAGGTACTTTCAACATTGTCATCATAATTGAAATTTATTATAACCCTATATAAGTACGCTTGCATTGTAACCCTTTAAAAGTGCTTGTGGTACAGTGATGTGGTAGTGTGGAGGTAAATCATTGATCACCAATATAAAATATACCACTAAAATTAACTTAATCCCTCGATCGTGAGTTATTCGTATCGTGGCACCCGAGTGCCTCCTGGGGGTTGAGGGAATCTAGTGTACCTACCTACAATTTAGAGTTAACTATGGTCTCAATTACAGAAGATCACAATATTCGATAAAATTTTAACAAAAATAAAAATCTTAAATAGTTAATAGTTAAATATTATAGGAGGAACTTGACTTAAATTACAATATCCGAACTTACAACATAATGCAACAATGAATTGCGTTCTAAGGTAAGTCACACTTTCTTATTATAGACAAAAACCTATGCAGACTCTAAGAATGAACATCTAGACTAAGCATCTTGTTTGAAAGATCGTTTTCGGGGTCCTGGGTGGAACCCGGCAACAAGAGTTGAATTTTCGAATATTTCTCGGGTTTGTGTTCGCCGTAGGTACCTACATGCTGATTATACCTGTTGTAATTAAATTGCTGTAGGGACTTGAATTCAATATGGAGGTCTTTGTCCTGCAGTGAGATATGATTATTGGCCGTTACTTTAAAATAAAAATACAAAAAGTCGAAGTTTATTTGTTTGTTTAAACCATAAACGTAGAATATAATAGACGGACAAAGCCTGCGAGATAGAAGTATGGAAATCTAGCAAGATAGAAAAAGAAAACAAATCTTTTCGTTTTGTGACCTGTCGTATTTGACAGAGTGACATCCAGTGGCATATGCGATATAAGGTTCAACATTTTATGTAATTATCTAGTACATCGTAGATTATCTAAAGTAAATACAGTTTTATCTAACAATGGTCACATGTTCTGTGAGTGCCTGTGGAGTCAACCACAAAAATAATCCAGAAAATTGCTCATTTCACAGGTAAATACGTAGAAAGTCGTCATCGTAAAAACGCGTTATTTTTGTTGAATTTGATCTTGTTGTTAAGTTATAAATATAAAATTATTTCAATCCACTTGTTCATTTTAATATTTTGTATAGATAAAGTTCTATGTATTGATTATTAACATTATTTTGGTGGATAAATAATTTATCGAAATATTTTACATGTACGCTAGAGCTTGACTCAAATTTATCGATACTATTGTCGAAATTTATCTTAAATGTTTCCGGAGAAATTTGATGTTATTTTACGTTTAGCGTCTCAAATGAATGTCAACTTAACAATTTGAAGAAGGAAACTGTAAGGAATCACATAACTAAGATAATCTTGTTTAAAAGTCAATAATCAGTGTTTGATACATCAGAATGTAAATGTTTATTCAGATTTTGTTTAGTTATTCTTTTTCACTTACTGCCATTGATAAGCTCACACGGCACAGCAGATGACAAGGGAAAATCTTTTGAAGAAATAAATAAAGAAAACTAATTAACAATGGCTATTATTTTTTTATTAATTAAGACTGTTTATTTTTAAATTATATGTAAAAAATATACTCACCGGGCACATTTATCTGCCCACTATTATAGTTGTAAGAAGTGAGGGCGGTTAGGTATGCCGCAAAGTAGGTGCATAATCTCGAGATAAAAACAGTGTGACAGTAAACATTATTTTCCAAACGACAAACTGCAATTATTATCGATAGTCTAAAAATGTTTAAGGTACGTCACTAGTTAACACACACATTGACAAATCAAAACTGTATTGTGTAAACGCATTATCGGGCTGTCAGTGGATCTACTTGTATCCTATTCTATGGTTTAAGCGCGCTAATAGGAAGAACTGCTTCGATTTGAAAAATTCTTTTTGTGTTGGATAGTCCATTTATCGAGGAAGGCTTTAGGATATATAACATTACGCTGCAATAAATAGGAGCGAAGCATCAGTGAAAAATGTTGCAAAAATAATCGCGTTCATAATAACAGAAATTGACGCGGACGAAGTCGCGTGCAACAACTAGTTTTCAATATGTAAGATGTGACACGACAAACAATGTCGTATACTGTCTTCTAAGCTTTATCAAAATAATTGATTTTATAATTGACGTTAACACAAACCCGAGCGATGTTTGATAATTCGACCCCAGGACCCCGATATATCTTGGACCGGTATATTTAAATCACTAGACTAAATAAATAAAATAATAATAAATGTGGACAACATCACATACATGTTCTGATCTCAATTTGAATAACTATTTAAATCACTCGTATTTTGGAAATCAGAAACAACGAAGGTAGGTACCACAAACACCCAGACCAGAGAAAATGTAGAAAAACACTTTTTTCTACATTGACCTATCCGGGAATCGAACCCGGGACCTCGGAGCAGGCGACACCTTGAAAACCTGTGTGTACGCCACTCCGCCCCGGAGGTCGTCAAGTAATAAATAGGGCGTTAGGAACTGATAGACAAGTCTGTGAAACATATGAAATTATTTAAAAAAATACATTTATCGCTTCGCTTTATTTAAAGGGATAAGACCACCAAACTGTACAGTTACCAATTTATTTTTCTGTGCTGCATTTATTTTAAAGTGCATCAAACTTAATATTGCATCTATCTATATATCTTATCTAATAACTGCAATTGAGGCTTACTGATATAATTATAAACCTTTAATCCTAGATGAGCTTTCCCGGTACCTTGAATGCGGGGTGCAAGCGCCTAAGGACCAAATAAACACAGTGAAGGGAATGATAGCAGACTTTCAGGACAAGATAACTGCAGCACGCATGCAGTTCCAATGGGAGCACGATAAATCTTTTGCGCTTGATTCTCAAGTCTCCAAGGTTAGATTTATTTATTTAATGCCCTATATCAGACGATTTAATATGGTATGTCCGATCCGATAGACACCGTTTCTACCACAGTGCTGATATAGTAAGTTTGCAATCATAGCATTTAATGTGATATAAAAAAAATGTTTTTCAATCATTTCACTCTGGGCCACACAGAGCCATCTAGTCCCAAACTAAGCTACTACTAAGCTTATACTATGAATACCTAGACAACCGATAAACTTACTTATATACTTTTTTTTGTAAATACATACTTAAAATACCACTCCACGACATACCTCTTCCTTTATGTCCAATTCTTTCTCTGTGACAGCTGTACGTCTCTGGAATGGACTACCACCCAAAATTAGAAAATTCACCATCAAATTTTCCTTTAAAAGGCTTTGCGGAGCCACTTCGCTAACTAACTTTATCTTTTTCCTCTCTAGAATCATACTGGCATAATTTCTGTGTACTTACATATCATGTGTGTGTATTTTTGTATATGTTATGTATATATATATATATTATTATTATATAATATGTATGTAGCTAGTTCGTATGTATACATATATAATATACACTTTAAAAAAATGTATTTCGATATCTGTTTTGTAATTATTATTTTTTCTGCATTTGTTAATATTTTTACCTATTACTTGTTTGCACCGCCTGTAAAATCTCTGTTTGGTCTCATGGTTGACTGGTAGAGAATGCTTTTAGCATTAAGTCCGCCATTTGTACTATCTTTGTATAATGCAATAAAGTGTAAAATAAAATAAATAAATAAATAAAATACATAGAAAACACCCAGACCAGCAAAAACAGACATGTTATGCACACAAATGTTTGTACTGTGCGGGGATCGAACCCGCCACCCATGGCTCTGAAGCAGCGTTTACTACCACTGATCCAACTGGTCGTCTTCTATTAATTATTTTATGTTATGTTCTAATTATGTTATGAGTGAATAAAAATGAATATAAATAAATATGGATATATATGTAATAGCAATAGCTTATGAATAGACAGCAATCCAGAAATAGTAGACACAGCATGTATATGTCGCAGGGAAATGAGGATATCAGGGATTTCATGAAATCCTTAGGGATATGACGAAATCCCGGTAATGGTCGAATATTCTTGCCTATTACGTCTTTTTATTGAAATTATCTAGTGATGTGACAAAATACAATATAAAGTCCGAGATATGTCATTTAACTAAACTAAATGTAGTGAAATAAAGAATACTGTTGTAGACACAGGCTGATTACAATTTTGACATGAATGGGCGCTATCGGATTCATTGTTACATACCTAGAATGGCATATTAACTTTTCTACAACATTAAAATGTACACGTGATTTGTTACTGAGCGATCGTATTTTTAGTTGAAATTGAATTTTACTAAACCACTCGAAAAATCCACTAGCCACTATCCAACAGCAATATTTCGCCACTAAATGGGGTGTTAAAACCACCAGTTTTAGAGTAGAATATCCACTAAGTTGGCAGCACTGCACACGAGCCGCGCCAGCTCGAGCGACTCATTTGTTTCGCTGCCACAAATGCCCCTGTGCGCGTGCGAGCGAGAGAAATGCATTTTATTCGGCAGTATCCGCTTTTCTGACATTTTACTAGATTTAGTTTAGTGGAACGACATATCACTGACGATAAATTGGTATTTTGCCATATCACTAGATACTTTTAGTAAGAAGACGTAATAAACAAGAATATTCGACATCTTCCGGGATTGCGTCATATCCCTAGGGATTTCATGAAATTCCTGATATCCTCATTTCCCTGCGACATATACATAGGTACAATATTAGTGACGGACAATGAAGTTCCTCAGCATCATCTCGCCCAAACGACTTTCACTGTATATTTCACGGTATATAAACATTATGTATTTCACCCTAGGTTGAGGAGTTGGTCACCAAGTATACAGATGAGAACCAAACCTTGTTCTCCGGACTACGGTATGACCACAAGAAGCCAGTCTTACAGGGCGATGCGGACTTACTTCTCTACCATACATTTAGATATGTGAGTTTGAATTGATTACACTTCCATTTGGGGTAGCCACTCAGCTTTAAAGTACCGGGTTTGATTTCCAGACGGGCCAATGTATAAAACCACTTTTCTATATTATCTCGGATATTATATTTGGTGTCTTCTTTGTTCCCGATTTCGACAAAACCAATTGCTTTAATTATGTGATGTTGTTTATTATTATTTTTATAATAACTAAATCGTAATGTGCTTATTTAATTACTTTATATTTCTAGAGTGATTTAATATTTCTACGTTTAGGCTAACCGTCTGCAAGTTGAACTGTGTGAAGCATCATCAGGTATGACAGAAAGGATCAATCGTGGACTTGAAAGTAAGTAGAAAATTTTCGACATACATACAAAACCATTTTTTTCAATCACATTTTTTTTACTTAAGGTTGTATTTCACTTCGTAACAGTTAATGTGGATGTAGCATGTTTTCATTTATCGTAAATGGCAAGATGATCCTTGGAAACACTGGTGTTAGAAGCTAAGGCGATTACTAATTGTACCCTGTGTGGCCAATCTATACGCCAACCACATTCAACCTTCGAGCATGTTCTACCGATTTAACTCTTGCTGGTTACGATGAACCTTTTGCGTGACGAATGATCTTCTGGCACTTTTGACTTCATGCTCTGCTGCTGGTCATAGGGATTTCACCATAATCACCAAGCTTAGGAGGTTGGTTGGCGATCGCAATTTGGCTAATGGTGAAGAGAAAACGCTGCTGCTCATCTTCTTCACCCGTATGACGAGATGGACACGCACACACAATAATCATACCATAAATAATTGATGACTTTTTAATCGGAATCTGGAACAGCTATGATCTCCCGCCCTGCCGAAGGTAGAATAATTTGAGTCTACCTCAAAAATCGTTTGGACTAGTCGGGGGCAAACATGCTCAAAACTAGATTGCGGATTTGAATATAGGCTCCTGCCTATTTTAAAGAAAACTTTTAATTCTCATTAATTATCATATATTTAAAAGTTTTCATATTTATTCCTAGCTTTGTCACAAAATGAGAAAGACTTGAAAAATAGAAACTACGCGATTCAATCGGAGTACAAAAAGAGGAAATATGAAATGGACAGAGACTTCAGAAAACGGGTTAGTTCGACTCCTTAAGATTCTGTTGGCAGAATCAAACATAAGAAATAGTTTATTGTGTATGGAAAATAAGTATATCTAGAGTTTACTACTTACATATAAATAGTAGGTTGCTAACTATTATGTATAGGTTGTTAACTCCTGACTTATTATAACGTACTCAAAAAAAAAACAGCACTACAAAGCACTTAGTTCGTATCACTGCAGCTGCCGAAGGATGCATGGTCCTTTATTTTGGATCACTTAGAGACCTGTCCAGTTTTAATTGCGTATTTCTCGGACTGTGGTCCAAACCTAGGCCTGAGGCTACAGAGGCCTCCTTGCGGCAGATTTCAATGACTCCGAGATTTTTAGGTACCAAGTTGAAACTTTTTTCGTTAAATTTGTAGGCCGATGACCAGAAAGCTAACAATGATAAAACTTTGAAGGATGCTTTGAAAAAGCAGTTAGAAAGACACGAAGAGAATTTGCAACAGAAGTTGCAACAGAAAGAGAAAGAGGTAAACATTTTACTATACGTATGTACAACAGTATCAGTTAATTTGTGGAGAACTATTTGTAAATATTTAACATCATCATCTTTAGGACTTAGGCCTATTTAAACGCAAAATTTTGCGATGATATAGTCGAACTTGTTGGCGATCACTTCAGTAATGGAGGTAAAAGCCGCGACACCCCTTTTTTTAGGTCATACTTTTTTCGCCTTTTGCGATACGCTATATTTGCCCACTGACGTGCACAATTAAATGATTTGAAGTAGTTAAATCTTCTTACTGCTAATGTAATTGCGAAAGTTTGTAATAGATGGCCAGAATGGCTAAACATATCTGGTTGAAATTTGACACAGAAATAGGTAATAGTGTCGAATAGTACCTACATAAGCCACATTTAATTGTGGAAATACATAATGCTCTTGGGATGAACATGTGTGTTTTTCATATCGAAGGTTAGGGTAGGATAATATGGCTAGATTTCAAATAAAATTTTAGAATGTCGTGAAAAACAGTTGGTGATCAATAAGGAAACAGTTACAAACATTACAATTTAAACATTTTAGAAGAGTTATAAATTTCTATGACAGGTTACGATAAAACTTAATAAATTAGTGGCGGAGAAGGTGGCATCAGAAAAGAAGATATTCGCTGCACAGCTTGCAGACATGGCAGCCAAACTAAAGGTCGTTGAGGACAAACTGAACGGTAAGAGTAATTAAATCATTAAGCGAGTTCTAAAATAAGAATCTTATTCACGATACAGGAAATTATGAACAAATATCGATTTTATTGCACTGGTCTAGCTCGTCCATCCAATTCAATTTCTTGTTCTAACGATATGTATGACTGCTCTCGCCCGATCGAATAGTTGCCCAGTAAGCATAATGTAATAGATTCAAGTCCTAAAGCAGTTGAAAAATGTTTATACTGTTATATGGGGTTTATATGAGTTTTAGATTAATCGGCAATGTTGCAAGCACCATGATCACGAAAGAACTATGATGTAAATGACATAAACCCCGAATCAATGATGAGTTCATAAAGAAAAAGTTTATTCTTTATTGACGTTTATAAAATATACCTCAAAACAACTTCAAACTGAAGCAATCTAACATATTTTTTCATGGATAATATGATCACATTAAATTCTTTAGCGAGACTAAAAGCAGAACGCGAGACGCGTCGATCGCAAGAGCTCTGGGCTGCTGGTGCGTCCCTGCTCGCCGCTACTAAGAAAGGGGACTCCATTGTTAAAGTTGATAAGGAGCTGAAGGCTATTGAGAAGGCATCAGGTGAATATGCCGTAAATCATCATAATCAGTATATATTAGCCCAAAGGAGTATTTAGGACGATAAAGATACGAGTATTGGTGAATATGCCGTAAATCATCATAATCAGTATATATTAGCCCAAAGGAGTATTTAGGACAATAAAGATATAACCGTTATCTTGGCAGGCGGGTGATGTACGATTAGTGATCGTAATTTGGACAGTGGTGGAGAAAAGATACTGCAGTCCGTCTTGTTCATGCAGTAATTAAGACACCTACAGGAAGTAAAAGTGTGGTACTGTTCTTTCACGTGCCGGCATCACCCGACACGTTAACGCCTCGTTGGTCCTTGGACGCGCAACAAGTTTTTCGAATTTTCGAACATTACTCGGGTTTGTGATCACCAACCCGCGTTTTTGCAAGCGTGCTGGTTACCCTGTATCGATCGCTGCTGTGATAACTTGAATTCAATGGTGGTGGCCTTTGCCCTGCACTGGGATAATTATAGGCTGTTGCTTTACTTTTTGACTACATGATACTACGTCAGACATATCTAAGTTAAATTGACTCGACAAAAAATATATTGAATCTTCCACGAGTCAAATTATTTGCAGGCGACGATGACAAATTGGTGAAGACAGTTCTCAAAGCTATTCCGGAGTCCGTCCGTACTAACGGTATCGTGCCAGAGAGTATTCTGAGAGAGAGATATCATAGAGTGAGTATTTAACGGCCGTTTTCAATATCCTATCTATCTTCAGTTTTGGCATATCCCTGATAGAAAACAACTTCTGTCTTTGTTTCTCTGGACGGAAAAATCAGAGATAGAAACTGTTTCCTATCTTCGATATGTCAAAAGTAGCTATAGATAGGATATTGAAAATGGCCGTAAGTCGAGAGATGTCAGTAAGTTTCTTAATCATGATTGATTTTTTCGTTAAATAATGATATTTATGAGCTGGAATGAGAGATTTAACACACAAAATTCAAGGAATAAACGGTAAAAACCAAACAAATAAGACTGTGTTTTATCTAATTGAAAATTCTAAGAATCGTAAGATATCTTTAATCCGGTTGAAATAGTGTAAAAATCCTGTAATCTCAGGATAAACCCGGAAATAGGGTAGACCCATGCACACTTATTATTGTCTCCGTACTTCCAGACTGGCGATCCATCGCCGCTTTTGTGTAAAATCAGCGTAACTTAGAGCACAAGAATTTAGTTACCTTTTTTTTGTTAGTAAGGCGTCGTCTGACTTTCGCACTCCGATGCCCGATATGGTTCAGACCACAGAACATAGAAAATGGTTAGAAAGGCGATTTAGGCGAGCACGCGCTACAGGTTATGATCAAATGCTTGTAAGTGAGTGCTGTGATTGGTTTCTTTTGACGTCGCGCGACACTATTGGTAGTCGCGACGTCAAAAGAATTTGCTTGATTGGCGTTTTTTGAACTCGTTAATGTGCAGTGGGGCGCAGGCGGCGACATCGGTTCTCATACATTGCGCATAACATCCTTTCTAACCTTTAATCTTTTTCCATGTTCTGTGGTTCAGACCATCATGGCACTAGTTGCAATAAATTAGCAATTAATATATTTAAGTACGTACTGCTTTTATAATTAACCGCTAATAATAGCCTTGAAGTTGTATGTGGTGTTAGATGGAGAAGGCGGCGCTGAGGGTGGCTCTGGTGGAACAGGATGGGGGACCACTGCCGATCTTTTTCCTGTCCTGGCTGCAATCCATGATGCTATTTATGAAGGTTATTTGGTTTTGATAAGCATTTAGTTATTACTAGAAGACTTCGTACTCATGGAGAAATGATCCTACGAATCATATAGGTACTTTATCTTAATAATGTATAAAAATTTCGTGTCACGTTGTTTGTCCGCAATGGAATCCTAAACTATTCAACTGATTTTAATCAAATTTTGTACACTGTGTGCAGTTTGATCCAACTTGAAAGATAGGATAGCTTACATCTCAATTTATAGACGTAATATTATTTTATTGCAAATTTTCTGTGTAACATGGTAAGGTAAACGCCATATTTGATGCCAATGACATTGTGAGACGTCTTACGTCAAAATCTAATTATATTATTCTAAGGCGATACGAAGTTCGCGGGGTCAGCTAGTTTATTACTAAATTTCATATATTATGTGTCTTGTCAACAGAAAAAAGTAATTAAACTTTAATGATTGTCTTAGACTTGTTTGATGATATTTTGTTTTGATACATTTTTACCTTCAATAAGATTGGTGATTTTATTATTTTAGAACTACTGGTAATCCAAGTAAGTTGTGGGTTCATTCAATTTTATTCAAAAGTCTTGTTGCTGCTCTGACGCGTTGCTGTCTTTTGTAGGAAAATTTTATGAATCAAGTAACATTAATTAGATATTTACAGCTATTAACAAACCAGATGCGAGCTTTAATGCTATATTAACAGCAGCAAGCAGCTTTATTCGTTGAGCCTCCTTGTTGTATTTTTTTATTTTATTTTAATCCTCTACTAACATCGTCAGCCCATATTATAATCAATATGGACTGATAACAATGTATACATGATGAAATTTTAACCACTTTCCAAATTTTAATATAACAATCTACGAGACAAAAAATAAATGACGTATTTTTCTTTTGGTATAGCTCAGTAAAAAAGAAAATTTACATTTACAAACTTAGAAATTGTCCGCCAAAAATGTAAAATTTTTGATACAGCCTCCTGGAAACACTTTTTTTATGACATAAATGGGTTCTAAATACTAACGCATATAATTTTTTTTGAAGGTGATGAAAAGTCCTGTAAAGTTATCATAAGGCGTTTCCCAAAGGATAATTGCCAATAATTAAGCCATGATTGCCACGCTTAGCCGGCAGGGTGGCCATCGCACCAGCTTCTGGCAGCACTACTTTAATAGCCCGTTTACAAACTTGCGAGTGATTTTAGGGGGCGTAAAGAAATAGCACCACATCACCGGATCTCATTTGTCAAGTATTGTACGTAACACCCGTATAATTGAATTCATTTTATTTTTCAGCTATCATGCATTCCTCAAGCCGAACTAGATAAACCGCCGAAGGAGCCTTTCAAAGATTTAGATACTTTCGATTTACTGCGAAGAGCAAGGTGAGACCAACACAAATCGAACTACTTTATAACATTATCTCGAAACTGCCTTGATTGCGCGGCTTCTTACTTTGTAGCGGTTTGAGTGTGAAATTGAAGTTCTATTTATCTCATCATAAACGTCTTTGAAGACCAAGTTCATTTACAATCACCGACCCACAGTAGTAGACTGCTGCACATAGGTTTATACTACAGAAGAATGATGTACGTGTGGTCTGAGGGCCACTCTCTCAGAATTCTTTGAAACTTGTTCAAACTAAATAGTGAACACTCCCAAAGAAATTTAAGAGTTAGAACTAGATTTTGTGAAAATCAAATAAAAGAGATATAGACTAGTTGGACCCTCAGTCCAAACATAGATGGTGGAGAGCCCACTTGTAACTTGTAAACTATACAGAAAAAGTCTATACGCCAAAATTTAAGCTAACGCCAAACTAAAATTGTGAAAACTCAAAAGAAAAATAATGTAGTATTTTGTATAATTTCGTTCAAAATGGACCTTCAAATAGAAATTGTATTACGCTAATAGTAAAAAAACTATTAACTTATGCAATCTTTTTGGAATATCGTATTATAGTGCATAAAAAGTGAAACGTGACACACACACGAAGAAGGATTTTGCGGTACGCAGGCGGACGGGGCGGGTGACGAGTAGGCTTGTCCGGATTGCAGTTTATTCAAAGGTGGAGAGAATACTCCTTTAATCAACTTTTATAACACATATAAGATAAAAAAATTGTGGTCCTTATCTGTCATCGTGCGTCGTCGTCCACACGACATTTGCCTTACTTCGTGTAGCGTCATTTATTTTGTGTCGGCTACACAAGAGGTTTTTATATACAACTAGCGACCCGCACCGGCTTCGCACGGGTGCAATGCTGATACTAAATACACTACAGAAAAACTGTGAACTTTGTAATGTAATATATAAAAAAAACGGCCCGCTCCGGCTTTCAAAAATAACAGTATTTCTCCACAATTTAATGGACGTTATTATACATATAAACCTTCCTCTTCAATCACTCTATCTTTTGAAAAAAACCGCATCAAAATCCGTTGCGTAGTTTTAAAGATTTAAGCATACATAGGGATATAGGAACAGAGAAAGCGACTTTGTTTTATACTATGTAGTGATAATATATCTGCAAAGCCCAAGTTTACTTACAAAAGTAATCATCCCTATACTGGGCAAAGTCCTCCATCATTAAATCCAAGTTTACACAGCAATGATTAGTACGGGCATAATCACCACGCTTGCACTGCGGGTTGGTGATCACATACCCGAGTAATTTTCGAAACCGTTCGAACCTGGGTTCGGACCCAGGACCCCGAGATCTTGGTCCAGCCTTTAAACCGGTAGACTAAAAGGGCGTTAAGTTTATTTATCAATAGAAAAATTCGTATGTCTCTAGATTCTGGATAGAACGTGGTAATTTAGCAGCAGCGTTACGCTACGTTAGCTCACTAGAGGGCGCTTCGAGGCTAGCGGCCTCGACCTGGTTCGAAGCGGCCCGTTCTCACCTGGAAACCAGACAAGCAGCTGAAGCGGTACTGGCTCACGCGGCGGCGTTAGGTCTGCAGTACATTTAAAAGGCCTGTTTTCTACTGTGATAGTATACCTGTAAGTGATTTTTATCTACACTCATGTCGAAATATTCGAATTAAGAATTTAAATATGGTTTTACTCGTACATAGACCTACTTTATATAACTGCACATAATATCAGTATATAAACTTGAAAAATTTTGTCTCAGGCGGGACTCGAAAAAAAAAAATTTTTTTTAAGTTTAATTACTGATATTATAAGTGCAATTAAGTTGCTAAAATATCAAATAAAGTATGCACATACATAACATTAAAAATAGAACTATATGCTGCTAGCTGTATGTTTTTTTTTTTAACTAGTGTTGTACACTTTTATTTTTTTAATAATTAAATTAGGCTATGGTATTAGGCTTAATGTGAATAAAAGGCGCTTAAACATGCGTAGTTTGATTATGAGAAAAGAGACGTACCTACCTACCTACGCATGCGTAGTTTCAACTTAATTTCCAGCGCTTTCCATACAATTTTCTGCGTCTGACGATCGTGTTTTTAAACGAGATGTCAGAAAAGTTTGTTTCGGGAGTCAGAAGTTTAGGCGTGAAAACACTGAATTACTTTGGCATTTATAATATTAGTAAGGAAAGTAAATCAAATCAAATCAAATCAAAATATTTATTTGTATTATTTTGGGTATGTGTTACAAGTCTTGTTAATATAATGCGAAAGAATATGCGATGGATGGGTTAGAAGTTTTCAGTTGAGGTCCTAATCGAACGAGTACCAGCTTGGGCAGACTTTCTTTCTAGAATTAAGGTAATGAGAAAGTAGGGCGTTTTCCCCCATACGAATTCCTACCCCTATTTTACGTTTTTAAGGGATGATTTTCATATGTAAAATGTAAGGTATAATTGTAAAAACAGCAATTTCAAACATTGTGTAAGCTGTAGCAAGGTTTGCAGTTTTATCATTTTATCTGATAAGCTTTATAAGATTTTTTTATTTGTTTCAGGTATGTTTTTTACTTTTAAATTAATTTTTTTCTTGCTTGTCAACGTTGTAAATATAAAATTTTGATATTTTGTTAATTGACGAAACATTTATATTTGTATAACAAATTGTACGTTGAAATAAATTTGTGCAATCTTAATTAAAAGTTTTTTTGTTTATTGCCAAGTTTAAATAAGTTTTAAACTTCCGAAACTACTAATTTTTATGTAATCAATTTTACTGTATATTATAAAAAATAAACAGGAATTTATAAAATCTTTTAAAAGTACGAAACGGCTTGCAATTTTGCAAATGAAAATCAGTTAATTTATGTCTATAACTCATTCTACTGCTTAGATATTTATAACTATGTCCGACCAACACACAACACAAAAAAAAAAACGCAATAAAGTGTGTGTTCAAATCTGTCTAGTTAATAAATATAAAAAAAAAACTAACATAATATTTAAACCTTATCTGTACAGTTCAAGAAGTTAAGTACAACTAAAAAATTTACTCACTCAATTCCATCTTAATTCTGATTGTCCTCCTTAGACGATGACTATGTTTCACGCAACGCACACTGCGGAGTGAGGAGATGCGCTTGATTGCATTTTGTATTCATTAGGAACTGGTTATTGACGGTATCGGAAAATTTTATGGATGTAACTAATATTTAATGCCCCGTTCGTCTAGTACCGGTTCCAGGGTCAGGCGACCAGAGTTTCGAATTATCGAACATTTCTCGGGTTTGTGATAACCAACCTGCATTTGACAAGCGTGGTGATTAAGTAACCATCATTGCTGTGGTAACTTGAATCCAATGATGGAGACCTTTGCCCTGCAGTGGTATGAGGCCGTTACTTTACGTCAAATAAATTACAGGCTTACTCAAACTCCAATGACAGCTAGAGAGCTGTGCGAGAACGCAGTCATGATGGATGGATAAACTCTCCATTAATCGCCAAGTCGATCATTCCCGTACTGTCCTCCACCATTCGTACATCTTCGGTTGTCAGATTGTGCGTGGGTGGTAACTCATTTCGGAACTTATCATTAACTGTTCTCCTATTGACAAATTGTAATCGCAATCTATCTGCTGAGCACTTTATCTGCGAACGGAACCAATTATGAGTTCTTTATGACATCGCTGTTACTAAATCGTAGTGATTACTTATTCAGTGGCTGTTACCTGCGAATTCGTACGCACAACATTTATACTATACCACGGGAACCGTACCTACTTTATTAAAAATACGTAGGTACGTATGAAAAATAGTTTCATAGATTAGAAAGTCTATTTTCATCTAGATCTGGTCCACCGTTTTGGCGTGAATAAGTAACAATCATCTATCCAAATTGTCACATTAATTAATACTCTTAACAAAGGTTAGTTGATTTTGCCTGCCCGCGACTAAAACAGTGCAACTCAATCGAAATGTAGGAAAGCGTAAACATTATTTACCGTTAAACAATTAATCGTAGTTTAAAATCCGGTTCCATTGTTAAGTTTATGAATGTATGAAGAACAAGCAGTTGATTTCGCAAAAGCCTTGATACTAATTCAGTTCACGCGATCCTGTAGCCTGTGTCTTTCTAATCTTGAAATCCAATTAGCAGTCATATATTTTTTTAGGAAAATTGTAAATAAATGACGTTCATTTTGAGTTTTTCAGTAATCAAAAACTCAAGAAGAGGCCTTAAAATGTACAAGGAGTACGAATACAGTGTCGTGTGGTGCCAATTCCAGTATAAAAAGAATATCAACACTCCTTCTCTTTGTATGGGCATGAGGCGACTAAAAGAGTACTGCCAAAGGATGACGCAGCAGCGTTTCCTCCCTATCATTGGCCCTACTACTCTACTACCCTACCAAGTTGCGATCGCTAACCCACCCGAAACGTAGCAATTATGGCAAGGTCCTTTTGGAGAGGCTTGTGTCCAGCAGTAGACTGATAAACGCTAATAATGGCGATGGATGATGCTGAAGTACTGATGATGATGAGGACACAGGAGGACAATTTTAAGCTATTGCATAGCTTCTATCGCGGGCCTTGAGCGCGGGGACCAAATCCAGAAATTCCGTAACGCAAAAAACCTCACGCTCCCCACTTCGACCGGCACAGCGGTGATACGGCTGTTCGACGAGGTGCGTGCGGTTTGACTTGACGAGGCGTTTGCCATTCGACGAAGTGGGTGCCGTTCAACTAAGTGGGTGCCGTTCGACGAGGCAGGTGCCGTTCTTTATTTCTTTATTTCTTTATTTCTTTATTTCTTTATTTCTTTATTTCTTTATTTCTTTATTTCTTTATTTCTTTATTTCTTTATTTCTTTATTTCTTTATTTCTTTATTTCTTTATTTCTTTATTTCTTTATTTCTTTATTTCTTTATTTCTTTATTTCTTTATTTCTTTATTTCTTTATTTCTTTATTTCTTTATTTCTTTATTTCTTTATTTCTTTATTTCTTTATTTCTTTATTTCTTTATTTCTTTATTTCTTTATTTCTTTATTTCTTTATTTCTTTATTTCTTTATTTCTTTATTTCTTTATTTCTTTATTTCTTTATTTCTTTATTTCTTTATTTCTTTATTTCTTTATTTCTTTATTTCTTTATTTCTTTATTTCTTTATTTCTTTATTTCTTTATTTCTTTATTTCTTTATTTCTTTTTTTCAATGCAATAGCTTTACCGCGGCAGTCTCCGAGTGCCACACGTCTTTTTTTTTATAGTTACAATCCTTTGTATACTTCTCGTTTAGTATTAAAAAATATAATGATAATACTGTATGACTAGCAAAGTGTAAGCAGTTCTAGGTCATCTAGCGTTATTAAAAGTAGATATTGCTTAATATCTGATGAAATAGGGGGCGTCATTGAGAAACGAACATGCATCCAAACTCTCGCATTTACATTTAAAGTAATTTTAGTAATATAAGCAGTAAGATTAGAAAAGATTTTAAGGTAACCTAATAAGATTTTGTACAATCACAATCGCATGCAACAGTAGTAAAATATTACTAATTTCAACACTCACGTAAATACTAGTATATTTTGTGCTAGTTCATTCCAATGTAGGCCATGTCATTGGGCAAACGAATACGCTTGGAGTGCCACAGGGTAGCACTCTAGGACCTTCCAGCTAAATCTGATAACCAGCGGTTTCATAAAGGAAAATTTATTGCCTTTATTTAATAGCAGTTTATTATCCTTTCACTTATTTTATTTACTATACGCCATTTATATTAACAATGTTTTGTTACTAATTACAAGTTAAACTTTAAGTTATGAGTCGCTTGTTAGGTAGCGGGTTTATTTGGCGTATCGCAAGAGCACTTTTCGGCGCTATAGGCTTTGTTCTGTTTGGGTATAAACATAATACTAGAACAAAAACAGATATGTTACAAATTTTCAGTAATAATTCAGCTATCCCCTTACGGCCATTTCCAATAACCTATCTATCTTCAGTTTTGGCATATCGGAGATAGAAAACAATTTCTGTCTTTGTTTCTCTGGCTGTTACCTACCTAAAACTGTTACTTATCTCCGATATGCCAAAACTGAAGATAGATAGGTTATTGGAACCGGCCCTTAGTAAATAATTCGAAATGATGTTGTATATTTGTAATATGACGTCGTATTCTATAATAAGTATCATAGTAAGATTCGTTACGGTATGTATGAATGTCTACTTACTTGCGTCGTCACTTATCTTGTACGTCACTAAGTTCTGTGAAATGTTTCCAAACATGACTTTGACTTTTGATAATCCACCAGCCTGTGTCCTGATAAGAGGGTCAATAACTAGCCTTACCAAACTGGAAGTGTGATAACAGTGGATATTCTGTTCGTGAGCGGATACTGAAACGCTGAAGGACCACCGCGTAGACTAGTGGCGCAAGTAATATACCTTGTAGGCCGAGGGATAGGAATCATTTAATTAGTCTTATGTTCTTAACCATATACTTATATTTAAATAAAAAATATATATACACAATCAGTGAGAGAAAAACGTCCTCACAAAAGGAGTACTTACTGAAATTTGAGCGCTATGTCAACTTATTTGGATTTAACTTTAAGTCGTGTATGTAAGGTTCAATTTTCATAACACATGACTTTAGCTGGTAATATTTAAACTTGGATATTTCGAACTTGAAGTGACATTTTGCATAAAACTGTGAATGACTATTTATGGTTGATATTACTCGTATTTTAAACATCTGAAAAATAACGCACGATGCGATTAAGATTGAACAGTTTTCTTCAGCATAAAACTTAACACTTCTCTATATAGCACCTTTTCTATGGTCTGATGTAGTTCTGAATGTGTAGCTAAGTAAGAATCCAGACAGTTCTGTACAATAATAAATCTTTATAAGTTTTCTTCTTTACTGGCTTTGGTAACGATGTAATAACGGTGGAAATAAACAAACGCACATAATACTTAGTAATAATGGCTGTCGCAGGCACATATTTTTTTATATAAGTACCTACATATAATTTATATAATTTATCCATTCCTTTCAATTCACTTGTAGTCTATTCCTTGTATTGTCTGTATACCCACATACCTATAATGATAGTTTTTTATACGACGATAGTTGTCATTCTAGGTAGGTAGGTAGGTACCTAACTATATTTTATTTTATTTTTATTGATCTGGCAGTGCGCTGGCGTGTAGTGATAGTACCTACTCGCTTTGTTGCATCTGTTCTATGTTACATAACTGTTATTTATTTTGTTTGCATCTACACAAGTTGCGTTATCAATGAAATTGATTAATATTTCACATACGGTGAACAGTTGATGGAGTGTGGTTCATGGTTAGGGGTAGGTATAGTGAGTTTGATTCATCATACCTACTTTTTTATTTTCTCTTGCCATTATCATCTTTAAACTTACATTTTCGTCTTGCCTCGACCTAGATCATTCCTTTTGAATATTACTAGAATTCTTGTTACGAGCTGCTTTCGACTTCATGAAGGAGAAAGTAGGTGTACAGTGGGAGTCTACCTTTTGCTCATAGCTTTTTTATATAATCTTTAAATGGGTGACTGTAATTGGCCTTAAATTATGTACAACTTTTTTGTAATCTTCCATTTACTTATGTGCTGTTGTTATCCTTAATAAATAAATAAATAAAATAAATAAATAAATAAATAAATAAAATAAATCTATGGAGGTACTTACTGTATATGATGTACCTATACATAACACAAATGAATACGTAAATATTAATGATGTCATAAAAATATATTATAATATGATATACATATTTATATATTTTGACGACCATTTGGATCAGCGGTAGTTAACGCTGCTTCTGAGCCATGGGTCGCGGGTTCGATCCCCGCACAGTACAAATATTTGTGTGCATGAACATGTCTGTTTGTACTGGTCTGGGTGTTTTCTATGTATTGTAAGTATATATTTACAAAAAAAAAAGTATATAAGTAAGTTTATCGGTTGTCTAGTACCCCATACGACAGGGTACTTAATAGTACCTTAATTTGGGACTAGATGGCTCAGTGTGGCCCATTGAGGTATGTCTTAAATATTTAAAAAAAAAAAAATTTCTTTTACTGATTTGTAAAAATTTTCGTCTAATTACGTCTAACCTAAAGTGAAAATAATAAAATACGTAAACTATTTCAATACATGGTAACGTAACGGAATGCCTAGCTATGCGTGATGATGATCGCGATAGCTAACAATGTTTATTAAGTGGTTGTAGGAAAAAAAAATTGACGATAATTTTAATCATTACATTTAAACTGACAAATATATATTTTGACTGAAATATGTTAAGTAATTAGGATTAGATGATATATGTGTATTATTTGTATTAAATCATTAATATTATATTAATTTTAATTTTGTAAATTAAACACTCGTATGCCGTTAATAACAATAAGGCATACGATGGCTTATAAACTTATAAAGACGACGAAATAATCATTTTATTTTAAAAAATCAATGAATTACAAAGTTTATCGTATTTTCGTCTGAACACTGATGTGCAATGTAAAATACTATTTATAGCATAATAAAGTTCCTCCCGTAACTAGTTTCAAGTAAAACTCCTGTTATATCATGCTTTCACAAAGAAAGTAGTTTGATTTATCAACTATCAAATTGCTAGACATTTTGTTATATAACTAACTTAGAAATATAGATTGCGTGGACACATAATTTGGCTTCAACATTTTCTGTTAAAAATTTAGTTTAAGACCACATCCCCAGGCCTACAACAAGCAACCACCGACGTAGGGCTGTGTTGGGCTAATATAAAACGGACTTAAGCAATGTCCTGTTCAGTTCGTTACGCTCTACCTTCCTTTAGACAGGACCAGTCGGTTTTATCATCATATTTTTAATTAATCATTGCTTTTAACTTGTTATCTAATAATTTAATTAGTGGATTCAGTGTGGTGTCGGAAAGCGAAGGGTATTGAGGTCTTAGGATAACATAAAATAAAAGTGCTTTTTTTAAATTATCCTTGAGAATATACCACATTAATTTTGAAATACGTAGTTTATAAAATACCGTTTTTATAAAATTAAAAGTGTTTATTGTAAAATAAAGGCATCGGGATTTTGTGAAAGTGCATCTCTGGTTCATGTGTTTTTTGCTTTAAGGGTATAAAAATATTTAATGCTTCGCAGCGCCGGTGATCAATTACTGAAATCAGTTTTAATAGCAACATAATTTATTGTATAACTAATTAAAAACACAAACAAAAAACCAACTTTGTCCACATTTAGGTTACACATTTAGTTTTAATGAATTGACTTTTATGTGAGCAATACAGTGTTATCTACCTTAATACGTGCAAAAGTTTTTTTCCATCTTGTTACCTATTTATACTTTATGAAATATTCGTGTTAAGCAATATATTGAGCCCTATTTTTTTTAGTAATTCGTAATTTTTTAATTAATTATACTTAATTTGTCCCAGCCAGAGCTTGTTCTGATAACATCTAATGAACAACACACAAACCGACCGGTTATCTTACATCCAAGCTCAAAAGCGAAATAGTGAAAAATGACGTTTTTAGTGCCAATACTCATTTGTGCGGTGTGTTTTTTGTACTCTTATTATCTGTGGAAGAAGTGTTGCCCGGACACGGACAATGAACCTCCCAAGTTTCCGGGAGGACTGCCTATATTCGGTCACGCCCTCTCGCTGATAGGGGATAGTTGTCGTAAGTATTATAAGTTTTGTATTTGTCGTATGACATTCTTAGCTACGTACTTAGCTTCAAATCCTCACAAACTTTTACTATAAATTAATTTTTGTGTATTTCTTGACTTAGGCCTCTCCCAAAGGAGGATTTGTGTGTGCTGTCCCCAATTCATTTAATTTTATTACTTCTAAACAAAATCAATTCTCAAAAAACCATGCAAATTTATAAAGTACTATTTTACTTATATAACTTAAAACCTTTACTGTCTTATTTTTAATAGCAATCTCTCCTATCTAGTCTTTAGAATTAATACAATGCTGATTTTAGTAGAACAGCCTCAAGGTTTCTCTTACCTTTTTTTCGATTTACAGTCACTACTGAAATAGCACTCTAGGTAGTTTCTAGAATTCAGGGGTAATGCTCAAAACCTAAACTAATAGGTTGTTATTACTTTTAAACTTGTACCTACACATTAGCATAAATTAAAAAAAAAACAAACAGTTCTAGCAACTTCCCTTCCTCATCCGGTCATAAAAATATTTCCTATGCAATCCAATTACAATTGCATCCGTATGGTGTTGCAAAATGCGCGAATTGTGTTTTAATCGTTAATTTTTGATGTACCTATGTGCCTATATTAAAAAATTGTAGAATCCTTTTCGATCAATGCATAACATTCTACTGAGTTACATCAATGTAGGATCTCAAAGTAATACAGTAGAAATAAATCTACTTTTCAGGTGTGAAATGGGTTTTCTTGATTTATAAAATTTAGTCATTCAATTAACATAAATAGCATGCAAAAGATGACCTCGGTGGCGGAGTAGCGTACACACTGGTTTTAAGGTGTCAACTGCTCAGGTCCCGGGTTCGATTCCCGGATGGGTCCATGTAAAAAAAGGTGTTTTTCTACATTTTCTTGGATCTGAGTGTTTTTGATACCAATTATATTTCAGATTTCAACAGTACGAGTGCAAATAGTTTCTCACTTTAAGATCAGAATTATTTACTCGTACATTAGACACATATCAAACAATTTTTTATCGAAAAAGTTCTGATTAAAATGTGCTGAGGAAAACATTTAGATAGTACCGCTCATAGACATAGTATATGTTTAATGTCTATGGTATCGCAACGTACAATAATTATTATTTAGTGCTATGGCAGCTTTGATTTTGCGTATTAAGGGAGAACGCGGATAGTTGGCTATAGTGCGTGGTAGATTGACTAGCTAACAAAACCTTTATCTGTTGAAGAGCGTTGTATTCAATTAAGTAAGCGCGATACCCCTTCTGATTTGTGACCAGGAATGATAGGCATTATATACTCTGGGTATTCCACCAGGCTTATAATAAGTATCGTACCACCATAATAATTTTGTAACCTCTGGTATAATTTTCTCTGTCGGTGAGTGTACAGTAGGAGAAAGTATGCCTATTTAAAATAAGGTTTCAATTGCATCACCAGTTCACCACCTCAATACCTGTTAATTAAATTGTGGTTAATGTTGTGGGTGACACAACAACACTGTCTTAACATTATAATATTATTTAATCTATATGTATTGTGTTCACTGTTTGTTAACCTAATTAAATTAAAAAAAAAAAACTTTGGTACAACCATTGGTACAATTTATTCTTAATAGGTATTAGAGAATAAGGATAGTTAACTATACGGGTAGGTTGATTAACAGTCATAAACTTGAACTACATATTTCAAAAGTTGCGTCATGAAACAAGGCGCAAAAAATTTGCCTCTGAATTCCTGGTGACAAATTAGAAAACTTGGTTTCAACGCCAATTCAATTATAATATAACACTCTTAAATAGGAAAAGAAGTAAGTCATACTGCCACTGTAGTCAGCTGTCCCCAGTCTCCCCTTTACACGCAGACGCGTCACGCACGTACAATTTCTCAACAAAATTGTATATTAGTGTGCAGATTATTATGCTTATTGGTGTGTAAATGATTAAGTAATTTATTTATGTGTTATGGTGTTTTATTAACAGTTCTGTCTACCAAAGTATTATTGAATCACTGTTAACTGCTCTTCATTCTGGCATTCTTTCGTATTGTACATTATTGCTAAAACGGCCGCTTTTGGCGTTAGCGGCAAATTCGACTTTATAAACAACTAAATGAAAAGTTTATTATAATTCAATAAATACTCGAGGTAATTTGCTAAAATGATACTTTTCTAGTTTTTTCGAATTAATTTTTGTTTAGAAGCAATACACTTAGCTCTAGTAGTCCCCTTTGCAGATCTGCAAGCTACCAGTGGGAAAATACGATAATATACGAAACGAAATAGCCCATGTCATTTCTCAAGGTCATATTTAGTACATTACCAAATTTTATGTAGTTGTTGTTAATTTTGGTAATTGAAAATTTATTGTACCAAATTTGATAAAAATTTGTCGGGACAAGTAGGGTTTGGTAGCGAGGCAGACAGACAGACAGACATACAGAGTTGCTTTCTCATTTATAAATTAATAAGGATAAACTGTTAACACTGTTAAGGTGTTATCATATTATTAAAAAAAATACATAATGTAATATATGAAAAAAAAAACACTTCTTTGTTCTCTCCTGAAGAGTAGCAATTTTTACACACGGAGTTCTTTTTAGTTTAATTTGTAGTCTCAATATCTTTGTTATAAAACTACGTAAAACTATCACAGGACATAATCCAGAGATATACATATAAAAATAAAGAAAAGTAACGGTCTATAATCATCCCACTGGTAGGAGGCCATTTCCTACCAGTGGGATGATTATAGACCGTCATTGAATTCAAGTTATCATAGCAACTACGGGTACAGGCATAATCACTACGCTTGCCAAATGCGGTTGGTGATTAGATCACAAACGCGAGCTATGTTCGAAAATTCGAAACTTTTGTCGCCCGACCGGGGCATCTAACCCTGGACCCCGAGATGTTGGCCTGGTATTCAAACCACATATATTAAATCGCTTCTTCCGTGTAACACAGACAGTGGCGTTTAGACACATTGGGGGCTGCCAGGTTCCAAAGCTGATTGGGGAATTTATCGTGACTGGGTCTCTGGGCCTTTGTTGCGTCGCACATAGAGCATGTAAAAGTAGGTGGTCTTTTGCAGATATAATTCTGAATTACATGCCCCTGGCGTGTCGGGGTCCCCGCTGAAAATTAGCATCTTTACATGTAATGGCACTCTAGACTAATGCGGAACCTTTTTGATATTTTTATTTATAAAATAAATGTTTGTGCTTATCATATTATACTTTCTTCTTATACACCGTGCTTTTTGAACCACCTGGAAAACGAAACCCACGTTATTGGACCATTATGTATAACATCATAGTAGTGTTATTTATTTTTTTACTAAAAATTATTAATGAAAAATTTTTAATTCTGATTCAGACTTTTAATTTTGTAACACGCTGTGACGCGCCCAGACGTATTATTTTGCTGCGGCGGGGTCTCGGTTAAATGAACCTAACACAGCTACATCTGTGTGCGTCACAGAGTGTTTCAAAATAAATAGCTGAACCGATATAAATAGCTGAAGACACCTTGATAGATCTCATCATGACAACTCGTCCAGACCTTTCGGCCAATCATGGTCAATTGCTCGCTCCTTGTTTCTCTAGACATGATTTAATCTTTATCTCTTACGAACTTTCCCCTCCCAAGTGCAGGCCAGAGATTGTGCATATGCGGAGTTTCGCTAGAATCGATCAGGAAAAGTTGCAGCTTGACTCCTTTTCAATCGACTGGGCTCTGGTATGTAATGCTGAAACCATTGACAATAAAGTTAGCTACCTTAATAGTAACATATTGCAGCTCTTCGACAGGCATGCACCAGTACGTTCTGTTCGTGTTCGACGTCCGCCGGCGCCTTGGATAACTGACCTGGTCCGTGATGATATGAGAAAGCGGGATACTGCTTTCCGTTCCTTTAAAAAAAATCGCTGCTCTGCCAAATGGGAAGCTTTTAAATGTGCTAGGAATCGGTGCAATAATTTGGTAAGGTCCGCTAAACGTCACTACATCCATACAAATGTGCTTAATACTTCTGCTTCAGAGGTCTGGAAATTTTTACAGGGTTTGGGCCTGGGTAAGGGCGTCTCAAATATTCCGTCCTTAATGTTTTCTCCTAATGAGCTGAACAATCATTTTTGTTTATCAACCGTCTTAGATAATTCTGTCAAGCGCGCCACTATTTCGTATATAAAATCTCTTTCTTGTTAATTAAGTTAATTCATTCGCCTTTTCCCCGGTCACGGCCGATGAAACCCGTAAAATCATTGTATCAATTAAGTCCAAAGCTGTGGGTTCCGATGACATCAGCAGATCTATGATTTTTCTTATTCTGGATAGTATTCTCCCTGCTCTTACACACATAATAAATTACTCTTTCGATTCTGGAACTTTACCCTCCTTATGGTGTCGTGCCCATATAATCCCTTTGCCCAAAGTGTCTAATCCAACCACTCCTAATCATTTTCGTCCAATTTCTATTCTACCTTTCCTATCAAAAATTCTTGAAGCTGCGGCTTTCCATCAATTTTCTAAATTTATACTTGGTAATGAACTGTTAGGCAAGTTTCAATCCGGTTTTCGGCCTGGACACAGCACTACTACCGCTCTTCTTAAAATTGTCGACGATATTAGATCTGGCATGGTAGAGTCGCGTTTAACCGTGTTGGTTCTAATTGACTTCTCCAACGCCTTCAATGCGGTTGACCACGACATTCTTTTAGCCATTCTTTCGCATCTTCAAGTTTCATCTTCTGCCGTAGACTGGTTTTCATCTTACCTTCGCGGCCGGCAGCAGTCGGTACGTCTTGGTCCAATTCTCTCTGACTGGGAAAATCTTTCGTCTGGTGTGCCGCAGGGAGGAATACTATCACCCCTTTTATTTTCAATATTCATAGACAGTCTCACTTCTCACCTTTCTTCTTCATATCATCTTTATGCTGACGACCTACAGCTTTATTCTCAGGGAAGCACGTTGGATATCCATAAGGTCATTAGTCAACTCAATGATGATTTGCGCGCTATCAATGATTGGTCTAACAAATTCGGTATCAAAGTGAATCCTAGCAAATGTCAAGCAATCATTATTGGCAGCTCTAGACAGCTGTGTAAATTGGATCTGACGTCAATTCCTCCTATTATTTTTGATGGAGTTGTCGTTGCCTATTCTTCACATGTTAAAAACCTAGGAGTTATCATAGACAATAATTTGTGCTGGAGTCAGCATATTAAAGAAGTAAGCAAAAAGGTAACTGGCACTCTAAGAGCACTCTATCGGTTCAAGCACTTTCTCCCTTCATGTACAAAAACTTTGTTAGTGCAGTCTCTGGTTTTGCCTATTATCGATTATGGAGATGTATGCTGCTCTAATCTCTCTGCACACCTTCTCAACAAGTTGGATCGTCTTCTTAATAGCTGCATACGCTTCATATTTGGCCTTTGCAAGTATGACCATGTATCCAAGTTTCGCTCCCAGCTTCACTGGCTCCCCATCAAACAGCGCAGGGAAGTTCGTACTCTGTGCGTCCTTTTTTCTATACTTTTTGACCCTAAATCTCCATCATATCTTAAAGATAAATTGTCCTTTCTCCACACCTCTCATGACAAAAACCTCCGTTCTGATGATTCTCTTCAGTTACTTACTCCTCGACATTCTTCTGGCTTCATGTCTCACTCTTTCTTGGTAACAGCTATACGGCTCTGGAATGGACTGCCCTCCAAAATAAGAAAATCTACAACAAAATTTTCCTTTAAAAAGGCTTTGAGGAGCCACTTCTCTGAATAAGTTTTTCTCCTTCTCTATCGATCTTCTCTGACATGTGTGATGTGTACAATTATATTATGTGTAAGTAGTTATGTATATATTATTATGATATTATATTATCTTTGGTATATTATGTAAGTAATTATTGTTATTTATGTATTCTTCTATTTTATTGATGCATTGCTTTTTTATTTCTTTTTCTTTGATGCACCGCCTGTGATATTTCTGTTTGGGCCAATGGTTGACTGGTAGAGAATGCTTTTAGCATTAAGTCCGCCATTTTGTACTTGATTTTACATGTGCAAAAAAGTGTAAATAAAAAATAAAATATACAGGTTGAAATTTTAACCACTTTCCAAAATTTTTATAGGCGTTTCAGTATCGTATTTAGAGCCTATTTATGAAGTAAAAAATGTAAGTAAAGTTGTCACCCAAAAATAATTTTCGCGATATAGTTTTTAATTTTTTCGGTCCTAGACCTGTTAAGGTATAAAGGGACAATCAAAAACTTATGAATAGTATCGTACTTAATGAATGAAATGCGCAATGCGTAAAAAAAGGAGGCCGTATCAACAATTTTAGATTTTTTGCGGACATTTTCTAAGTGCTTTATCTTGACATTTTTGTACTGGGCTATACAAAAATATAAAATACGTCATTTGTTTTTTGTGTCGTAGATTGATATATTAAAATTTAGAAGGTGGTTAAAATTTTACCCTGTATAATATTAAAAAAATAATTTTGGAAAAAAAAATAACACTGCCAAGATGTTATACATAATGGTTACCAACATAACGTGGGCTTCATTTTACAGGTGGTTTAAATTGCACGGTGCATAATATCTGTCGAGCAAAAAGCGGAACGGCCGTACTATCTTTACCTCGAAGCAGTTCAGGACATTTTTGATCCCCAACATCGTTGCAGATAAAACTAGAAACCTGAAGTTTCAGTAACCCAGGCATTGTAAATATTTCTATCCTTCTCTGAATTAATTTAGACGTAGATGATAATGCTGCTTTTGTACGTTTTCTAGATCTTTGGAATGCTGTTAACGACATGGCTAACAAGAGCTACGGTATTGGAGGCGTGGTTGCGGCCTCGATTGGACCTCGGACAATTTATGGTAGGTAAAAAAGATTATGACTAGTAACACACCACTATGATCCACCCCTTCCAGATCCAAGCCAATTTAGAAAATATAATAATTGAATTCGAAGCTATTGGGTAGAACACCGCAATATGCCAACTGGGTCGTCAAAATTGGGATTTTTCTTCAGTTAGGTATTTTTTTTGCTATAATGTTTTATGTAATCTTTCAGTAATCACGGATCCGGACGACTTCTTCACGGTAGCCAATACAAGCCTCGAGAAAGATGATTTTTATGATTTCGCCAAACCATGGCTTGGAGAAGGACTCGTTACTGGAAAAAGTAAGAAACTAACAATTAAATAACGTTTGTAGTTTATAACTTTAGAGATTTTTTTTGTGTGTGGTTCCAATTTTAAGTAGGATAACTTATATAATGATTTGAAATAGTAACGCCAAAGAAGAGCGGCAGTAGTTTTTGACTCCACTATTTGTGAATCACGTTTTTTTTCTGTCAAACCATTTTGTTAATATGTTCCCTGATTGCGCAACCTTAATGTCTAGACTCATTTACCCTCATTTGGAATAACATAAAAGTTATAAAAATAATTGGCAAACTTAAGATAGTTTTTAGGATTAGTAAAACACAGTTTGTATGATTCTAGTGACAATCTGGAAAAATCACAGAAAACTACTGAATCCAGCCTTCAGCCAAATAGTGCTGGATAGTTTCTTCGGAGTATTTAATGACCAAGCACGAAAACTGGTCAAGGATTTGGAGAAAGAAGTGGGGAAAGGACCCTTTGATCATTGGACGTACACCAGGCACAACGCTCTTGAGACTATATGCTGTAAGTTTCATGTATACAAAAAAATCCTCTCCACTTTCCATAAAACTATACAAAGTTCCGTGACTCTGTGTGCTTACGTCTAGAAAAGTCAAGTCTCGTATAATTTGCCGGGTTATGACACTGATAAATAAAAATATTAAGCTACTTGTTCCCGTGTTCCTTAATAAATACAAATCTGAATCTTTTCAGTATCAATACTTTTCTTTGAATGATTTTAATGTAAACTTATTCGACACTATCTAGGATATAAAAACTTGACTAGAGAACAATGTTTAGTCAAGTTTTTACTACCTACCTACACCCTACTAGGGTGGTAGTGCTCTGTTTAGTGTACTGGAAACAAGATCTAGATATTATGTTATTTTCAGAATAAAATATGCTTCTTTTTTGTAACTCTTTGCCTGTTCTGAAAAAACCTGCTCATGGCAGTTTTAAATTCACCTGTTCTTTATGGTTAAAATGGATTGCTTTTAGCTACTACGAGTACTGCCGAAATTGTGCAACTCTATTTCACGCTATATTTATGTTGTATATTGTGCAAAAAAATATACATTATATTTCTCTTAAAATTTCCAGTAACAGCTCTGGGCGTGGACTTCACGGATGACACAATCCTGAACAGCCAGTACGTGACCGCAACAGAGCAAATCTTTAACACTATGGTGGACCGCTTTCAAAAATTCTGGCTGCACAGCCGTCACACGTTCAGGTGGAGTGGCGTAAAGAGGAAACAGGACGCGTGTTTGAAGATTCTGCACAATATGTCTTACACAGTAAGTGGTTATATGTATAAGTATAGCTTAGTGAAAATAGTTGTCATTTAGTAGAAGTTATCTACCATGATGATATAACTAACGCAAATTCTCTATTTTAGGTTCTCAAAAAGAGACGATCGGAATTTGATGGAAATAACATACTCCCTGAAAGAAAAACTGGAAATACATCAGGTAAACGTAGAGTGTATTATTATGCAAGTTTCGTTAAATGTCTATATGATTCAGAACTCTACAAAGTTAATGCGAATTACTTTGATCGGTCGACCCAACCCCTAATTGATATTAGAAGACCTAAGAAAGACAAATATAGCCAAAATTTTTAAAATGGTTTGGTTAAGACTGGTATAATCATTTTCTTAAAATCCAGATTCACAAGATGCTATAATAGTAACAGCCTATAATCATTCCACTGCAGGGAAAAGGCCACCATCATTGAATTCAAGTTACCACAGCAATGACTGCACTGGCATAATCACCACGCTTGCCAAATGCGGGTTGGTGATTACAAACCCGAGTAACGTTCGAAAACTCGAAACTTTTTGTTGCCCGACCCGGAATTCGAACGTGGGACCCTTTTTTTTTTTTTTTTTTTTTTTTTTTTTTTTTTTTTTTTTTTTTTTTTTTGGACGGACCTATCACTGAAACCCCATATGGGAGGCTTTAATCAGTTAAACCGGGCAGAGTGTGGCGAGTGCTGAAGGCGCTCAGCCTAGGTCCGCCACGCTAGCGGTACTGCCGGTCCGGCCGAGGGTGAGGCTTCGCGAAGCGAAGCCTCAGGCTCGCTCGCACCGGGGCCCATACTAGCGGGCGTGATCGGGCCAGTGTGGGGTGCTAAGGGCACCCTACCAAATGGCGAACCCACCAGTGGTGGCGCCGCCGGAACCGGAGATGCCGTGGCATGCCGGATCACGGTCGGGCTCCATTCTGGCGGGCCCGATCTGGGAGGGGGGATCGGACAGCGACCTCAAGGGCGCCTCTGTAGGCTCGCCGTCCGAGGGGGGGGCAGGTGAGAAGCGGCCAGGCACATGATTGTGTCGGCCGAAATGAAAGGCGGGACCACGCACCCGCCTCCGACGGGTGCGGTGTGGAGAACTACTGTGTTGTGCAGTAATTGAAGTGCTTAAGGCGGTGTTGGCTGTTGTGACATACGCGGTGATCGGATCGTCGGGGTCGTTCAGCACGTGCCTGGGCCGACGGCGTCGGAAGGCGACATCCCTCTGGGGGTTGTACGTGGCGGCTTCCGCTATGAGCGGATTGGGGTGATTCACTGCCTTATCGAAAAAGCGTTGAGAGGCTTCTTTCATGTAGAGGGCAATGGATTGGATTTCGAGATCTCGGTGGATATTATTGTTGCGTACGAACCACGGGATACCCGCGGCCCGACGCAAAAAGAGATTTTGAAGTGTTTGAAACTTCTTAAGGAGGGATGGGGCGGCGTGAGCAAACACCGGACTGGCGTAAGTCATCACGGGGCGGATGCAAGTTTTGTAAATTGTCAACTTATTTCTAAGCGACATTTTACTCTTGCGGCCGACTAGGTGGTATAGTCGGTTCGTGTAGAACTTCGCTCGGTTACAGACGCGATTGATGTGCGATGCGAACGATAGTCGTCGGTCAAGGATGACACCTAAATATTTGACCTGCTTGACCCATGGGATCCGCTGGTCGAATAGGGTGAAATGAGTGGGAACATTAGGGCGGGACGGATTAGGGGAGGGCGCTACGGGGATGTTCCGCCCGAAGTACATCGCTGCACTTTTGTCGGGATTGACTTCGATACGCCATTTTCTAAACCATTCACCCAATTTGGTGACCGCGCGCTGTAGCGCTAGGATCACATATTTTGAGTTTGGACCGGTTTTGTAAATGGCGGTATCGTCAGCAAAAAGGGCTGTAGTGTGCGCGTCACCTACATATATTTACACGCACACTCACTACCTCCTATAGTATATAAGTGTAACCATATTCAATAAACAAGCTCTTAGATCGCAGTCAGTGTCTCATTAAAACCTCTCCCAACGCCCATCACTGCATGGCGACCCTGCCAGTGCTGCCTATTGGCAGTGCTGAGCAGATGGTCTGGTAAAAAGTGTGAAAATAAAAAGTGATATTTGGACAAAGTAAAATTTAAATACAGTGCAAAAATGGACTAAAATTTTACGAACTATACTATTTTCTTTAATAAAAATACCGAATATTTAATAAATAAAAAAAAAAAGTGTTACATCAAGATATGTACAAAGAATACTGAAGACAAGCTGAAGCAGAATAAATTGTGAGAATGAAGAACTGAATGAGCTGGGCGCCGGGAGATGTTGGAGTCCGATGTGGTAACAACAGTGTGCTGGGCGCCGGGAGATGTTGGAGTCCGATGAGGGTTGACAACAGTATGCAGGGTGCCGGGAGTAGTTCGAGTCGGAAGAGGTCGCAGCCTGGTGAACCTAAAACATGCCAAGTCCCCGTGCGGAAGTTTTTCTCAGTCCCCTTGAACAGTACCCCACGAAGAAAAGTCCTCTTGTACTCTAAAAATTTAACTTCATTCGAAGAACACAAGATATCATTCTAGGGTAACATACACATTTTATTTAAAAAGTACGAATATTCGATCTTTATGTAAGCAATAATTTGTTGCGATTTACCATTTTGAATTTAGTATTAATACTTTCAAATTTTTAAAGTTGTTTTTAACAATTTCAATTTATATTAATAAATTTACATTTAATGACTCATAACTTTAAAAAGAAAATATATCTAATTTCGATATTTTTATTAAATATTTTATCATAATATTAGTTAATATCATATATTAAATGTATAGTTAAAACAATAATTTAAGAATGCATCCTACAGCATATTATAACGGTTGTTGACGACATACACATACATAAATTGAAGTATAATAATACAAAATATTGTAAAGATATTCTTAAGGTAGAATGTAGATAAAAAAAATTTTGTTTCCATGAATTTGCAAAATATTTTATGTTTCACCATATAAAATATAATATGAATTTAGGATTTTTTTTTTCTCTAACAGGTATACAGTTTGAATCTCTATGTTTTGCTATGTGGTACGTAAAATTAATTTTATTTTGTCAGTGATATTTTATTTACAGCCTCATTTGTAATTATAATTTACTAGGAAAAGTTTATATTAGTACATTAACTACTTCATTCAATTTGCATTTTAAAAGTTGGATACCTATGCCTATTCTAAAATTAGATCAATGTTCATTTACACATTACATTTTATGCGTCTTGGGTAATAATATTTGCAGATCAGCAGAACGTGAGTTACAAGCTCCTCGTGATTTAATTACTCACCTTACATTGATTAGGAATGGTTTGAATCTTTTTTTAGCATCATATTGAAACATTCAGTTTAAATATTATTCCGTTTTCCAGTGATTATTAATGTCAATATATTTTTTAATTAACTAACTTGATTAGTGACAAGTTTCTTATACATAACTATTTACTTAGATTGTTTTGCACACAGCTGCGTTCACTTTTATGAATATTATCAAAATGTTTTGGTACATAAGAAATTATTGTAATAACCACGTAAATATTTCGCTATAATCAGTGTCTAAGAATTGCGGGTTCGATTCCTGCATCACAAGGTTACGTAATATGGTATTGTATTTTTTTTTATATTATTATTAGGTTTCTTTTTTCATAAGAGTAACATATTAACTGAATTGGATTTTGGTACATAATTTACCGAACATTATTTTAAAAACTAAAAACTGATAAATCAATATTTACTTCATAATCTAATCTAACCTTTAATTTCGTTTATCAGATTTTGATACTCAAAGCATTTTTTCCTTTCCGTATTACTAAACAGTTATTACTAAAATTCGGGTTTTTATTGTGTACCATAATTTTACAGCTTTGCGAAAGTAACAGTAACAAACAGGTAAAGTTCATTTAAAGTATTTCAGTAATTTTTCTTACAATTCGTTACATTGTTTTTTCCGTAACGTTCAGTATTTGGTCATCTTTTCTAGTAAATAGTATAAAATAGTTGCGCAATTAATTATAGTTTGACTTTGCGAATATAACAGGTAATATCTAAGTTTTCGTTACTTGAAATTTACTAAATTTATCAGAATTGATACCCTTTGTTTTTGAAGTCGGCTAATAAGTTCACTTCTAAAATATGGATTACTACACATTATCATAATTTAGGACAGAACGTTAAACATATCTATCACACGTGTTGAAGCGTCATCAGTTCATCACTGCATAGCAATATCACTATACATTTTCGAGCTAACTGACGCAATACTTTGCCGCGGTAGGCGAGGATCTTATTACATTTCAATTAAACAATCATAGGATTTCATATGCAATCAGATTAAACGTCATATTAGGATCTGTTAGGACCACCTAGATCGCATTGCTATGTCGCATTAAATAGTCCCATATGTACCGACCAACACATGAATTTGGGTTAATAATTGGTAATTTAACTTAAGTAAACTATACACACGTAACAATATTTGGGCATTTCTTTTTACATTCGTTAATTAATTATGGTATTTGCATTGTGACGAAGTAATAAGGTAACTGCATAATGTTTTAACTATTTGAAATATAAACGCAAATTTATAATTGATTTTATGATAAGAAATATTGAGCAAAGGTGTTAACATACCACTTGGTTTGGTAATTAATCGAGTAGAATTTAGTAGATAAATGATTACCTACTAGTATTTTTGGGTACACTGTACAAGATTTGATAAATAGTTTATTATTGAAATTTTAATTGAATGACATAATTTCGTAACGTTAACGTAAAATCTATTTGTTTTGTTTTATTATGCTATGAATATCTCACAGTAAAGTTAGCAATGTAAGTAGGTACATATCGGTTTACTAAGATTGAAAGATAGTCAGAATTTATACAGGATTTTTTCGTTATATAAAAATATTACACGGAGTTGTTTTTGTAATAATTGATAGTAAACTTAGGTACATGGATAAGACAAGATTAAAAAATAAAACTTATTGAGTAATAGCTACGAGCTAGTAAGAAATGAAGAGGATAATAATTTGGAGATAAAAGAAATGAATTTATTTGTGAGTTTGAATAATGAAGGTTTAGAAATGTAATGTTAATGATATTTAAATGATGAAGGCTATGTAAAAGGTTAGCTGTTTTAAGATAGGTTTTGGTTTGGATGGATAAGTAAAGTTGAAAATAGGTTGGTATTGTTTTGTTCATGTTAGTTAAAGTTAGGCATGCATTCTTGCATAGGATCATTTTTACGATTTGGACTGATCAACCAATAGTTGTAATGTATTCTGATGTATTGATTGCATAGACTTGATAAGATGTTTGTATTTTGTTGGAAACAGAACGAATAATGAGACATATGAAATAATGAATATTGTATTGTAAACATGGTACTAAAAATTAGGGGAATCATCCTTCATTCGATCATGGTGCATACGAGTTATCTCTGTGAGAATAGTTGGAGACATTATTAAAGTCTTAAAATTGTCCCTTAAATTAAATGTTAAATAAATAAAATATTATTATAAAGTGCGCGCACATGTTATTATAGTACCATGATAAAATGTAATAAATTAAGTCGACTAAAATAAAATAAAAATAATAATAATGTGTACACATAAAAATAATAAAGTGTTAATGATTGTCATGCGCATTAATATATATGTAGATCTACGACTTACTAAATAACAAAAAAAACTGTGGATGGCCACCACATAAGATAATGTTATATTTAGGTTATATTAACTTAATATAACACAAAACGGATATGACATGTAAGTACAAGATGTACGTTATTCCCGGAAGTGACTTTTTTTTTTAAATACGAGTAGATACTATTGATGTTATATTATTAATTTTAATAAAGTTGATTTAGTTTTTTAGTGTTTTTTGAAGCAATTAATAAATGTAACTATTCAAGTCGTCGTCAACGACACGTATAGTAGGTATATAAGAAAATTTTGTATTTTTTTATAATAACATTAAGTATTTTATAAATATTCTTATTTTGGTCTGGCTACTCGACTCCATTTATAACAATTTCAAAAACTTTGATTAATTTTCAGCATCATTTTTTTTAAATCTCTTAAATAGACTTTGAATTTATCTTAAACATTTACATTATTTTGATTTGATTAGTTTCTTCTTAGTTTGTTCAGTTTTCTTAGTTTAACAACTTTTTTTTTAGGTAAAAAAAAAGTATTAAAAAAACGGGGGAGGTGTAGTGTGCGCGTCACCTACATATATTTACACGCACACTCACTACCTCCTATAGTATATAAGTGTAACCATATTCAATGTCTCATTAAAACCTCTCCCAACGCCCATCACTGCAGGGCTAGCTCCGTGTCTGGAGTCTTGGGGATGTCGTTTACGAAAACGGAGAAGAGTAGGGGTGATAGCACAGAGCCCTGTGGGACTCCGGCTCTGATGGGTCGAGGGGAGGAGAGAGTGCCGTCAACTCGGTAACGAAAAGTGCGATTCGACAAAAAGTCCCGTAAGATGAGCACGAGACTGTCCGGCACTTTGAGTTCGTACAGCTTGTAAATCAAGCCGTTGTGCCAGACTTTGTCGAACGCTTTCGCCACGTCGAAGAACAACGCTCCCGTTCCCAAGGGGCGGGGTCTATTGAGACCGTCCAGAATGTGTTCCGTGAGGCGGTGCACCTGATGGACGCAGGAGTGGGAGGCTCTGAAGCCGAATTGCTCGTTGATTAAGAGATTGTTAGAGAAGAGGTAATCTCTTAATCGGGAAACTAATACGCGTTCGTATATCTTGCCCATAGTCTTTAAGAGGCTGATGGGCCTATAGCTGGTGGGGTCGGCCGGGTTTTTTCCCGGTTTTCGGATGCCTATGACCTCCGCCTCCTTCCACGAGTCGGGGAAGACGCAGTGGGTCATTGCGGCGTTAATGATTGCCACCAATAGGCAGAGAAGTTGGGCGGGCAGGGCGCGGAGTACTCTGTTCGAGATACGGTCCGGCCCGGGTGCCTTGTTAGGGCGGAAACCTTTGACTATCGCCTGCACCTCATCAACGGTAGTAGGGGTGAGAGGGGTTGAGGGGGGGATGACCGAGCGGCGCTGGACCTCATCGTCCACCATTTGAAGGTGGTCTTGGTCGAAAGGGAGGGTACTAGGGGAACACTGTGCCTCTAGACTGTCAGCCATGCATTCGGCTTTTTCGTTATCGTCAAGCGCTAACGATTGATCGGGTCTTTGGAGGGGGGGCATTGATGCGACTATGTCCGACTTAAAGGTTCTCGCCAGCTTCCAGTAGGCCTGGTGAGATGGCGAGATTTCTTTAAGTAGATCGTCCCACCGATTGTTTCGGAGCTCCTTAATACGTTGCTTAACAGCACGCTGTAAGCCGCGCAAAAGAACCCGATTTTCCTCGGTGGGACACGCATCGTAGGCCCTGATAGCCGCGTTCTTGGCTCTCAGCAGTTCTCGCGCGTCACCAGGCAGCCTGAAACGATGGTTTCCCATCGCCGGCACTTGCCTAGACGAATCGCCGATGGCGACCGAGATGTGACTGGTGAGAGCGTCGATCGCTTCTACAGCCTCATTTGGCGAAGAAATGTCGTCAGGGATTGAGGAAAGTTGGGGGCTGTTACAATCCTCAAGTTTACACTTGAGTTTGTCCCAGTCTATCAACGACCTCATGGGGGGAGAGTATGACTCCGGGGAGCCGAGACGAACTATCACCGGACGATGGTCCGAGTTGAGGGCATGCACGACTTCTATCGAATGAAGCCGAAGGCCTACATTCTTTAGAATAGCCATGTCAAGAATATCGGGACGATGTTCGACGTTGTAAGGGTAGTGGGTGGGCTCTAGAGGCGGCACAACGTCAAAGGATAGGGTTTCAGCGAGTCTGCTTAAGCGCGTGCCACTAGTGGTCGTGCATAGGCATCCCCACTGGGTGTTTTTGCTATTAAAGTCGCCGCCTATAAAGACGGTTTCATTCATAGCGAAAAGGGCCTCAAAGTCACTCCTGACTGGGGTTTTGTTACCGGAGAGGTAGGCCGAAGCGATGAGAATGGGCCTGTGGCCGGTCATAGATAGTCGGCATAAGGAGACTTCTATGTCCGTCGTGGGTGGGGGGTCGATTGGGGCACAGTGTAGTGAACGCTTATAGTAGATAAGCGTGCCGCCGCCACGTGTGGACCTATCATTTCTGACAATAAGATAGTTCGCAATATTAGGATTGCGAAAAGAAGGTTTGAGACGGGTTTCCTGAACCAGAAGGATGTCTACCTGGTGCTCGGTCAGGAAGAGGGAACGTGGGACCCTGAGATCTTGGCCCGGTATTTAAACCACTATACCAACGGGGCGTTACCAACCAAGATGCTATAAAACTAACTATTTTTATTCCACTGTTCTCTCTGACCCTATACGACCGAAGCGAGTTGATCAAAATCTCTACACAGAAATGAAATTTTACATAACAATGCAAATTAACTATAACTTTTTCTAACCAAAATGTTCACTAGTCAAGTTAGCAGATTGATACTTAACCATATTTCTTAAAGTTGCTGCAGTTTTTACCAGTTCCTTAACAATAACTAAAATTTTAGGTAAAAAATTCAAAGCATTCATGGACCTACTTCTAGAATTGTCTGTGGAGAAGGGAGTATTGAACGACAGAGAGATCCGTGAGCATGTGGACACGATGATCGTTGGAGGGCATGACACCTCTGCGAACGTCCTTATGTATACTTTGCTGTTGTTGGGTTCTCATCCTGAGGTCCAGGAGAAGGCGTACCAGGAGTAAGTATTTGTTTATGTCTGGTATGATATACAGTACACCGAAAGATTTTAAGTAAAAATAATCGAAGGATACGTTATGTTAGTACTCAAGCGCTGTCACTTAAATGTTAGTTGTGAGTCAGTCAACAGCAATAATATCCTGAACCTCTATAAAATTGACTTATGGTTCTCGTAAGAGGCAACTGAAGGTGTAATTTGTGTAATTTCCCAAACTGCGATCGCAAACCCGCCTGCCAAGAGTGGCAAATATAGCAAAATCTTCAAAAATATTAAGTAGTATGTCTTATGGCTGGCTTATGTCTGGACATCTGGATGTAGACCGATAAGGGCTGATGTTGATGATAATGATTTAAAAGCAGAACTGTCTTCTACTGTATTCTACAAAATTACCATCTTAAAGACGAATAACACCTTAGTCTACCCGTGACCATGAACGCTGTAAAGGATTCGAAACGTTCGGGTTAAATCAAAAATATACGCGTTCTAAATCCGTAAACTTATCATTCATTTCAATGTCTTCTACTGATGAAATGACTAATAAAATGCAGATTATAATATAAGTATTTAAACTTGAAAAACTATGTCTCATGCGGTATTGGTAAAGCGCCGCGAGAGGAGATGCGGGTTCGAGTCCCGCCTGAGACATAATTATTCAAGTTTAAATACTAATATTTTTTTTGCCATTAAATTGCTGAAATATCACATAAAATGCAGATTTATTAATTTCATATAAACTTTTAGCAAATTAATATCTTTGTCTATCTTCCAGATTGCGAGACGTTTTCGGGGACTCGGATCGTGACGTAGAGAAACATGATCTTTCTCAACTGGTCTACCTAGAAGCTATTCTGAAGGAAAGCATGAGGATATACACCATCGTGCCGGTTGTGGCGAGACGGTTGGATAGGAATGTCCAATTAAGTAAGAATTATTTGATGAATTAAATAAAACCTGTACTTTTTCACGGAAATTCATGCAAAATGTAACATACAAAAAAACCTTCTTTTCAAAAAATATAATATTTATATACATATTGCTATAATGTTAAATTTCTATTAATAATTCCATAATAAACATGTTTCTAAATGTGTAAGCTACAACCAAGGAATTTATACATAACAAAAATTCCTTGGTTACAACAAAAATGCTATGTTATTGTTTTGTCAAAGTCGTATTTTTAGTCCGTATTCAGGTAATTGTAACATTTAAAGCACCCTGAATAACAAATGATTCGCAAAAAATTAATACAATCCTTAATACAACTTTTTTGTCCCTTTGTCAACAATGTTGAACACGCTTAACATCATATTCTACGATAACATCAAAACTTTAATTTTCAGAGAACTACACACTTGCAGCTGGCCGCACCTGCTTCATGTTCCTGTTCGGCATCCACCGGCATCCTATGTGGGGTCCTGAAGCCGACAAATTTAAACCTGACCGTTGGATGGACCCGGCAACTCTCCCCGACAACTCCAACGCTTTCGCTGGCTTCAGCTTGGGCCGCAGAATGTGCATAGGTACGATAAAATAAATAATGTGGACAACATCACATACATTGTTCTGACCCCAATTTGAATAACTATTTAAAGCATTCGTATTTTGGAAACCAGAGACAACGAAGGTATCACAAACACCCAGACACGAGAAAATGTAGAAAAACACATTTTTTCTACATTGACCCGTCTGGGAATCGAACCCGGGACCTTGGAGCAGGCGACACCTTAAAAACCGGTGTGTACGCCACTTTGCCACTTATTCATCATTATTATCATCATGATAAGCAGTCCACTGCAGTATTGGCTCTGGGCACAGGCCTCTCTAAAAGGACGATTTTTTCTGTTATCACCACGCTTGGCATGTTGGCGATAGCAGTTTGCCCAATGGTCTAGAGAAGACACTCCTGCCCATCTTCTTCTGACGATACTCTGATAGTCGCCTTACACAAAGCCCCCATAGAAAGAAAAGGGGTGGATCTATTCTTTTTTTTGCTACAAAACTACTGGAGAATAGGCAAACCTCATTAATAAGCAATACCCCTCCGTTCTTGATCCAATGAACTGGACAAAAAAACTTGTTTGAAATCCGAAATAATGAAAGTATCACAAACCAACCCGTGACAGTGGAGAGAAGTTGTATTTATTTGCACTGGTCCGTCTATGGATTGAACACAGAACTTTAGAGCTGGCGTATCCTTGAAAACCGGTTTCTACGCCATTCTATTGGACGTGCCGGGAGCTTAGACATTCATTTCCATCCCAATTTTACTTAGAACAATGTTTTTCGTTGTGTTATTTTCAGGCAAAACATACGCGCTGATGTCAATGAAGACGACCTTAGCCCACGTTTTACGCCAATACCGTTTCAAAGGAGATCATACGCAGCTAGTCCTCAAATTGGACGTGATGTTAAAACCCGCGTCTGGCTACTACGTCAGTATTGAGAAGCGACATTAGTCAATTACTTGTCTGTATCACTTATATTGTGATTTCTCTTAGACTTCTCCCACACTAGGCAGCTTGGCTGCGGCAACCAATTAGTCATGTGAAAGTAATGCTCGCATTGTCACTTAGGTGATATTACCAGGCTGGTGATGCAACACAAAAAATCAAGCGAAAACTTTAGTATTTAATTATTTATATGCTTATGTTAACAAGGCTTGTTTCGGCTTATTTCCTTCTTCTTATCCCTTCCTCTGTGGCGGCCATATTGCGCGAATCGGCGCATCTGTGTCGCTACTTGCGGGTAGTCTCGCGTGATGACGGAGCGTATGGTTTAAATGACGATTACTCTAAATACTTTATTTGATATTTTAGCAACTTAATTGCACTTATAATATCAGTATATAAACTTGAAAAATTTTGTCTCAGGCGGGACTCGAACCCGCATCTCCTCGCATGCTGGCTCACAGCGTAAGAATATGCTTGAAAAATTCGCGCCGTGTCGCAGTGTCTCGGTGGCCTAATGGTATGGCGCCCGCCCGGCATGCGAGGAGATGCGGGTTCGAGTCCCGCCTGAGACAAAATTTTTCAAGTTTATATACTGATTACTCGAAAGTTCTTTAAGGGAACTGTATACAAAACTGATGTCATTGGAATTGTTATGAATTAAGCTAAGCTAATAAACATGTATAATTCCAGTTTTGCCTTGTTATATTTTATTAATTTTTATTTAAAATCGGGATACGCGATTTTTTTTCAGTTTTTGTACAAAAATCGTTATAATTAAAAAAAAAACAATTATTTTAAAACCTTTTTATATAATTTACACTAAAATACATTAATTCAGATTAATCAATAGCAAAAACACTTCGCCATACACATTTTTTTCAACCCAGAAGCTTTAAAAAAACGCCTCATTGAGGTGAACCGAGCACCCCGTCAAAAAAAACCTCTTGTAATCGTTGTAGGTGTGTTGGTTAGAACGAAAAATGCCATCCATTGCTTCACGTAATAGTAACAATTGGAGTGATGTGTGATATATGTGATGTTTATGAGCAACATTTTTATAGGTACTAGTATAGCCAAGTATAGCCAATCCGGTAAATCATAACTCCATGAAGCCCGTATTAGGCGGCTTGGATTTTCTGACAGCTGTCAGATGGATAAGTTCATTGTACCTAATTGATTGTAGGGTTATTATTCTAAGATTGTAGGTATTAGTTCCCTCGGCATGGCTGCCTCAACCACGTTTTGCTGCCTCAACCACCAAAGCTGGGTTCAGAGCTATGCTTGAGTGTCAAACATATTTATTAAGTCTTGCTGTTGCTTTTTGGGTCGATATTATTTTATGTAAGTTTGTAATTTATTTGTTCTTAACCCTTCTGTTTGTTATTAAGTGTTATGAAATAATGCATCATTTTATACATGAATGTGCGTGGTTAGCAATGGTCTAAAAAAATACTTCAAGCTTATTTAGTTTTTAGGGTTCCGTACCCAAAGGGTAAAAACGGGACCCTATTACTAAGACTTCGCTGTCTGTCCGTCTGTCCGTCTGTCCGTCTGTCCGTCTGTCCGTCGCTCTGTCACCAGGCTGTATCTCAAGAGCCGCAATAGCTATATAGTTGAAATTTTCACAAATTGTGTATTTCTATTGCCGTAATAACAACAAATACTAAAAACAAAATAAAATACATATTTAAGGGGAGCTCCCATACAACAAACCCGTTTTTTTGGTACGGAACCCTACGTGCGCGAGTCCGACTCGCACTTGGCCGGTTATTTTTGCCCCTGACGCAAAAGGGGTGTTTGTGTAAAAGTAAAACTCCCTTATGGACCATTCATTTATTACGTAAGACGACATTTATATAAATAGATAAGAATCGTTGTTACAGCTCTAATGGACTAGATATTGATAATAAATTGTTTTGTTGCGTACTTTTATTGACTTAATTGAACCATTTTTTTTGTTAAATGTGCCCTTATTGCATGTAGAAACTGTATGTTTGATTTGTTACAATATTTTGTTATTAAACCTTCATAATGCACATTGTAATAAAGTTTGTAAATATTGCCACTACTAGTAGTATTCCAGATTATTTATTTAACAATGATAATGTTAAATATTTTATTAAAATAGGTTGTTACTTAACGTCACTATAAATACTAAATGTAAATAATAAATAATATAGTTAGTCACTAATTCAGTGTTTTATTTTGTGATGAGCTAGCTACTTACCTGCTGATCCTACGCAAAAGACAATCTACTACAAAGTTATAGGGAAAAACTGCTAAATATTAAAACACCACTGTTCTAATCTAAAGTTTCATTCAAGAAAGTTATTATTAGATACTCGTACTTCTAAGTTTAATGTGTATGAAGTGTTGCAGTAGGCAAATATTTTTTTAAAAGTAACTTTGTCTTTCAATAATAAACTATATAAAGCCATAATTCAAAGTAGATATTATATGATAGATATATATTGCTGACTTGACTATTTGTTATAAGTGTTGAGGAGAAGTGTAAAGTACGACCAAGCGGTTTTGATAATCTGAAAAAGAAAATTGTTTTATCATCATACTTTATCGACCCACTGCTGAACATAGACCTTTTAAAGTGCACGTAACGAATATGATATTTGATGATTCTCTTCCAGCTCTTACCAGACACCTCGACCCTCGTGGTCATTACTCCGTCTAATCCAAGGGCGCGCCCATGATCAGGTCGGCACGACAAGGAATTTAGTTGCCGAATAACAATGTATCTTATGTTAAAAGTAATATTGTGGTTATAATTGCAATAGTTCCTAAGTATGCTAAAAAATACTATCATTGCAGTTTTAACCATATTGTTATAAAATAATATACAATCGTACCGATCGTTTGGGCTTTTTGGTTTTTGTCGGTTTAATTTATCTTGGGATTTTGTTTAGAAATGTAATAGCTTACCGCTGTAAAACTTGATAAAGATATGACTGAAAATCCATATGTTGTGATGCAAACTCTTTTTTGGGACCTGAAAAACGTTTTAGTCATTCATACAAATTGATAAAAATATAATGCTATTATTATGATAATAATAAATTAATAATAAATAAATAATAAATAAATATTTAAGACATGCCTCACTGGGCCACACTGAGCCATCTAGTCCCAAATTAAGGTACTATTAAGTACCCTGTCGTATGGGGTACAAGACAACCGATAAACTTACTTATATGTATTTTTTTTTTGTACATATATACTTATAATACATAGAAAACACCCAGACCAGTACAAACAGACATGTTCATGCACACAAATATTCGTACTGTGCGGGGATCGAACCCGCGACCCATGGCTCAGAAGCAGCTTTAACTACCGCTGATCCAAATGGTCGTCGTAGTGGTCAAATTAAATAACATACCTGTGGATCATGATCAAAATTGACTTTTTTATTCCATTAGACGCAGTGTACCATCCACTGTTATACAAAGCATCTGCAACATTTGCACTCTGTAAAAAAAAAGATAATTTGATAAGACACGAAAAAAGCCATTTTATTAATTTCCTCCTTCTTTTAACTCTACTATAATCTCTAGTAGTACACAGGGTTACTTAAATAAGTGACAAAATATGTCTAGAGAAAATGGAGTCACCTTCGTAAATTGTAAATAAACCGGCCAAGTGCGAGTCGGACTCGCGCACGAAGGGTTCTGTACCATTGACTAGGTAAAGAACAGAAGGTACACAAATTTCGAGCAAAAAAGGGCAAAAATAAATATTTATTTTGTTTTGTTTTTAGTATTTGTTGTTATAGCGGTAGCAGTACTACATAATTTGTGAAAAATTCAACTGTCCAGCTATAGCGGTTCTTGAGATACAGCCTGATGACAGAGCGACGGACAGACGGACACGGATAGACAGCGAAGTCTTATAACCCTAAAAATGACTTGTTTTGTTAAAATCAAACTTAACAATTATACCAAAAGAGTCTAATAATAGCAAACTGATATAGTATTCTTTTGTTATATTTTTCACAGTAGTACCAATTATAAACCATAGAAATACTACAGCTTTTATACTTGATTTGATATTTTAGCAACTTAATTGCACTTATAATATCAGTATATAAACTTGAAAAATTATGTCTCAGGCGGGACTCGAACTCGCATCTCATGCCCATCGCATCGCATGGTAGCGCCCGCGCGGCATGCGAGGAAATGCGGGTTCGAGTCCCGCCTGAGACATAATTTTTCAAGTTTATATACTAATACCACAGCGTTTGTCGTCAAGGATAGTCTAAATCATTCACACTGATAAATTTATTCTGAAGTAAAATCCTGCTTAGTGCGAGTTAAATTATTAAATAAATCTGTCATTTCAAAATAGACAAAACATGAATTGACTTCGTTTGAGAGGAAATAGGTAGTTCTGTATTCAACAATTTATAAGTCATATTTGATTAAGTGACCGGTAATAGAGACCAAAAATATTAAAGATTTTATCACATTTAAACATTAATTTCACCTTAAAATATGTATCTTTAAAGACAATAGATTATAGCATAATATCTAAATTCAATTTGTCGCAACGCAACGTCACGTCGTCACAATTAAACAATTTATGACAACGCGTCACACTTGTTTATACTGGCTGCAGAGAAATAAAACACTACTGCCAAGATTAAAATAAATAAAAAACATTATTTTTATTATACTCACGCATTCTAATAGCTTCTGACCATACCAACTTATAAGCCACGTTTGACAGAGGGTTGTGATCAAAAAAGTCTTGTACATAAACTCGTTCCATTCCTCTATCATCTAAAACAACCAAACACTGCGAAAAAGCATCAAACACCTACTGAACTTTAATAACACATATGTAGACATTATACGGCTATTAATAGGTACTCGTCATAGCAACAAAACTTCTTATCTTCATAAATCAGTATATAACAAAATGTTTTGCTTGGGATACTCTTCAAAGACGTATAGGTACGTATTAAAAGTGCCTGCAACGAAAACTTACAAGACAGCAAAACCCGCAAAAGCAAATAGTGATGGAGCTATTAAAGAAATTGATGAACAGAGCGAAGCTGAACAAATTCTCCACATCATTTGATAATCTGTAATCAAAGATTTAAATGTAATAATACCTTTATACAATGCAAGTGGCCGTCCGATATATTATTATTTGAATATTTATGAAAAAATCCTTCATAAGGTAGGTATCTAGACTGTTAGTACAAAAAAGCTAAACAAAGTTCAAACCTTGCTTGCATTACAAGACGATAGAAAGCAATGTGACCATAATAAAATATATTGTCTACCTACAACAGTCCACAGCTGGACATAAGCCTTTCCAAAAGATAGAAGTTTGGCAAAAACACGGTAAAAAGAAACAGCCGATAATCATCCCACTGCCTGGCAAAGGCCAGGCTTCATTAATTCGAGTTACTGCACCAACAATGAGTATTGGCACCACGCTTGCCATGTAAGATAAAGATAAAGATAAAGATAAATTTATTTACAGAAACATGTGTGAGATAAATTTCATTGTAGAAACATATTCTTGGTGTCCATATTATTAGTAAGTAACAACATGTCTTACTGATATTCAGCGTGTAATATGTTAAGTCTTAATTATATCTTATTTAAAAACACAAACTTATGAAGTGATTAAACAGAATAAAATTATACAATATCAAAATTTATCATTTAAAAAGTCATTTATATTATAATAGCATTTGTCCATTAATAATTTCTTAAATTTAGTTTTAAAAAATTGTTATTTAGTATTTTAATAGATAGAGGAATTTTATTATATATTCTTGGAGCCATGCATAAAAAGTTGTGCGTGTACTAGTGTACACACGTAAGAAGTGAAACTTCTTTATGGCCTTATTTTTCGAAAAATGATCTACATGCAACTTTCCAGAAATTGGTTAAATTAGTTAAATTGGTTAAATTGGTTAAATTGGTTAAATTGGTTAAATTGGTTAAATTGGTTAAATTGGTTAAATTGGTTAAGTTGGTTAAGTTGGTTAAGTTGGTTAAGTTGTTTAAGTTGGTTAAGTTGGTTAAGTTGGTTAAGTTGGTTAAGTTGGTTAAGTTGGTTAAGTTGGTTAAATTGGTTATATTGGTTAAATTGGTTAAATTGGTTAAGTTGGTTAAATTGGTTAAATTGGTTAAGTTGGTTAAGTTGGTTAAGTTGGTTAAGTTGGTTAAGTTGGTTAAGTTGGTTAAGTTGGTTTTGGTTAAATTGGTTAAATTGGTTAAATTGGTTAAATATTATTTCACTTTACCTTTTTGCTATCGTCTGAACCAACCGTGGTAGGGGCAAGAAAAAGATGGCGCGTAACTGAAAAAAGTGACGAAAATTTGACGCAAAACGTGACGGTAAATTTTTTCCAACGCCGATAAAGAAGTTTCACTTCAAAAATAATAGAAAACAGCACACTCAGGCACGGTAGAAAGAGTGGGAGATACTAGTTCCTCTCCCTTCCCCTCGATCTTACGCTTTTTCGATCAGCATCACGTGACCCTGACGCGAGTTTGGAAGTTTTTACCCATCCAACAAAAAGTGCTAAAGAAGTTTTCACTTCAATAAACTTTTACTTAACAAAGCCGTCTTTGCCGGTTGCGAGCACAGTTTACTCTCATCACGACGGTTACGAGCCACTTTATTAGATAAGCGTGGAAATAGATGAGGGTTAGTTCTTACAAAGAGTGCAATCTCCATTATGTATAAAGATGGAAGTGTCAGAATCTTGTGCTTAATGAAATATGGCATACAGCTGTCAGTTGAATGTAGGCAAAACATGGCCCGAATACATCTTTTTTGACATTTAAACGCAACTTCCTTGTCTGTTGAGTTACCCCAGAAAATTATTCCGTATCTCAGCACAGACTCGACTAGCCCGTAATAGGCGGCTAATAATGCATCATTACTTACAATAGTGGAAAGTTTAAACAGAGCAAATGCTAAGCTGCTTGTTTTTTTGCTTAGTTCATGTATATGATTTTTCCAATTTAGTTTTTTGTCAATTTGCAGTCCAAGAAATCTGGTAACATCCAATTGATCAATGGCGGTATCATTATAGTTAATTAAAATATTAGATGGGGTACCGGCTCTTTGGCTGAAGTGCATAATGTGTGTTTTGTTGAGATTAATTTTTAAGTTATTATTATTTAATCAAGTGATAATAGATTTTAACGTTTTATTAATTTCATTGTTATAAGAACTAATATCATTACAGTTTACAGTTATGGTACTGTCGTCAGCAAATAGAGTCATAGGATATTTAGTGGCTTTTGGCAGATCATTTATATATACTATAAACAACAAAGGACCCAATACACTGCCTTGCGGGACTCCATATTTGATAGAACGCTCTGTCGATGAGCTTATTTCCTCAGATTTTGTACTAAAATTAAGTCTACATATTTCCGTTTTTTGACGACGTTCACTTAAATAGGACTGAATCAAATTCAGAACATTGCCTCTAACACCATACGTGCCGAGCTTGCGAATTAAAATGTTATGGTCAACATAGTCAAATGCTTGAGTCATGTCACAGTATAATGAGCATACAGATTTTCTACTATCTACGTGTCTTAATTACTTTTTTATAGAAGTCAAAAACCGCCATATTTATACTTTTATTTTTTCGAAATCCTTTTTGTTCCGTACATAATATTCCTTTTTTTTTTCTAAATAATTATTTAGTTCAATATAAAGGTATTTTTCAAATATTTTGGAGAATATTGGTATAAGTGCAATGGGTCTATAATGCTCCATTAATTCTTTATCAGCTTTTTTGAATAGAGGCTTTACGATAGTAGTTTTAACGTCTTCGGGAAAGATACCTTTTTGTATACTAAGATTGAGTATGTATTACATTATTTATTGATTTGATTATTTTAGTAGCAATACCATCATGTCCTATACTATTTGTGTTTTTCAAATTTTTAATAATGTTATAGACTTGAATTGGTAGGCTCGGGGCCAGGAACATAGAATCAACCCTATGGGCAATGTACTTTTAGTAACATCACTTCCACATCCCTTTAGTGGTTTGATTTTGTCAACAAAATAGTTATTGAAAGTTTCCGCTATTTGAGTAGGATTGGTTATATAGATATTATTTACTTTAATTTTTAAAATGGATTGCGTAGGTATGTTTAATCTTAATTTATTAATAATTTGCCAAATTGTATTGGACTTAGTATCACTTGTTTTTATTTTAAAATTATTTTGGGATCGTTTGGTTAAAACTATTTTTTTTTTTAAAGTTTGCTATACTTTTGATATATTGTTTTATTACCCATGGTTGGTGATTTTCTATATTTCTACAGTAAATCTATTTTTTTCTTACTACATATTTTCAGGCCATGTGATACGGAAAAACTAAAAAACAAGGTACCTGCATGTTAGAAATCTCGCAAAAACACACTCATATTTTATGATAGTAGAAAAAGTAATAAAGTCATTAAGGATTGGTGATCACAAACTCGAGCAACGTTCGGAAATTCGCAACTCTTGTTGTCCGTTCCGCCGATCGAACCTAGGACCCCGAGATCTGGCTCGGTACTTAAACGACCAATGAGGCATTTAAAAACACGGTACAATCAATGACAATTAATTTGATTTCTTACCTGATTAAGTCGTTATGTCTAACTATGATTTTCTTTAGCTCTTTCTCTTGTTCAGAACTCATGGCACTCTCATTATTCGGGGAAGAGTATTCATTATCTAAAGTTTCCCAATTTTGTTGGCCTGAAATTTAAATGATATGTTTATTATTGTCCTAGGAATTTAAATTGACATAATCTTAGCCTAAATACCTATTAGTTTAAAAAGATTAGTCTAGTTTAGTATAAGAAGATTCATATTAAAAGTTATTTTTTACAAAAATGCTACCATATTTTTAACGAGTTATCGATATTTAGGCACTGTTATATTGCAAGCGCCTTAATCACGGAAAAACTAAAAAACAAGGTACCTGCATGTTAGAAATCTCGCAAAAACACACTCATATTTTATGATAGTGAAAAAGTAATAAAGTCATTTCGGTTCGAGTATACTATAATTACAAGAACAAAGATATAAACAAATAACAATAAAAAAGTAAATTTAAATCGGCCACATGCGTCGTCAAAGATGATTTAACCAATAATCATGAAGTGATTCTGAAGTAATTGAACTCAAATGTACATAAATGAGGATATATTAAGCGTAAGTAACCTTAGCACCAATTTTTTGAAAAAAAATTAACACGTGACTGATACGAAATTTGAAAACCGATTTTTGGTGTTCTTATACCTCTTATCAAGTTCACCATCAACAGCAACTCATAACAGTCTACTACTGGATATAGGCCTCTCCTACAAGAGGATTTTGCTACATCCGACACGCTTGGCGATCGCAGTTTGTCCAATTGTGGCGGGAAGACACTGCTGCACATCTCCTTCTGGCAGTTCTCCTTTAGTCGCTTCTCACGACACCCTTAGAATAGGAAGAGAAGGAAGAATGATATTCTTCTAAAGTGCCAGCACACGAAAATAGAATGTTTTGATTATACCTATGTGTTAGTTAATGGTGCAATTTCAAATTTAGTAAATGAATCATTAAAATAAAAAAAAAACCGACAAAGTGCGAGTCGGACTCGCGCACGCAGGGTTCCGTACCATTGACTACGTAAACAACAGTTTTTTTTAAAATTTTATTAGTACAATTAAGTATTTTGTGTATATTTCAAGTGCCTACCTGCTACCATTTATTAATATCGAGCAAATGGGATTGCCCCCCTTTAATATTTATTTTATATTATTTTTAATTTTTGTTGTTATAGCGGCAACAGAAATACATAATTTGTGAAAATTTCAATGGTCTAGCTATCGCGGTTCTTGAGATACAGCTTGGTGACAGACAGTCGGACGGACAGATGGAGAGTAAGGGTCCCGTTTTTACTCCTTGGGTATGGAATCCTAAAAATGAGCTAAGCAAATTGGCGAATACGACAAATTAGTAGCCCATACGTCTTACCTAAAGGGTACTCGGTGATGAGTTGTTTGTCAATCGGTACGTGAAACAGCTTCTCGATCCTGACGCACAGCAGATCAAACTGCGTGGTAATGTGGCTGAGGAACGCGCAGAATATGAGGTCACCAGTTTGCGATAGCCAAAGCGCTATCATAGCTGAAGTTTGATAAATATGATAATTAGTAGAGCTGGATATCAGGGGTGTGCAGAGATTTTAAGTGACAAAAACAGCATTAACTTCCTGAAGAGGTGGCGGGCAGACATACTCGTATTATGCCATCGTCATAAAAACCTTTGATTGGCGAGTAAATATAATATTCTTTATTTGATATTTTAGCAACTTAATTGCACTTGTAATATCAGTATATAAACTTGAAAAATTTTGTTGGCATGATGTGATTGCGAGGAGATGCGAGTTCGTGTCCCGCCTGAGACAAAATTTTTCAAGTTTATATACTGATAAATATAATATTATTATGTCTGCACGTGCACGTGTCAACAAAAAAACAATATCTCCACGACACTTCTTCGATAGACGTACTAAGAAAAAAAGAGCAAGATAGACAAAAATCTATCCATAGCGCCAGCTCTTTCATCATCATCATCAGCCTATCGCAGTAAATGCTGGACATAGACCTCTCTAGTTGCACGCCACTTAGGTCGATCCACGGCTTCTAGCATGGATGAGCTGGATTTAGTGAAGGTGAGATCATGATCAGACATTTTAAATGATTGAAAAAAATAAAATAAATGTTGCAAGCGCTACATTGTCTATTTCTTAATTTTTGGTTTTCTTTTAGATTCTGTAAACGTCCATCCTACATCACCAATTTACCATTCGTCTTAATTGAAAACAAATTAAGTCGGAGGCTTTAAAAACCCTGACACTAGATTATCCAAACCATAATGACAAGAAGGACATTTTAGGTTGACGATCAATCAAAAAATTTGTAGATTTTCTTTGCAATAAGTCTTACTTTGCCAAGCATGCATTGTGAGGGTAATCTCGTAAACGATGGGCTGATATTCATCAAACGGCAACCAGTAGAAATATCGTAGAGTGCGAGGTACATCTGCTCCGAAGGCTCTCCTAATAATGTCGATGTAGAGGGGGACGATGGTAGTGACCCAAAGGATGCAGTGGCCCCAGTAGAATCCTGTAAAATAAACATGTGTAAGATTTTTCACTTCTATTCGTTGGTGGTAATTAATATGGATTTGCAATCATAAATCTACAATCTATTTAAGCTTCACTAAGGCCTCGGTCTTTAAGTCAACGGACACGGGGCAGCCCCACACCGCTCCTCGCGCCGCTGCCTTCGTGACGAGTTTCATTTAAATCTATTCATGTAAACGCACCGCTCTCCGCGCCGTCAGCGCCACCCCGCACCCGCTTTCTTTGAGACCGAGGCCTAAAAGGAGGTGTATGCCATAACCGTATCACTTTACAGGCGGGTTGGCTATTTTAGATTGGAGAGAAGATATTGCTGTCCGTATTCTTCTGGCAGTAGACCTTAAGTCGCATCTTGCGACAAGAATAGGTCGAGAAAAGAAGAGAATTGATTGATAAAATATAAGAATTATACACTTAGCTTAGCTCAGATCTGTCCAAGCTGAAAGACATGTAAAATATCTAACGTAATGTAAATTAAAGTTTACATCTATGACTTAAAGCTAAATGCAAGTGAGGTACAAAATTGTAAGCAAATCCTCCGTGGGTGCTGATTTGATGTGGGTATTTTTCTCTCGTTTTTACATTAATGGCTGGCAAACCCACTATTCAAACATGGTCTATTTTGTTTACCTACTTGATTTTATAGGCATTTGCCCCAACGTCGACAATGAACGAAAAGTGTGCTAGAAACTAGTTCAGAAACGAATTGTCGAGCAGCGGGAAGTGAGTCAGTCAGCGATCAACTATTGTAATGCATCTCTCTTGTTTACTCGGAATCAAGGATCAATAATTATTATTGGTCCATGCTCAGAATGTATTATTATGTCACCGTAATATTGTTAACTTCGATATATTACAATCTAGCCCTCAGATCATATAAAGAAGGAGATATGAAATTACTCGTAAATCCTTAGCGAACCCGTGTTTCCGAATATTTATGTGTGCAACGCAACTACAATAACACTGTTGTAAGCATAAGGATCACACTATATCAATTTACACCGGTCATTGGTGCGCACACAAACATGGACCCAATCACAGCGGCTACCACTTACTCGCTTACATAATGCGTCATATGGTGTGTGCAAATTAGTGTGTCGCTACAAAGTGTGGCCGCGACGCACACGTCGGGCAGTGAACGCTTTGATTAAACCTCGATACATTGCGCAGTCGCATAGTACTCACAACACAGCTAATTAGTATTAAGCCTTCAATGTATATTGTGCCGATACAATTATCGTTACATGGATGTTTTCATTAAATAATTCGACGCGGTGTGCAATAGTTCTGTTTGCCCATATTGGATTCGCACGCGCCACGCCCCCATTTCATATCTATTTCTTTATGTGATCTGAGATCTAGCCTAACCTAACCCACTGTTGAGAAAATAGCCAAAGATATGCTTAATACCTTTGACTAGAAAATTTAGTTCCTTCAGCATTTTCCTGATGATTCCATGCTCGTCTTCTGAGACGAACCCTTGCGGCCACATGCCTCGCAGTTCAGACACCAAGTTAACGAATATTTTTCGCTGACACACCATCTTGTAAGTTTTTAGCTGAGCTGTGACATACAGTTTATTTTATTACAGTACCTACAACTACAATGTTTTTATTCGAGATGTAATTTATGTTCATTTGAACAGCAACAACTTACAACTAAAAGTTTCCTTGTTTTATTGCTTTAGGTAAATTTGTTTAAAAGTTAAATTATAAATATCTCTTGAGTTCAAAAACTGTCTTTTAATTTTGTACTACTTATCTAAATTTTAAAATGATATTATCATTAACATTCCAGTCATTATTTTCGTGCACATAAATATGAATAATTATAAAGTTAAACACATTTCAATATTTGAAAGCTATTGAAAGGTCGGCTTTCATAACCGACGGTAGGGAATCAAAATACTACTGATGGTCTATGAAGGCTATATTCAGCTCACTCTTGAGACGAAGCTTGTGCATAGCGAAAAAAGTCTTAGTCCACTTCATCATCTCAGCCAAATTAAGGCTGTGGTTCTATTGGAAAATTTGAATAGCAATTTGGAGATTGTTGTCTTTGATGATAATATCTGATGAATTAGAAACTACTTGTAAGTCATCTTTACAAACAGATTGGATGACCCACAGCCCACTGCTAGATATAGGCCGTCCCCAAAGGCCCCAAAGTCCACTTACCTAGAATCAAGTACGCCATACAGGGCAACATCAAGAACACGATATTTTCCTCCTTCAAAGCTCCCCGGTCTAGTACTTCACTGACCGTCACGACACTGAGGATGTTAGTCACAGTTAGCTGTGCAAATCCAATCCAGTACAATATGTTAAAACATTGTCTGTGGAAACGAAAAAATTAAAGACAATTCAATTCAATTCAATTTATTTATTAACCTTTTCGTTACATTTCATAACATTGGTACGTCAAAATTTACAATTAATTTATCTTATACATAATTTAATTGACTAATACAGGACAAACAAACAAACAATACAGGAGTCAAAGACGTCTTACAATGTTCCTTTATTATTTTAACTGGCTGTTGCCCGCAAATTAGTACTTTATTTTCTAACCCCCACTTCCCTAAAATGGCGGTTAGAAGTTTGTATGGAGCAATTCCGCAATTTTTAAGGTAGGAAGCTAAAAATTGGTATGCGGACTATTTTGTGACTAACTAAAAGATCATGCATAATTTTTTTTGGGAATCCACCCCAACCCCTTAAAAGAGGGGTTGAAATTTTATGGTTACCCCAAATTCAACGCGAGCGAAGCCGCGTGCAATAGCTAGAATACTGATAAAAATGATGTCTGGGTAGCTCAATGGTAAGAACAGTCGTCCGTAAGCGGAAAATTGTAGGTTCGAGTCCCACCTCAGGTAGGTAGTCGAAAAATTTTGATTTCTATTTTCAAATAAAAATAGCCCACAGGTACTGTACATTTTCGATACAACATTACTACATTATGATAGGCTCCCACTGAAAATCTGCGTCGCAGCATGCCTTTGGCGACTTTTAGGCACATTAATTATTTTATTATACTTGTTTTTGTTAATCCCTCAACCCCCAGGAGGCAGTCGGGTGCCATGATAACAATTGATTTCAATTGTGTATAAAAATAACTCACGATCGAGGGATAAAACTAATAATAAAATTACTAAAATTAATTATCTTACCTGGCAAAAGCAGAATCATTACTTGTGATTCGAATTCCTACGGGAGCCATAACCTTCCTAAATATGATTCTGAAACTCTCATCAAATGCATTGAGATTGTAGGCCTGAAATAGCGAGATGGTTATAATTTAAATAATCTAATTTAGATCTTAAGTTTAAGTACACTTACTTGTTTCTTGGAATTTTGGTTTGTAGACGCCATCGTTTGATACTTTCAAAAGTAATTGTGAGCAAATATTGAACGTCATAGTAACGTTTTTTAATTGATTGATGAGGGCCATTCTGTTTGTTCAACTATTCTATCTGTGGTTTCAGATTTATGGATCTTTATTTTCTTAATGAATTCATAAATAGAAGATCTATAGAAATAAAAATCTTTACAAATCTTTGATTGGTTTGGCAGATTGTAGTATGAAGTCTTATTAACATGACGCTTAAAATGTAACGCTTTTCTAGTCAGTTTATTTATTAAAGACATAACAATTTACCTATAAGGTATGTAGCGGCTACCCGCGACTTTTTTTCGGGATAAAAATAGTGCACTACCTATTCTTAGATATACCAAATATACCTACACAAAAAACATAGAATCGGTCGACATAATATTCATGATACAAGATTGTTTTTAAATTATATTATTTATATAAAATGCGTCAAGATTGATTTCAATGGGTACTTTGTTGTATAAGCCACCTTAAAAATTAAAATTATTGTGAGTTTTTAATATTGAAACACCCAACTATTCATAAAAAATGCATTGATATTGTAACCGCTCGTTTCATTAATTGCAATGTGTTGTTAATTGTTTTAGCAATTATTGTACAAAATTGCAGCTTTGGCAAATTTTTATAATTCTATAGTGTATTTTCTTGGCAATTAATTTAATTGTTGTTTGTTTTCTGTCTTTAGCTAATGACTATAAAAACGTGTCAATTATTTTTAATAATTTAGTGCTTGGGGTTGGGGTTCTTTTATTTTATACGTCTGTCTGGTGTGGATTTGATTAACCCAAATTTTCTCTCGGCCGTGTAAGATACCTACAGACAACGGCAGGTCAACCTACCCAAAAAGTTAAAGATCATTGAATTGATTTTCAACTTTAAGTACAACAACTAGAGATGAATATCAATTGAGAAAATTTGACGTTTTGTGGTAGGTTGACGTGCTGTTGTCTGTACCTACGTCAGACCATGTACTAGCTTTGCTATTTTACTTAGGTTATTTTAATGCCCTAAGCTATATAATGTAGGCGCGATTGCAACAAAAGTGTATACTCTGAAGCACATAATCAGCCGTTAATCAAGCTTGCAAATGAAACATGTATTGACACATTGTTTTCCTATAAAAACAGCTGGTCAATAATATTTTTCATAAACCTAAAAAATTATAATTTTGTAACGAAGCCCGCTAAAACCAGTGAAAAGTGAATGATAATGGACCTCACGCGACACAAGCGGCTCTAGTGGCAAATTCACTAGCGATAGCACTCATTGCGATCGCTTGCAAGCGTTATGAATATAACAAAGTCCTCTTTTTGGAGAAACCTGAGTTAGGATGATGATGATGATTATGGGAATAAGTTAGATCAACAAGTTAGGTATTACAAACAGTGGGGCATCTTATGCAGTTGTGTTAGGTGTGATTTTGCAACAAAAATGTATTGTCAACATAGTCATTATAGGCAACATTTTCAACTATTGATAAAAAATAAACACAGTCCCATACCAAAAAATGTAAATAAATGACACTGAACAAGTTTATTATGCAGCAAAATCATGAATCATGTCTTTCCCAGTGCAAATTCAACCTTGCGTAGGCACATGAACTAAGGTTGGATGCAATTAAGTTAAAAACGATCTCTGGCTAGAATCATTGTTTAACCCCTCGTTGGTCTAGTGGTTTAAATAACCCGTTCGATCCCTGGGTCGGGCAACAAGAAGTTTCGAATTTTCGAACATCTCTCGGGTTTGTGATCACCAACCCGCCTTTGGTAAGCAGTGGTGATTACACCTGTACCCATCATTGCTATGGTAACAGCTTACTTAATGCTTGAATTCAATGATAAAGGCCTTTGCTCTGCAGTGTGTAGATTATAGGCTGTAATTTTTTTTACTTTCATTATTTGTGTACCAAGGTTTTCTTTATTATCAATCACATTAACAAATGGAAATCATCAATGACGTACAAGTGGAAAATGCGCGGCGGACATGAAATGGCGGACATGATGCAAATAATCAATGTCTTGAATATTTCTAGAAGGACAATCAAATTCAAATTGCATCAATGATTCGCGTTTTTGCACGAAATCGCTCGGTTCAGTGGGCGATGTAATAGCTAACACGTGGAGTTCTTCGCGTGTTTTCTGAATATTTCGCACTTTCATATGTAATACTGTCTACGAAACGACTAAGAACATTGATACGCTGATGGTTTTGCAGCGAAAATATGTTTTAACCTAGTTACCACACCTTGTACTGATTCTATTTTCTAAATGCCATTAATATTCTAATAGGGGTTAAAGTATGAAATGCCGATTATTTTCCCACTTTTTATTTTGTTTATAGCTCTTAAGTGTAGTCATATTATTGCGTAATTCTTTTTGTACTGTATCAAAAACTAAATAAAGTAACTTTTGACAAAAAAAAGAATTGCAATACTAGTGCCTATTACTTTAAAGGAAGTCGTTGAAAAGACCCCTTACAATGTGTCAGCTGACCTTCTTGGTTCAATTAAGTATATTTGTATTATATACTTTGATTTTCAGAAATTTAAATACTATAATGAGTAGCTTTATAACCATCTAACTTTCACCTTTAATTGCATCGAAAACGGTTCAGGCGTTTTAAAAAAAACTAAAAAATTGTTAGTATGGAAAAATGACTTTTCTCGATTTCGTCCATACAAAACGGCAATTTCATACTTTAACCCCTAATATAATATAGTTAAGTTTGAATAGATGTTTGTTACTCGATCAACCCAGAACGGTTAGACGGAATTGGTTGAAATTTGACAAAAAAACATGTCTGGAATAGCACATATTTTTACCAATAGGAATAACCGAATCTGATTTTCGTGAAGAAAAGGATCGCCGTGTTTCTTTGCATAGTGGTAGATAGATAGACGTTTTTGCATAGTCGGGGTATAGCATAGACTACATTTTATTCGTTAACAAAGTCGCGAACAATTCGCGGTCTTAGTTAAATCACTTAAAAGGCAAGAAGGGTCAGATCAATCATTAGGATTTGTCGGATTCGTTTCAGCTCTGAATAGCAGAATATCCATTAAAACACTCAAAAAACTAACGTCGAAAATCAATTAATAAGAAATAATAATTTCTTCACTGAATTTAATTTACCGAGATATTTTCTGAGGAAGCGATTTTACACCGATACTTAGTGGGAAGCTGAGGCAATCTAATATACCTACTAAAAGTACTTTTTTTGAAAATTTTGAAAGTACAGACCTATATTTATTTCAAAAATATAGTTTTACTAAGTTCGCTGGGTTGTAATAGATATTAATATTTTTGTCTGATTAAGAAATTGACCGTTGTTATTCAAATTACGAAAATAAATCTCTTTATGTCTATCGGTAGTAACCGAAACTTCCGAAATGTTGCTAATTTTCATGTAAATATTAGTTCGTGGCTGATATTGATATACAATAAAATAAAGACCCGATATACAATCAGTGACAGAACATCATGAAAATATGAGCACCTACTGAACATTTTGGGTGCTCTTTTACATTAGTTAGGTATACATATTCATGTTTTCTTTAAACTTGGACTTGGACGGTTCGAAGTGCTACTTTGTATGGGACTGTATTTAAGTAGGTCTTATATTTAATCGAAGATGGTATATGAAATAGGAACACTTCGGGAGTTTGGTTTTGAATGTGTTTTATGTTGGTACTTTAAAGAAAAAAAGACGTGTGGCACTCGGAGACTGCCGCGGTAAAGCTATTGCATAGCATTTTTTATCAACTTATGCTGATACAACACATGCCACCTAAAGGCGGGTTGCTGAACTAAAGACACAAACGTGATATTTCAAAAAGTCATTAAAAGTTCTGCTATTCATCGATAGATGGAAAAACTAAAAAGTATCACCGCTGTGCCGGTCGGAGTGGGGGGTATTAGGTTATTTTCGTTACGGAATTTGTGGATTCGGTCTCCACGCTCAAGGCCCGCGATAGAAGCTATGCAATAGCTTAAAAATAAAATCGTTTTATGTTTAAAATTAAAAATAACTTTCCTTAAGTTTCCTTTCCTTAAATAATTAGTGTATTTTTTAAATGTTATTTTTTAACATTACGCAGTGATAGTCTTTATAGGTCAGGTAATATGATTAGGGTAATGATACAAAATGTATAGTTTTTTACAATAGGTATTTAATTTGTCGAAAAACATCCAGTAGTATTTTATACAGATTTACCGGTTTCATCGACTAAATTGCTGATGGTTTCATGTGCATTCAATACCTTTTAACCAAACAACTAATTACTATTTATTACCTACTTGATTTTCAACGTTACCAGAACAAACAGAGTTCAAAATCAATTTAGTCCATCCTCGTAAGTCCTCCAAACTTGCCGATAACAACCGCCTCACATAAAAATCAGAGTAACACTATTTTAAAGATTCGAATTATACAGGTTTGTTGTTAATTCAAGCGGATCATCTCTTCCGTCAGAGCGTTTTATCAGCGACTTTGTTCACAAGAATTTCGTCAAATTGCGTTATTCAGAAACTACTTTTGAAAATGCTATCTCAAATATATGTATATATTACCCCTTTCACCCCTCTGAGGGTTTACTTCCGGCTTCAAACTCTATATAAAATTTCATTCTAATTAATTCAGCAGGTTAAGCGTGAAAACGTAACTGACAGACAGGCGGTTATATTAATATGAATGGATGTTTTATTATTGGTGTCATATTGGTTTTTGAAAAGACACAAATGAAGGAATAACTCTCTTTCTCTTATTAATATATGTACCTACTTATAACAACATAGGTGACCCACTGATAAATTAAGCCATTTATAGGAGAAGTTAAAATGTCAGTAATTTATAACTTACTAGCAACCTGCCCCAGTTTTGCACGACTCGACGAAATCCAGATGCTAATGTGTAAAAACAACAAAGATCATAAACATTAAAATCCTTTATCTTGAATTATTCTATCATCGAATCTGCATTAAAATCCATAGTAACAATAGTTTAAAAGATATTAGTACTGTAGGTAGGTACATAGTATTTTACTGTTTTAGTTTGCCGATTGTTATCGAATTCAGCCTGTAGGTATATTTTTATACTTTCGAAGAAGTCTCATGAAACCATACCAGCAAACCAGTCGACATTCACATTAGCGATGACAGATAATAAAAATATTATTCTCCACAAATAAACACAACAATTACTTTGTTAAAAAATCTCATCAAAAACTTAACAAAATATCATTATCTTGTTTTGTTTAACACTTATTATACTAAGCTTAAAGGAAACACATCTTTGGATTGTTATCATCAGGCGAAACGTGCATAAAATGACTCCTGGGCAAAGTTCGTAACTGATTTAAATTATCAAAGAGAAATTATCAAGTTCGTAAAGCAGACTTGACCACATAGTTTGGTAATTCGGGTATAGAATGATGTAATTATATGAATTTGGAGATAACATAACAGAAGGCGTTCAATGTTCTGTGTTATATTACAACCTCAAAGCCAATAGCATTGTAAATTAGGTATTATATTTTGGTATGCATCTACACGCCTGGAATGGTTGTTTGAGAATAATATGATATACATTTTTTTATAATACTGCTTCCTAAAAGAATTGTAGATAAGTAATTAAAGTGATGATTCAATTATATTCTTTGTTTTTTTCCAATTTGTGCAAATAAGATAATATGCTTTCTGTGGGTACACTTTTTATGCCCAGGAGCCATAAACAAGGGGATAAGTAAATAATAAAAGTTGTTTTTTCGAAGGAAATAGTTTAAATAACATGACAACCTGAAGGATTTCACAAATTTAGATAGTCACAATAGTACCTATTTAGTTTATTTATAGTCTATTTCACAACATCTGAAATCTATGTAAACCCAGTATGTTAAAAACATGATTAGAACCAGTTAAGTTCAGAAATTGATTTAACCTAATCATTTTTTTAACACACAAGTTTGAAAATCTATAACAACAGCAAAAATTGCACATCATTAAAACATGTAGTTATTTAAAAGGCTTTCAAAATAGTATCTAAAACGTTAATTTACTGTAAAATGTTTTAGTTGTCGTTTGGAGGCGCCATCCTTGTACTATTTGTCAAAGTGAAGTAGTAAAATATATTACAATGATGTGACAAAGAATATTTATCACCAATTTTACTAAAGTTCTGCTAACCCTTTGGTGGTCTATAGCTTTTTTTGTGTGCCATGAGTGTTGCCTGTCTAAAACATAATAACATAATTCCGTCTTATGCGTATGCATGCATATGACGTAGTATCTACTTAGGTAGAGACTACTAAAAGAGTACTGAATCTTGACTGAATCACGAAGAAAGACGAGCATCGGCGTCTAAACGTCACCTTTGGCCAAACTAAGATTGGCAACACGCCGGCCAACCATGGCGATTACGGTAAAAAGCTCCTGTTGGTAAGGTCTACATATGTAAAAGATTAATTTCGACAATGACAACGATTTAATTTTTAGCCAAAGGATGGCGCTTTCAAGTATTTTATTTAGAACAATGATGTAATTGAATTATTACTAGTATACAGCGATTGCTTTTATTTATACAATTTAGCTGAAATTAATAAATGACTCTATGTAAAGTCGAAACAAGAAACTTTTCATCTAACTAAGACCTTCTGCTCTTCAAACATATACTTACCTATCCGAGCACATTTTAGAAAAGTAGTGATACCAAAACATGTAGAAACACACGTTCTGTAATATAGCAACCTTACCACCTTGTCGTTAGAGTCGTGTTTATAAATGTGTACATAATTTGGCCCTGAATGTGTTATAGGAGCCAAGTGTTTTCAAACCGTCTTTTATTAATAAAAACATTATAACTAAATATTGCACTTATATAGCTTCATAAGCAGTATGGACGTATTTATTCAACGTGCACGAGTAAAATAATTTATTATTGTTCATGTAGTTATTATAACTACTTTGAATATTTGAAACTAATCGACTAGCATCATAATACTTTATGCTTCATCAAATTAAAAACTGAAATAAATTATTATTGGTTCAATTGATTGAGGACATAATGTAAATTAACTTATTAAAAATCTCTTAATTCTTACTTATTACTTACTGTTTTATTCCATAAACTTTATTTCACAGGCCAAGAGACGAACATTCTATTTTAAAAGTAAAATAGTCGACAATTAGACAAAGACATCATTATTTTAAAGTAATTAAGCAACAAAGTCTATTGGCTGCCCTAAATAGTTTTAAAATAGAATCTCGTGAAGTAATACTAGATCACAGTCTATGTAAATAATACATTAATTAGAATAAACATTTATCTAGAGTTCACAGGAAACCATACCGTCGGACGACGACGCAGAGATTAAAATACTACAATTACACATTAGTGTCATCTAAGAAATCGTTTGTATGAACAAGATTATTGATGAAATCATACCTTTTGCATGATACCGCCCTCTTTCATTACAACCAATCCGACGCACGGATATGAATTACAATTTCACGTCTACCCACAATTTAGGACGGCATTATGCAACATTGTTAATAAATTTGTTCACATCATTCGAATAAATTTCACGTTTTTCTAGCTAATACAAAAAGTGTCTAATAGTAGAAATGTACATGTAAATCTAATAGACATTAGAAGGAGCGCGTCTAGTCGATCGATTTGGACGGCTTAACTCTGTCCACTTTGTCAACTTTTTCTGTACTATTCTGGCTGCTCCTGAAATAAATAAAGAAGAGATATGAAAAGACATTTGTTACATGAATACAATAGGTGCGAAATCCAAATCTCATAGCGTATATGATGGGTCCGTACTCCGTTTGGATTCTTAGGGTCAGTATTTAAACTTGAAAAATTATGTCTCAGGCGGGACTCGAACCCGCATCTCCTCGCATGCCGGGCGCGGCGCTTTAACCATTTAGCTACCGAGACACTACGTCATAGGCATCCATTTTTCAAGCATATTCTTATCGCTGTTAGCCAGCGTTGTTGTTGTTGGTCTTAGGGTCGTTTTAGGTAATATACCTATTACATTATTTTTTGGCTTTGTTACTACCGATGTTATGAAGTTGCGATCAGCACTCAACACCAAAAAGCCGTCGGAGGGGATCGAGTGAAAAGTCTCTTATTTTAAGTGTGCCTACTTGTAATTAGTCACAATATTGCATCATATAGTTTTGCACGCGGCACCACTTCCAAATTAATGTTAATCAAAACATATTATCAGATTTTCTATACCTTTTCTAGAACTGTGTCACTTATACATTATATTAAAAAACATCACCAGTCGCACACCAACCTCTGTACATAGTGGAACACCGAAAATATAATCTGAAGACAAATTATTCGTTTGATTTATTATCCGAGGAAATCACACACTCTGCATCCACCTATGGGCCAGGCAAATAAGATATAACTTACTTAAAATATTTACTTTCTAGGTAGTTCAAATAAAATTTTTCGCAGTGCCGAAGTTTGTGTAAATGAGATCCGTACTTGGGTACTGCTGGCTTTTAGGTATCTCTAGCCTAGAACATGGCAGATGCCATGTTCAAGACTACGGTCTAATCTTTCATCTCAAAAATTTGCCTAAATCAGTGCAATGCTACCCATAAATGCTGTGGTATTTTGAATTTAATGATGGAGGCCTTTGCCCTGCAGTGGGATATGCCGTAACTTTATGTCGTATTTGGCAGGTCGTTTGACGATGATGACGTAAATGACATACACATTCACCCCCGTTGTCTTTTCCGTATCATTCGTATTGATAGTATATCATAGTATATCATTATCATCGTAGTTTAGACTTTTACGAAATGAAACATTTACTAACCAGTTGAGACTTAGTCGTCACAACATATGGCAGATGTGTCGCTTATGCTTCGTTTTTGTCTCTGTTTCGACGATGGTCGTGTGGTTCGGTTCCGCACTCACCACCGTTGGTTTCTTCACTATCTGCCTCTCTTTCTCGCCTTCGCGATGACTGCTTGGTACCGCGTAGAGGGATCTGTAATAGGCTTTGGTTTCACTTTTATTTTACAACTGTTGTAGTTACCGTTGATTGGCGGTGGTTAAAAATAAAATATGTGTATTGTATTCTGAGAAATTACTAAAGGTTTTATGTGACATATGTTAAAAGATAAGTACTGTGAAACAATAGTTTTTGGTATAAAAGTAAAAAAATGCGAATTTAACTCTCTTTTATTAGTGCTATAAGTACATTATATTTTGATTTATCCTGACGTTTCGAACACTTTACTCCAATCGTGGTCACCACACGATGTAACACTTTAGAGAGTACTTTCGAAACAGCGTTATCTATCAATATATAATGTTTAACTCTTAAACGCGAGTTAAATCCGTAATTTTGTCTTTTATTGCAATGCATTGTGATCGCATAAATTCCAAAGATCAGTTATCTTTGGTTTTATTAGACCCTAGGCTCTGTCTCTAAAGATCTTGGTCAAGATCTGTAGGTAGTAGATAGATGTCTTTGCGTGTATTCCAATTCCCTTTATATTTAAAGAACAATCAGCCAATCTTAATACAAGATGCATGTTATCTATTCTTCTATTCTGTCTTATTAATTTCCCTAATAAGTAATAATGGAGTTTGCTCATAAAAAAATGCTAGAGCTCGTTTTTTATATTCTTAAATTACCTGGTAAGCTTACTCCTGGCTGGTCTGGAAGTGAAGTTTCCACTCTTCCCTCTTCTCAGAGAGTGAAAGGGAGTCTTGATTGGCTTGACTAATGCCATGCTGCTGCTCTCGGGAATAGTCTTGGCACAGTTGAGGGTCGTCACAGTCAGTTCAACGTCTTTGATTGGCTCGTTTGAAGCTGGGAACAGAATATGACAATAATGAGTAGAACTTCATTATTTTTGATGAATTCAAAAGATTGAAGGAGAATTCCGGTAGGTACCCAAAAATAACGTTTATAAAACTAACCCACAGCTTCAAACCATTTGACAAATTCGTCACCATTCTAACATCTTTTTAGTTTACTTAGATGAGCAGTAGCGTGTGTAAAATGTTTTTTATGGTCCACATAGGGAGACGCAACTATTTTGGCTGAAAATATATTGAAAAATCACTAGCTATGATATTGCCTTAATCTATAATCTATAATTATAATATAAAGCTGAAGAGTTTGTTTGTTTGTTTGAACGCGCTAATCTTAGGAAGTACTGGTTCGAAGTGAAAAAATCTTCTTGTGTTGGATAGTCCATTTATCGAGGAAGGCTTTAGGCTAATATTATCACGCTGCGACCAATAGGATCGAAGCATCAGTGAAAAATGTTGCAATAATAATTGAGATCATAATAATAGAACTTGACGCGTACGAAGTCGCGGGCAACAGCTAGTAATTTTCATAATTTTTAGGACCGGAATTACAGTTTTACTATTGTATCATCGTCATTCCTAATTTTGCTGTTGTTATCTTGGTTGTTTTGTCCGATAGTCCCGGATTTTTGAGTCCTGTCAGTTTTTTCAATACATGATGTCAATTAATTAGACGTTACACCTAAACGAGTTAGCTTATCTGATTAACGATATTAAAAGGAATAGTGCCTGGTATGTTGAGTCTTACCAGTAAACTCTTCAATAGGTTTGTCTATGGTGTCATGGTCTATCCACGTGAGGCCCATCTCCACCTTCTCTGCCAGGTCCTGCCAGCGCTGCCTGTTGTCCATGGTACCAGTGTACAACGGCTGGATCCAGGGAAAAGTGTCGGATAACACTTTATATAGCGGAAGGCAGATCATATCTATGAAACCGACTTGCATCTGTGGGAGCTCGTCTTTCTTCTCTCTGGAAAAAAGTTTTCGAGTGATACGATCAATGGATTTTTAGAGACTTCATAGTTTTTTTTATTGACCTATCATAGAGTAAAAGTAAAAGAATTCCTCTTTAGCAGCTACATGCAGATTTAGCTACATTATGAAATAACACCCTAAATATGTTTAAAGCAATTATAATAAGTAACGTCTTCGATAGCTCAACAATCGATTGTTTTTGAAAGCGAGAAAGACGTGGGCATAGTTCCCTCCTGAGGCAACTGGTCTTTCCAATTGACCAAGACATTGTTTATGTCGACAAATAATCAAGGCTTCCACCAATGTTCTTGGTTAGGATACTCCAACGATAACATGGTAGTAGTGGAAAGATCGAATAAGCAAAAGGTCACGACTCACCCAAGGCATTCAAATTTGTATTAAAGGAGTCGCTTCTGAACCCTATAAAATGATTTTACTATTATTTACTCTACATGCATGTTAGTTACTCAGAATTAGCTTTCCAATTTTGACACTCAGTATTATATCACATAATTTACCTGTCCATCATAGCGATCGGCTGCTGGTTGAGCTGCAGCTTCTCCAAGTCTCCCTGGTCGAAGAACTCGTCGGCCACCAGCTTTGCCATCTTGTGTTGGACCTCCCACGGCTTGGCGATGGCTCCCACATCGCATGCTGTCATCATCATGCCGCAAAGCACTGGTGATGAAAACAGTTTGATGATTCCACCTGTCTTATGTCTAAATCTATGATGATTTGTGTATTCCAGTAAATTAGACAAGTGATGACGTGTGATTCTGGCCGAACAGCATGACCGTTTTTCGTAGGTATTAAAATAGTGGTTAAAAGAGTATTGCTAGAAAAAAAGGGCAGTGACGTCATCTCTTCACTATTGGTCAAATTGCAATCACTCGTCTCCCAGTTGGAGAATTATTGCCTATGAATTCTCCTTTTAAGAGGCCTATGCTCAGAAGTGGAATGATGTGGGCTAATAATGCTACAGAATTGATGATATCATGCCTTATCTGTAGTGTATACACGCAACATAGAAAATTACAACAGCGGGATTTAAACTTGGAATAAGCATGGAACAAAATATACCACATATTAAGTAGTTTTTTTGGATCAGGATCCCTGTTATAAAGGAAAATACATCTGGCCTCCGAACATAAGGCCACTGTTTACGCTGGTCATAATTGACCAATGAAGATTTTCCCTCAATAATAAACAACAAAAACATGCACAATTTACCAATAATCATGGTATGTTTTAAAAGATGATGATAAATCACATAGAAAAACAGTTCGTACTCACATTCTTTTTTCTCCTGACTCTGCCAATCAAACTCCCCGTTATCTACCAGCTCTAGGAACTTAGATTTCTTCTTAAAGTACATCGCTAGGTCTGTGGAAAGGATAGCTGTTTCTACCACCCGCATCACGTCCCTATAGTCATCGGGGGAAAGAGCCTGCAATCAAACAATGAAATGTTGTAGAGTTTTTATTTTAACTTAGGGTGGATTGATGGAAGAGTGTTATAAGAAGTTGATAATATCAATTCCTGGGACTTTTGTGCCGAATGTAGCGAGAAAGAGGTGATTAAAGGACTCTGCAAAAGGAGACAGCATTTTCTTGCCACCAATGGCTAAACTGCGATCGCATTCCTTCTTCTCGAGAGACTAAGTCCAGCAATAAACAGATGTGGACTCATGATGAAGGTATAATATGAGGCCATTCTCTAGAAAATTGTCCCCGTAAATTGGGCTCTACCGTATCATTCACTCATGCCAGTAATTTGGAACTTAAGAAACTTGTATTGAAGAGAGAGCTTTAGCGATGTTTGGCAAATTTTGGTAGTACCACCAAATTCCTGCTGCTGCTTAGCTGCAGCATCCTTAAAAGTTTTATGGTACAAAACAAAATCTGCTAGCACGGTTTCATGATTAATACTGCGAAAAGTACCTCAAAACTCTTGCCACTACTCGTAAACTGACTTTATAACCAAACGCAAAAACCAGTTCGTACAATAAGAATCCACTCACCTGAAAAATGTTGTTACTCTCGCTGTTCAAGATCATAACACACTGATCAAAGTGGTGATGCTCCATCGTCGACGTCGTATACAAAATTGCCAGTGGACTTTCGGTTTTCGTCTGAAACGCGTTGTTGGTTCCTCTGTGGTCCAAGTCATGGCATAGACAAGCGACAAGAAGACCTAATATTTCCAGGTCGGACATAAACCGTTCCATTTTTCCTGTCTTTAGCATCGCGAACATGGTCTGGGCTACGTTGAGAGCGTGCCTCCAGTTGTGATATTTCACTGGCCTGTAGTTCTTCTTGACGCTAAGTATCCATCGGCAGAGGACCTAGTTATAGAAAAAAATAACAAATATCAATCCTGATCTCTTATACAGCAGAACAACTATTTTGACAAACTAACAATCAAATATTTTGTAGGAAGATTAACGAAATTAAAAAAATATATTACGTACTACGCGTCATGCATTTTCACTAATTCTAAACTACATTTTATTATAATACTTCATGAGTAATTCATACTTAAAGGATTTAAGAGTCGTAAAAAAACTATCAGAAAAACCGAAACTCTGTCAATTAGAAGAATAATCTTGCTCCTCTGAGCTTGTAAATTTGGCGAGCAGATTTAGTTTTGTTCGTTGGGAAAGACATGGCGTAATTTTGAGTTGATACAATGAGCTACACTGAGTAACTAGGATAAAACAAGGACTTATTGAGTTACAGTTGTTTACAGATATCTCTTTCAATAAGACCAGTGTAGATTATGTTATCTACTGATTCAATAATTGATTTCCTTCGCCCTACAGTGGAATGATTATAGGCTGTCACTTTTACAGGTAAGTCATACGTAGTACTACTTACATCGTAAGGTATGTGGAACTTTTCAACGAGGTTGCACTGTAAGAACATTCGCAGCGTTGCTCTGCAAGTGTCTTCGTCTGATAGGTCGAAGTCTGAAAACACGCAAGAAACCTTTAGTTAACCCGCACTGGTACAAAATGGGGTCCCGAATTTTATTTTTTATACCTGATCGATTAATTCTGTCCTGATTTCGATTTTTAGTCTGTATGTAAAGAGTGAAATGTAAAGAGAAACATTTCTCTATTGTTCTATATATTTCTTCACTGCTTGTAATTTCAACAATAACAAGTACTTTAATAGCTATTTGGAATCAAAACAATGTTGTATAATAGAGAGAGGAAAATGGCAGCTACCATTAGCTGCCATTTTCCTCTCAGCAGGTTGCTGCCATCAGCAACCTGCTTTTTTTTGATGTTTTTTTATAAACAGTATTGTCATGGTTATTAAGTCCTTACCATGAAACTGAAAGCTGTAGAGGTTGTATGTCTCTGCCGAAGGAATGATGTCCTGGCACAGTTTGCTGGTGTCATCTGTGGACGCCGTCGCGTGGTACGATAGGCATTCCAGGGCAACCTGGAGGAATTCGTAAGATCATGCTTTAAACATCCCTGGCATAAAACTCCTCTCCATTAGACGCCATCCATTTGTCATTTAAAACAAGTAGGTGCAGAAGTCAATATGGTAAGGTTCATCTCTTCTCATACCTACATTTGGCGGTCGAGCTAGGGTCTTCTTTGAACGCGTCCGAACTGGTTAGAGATACCTCCTGTTTATATTGTGATTAAGGTAAAATCTGTTAGTGCAATCATCTATGAAGACACATTCTCAAGACCCGGTTACTTTAGTGATGCGGTGATCCGCCTACTATGCAAGGGTCTCGGGTACAATTCTTAGTCTTGTCAATGTAGGAAACGATCTTTCCTAAATTGGCTTGGGTTTGGAACGAGTGGGTGGTTATGGTAGTGCTTCGGAAGGCACGTAATTTCGTTGGTTTCTGGCTTCTGTCGCAAGATGAAAGTCTTAAAAACATCTCACGTCAGAGGCCTTTAAAAGCCGTTGGTCCTGGCTTCTGTCACGAGATGGAGGTCTTTAAACCAACTCATGTTCTGACATGAACCTTTGGCCTCTGAAGGCCTCTGGGCCTATAGTAGGCAGCATGGAAAACCCTGATTCCAGATTATCCTTGAAGAATGGTCATACGACAAGAGGTAGAAGGACTTCAAAATATACTGAAGTGATTATGGCACACTTAATAATCCTTGTTGGTCATATAATAGGACATAAAAATTTAATTGATTATGGTACCTTTTGCTTGGCCATCAATTTACATGCATTCTCATACATCTGCGTGTTGTGGATACCAAGTCCGCAGAAGATGGCGAACGCCTCAAATAACGATATGTCTCCGTCTGTAAACTGACAGCCGTTTTCCTGGAATGAAAAAGAGAACTTTAAGCAGCTGTAGGTAATTGTAATAAAATACGTGAAAATTTCAAAGCTTTGAAATTTAGGTGCCCTATAAAGGTAGGTTACAGTTGTAACCTCAATTTACGGACAAAAACTTCATACCACTCTGAATATTGCATAGATGAGACATGCTTCAGAATGGCCCGTAAAGTAATAGACTTGAAAAAAAAACAGAAAAAAAATAGTCTAACAGTAACAAAAATAAGTAGACAAGGTCTAAAAAAGAAGTGAGATAGTGACAAACCTTATTAATTAGCTGTGCCACGCCAATAACATCCTTATTAGCATTGACAATAGGCATACATAGCATTGTCCTGACTCCCGCCGCATCATCTGGGTCTGCAACTGTCATCTTGTTTTCTTTCCGCCAATCGTCTAGGTCGGATATGTTCAAGAATTTGTTGGATTGAGCCACCTGGATGCAATAAAGTAGATATTTAGTAATATTGGGATTGAAAAACATCCCTTTTAATATTGATACATGATTGATACATGATTGATACTTACTGTTTTTTTATCTTTATTTTCTGTTAAATATTTTTAAAAGCATTGCTTATGGATTTTGACGTCTATTGCCAATTTCATGTAAAATTACAATGGATTAAGTACAGGGTAAATCGAGTGAGATTACATGTCCCGAAGTTTAATTGAAAATGCTAATACCCAAATACCTACCGGAAGGTCGTGGATTCAATGCATATAAAAGGCAGTTAGTTTTCAAGATAAATAACATAAGTTACCTATCTAACCTCGTGAATAAATAAAGTCTATGCTACGATTGCAATGTTTCTAGTACAGGGAATATAAAAAAAAACACTTCAATTATGTGTACATACCATTTTGATTATCATAATAATGACTTCCTATTCCTAAAATAAATGTAGGTAAACTTTTATCAAAGGCTTTTAATAAAGTTTTCGATCATGGCATACCATAAATGTTTTTAATTTGTCATACTTAAATGGAATAGACCTATTTGTAGGAGCATTATTCTAAAGATTACGATGAATATCGAAAATATTGAATACCTTCAAAGCTATGGAAGCGAGTGTCGATCTGTAGTCGTGCCTCGGTGTTAGCGTTGTCCTGGACTGCTGGGCTCCAAGTTCGAAGAGTGTGTGGAACCTGGTGGGAGCTGGTGGCGGCAACGCCGGCGTGGTCGATGGAGGACCGCCGGGCCTTTGGACTATCCTTTCTAAGTGACTCTGTGGAACGTTTTAGATTTAAAATCTATGGTTCTTTTTCCACTTTGCTAAAGATGCACTGTGACAGTGTTTTTTGTTTTTAAAGTTTTTGCGAGACAACAAAATATGGGCCTAATTAATATTAATTAAAATGAAATCTCACTAACTGACTTAAGCTACTTTAAGTTAGTCCTTAAAACATTTGCGAGTGAAAGTCTCGTTAAAATAAGTTCAGCTATTTCAGATATTATCCGAAACAAACAAACGAAAGGACAAAATAAAAAGTAGAAAAATATAAATATGAAATAATATAAAAATACCGAAACTACTTTCATAACAATAATTCCATTTTATTTATTTGCATAGATTTTATATAAAATATATTGCACTTTTAATTAGGTCACAAAACTTCTGACAAACTTACCGATTCGCAATGATCCGTATCTAATATGAACACCGCACACCGATCGCACTTGAGCAGTTCCCTGGCCTCCGTCATGATCTTCGTCACCAAACACTCCAGGTTGCTTTGTTCCTCAAATATACTTCTCGCGAGGGCCAAGAGGATCTGGTTCCTCTTGTACTCCAGGATCGAGGACTCGAAGAGCTGAGCGTTCTGGATGCCGATACCGCAGAAGGTGAGGTAGCGCCGGAAGACCTCGACATCACGGGTTGAAAACTCTTTGGAGCCTGTTCAAGAGGTTTTGGTTTAAATTTCCTTTTTTGAATTTTTAAATACATTTCGTCTACAAAAAGTAAAATATATATCAACAACCTATTCCTAAGTAATCAAGCCGCTGCAGGGCAAAAGCTTTCATCATGAAATTTAAGTAATCACAGCAATGATGGGTACAAGCATAATCACCTCGTTTGTCAAATGCCTGTGATCACGAACCTGAACAATGTTTGGAAATTCTTAACTCTTGCTGTCAGACCCGGACCCTCAACTGCGACATCTTAGCCTATTATTTATTATTTAATCTGCCTACAAGACCAATGGGACGTTTAACACTCGTTCAATTTACCTGCATAAGAAATAAATGTGGTCTGCAACACAAAGATTGTTCTGATGGTTGACCGAAGCCATTGCTGCCCCGTTTTCTTCTGGCTGTTCTTCTTTAATCACTTCTTACAACACCGAGAGGAAGTGAAGGGTTGGTTCTAATTTACTTTTGTGTCGACACTACATGGCATAACCGTTATCTTACAAAGATTTAGGTGTCTCTGGGCTCCGACTTCAAGTGCCTTTGGACCTCCCACTGAAAATCAGGGTCGCAGCTTTGGCGGGACCTTTTTGGCACATTAATTATCATTCTTTTTTGATAATTCTATTTAATTTGAAGTGCCAAATAAATGTATTCTATATATTCTATCTAGGTTTTACAATAATAGGGTACAGTTATTACCATCAGTCTTATTGATGATCTGAGCGACGCCGACCACCTCGCCTTCGTAGTTGCAAATCGGCATGCACAGGATAAGCTCCGTCTTGTAACCTGTTCGGGCGTCTATTTCGCTGTTAAACCTGGAAATGACATACCAATCCTTACTTCTTGCCAATATTATAACCGCAAGAGTAATTATGTCTGTCTGTTACGCTTTCACGCCTAAAGTACGCAACCGATTTTGAAGCAATTTGTTACAAAGATAGATTAGATCTTGAAAAAGGTTATAGGTTATTTTGTATCCCACTGCTGGGCACAGGTTTCCAATCGCGCGATATAACGTATAGCTCACGCGGCTATAAAGCTAGTAGGATGAATGTGGACATAATCAAATTGTTCTGATACCAAACTACCAAAGTTAGTCTCTAGCGCTTGTTATTATCACATAAATAAATGAATGTGGACAAAATCACATTTGTTCTCATACCAAAGCAAGGTTTTTGGGCTTGTTTTATGGTATCACAAAACCAACGAAGATAGAACATACAAAACATTCAGAATGGAGAAAATATAGAAAAAGGTGATTTTATATATTTTTAGAAATTTTTGCTGTTTTATTCTGTCTACTATTATATTGACTCGTCCGGGAAACGACTAAGGATATCAGAGATGCCTTTTCGTTGAAAACTCCTAGAATCGAGACAATATAGAAAAAAAGTTATTTCCAATTAATACATATTTCTAGATTCTCTATGCTTATATACTGTCCCCGGACCAGGGGAGAGGGCAGTATATTACTTTCCTCTATGCCCCAGAAATTGGCTCGTCCGGGAAATGACACTCCCGGATATCAGAGATGCCTTTACATTGAAAACTGGTGAGACAATTCAACCATAGTGGTCAAACAGAAAACTATGAAGGTATATATTTTAATGGCACAGAGCTTTTTAAATGTTTTTGAACCGTTCTTCTTTGCGAAAAACCGAAAACACGACTGCCTCACATCGTTAAGAAATTAATTAAATAAAATTTATTAATTAAATTCGACATACAAAATATCTAGGCAGCTTAATGGTAAGAGCAGTCGTCTGGAAAGCCCAAAATTGTGGGTTCAAGTCCCACCTAGGCGAGTTGAAAATTTTATTCAAGGTATTGTAATTACAATAGAGTTTTTTAGTAACAAACCATACCTCGGATCAGCATCTCTGGCTGTTCTTCTTTAATCACTTCTGACAACACCGAGAGGAAGTGAAGGGTAGGTTCTAATTTACTTTTGTGTCGACACTACATGGCAAAATCGTTATTTTACAAAGATTTAGGTGTCTCTGGGCTCCGACTTCAAGTGCCTTTGGGCCTCCCACTGAAAATCAGGGTCGCAGCTTTGGCAGGTCATTTTTGGCACATTAATTATTATTCTTTTTTGAACCATACCTCGGATCAGCATAAGCGTTCCTGATGTTGATTGGGTGCTTCGTCTGCGCTGCTAACCCGGCAACACCCACACCAAACGGTATCCGTATCTCTTGACTTCTGGCTGTCTGCAACGCTTCTTTTAGCTCTACAACAATAATAATAACATTATTATTTTTTATAAATTACTCGCTGTTGCTTGCGACTTCGTTCGCGTCAATTTATGTTATTATGATCGCGATTATTCTTAAAACATTTTTCACTAATGCTTCGCTCCTATTGGTCGCAGCGTGATGTTATATAGCTTAAAGCTTTCCTCGATAAATGAACTATCTAACACAATAATAATTTTTCAATTCGAACCAATACTTCCTGAGATTAGCGCGTTCAAATAAACAAAGAAACAAACTCTTCAGCTTTATAATAATAGGGGTTAAAGTATGAAATTGCCGATTATTTTCCCACTTTTTATTTTGTTTATAGCTCTTAAGTATAGTCATATTATTGCGTAATTCTTTTTGTATTGTATCAAAAACTAAATAAAGTAACTTTTGACTAAAAAAAATGCAATACTAGTGCCTATTACTTCAAAGGAAGTCGTTGAAAAGACCCCTTACAATGTGTCAGCTGACCTACTTGCTTCAATTAAGTAATTTTGTATTATATACTTTGATTTTCAGAAATTTAAATACTACAATGCGTAGCTTTATAACCATCTAACTTTCACCTTTAATTGCATCGAAAACGGTTGTGGACAGCATCACATACATTGTTCTGATCCCAAAGTGAGTAACTATTTAAAGCACTCGTATTGTGGAAATCAGAAAAAACGAAGGTACCAAACACCAAGCCCCTTTTTTCGACATTGATCCGTCTGGGAATCGAACCCATGACCTCGGAGCAGGCGACACCGTGAAAACCGGTGAGTACGCCACTCAGCCACGGAGGTCGTCAAATATTGAAATGTCTTTTCGGTCGGTTTTGGCTATAAAAAAGTAAAGTAACAGCCTTTACCTAATAGTCTTACATCCGTATATATAAAGAAGTAATTACTTATTGCTTAAGAAAATCATAACTTAAGACGTTTCTACCTAGTCCTCAAGTGAAGAAAATGGGTCACCATTAATAGACATATTATTTGGCTGAGAATGCTAACTTTTCATAGTTCTAACTTCTAGTAATTACTAGATTAAGGAGTACAAATAGTCACCTAAGTAATTACTTTTAGTCAAGTAATTACTTTGACTTGTTTATAAATACGGGTGTTACTGTAGAGCAAAGGCCACAGCTATAATTTATTTCAAGTTACCACAATTAGTTATGATGGGTAGGTACAGGCATAATCATTGGCAAATGCGGTTTGGTGATCACAAACAATGATTGAAAATTCAAATTTCAATTCAATCAAAAGCAATGTTTGAAAATTCTAAAGTTTTGTTGCCCGAAACGGGTATATATCCCAGGTCCTCGTAATTATGGCGTCATCCTCTCTGTCCGTCTACTACTAATTGTATTGTTGTACCCGAACAGGGTCTATAATGAACTGTTTACATCATACTTTAGAACATCCTTGTAACATTATAGAAAAATACAATATTAGAATTGAATTAAATTAATCTTGGAAATATATATTTTTGGCTTGAAATTTTATTTTACATCTATGCTTTAGAACGATAGAAATATCTTAGTATGTTTCCCGTATTAAAATGTTTGATCAGCCGTGGGCATATGGTTTCGTCGTGGGTGTTTGTATGCAAGTGGGTGAGTTGCTGCACCCCACGCATGCTGCATAATATCTTCTTACGTAATAAGCATTGTAGCTAAACTCTATTTATGGGATAAAGCTATTGATACTATAATATAAAAGACTAGCTCCCGCGACTTCGAACACGTGGAATATGAATTTAAAACTATGTATTTAAAAAATCACACGGGTATATAAAGTAGCATTTTTCTATCTAATAAACTAACCCCCGTATTTATAAACAACTAAAAGTAATTACTTGACTACAAGTAATTACTTGAGAGACAATTTGTATGCCTTAATCAAGAAATTAGTAGAAGTTATAACTACCAAAAGTTATCATTTTCAGCCAAATAATGTGACTATTAATGGTGACCAATTTCTTTCACTAAAGCACTAGGTATGAACACTTTAAGTTATGACTTTCTTAAGCAATAAGTAATTACTTCTTTATAAATACGGGGGTAACACCGTGCCAGATGTCATTCAGAACTGTTGAATCTTTTTTGCGTGAAAGAGGAACAAACATCCATAGATCTAGACATCCCAGCATAAACATCCATACTCACAAACTTTCACCTTTATAATATTAGTAGGATGTAAAATGTATAAAGTTACAGCCTATAATCATCCCACTGCAGGGAAAAGGCCCCCATCATTGAATTCAAGTTACCACAGCAATGATGGGTGTACTGGCATAATCACCACGCTTGCCAAATGCGGGTTGGTGATCACAAACCCGAGCAACGTTCGAAAATTCGAAACTTTTTGTTGCCCGACCCGGGATTCGAACCTGGGACCCCGAGATTTTGGCCTGGTATTTAAACCGCTAGACCAACGGGGCGTAAAATGTATTCTCCTTCTTCATCGTTCCGCTCTTGACAGAGGGTTCGTGGTCATCATGGAGATTTTTGAGTGACACGCTTCACCACAAGCCGCCACTCCTCCCGAAGAGCCGTTTTGCGGGAGCATTCGTTAATGGTTGCCGAACAATTAGCTTTGATCTGGTCGGTCCATCTCATTGGGGATCTTCCTCTGGCACTGGTGCCCTCCACTCTGCCTTGTACAACAAGTAACACCCTGCGCAATTTAAAGGAGGCAATAAAAGAAAAAGACGGGAAAAATTTACCGCAGGTGTATTGCTTCTGCACGTCAAAGCGCCTGTTCACAAGGCGCTCATTGCCAATGCTGCTGTGCGGGATTGCGGATTTGAAGAAATCAATCATTCACCCTACAGCCCGGACCTAGCCCCTAGTGATTACTTTCTGTTCCCAAATCTCAAAAAAGAACTTCGAGGCAAGCATTTTTACGACGATGAAGAGTTAAAGGCAGCAATTAACGATAATTTTTCAGACCTGGAAGAAATATTTTTTGGAGGCAATTGAAAAGTTATTTTCCAGGACAAATCTATAATCCTAGGGGATTACTTTGAAATAAACTTTATTCAGAATTTTCTGCTTATTCTTTCATGCCTATACCGAGAATACATTGAACTCCCCTCGTATGTGTCAAATATTATAATATACTGTTTAGTTTCTTAAAGCAAAAATCGATTTATGATATATCCTGTTTACGAACTTGGTACTTAAGATTTCAATAGACCTGAAAATATTTAAACTACAAGTATTCCAAGCGAACGAAGTCGTGGGAAAAACTACTTTATATTAAGATGAAATGGTTCCTTTTTATAAGCATTTTTTACATTTTCGTTTAGGAGTAAACATGAATCAAGTTTTTGATAATTCAATATAACTTTCAAAACCATTATAAAGTAAAAAATGATACTAATATCGATATCTTGATTTTGTAACATTACTACTACTTGTACATTATGTTCACGGTGAAGCTACATTTCTTACAAGATCATAAATATTCTAGATGTAGTAAGAAAAATAAAACTCAGCATACGGGAAAAAGTGATACATTTTAGAATAAACGCAAGAGCGCTTCGGTAATAATTTCAAGAGATACGTTTCTCGTTGGGAACAGAGCCCAGATGTGTCGTGCATCGTTCTAGTGATGTAACAGAAAAACGGATATCGTTACACGTTTTATTATGTATAAATAAATAAATAATTAATAAAAAACCTTTTATTTGATGCTTCACAGTGAAGAGTGTCATGTGCCTGCAAACTTTTAAAAAAATCTAGTTTTTCGGAGAGACACTTGAATTGGAAGAATTCGTTACTTAAATGTGTTGACTTAAAATACTTTAGGATTTGTTATAAATTTATCTAAATTTCGTACTTTCTTTATCTACTATTCAAATTAACTGATTCTTAGTTACAAATCTTCGTATTTAGGCAGGTATTACTTTTGATAACGGATGCATTTGAAAAGTTTGAATAAATCATGATAATATTTTCCTAAATACATTCGTAATCTATAATTAAATGTAATTAAAATTAAAATTCAAACAACAAGTAGTTACAAAAATATGTGGATGGTCAATATAACAGTCAGCATCTTAAGCCTATTTAGCTATGCAGATTCATAACATGCAAATAATTACATTTATTAAAATGTGTTACTAATAGAATTAACATAGATCCATTATTATTATTATTCAATTTATTACTATCATTCAATTCCGTAAATAAATAATAAGACTGTAGTCGGTTGTTTGTGGCTGTAAATTATTATGTTTCACGCATAGACTTTTAACTGAAGTCAGTATCTAATAAATCTTTGACTATAATTTTTTCGGGTCCCTCATGTAGTCTAACACCTGTTGGTACGCATGACATTTTTCGCCATAAGCTGAAAATACAAACTTTTATTCGCCTTATCAGCCATTTGAGCCATTTTCCATATGACTTAATAGCTTAACATCAAATGGCCGAAATCTGCAATTTATTTACCGTAATTTCAAAGAGGATCTAAGTAATTGTAGGAATGCATTGGATTACAATATCAGTTGGCCGGCATTGAAAACCCATTGGAGGTAGCAGTTTTGTTTTAGGATATTACTTCCAACTAAAAATTTTACTTGAATATCTACTCTATAGAAACGAAAAAACTCTTGAACATTACTATGCAGAGAATTGAGACACCTACGCAGCAAACACAACACTGAATCTCTATCTCAGCAGTACAACTGCAAATTGTACATTGACATTTTACATGCTTTTCGTATATGAAGATGTCACACAATATTTAAAAGTCACAGTCATATTTCAATGGCTCTCCTCATACTTGAAATTCAAACGTTTATCTCCTCATACTTGGGAGGACTCATACTTACGAGTGGGACAAATTGAAGCATGAATATTCAAAAATGAATATTGGTATGTTTATTATCTGTGCCTACCTAAACCATTACAATTATGATTATTAATAAAAGTTTTTAAAAGGCCGAGCTTTGTGATATAGGCTCCATGCTACAGGCACTGGCTATTTAGTTATTTTATTTTTCTATGTCACTGTCCCTTTTATTCCTTTTTTCTTGTTTTTGCTCCTCTAAATCGCTCTTCGTTATATATTCGGTTGATAGGAAACACACAAAGAGATACAACTATGAAGCACTATGAAGTGTTGCGATGCATACCCACATTTTCATACCAAACACTCATCCATTTCGCGTGGAGTTTGGCACAACATGTCAACAGATGGATTCCCTTAGCGGATTGCTTTTTGCGGCTTCGCGATCGATCATTGTCTTTGTCGCGCGCAAACACCAAAGGTGGAGTTTGTTAAATCTTTCTCAAATACATTTAGCGGCTTTGCCTGGGATTATCTTTCGGAGAGACACTTGAAATGGAAGAATTCGTTACTTAAATGTGTTGACTCAAAATACTTTAGGATGTTTTAAAACTTTATCTACGTTTCGAGTTGATTGAAAAGTTATAGAATACAGTTTCTTTTCATCTTTATATTTATACTTTTTTTTTGCAGAATTGAGTATGTATTGTTTTGACACACAAACCTTAGCTAGTCATATATATAATTTAAATGTTGACAACATCAGACGTATTGTTTTTTCTGGATGTAACATCACAGTTGTTGATAGTTACTTGTCTGCTCTATCAACACTATCATATTTGTATTGCGGAAATTGGAAACAACGATACTATAAGCAATTGCACAACACCAATAGGTTTTTTTGTGACCTCATTGTCCCGTAGGTGAATTGAACCCGGGACTTCGTAAATAAGTCACTCTCATCAAATATGGCGTTTATCTGTAAGAATCGTATGGAACTCACAGTTTGATAATTAAAAACAAATAATTTGCAATTAATTAATATTGCGGCTATAAATTGAGATGTAAGTTATCCTATCTTTTGAGTTAGATCAAACTGCACACGGTGTGCAAATTTGGTAGTTTAGGAGTACGTCGCGGACAAACAACGAGACACGTAATTTATATATATTGAATTTGAGAAGATGTTTTTACTCAACATTTGCATGCTATTTTTAGCGAAACATGTTTGATATATACTTTATTTTGATATTTTAGCAATTAAATTGCAATTATAATATCAGTATATAAACTTGAAAAATTTTTGTCTCAGGCGGGACTCGAACGAGGAGGCGAGGAGATGCGGGTTCGAGTCCCGCCTGAAACAAAAATTTTTTCAAGTTTATATACTGATATTATGTTTGATATAAATATAACATCTTATTTACCGTGTTTCTTGTGAATAAACAAATTTGGATTTGAATTTATAAAACCAAATAACTTGTATCGTAACAATAACGCTTGCCAATTATTTGTTAATTTCTTGACACCAATCAATAGACTTCAAACTTCTTGTTCAACTCGTAAAATTTTCACGACTCGTCACTAACATTCCCGCATCTTTCAACGCGCGAAATTGTTTCGCGAAGTTGTTATCTCTGGATCCGTAGGATTAATAATGAAAGTCTGCCAATCCCTCTTGTCTCCTTCACTCTGTGAAGTTCCAAACTTCTTTGTTCAAAAATTATGTTTGAGTTTGTTTTAATGAACGCAACTTCGGGCTTCGTGTAGCATTTTAAATAGGTTTCCAACTTTGCCTATCATCTGGGGATCGAAAGGAGTTTTCATGCATAGAGAAATCGTTGGCGCAAAATTGAGCAGCGTCAATTGGGGACTGGATGTTGTTCTGTTAATTACGTTTAATGATTAGGTATCAGATTTGCTTCGCGGGATACTGAGTGAAATTAATTGGTAGGTATATCTCCTGAATGAAATGTGACTTAGAAGCTCACAGGCAGACTTGCTTTGAATAAAGTCTATAGATAAACCACATCCACTGACTTAAAGGCTACAGCAGAAGTGAATAGACACAATGATTAGGCTGATGTTGCAGCAGTTCGAGTACCGCCATTGTATTGGTAAAGAAAGCTTTCCAAGTGAGAACTTCCGGAAAAGCAAGTGCCGGCCTTCCCAGTGGACCGATGGAGATTGCGATTATAGTTTAGTTGTTTTTCTATAGAAAATATATATAGATGATCTGGTATGAGGTCTCACTGATGTTGGTAGAAAGAGAAATTTGATAAGAGCTAGATATTGTACTTTCATTAAAAGCTAAAAGTAAAAAAACATAAGCACAACATCACAAACGACGTTTTAACTCTATCTCTCTCTTCAAAAAAGAGTTATGTCTATTAGCATATTGTCCACTGTTACTTCTACCTCCAGTGTCCTACCTTAAAAAGGTTTTCTAAACTTTAAACTCTTACTCGCCTGAACAACACAACTGCCACTACGGAAGATGAAAGTTTTGACAAACTATCCATTACTGCGACCCATTAGTTAAAAGGCATGCAGTTACCAGTTCGTTAGCTATAATACCATCAATAATCTACGAAAGTTTGCAGAGCATAGATTTATAGAGGGGTGGTGGCCTATATTTAGCCTGTTTGCGGGTGGCGCCCTCTAAATGTTTGCACTACTAAAGTGACACACCGATGTATCAGGGTGGGACTAATTCAGCTTTTTGGAAATTAAAATGGTTACGTAGGTGTTTTAGGTCAACATTGACTATTAACCTTCTTTTATGATAGACTAACGAAGATAATGCAAGCAAATGGTCTGTTTGCGACCATGTTTACCTTTTCCCCACTTTTCATATGGATATTTCTAAAATAGGTTTTTTTATACAATTCAAACTGTCAAACACAATAAAAAAGAATTAGGTACATATGCAATTTGGTGCAATCAATCGGAAGTGTCTGTGAAAAATCTGTTGTTGTCTATGTGGGCCCCAGAAGGCCCTCTTACACATCCCAAATGTTTGTTAAGGCCACGTGGCTACATAACCTTCATACACTACTAAGGTAGCAAGCAATATAACACCTGTTTATTTTCAATGTAAAAGCGTGTGTGGTCTCTCTTATGGAATGCGTTAATAACAATTTGATGACACATTGTCCTTTGCAAATGTATTGCGCTGCTGGCTTATATAGAACTATTAGCCTATAACAGAGTTGGGTTTAGCGTTGCCAGGCGTCCGGACAAAGCCGGACATAGGTGGGCTTTTTAATATCGTGTCCGGCCAAAATAAACGGTGTCCGGCCTGTCCGAATTTTGTTAGGCTTTTTACATTTCGCAAACGAGCGAACGCCGAGCCGACTGTCTGTCGCTTTCGCATTTACAAAGATTTATGATTATAATCAAAAAAGCTAGATTTTACGTAAAATTTTTTCGCACCCTTCCATACTGAGACAAAATCCTCAATAATGTAGGGTGTCCGGCCTTTCTACCTAAATGTCAGGCCAAACTGGCTGGTCTGTCCGGCTATTAGGCTTGGCGACCTGGGCAACCCTAGTTGGGTTGAAGGAATATAGGTACGTTTGAAAATGAACACAATTACAGTATCAATATCCAATAAAACAGGTTTTTCTTGACTTTCATTAATGTTAATTATTTGAGGATACTCATTATTTTAATCATTGATAAAATTAAAGGTTTTCAATGTAATTCCTTTTTTAGTGTTCTGTCCCTCAAAAGGGAAAAAACTAAACTTTTTATTATAAGTTTTTCGTCCGTCCTTAATACCGTTTATATCGGGAACGCGTAAAGAAGATATCGAGTCGAAATTAAAATCAAATACCTACTTACTCCACATAAAAGTCCTTTGAAGCTCTTATAACTATGAAATTTATATTTTCTACTATGATAGAGATTGGGGGCTTGTGCTGAGAAGAAGCAGCGCAAGAAACTTGGTCACTATTGTCAGCCTCTTTTTTACAAAAGGTTTATGCACGCACGAGTTAGGACAATGAATACTTCTATCATTTAATAATCATTAATAGCGCAATACTTCTGTTTCATTCAAATTATTTTGACATAAGATTTAAGTTTATGTACAGACTGGTGTGTGGGAGACTGGTGTGTGTAGGCTTTTTCTTAACCTTAGAACTTTGTAAATTAAACGGTAAAGAAGTAAGAAAATGAATTTCTTGATATTTTTTTCCAACTACGCAATATTTTATGACAATGACATTTAAGACGACAAAATCAAACACTAATCTGAGGCGTTACCAAGTTCGCGGGGTCCATTAGTATAAGTAGTTTAGTACTTATAAACACGTAGGCATTCAGTTATTACCTCAACAATTATGTATAAACTTATTATATCAGTATATAAACTTGAAAAACTATGTCTCAGGCGGGACTCGAACCAGCATCTCCTCGCATGCCAGGCGGGCGCTATAACCTTAAGACACGGAGACACTGCGAGACACCACCCGGCATATTATAATTTGCAGTTGCAGTAGTTTTGCAGTTGCACAGGTTTGTGATCACCAACCCGCATTTGGCAAGCGTGGTGATTATGCGAGTACCCATTATTGCTTTGGTAACTTGAATTCAATGATGGAGGCCTTTTCCCTGCAGTGGGATGATTATAGGCTGTTACCATTCCTTTCCCTATGATGTTACCGCAATTTTTTTAATAAAAATAGCGGAATTGGCGCCCTGGGTTTGATCCCCGGGTTGGCAACGAGAGTTTCGAACTCTACCCGGGTTTGTGATCACCAACCCACATTGGGCAAAGGCGTGGTGATTATTGTTATACCCCTCATTGTTGTGGTAACGTGAAATCAATGATGAAGGCCTTTGCCCTGCAGTGGGATGATCATAGGCCGGTACTTTTACTGTTATACCCAAACGTACAAAAATATTAACAACCAACAGGCGATCACATAGATTTTAGCCAGGAAAAGCCATAACATACTTTTTATCACAAAAAAATTTACAGATCCTGTTGGATAGTTTCTCCACTTCAGTTTTCTCCACACAGTTGCGAATAACAGCTTGTAAAAATACACAACATACCAGTATCTCTCGTCACGTCGAAGAGTTTCGCTTGCAGATACCGGTGGGGGGGTGTGCCCTTAGCCAAGAACAAGCTCCCTCTGTCGGCCGACGTGAGCAAACAAACGTTCACCAGGATCTGGAGAAAATAAATGTTTGTTTAGTCCACTGCTATTGTAGTCTCTGTAGAGAAGGGCTGTTGGCCGCTGCTTGTTGAATGTTTTAATAGTTATATAAGCGCGTTCAAATTCAAAAGGGTCGCATATATTTTTAATAACTTAGGCCGCAATTTAAGCCAGACCTTAGCAAATAGAATTAGCATTTATTTAAATAAATTATGAAGGTAGTTCGTTTGCCGCTTTTCAAATAGGTTTAGGTTGTCTGTAAACATTAGTAAATTCTACAGAAAAAAATCGCGAATTGTTTAGTAATTCTTAAAAATGGGTATCACAATCACTTTTTCAGGTGTTTGTCGTCAAAGACAAATTTCATGTTCTTAGTAGTTTAGAAGTATTCACCTAAATAGCGACTTATAGAAGTGGGTTGATAGCCATTTATGTAAACTTTTTTTACCTTTTAGTTAAGGATTTCAGTTTCTTGACAAGAAACGAACTAATCAAAATAAAACTTTACACAAGTAGTACACAAACACTAAGTAGATGTTTGGGCAATATTAGTTTTATACACAGGTTTGAAATATGTATTTTGTGTAGAGGCCACTATTACAGGAATACTACCAGAAGACGGACAGCAGCGTCTGCCTTCATTGGCCAAACTGCGATAGCCAACTTGCTTAACAAACGTTGCGATTATGGAGATTTTTTTTCTTTTCTATGTCCCGGTAATGATAACGAATTCGATTGATGATTTTGAGATACAAAAACCTCGAAGTTTACAGAACGTTTATAACCTTGATTAAATTCGCCACTCAGCCAGTAAACGTTCCATTTCTGGTTCAAGTCCCATCTAAGGAAGTCAAAATTTTGTTTGAGGGTTGTATTTTCCATGATTGTATTCTTTGAACCTCATAATACCGGTGTTGTTAACGTTTAAGGAACACGACTTTTGATTAAGCCTTTTAATAACACTAAACAGGCTTAGCGAAAATCTGTATGCATCCCACAGATGCAGATTTTAATATCATTCTATTGTCGTCCCCGGGTGAAATTACATTTGCATAACGAATTAGGGTTCTGGGTTACGAATAAAAGCTACTTAAGCGCTACAGACGCCGCAGAAAATAGATTTAAAAATTAAGGTAACGTATGAGAATTCAAGAAGTTTATTCATATAAATTTTTTATTGTGTTTTGTTGTTGTTTAAGATTTACAAAATTTACAAGCTATATTATAAAAGCAATAACAACAAACAATTATTATGATTATTTTATAATTTTGTTGGTGCACGAAGGAGTACTATCGTCTCAGATTGATTTCCCTCTTTTTTTATGTCATCAGGCCACAATACTGTTCAACATGAGGCACTCCAAAATAAGGTTATAACCACAGAACATTTTCCATGTTCTGTGGTTTTAACGATAATTTAATGCTTGGAAAGCGGGTCGAAAAATTAATATGATTGCTAGATTTTTGAAAAAAGCAGAAATTAATTTTTATAAAGTTATTAATAAATACCTTAAAAAAAAAACATGCCAGTAAGTATCTCTGCCATTTAAAATATTTTCTTTGAGAAACAAAACATTGCTCTACTGGTATCACCGGCAAGGCAAAAATGAGAAAGTGACTAACTACTTATTTGTGAAAAAAAAAAACGCAGCTTATATTGATCTGGTAGAAACGGTCTATCGCGGAGTCTAAGGGTCACACTTATCCGTGCTCCGAATAATCCTGAGGACTTAGAAAATTTGTTACATTAGCCCTTTGTTCTGTACGTTTTTCTGGGAAATGTTCGTTAAATCATGTTTGGGGTCGTAAACAACTAGATTAATGTTTGTCTGCTGATTTACTAAGAAAGCGACGGTCAAAGAGGATTATACCTTTTTCAAATGCTGGCCACTTTTATACTGATTAATGTTTGTTAAAAGAAGAAAAATAAATGAATATCCTATATGGACAGTTATCACAATGATACAAAGCAGATAATGATATAGGGGAGACTGGGGGCAGAAGTAACAGAGGACAGTTGTAACATTGATGATATTTTTATTCATCATTATCATCAGCCCATTTCAATCCACTGTTGGACAAAGGCCTCTCCGTAAAGAGTATTTTGCCATAATCGCCATGCTTGGCATGCGGGTTGGCGATCGTAGTTTGGCCAATAGTGGAGGGAGGACGCTGCTGAATGTCTACTTTAGGCAGCACTCATTTACTTGTCACCTACCGATGAGAGAAGGAGTGGTGCTTTTATTATATGTAACATGCCGGTATTACACGATATTTCTACTACAAAAGCACAAACGCGTCTGTCTGTGAGTTTGAATACGCTCAGGGACTGGTGTCTCAATGTTACAATTGTCTGCCTTAATGTTACAGCTGTCCTAGCTCTGTTACTATGAACAAACACAAATATCATCTTTGTTAACTACACGAGAGCAAATTAGACCAACTTATCAAAGTAAAAATCTTTTTTTTAATTTCAAGAACACATCTTTCGCCGTGGGCTTGATGTTAATAAACACAATATCTTCTAAATCTCATTATAAATGTTTTCCTAAGGCAGCTTTCAGAAACCACGAAAAGGCCAATCTTTTTTGTCTTTTGTTCTGAATTATCTATTATAAGGAACCCTCATCTAAACTTCATCATGGCTCACTCCATCCGCATGCGTGTCACATTTTACTGACTATAGTGATGGGTAATACCCAAACAAATACCGCATATCGATGATTTGAAGTTATACCCGGCCATAAGACAGCTACACTGTACATCGAACGTGATTGTAAAATACTATTAGATTTTTCAAGTTCTTTCGTTTAAATTATACCACGTTGGCCTTACCTACTTGTAACACATGGCTCCGATATTATGATACTGTTGGATACGGTTGTTTGTAACAATTATAGAAATATATTCTTAAATATATATGTGTAACAGTCATGATTATTGCTACTCCCATAAAGTTTTTATACTTAATTACAAAAGACAATTCTATTTTACAGCGAGCATAAAATATATACGTGGTACCAATTTTAGTGTGGGTACGAAATAATGACTTTCGATCTAACTTCGGTGATAAGTTAATTATTAATTAGTATTCGATTGTGGCTCACGAACAATTCAAAAAGGTTAATTGCAGATGTTCCAAGCTAATTATTTAATCAGGATGGGGAAGAAATGTTCATTGTTTTTAAACTTAAACTCAAAGCGCCATACTGTGGTTAGGGTATGCTGATGAGTGCCATTAGTAAAAAAAAAAGGAAACATTTTCAAAATTTTTTAGATGTCATGTTAACATAGAATGTAAATACTTGAAGTATGTTTGAATTCGTAGGCGTGTAGACCGCTTATGTTTTTTAATATTTTTACTGATGGTTATAGTGCAAAAGTAAGTAAGCATAAGCAATCATCGTTCAAGTTCATCAATCAAGTATTCAAGTTTAATGACCACCGTAGCGGAGTGGCGTACACACCGGTTTTCAAGGTGTCGTCTGCTCCGAGAAGGAACCCGGGAGGGTTCGGTTCCCGAAAGGGTCAATGTAGAAAAAAAGTGTTTTTCTATATTTTCTCGGTTCTGGGTGTTTGTGGTACCTTCGTTGTTTTTGATTTCCACTATAGGTACGAGTGCTTTAAATAGTTACTCAAATTGGGATCAGAGCAATGTAACGTGATGTTGTCCACATTTATTTATAATCTATAAATAATCATCAATTTATGGTATGTACATCAACAAAGAATAAACCTAAATAAAATCTTTTTTACATCGACATGATACTTGGTGTATCCCTACGACGATGCTTCACGAGCTTGCCTCAGTGCTCCCACAGGCGCACTAGGAATATACGGGAATAGAGATTTAGTTCGTGCGCCCCGAGTGGAAGGTTCATAAGAATAATTTATAAAGACAAAACCTTTACGCGCCGTAGTCTATTTAAAGCTGTCCTGCTTTTTTCTTGAGAATAAATAACAATAACAATTTTGTGACGATACAAAAAAACCTGTGCAAATATTGTGTGTTTTCTTTGAAAACGACACAAAAATTTAATGCTCTAAAAAAACTCACAACTGCCAAGACTACTGAGTCTTTGAATATTTTTTATTAAAAAAAAGTCCGCAGATAATTTTATTTGTATATTCTATTACAATACAAAGGTAGTAAGTATAATTAAATATGTTTGCATAATTAAATTTGGACCCTAGTGGGTATAGCAATCATTAGAATAGAGGCTCTAGCGGCAAGAAGTTTGTCTGAAATAGCGACTAGTGAAGTAAAGTAACAGCCTATAATTTACCATCCCACTGCAGGGCACAGGTCTTCATAATTAAATTAGAATTACCACAGCAATTTAAATAACCCATCATTTGTGGCAAAAACAACTGAAAAAAAACTATTTATCACCTTCTAAGTAAGCGTTTCTTCTCCCCGCCCTCCGAAACATTATTAAGTTACTAAAAGTAGTTGTCTCAAGATATTTGTGATACAACTTGACAACTGGTTTAGTGTGGCGAAGTTTGCGAAATGGAGGGGTATAACTGACCTAGAAAAACAAATTATTGTTACTTTTACCATTTATTAAAGTTTAGTTACGGTTCGCGGGTGTAGTAGGCTATAGGAATTTGGTGAAGGTCTTTGGAAGCCGCGGAATAAACACGTGGAAGCATCTATAAGGAGATTCCTCTTCATTATCCTAGGAAGCCTATTCATAGCAGTGGACATAGATTAAGTATGTATAATGATGGTAAATGCTGATGATTGTTTTTTTTTCTCCTTCTTAAAGTTATAAATATTCTTAAGCCCGTAGGATACATTTGTTATGTTCTCTGTAATACTTTGCTAATTAGCGTTTGCAAAGTCGAAACATGAAATTGGTGTACAAAGTTACCTAATAAGTGTTAAGCTATTGCATAGCTTCTATCGCGGGCCTTGAGCGTGGAGACCGAATCCAGAAATTCCGTAACGAAAATAACCTAACCTAACACTCGGGGCGAGGCACGATCGAACAATTTTGAATTTCCGAAATGTAAAAGAATTTAGAAGAAAATAAGGATTTTGATAGTATGGTTGCCTATGGTAACCATATCTGCCAAAATAACAGAAAAATTTAATTACAAAAGTCAAAATTAGAAAATACATAAAATTATAAAATTACGCTATTGCATAGCTTCTATCGCGGGCCTTAAGCGTGGAGACCGAATCCAGAAATTCCGTAACGAAAATAACCTAACACCCCCCCACTCCGACCGGAACAGCGGTGATACTTTTTAGTTTTATAATTGCATAAGTTGATAAAAAATGCTATGCAATAGCTTTACCGCGGCAGTCTCCGAGTGCCACACGTCTTTTTTTAAATCAATACTTCTTACAATCTTATGTAATTTGGAATATTGTTGTATGTAACAGGAAATATAACCTTTGGAAATATGAACATCGAAGCACATTATTACCTGATTATAAGGTAAATAATTTCAGGTTAAGGCGACTACTAGAGCTAAGTGCTGCCCCCAATTGATTTAATTCAATTACTTCTAAACATAATCAATTCTCAAAATACTAGAACAGTACCATTTTAGCAAATTACCTCTAGCGGTCAAATAATTGCTACCATAATTTGAATTTTATCATGCTGAGATAAGATTGAGAAACCATGAAAATTAAGTCCAATTAAAGCCTAGTGTTAAAATGGTACAACAGCACGTAAATCTACCACAAAACGTCAAATTAACTCAATTGATATTGATCTCTACGTGTTGGTTTTAAAGTTGAAAATCAATTAGATGACCTATAACTTTTTGAGTAGGTTGACCTGCCGTTGTCTGAACATAACAAACTTTTAAGAAAATTCCGTTGAAATAACTTAGTGAAAAAACAGGGGTATTTTTTTCCCAATGCTAACGTTCACGAATCGGCGTCGTCTAACTTTACGCCCGGACTATTTGTCAGTATGAAGGGTTCCACAGTCAAATAGGTAAACGGGAACAATGTTATTTACGCTTTAAAAAAAAACCCAAACCATTAGACCAACGTCTTGTGGTTTAAATACCGGACCAAGATCTCGGGGTCCCGGGTTCGATCCCCGGGTCGGGCAACAAAAAGTTTCGAATTTTCGAACATTGCTCGGGTTTGTGATCACCGACCCGCATTTGGCAAGCGTGGTGATTATGCCAGTACCCATCATTGCTGTAGTAACTTGAATACAACGATGGAGGCCTTTTCCCTGCAGTGGGATAGTTATAATAGGCTGTTACTTTATTTACACTTTATTGGCTGTCAAAGAAATTAATCTTACTTTATTGTTTAAATGCGAATGTTTAGATGGATGTCTGTTAGGTACTTAATCACAACAGAGGCCTTACTCCGCAACACAATGTCCGTATATTCGAATCCATCTGTCCCTATCACTCATACCGATGTCTCAAAGTATCTGAAAGAGACAGATATATCAGTAAATACGTGCTTCGTGTTATAGAGTAAGGCACCTGAACTGTTGAATGGATCTGAATGAATAGCACACATGTTACTTTTAACTAACAGGAATAAGTACGGTTTCCATTGGTTAGGCTCAAATTAAAAAAAAACGCGTACGAAGTCGTGGGCAAAGGCTAGTTAACCATAAAAATGTTTTTGGACTAACTATTTCGGGTAGAATTTCAACTCAAAGTATTTTGATAAACAACTTAAAAATGATGTTTATGACATTCTCACTGAGCGTTTACCTTTACCTTGAATTAATTTAAATCAATTTAATTTTGTCTTGATTTGCTATTATCTATCTTATATTGTTTATGTTATTACCAGTGATTCCTCGCCCGTGTAGGAGGGGTCTGACGTATCACTTTGTGGAGTAGTTTTTCTAATACAATGTTCATCATTCTAATACATGTACAAAGTAAGCAAGTTGTTCGAGCCTAATCAGTCTGCCTGACGATTACCTAATGCTGTATTTGTCCTTGCCTTTTGTAATTAATTATAATTATCAAACATGTTATTTCTCATCATCCAACAACATTTGATTTTTTTAACTTATGGAAAGCCTATTATTGGCCTTAATATTTGTTTAATTATCATTGTTACATGCCCATGTATTCGCTGTTGGTTTTCAAATAAAAAAAAAAAAAAAAAACTGAGATGTAACCAAAAATAAACGTTAAATAACTAAAAATAAGGCAAATCAAGACTTATAAATAAAATAATCTGTAATTGTCACATGGTATTCTTTTCAAAATATAATCTAATGCTATCAAACCCTACGTTTATTTAATATTATTTGTGGGTTTTGTTTCAAGGACAAGAATTTATAGTAGAAACTTGTTCAAAAAATTGTACCAGATGGCACTTTGAATTTTGATTAATCGAAAGCAGTCACTGTAATCTGACGTCGTATTTAAGTTCACAACAACAAACACACTGCTTCGGTTAGCACTTGGGTTGCAAACCTTATTTCTCTTGAGAAAAATTAATAATCATGTCATTCGAAATATCTTAGTCTACTCAAGACTCGAATATTTCGTTTTGAAAACGCTCCCAAATTTTGTTTACCGAAAAGAGTTTTAGGAAAATCTATCCCAGCAGCCAATCACTATCATGTCCTTCGGAACCAATTACGCTAACATCCACTCACACTTAACTAACTTTTTGCACCCTCCAGTTATGGGACAGCATTGGAAGAGCTCTCGTCGGAAATGACTTTCATTGTGCCATTACGGTCGCCATTGGAATTTCCAAAGAAAATGGTGTCGATGAAGATTTTTTCGTTATTTTTTTGTGTCCCCGTAATTTGCGATCTTATGCTTTTGAATATTACCTTCGAGAATCGAGAGATATACTGAAACGATTTTAACCATCTATCTTTTATACTAGAGAAATTAACGTTTGTAAACTTGTTTTCTTAATTAGATAATTAAGTAAACAGATTATAATAAATTTGATATAATTATATTTTTTTATTTAGGTACAGAAAACAGCACGTCAACCTACCACAAAACGTCAAATTTTCTCAATTGATATTGATCTCTACTTGTTTGACTTAAAGTTCAGAATCAAATCAATTCAATGACCTTTAACTTTTTAAGGTTTACCTGTCGATGCCTGTACAATAATAATAATTATATTTTATAAAATTGTGCGAATCGAATAACTTGGTTCACAAGAGGCGCAGTAGTGATGTTCTTGACTTTACCGCAGATGCCGCCTGGTCAATACGTTTGAGCGATTGCCATCTGACCTCCGTGGCCCTCGTACCGGGAACCTGACAAATTGGATCGTGGTACGGAACAGGTAATAAAATCATGGTTAGATGTCCAATGTAATCTAAAAGTAATGTGTCATTCTAATTTTTATTAGCATTGAACTTTGCGCTGTGGTACTTGTAATCAGCTAGGTTTAAAAAACTCTGTGCTCATACATTGCCGTGAATTTAGAGAAAGAAAATAAAGTATTTTATGCGACTGTCATATTATAATAAAGGACATAACAGAAGTCTGTTTTTTAACATTCGGTTTCGCCTCATGCGATAGGCCTACAAAATAATATTGTCTTTTTTCACAAGATCAAACTGCGCACATACAATGTGCGTCTTTTTTCACTTTTAGTTTTATTGACTTTTATTATAATTTGATGTATATTGTGCGTTTATAAAGTAGGTAAAACCATCTTTAAATTCGTAATTCGAATATTTCGACACGAGTGTAGGTAATAATATTAACGACTGTTCCTTCAGGGCTTCAAATAACACTCTAAGTTTAAAGGGTTTTGAGAAAACTATTTAATTTATGTCTCTCAACCAACTCTTTATTAAAATGTCATATCCATAACCATTTCGATATTATAATACAAATACCAAACAATTACGCGGTCGGAATACCACACGTGATGTGATTGCACCAACCTAGGCATAGGTAAATCTGAAAGTCCATGTTATATAATTCTTGCATATAGAAGAGCATGGGAAGTCGCGATCGTAAGTTTCACAAATCACCACAGACTCAATTCAATTCAATTCAATTTATTTTATTCATAGCAAAATACATATTGCGTTGAACATTTCATTAAAATTACAAAATAAAATAAATCACTTAATATAATAACATTGGAAATAAATAAAAGGAAAATGTCATAAATTTAAAAAATTGCCAGTACATAAGCAGATTTAAAATATTTATATCAAACAAACATTGTAAAATAAAAATAAAAAAAACCTATTTACCTAATTACTGAACTCCATGTATATGAAAAAGAATTAATTGATACGGGGTTTATACCATGTACCTTAGTTTTTATGAGTTTCCAATATTTCGGCACTGTTGCAAGCGCCATGCTCTCGGAAGAACTCCGTATCGACAGCAAGGTATAAACCCCGTATAAATACTACAAGTAATTTGATAAAATGATACTGTTCTAGTTTTTTGAGAATTGATTTTGTTAAGAAGTAATAAAAATAAATCATTTGTCAGCACTTAGCTCTAGTAGTCCCCTTAAACGTGGCAAACTGGCAAGTATTTTGGATATGCTTGTTGTCAGCAGTCATTTAGGCTGGTAATGGTATCTATGATGATGATGAGATAATTATGGCATTAAGAGAAGCATGGGTTCAGATAGGTATTTACAGGTCTCAGCCCTAGTTATTTGTATACTTAAAATTGCGCACTTACATAATTCCATAATATTAGGGTTTAAAGTATGAAATTGCCGTTTTGTATGGATGAAATCGAGAAAATTCATTTTTCCATACTAACAATTTTTTAGTTTTTTTAAAAACGCCTGAACCGTTTTCGATGCAATTAAAGGTGAAAGTTAGATGGTTATAAAGCTACGCATTATAGTATTTCAATTTCTGAAAATCAAACTATATAATACAAATATACTTAATTGAAGCACGAAGGTCAGCTGACACATTGTAAGGGGTCTTTTCAACGACTTCCTTTGAAGTAATAGGCACTAGTGTTGCATTTTTTTTTTAGTCAAAAGTTACTTTATTTAGTTTTTGATACAATACAAAAATAATTACGCAATAATATGACTATACTTAAGAGCTATAAACAAAATAAAAAGTGGGAAAATAATCGGCAATTTCATACTTTAACCCCTATTATTAGGGGTTAAAATATGAAATTGCCGTTTTATTGTAATAGGTTCTTTGAATTGACATAGAATCTTCATCCTTTTTTCACATGGTTTCTATGATGTTCTTCTTTTAAAAAATGTGAAACATTTAAATATCGACTTTCAATTGTTTTTGTTATTTAACTTAGACAAGAAAGATGAATACTGCGAAAATTCGAGTGATTTTTGAATACGAGTTCCGACGCGGAAGTAACGCGGCAGAAACAGCCCGCAATATCAATGTTGCGTTTGAAGAGGGATCTGCTAAGGAACGCACCGTGCGATTTTGGTTTAAACGCTTTCGTGATGGAAACTTCGCCTTAAAGAACGAGCCACGAGGAAGACCGCCCACACAGGTGATTAACGATGAATTAAGAGAGATGGTGGAAGCCGATCCTAGTCAAACTACCCAGGAATTAGCGGCATGGTTTAACGTAACCTTACCCACAATATTGACTTATTTTGCGTCAAATCAATAAAATAAAAAAATAAGAAAAATGGGTGCCTCATGATTTGACTGATGTGCAGAAAGAAACGCGTGTTGAAACTTGTGTTGCCTTGTTGAATCGGTACAGAAATGAAGGAATATTAAACCGAATTGTGACATGTGATGAAATGTGGATTCTTTATGATAACCGTAAAAGAAAAATGCAATGGCTGACCCCAGGTCAAACGCCACAACAGTGTCCTAAAGCAAAACTTACCAATAAAAAGGTAATGGTAACTATTTGGTGGTCTCAGCATGGTGTTATTCACTATAGTTTTCTCCGATCTGGTCAATCAATAACGGCAGATGTCTATTGTGCCGAACTCGGAACAATGTTGGCAAAACTAGCAGTAAAACAGCCCCGACTCATGAATCGATCTTCATCATTATTGCTCTATGACAACACGAGACCTCATACAGCACGAGAAACAGTTTTGACCCTTCAGGAACTGCAATTAGAAACCATTCGACATCCTCCGTATTCGCCAGACCTTGCTCCAACGGACTACCATTTTTTTCGTGATTTGGACAATTATCTACGTGACAAGACGTTTTCTTCCCAGGAGGCAGTACAAAATGCTTTCACAAAGTTTGTGCAGTCTAGATCCTCAGAGTTCTATCACAAAGGCATAAATGACCTTTATATTAGATGGCAGCAATGTATAGATAATAATGGTAACTATTTTGATTAAATAAATTGGTTAAAAATTAAAAAATTAACAATTTTGATTTTCAGTACAAATCGGCAATTTCATACTTTAACCCCTACTACATGAAAATGAAACAACATTTATCTGTATTTACACGCATCTCTGGTTTATTTAAAGCTTTTATCATATAAATTTAATTAATTAAACCTCAATCGTTTTATGATGATATCTTTATGGTTGGTATTGGTGCAATGGGGACTACCGTTTCTTTGCTCACCAGTTGGCGCCACTGTAGACTGAGGCATGAGGTCCGGAGGTATAGCTGTCAAAGGCGATTGGCCCCGAAACAAAGTGTTATATCTTGAATCTAATTAAGGTTATATTGTTTATAAATAACTATCTTGATATCAACAAACTAACTTCTGAAATAGTTGCTCTTGAGGCCGCCTATTTTTGCGCTTTTTCTTAATTCCGCTTATAAAGCGTTCACATTAATCGCCAAATAATCCATATTTGCGATATTTTACGAAGGAGATCACTTTCCAGCAGGTGAATTAAAGAAATTATAATTTATGCAACAAATTAATTCCGCTAAAACCAGTGAAAAGTGAATGATATTGGACCTCACGCGACACTAGCGCCTCTAGTGGCAAATTTACTAGCGATTGTTGTATATTTTTATTCCAATTTAGATTTACTAATATTTCACATTTAGCTGGACGCTGGCAAAATTTGTGTCATTAAAAATAAATATAGTGTCAAAACCGTCATTAGTTCCCCTCGCCATATCTGGTGCTTTTACGTTTCCCAAACCGATTAATTCGCTGGTACGGAGCGTGAAATTGGGACACACAATCCCGGGCCCTGGTCCCGTTAATACGTGTTATTTCCGGGATTAATGGGGTTTTAAAATGGGACATTTGTTTGGGTTTCATTATGCCATTCGAGAAGAATCTGAAAGTAATGATTTTTATGGTTCATAAGCCCGATAAAGCTTTAGCAAAAAGTAAAAGATTTGCATGACTATTTTATACCAAGTTCAAAAATAAATTCAGAAGTTATGACTTTTTCTAAAGATTTATTTTACGAACGAAATTTAAAAAGAAAACTTAGGTAATATTGTAACAATTAGGTATCTATTTGTCTTGACAAATACGAGTTTGTGCAGTTTTATATTAACACATGTTAATTTCAAAATAAGTGTGTTTTTGAAAAGTTGAAGAAAATACGTGTTGTGAAAAACTTTCTGTAACCGCGGCTATATATATGTTAGATATAAAACACAAATATTTGTGTTATAATATGTTTTATCTACGTGTATTTTTTAACTAGCTGTTGCCCGCTCCGAGTCAATTTCTGTTATTATGATCGCGATTAAGAAGTTTTTAAAAGAATATAGCATAAAGCTTTCCTCGATAAATGGACTATCCAACACAAAAATAATCTTTCAATTCGAACCAGCAGTTGCAGAGATTAGCGTTTTCAAACAAACAAACAAACAAACTCTTCAGCTTTATAATATTAGTATAGAATACAGGTTTTTGTAAAATATTTTTGTGAAAATATTTATAAGTCGAGAAACATTATGAAGAAGTACCTAATGTTTAAAGGAAAGTATGGTCTGCTCTGTGGCGTCTACGAGTAGATCACTCACTAATGCTTTGCATCATAAGTCGTTTTGAAATGGAACAGGCATGAGAGATGCTCACCTTATGACATAGTACGTCGATGTCCAGTTCGTTAGCTACGTCTTTGATGAGGTCCATGAAAAGGTCCGCCTCATCGAGCTGCCTTTGCGCCGATCCACTTGGTGACCGAGATCTCTGTGAAAACAAAAAAAATGCTGATAAAGTATCGCATCCTTCTAAACCTATTATTACAAATTTTTGTCGACAAACGATTTTGTCTACGTAGTGCGCGATACGTATTCCGCACAGAACCATTATTTTCGAAATAAAATTGCACTATTTGCAAGCGTTGTTCAGGCGTCTATTCATGATGAATTGCCAAACCAAACTGAGAAAAAATCACTTGACAGCTGTTAAATCGGTCGCCATCTTGAACAGTAATGCCAACTTAAAGTTCTATACCTCGAAAAAAAACACACTTTATAAAAGTTTTGATGAATGTTTGTTAGTCAATCACGTCAGAATAGTATAATGGTTCTGAATGAAACTTGGCAACGCGATAGTAAAAGTAACGGCCTGTAATCATCCCACTGCTGGGCAAAGGCCTCCATCATTAAATTCAAGTTACCACAGCAATAATAGGTTAGACATAATCACCAGGCCAATCAAAACAAGTTGGTGATCATAAACCCGAGCAATGTTCGCAAATTCGAAACTCTTGTTGCCTGATGCCTTACTCTGCAACACGAAGCTCATATTTACGGATATATGTGTCTCTTTCAGATACTTTACGACATCGGTGTGAGTGATAGGGACAGATGGATTCGAATATATATTCAGGGATTGGACCCCGAGATTTTGAACCGTGAACAAATACCTTGCTCATGTATATATCCTCGAGTAATCAATAGTATTTACTAGGTCAGGGATTCGTAATTTAAATAATACCACAATATTATGTAAATCAAAGAGCAAAATTTATTAACTGAAAAAACTACTAATAGTTTGGAAAAATCCAAGTGTCACCGCAATGTAAAACTGTACACCTCCATCTCTTAGCAAAAAACAAAAACTCATTTGACACAATAACACAATGGTATAATTTGACATCTTCAATAATAATGGACTGTACATAGATCGCCCACCAAGGACAAACTTAGGTTTGTTCTTAATCAATATCGCCCACCATGGCAAACCAAAGCCTGTCCCCATACAAATTTTGGACGCAAAGAAATTAAGTAAGTATTAAACCATTGTGCGAACAAAGCAAAAAAAAACTATTACTATAACTACATACAAACAAAACCAATGGCAAGAAATAAGACCTAAGTAGAAATAGGAAGTTGACAAATTTTTGATACTGGTCTTTTGATAGTGCCATTTTTAACCTTTAACGTGACAACTCTTGTAATTTTATCTTGCCCTGGGTGGGTAGCAACCACTCTACCATATAACCAACGACAAGCCGGTAAATTATCCTCCTTTATAATAACTACATCACCAACCTTTGGTTCCGGATTTTGTTGTGACCACCGATATCTATTAAAATATTTAGTCAAATATTGACGAGACCACTGACGCCAAAAATCTTGAAGCATCCTTTGAGTATATTGCCACCTACGCAAAGAAGATATCTTCGAAGATTGAAAATTGTTATCCGGCGGAGTGACTAAAGCATCACCAACCAGAAAATGACCTGGTGTTAACACCGTCGCATTATCATTATCACCAGTGATCACTGACATAGGTCTTGAATTTAAACAGGCCTCTATTTGGGCTAAAACGGTAGCCATTTCCTCGAAGGTTAATGTACTTTGCCCTACCACTCTTTTTAAATGGTACTTGACAGATTTCACTCCCGCTTCCCATAGACCTCCGAAATTAGGAGACCATGATGGAATAAAGTGCCAAGTACATCCATTCGTAGCTAAAACTTCACTTACTTCCTGAAGCATTGACCCTTTTTCGGAATTAAATAATCTTTTTAGTTCGCTCGACGCTCCTACAAAATTTGTTGCATTATCACTCCATATGTCAGTGCAGTATCCCCTTCTGGAGACAAATCTCTTGAATGCCTGTAAAAAACTTTCAGTAGTGAGTTCGGTCACTAACTCCAGGTGAATAGCGCGGGTTACCATGCAAACGAACAAACAAATGTATGCTTTATGCGATTTATGTCCTCGTCCCCTTGCAGTTCTGATTTGAATTGGACCCGCATAATCTACTCCACTGGACTTAAATGGTCTTGTAGGGATAACCCTTGCAGAAGGCAGTTGGCCCATTAGTTGCCTTTGCGGTTTGCTAGCGTTCTTAACACAGGTAACGCACTTTTGAAAACAGGTCTTAACACGCTGTTTAGCCCCTAATATCCAATATTTTGACTGCAAGTAGCACAGCATAAGCTGTGGCCCACCATGAAGAGTTTGTTTGTGAGCGTTATCGATTATTAAATCAGTAAAGTGAGATTTCTTCGGCAGTATAATGGGGTGTTTGCGGCCTTTTTCCCACAGTGTATTTTCAAGCCTTCCACCAACTCGCAGCAAATGATCCTCGTCAAGAAAAGGATTTAAAGCCCGTAGACGGCTTCCTTTAGGTAAGTTTTCCTTTTTATTTAATATTGCTATATCTTCTTCAAAACAATCATGTTGACATTTCTGAATGCAGAAGTTCATTATGTCGTTTAATTCTTGAGTGTTCAAAATTCCAGTATTTTTTTCTGTTTTTTCTTTTCTTAAATTCTGTGTAAATCGTTTGACATATGCCATCACTCTTATCATTCTAGTTAACGAAGAAAACCTGTCCCATACATAATCCTTTTCTAATGAAGCAGAGCAATGTGATTTGACTTTTATTTCTTCTAATTTAGTGCATATTCCCTCTGGTTTTTTATATTCAATGTATTTACTTAGCAGGAACTTTGGACCTTGAAACCACATTGTATTCTCAACCAATTCTTTGGGAGACAGTCCTCGCGATGCGGCATCAGCTGGATTATTTTTTGATGAAACGTGTGACCAGTGATGTGTATCTAAATTTGAAATAATTTCAGACACACGATTTGCTACGAATACCTTCCAGCGATTGGGGTGACCATTCAACCAAGCTAAAACTACTGTTGAATCAGTCTAAGCATGTAAACATCTTTTGTCAATTTTCATCACTGTGGCAACCTCTAAAAGTAAGCGTGTGAGCAACACAGCTCCACATAGCTCAAGTCTTGGAATTGAAACTTGCTTCACAGGTGCAACTTTCGTTTTTGCTGATACTAAAGTAACGCGAATCTCACCATTAGCACTGATGACACGACAATATATGACAGCTGCATAGGCATCCTTGGAAGCATCACAGAAACCATGTAGCTCCACGACATCACCAGCCCTAATACCAATCCATCGAGGTACTATAATTTTAGTTAACACCTTCAGCTCCTCACGGTAAGTCAACCACTGGTTTAATAATTCTGTGGACACAGCTTCATCCCATTCTAATCCCGCTAACCACAGCTTTTGTATTATCATTTTTGAAATTATTATACTAGGTCCCGCCCATCCTAGGGGATCATAAAATCGGGATATGTCAGATATAATTTTCCTTTTTGTTGCAGGTTCTTGTAAAGTGGGCATCTCCACTTTGTAGCAGAAGGAGTCATCCTTGCGATTCCAGGTAAGCCCTACTATCTTTACCACTTCATCTGTTTTTATTTTAAGGTCTTCCTTTACTTCTTCCTTTCCTTTAATCTCTATCATTCCTGGACTTTTACTTTCTTTCATTTCTTTTAATAGTTCCTGGTCATTAGTAGTCCATTTTTGTAAATAAAATCCTCCTTTTGACAAAAGTTCATTCATTTCATTGTACAGTTTTAATCCTTCTTCTTTAGTTTCACATCCTGACATTAAATCATCCATATAATAATCAGTTGCTACCTTTTCTGCTGCTAATAGGAAATTATGACCTTCGTCTAGTGCTACTTGCTGCAACGTCTTCACTGCAAGGTATGGTGAGGATGCTACACCAAAAGTAACCCTTTTCATCCTATAATGATTTATTTTATTGTTTACGCCATTTCTCCACAGTATCCTTAAAAAGTCAATATCAGCCTCATCGACCTTTACCTGGCGATACATCTTAATAATATCCGCCGTTAAACAAATCGGTTTCATTCTCCATCGTAAAACAATGTGTCTTAAATCTGGTTGTAATGTTGGTCCTACTAGTAAGTTATCGTTAAGTGATTTAGAGTTGGTTCCTTTACAGGACGCATCAAAGACTGCTCTCAATTTTGTCGTCTCCTTGTCTTCACGAACGACTACGTGATGTGGTAAGTAGATCGCTTTATCAATATTAATTTCATTTACAGGTACAAGCTCCATGTGATCCAACTCCAAATATTCATTTAATACTTGGTTATAGCTATCAGTCAAATTGTCATTTTTCAATCTTTTCTCTAATGAATTTAATCTTTTTTCAGCTATTATCTTGGAATTAGTTACTTCTGGACATTCAGATTTAAATGGAAGCCTAACAATGTATCTACCCTTATTGTCTCTACTGGTGGTTTCAGCATAATATAATTCACAGCGTTTTTCTGGTTCAGTAAATAACCTTTCTTTCGGTAATTGGATAGATTCTTCGAGTTCCCAGAACCTTTTGAGCAATTCATTATCATTATTGACGTGACAATGTAATGTACTTATTTTTTCAGAAAGTCGACCTGATGCTTCAACAACGCCTGAAATGACCCATCCAAGAGAAGCAGACTGCGCAACTGCTGAGCCCCTAGGACCTCTCATTATACCATCTTGTAGAATTTTGCCATATACTTCCGCACCTAATAATAAATCAACACGGTTTGGCGTGTGATATCCAGGATCCGCAAGGATAATCTCATTAAGATCCTTCCATTCCATCAATTTTACTTTATTAGACGGCAAAAGTGATGTGATGGATCGCAAAACATATGCTTTCACGTTAATAATCACATTTAGATCAACACGTGATTTGATTTTAATTTGTACAATAGCTTTAGAGATCAAATTGCTATCTCCGCCAACACCAGATATTATACCTCTAATAGGAATTTTCTTTAATCCTAAATGTTGAACTGTCAACTCGGTTACAAACGATGACTGTGAGCCTTGATCCAAGAGCGCACGAATCATATACCTGTGTCCGCTTTCCGCAATGGTTTCTACTAGCGCTGTAGGAAGTAGAACCTGACTAACATTAAATTTTCCTGCAGAAAAACAAGACACTACCGGTTCGGCATTTTCAATACTAGAAGACGACTCTTGCTTAACTGTCGTATTTATATCATTATTATTAACCTGACCTTGTACTGTGCAACTACTCGTAGGATGTAACAGAGCATGGTGTCTCTTTCTACATATACGACACTTTCCGCTACTTAGGCAGTTCCTGGCAGAGTGATTACTACCCAGACAACAAAAACAAATATTGTTTGTCTTTACAAAATTACGCCTTGACTCAATAGATTCATTGGTGAACTTTTTACAAGTATTCAGTTTGTGTTCTTCCGAACAAAACGGACATTTAATATTAACAATATGCATTGACTTTGATTTATTTACAGGAATATGTCTATTTACAGTGTTGGACCGGGAATCAAGAAACTCCATTGCACAATACCGTTTTGTAAGAAATTCCTGAAACTGTTTATAAGTAGGCAACTCATCCGATGAGTTACAATCGGTGGCATTAAATTCCCATTGTCTTCTCGACTCCGGGTCCAGCTTGAGTGAAAGGATATGTATTATAATGATGTCCCAACTATCAGTATCAATACCCAGATTAAAGAGTGCAGCCAAACAATCATTAGTAGTGTCCATTAACTCCTTTAAACTACCGGCAGATTCATAAGTAATGTTTTTCTGACTTAGCAATCTTTTTATAAGATGATGACTAACATACCTTTTATTATCAAAGCGCTCCTCAAGCAATTTCCAACATCTTTTATAATTACAATTAGTAGTAGAAATATTTGACAGCAATTGTTCGGCTTCACCAGTCACATAACCTTTTAAATATAATAGTTTCTGTACATTATCTAAATCAGGATTCGAATCAATTATTGAAGTGAACAGGTCTCTAAAAGTAGTCCATTCGGAATACTTTCCAGAAAACATTGGTATATTAATTTTAGGTAACTTGACGTTAATAGATTTTTTGTTGTCATTACTGTTATTGTATGAACTATCTAGAGTAGTAGATTGAGCATTTAAAGTATTTAAAATAGTTTTTAGTTCCAATCTATACTCAAAATACACTTCCTCGGCCTGGTCAAAAACTTCCCCTTTAAAATAATTACTTTTAGTCTCCTCTATCTCTTTTGAACTGATAGATTGCATTAAAGTTTTATGACCCGATACAAATTGTGACCATATTTCTGCTAAAATATCCAATCTGCCCTCAACGTACAATATAGTGATTCGATCTTTGGGACTCTTTTTAAAATTAGTCTTAGCCTTTACTAGTCGGCTATACAAACTTTCCTGATAATTAATTAAAGAATCCATATGAAATTTAAAAATTCGAACTCAACAATGACAAATTGTCAAATAACAAACTTAAATTAAATACAAGTTGAACCCAAAACAGAAAATTTCAAAGTAAATTTTTCACAAAAATTTTCTAAGTGTTTGAGTTTAACAATTGTATACAAAATCGGGCATAGCCTCCCCGTACCTTCGTTTTTATTGAAATTATTCTAAGTCCTAAAATACATACTACACTAAACTAAAATATTTACAAGTTAAAATGTCTTAACATATAAAGTCCAAATTCGCCTGTTAACTCTTCTATGGAACTTCACGTTTAGCACAAATTTTCTAAGTGAATAAAGTTCAAATTAGCTCACCAAATCTTCTCAATAAAATTACGTAAAACCTCGTACTGCTTGTTCCGAGTCCATCCACCATATAGCATCTCCTCCTTAGTGCCGTACTGTATGAACACCTCCTTGCTTTCCTTCAGCGCCACAATATTCTTAAAGCGCTGATTGACTGACGCTTTGTTCAGCCAAAATGTCGCCACGTTATCGATAGCGAACCACTATCCGTAGACGACTGTCTCTTCTTCAAAAAACCTGCACTATTCAGTGCCCAGCCGATAATCCGGCTCTCGAAGGAACATGAACAAATACCTTGCTCATGTATATATCCTCGAGTAATCAATAGTATTTACTAGGTCAGGGATTCGTAATTTAAATAATACCACAATATTATGTAAATCAAAGAGCAAAATTTATTAACTGAAAAAACTACTAATAGTTTGGAAAAATCCAAGTGTCACCGCAATGTAAAACTGTACACCTCCATCTCTTAGCAAAAAACAAAAACTCATTTGACACAATAACACAATGGTATAATTTGACATCTTCAATAATAATGGACTGTACAAACCGGATTTTAAAGCACTAAGCCAACGGGGCTTCTTTTGAAACACACATTTGATTGTGTTAAGAAATAAATAAATAATTTGATTAAATAAAAAATAAATTGTTATCTACCTCAAGATGTCATATTACCAAAATATTATTCATGTTTATGTACACATACATACATTTGTTAATGTCTGTATGTGTTGTACATAAACATGAACATGACTATCGATTCTTTGAGCTCAGAGATGTGCGCACTTCAGTCTACTCTTTGTTTTTCTTACTAACAACTGAATTGAGAACCTTGCAAACGGAATGTGGTTATTTCTTAGATACATAAATTACACATAACCTAATTCCCTCCCTCACATTTAAGTGGGGAAGACAGAAATTGGTCATGTAGAGACGCAAATGTGCCGAGCCCCGTTTAACGCGACGTCAGAAGATTTAAGCTAAAGATTGATTGGATTGCATGTTTGATATAGCTTAAATATTACCTTTTACTGTATATTTATTACCTTTTTACCTGTCTATAATGATCGAACGATATATCATCATGGTCTTTAGTAACATTTTGTACTTAGTTATAATGGACGAGGTCCAACATATTTTATTTCAAATAAAATTTAGCTTGATCCTAGTAACTTTATATGATATTTTTAGCAATTTAATTGCAAATATAATATCAGTATTTTAACTTCGAAAATTATGTCTCAGCGGGACTCGAACCCGCATCTCCTCTCATACCAGGCGCGGCGCTATACCATTAAGCAACCGAGACACTTCGTCTCAGCGTGAATTTTTCAAGCGTATTCTTATCGCTGTAAGCCAGCGTAGTTTCATCAAATGTTAGGAGTTTGCTCTTATCACCCGAAAGAAACATCTTTACAGATGTTTGACAGTCGGTTACGATGAAACAGCTATTTAAATACTTTATATATAGCAATTTAACTGCAATTATAATATCGCATTAGTTATTTTTCAAATTTTAATACTGATATTGATCCTAGTTCTAAGCGGCAACGAAAACACCTGCAGATATAAAACATGAAAAAAGACCAATTATTTTAAATCGGTGCATGATGATGATTGCTGGTAAATACTTGTTTGGTTTTAATCCCTCAACCGCCAGGAGGCACTCGGGTGCCACGATAACAATTGATTTCAATTGTGTCTGGAATAACTCACGATCGAGGGACTAAAATAGTAGGTACTATCCAGGTCTTCGTCACCTGACTACCTTTAAGAGCAAGAGCCAAATATATAGTAATAATAAATAATAGCGTATTCAAAAGTTTAATTGGAGTAGAATTTACCATCTACCAAAAAACAAACTCCAAAGGTGAAAATAGCAAACCATTACTTTCCGTGAAAATGATCTGAGTCTCAACAACACCATAACCAACGATGTAGGCTGAAGGGTGCTCAGAATGGCTGAAAATAAATTACCAAGGCTTCAATCAACCCACAAAATCCACATGTCTCCTGGCACAACTTGTCGGGAGTTAAGTCGCAGCTACTAACACCCTAGTTAATGTTACAGATGGTTTTTAATCAGCCAGTTCATCCAGTAAACTTTACAGTTGGCTGTGATTTGCTTGGAAAAAGTCTTATACATTTGTCTAACATATTGTATTGTACATATTGTATTGTAACATTTTGTATTGTAAGAAGTAGATTAAAATTTTCTAAGAAATCAACCAAATCAGGTAGTCACACTATCGTATTGTCAGGAATGTGTCGCTACATTACCAGTAGACTGAACCCGGTTAAATTAGGATAGTAATGTAATGGATACTACTTTGCACGATTTTTAAAATTCAGCGTCCTGAATGAAATAGCCGACTTATAACAGCCAACAGAAACTTAAAGTAAAGATATGCGAAAAAAGAAGAAGAACATGAAATTGAATGTGGGTTTGGACTGGCCTGTTATCCTTGGAAACGGACTGGCTGGTCTATTCAAACTATCGTCCCGCGTTAAGTCGGGTCAAGTAATTGGCTTCGGAAGCCTCAGTTTGTTATCTGATCCCAATTAATCGCTATCCTGTAAGGACTAATGTCTTTCTGTATGTTTCTGAAGAGGAGTGAGCCGGGTTCTGGAAAGACGTTAATTACAGTCTAGATTTGAGAACAAATGGAGCATTTAAAGGGTGATATAGGTGATTTGTTTGTCTGCAAACCTTTGTCTGATAATGCTGATAAATCTATCATCATCAAGGTTCCGCCCGCTAACTGCCAAACATTTAACACTGAACTGAACACTTAAAAACGACTATCGAAAATATTTTTTATCATAAAATGATATTAATCGACATACGAACAACTAAGAATAAATTAATTAGTAAATCTACAGTTCAGAAAGATTTATGTTTTCGTATGTTAGAAGCGAAAACACTCAAAAACTAAAGGAACGATTTCAATGAGGAAAACATTGCGTAGTTTTTCACAGATCTGGTTTTCACAGGAAAGAAGTTCGTATGAAAAATTAATAAATTTCTTGTCCAATTAAATACATTTTGTATAAAGTTTTTTCCTCTGAAAACGACTGTAGTTTGGAATACTTTTTGTCCTTAAATCCAGCACTTACAGGGGTTTTAAGGAGAGAAGTGTATATGGAGAATGAATATTTTCTTGATTGGAGCAATCTTAAGTAATCTCCAAGGAGATCGATATTGGTAACGCGATTTGATCGAAAGTGCGGTAACAATGGAGTAAAAATCGCAAATTACTAAGAACTCCATGGTCAAGTTGTACACATTTGCTATTCAAACGATTTTACCTCAAAGATCTCAGACGGGTCAATGTAGAAAACTTAAAAAAAAAAACTTATTTTAAAAAATGTAGAAAACAGACTTTTCTTTAGTAACTCTGATCAGAGTGTTTACGGTACCTTTGTTGTTTTTGATTTCATTGATTAAAGCTTTATAGCTTCTTACTTTGAGGTCAGAACAATGTATGTGATGTTTTAATTTTTTTTAATTTAATATTATTCACATTTGTTTTCACCGGGTTTCAGAATGCATTGGCTGTTGTATCTTTTCTGCGGTGGGTCAAGTAATTGGATTTGTAAGCCTGTTTGCTATCTGGTACCAATTATTCGATATCATATATAATACGGGTTAGGTACTTGTATGTTTATTCGTTAAATAAATTTGCTGACATATAGAAAATGATACGGATGGTACTTAAATATAAGTTGTATTCGCAAACCTTTAAGAAATAATGTTGTACAACGTCACGCTTTAGACGTGGTCGTCTTATGTGCCAAGGATGTAGATACGTCATTATCATCATCAAGATCATCACATTAGTTTTAAGAAGGTAACATCTAAACGTATTCAGAGCTAAAGAGCACAAAAGGACTCGTTTACGCCGCGCCGCCATTTTAAGGGAGCGTTCAACGCAACTAAGCGCTTTCCAGAAATGCCTAAGAATTTTAAAACCAAGTATCTTTTCTCTACCATTGGTCAAGCTGCGGTCGCCAATCCGCTAAGCATGGCGATTATGCCAAAATTCTCCTATTGAAGAGGCCCGTGAACGTTCAGCAGTGGGCCAATATAGGCTGGTTACGAAGATAATCCGTGGATTTACGGTGGGGGTCTCAGACGCCTTACCACTTTCAAACGAAAATAGCTTGCAGTACTTACTTCAAAACGGACGTCACTTCAAACAATAGACGACGCGAGCTGCAGGCGATTTGGTTCTGAAAGGTGATCAGACGACGAAGAAGGTGATTGTACTTATTTTCTAGCTAAATCATAAATGTGAAAATGTTCGCCAACATAGACACATAATTTGTTCGGCTAACTTGTTCAACTTCGAAAACCGCTACCCTGAAATGTGGTTAAGTTTATCATTGCACATTCAAATGCAAATTTTATGACTAGAATTTCATTATTCAAATCACTTTTTTACGACTTTCAATATCAACATTATCGTTTTCAAATTCAGAACATCCCTAAAATGGATAACTAACGATTTTTCTTTGAAACAACAAAACATCTGGCAGTCCCAGTCGATGGCTGCACAAACAGATCTGAGATACTTCTGCCAACTCTTAAGTAGCTTTTACGTCTTCAAATACACTTTAAAACTTTTATCGTTTAATATTGGATTTAGGGTAGGCCTGAATAATGTGGTACGTGTTTATGTTAACTAAATAAAGATCGTTAAGTTGCCTCTTACGACAGACATAGGATAACCCAGTCCCAGGTTCGATACCCGGTCGGGTCAATTTAGGATACGATACGATCTGTTCTAATTGTCTTGGGTGTGCTTCGGAAAGAACTTTAAGCTGTTGGTCCTGGCTTCTTTCGCAAGATAGAAGACGTAAGAAAAAGTCACATTAGAGGCCTCAAAGGTGGCTTGAAAAAATCAGACTTCAGATCATCCTCGAAGGACACATAGGATGAAGAGGAATAGTGGTTGGTACTTATTTAAGCTGGCTCTACGGGGAATCAAGTTCTTCCGAAAACTAAGAAATTAAATGTAGGGTGATTGACGACCAGTTTGCTTCAGTGGTAGAAAACGCAGCATGGGTCGCGGCTTTGAATCTCGCACAGTACAAATATTTGTGTGTATATTAACATAACTGTGCTGGTCTGAATGTTTTCTACATATTAATCTGTGTGTTTTCTAATCAGCATACAGTAACAAGAAAAAAGAATTTAAGCTATTTTATCGGTTGTCCAGTTATACCACCCGGTTACACCCACAGTATAAGCTTAGCTAGATGATCAGAAAACTCATAAATGGAAAGAATCGGCGCAACTGGCGTAACGTCGTAACAATCTGAATATATTACCGAGGGAATTCGTAACACGAACCTCAATAATGAGGAACCGAACCGAGGGAAAAAGTCTTGTGCAGGCTTCTGGAACTCTATGCATTCGAAATATATTTTCTTACTAAGCTCATTCAGTGGTATTATTAACTAATATCTAGAAACGTCGTATAATAAGAAAAGCATAACCTCTTTACTTCCTATGTGCGTAGTAAGAGGTGTCTAAAGGCCTACTCCTATAGGTGTATTAAGAGGGGACTAAAGGCCTACTCCTATAGGTGTATTAAGAGGGGACTAAAGGCCTACTTCCAGAAGACGGGCAGCGACGTCTTCTCACTATCAATGGTCAAACTGCGATCGTCTACACGCCTGCCAAGTGTGGCGATTGTGGCAAAACCCTTCTTTTGGAGGGTCCCAGTTGTGGACTATAGGCTGCCGATGATGATGATGATAAGAAACAAAATCAGTTCTAGACCACAGTTCTAGACTATATTTATTATTTTATACGGAAAAGAAATAGCGCTTATTACAGTATTTGCATATGTAATTATTAGTCAATATATATTTAAGGTAATCGCTAAATTGTAAGTAAATACATTATTATATGTTATGTTAAAGATTGATGATATTAAAAGCATAAAATATATTTTACCTCAGTCACGAATAAAAAACATACGGAGGTATAATATAAATGTAAATGTTTGTAGGTATGCCTGTGTGCCAACCACTTAATTTACTTATGACATTTGCTAAAGATATAGTTTAAGTATCAGAAAAGGACATAGGGTAGTTTTGGTTTAGAAAAATATCCCCTGAAGTACTTGAAAGGGGGACCGAAGTTTGTATAGGAAAATCAATAATGCTTTAATAGATTTAGTGGGTAGAATACTACCAACCAACCAATAGGTTAAAAAAAATATCCTCTGAAGTACTTGAAAGGGGGACGGTGTATACTCGTAGTTATCAATAATACTTTAATAAATTTAGTTAAAATATAGTATATAAATAGTTTCAGACATAGTATTCTTTTTCTAAGAGTTCATACTCTAAATGGATGAAAACTATTTTTATTGCAAGCAATAAGTAGTTGTGCAATAAAATATGGTATATTACTTTCGTTGTTCCTAATTTCCCAAGTCGGATGCCTGCAAGAACTAAAGGAAAGGTCTACAGCAGTACGACCAGTGCTACTTTACGGTAGTGAGACTTGGACTACGAAAAAAGGCCACGAACAAAAGTTACATAATAATATCACGGAAATGCGTATTTTGCATTGAGCGGGAGGAGAACGCTTAAAGATAGAGTGCGAAATGAGCATGTTCACGGTAGTTTATAAGGTAGCAGCAAAAATTATAGAGTCCAGGCTAAGGTGGTACGGGCATGTTATAAGACGACCCGATGACCACGTGGTAAAGAAGTGACCTATCATGGCTACACAGACAAGAGAGAGAGGTAGGCCTCAGACTACCTGGATGACGAATGTCCAAAGGGATATGAAGGAGTTAGACCTATCTACTGACGATGCCTACCGCCGGAGTAAATGGCGCCTCATGACTAGGAAAGCCGTCCCCGAGTAACGGGACATAGCGAGGAGGAAGAAGAAGTTCTCATAAGTCGGGCCGTCCCAGATCTTTTAAGTCGAGCCAGTGAAGTCACAGTCGAGTGACCCACGTGCTTAATAGTGTGGTCTCAGCCTAGGACCGAAGTTCGATTATCCCAATCCCAATAAACCCCTTAGTACAGTCAACAAGCTACACGTTGTCGATTTGTGATGTAAAGGGGGGGTGTAAACATTTTACGGCTTCGTGTTTCAGAGTGATTGTGGAAGCCAATAAATTTCTGATTCACGTTGCTATGGTATATTGTTTGGTTTTATTGTTACGGATTAGAGTTATTGGTTTTCGAGGTTAAGAGGAAACACTACGGGCGAGAGAATTGAAAAATAGGTATTTGTAAAATCTATTGCTGTCGCGCAGAGCCAAACGCATTCACCGCAGAGTGTGATAGAGACAACTGCTTCTTGGACCGAAAATACCTACTAAAAGCACACCAAATTAACGTTTCGTAGTCCCCCGATTACTTTTTCAAAACTAGACCGATTTAAATACTTTTTTCATTAATAATTAAAGAAAGGTTTTGGCCGTGTTCCTATGTTTTCCTTTTTTTCTAAAATTTAGCCATTTTTTTTCGATTTTTGAGGTCTCATATCTTTTTTATTAATTAAATTATGAATAAACAGAAAACAGAGAAACATGCTAATAGTGGCCATAGATTTTTATAATAAAAAATATTGCTCTTCTGGCATTATCCAGGGAGGACTAAGTTTGTATGGAAAAACGGCCCTTGTGTGTCCTCTTAAGTTATTAGAAGGGAAAATGATTTAAATGGAAAAAGTAATCTCTATTTTAAAAAGTTAAATATTAAATGTCTGTGTAATTAAAGGTGTTACTTTTGTTAAAGTTTATTTTATACACTTTAACAAATTATGTTGTTTACGAATTTGTAAGATTAGGCGCGAAACCATCCTAATAAAGTAGTCATAGAGTGTTTATTACCATGTTAGTACAATAAAATAGATGGAAGGAAGGGGTCTTCTGGAACGAATAAATATAGATATTTATATAATGTATTGAATAGTAGGCCCTAACAATTAATACTATATTGTCATTTGTTTTGTACTGAATTAAATATTTTCTATGGAATTTTTTTAACGACAGTTAAACGCAATTGTGGCTTATTTTATTGCCAAACGAAACCTGTGACAATAGTCGATGTAAACCTTTTCAAATAGTCATGCAGCGCGAAATATTAAAGTAGTTAGTTTATTCATTAATAAATAACAAATAAAAGTTACCTGTTCGCTTGCTAAAGTCCAGTCATAGTTTTTTTAAACCATCAAGAGCCAAAAGTACAAAAAAGTAAAAACATGGGGTTCGAAACTACTAATCCAAACCAATATCAAACCTAGACCATCCAATATCGGCAGATGTTGGGCAGAATATTAAAAATAGCTATCGGAGTCCATAACGGCCAAATTAGACTTGCTGTTCAGATTGAATTCCTTATTCCTGGAATTTGGGCACGATACGTGACCCACATTACGATGAATCAAGTGATCTTTTTTTTTGTTGCCGCAGCTGAAACCAGGGTCGTTTTAATTAGCAACCCCTTATCTGGCTAGGACAGCAATAGTTGGTTAGGTTTTGCGCATATGTTTATTATCAGTGGCCGGTATATTAGTGTTAGTATATTATAATTTACAAATTACCGCTTTTAGAAGTATGAGATTTCCTTTTATTTGATTAGGGTAGAATTTGAGTGTATTAAATCAGTGGAACAAATATGTATTAACTGACTAAAATCATGTAATATACAGATTTTCGAACCTGCCTACATCTTTTCGAAATGTTTTATCAATTTAACGACTAAACTACGGACATTTTAAATTAAAATTTTATGCTCTATTAAATCACTAAATATTTATACACGGGTTCGCTGAGTTTGAATAACAGCTGTTCAAGTGTGACCGTACCTCAGATCATATAAAGAAAAAGATATGAAATGGGGGCGTGGCGCGTGCGAATCCAATATGGGCAAACAGAACTATTGCAAACCGCAGCGAATTATTTAATGAAAACATCCATGTAACGATAGTTGTATCCGCACAATATACATTGAAGGCTTAATACTACTTAGCTGTGTTGTGAGTATTATGCGACTGCGCAATGTATCGAGGTTTAATCAAAGCGTTCACTGCTCGACGTGTGCGTCGCGACCACACTTTGTAGCGACACACTAATTTGCACACACCAAATGACGCATTGTGTAAGCGAGTAAGTTGTAGCCGCTGTGATTGGGTTCATGTTTGTGTGCGCACCAATGAGCGTTGTAAATTGATATAGTGTGATCCTTATGCTTACAACAGTGTTATTGTAGTTGCGTTGCACACATATATAATTCAGAGACACGGGTTCGCTAAGGATTTACGAATAATTTCATATCTCCTTCTTTATATGATCTGAAGACCGTACCAACTCGAAATAAATAAACAAAAAAAAGTGGACAACATAAGGTACATCGTTTTGATCCCAAGGTGAATAACTGTTTAAAGCACTCGTACTGTGAAAATCAAAAACAACGAAGATACCACAAACAACCAGTCCCGAAAGAAAGTGGAAAAACAATTTTTTTTTTCTTCATTGTCCCGTCCGAGAATCGAACCCGGCACCTAGCAGCTGACACCTTGAAAATCGGTGTGCCACTCCACCATGGAGAAAGAAATAAAAAGAAATCTTCTCCTTAACGTTTATTAATAATTATGATACGAGTAGTCGGTCAGGTAACTCAAAGTATGGAAGATTTACGAGAGATGTGTGATATTCTAACTAAGAAATGGAATAGATTTTTTACTGAAATTTATAATTTTATGCAGCTGCTGCTTTGTGTAATATTAGTTTTTAAAGGTTATTTCAGGAGCAACAAAAATATATGTTATTTAAAAAAAAGCTATTTACTGTTAACGCTGAGAGTTAGTGAGACCTTTGGGTACAGAATCAGGATAGAAAAACTTTTTAAAATTAAGGCCATCATTTGTTGAGCGTCCAATTAAAATTCAGACTTTTCAACGTACCTAAACCAAGGCTCACACTGGAAAATTCCGGGATAATGGCTAAAGAAACTTTTACCTGCGCCAATAACAAGGTAGTTAAAGCCCAAAATTCGGCTGTCGAGCTTTCTAGAAGCAGACTCTGACTTCTGGAGTTGATTAGCGATAGATTTATAAGCCTACAGAGTATATAACCTATTGAAGAAAAGGAAAGATTTCGGTGGCAAAAAATGATGGAAAAGTTACCTACTTGGAGGAAAGTTACATCGTCAATTACGTGGAGAGTAGAGTCATCACCGAAGAAAATGCCCGAGAAATGACAAAATGTTAAGTAGAAGACCAAGAAAGCAGTTTTTACTGTGTAGAAGAAATAAATTTAAATATTTTATTCTGTTTAAGAGGTCTGATAGTATTGTTTAAGTAGTCACATCTACAAAACTGCTGAATAGATTCATTCAATAAAAGGAAAGCTCAACGTTTGCATTTTCCATTGTGTATAATTTGATTTTAGTAAAAATATTAACAAATCCTTGCTCCGGGATACGACACAATTATTGAACCATAAAATGTATAATCGAATAGTCGATGGCAGAATGTCTGGATTACTTTGCGATAGCTTTATGTGAAGCGAAACGAAAAATTTTAATGGGCCGATAAAAAAATGAAACGTATTTTTAACGGTGCTCCTCTTGCAATTACACTTTCCAGCTTCGTTTGATAAAAAGGTTATATTTATCATTCCCTTCGAAGCCCCAATTTAATATCGTTAGGGAAATTCCACTAGACTGAATTCACAGGCAAGACAAATGCAAAATATTAAATCTGTCTACTCCGACTTAGAATGGGACACTGTCATGTCTGAAATAAAAACAGCCATTCAATTTAATTTTGGCGTCTCTGCAAGCGAAACTATGTCGTCAGGCTAAAGCTTTCAGTTATTTTAATGCATTTTTTAAATTTTATCGCTCAAATTTCGGGTATGTCTTCCATATAGTGCCGCGCAAGTAAAGCGCACTTATGGTTTGTTTTGATAGTTGTGGGTTTGCTGGTGTGAGCTGAATATAGGTTTCTGTTAAAAGTAGCAATATTATAAGCTCACTAGCTGTTGCCTGCGACTTCGTCCGCGTTAATATCTGTTATTATGTTAATATCTACTATTTTTGCAACATTTTTCACTGATGCTTCGCTCCTATTGGTCGCAGCGTGATGTTATATAGCCCAAAGTCTTCCTCGATAAATGGACTATCCAACACATAAAGAATGTTTCAATTCGAACCAACAAACAAACAAACAAACAAACTCTTCAGCTTAGATATAGATAGATATTGAATGGTTATAGACATTGTTGCAATTCTTTTGACTTTGTGTTTTTTGTTAAACTTCAGAATTTTCTTAGATACTCGTAGTATTTCCGTTACGGATATCACGTCTGATCGGTCTAGTTATAGACTTATTGAGATTTCGGTGTTTTAGAGAGTATCTGACTGATCATAGCTGGTCTGGTTTTGTATGAGCTTAATAGTCAGTCTCAAGACAGATAGTCATTTCATCGCAGTTTACGATGGCATACTTTCCTTACATTCATATTCCGTGCGGAGACAATTCAGAAACTTTAAAAACAAATTTACAACAACAGCATATGTAACAAAGTGTTTGTTCTCTTTGTTCTGCGACACGGTTTCCACTTCCATTAAGCACAGTTGAAAACGCCGGCATTGTTTATCCGTCATTTCGAAACTTAAAAGAACCGGAAAAAAGCGGACTAAACCGGTTTAACGCATTGTTAGGGGCAACTCTTTGCGTTACCGTGTTGTGCATTTGCAACTATAATGAGTTCATTGTCTAAAGGTTTTAGTTGTTTCAGATAACAGGTAAAAACGTTTTTTTTTTAAGTATAATATTTACTTAGTTGTTTTTTATACTTTAATAGTTTGAATAATCAGTATGGTTAATGGTCCTGGTTTAATTTTTAGTCTGATCTATTGGAGAAACCGTTTTAAAAGGTAAAGAAAGGAATCCTTGTAGCATAACTTCGTTGTACGTCCGACTGTCTGTCTGTTACGATCGTTTATCTTAAGAATGCGTAGATTTATCGAGTTGAAATTAAAATCATATACTAAGGTAATACCTAATTAATATGAATTTTGAATTTTTTTTGTTAATTATTTCCGCTCATTAACACCGGCCTAGGTACCTTCACTACACTATCCGCACTAACACTGATTGAGCAATTAAATCACTATTTCATGCAGAAAAAAGCCCGCCCTCCTTCAAAAATGCATGCAGTACAGTTAATCCAATTATTAGTAACCTAATTTTTAAATTAACAAAATAAAAAGATATGGGCATTTACACCGCAAAAGGTAGGTACATTTTAACCCTCTTAAGGGAATCAAAATTTATAGGGTTGTCCTAGAACTATGAAATATGGCTAGTAATACCATCTTATACTATCAGAATAGGGAAAAATCTGATCCAATGCTGAGGGCTCGTCTCCTATATAGGTTCTACCCTTTGCGGTGTTAAGCTTTCTGCATCTGGACAGTACTTATACATTTTACCCATCAACCTGTCTGACTAGCAACTTAAATATACCCATCTAATGAAACTATTTCCTGAGTAAGTCAGATTTAGATCGAGTTAATTGTTTGAAATTGCTTGGAGGTAAAATTAGACAGATCATTGACTAAAATCAAAGTTCACCTTATTTTAGAATCTGCCCTAGTTAAGTAATCAAGTAGATTAAGGCAACTTTGCTTAATTTTGACTGCTTCATGGTTCATCGCCATCACCAGCTTATATTATATCTGTCTAGTGTCTATAGGCTTTTCCAAAAGAAGGATTTTGTTGAACTCGCCATGCTTGGTAGAAGGGTTAGCGAGTTTGGTAAATGGTGAGGGAAAGAGGAAGAGAAAGGTTGGTACTCTTATAATGTTCTGGCACCTTACGACCCATTTAAATTAAAAAAAATAATAGGCAAATGTGGACGACATCACGTACATAATCCTGATCCTAATTGGAATTACTTTTTACAGCACTCGTATTTCGAAACAACAAAGGTACCACAAACACCCAGACCCGAGAAAATGTAGAAAAACACTATTTCTACATTGACCCGTCCGAATCGATCCCGGGACCTCGGAGCAGGCGACACCTTGAAAACCGGTGTGTACGCCACTCCGCCACGGAGGTTGCCATATGGTTATAAAGATAAATCTAACATAAGAGACTGCTGTAAGTTCAAAATACACTTTTCTCTCACCTGGGACATCCTGACAAACGATAAGTAATTTATTTTTTTTATTAATAAAAATAGTCTTAGAAAAATGTTAAATAATAAGAATACCCATTTTGAATTAGGGTAGAGTCTTTGATTATTACTCAAAGGTTAGAGTGGTCGACAATGAACCAATGGTACAGAATGAACCGTGTTAATAGCTCCGAAATGCAACGTCCTCGCTTAGTGCAAAATACACTAGGACATCGTGCAGCGTCCTTATGGAGCGACCCTCCCTCCCTATGCGGCAGCAAGCTAGCCGTGCAGGCGGCCGCGCACCTATGTTTTTTGTCTTTTCTCACCGAAATTATTGAAAAAATAAAGTGAGTATTTTAAAGTGAGTATGAGAATTTTACCTGACTAAATAGTATCAATTGGCTTGATAAGTTCTTTGTTTATTTCTCTATTAATTAAGATAATTTCGATGCACACCTTAGGCTTGTAGGTACTTGTAGATGTAACTACTTAACCTTAAAATCTAAAAGGGCAAGGTGGTACAGAATGAACCATTTAGTGAGAGTACCTACGCAATGAACCACTGATTCATTGAGTACATTTTGGATTGTGCCAAAAAATGTTTATGGCTTATCTACTAAAAAATGAGAAAACTCTCGTTCCAAATGGCAGAAATCAATAAATTAGACTATCCCACAAGTTAGAAAGAAAATGGTATGGCTGGTAAAGACACGTAACCAGTCTTTACCAGCCATACCATTTTCTTCTTTCACATTTAAAAAAAAACACCCTGACTTATCAATAAAAAAAACCGGAACTGTTGTTTAGATTCTTTGTTGTTTCGGGTAACTCCTTTTTTTCCAAATGTTACTCATTGGTAGGATGAGATACCCCAAATAAATACTTTAACTACAGAACAGGTTTTATTTTATTAATTTATACCTAAGCACAACGTTGGCTTGTTGGCAATGTTTTAAGGCTATGGTTATTGGAACGATTCAATGTGTGCAATCGTGGTTTATTGTGTACCAACCCCCGGTTCATTGAGCCAATTCCCAAAAAAATAAACTTTTACTAGATTTTGATGGCAATTGGACTTAATGAAATGCCAAATAATATGGCTAGATAAATCATCTACCATTACTTGTAATAATTTTATATATAGGAATCTTAGGAGTGGAGTTATAGCTCTTTAACTTTTAGGTGGTTCATTGTCGACCATCTTACCCTATGCTGTGACGCGCACGGACGTTTTGCTGCGGCTGGGTCCTGGATTAATGAACCATTCACATACGTCCGTGTGAGTTACAGCGTGTTTGAAAAGATGTTATACATAATGGTTACATAACGTGGGCTTCGTTCGTCAGGTGGTTCAAAATGGCCGGCGTATACGAGTAGAACACTAATGCTCACGTACTTCCATACACGTGCTAGGATTTGAACTAGCAACCCTCAGACGTGATGCAACACCCCGAGTACTAAGCTACTACAGACCCTACCCTAATCGCTCGGCATTATTCTCAAAACTTTCCATCGCCTGGGGAAATCTGCTTCAGTACCGCTTGAAATTTAATCGAAAATACTCAGGATATTTTTATGAAACGGGAAAGTGGCTTTCTTACATTTGGCTTTGTTTTTTAAAGGAAATTGGTTTAATTAGATATGGTATCAACACTTTTAATAAAAAAAAACATAGATTTTTAGTCGTCATGCAGCATCAACGCTAATATTTTAGCTGCGTAAATAACTCGTCTGTCTAATATAATAGGGGTTAAAGTGTGAAATTGCCGATTATTTTCCCACTTTTTATTTTGTTTATAGCTCTTAAGTATAGGCATATTATTGCGTAATTCTTTTTGTATTGTATTAAAAACTAAATAAAGTAACTTTTGACTAAAAAAAAAATGCAATACTAGTGCCTATTACTTCAAAGGAAGTCGTTGAAAAGACCCCTTACAATGTGTCAACTGACCTTCTTGCTTCAATTAAGTATATTTGTATTATATACTTTGATTTTCAGAAATTTAAATACTATAATGCGTAGCTTTATAACCATCTAACTTTCACCTTTAATTGCATCGAAAACGGTTCAGGTGTTTTTAACAAAGTAAAAAATTTGTATGGAAAAATGACTTTTCTCGATTTCGTCCATACAAAACGGATAATTCATACTTTAACCCTTAATATATTCAATCTTAAAAAGCCGATTTTGATAAAAAGGCTCAGTTCTGTAAAAATAAAGAAAAGATTTCGTCTCGGAAGTTATTATTTAAACAGGCAAAAATTTAAGTGGATGTTTTGTTGGGATATCAGGATTTCGGATAGTTTCTATTTTAGAAATCATCCCTTAGATTAGTGAATTGAGGGGTGAATTTTACAACCCATTGGGAAAAAGTATAAGGAGGTGGTTCAAACCTAAGGAAAGACAACGTTTTTAGTTTGACCTATGATCGAGAGAAGACGCTTCTGCCCATCTTCTTCGGGTAGTGCTCTTGTGGTCACCTCTTACGACACCCATAGGAAGAGAAGGGAATCCGATGGTGATTTTTATATGCCGGCACCACATGACACAGCTTGTATACAGAAACCTGTAATATGTGCGTGTGGACCGAGGGACCAACCCTGCGATTCGCAGAAAAACAGTTATCAGTGGAGACTTTATTGGTTTATAAATGATTTTAAACTTTCGCGATTTGAACACATATTATTTATAGGACACTAACGGGTCGTTATCGCGTTAAATATTATGAAGGTATAAATATATAAAAATTAATTTAAATAAATAGGTATTTATACCTTCATAATATTTAATGCGATAGCGACCCGTTAGTGTATTATTGGTTGATGATCTAAATTGATGAACTAATTTATATGTAACTATGTACCGTTTGTTTCCAAACAAATAAATAAAATTAAAAAAAAAGGCGTGTGGCACTCGGAGACTGCCGCGGTAAAGCTATTGCATAGCATTTTTTATCAACTTATGCAATTATAAAACTAAAAAGTATCACCGCTGTGCCGGTCGGAGTGGGAGGTGTTAGGTTATTTTCGTTACGGAATTTCTGGATTCGGTCTCTACGCTCAAGGCCTGCGATAGAAGTTACCATAGGCAACCATACTGTCAAAATCCTTATTTTCTACTAAATTCTTTTAAATTTCGGAAATTCAAAATTGTTCGATCGTGCCTCGCCCCGAGTGTTAGGTTAGATTATTTTCGTTACGGAATTTCTGGATTCGGTCTCCACGCTCAAGGCCCGCGATAGAAGCTATGCAATAGCTTAATAAAATAAACTTTACTGATTTTTAGTAAATGTCTTGAAACAAAACGACGATCCAAAAATTTGTAAAAGCCAAAATAAAAAAATGCAGCCCTTTAAGTATGGTCATCAGTCCGCAAAAAGTGTAACCAAATAACTCAGAGAAGAGTTTGAAAATTAACTTGATTTTAATGCAGATTTTGTGTGAATAGTTTGTAAAGCATGCTCACCAAATATCAGGACATAAGGTGGTAAATACAATAAACTACAAGGTTATTATTAAGGTCCCTCAGTTCACACAAAACGAAAAACTTACCTAGCACCCTGTATACATTGTTTACAGGCTAATATTATGCACGAAAGCGTAGGCCTATAAGATGTAAACAAAATAGAAGTTTAGGAAAATACCATTCCATCACAAAGATATTAAAGGTCAAATATTCATAAATAGCATTCACAAATTACGTAACTAAATTAGTTAGTAAATACAATAGATATAGGGTACGCGGACGATACGGATCAATTACCCGAATTGCCATAATGGAAACAATCGAAATACCACGGCCGTTTTTCCATACAAACGTAGTCCCCTGTTTATGTTTAGTCCCCTGTTAATTTTTAATGAAATAAGTTGTTAAATCGGTCTAGTGTTGGAAAAGTAATCGGGGGACTACGAAACGTTGATTTGGTGTGATTTTAGTAGGTATTTTCGGTCCAAGAAGCAGTTGTCTCTATCACGCTCTGCGGTGAATGCGTTTGGCACTGCGCGACAGCAATAGATTTTACAAATACCTATTTTTCAATTCTCTCGCCCGTAGTGTTTCCTCTTAAGGGAAATAATATATTAATATTTTGTTACTACTATTAAAATTTAACATTAGATAGAGTTACAACCACAGAACACGGAAAAAAGGTTATAAAGGCTATGTAGGCGGGGCAAGCGTAGAGGTTATGACCAAATGCTTATACTTCTGCACAAACAGGAATGTAAGTGAGCGCTGTGATTGGTATAGGGTCGCGCGACGTCAAAAGAATTTGCTTGTTTGGCTTTCTTTGAACTCGTTTAAGTGCACAAGTAGTAGTGGGGTGCAAGCGGCGACATCAGTTCTCATACAAATGGCGCATGACAGCCTTTATAACCTTTTTCCATGTTGTCTGGTTACAAAGATATCATGAATATGTTACATGTTTGATAACGCCTAACAATGGTCTAGCGGTTCAAGTGCCGAGCAAGGATCTGGGGGTGCTGGTTTAGATTCCAGTGGTTGGGCAAAAATAGTTCGAACATTGCCGGGATTGTCATGACCAACCCGCATTTGGCAAGCGTAGTGACAATGCCTGTACCGATCATTGCTGTGGCAACTTAATTCAATGATGGAGGCCTTTTCCCTGCAGTGGGATGAGTATAGGCTGTTACTTACTTTCTTACTTACTTGATAAAGCCTAACAATGGTCTAGCGGTTCAAGTGCCGAGCAAGGATATCGGGGTACTGAGTTAGATTCCAGGGGTTAGACAAAAATAGTTCGAACATTGCCGGGATTGTCATGACCAACCCGCATTGGGCAACGTAGTGCCTATGCCTTTACCAATTATTAATGTGGTAACTTAATTATGATATTAATTAATATATTATAGATAAGTTTTTGATAAATAATTTAAGGTGTTTTGCATGCTATAAAAATAGTTAACGTTAAAGTGCTTTCCAAGAATGTATTAACACCCACAAAATGTTAAAATTACCCTATTTAGAGCAAATAAACGATTGTTTGATTGATTTTAAGGCCTTTTCCCTGCAGTGGCATGATTATAGATTACTTACCTTACTTTAATGTACTTTAACCCTGTTCCGTACACCCCGTATATTGTAAGACCCGCTAGTTAGTTATTTAGTTGGACTTAAATTTTCCACACTTAGCCTCTTAAGTTGGGCCTTTGTAAGACCCGTATAAGCGCATACATAAACTACAATCTAAATTCGCTCTTCGCAAAACTTGTTATTCTGGAATCTCCAAGACTATGAACCTTGTTTGGAGGGCACATTGGAAACGGAGGGATGTAAGGATAAGTTTCCGAAGCCACAGCATCGCTGCCTGGGGAAATCTACTCAGATATCTGAATAGACGTCGAATTTTGTACATAAACTGGATATTGGGGTACTATAATCATAATTTCTCGACTACCATGAATACTGTATCTAAATTGAAATTGGAGAACATTACCTATGTATATAATGTAGGTGGGTTTTTGTCTTAAGTAATTAATTAATTCAATTCAATACAATCTTATTATAATTTTTGAAATATTGATTATTATTCGACTTTTGATTTTAACATAGTAGCTTAGTTGACATTATATATAATTTTAATGACATATTGTGAAATTTTTGTGACCACTGCGCTGACACAATATTTTTATTTTTTATTTGATTGGAATTCTGCATGTTAAATAAATTAATTTATAATGATATTATGTATAATTACGAATAGGTACCATTAAGGTCTTAATATAATTAAATTAACATCTACATGCCTGTATTGTCTGCAAAATTGTATTATGTTGTGAATAAATGAATATGAATATTTGTCGACCTCCGTGGCGGGGTGGCGTACACACCGGTTTTCAAGGTGTCGCTTGCTCCAAAGTCTCGGGTTCGATTCCCGGACGGGTCAATATAGAAAAAATGTGTTTTTCTACATTTTCCCGGGTCTGGGTGTTTGTGGTACCTTCGTTGTTTCTGGTTTCCAAAATACGAATGCTTTAAATAGTTATTCAAATTGGGATCAGAACAATGTATGTTATGTTGTCCACATTAAAATAAAGTTGAATGTAATTATTAAATGCCCCGTTTGTCGAGTGGTTCAAGTACCGGATCTCGGACTCCTGCCAGTGCTAAGTAAAATCTTCGAGAAAATAGAGAGAAGATTCGAGAGAAAGCTTTTGTCACACTTTAGTGTAAATAAATTATTAAATAGCAACCAATATGGCTTCAGAAAAGGTAGAAATACTACCGATGCTGGAGTTGCTCTTCTACAACATGTGTTTAATGCTTGGGAGAGTAAGCTAGATGCCATAGGTGTATTTTGTGACCTTTCAAAGGCTTTCGATTGTGTAGACCATGTAACATTACTTAAAAAACTTAAACATTATGGTGCATCGAATGATTCCTTGGATCTAATAAGTTCTTACCTTAAGGACAGAACACAAAAGGTTTGCATAAATGGAGCTGAGTCTTCAGGGTCTGCCCTTATTATGGGTGTCCCTCAGGGATCAGTATTATGACCCCTGCTATTTTTAATTTATATAAATGACCTTCCGTAATTTACATAATCTTTGTGAGATGGTATTGTTTGCAGATGACACATCAATGATTTTTAAAACTAAGAGGGGCAAATGTTCATTTGATGATGTTAACAATACCCTCTCTAAATTATTACATTGGTTTACAACAAATAATCTTTTACTAAATGCAAATAAAACAAAATGTGTAAAATTTACCATGCCCAATGTAATATTTGCTGCTACTCATATAATTGTTAAAGATGAACCACTAAACTCTGTAGATTTAACTACCTTTTTAGGTATAACTGTAGACTCTCATTTGCAATGGGGTGCTAATATTAGGGTGCTGTCTGAATCAAATCAAATCAAATCATTTATTTCTAAGAAAGTGGTACATATATCTCTGGAAGACTTAGTTCTGCTGCTTATGCTGTGAGAAAGATAAGGCAATTGACTGATGTTGAAACGGCAAGATTAGTATATTTTAGCTACTTTCATAGCATAATGTCATACGGAATTCTGTTGTGGGGCTCAGCGGCAGATATTGAGTCAATTTTTATATTACAAAAACGTGCTGTACGGGCTATTTACGGCCTTCGACCCCGTGACTCGCTGAAAGAGCTCTCCAAAAAGAGATTAATATACTCGTACTTACAGTGTCTTCTCAATACATTCTCGAGAATATTGTTTACGTTCGTAAGAACATACATTTATTTCTTAAGAAAAGTAACGTACACAATTTCAATACCAGAAATAAAGATAAACTTGCCGTTCCAGGCTTCAGACTGCGAAAAATAGGGAAATTGTATCCGTATTTTCAACAAATTACCAAAGGATATTGCTGAACTCCCTGTACATAAACTTAAATCGTATGTCAAAGTTATTTTAATGAAAAAGGGCTATTACACTGTTAATGATTATTTAAATGATAGAAATGTATGGCATTAAGTTGTCCCAGCTCGTACTTGCTTAAACCTTGTAAAAATTACCTTACCTTGTAAAAATGTATTTAAAAAGAGGCTGACAATAGTGACCGAGTTTCTTGCGCTGCTTCTTCTCGGCACTAGCCCAGACTTGTCCCGAAGCAGTGGTAGGTTTAAATTGGGACGTGTAAAAGCGCCTCCTGGGGCCTATTTGCAGAAATAAAACTGATTTTAACTGATTTTACTGATTTTTAACGGGGTCCTTGGTTCAATCCGCGGGTCTGGCAACAAGAATTTCGAATATTCAGATATTGTATTGATCTACATCCTGCATTTGATAAGCCTATGATACCTATACGCATCATTGTTGTGGTAACATTAATTCAATGATAAAGGCCTTTTCCCTATAGTGGAATGATTATAGGCTGTTACTTCAATAAGTTATTAAAAAACTTGTTATTGTAATAATCAGTAACAGCAAAGTTACTACAAACACAATAAGTAAAACATTATTATCATCATCATCATCATCAGCCAATATTAGCCCACTACTGGACACAGGCCTTTTCAATTATATATAGGATTTTGACAAAATTGCCACGCTTGCCACGAAAGTTGACGATCGCAGTTTGGGCAGAGGGAGAGAGAAGATACTGCTGCCCGTCTTCTTCTGGCGGTACGTCGTCGCCTCTTTAGACACCCTTATAAGAAGAAAGTGTGGTGTTGTTTAGGAAGCTGGGATCTAACTCCTAGTGGTACACCCTGGGCAACGGCATCTTTGGTTTCTAACCAATGATGACGGCTAACAGAGCCCCTTTGCGGTGGTAGGCTTCGTAAGTGGCTGCCTGGATGCTACCACACTCCTGCCGGAGTCCAGTGCCAAACAGTGCCTCTGAGTTCCGCTGGTGTGTGGGAGAACCAGTGCCACTTTCTGGGTAAGCTCGCTCCATCTTAGGCTTCTTCTTATCCGTAGAATGAGCAAGCCCATCGTTCATTAAAAAAAAATCGCCTTATGATTTTTTTTGTTAATGTATTTTATGATGATTTGCTACCTTTATTTACTTTTTCCAGGATATCAACTGTAAGTAACCTGTCATTCAAACTACTTAAATACCTTTTACGGAATAGACTAAGTTTGTATTAAGCCAATTAAGACAAGTACGTGTACAGAATACTAAAAAAAATACAACAAATACGGAAAAAATATCGCGTATTGTGTACTATTAAAATCAGTAACATACTAACGCTGCTTCTATAACAAGAAACTTGCAAACCGACGGATTTTATTCATCAAAGAAACCGCAAATTGCAGCCTTGTATGTAAAAGAGGCGGCAAACGAAAGATTCAGATAAACACTCGATTCAGAGTCAAACGGAGAAGGCATTTACAAAGTTCTATAGAACGATGCTAAGTAAAATGAAGGCTAAGGCCTCGGAGATGTCTGATTGTTATACTTATTATTATCTATGTATTTTGACACCGTTGATTACAGACGTAGGTATAAATTGGTGGTGTCCAAACAAATTAGTGATGACAAACGCTGCAATTTTGAAAAATAAAATCGAGTGCGAGTTGGACTCACCCACTGAGGGTTTAATACTTGGGATTGATTTTTCGTTTTACAGACTTTGGAGGCGAAGTGTTGAATTTTTCACAACTTCATTTGACTATGGGGTTAAATTTCAACTCGATAGCTCTAGACGCAATCCAGTGATCTTATATTTTCTTTTTAAGCTATTGCATAGCTTCTATCGCGGGCCTTGAGCGCGGGGACCGAATCCAGAAATTCCGTAACGAAAAAACCTCACGCTCCCCACTTCGACCGGCACAGCGGTGATACGGCTGTTCGACGAGGTGCGGGCGGTTTGACGAGGCGTTTGCCATTCGACGAAGTGGGTGCCGTTCGACGAAGTGGTTGCCGTTCGACGAGGCAGGTGCCGTTCGACAAGTTGGGTGCTGTTTGACGAGTGGGGTGCTGTTTGATGAAGTGGGTGCTGTTCGACGAGGTGGGTGCCGTTTGATGAGGTGGGTGCCGTTCGACGAGGTGGATGCCGTTTGACGGGTGGGGTGCTGTTTAATGAGGTGGGTGCTGTTTGACGAGAGGGGTGCTGTTTTTCGAGGTGGGTGCTGTTTGACGAGAGGGGTGCTGTTTGGCGGGTACGCTGTTTAACGAGGTAAGTGCTGTTCAACGAGCGAGGTGCTGTTTAACGAGGTGGGTGCTGTTTGACAAGCGGGTGCTGTTTTACGAGGTGGGTGCTGTTTGACGGATGGGGTGCTGTTTAACGAGGTGGGTGCTGTTCGACGAGCGAGGTGCTGTTTAACGAGGTGGGTGCCGTTCGACGAGCGGGGTGCTGATTAACGAGGTGGGTGCTGTTCGAAAAGCGGGGGGCGTTTGCCATTCGACGAAGTGGGTGCCGTTTAACTAAGTAGGTGCCGTTCGACGAAGTGGGTGCCGTTCGACGAGACAAGTGCCGTTCGAGAAGTTGGGTGTTGTTTGACGAGTGGGGTGCTGTTTGATGAGGTGGGGTGCTGTTTAACGAGGTGGGTGCTTTTTGACGAGCGGGTGCTGTTTTACGAGGTGGGTGCTGTTTGACGGATGAGGTGCTGTTTCACGAGGTGGGTGCTGTTCGACGAGTGAGGTGCTGTTTAACGAGGTGGGTGCTGTTTGACGAGTGGGGTGCTGTTTAACGAGGTGGGTGCTGTTCAACCAGCGGGGTGCTGTTTAACGAGGTGGGTGCTTTTCGACAAGCGGGGGGCGTTTGCCATTAGACGAAGTGGGTGCCGTTTAACTAAGTGGGTGCCGTTCGACGAGGCAGGTGCCGTTCGACCAGTTGGGTGCCGTTCGACGAGGTGGATGCCGTTTGACGGGTGGGGTGCTGTTTAACGAGGTGGGTACTGTTTGACGAGCGGGTGCTGTTTTACGAGGTGGGTGCTGTTTGACAGATGGGGTGCTGTTTAACGAGGTGGGAGCTGTTCAACGAGCAAGGTGCTGTTTAACGAGGTGGGTGCTGTTCGACGAGCGGGGTGCTGTTTAACGAGGTGGATGCTGTTTGACGAGTGGGGTGCTGTTTAACTAGGTGGGTGCTGTTTGACGGGTGGGGTGCTGTTTAACGAGGTAGGTGCTGTTCGACGAGCGGGGTGCTGTTTAACGAGGTGGGTGCTGTTTGACGCACGCAAGCTATGCAATAGCTTTACCGCTAGAGTCTCCGAGTGCCACACGTCTTTTTTTTTTAGGTACGGATCCCTAACAAATATCGATAAAAGTATTAACTTTCAAAATTTAAATGTCCATGTTACTTTTCGTGGGATGAATTTGTTGGTAAAAAGTTTTATAAGAATTTCTGTAGGTGTCAACTATTTCATCTTTGGGGTGGAATTTTCTTCTGAAAATATAGTCCCTTGGAGAACTGTACAAAATCATGCACATAGTTAAGAAACAAAATCAACCACGTAGTTAAGGACTACTAGTTTCATCTGCTATAATAATTAAAAATGATAATTTTGTTTAACCAACATTAAAAAGGCAAAAGTTTATTTTATTTGTTTACTTTTCGTCCCCGACCCTGCCTGCGTGAATTACACATTATATCATGCGAGTAGAAACCTGTGCCCAGCAGTAGGATACCAAATAGCCTTTGTCTTTCCTCAAGGTCTAGTCTACCTTTGTACCAAATTCGATCAGAATCGGTTACTGTAGTTTAGACGTGAAAATATAACAGACAGCCAGTGTTACTTTTTCATTTATAATATTAGTAAGAATTAAAGTAGACCTAATGGAAGATGCTCTAGAAAATAATTTGCAGATTTTAAAATAAGCTATATCATTGTATGAAAACTTATCATGTTTGTCAGAAATAGCATGACAGCTACATAAATAGGGTCTAGCTGTTGCTTAGCTCTTAAGTTGGAAAGGCAATCTATCATAAGGATGAAAAACTTGGTAAGATGTTTGTGCCACGAAACTAGGTCAACAACGAAAACATTACTAAGTGATACTTACATAATTTGAGACAAAGACGACAGTCAGTAGGCGTTCTTAGCACAAAAGTCATTATCTACCATCGAATGAAAGCCTTCGTTGTTTATAAAAACTAAGTAATGTTACGTCCTACAATTACCCCACTGCAGGGCAACGGCCTCCATCATTTGATGACCATTTGGATCAGTGGTAGTAAACGCTGCTTCCGAGCCATGGGTCGCGGGTTCGATCCCCGCACAGTACAAATATTTGTGTGCAGGAACATGTCTGTTTGTACTGGTCTGGGTGTTTTTATATGTATTATAAGTATATATTTACATTTACAATTTATATATATATATATATATATATATATGTATAAGTATGTTTATCGGTTGTCTAGTAGTCAATACGATAAGCTTCGTAGTAGTTGCTTAGTTTTGGACTAGGTGGCTCTGTGTGGCCCAGTGTGGCATGTCTGAAAAAATATTTATCATTGAATTTAATTTCCATAGCAATGAGGGCAGAGGAATAACACTTTGCTTGCTATGCGATCAATGTCCGATAGTTCGAATCTTTTTGCTGCCCGTCCCAAGGATCGAACTTGGAACCCCAAGATCTTGGCCCGGTATTTAGACCACTAGACCAACGGGTCGTTGTTAATACTGAAAACTAAATTTAAATTGACGAATCACGAATTATTGATCGAAGTACAGACAACAGCACGTCAACCTACCACAAAACGTCAAATTTTCTCAATTGATATTGATCTCTACTTGTTTGACGTAAAGTTGAAAATCAATTCAATGACCTCTAACTTTTTGGGTAGGTTGACCTGCCGTTGTCAGTACAATCATGTAGTCGCATTATCACCAAAGGAGGATTTCGCCATAATTGGGACTACCGTTTCTTTGCTCACCAGTTGGCGCCACTTTAGACTGAGGTCCGGAGGTATAGCTGTCAAAGGCGATCGGCGCCGAAACAAAGTGTTAAATCTTGAATCTAATTAAAGTTTATCTAATTAAAGTTTATTATTTATAAATAACTATCTTGATATCAACAAACTAACTTCTAAAATAGTTGCTCTTTTCTCTAATTCTACTTTCAAAGCGTTCACATTAATCGCCAAATAATCCATATTTGCGATAATTTTACGAAGGAGATCACTTTCCAGCAGGTAAATTAAAGAAATTATAATTTATGTTACGAAGCCCGCTAAAACCAGTGAAAAGTGAATGTTATTGAACCTCACGCGAGACAAGTGCATCTAGTGGCAAATTCACTAGCGATAGCCCCATTGACTTGCTTAGCAGGCGGCTTGGCGATGGCAGTTTGGCCAATGTTGAAGGGAAGATGCTTCTGCCCGTTTTTCGCAAGCAGTTTTTCTTTATGTGAGTCTCTTACGACAGCCATAGTAGAAGTAGCAGCACACGACACCTTAGCAGTGTGGTCACATAATAATTTTTAATTTGAAAAAGAGGTGGTTTTAAAAAGATTAGGTTTCTATTATTGTACATATAATTTCTTATTTATCCGATAATTAACCATGAAACAGTCCACAATATTATTTTACAGCATTGTCCTACTAGTGTGCTTCATTTCGCGGAAAAATTATAAATAAATTTTTTCATATCATATATTTAAATTAAACAGCACCACCTTTTATATGACTGTTGTAACAGTCGTCTTTGTGCAGCCAAAATCTCTTTCCTATCTTTGGCCAAACTAGGATCGCAAACGTGCCTAATAACTATGCCGATATAACAAAATCCTCATTTTGACGAAGCCTATGTACAGCTGTTGATTATGAGCTGATTATTATGAAGTAATGATCTTTAATCTTTTTTAAAACATCCAAAAAAGTTTGGATAACCTTAGTGTTGCGTTTGTCAAAATTCAATTGTTTTTGTATTTATGTTTTTTTTTTTTCGCGGTCGCGGATATGTAGATAAAAACAATCCTTGATGCGGATTATATATCATGTTAAAATTTCAGCTCGATCGGTACAGAACTTTTTGAGTTTTTGAAGCGTACACAAATCAACATAACATTTTTATATATATAATAACTATAAAATATTAATGAAATATCAGAGAAACAATTCAAACCACTCTGCAAAGCTAGTTTTAAACTTCAGTGACTCCCAATGAAACCGCGATCATATCAGACTTGTCAAAGTAAAGTTCAATCGATTCTACTTAACCGGGCATGACTGCGAAATAAACATAGAATGCTGAGTAGCATCTGGAAAATATATTTCTTTATTCAATCTGCTTTGTATTTTAAAGACAACTGAGAAATATGTCATTTAAAATTTAGCACTAACACCTTAAATATTATGCCTCAAACGTATTATATTTCTTGTGGTGCCACAATACAATATCATTATCACTTCGTTTATTGGGGTCCCGTACCCAAAGGGTAAAACCGGGACCCTAACTAAGATTTCGCTGTCTGTCCGTCTGTATATCACCAGGCTGTATCTCCAGAGGCGCGATAGCTAGACAGTTAAAATTTTCACAAAATATATTTCTGTTGCCGCTTTACCAAAAAAAAACTAAAAACAAAATAAAATAAATATTTACGGGGGGCTCTTCTCATACAAAAAGAGCCAATTTGTTCACCTATTATTGTTCGATATCAATAAATGGCAAAAGATAGGTCGGCCGAGGAAGTGGTGAACCAGTTTAGACAAAATTTCATGTGTCAGTAAAATATCGATAGGGACTATGACGTTTCACTATTTGTATCTGTCATAATCTATTTGCATGGGAAAATCAACCCTGTTGTTCTCTGACGCGCGAATGACTTTCAAACTTTACATCATTAAACCATGCCGTAGTTGATATGGTAATGCTCGAATAATTTTCAGCAAAAGTTTTTAAGTACGATCCCCTAAATTATATCTACCCTATCCACTCTCTGCCATCGTTTCCCAAAGGACTCTGAATTAATTAACGCAGACTATTCACTCTATATTTCCCCCATATTTTACTTCGAGTGCTGAGTTGGGACGAATAATGTTCTTGGTTCAAGAAAGACATATTCATAGTAATTATGGATGTCATATATTATGTATTAAATAATTAATTTAATTACGGTATTTTATGGTGTTTTCATGTATATATTTATGCAATTTAATTGCAATTATAATATCAGTATTCAAACTTGAAAAATTATGTTTCAGACGGAACTCGAACCCGCATCTCCTCGCATGCCGGGTGCGGTGCTATACCATTGAGCCACCGAGACACTGCGTCATAGCGCAAAATTTTTCAAGCATGTCCTTATCGCTGTAAGCCAGCGTTGTTGTACCATCTCCCGCACTGCTACTGACCTGCTCCGCTTCTGTGCGTTTGTTATGCTTAAGCCTTTAGAAACTACTTAATTATCTTATATATTTTGCATTAAAGTGTAATAAAAATATGTTTGAATGTCATGTGAAAAGCAATAAGTCGAATAAGGCTTTGTAAAACCTTTTGTGAAAGCGCTGAATTCATAATGACTGTTGAGCTCTTAGCACAGAATTCTATTTTAGAATTCGACATAAAATCTTTTCGTTTCGAAAGTCAAAAGAGACGTACTTTTTCACTATAATCAACTTTTTTGGTAAATAAATAATATTTTAAAAATATGTTACGTAAATGTTATTGGTTTGTATTGGAATTTGACAAGCTTAAAAAATTTGACTAGCTTATCATTATTATTATCAGCTTTAGTCAGTCTCCTGCTACACGTATAAGAATAAAGAGAAAGTTTGTGGCGTATTAAAATATTATTTTAAACACGTTTAAAGCAACAGAGTTTGTGCGTGCCATTGCATCTTTTTTTTTTGGGTACATGACAATAATACTTTATAATTCACTTGGGTAAAGTACTAGACATTATTATGTTCTACATTAAGCTGTAACGTGAATAAATAGTGACCAAAAATTTTATCAATTAAGTGGATTATAAGCACTTTGTGTTAAATAGAAAAAAAATCTTGAAGTCATTTAAAAAAGCTTTAACATTGTTCATCTGTATTTTTAATACGCAAAACATTTAGACTTGGGGAAAAGCGTTACTTTTCGATCACCGTGACCGTCGTTCCAGTTCCAAAAATGTCACTGTGAAATATCACCGTGACTTTGTCACTCCCGTTACTCGTATCACAATAGACGTTCCGGTGAAATGATATTTTTATTTAAAGTGACTTTGTAACTGCGGTTACTAATGTCATGGTACAGTATATGGATTTTGTCAATACTGTTACTAATGTCACGATATATGTCGCGAGCGGATATACGTAACAAAGTCTAATACGTATTGTCGTGACATGATCACATGAGTGACGGGAGTTCTCGGCGATACCGGTAGGAACAGTAGGAACCTAAGTGATTTTGTAACGTTGTTCCTCCGTGACAGGTCACAGTGATACTTTTGGACGCCGGATCACTGTGACTTTTTCACCGTGACGTTATTTATCACTCACCTCTAAAAACATTATCTGCGTATACAGTGAATTATTTACTTGACGTCTATACTAACCCATCACATAAGCCTAAAACCTATGCATATTAATGTTAATGCACTTCTGGATGCTGGACATATGACAGGCATTTAAATGCCTATCATATGTCCAGCATCCAGAACATGGACGTCCAGCATCCAGAACATGGACATTCAAGAAATACTTGGGTTGACGATCGCGGTTTCTAGTTCAATCAACGGTGGAGAGATGGCTCAAGGCCCTTACTCTTGAATTTGATTTAAACTCGAAGTTCAATCTCGATTCGACCTAGTCAAAATCTGAACTCGATGATAAAACAGGAACTCCCGAACTCAATCGAATCGAAATCAAAGTCGAGTCAAGATCGATCTTAAATGGCGATCTGTTAAACATTTCCGGTTGATGACGTAATCACCATCGACTCAAAGGTTCAGGTTCACTTTCCAGAGTACCAAATCACTGATTCTCGACGTCGATTCCATTTTGATCGTAACTCGAACTCGTCAAGAGTAAGCCTGCAACTTCCCGTCTTCTGGCAGTACTCTTTTAGTAGCCTAGCAAGTCAGGACGAGAATGGGTGGTCATATTATTATTTATTCATATCAATGTGGCATCCATCAATATACATATTAAAATTAAACATTTTACACACACTAAACATTAACATTGTTCTGGTATGGTAACTAGTGTTGTAAAAGAACTGAGTCATTTAGTCCTAATATTGAGACTAGAGTCCTTTTTTAAGACTCGAAGTCAAAAAAGAATAAGTAAAAGCTCAAGTCTCTCTGAGTTTTTAGTGTTTTTAAAAAGACTCCAGTCTTGCCAAGGAGAACTCGAAACAGAGTCTTTTAAAAGAGCTCACTCTTTATAAAAAGAACTCAAGACTAAGCCCTTTAACTACAATCTTAGCTTTTCTAAAAATAACTAGCGACTGAGTGCTTTTAAAAAGAGCTTAGTCGTACGAAAAGAACTCGCGACTGAGTCCTTTTTAAAAATAACTCGCGACTGACTCTTAAATTAATGTATAAGATCAATGGTTAAAAGTGGTTGAAGGAGCTTAGTGCTTCTTCAAGTCTGCCCACCCCTTCGGGGATAAAAGGCGTGATTGTATGTATGTATGATATCAATGAAATTAACTTCCACCTAGAATGGAATTTGCATTAACTCCTTGTAAATTCATGTGCCATGTTCACGCTTTTGTACCTACTGTATGGCGCGCTAGGTCGCATTTTTTAATATGCGAGTCTTTTTGATTGGGCTCAGTCCTCTACTTTAAAGTTTACGACTCAAAGAACTCATAGGCTTCATGACCCAAGTCCTTTTAATTGGACTGCAGTCCTGCTGTATGACTCATAGGACTTGAAAGAACTCAAAGGACTCAAAGAGCTCAAAGGACTGCAAAAAACCGAAAGGACTTAGAATAAATCTTACGACTCAAAAAATTTTACCACTGAAAGAACTAAAAAGACTCAAAAGAACTCAATACTCAGGACTCGGAAGAATAATTAGTCTTGAGTTCTGCAAAAAGAACTCATAGCCGCAAAATGAGGACTAAAAGACTGAGTTCTTTTACAACACTAATGGTGACACACACTTGCATGCACACGCACACACAATGAATTTTGACTTTCATTGCTATTTCTTGTCTTTTGGTGACGTTTTCCGTACACATTGTTGTATATGACATTTTAGTCTAAGATCCCACCATACAACGACCTTCACCGAGCTGGTGATTGTATGAAAAGTATTTTCTATTCAATTAAATATGCCAAAAAATATATTACAAATTGGTTTGGTTAATAAACAAATTCCATACCAATCGAAAGTATGAAGCCCAAAGAATATGCAAACGTTAGATTGACTATTTTTTTCCCGTCACAACCCTTGAGTAGGCAGGTATAAACAGGTAAATCGATACTAGTAACTTGCACCTGTCTGGTTAATTAAATAAAGTTAAATGCAAATAAATATCATTTAATTATGAACACGGTGGAATAAGGTTGAATGCGAAAAACCAGACCTGATATTCGGTTGTCAAATTTAAAAAATTCTACTCTGGACTGAAATTTTTTTGTCAACCCATTTGCAATATATGTATTGGCATATTTAATTGCATATAAAATACTTTTCATCCAATAACCAGCTCGGTGAAGGTCGTTGCATGGTGGGATCATACACTATTTGTTTACCTTTTTTTACACAGTTTATACTTATGGTTATACGTGGCTTATACTACAGCTGTTATTTTCGTGCACATTTTTATATTGTCCAAATGTTTTTATAAAAACTTTTTTCATTTTTCATTCTAATAGTTTGACATAATTATAATTTGTATTCGCATGTTATGTGTGGCTAAAAAAGCTGAACCATGCTATTATATGGACCACAACAATGTAACCTGTTTCAAAAGCAAATAAATCATTTCGTTTCATTTCTATTTAAATCATAAATCATAAATCATTTATTCAGATTAAGAGTTGGTACATTGATCCTTACAGAACTTACAATATTAATAAATTGTAGCAGATAGCTGACAACGAAAAAAACTTTAAATGTAATGTAAACAAAAGGCTTACGTCTACGATACACACTTAGGTTACTTAGATATTATTACAATCGTCGTTTAAAGTTTAAAGTTACGATTGAGCAGGTAAAAAATCAAACGTATGTTAGCTACAATTACTTTTTGTCGGTACCCAGATAAAGTATTACATTACCTTCCGTGCTAGTCAAGACTGTGTTAATTTGAGGAGAGCAACACATTTTAGGCTAGCTAGCTAGTGTATTTAATAACATTTCCATATGCGCAACAACCGCTGTTTATGACAAATCGAATGCTAAAGCGTAGTTACTGGTAAATTAAAGTGTTCGAAACAATATAGTGACATAGTTCGGTCACAACGGGCGGCGAGCAAATTGCATTACCTACATCTCGAATTGTGTTAGTACTGTTGATATTGCCGCAACAATATTGGCTGTCAGTGTAGAGGGCCTGTTAAACTTAGGATCTAATTGGGTTACGTCATGTTTACAAATACTAGCTGTTGCCTGTGACTTCGTATTTGTAGAACTTTCAGAGGAAACACAAGGGCCGTTTTTCTATACAAACGTAGTCCTCTGTTTCCTCCCTGGATAATGCCAGTAGAGCAATAGTTTTTATTACAAAAATCTATGGCCACTATTGACATGTTTCTATGTTTTCCTTTTTTTCATAAATTAATTAATAAAAGACATGAGCCTTTAAAAATCTAAAATTTCGCCAAAATTTTTCGCTGTTTTCAAACATCCAAAAAACAAATTTGGCTAAATATTAGAAAAAAAAATTATACGAACACGGCCAAAGCCTTTCTTTAATTTTTAATTAAAAAAAGTATTTAAATCGGTCTAGTTTTGGAAAAGGAATCGGGGGACTATAAAACGTTGATTTTGTGTGCTTTTAGTAGGTATTTTCGGTCCAACAAGCAGTTGTCTCTATCACACTCTGCGGTGAATGCGTTTGGCACTGCGCGACAGCAATAGATTTTACAAATACCTATTTTTCAATTCTCTCGCCCGTAGTGTTTCCTCTTAAATTTGAAACTATCCAAGGGTATCTTTGTTTGCCCCTTTGGTCTAGTGATATGAATACCGGGCCAAGACCTTGGGTCCCGGGTTAGATCCTCGGGTTTGTCAACAAAATATTATCGAACACGAACATTGCTCGGGTTTGTGATCACCAACTCGTATTTGGTAAGCGTGGTGATTATGGCTGTGGCTTATTACCCATCGTTGCTATGGTAAATGAAATTCAATGAAGGAGGCTTTTCCCTGCAGTGGGATGGTTATAGACCGTTACTTTACTTTTTTTATATAACGCCTATAGATAGTGCGCGTGAGCATATATGCTATTTCAGCTCATAATGTGGGCATTTCATCTAGATTCGTTCAGCGTTACGGGCATGATTGTGTAGCAGAATCTTACTAATTTACTTATTAGTAAGATAAGATTACTTGAAGCAGGATTAAAATATGAGCATGTCTAAACGACTAAAAGAATCTGGTTGTGATTTGGCATGGCGATAAATTATAGATTGGTATAGCGCATAGGCTACTTTTACTTAGAAAAAGGAAAGTTTCTGTGGGAAAAATTAAAAATTCACACATTTGAAGTCACGGGAAACATCTAGTGTGTTACAAATTCCTATAATAAACCTTATTTAGCTTTTTTGTAGCAACATATTTCACTTGTACCTATTAAAAAATTATGAAACGATTATCGAGTGAAAGAAAAAGTATTTTCTATTTGAAGCTATCACAATATACTTCCGAACAAAGATTATTTTCGTCGTAGCGTAAAGAAATCCTGTAACTTCAACATTCTTTTCTTATCAGACGTTATTGTAAGCGTGAAAAATTGCGTTTTCTCGCGATACGATGCGAAAACGTGCGAAAGAAACCGTAGTACATTTTTCACGAGATTCATAAAGCTTATTGTCATGATTTTCCTTACGTTTTTATAGATGTCAAAGCTTAAAATTGGCTTTTTGGAACTCCGTTGTCAACAAGGAACACTTGTAGATTCGCATGGACGTCAGCGGTTTTTCTACCAGTATCTAAATAAAAAATGTGATTTGAACTCGTTTAAAAATACTTTAAAGTACTTCATGTCTGTGAAATCTCCTATAGAATATGGTGTGGAATATCGTGGGATAAGTCTTTTACAATTGGTGTTAATCGTGTGGGATCCATTTGTGACGTAATGTAATTAGTTTGGAAGAGCAAATTTTTGTCAGAATCCAGTGTCAATTAATTTGAATTTGATTCGTACTTCTTTAACACCACACGAACACCCTGTATGAAACCCATTGTATGACGCATTCTGGTCAAATAAAGATTTTTGATCTACATTTTATGTTAAAATTCAAAAATCTAAACTTTGCAATAAAAACCCTGTGTTGTAAACAAAAATAATTTATGATTATTGTCTGGTTATTATTCTAATGGTTATAAGATCTGTCGATCTGATACAAGCTTGGCAAGCAAGATTTGTCTGAAGAAAAAAGGGTGCAACTGACAATATACGCAAATTTGATCGATATTGTAACCAATAAGTTTATAGTTAAGTTTAATTCTTAGTATTGTAAAATACTTAAAGTAAAATTCAATCGTGCTATTCGTGTTCGTAGTCAGTACTAAAGGACTTAGTAAAGTCATATTTGAATCTTCTTCTAATAAAAGCTCTATTTGACCCTTTTTTATCTTCTATATATATAAAAATCAATTGCTGTTCGTTAGTCTCGCTAAAACTCGAGAACGGCTGGGCCGATTAAGCTGATATTGGTTTTGAAATGTTTGTCGTAGTCCAGGGAAGGTTTAAAAGGTGAGAAAACATGGAAAAATTGCGAGGAAGATAGTAAAAACGTTAATTTCATATTCCCATATAAAATGCTCTACATCAAATTTTTGAGCCATTAAGTCAGTTTTAATGATGTTAGGATCAGGTGATATGAAGTACACCGGAATATATATAATTCTTCTGTGAGTGTGTATGTCACTGAACTTCTCTCAAACGACTGGACCGATTTTGATGAAATTTTTTGTGTGTGTTCAAGGGGATCTGGGAATGGTTTAGATTCACAATTTTTGGGGGTAGGGTAGGGGTAGGGTATGTGTAGGGTAGGGTAGGGTAGGTTAGGGGTAGGGTAGGGGTAGGGTAGGGGTAGGGGTAGGGTAGGGGTAGGGTAGGGGTAGGGTAGGGGTAGGGTAGGGGTAGGGTAGGGGTAAGGTAGGGGTAGGGTAGGTGTAGGGTAGGGTAGGGGTAGGGTAGGGGTAGGGTAGGGGTAGGGTAGGGGTAGGGGTAGGGTAGGGTGGGGTAGGGTAGGGTAGGGGTAGGGTAGGGGTAGGGTAGGGGTAGTAAAATATTAAAATTTTATAAAATATATACAAACCTAAATTTTTACCCTTTTACCACCAACCCCTATTTTTTGTTAGCCATTTTAGTAATTTAATCATTTTTATGGCAAAACAACGTTTGCCGGGTCAGCTAGTTAAATAATAAAAAATTTAGATCTATCCTAATCAGATCTACTGCGCGTTCAGTCCCACGCTTCCAGCATCCAGTGGCTTCTCCCGAACGTACACAGATCATCAGTCCTCCTAGTTGTTGGCCTACTAACAGATCTTCATCTGGTGCGCGGTTGCTATTCCAAAACTTTTACGTCCCAACGGCCATTGGTTCTTTTTAATATGTATCCCGCTTGCTATCACTTTAGCTCCGCATATATTTATATATATATATATTTAGGACATGCCTCACTGGGCCACACAGAGCCATCTAGTCCCAAATTAAGCTACTATTAAGTACCCTGTCGTATGGGGTACTAGACAACTGATAAATTTACTTATATACTTTTTGTTTTGTAAATATATACTTATAATATATAGAGAACACCCAGACCAGTACAAACAGACATGTTCATGCACACAAATATTTGTACTTGCAGAAGCAGAAGTCCAGAAGCAGAAGCAGATCTCCCTCAGAAGCAGCGTTTACTACCGTTGATCCAAATGGTCGTCAAATATGTGCTCTGTGTTCACTGTCTTATGTGATGATGATGACGATATACTAGCAACCGTTTATTAAAATTCATTACTTGAAATTTAATGAGAATTTTAATGTTTTCCTTTAAAAAAAGGGAGTCCCTTAAAATCTCACTTCATCAATTTGATGATTTTAAGATAAATGACAGTGGTGAATTATGCTATTAAATAAAAAATAAAAAACACAATCAGTACAAATTTAAATATATTAATCATGCTGCTATTATTATATTATTTCTATTTGTCAAATGCGCCTCTTTTCTTTAGGGCTGGTAGTTTTAGCTCAGTCATTTAAATGAAGACCAATGACCCGGCAAGCCTGGAGGGCGAAAGGAGAGATAAAGTATTGATATTTTATTGTAATAGTAATGCTAGAACCACAACTATTGCATACAATACGACCATTTGGATCAGCGGTAGTTAACGCTGCTTCTGAGCCATGGGTCGCGGGTTCGATCCCCGCACAGTACAAATATTTGTGTGCATGAACATGTCTGTTTGTACTGGTCTGGGTGTTTTCTATGTATTATAAGTATGTATTTACAAAAAAAAAAGTATATAAGTAAGTTTATCGGTTGTCTAGTACCCCATACGACAGGGTACTTAATAGTACCTTAATTTGGGACTAGATGGCTCAGTGTGGCCCAGTGAGGCATGTCTAAAATATTAAAAAATATTATTATTAAATATTAATAATATATTTTTTTAGACAGTAAATAGGTGTCTGTTCTGTGATCAAGTGTTACTTATCATCATTAGCCAAAACTAGTCCACAACTGGACGGCTTTTATGGCGAAGCCACGCTTTGGTGGTTGGCAATGGCATTTAGTTATTGATGAAAAGAAGAAGCTGCTTCTCGCCTTGGCAGTATTCTTTTTCCCGCTTCACACGATATCCATAGGACTACAAGGGGTATTCCTACTTTGTTTTGGCCAGAACCGCACGATAATATTGTTCCCCAAAAACACATTTATAAAACGACGTTCAGAGCTTCCCATGACTCCATATGAAATATTGAGTAGCCCTTCCTTGTAAGATTAACGTCTCGTATGTTGAATTGAGTTATGACATAGCAACCTGCTGCGAAACATTGTCGGACAGCCTTAATACAGTTGACAATATAAATTGATTAAGTGGTGTGCGTATATCGTATGAGAAATTTCATAAATATTATTAGTATATTAATAGGATCGATAACAAATAGGGTAGAAGCATTAGTTTCGAAATAGGTTAGTTTTGTTTCACACAGTAAAAGATGAAAAACACATAGTCTACCATATGACACAAAGTCTACCTTTTGTACTTAAATTATATTTTATGTACAATGAACTTTTTTTTACGACACCTATAGTAAGAATTGGTGATGTTTTTGGGCCAGCCGACAAGACGCATATATGTATTGTAGGTACTACTCTTTATTCGATAAGTATGATTTCAAATTTTGTAATTTAACGAAAATAATAACTTAATTTAAAGATATGTATGTAACTGATACAAAATCAAACAAAACATGTTAGGATTTAAAAAAAATGACACTAACTGTAGTGGTTTCTAAGCAAAACATTCCTTATAGGAGTACGATATATTTATTCGCTCGCTTTTCACCTAACGCATTCAACTGGAAATCATGTTAGCTACAAGTGCCTACGTTTTTGGTAAACCTACTACTGAATCACAGTCAGCTGAGTAACCTCAGCATAGATTACTCGGCTTAGGCCGTCGGGATTTGATTCAATTTGGCGTGACTTAACACATCTAGAATAGAACAGGCGGCTCTATCTATACTGAAATATGAACTATTGGACACACAGCCTCTTAAAGGACAGCTCGGCACCAGATTTTAGTTGACGAATAGTAATAAATCTTATGGCTCAATAGTATGGTTGAAATTGCCATGTTAATTCCTAAGGATCCTTTAGGTTCTCAAGCATACTAAAACCACTACTACTTTTAAGTAACCTGTAGTTTAGGTATGTACATATTCTCAATACTTCTAGATACTGTTTTATATTAAACTTATGCAAATTTGGATCAATGGTAAATTTTAATTAAAACAGCTGTTTTTATTAACTTAACTCATCGAAAGGGCGACAATGTAAAGAAAACTTTATTATTACTGGCAATAGTCTAATCTTTTTCGAGAGGGTTGTAGCTGACTGAGTACATTGAACATTTGTGAAACGATAGGTTAGTTTGTAATTCACGTGAATACCTAGTTAGATAAAATTTCCGTCCGTTTAAATTTTATTTTAATAATTTGTGAAAAATTTTGTTTAATTTTCTACCATTATGAACTAACGTTTGTCTGAATTAATTTAAATAGTTATTAATTGAATTGAATTGAATAATAGCAGACACTTCTTCATGGAGAGTCGACGTATTATTTTTCCATGATTTTACTTTTGGGTGATAGGCATTCTCTGAGTGACTGGTGATGTATGTGATGAGTTGGCTTTTCAATCTGGTCTGTGTTATCTTATCGAGACACGTGGTAAATGGTGCGTCTCTCCGATACGGATGTCGCCCATATACCGCTAAATCTAAAACATAGAGGTACTAATCATTTCTTCGGTCAAGTTCATTTTATTTTAGTTTTAATATCAGATTCAAGAAGGTCAACCCTTTGTCAATGAATTGAACACCAAACTTTGAATCTTATGAAAATGTCGAAAACAAGTTAATAATTTAAACATGTTGTGCCCTTTATAGGGTAAAAGCCTAATATTATAATAAGGCGATGATTAATGTTTTAAAAATAATAATTTAGAACTCCATTGTACTGGAGATTGTTTAATAATTATCTACAATCTACTAGGTCAAATTGACCTTACGCCTTTTTTACCACCCGAAAATGTTGTATTAAAAATGTTCTAATTTCTTACTAATCTTATGAAAGAATAGCATGTACTAATTTTTATCGGCGAAACGTTAAAAAGTCACCTGCTTCGTTTCATGCGTTTAGAATTTAACTAAGTTACTACTACTCGTAATTAACTACGAGTATTTCACGCGAATCGTACTTTCCCTGAAATAAAAAGTCCCATTCCAACCTTATATCTATATTCCAAATTTTGTCTGAATTTTTTGTTACTTAATCACTCTTTTGGCCAATCCATTCTTACTTACACATTTATAATATTAGTAAGAAGTAAAGTCAGATTCAAAGGTCTACAGAGATGCAAAATAATATATAAAGTCATAATATTTAAAGATACCTATTACTTTATAGGCAATACCACATCAATGTTTCACAGCTCCGCCGCAGAAACCCACATCACCTAGGCTTTCGTTTTATCACCACTCACGTAAAACCGAACTGATATCGTATCGACTGACACCTGATAACGTTAAGAGCCACTTTCAGCCTGTTTACTTATAATAGATACTTATTTATTATGTTTTCACTTCGCCGCGTTTGGAATATCACGTTCTGTTTGCAATTTCATATGATGACCGCATTATAAAATCACTACCATCACTGTTATTTTTGCAAGTATGTTGAGTCGCTATAACACGTCACAATTTAAACTTCTCCTGCTTAAAGAAATTTTTTGGCTTAACTAATAATACTGAGAGGCAGGACATAAAAATTGTTGAGAGCCTCTTTTGATTTTACTCTCTTGAAGAACATTTTAAGTGTATTGAGAGTTGTCTTCAAAAGATCGATTAAATTATATTGTAATTTTACACTGTAAGTGAACTGCTATCAGACTACGAGTAGGCAGGTAGACATTATTTTGCAATGTATCAATTTTTCAAAGGAGATTTCCAACTTGCCGCGTATATTGTATTTTTATGTAGGTAAAACTGAAAGGTAAGTTGACCAGGATAACTGCTATCAGATGGTTTCAATGTTTTTTGTTTGTCAAGTGTAGCTTTAAATTATTTACCTGCATCTAACAACTAAAACCTTGATAAAATTGAGTATTGCGATTGTTCAAGTCATGAGAAGGGACATTTCTTTATTTGTTTATCTAAACAAATATCATTAAAATTATACTATAAAGGTCTCGCAAAACCTTTTAAAAGGCTTGACTGCGAGTACATAGTGACACTCAGATTATATATAATATTACATAATACTTAATAACTCCTATTATTAAATTAAATAACATAAATAAAATGTTCCTAGCAATACAATGCAGTTAACAATAAACTGGTAGATAATGGAGGATTTGAGATCAAATGCGTTTTATTTTTTTTCGAAAATGACTTCTTATTACTACTATTTAGGACATTGGAAGGTAACATATTGAGAGTATAAGGTATTCTTTTAGATAAAGTTCTGTCGCAATACATATTATTAATTCTAGGCACAACGTATTTATTTTGTGACACAGCTCTAGTGACCTGGGTATGATCATGCAGCAGCAGTGTCAAATGCTCACGAAGTTCGTAATTGTTCATTAGTAAAAGATATTTATGTTTTAAACTAGCGGGTAATATGTTGCAAATTTTGAATAATTTATAATAGTTGTCACTGCAATTGTTTTAAGTTTTGTTATCGAATGACAGCTTTAAGAACCATATTTGTATTGATTCTATTCTACTCGTATATAAAGAAAAAAACAATTTATTTACTTAAACAACTTTAAGTAGTTATACTTCAGAAATAGACTATTGTACTAGTATTAATTATATTATTCTGGTTGTAATAACAACTCGTTAAACCCAAATGCACAGCGTCCGATCCGTGCCCAATTAATTACTTGTTCAAACACTGCAGCACTGGTTCAAAGCGACGATACATCGTTTATTTCGGGGAATGTTTGCACACACGACACTATGTGACCACTCGTTATTGTGTTTAATTTGTTAACCGACAAAAATAGAGAAGGTGTGCTGTTACTTTTTTTATTTATGATCATGATTATCTTAAATCAATCAATAATTAACAGCCATTGTCCGTCTACGGCTGGACTTAGGCCTCCTACTGTGATGATCACCTTAATAATATTATCTTACCAATATTATAAATCAGAAATTTGGGATATAAGCTTGATACTTAATCACGTCCGAATGGCCCAACGTCTCGTAGGTAATTAATTTTGGCTTGGAGATTCAAATATATAATATTTTTATTGATAACATGGGTACATTTTGAAATTAAAGACTCTGATTCCCAAACTACGACGAATCTGTATCTTAGGTATCAGATGAGCCATAAACTTGAATTGCACTTACTATTTACATACTTTTTTATCACGAAATAAATATCCGTGGTAGGTATAGTATTAAATTTTCAAAAGCATTTCTTTTTTAAACATGGTGCTTTAGAAGAATATTCAGATTGTGATATTATTATTTATTTAAAGTTATTTATAAAAAATGCTTATGCATTTAAATTACTGCTTCTTTATTGTGTAGATTAAATATATACTACACTAAAATTAAAATAATTATGATAAAAATGACAAAAAATTTACACGCATATCAAAAAACACAAACGCAAGTAAATAATTATAAAGCTTACTTGGGCTTGCGTTCGTTAGAAATAATAATCAATTATTTTAACGAACCCAAAAATTGCCTTAAGCAAAAACGACATTGCTAATTAATTAAATTTATTACAGGCCCGTTAGAAAGTAAATCAACACTAATAACATTAAATTTGCGAACATCTAAAACCTAATAAATTAGGAACCGTTAGCATTTATGAAATGTTTAAGAAAATACTTCATCTTTATTATCATAATCTTCCAATTTCGATTGAATTGCCCATTAGGATTGTTGGCGAGTTTTTATTAGCGATCGGGATCAAATATGGCCTTATTATATTACCGCTTACCTTAACTGGAGACGATGCCAGCCAAAGTTGGAACAAGTCTGACGTCACCGAAGTACTTCTAGCCTCGTGGTGTGGCCTTGGAGACAACGGCCCTGATGAAGTTATACTGTGAATCCTATTCACTTCGTCAGACGACGCGCATTCTCTTAGATACCTCTCCAAAACACGCGGTTTGCTCTCTAAAATCTTCTTCAATTCTAATAACTCTTCGTCATCATCCGCATCTGGAGACGCCCTTTCTATTACCTCCTTAAACTCATCGGTGCATTGCATTATCAACTCATTCGTAGCTAGCACATCAAACACAACCTTGTTTCCTAAATTCTCTGGACTTCCATCTATCACCTTTAAGTATATATCATCACGTTGTCCCGTCTCGATATCTGCATCGCAGCCGTTCGTTTCTGTTATTTCAACTATCGTGATCGGTGGGTTCTCTTTCAACATATTGTTATTTTCATTTAAATCTGGCCTTTTGATCTCTTCTGGTAATTCATAGACCAGTCTCATAAGATCTACAGACTTTTTTTGGCGTGAGTCTTCTGAGCTGCTCTGAACCCTCTTATTGACTGGTATTTCTTCTGCAAACTTCGCACAGTCATCAGACTTTTTCTGGTCTTTCTTAGCGACGGCATCGAGAGGCTCTTCGGAGGTCATGGCCGATTCAGTGGGCGGTCTCGAGAGGGAAACACTGCTCAGGCTCAGTGATGACCCACATTTCTTGGTGACTTAAACGATGTTTGGAACCTGGGGACAAAACATTTACGATTAGAATAATACCTTTTAAACTTTGTGTAGATATGGAATATTAATTTATATTCAAGCCAAGACTGACAGTAACACCAAGACTGCCAAAACCCTTGCAAAAAAACTACCATATACAATGTTAACAACATGTGGTCAGTAAATGTAATTTGCCATGGTTACCATAGATCGCCAATCAACTACAAAGTAATTGAATTAACCCTAAATTGACTACAGTTAACCTGGCTTGTAATATAAGTAGATTGTTTATAATCATCAGATAGCTGTGTTTGCATTGGCCAATTTACGCAGCCATCGCATTTGACGTTAAATAGGGCAATACTGACCACATGCTAACCAGTGCAGCCCAGTAGAGGTTTGAGATAAAGATTGTTGGGAAACGACTGAACAGATTTGAATGAAAATTGGCATGGAGATATAGTTTATGACCAGTAATAGCAGTCAAGCTACTTTTAATCCCAGAAAAAAATTTAGTTCTTGTAGGATGATTATAGATAGATAGATAGATAGAATATTCTTTATTTCACCATAAAATTGAAAAATTAAACATGAAAAAAGACTTAGAATTGTACAATTTAGGCGGTCTTATCGCTTGCAGCGATCTCTACCAGACAATCTTTAGGAAGAGGAATGTTGAATCAGATTTAAAAGGGGGAAGGCTGCGGAGAGTTTTCAAATGTGAACGTAACAAAATATAAACTTAAAGTATAGATTTTATATCACAACCTAAAATATAATATAATAAATAACACGCATAATAAAATAAATAACATTAAATACGAAGTACATACATGCATAATATTTAATTTGATTTGATTATTTAATTTAATATTATGACGATTCTTCCGTAATTTGTGTGCAGTGGTCGTCTAGAGGTCAAAAAATAACATGGTCCACTTTCCATCCTTAAAGACGGTTCTCTTGAGATATATATTTTTTTTCATTAAAAGATTGTAACGCGAAAAAATTCTCGGGTAACAGATAGTAAAAATTAAAATCAAAGTTGTTGTTTCTCTCTGATTATACTATAATCAAGGCTAACAGCGTGTAAAGCTTTTAAATAGCGTCTTAAACTTTTGTTGTTATAATCATGTAGGCAACTAAATGTACTGTATTACGTAATAAGTTAGTTGGCGGTTTTCTTTATACCACAATTTGGTCGGACATAATTTCACGAAAGGCATTATTTGGGCAGGGCAACATTAGGGCTGTTCCACGTTTGAATATAGAACTAACAAAGCGTCCATTCAAAACTTATTTTATCACGTCACTAAATATTACTTTGCAACGTATAGTATGTCTTGGAAATTATTAATTTGTATGTGACACGTGAACGAAGAAAGAGTGGGTAGTAAATTATATGGCACATCAAATCAGGAAATCAGTTACAAAAAATTACCAACGTACATTTTAAGATTTAGCTATATTAAAATGAGTTTCTTATTAGTTCTTAGTTAAACCTCGAAATAATTTACTCTTAAAATACTAAAATTGAAAGTTTATATCAGTAAACTACCTGTATTAATTAAGTAAGGCCTATTTCTAAAAGCTATGTTACTTAAGCAGATAATATTTCATATTACTCGTATCTTTCGGTAAAATGAATGAATGAAAAAGAACTTGTAAAATGTAAACGATGCAATTCTTGAAAGCTATAATAAAAATAATTTATTAATAGACAATAACATGTTTAAACTTCATATCTTAAGATTTTTACAGCAAGTCGAGTGTGTAGTAGTGCCTACTAAATGAACTTTGAAATTATTTGGTTAGAAGCAAAATCAACAAAATAAATTATAGTTACGAAAAAATATAATTAAAACGCATTTATGTCTTACGAATATACTTTAAGTTTTGACTCGACATACCTTCTGCTACGTACTGTTTATCAGTTGTTGACAAAAACTAATTTGACATTAAAATTAGAAATAATTTAAGCAAAGCAAATGACTATTTCATGCTTTGCACAGCATCAAAGGAGCCATATTTCAAAGCATTTATAATCTTGTACCTTATCCGATAACGAGAATTCACTTGTTTAAGAAAAATAAATTGATAACACTTTCATCGATATTTGCACAACTCCATCCCTACCAAAGAACGCCTTTGTGTTCCCTTACCAGTGATAGTGTATCATGTATGGGCCTTACTTTTTCAGAATTTTTAGGTAATAACAACAAAGTACTATTTACTTCTTTTGTAAGTATTGTATAACCATTTTTAAATGCATGTGAACTAGGGTCTTATCACCATGGAACAGTTTATTTTTAAACGAAATGCTACAACGAAGACCTAAATATCGAAACCTGATAAATGTAAATAAGAACGTGGAATAAATATATATTAGTTTTTGATAAGTGAATAAAAAATTTAAAAGAAAAAAATCTTTGTTGTCAGAAACAGTAGTCAGATTTGTAAATATTGAAAAATTTAGTGAAGTCGGATTAAATAAATATTTTATAATTTTCATTCAGACTTAGAAATAAAAACAAAACAACTTATGTAATTATATGTAATAAATTATACATGGCCAAGGTTTAAGTAACTCCACTTGAAACCTTATCCTATTGGAAGATTTATTTTTATTTTAAGACAGGTAAATAACAGATCTAATCTACCAAATTATACACAATTGTAGCATCAACAATGGGTGTTGCCAGAAACATAACAGGAAAATAAATAAATTACATTCATCCCCAAAGCGAACAATTTCCCCGAAACCCCTTACAGTATTTGTTAGTTCGTCCTTTTCCTTGATATTTGTTGGCGTGGATTGCCGATTGAGTGATTATTTTTTTGATTGCCCCCTTATTGGGGAATTCCGCTATTCATTAGGAAACAATTCTGAAAGATAGCTTTTTTTGACAGAAGGTGATGGATATCCTGGCATTAAGCGAAAACACTAAGGGCAAGAGAATAGAAAAGTCTCTCTCTTACAACTTTTTACAGATCTGTCCCCATAGCATAGTGCGAGAAAAGAAAAATACATGTAAAAATAACACCAATACAACGTTTCGTAGTCTATTGATTTCTTTTCCAAAACTTAATTGGAATTACCAATTTAATTCAAATAGTCTTCAACTGCGTTATTATATACAGAATGACTTTTTCATCACCTTCCAAATTTTCAGTTTAGTATCGTATTTAGAGCCCATTTATAAAGTCAAAAATGTAGGTCAAGTTTTCACTCGAAAATATTTTCCGCAATATAGTTTTAAATTTTACGGTCTTCAGCTTTAACTGTTAACGTATGAAGGGAAAATCAAAAACTTATGAACAGTATCGTAATTAATGAATAAGATGCGCATCGCGTAAAAAAAAGTGTTGCTAGAAGGCCGTATCGAAAGTATTAGAATTTTGGCGGACATTTTTGAAGTGCTATCTATAACTTAACATTTTTGTACTGGGGTTTTGTCTCGCAGATTGCTATATTAAAATTTGGAAGGTGGTCAAAATTCACGGTGGTACCACAAACACCCAGACCCGAGAAAATAATAAGAACCTGGGACCTCTAAGCAAGTGACACCTAAATCTGTGCCTACGCCGCTCTACGACGAAGGTCGTTACGACAATGAATCGTAAAAACAGAAGCTAAAGTATAATTTGCTCACAAACTAACTACCTAGGTCAAACGTAGGGAAATGTAATGAAAATCACATTATCATAAATAGAAAAGTTGTAACAGCCAGGCCATTAGCGGAATACGCCAGTAAACGCCGGTGATGACGGCGGCGAAATTACTACTAATGAATATCAAATGAGAGAGGTGGCCATGGCTTTCTGGTTAAAATGAAGACAAACTCGATGAAGAATGGTACTGGTATCAAAATTGGACACAAAATTTATAACAACGCATTAACAATAGACTAATCATTAAATAACCACTCGCTAAACAAAAAACCTATTTTATATTGACTCGAATCCAGGACCTCTAGCGTTTAAGGCGAATTGCTCTACCACTACGTTGTATATAACTTCGATTATTACTTTTATCCCACAAATTGCTAAATTATAGAGCACTGACAAATTCCAACATGCAAATTTCTTCTACTATGATGATTACTCGACAAGCGTCTCAAAATCGTCTTTAGGCATATATCTGTAATTTTCCTGAATAAGTTAAGAAGTTACTGTCATTTGAACATTACAAAAACATTACCTTATATAAAATGACATTAATGTGTATATTATGTTCTTTGATTAGGGGATGAGTCTACTTTTGACTTTTTTTAACAAAAATGCATTTTACGCGAAGTTTTGAAACACAAATGGGTCAATTTAGGTAACGATAATTTTTTAAATGGCTGGTTTTGGAAGGAGCACGTTGGTTAAGCCTTTGTTTGGTTTCGGCTTCTGTCTCAAGATGGAAATCGTAAAGACAAGGCTTAGAGTGACTAGGAAGTTTTTTACATTAAATTATTCTTTTAGAATAATCATTCCTCCAAAAGAATTGTATTTTTTTTTTGGCTTAGCACGGCTTCTGCATTAGCCATAGCAAAAGGGATATGAATAAAAAGGTAGAGAAACGGATTACAAAGGAAACATATGGAAAAAAATAAAAGAAGAATAATAGCAAGTTGATTTCTAGTATATTTTTTTTTTATTTGCAAAAAAGGTTTCATGTCATGGACTTACATAAGTCGCACACAAAAATCTAATAATTTTTTCAAACTTTGTAATATGTTCATGTTCCAAAACAAAAATATTGGTACGTAAACAAGATGTTACAACATCGTGTTTATCCTTGGAAGGATACTGTCTCTAAACGAGCACTTTAATATTCAGCTCTGTCATCGATCCGCCATTGTCCATTATGGGACACACTGTCGTTAAAAGCGATGAGTTTTAACTCTAACACATTGTGCGGAAGCCCGCTATTCTTGACCACTTGTAGAGCCAAACAGATCGACATGGTTTTTGTAGGTGGATTTCGACGTTTTTGCTGACCAAAAGAAGATTGCATTGAACCTTCGCCTCACCATGATTCAATTCTAGGATCTCGATACAAAAAAAATCTCCTTCCTTTTTTTAAACTAAAACTAGGTATATTTTTAGGGTGAAAAGACAAACATGTACTGGAAAATAAAAGAAAACGCAGCGGACAAAAACAGACTGGCCTGTTGGAAGAATGAATGAAGACTATTTCAACGATTTCTCATCTATAAAGATAATTCTACTAGTGAAAACGATCAACTTACATTCTAAAACTAATAGGAAAATCGCAGAGAAATCGTTTCGAATGTGAATTTTAAATCACTGTAGAGTCTTCAACTTTTAAGATATAGAAGTAATTCTACTAGTTAATACAATAAACGTAGGAAGGTACTTTCTAGCACTAATCGAAATCGTCTCGAATGTGAATTATTGTATATAAAATAAATCTGATTCAATGATTGGTGTAAAATTATTTCGAGGTCTGACTGCAGCAAAAATGGTCACGCTCGCTCGGTCCAAAGTTTGTTTTCCTTTAAAGCAGTGTGTGACACATGTAAGTAACACCGAGCAATAAAGCAATTGTGGCCGACAGTTACGCAATCCACAGGATCGCTAATAGGGAAAGTGGACAAGCATCTCGCACGTCGCCTTAATTCAATGGAGTAAGGACCAATATACAAATACGTTTTCGGAATTCGTGGTTGTCTGTATAAGCGTTGAATGAAAAGTGGACCTTTCCACAACTGATGACATTCATTGACCTAGGATCTGAGTAGCGAATATGGTAATATTTGGGAACCAGTCCGAATTGAAATGATAAACTTACAGAATAAACTCACGTTCGTAAGGGTGTTTAATTATTTTGACGAGATCAAGGATCTATCCGTACCTCGGTGTTTGAAAAGTCGGGATATACAATACAAAGTGGAACCCCAGTAAACGCGAGTTAAATTCATAAATTTAACTATCGCTATAATAATGTTTTTAGTCTTCGAGTAAATTCAAGAAACCAACCAGTCCAAATTTGAAGACTATACATTTTTTTGTAGAAAACAATTAGGTAGGTACAACATAATTTTTACTGCAATAGGGTTTTCTCGTGATTTTTGCCCATTAATTTAAAGGTATGATAATCAAAACAGCTAAAGCATTCTTCAGTAATATGACAAGTCGTTAAGTGTAGGTACTTATACATACAAAATTAAGGAGAAAAATATATTTTCTTAGTACTTCAAAATAAATGTGAATAAGTTCCTAACGGTTAACCAGAAACACTCGTAAGTAATACTTGAACCTCGAGGACTGACCTTGATTTTTGAATGTACTAATAGCTATTGGAATAAAATATTAATTGTACCTATTCAACTATATTTTGGTCTATCATATTACAAAATTTAATCAAAATTTAGGTTAAAATTCAGTAATTTAGGCGTGAAAGCAAAACAGCACAGAGATACTTTCGCATTTGTAATTTTAGTTACTAGCTATTGCCCGCGACTTCGTACGCGTCAATTTCTGTTATTATGATCGCGATTATTTTTACATTTTTCACTGTTTCTTCGCTCCTATTGCCTCGTGATTTTATATAGCCTTCTTGGATAAATGGAGTAGAAAAAACAAAAATATTTTTTCAATTCGAACGAGTACTTCCTGAGATTAGAGCGTTCAAAAAAAATAATTAACAAACTCTTCAGCTTTATATTACTCGTAGAAGTATAGATGAACACTAAACAGTATTAGTGATCAGAAATATTAGCAAACGCGTCATGCGTTAAATCCGTAAAAATAATTATTTTCAACGTTTTATCTTGTTAACCCTCTATAAAATATTAGGTATCTACTACAGCGATGGCATCTGTTGTTTCATTATAATGTCTAAGTTTAAGTGAAATTGCTATTCAAAAGATGCCTGATCTGATAAATGTCCATGGAATAGGCTCTGAAATAGCGCAATGAATTTTAATGAAAGTCTTAGAGAGTGGAATTAAACTTTTAGCTTTAATTTTCGGTATGTTTATTTCAACGTCTTGCTTATCTGTTAAATCGATTGTGTTACCTACTACAAATATTACTGAAAATGTTAAAGGCTTGTTGCTCGTTATGTATTGTCAAAATATTTCATACATTTCCAATTGTCCGTCTTATAATTAGACACGGATCAAACCTATTTGTGTTTTTGTAGTAACTAACACCGTAAATATTTGTCATCTCATTTTCAAAGAATTCTCTGAAAATATTGATTATTACAATTGGTCTTCTACTTATCGGGTGATTATCCTTCAAGAAAGATCTAATACCAAATTATCAGACTTGTTCAAGCCGCCTATTACAGAACACGGATGTGACTGGTTTTTGCTTAAGTGTTTCAACAGAAGCCGGGCCCAACGTGTCATCTAAAGCACTACTATGACACCCCCCACCAGATATTGCCACCTACACTCTCTTTCAGACCCAAGCCAATTTATAAAAGATCATTTCCTGTATTGTTTCCGAGTTCCCGACATATTCCATTTGCACTTCGTGCGGTGGGGCCGTCCCAAACCTGTGAAAGGCGAAGGCCTTGCATTTGCACTCGCTACCTTTGTATCGTTGTGCATACGGGATAACTTTTTCATTATCTTCAAAATTTTTTATAGGCGTTCAGTATCATATTTAAAGCACATTTATGAAGTAAGATATGTAAATCAAGTTTTCACCCGCAAATATTTTTCGCAGCATAGTTTTCAATTTTTACGGTCCTAAGCCTGTTAAGGTATGAAAGGAAAATCAAAAACTTATGGTTAGTATCGAAATGAATGAATGAGATGCGCATCGCGCAAAAAAGTGTTGCTAGGCGGCGGCCGTATCAAAAATTTTAGATTTTTGTCGGTCATTTTCTATGTGCTTTATCTTGACATTTTTGTACTGGGCTGTACCAAAAGAAAAAATCCTCATTTGTTTTTTGACTCTTAGATTGATATGTTAAAATTACTGTATTATATTTGCTACTTTTTAAACACGCTTTTATTATAATTTAAACCATACCTGCTGTTATTTGATTAATAACATTCCACTACGTAAACCGCAGTTATCTTAAACTAGGTTTCCTTGAATTATTTCATGTTGGAAAACCGCAGTCACGCAATGATTGATGTTGCTAAGAGTACTTTGTGATAAACATTGAAAAATATTGTTTTATGAGTAACATATTATACATGATAAATATGATTGCTTAAAAAACAATTTTTAAGCTTGGTTTAGTTCAGTGTATGGTATCGACGGTAATTTCTAGTTTGCCTTTGTCGACTTATTTGTTGCTTATTTTGTAAGTTTTTTTTTGTTTATATACTACAGGAATTTCAAACGCAAATTAAAAAAGGTCCATCTTTGAGGCTTTATCAAATCTTATCTATCTTATATCTAATCTCATCTTATTGTATAAAAGAAAGTCGTGTTAGTTACACCACTTATAAGTCGAGAACGGCTGGAGCAATTTTTTTAATTTTGGTGATATTGGATTTGTATTAGCCGCAGAACCAACAACCGATGGGGTAAACGAGTTCTTGAGTGGAGACCGCGTCTCGGCAAACGTAATGTAGGACGCCCTCAGGCCAGGTGGAGTGATAATTTGCGCAAGAAGGCTGGCAGGAGCTGAATGCGAGAAGCCGAGGATAGACCTAAGTGGCGTGCATTTGGAGAGGCATAGGCTGGACATAGGTCCAGCAGTGGACTGCAATAGGCTGATAATGATGGATTTGTCATCGTCAGGAATAGGATAATAAGAATTAAAAACGTTGAAAAATCAAATATTAAATTTTATTTCTTCATAAATTTTTCTAACTACGCCATATTTAATCCCTCAACCCCCAGGAGGCACGCGCGTGCCGCGATAACAATTGATTTCAATTGTGTCTGGAATAACTCACGATCGAGGGATTAAGACGTCAATATCAAATTTTAATACCTACTATTCTGAGGCGATACGAAATTCACAGGGTATAAATACCTTATTCACCTTTAACTTATACCCTGTATACATTTTACCGGTCGTTCCAGTAAACTTGACAGTAAACCTAAAGTTCCTATCAACCACAATGGTGATATCCGTCTTCGTATAAACACACTTTATGCCGCCAATAAGCGTCGTGACAATTGCAATAATTTTTTGAGGCCAGTAATAGTTATTTCATAGTGACATTACTCGACCTTTGTACTCAGGGGGAATGAATAGATGACTAATTTGGGTGTTTCATTACAGTGAATGACGTTATTTGTAGACTTATATGAAACTAGACATCATTTTAAACATACAATTCCTTTCATAAAAATGACGACTGCCAGAAGTAGACGTCAACTTTTCGTCCTAACGGTGTCGTAAAAACCGACCGAAAGAGAAATGCCAGAAGAAGATGGGCTCTAGCTTGTTTTCTCAGAATTATCTATAATCTTCAACCTACCTGCAAAGAGGGGGTAATATGCCGCAATCCTCCATCCGAAGAGGCATATGTCCAGCAGCAGTCTATAGTGGACTATTGTGGTCTGATGACATTATTGATGATAATAATAATAAGAGCTATACTCCGAGTTTCCCTTAAGGATAAAATCAAAAATGAGGTAATCCGGCAGAAAACTAAAGTTTCCGACATAGCCCACCAGATTAGCAAGCTGAAGTGGCAGTGGGCTGGCCATATTAGCCGCAGAACCGACAACCGCTGGGGTAAAGGAGTTCTTGAGAGACCGCGTCTTGGCAAACGTAATGTAGGACGCCCTCAGGTCAGCTGGAGTGATAATTTGCGCAAGAAGGCTGGCAGGAGCTGGATGCGAGAAGCCGAGGATAGACCTAAGTGGCGTGCAACTGGAGAGGCCTATATCCAGCAGTAGACTGCGATAGGCTGATGATGACAATAATTCGCTTGCACTGAGTGAGTTTCCGGTCGATATTACCCCGAGAAATCATACGCAGTTCCTGGTTGTAGCTTGCTTGAGCAGCGAGTGACTAACTTACGAGTGGAAGATTTTCTTCTATTCGATCTTCAGAAAAATGGTGAGCGAAATGAAACAGTGCTGCAGGCTACTTTAAGAAAACAACCAAAACCCATGTTGATTACCTGAGGCCTCGTAAAGAGCCTCTATTAGTGCCCAAGATCAGATGAGAGACTCAGCTTGCCCATTGCGGAGCGTGCTTGTTTCCATATGCCAAAGGAGAAGCCTGTAGTTCGAATTCGTAAGGCACCGGAGGGATTCTGCTGGTTTTTTAGTGGGTATACATATCTCATCTTGAGGTCCGGAATCCCACATAACCTGTCAATCCCCCAGGTGTGTTTTTTCAGCTATAAAACAAGGCCGCTAGCATGTCGCCCTATGTTTTCCGTACTCGTTAAAGTAACTGTTCGCCCAAACTGTCATAGTCTTCAGCCATAGCAGAGGTCCATCAAAGAGACATATATTTATAAAATGTGTCAAAAATTTGCAACGTATATGTTTGTACAGGCAAATTTACAGTTTTCAAGTTCAACCTCGTATTGCATTCATAATATACAATAATTAATTGCGACAATAGTATAATGGCAGCGGCCAGCGGTCGTGACCGCAGTATTACCGAGCTAGAGGATCTCATATTATAACATGTATGGTATAGTGAAGTGAGGGCGACAGATAATTGACGAAAAGTCAATTATTTCCTAATGTGAATTCTGCTTTTGGTGACTTAACATCATTATAATTTATTTATTTGTTGTTTGGTTGCTTCATTATCTATTTGTTTCAAAAAATTTATTTCGTATTTTCTTCTTTAAAAAAAAAATAAAGCCCCACTAAGGTACTCCTTTTTCTTCCGTACGAACGTTATTTTTGTTCTTTCCTTATCTTTTTCGTTTATCCAATGTGTCACCAATAATTGCTTCTCTTTAAATTTTCTTAATTAAATAACCCAACGTACAAATGTAAAAAAAAAGCTTTATGGAACAACTAGTGACGAACCAATGAATAATATCAATGCGAACCTATTATTTTTTTAAATCCTCACGTTAACACTATAAATTGAAATGATAACTTACACATTTAACTCAAGTTAACTAAAAACTTTAAGCAGGCTTGCCTGGGAATAGAGATATAAGGATAAATAAAGTTAAATCTTGAAAAATGCAAGTTGAATTCATAAATCCATCTTTCATTTGCGCATTTGCTTTTAGTGAATGAACCTATTAAAACACTGTACCGTAACTGGAAGCTTTATATTGAGATAGCATTTCCGTTTCCCGTCATTTGCCTACCCTTTTTAGTACGTAGTTTCCGGCTAAGTGGCGCCACCTGGCGGTCGTGTGCTTTTGAAGTTTCTTAAAATTTGCGGCACACCATTTTGCTCATTTGCGTTTAGTTTACCGTCGTAACAACACGTTCACTGCAAGCCCTGTCTCTGTGATCGTTAAAATTCAGTGATATTATAATTCTCAGAGCAGAATTATAACCAAGTGAGTTTTTATACAAACTAGTAAAAATCTGGTAAGTCCTACCCTCATGATTTTAAAATGTTATGTATTATATTTCAAGGAATTTTATTTTCAGTTTCCAAAAGCAATTTTATTGCTTAAAACAACATGTTTTTAATAAAACATGAAATATCTTGCTTAAATATTCGTGTGACTTAAATAATGAATTTAACGGTTTTGCCGTTCGGATTGAAGTCATGATGTACGAGTAATACGTAAAAGTGTACGGTGTCTTTTCCGTTTAGCATTGAGTGGTTTGTTTGGCTCGGCTAGCAGCTCCTCGAGCTCCTCTTTAGCCGGTTAACGAGGTAAACGGCACCTCGGGTGCCGTCATAAAATAAATACGCTTAATAAATGTATCTTTATTCTAATCAAATTAATGCTAAATTTTATTTGATATTTTAGCAACTTAATTGCACTTATAATATTAGTATATAAACTTGAAAAATTTTGTCTCAGGCGGGACTCGACTAATGCTAAATTGCTTGACGAAATGGGCGAATTGCCTTTCTTTACATTTAAATTATAAAACAGTGCCTTGAGAATCCCGTGTTAGTGTTAAATTTTATGAAATGGGTAAAATTGGCAAACAAGTGCCTCAAAATAGCATACCTACACACCGCTAATGATCAGTATTGATATAAGATCTCGGAGGTCAGTGGAGCCATTTTTTTTTGATCAACAGATTACTAAGTGTACAGATTTTTTGAATTCACGCACCTATTCATTAAAATGGAAGAAATTTACCAAAATATTACGTAAGTCCGTATTGATAAAGGTGAATTTAAGTCGTAAATTTATTTCAATTGAACAGACGTTAATTTTAACAATTTGTACACGAAGGTAAAATAATTATTCACAAATAAAATCGGATTCTAATAAAGTGCAATTAGTTTGTGGCCACCGGGCAGCATTTACAGAGATGCGACGAGAATTCAGTATAAGTCAAGTTAGAGATCCACTTATTAAAGCCTGCATACCTTTACAAACCCGACTTATTTAGTGTAGATCCACATTCCACTCAAATGCATTCTGGAGAAAACACATGGCATTCGTAAAGCTTCTTGACCTCCAAAGGGCAAAAAATCCACACAGCTAAGAACAATCAATCAAAGCGCTGTCTCTCGTGTGGACGAGGCATAAAAAAAAAAAAAAAAAAAAATAGAAGTCTCATAGCCTATGCTATCAATTATTCACCCTTGCGGGGTGCCTACTTACAATATACATAATATCGTGCTCTGCCATGCAAGCCTATGCCTCTAATAATTCACCCTCGTGGGGTGCCTACCTATTAACAACTACCCTTCAACGGGTAGTTGATATACAAATCGGGCTCTGCCATGCAAGCATATGCCTCTAATTATCCACCCTCGCGGGGTGCCTACTTATTTATTAACTACCCTCCTAAGGGTTGTTGGTATACAAATCGGGCTCTGCCATGCAAGCCTATACCTTTAATTATCCACCCTCGCGGGGTGCCTACTTACTTATCAACTACCCTCCTAAGGTAAGAACTGCCAAAGCAAAAATGAAGGTTAATTCTATAGCCAGGGCTCTGGTACGATGTTGTGGCGCCACCTGTCGGCGCAACCTTTTACTCGTTTAAATGTGAGCTAATAAAGTCAGTCTGTTGTAAACCCGCGTTTCATTTACGTTACACTGGCGACGAGGAGTTTTTTTTAACGAAATATCCGCGTGTACTACCGTTATAATGCCTATCGGAAAGTTAGAACCGTTTAATAGCAATAACCAGTGGCCAAATTACATACGGCGAGTGAATCAGTATATATTGTTAAATAAAATAGAAGATAACCTCAAAGTGCCCATGCTTATTACGGTGGTCGGAGAAACCACATATTCGTTAATGTGTGATTTGTGTTCCCCGGAATTCCCTGAAAATAAAACCTACGATGAATTGGTTAGATTGGTAGAAAACCACTTAGAACCACAACGGTCAGAGATAGCAGAACGGCATATCTTCCGACTTCGTAGACAACGTCTTGGCGAACCGCTATCGGAATACCTACAGGCGTTGAAACATCTTGCCTCCACTTGCAACTTCGGCAAATGCAAAACTTGCTCCTCACTAGACGAGAATCTAAGAGACCAATTCGTTTCGGGACTGGCTAACGACACCATGCGCTCGAGGATTTTTGCTGAAAAAGAAATAAAATATAAAGAAGCAGTGGAACTAGCATTGGCTCTAGAGGCTGCGGAGAAACATGCTGAAGTGAGTTCCAGCGGGAAGATGACGGCAGCAGACTCATCGGCGGGCGGCACCGGCCCCGGCGAGACGAGCGTAGGCTTGCATTTTACGCGCGGAGGGCAAGCCGGCCCGAGGGCGCGCCGCCCGCTCCGAGCGGGAGGCGCCGGCAGCGGCGTCGCGGGCACGCCGGCCTCACACACGGCCTCTTCCAGCTGTTGGCGGTGTGGAAGGCCCCATGCTGCTGATAAGTGTCGGTTTAAAAACTATAGTTGTGATGAGTGCAATAAAAAAGGACATCTTAAGGTGATGTGTAAAAAGGTGAGCGCTAGTGCCGGGAGACAAAACTACGTAAGTGATGATTCGGAAGATGGTATGTTCAACATCGAAGTAGTGGCGCAAGGTAAAAATAAACCGTTTTTTATTGACGTTTTAATAGATGGTAAAATAATTAAATGTGAAGTCGACACAGGTAGCCGTATATCGGCAATCAGTGAAAGATTATATCAAACTAGGTTTTTTGATAAAGAGATCCATTCAGATAATTTAATTTTACGTAGTTACTCGGGTTCACGGATTTTGTCCCTAGGTTATATAGAGGTAGAGGTAAGTTTAGGTGATATTAATAAAAAACTTTTACGATTATATATTATTAAAGATGGAGCAAGACCTTTACTTGGCCGGGAATGGATGAATGCTTTAAATATGAAACAAATAAACCTCAATATAATCTCGGATGACAAATTCGTAGATCAACTAGTCATAGATTTTCCTGAAGTTTTTTGTGAAAAACTAGGTACTTGTAAACAAGAGATTCAACTACAACTGACCGATAGGGAACCGGTTTACTATCGAGCGCGGCCGATACCTTTAGCCCTTCGTGGGCGAGTCGAACGGGAGCTCATGCGTCTTGAAGCGGATGGCACTATTTATCGAATAGACTATTCGGATTACGGAACTCCTATAGTCCCGGTAGTAAAGAGAAATGGGGATATTCGCATTTGTGGCGACTACAAAGTCACAATAAATCCTAAACTTAAACGTGATTACTATCCGTTGCCTCGTATTGACGAGTTGTTTGCAAATTTAAGTGGTGGGGAGAAGTATACAAAATTAGACCTTAAACACGCGTACGAACAATGTTTACTATCCTCTGACTCACAACCATTAACAGCTATTACTACTCACATGGGAACGTTTGTATATAAACGCACTCCATACGGTCTATCTTGTATACCCGAGAAATTTCAAAAAATTATGGAAGAAACCCTTCGGGGAATACCAGGCTGTGTGGTCTTTTTAGATGATATCTGTGTCACGGGTTTTGATACCAGCAGCCATGTTAAAAATTTGAGAGCAGTACTGGAGAGATTACGTAATATGGGGCTTACAATAAAGGCAAGTAAATGCAAATTTTTACAAGATAGTGTCGCATATTTAGGCTTTATTATAAATAAAGACGGATTACGTCCAGATACCACAAAACTACAGGCAATCGCTAACGCGCCGAAGCCACGTGACGTTACACAACTTAAAAGTTTTCTAGGTATGCTCAACTATTACGGCCGTTTCATACCAAACTTGAGCACTTTGCTGCATCCATTACACCACTTGCTCAGGAAAGACGTCGCTTGGGAATGGAACACCGACTGTGATCGGGCATTCACCGAGGCGAAGAACACACTTATAAGTCAGCGCGTGTTGGCACACTATGAGGAAGGTCGCGAGTTGATATTGTCAGTTGATAGTAGTGCATACGGCATTGGAGCAGTCCTCGCGCATCAGTACGCGGACGGCAGCGAGCGCCCCGTGAGCTGTGTGTCGCGCACACTCAATGCGTCGGAGCGTAACTACAGCCAGTTAGATAAAGAAGCCCTGGCGATTCTTTTCGGTGTGACCAAGCACCACCAATACTTGTATGGCAGGCGTTTTGTGTTGCGCACGGACCACAAACCTCTGTCTTATATCTTTGGAGAAAAGGGCGGCATTCCGCAGACCGCAGCGAGTCGCCTCCAGCGTTGGGCAGCACGGTTGGCCGCATATGATTTCTCTATACAATTCATCCGATCGGCGGAAAACGGTCCGGCCGATGCTTTATCACGCTTACCATTGCCTACGATTGCCCCCGAGAATGCGTTTCAGAGGGAGGTGGACTATCTAAACGTGGTGGGTGAGGATATGCCAGTTAATTTTAAAGATATTGCCAGGGAAACTAACCGGGACCCGATTTTGTGTAGGATTGCGGGATACGTGACGTTTGGCTGGCCATCGAGGGCGAATTGTGACGACGAAAAACCTTACTTCGATAGAAAACCAGATCTTATTTTCAACCAAGGATGCTTAATTTACAAATACAGAATTGCAATTCCGCTAATTTTGCGTCAGAAACTTTTGAAAGAAATTCATGAAGGGCACCTGGGCATTAATAAAATGAAAAGCTTATCTCGGAGTTACATATATTGGCCAAATTTAGACAAAGACATCGAAGAAGTGTGTAGAGGTTGCGAAGCTTGCCGGTCGGTGCGCGACGCGCCGCCGCGGGCGCAGCTGCACCCGTGGGAGTTCCCGCTGCACCCGTGGCAGCGCGTGCACGCAGACTTTGCGGACTGCGCGGGCACGCGGTACCTCATCCTGGTAGACGCCCACTCTAAGTGGATCGAGGCAGTAGCTATGAGGGGCACCGACGCTCGATCAACAATTCAAGCCCTGAGGAACATTTTTGCGCAGTTTGGCTTACCGTCGCAACTCGTGACCGACAACGGACCACCATTTTCCTCAGCAGAATTTAAATCATACTGCATTCAAAATGTGATTAGACATGTAACTTCGGCTCCTTATAGACCACAAGGAAACGGTGCGGCTGAAAATGCCGTCAAAACTGTTAAAAAAGCCATTAAGAGGGCATTATACGAAGGTGAAAATGTACCTTCAGCACTCAGTAAATTTCTTCTTCAATATCGAAACTGTGAACACGCGACAACTGGTATCTCACCAGCGGTCTCGCTGCAAGGGCGGCGGCTACGGAGCCGGCTCGATGCGTTGCGACCTGATGTCGCAGCCGTGGTTCGTGCCGATCAGGAACGGCGTACGGCACGAGATACGGGAACCCAACGACATTTTGCAGTAGGAGATAAGGTAATAACTCGCGATTACTCGGTAAGGGGGGACAAGTGGGCTGAAGGTAAAGTTTCTAAGGTGACAGGACCGGTTTCCTATAAGGTTGCGGTAGGTAATGTAGAATGGCGTAGACATGTCGACCAAATTGTTTCTGTAGAAAATAAAAACCGATATTCATTGTCTCGGGTTAGCATTGGGCCTAATAATGTTAATAATCGGCCAGGGGAAGAGGAACTGGCAAGTGAAAAGTGGGAAGACGCAACCGGTGGCGAGCCCGACGCAGTCCCCGCCGCGGCGGACACGGCCGAGCCGGGCGCGGAGAGCGCGGCCCAAACGCCACGCTCGCCAGAGTCACCGGGCGCGCCGCCGGGTGCGTCAGCTCGGGCACTGCGTGCATACAACCGGGACAAGCGATCCCAGCTTAATATTGTATTAGAATAAGTTTAGAGTAAGTCAGTATATTATAAGAATAAGTGTGGAGAGATGGTACGATGTTGTGGCGCCACCTGTCGGCGCAACCTTTTACTCGTTTAAATGTGAGCTAATAAAGTCAGTCTGTTGTAAACCCGCGTTTCATTTACGAGGAACTTAGGCTCGAGGAGGTTCAAGCAAGGACTTAAAATCGGGCTCTGCCATGCAAGCCTCTAATTATCCACCCTCGCGGGGTGCCTTATTATTTGTCAACTATCCTCCTAAGGTAAGTTATGCCAAAGCAAAATTGCTAGAAGTTAATTCTATAACCAGGGCCCTAGCGGCCCGATCAAAGAGGTTCAAGCAATGACTTAAAATCGGGCTCTGCCATGTAAGCCTATGCCTTTTAATTATCCACCCTCGCGGGTGCCTACTTTGCACGAACTACCCTCGAAAAGTGATAAACCTGCTATAGCAACTTTGCTAGAGGTTCATTTCATAATCAGGGCTCGCGGCTAGATCAAAGAGATTCAAGCAATGACTTAAAATTAGGCTTTTTCATGCAAGCGATACGCCTAAAATTATCCACCCTAGGACTACCTCGCCTGCTTTGTACCAGCTACCCTCAAAAAGAAATGGACCTGCTTTTGCAACATGGCCAGATGTTAATTTCATAAAAAAGTGCTCGCGGCTCGATTAAAGTACCCGAAGTCGTTTTAATACTCCATGAGGTATTAAAAAAGTTGACTTGAAAGAATTATAGTATCGCATTCCTTTGTGTCAAAAGTCTCAACTTGTGAACTCGAATATAGTCATGCAGTTGGTTTTTATCCCTGTATAAGGCCAAATCGAATATTTCATGTCAGAACCCTTCTTAGTGTACTTGACACTTACTGTTACATCTAAATGCTCGCGAGCATGTAAAAGTTATGGTTCAAACATTGCAGAAGTTGGGATGGCAAGTGAATTTAGAAATATCGGTTTTTTGTCCCCAAAAAAGTATTATTAACTATATAATGAAAAATTGAATAATGTGAAAACATGAACGAATAGAAAAACTGCAACAAAGAAATCAATTAAGGAAAATGATAATTACAAAGATGAATTGAATTAGTGATATGAATGAATTTCGTCATTTTTGTCGTGCCGCATTGTCACATAAATCATAGATAGTTGATAAGATTCCAGCCCCTAGTGGTGGTTATCGAACAACTGAAGTAGTATATCGACAGTTGCATTGCCTTTCCCAGGGGCGTTTTTTCACTACGGATGCTTTAGACCAAGCAGGTTTGCGCTTAAACCTAGACTTGATTTCAATAATTATATTTCGAATTTTGAACTTACTAGTTCCATTAAATTCCACATATTCGGTAAATAGGCACTGTCGACCTGCGGAGTCCGGACCGACTAGCACATTGTACAGATCTCGTGATTATAAAACGGGAATGTCCAATAATAGACCTATTTGCCTCCAAAGCTGCTCACATTGTCAGCAATCACTTGACCCTGGATTTGACTTGGACCTGGATCAAGCTCTTTTCCAATTCATTTTACCCATCATTACTTTGGTACCTTGAATTCAATGATTGAGGCCTTTTCCATGCCGTAGGATGATTATAGGCCGTAACTAGGAATACAGTTTGACGCAATTGTAGCATTTAAGCATGCCAAATACGTAAGGTTTAGAAATCGAGGGTCAAGAGTTAAACTGTTTAACTTAAAAGGCATTGCGATAGCGGGAGGTTAAATTCTTTAAGAAAAGGTTGTCATTGCATCCGTAAAGATATGCTTCCAATACTAAATGCTCTTCAGAGCCACATTGACTACTACATCAGTTTGATTCTTAGTGTGACAAAATAATAACAGGTGTACATACAACAACTACATCTTCGCAAAGGGAAAGTACGAAATCTTTATTTCAAATGAAAATATCATACGTTAGATCGGCATCGAATATATTTCAGGATACATTGGCGATGCGTTCGGTTCTTCATGGTGCGAACCCATTACTTGGGTCTTCCTACAAACATTGCTCTCACTCAACTAAATCTTTTAACATGGTTGTTTTTGCCATGATGGGAGAAAGTGTTCTGGCGTGTCAGAGACTGAGCACTTGCAGCACAACTTACCTTAGTAACCTCCAGATACATTTCCTCGATGGAAAAAAGTAAATCTGGGGGTTGGTGAGGCGGTGGAAGGCTAGACCTCTAAAGAAAAGCTTTTACTTAAAAGTTCTTGGGGAGTCTATTTTATAAATTTGTCAAGTAACTTAGAATTGTTGTTGTTCAAGGACAATTTTCAATATTAATAAAGATTAAAAGCCTTACTTTTCCGCAATTGGCGCAATTCTTATCAGGCTTACTTTTAATATATGCATTATCACATAATACAATACTTTTACACATAAATTAGCTGTCTGAAAATAATGCTATTCTGAACCATGAACAGTGAAGTACTCACGTTCTAGTAAAACATATTCTTAAATTAATTGCTTTTACAAAGAATAAAAAACCCCAAACAGTATGGGATGTCAGTGTTCTTATAAATTTATAACCGACACAAGAATGTTTCAATCATTACATCAAACAGCAATTTTAATACTTATTTGTTCAGGCAGATGCAGTCATGACCTGACCTTAGAATATAGTAGAGTATAGAATAAAACCTAAAGTACCTACCTAACCATAATACAAAAACTTTACCGTATTGCCTGAATTTGGTTCTACAACCGATAGCAATACATAGGTACTGACAGACTGTCTACAGATAAATTTTGAATATAAATAATAAAAATGTAAGCCTCCTGTCTGGGTGGTTAAAATTATAATATTTACTATTAGTTAAAACATCGCTGAGTGATAGATAAAAAAGATTTTAAATTATTCAATATTTTCATCAGTTGAGGTGCAGTACCTACGTCACGTAGGTACCTTACTGTTATAGCACGAACTGTAAAAACTTTTCTTGATTACACAGCTACCCCAGATAGCGTAAGATCTGTGTAGCTTCCAAGAACTGGTTAGAAAATCACCCCATCGACGAAGTTCTAGCTCATGGGAATTGGTAATCAGCTAAAACATCACAACAATCCTATATGTGTGAAATTAAATTAAGTATTGATAAACTTTTACACAACTAATGCGATTGCTAGAAGAATTTCCTAGAAAGTTTTTTAGTTTGAATTTTTACCTTTTCATAGTTATATTACATGTCAATTTTTATTGTTACTCCTGTGTAATACACGGAAAAGAATATTGTCTTACCTAAAATAAAAAGTATTCAATTATCATAAATACTTTTTTATTTTTAAATGTCACATTGGCGTTACGCTAAGGCGTTATAATATTAAGTGGCGTCACCAGGCGATAACAAACAGATCTCAATATAAAGCTTCCAGTTACGGTATAGTGTTTTAATAGCAGCGTTTTACCCTGAAATAAAACGCATATTAAAATACTTACCTCACTGGAAGCTTTAACTTTATTTCTGCCTGGTGCAATTGAGCCAATGAGCAAAATGGTGTGCCGCAAATTTTAAGAAACTTCAAAAGCACACGACCGCCAGGTGGCGCCACTTAGCCGGAAACTACGTACTAAAAAGGGTAGGCAAATGACGGGAAACGGAAATGCTATCTCAATATAAAGCTTCCAGTGAGGTAAGTATTTTAATATGCGTTTTATTTCAGGGTAAAACGCTGCTAGTATTTATGCTTTTATTGACTCATAATCTTATCACCAACGCGTCGGTGATTTTTGAGTCACGACTTTTGTTATCTTACACTTCTTGTTAACAACGGTTATGATGAATTTTTTAGGTCTTGAGTTCGATACGAAGGCAGAGCAGGTGATATTTAGTCTGGTTACCATTGTACGCTAGGTTTGTTGGTCCGCATATAACACCACATCATTTCGACTTGTAGGTGTCTTAAGAGCCGAAAAAACAATACGGCCAGATAAATTGTGGTCGATCCAGTTGACGTAGTGGTGCGATGATCCACCATCGCCATTAAATGGCGATGGTGGATCATCGGACAAAATTCTAACACCACGTAACTCATTTTTTGCCGGTTTTTGACATTTTAATGCCATTCGCCATCGAATTACGCGTCGTTTTGCTCAATCAAATTCAAGATAAGACCAATAAAAACCTTTGAAATTAAGGAAAAGGAACAGCACGGAAGTCACTATCCTGTGGAAACAGTACGTAAGTCCAGCGCAGTTCCATACATTGAGGTCCTGTCAGCTGCGGCTGGGAATTATTCATAAAGGATTTTTTATCTCTCCTGAGAAGTTCTTAAAAATGACTTACGTGGTGTTAGAACTTCAACGACGTAATACGCAATGGTCTTGAGATAGATTCTCGGTTAGATAAATTTCAGAAAAAAAAACTAAATATGATTGGTTCGCAAGGTATGTTACGGTGTTGTTCGCGTCAAATGCCTGTAAAAGGCACCGGGTGACACCAGGCTCTTCTCCAAGGATAGTCAGTTATATGATAAGTAGAAGAAAAAAATAAATAAAAAATAACAAGGCGTTTTCTCTCCAACGTTGGCCAAAATGCAATCTCAAACCCGCCTCCGAAGTGTGCTTTGAAAAATTCTTTCGAAATATCAAAAAAATGTAAAAAAGGTTTTCGCTCAGAATTAATATAGTCGGGACAATGGACTTAACCCATCATATCCTCATGTTATATTAAATTGTTGTAGGGCTGCCCGGTGTTGACGTGCGATAAGAGCTAACCTACCGGACAATACCAAATCACTTCAATCGAATCTATTCTATTCCTAGAACGAAGTGTTAAACTAGTTTAAGCTGGTCTTTGCTCCAGGTTATTTCTGTGTCAAAGCCGGGTCACACTATACAGCCAAACATAATGCCATGTTTATTTCTATCACGCGCCATTCTGCCTTAAAATGTATGTGCAGTTGCATACAAAGTCTGGCGACACTGGTAGGAATTTCATATATTCCGTAACTGGTCGTAAACGGGTCATAAACTGCCCTAGATGAAAAGACTTTCACACTATAGCAACTTTATAATACCCAACGGAGCTATAATATACGTAGTGTTGTTTTGTAGGCTTTGCGAGGGGATAAACAAAGGATTCTTGGCACATAAAATTTGCGCAAGCGGTCTTCTGAAATTCAGTGTAACTGTTGTAAAACTTACTTTACCGAATAAAATTAAAGGTTGAATCGTAATAGATCATGGCGCGCAAATAGTAAACATTTATTTTTACACAAACGTGAAATGAGCCAACCATGAAACATTTTTAAACATGGACGACCATTTGGATCAGCGGTAGTTAACGCTGCTTCTGAGCCATGGGTCGCGGGTTCGATCCCCGCACAGTACAAATATTTGTGTGCATGAACATGTCTGTTTGTACTGGTCTGGGTGTTTTCTATGTATTATAAGTATGTATTTACAAAAAAAAAAAGTATATAAGTAAGATTATCGGTTGTCTAGTACCCCATACGACAGGGTACTTAATACTACCTTAATTTGGGACTAGATGGCTCTGTGTGGCCCAGTGAGGCATGTCTTAAAATATTTATTATATTTATTATTATTTATTATTTTTTTTACAAAAAATAAAACACTATTGGAGTGGATGCCAAACAAGACACCGAAAAAAAATTGGTGTCTCGATTTATTCGGTTGGTACTTATATTCAAATCAATAGCCTATAGCAGTGGTCGGCAACCTTATGGCAGGCTAGGGCCTTAAGATGTTGAAATGAGCTAATGGCGGGCCGCACTTGTGATATAAACGTATAATTATTGTTATTATAAGTAATTATGGCCCATAGATATCTAAAAAAAAAAAAAATTCTTAGATCCTAAATGCAGGCTTTTTCTTGTATGTTAGCTGTCATATTTGTAGTTGCAATTCGTAGAATGGCACTCAAGTTCTCATCATGGTTCGTTCGTGCATTTAATTTGATATTTACAACTCATTTACTAAACATTTACGGGGCGCAAGTAAGAAGTCCGCAGGCCGCATGCGGCCCGCGGGCCCGGGGTGGCCGACCGCTAGCATATATATATATATAAAGCTATAGCATAAGGATACGTACATAATTTTTATTTTTACAAGTCAAATTCAATACGTATCGAAAAATAGTAATCTTAGACTGAATCGCAAGCTACAGTAGATATTAAAAGTTCGTGTTTTTTTTTTTTTTTTTAAATAGAGTGTAAAGGTGCACAGTTATACCAGACTCTGTTAAAAGAATGATAAATTCCAAACATTCATCCTCCCTGCGCAGCAGGAAACCACGCGCGGTTTTATTAAAAAATTCGATCATCAATCATTTTTATTTTCTGTTATAGTCGTCGAGATGTGCGAATTTCGCTTTGAAACACAATGCTACTACTTGTTAAACATTCTAAGATATATTTCTGCTAGTTTCAGAAAGTTTGAATCGACAAATAAAGATAGGTTTTTTAGATCAATGCATTTTTTTTTAATGTAGAACAAAAGACCAACAAGGCAAAATCCCTGAATAATAATATCAGGGGACTGATCTGATCCCTGTAAAGGGAAAAGAAAAAAACACCAATAGGTCGAGATGTGGTGGTGCTGTGGTGTGCTGGCACCACACTCAATAATAAACACTATTTACCTTTATATATATTATTAACATAGCTGCATTAAATCCCATTTAGGTGTTAAGTCTTTATAAAAGAAAGCAAAAAGCGAATGCAAATCTTTTGATAGAATAAATTTGAAAAAATAAATATTCTAGGTATACCTACTTAAGAATCAAATAGCAAACTAGAGATTACATAATATCACAAATTTATTTTAAGGTCTCTTCAGTTAATATCGATCGAAAGTTTATATGTTTATAAGACTATGAAAAAACAGAATAGTAAGAATACAATTTCAAAAATATTTGCAACATTAATTGCTCATAAATTGATTGCTTTTAAATTGAACAAACTCCAAATAAATTAATGGTCAGCTTCCAAGTTGCGGAGAAATTATGCAGAAGAGCTAACTAGATAACCGTTTACGCCTAGCAGTTAGTCTAGAGTTGCACAGCCATTTAATTAGTTGGGCTGCCTGCAGATTGCAGTAATAGTTTTTAACTGTGAAGTACTTACGTAGAATATTTAAATAAATGACTTTAAAATGAATATTTGTCCAAATATTTGTTTTTACGCCACAAGCGTCATTATTCCACATCAGTCCATCGTCAGCGGTGGAACATTGTTCACAATGGTGAACATAGGGTAATTAATTTTAACTGTGAAGTACGTAAAATATTTAAGCTAGACCTATTACGAGTATGAATGTAAAGTTTTGCACTATAAACCTTATTATCCCAAATCAGTCCACCGCTGAACACAGGCATTTGGAAAAGAAAGGGTTTTCTTTTGGCGGTCGGAGTACGCAAGCCAATGGTGGACCGAAAGATACTACTCGTCTTCTTCTTAAGGCACTTACTTAGTCGCCTCTTACGACACCTTCTTCTTCTTCCTTTTTATGGCGACGAACTTGTTTTTTCCGCAGTGGATACACTGTTCGGCCAGTATGAGAAGATATGACGCTATTTTCGGCAGGTGTCATACGACAACACGCGTAACATAGACATAACATAGACATTTAACTAAAACCCTGCGCAACAGGAATTGCGCAAGTTAAGCCGGAGGCAATAAAAAGTCTTCCACTATATTGGGATTTCAATTAATTAAAAATGACCCGAATCGCTTCATGGGATTTGAACGAAACGAAATATCATGTTTAAACCACAGTCGCTCTCACAGAGCCCAGACATCAATTTAAAATTTATCTTCCGGGTTCAAAAAGCACATTTTAGCTGGGAATTTAAATGGCAAAGATTATTGCATTAATAAATCCATCTGCAAATGCTAATGCTGCGTCACTCTAGAACCGTAATATCGTGGAATTGAATTTCTCAGTCCCCTGCACTAGATTATTACTGGGCCAGGGAAGTGGTGTTACACCAAGCAATTTAGAATTGACCAACCTTTTTAGACCAAACTATGTGGAGTTAAACAAGAACAGAGTTTGCAAACTTGACAAGGGGTGACTAATTAATTAAACCATTTAATGTCGTAACTTGAAAACTATGTTACATACAAACTACATATTAATTAACAAAATAGTTATTATCCTACACACCTTACTTACAATATATCTATAATAAAAACACAAATAATAGGCACATATTGTACTATACTTACGAACTATTTATTTAGTATCACCAATGATATTATATTTCAAACTTACCTATACTGTATTTAAACCAACTTGGCTTATTTTAGTAAACAATAATGGCCTCTGGGCGACCATAGACAATGGATAGTGTTGGGATCATTGATTGAAGTAGCGAATGAATTTAAAATAAGAGCTTACGAATATTCAAATATTCGTGATGATAAAACGATTGATATCTTAGATTTTAAAATTAAGCACATTACCGCTGTTGTGACCACGTGGAGCAAGTTTTGCTTGTGTGTGTCATAAATACCAGGTTGTTTTTCTACTTTCGTTTGTTTTATCGACGTTCACTTATTTATTTCTTCAAAACCTCACACACCCCGAATTATTTTTATTATAATTGGATATTATAATGCTGGACCGACTTCGATAATTATTTTTTGGTTGGTTATTGTCAAGAGAAACTCTTATAAAAAGAAATTAAGAAAATTGCGCGAAAAATTAGAAAATTTAAAAATACCTACTAAATAATATGGTGGTTAAGTATTCTTAAATTAAGTCATTTTTATTTTTTTTTCAATATAGCCTTATGGCGTTTGAGAGAATGCTTGCTGCAAATATCGTCAGATGGGATGTAAACAAACTGATATTTTTTCATAGCCAGTTATATGAAGAAAAAATGATTGTTGTCTATCATAATAAAGCATTAATGAACAATTTGTATCTGAAACGTTTTTTATTAATTATTACAATTTTAAATCAATAGTCATAGTTAAGACAGGTCAAGGTCTGTCGGGTCCGCTAATCGACAATAAACTCTATCTTTGTGTGACCGCTAGGAAGAAGGTGAACATGGTTAACAACACCACCACCAAGGGTCAATTGTGTTCTGTGACCACCACAACCGATACTATTTTGATACTAAATAGCAAATTCATCAAAGCAGGTTGCAATACACCGGTCTTTACATTCGTAATGATAAAATTCGTTTATCTGTCTCAACACTAAAATTCAAAGGTAAAGTAAATTTACAAAATGTCAAACAGTCGTGCCATATTTTATCTGTTATGGTGAATATCGAATTTTGTGTAAAATCTTTTGATAAATTGATAAAAATCGTCAGTTTTCAGTGAAAAAACAAATTCTAACGAGTTGTTTTATCATAAAAAACTTTTACACAGAATATATTGTGAGATAAAGTCAGGAAGACGTGTTTTCACCATAAACTTAGGATATAATACTAAATCTATGGTTTTTATTATGAGTACTGTTTGTTTACCAAATAAGTCAAGTAAGAATAAATTGACTATACACAAAACTGGCAAGATACAGCCTTCAAAATAATTTGTGATAGGCAGTTTTCATAATATTGATTTTCAAACTAGGAAGCCGAGTTAATGTACGGAAACTCTTTACGCAATCCATAATTCATTGTATACAGACTTTTACGTGTGACATTAGCTGATGTATTTTAATCTTTGTTCTTTGCATAGAATTCTGATAAGTCCATTAGCTATTCCCGTTTCGTCCCTCAGTCCCCTGTCTGGTCGTTTCTACGTTTTAATTTACGCAAATGGATGGGATTTTTAAACCGTAACGCAGATGTTCTTGTGAATGTTGATGAAAGGGCCAGACATAATTAGGCCCTGCTGTCTGATGGGTTAGTGCAAATTCTATTAGGCGAGGTAGGTATATCTCCCATTTTGCGTCGTCAAATATAATTAAAAGACAGTACTAGGTATTTAATATACTCGTACCTACCAGGTTAGATATTATATAAGTTTACTTTATTTGATATTTTAACCCGCATCTCCTCGCATGCGAGGAGATGCGGGTTCGAGTCCCGCCTGAGACATAATTTTTCAAGTTTATATACTGATATTATAATTGCAATTTAATTGCTAAAATATCAAATAAAGTATATAAATAGCTGTTTCATCTTAACTGACTGTCAAACATCTGCAAAGATGTTTCTTTCGGGTGTTGGGGGTGCAAGCTCCTAACATTTGATGAAGCGACGCTGGCTTACAGCGTTAAGAATATGCTTGAAAAATTCGCGCTGAGACGAAGGGTCTCGGTGGCTTAATGGTATAGCACCCGCCTGGCATGCAAGGAGATGCGGGTTCGAGTCCCGCCTGAGACATAATTTTTCAAGTTTATATAGGTACTGATTATATAAGTTATATACAATTTTACCTTTATATTATCGAATTAAATTTCATGTAGTGCTAAGTTAGATAAATAAGCAATTTAAACAAAGTTGTTACAGCTCTTGACTACAGGTAGAAAAATAAGGTAGAAAATGTTAGTCAGATGATGATGTGAATGTGTATTCTTATAGAAAAAGGTCAGGTTCAGTACTGCATGAAAGAGTTTAGATTGCTTAGTCCGTGCTTTAATTAAAATGATGATGTTGATGATGATTGGTCCGTAAGAATACGTCCACTGCTGGACATAGGCCTAGCCAAGGACCTCCACAACAATTCCTCTATTGTTCTCTCTCTCACACACATGGTGATTTATCTCATTCCTTAACAGGGTGAAATTGAAACCATATGAGACATCGAAGCTATACAGTAAAAGTCAAATATTACATGTCGACTGATTTTCATGACTTTTTACGTACCTAGTTTTTTCTTTATTGTTACTATTTTTGCGTTTGTTCCAAATTAATTAACTTTAGTTTAGGAGATATTTAAGTTAATTGATGTCTGATAGATAACTATTGACGACGAAAAGAGATTTTAAATGTATACATATTTATGATGATATAATGAGTTAAACCAATAGGTACCTTCCAAGCTTCAGAGCCAATAGTACAGTGGATTCTACTCTATCATTGACACTTTTTTTCTTTTACACATTTCCCGTCAGGCAATCCCTTCTGTGCATACATTTGCTTTAAACCCGGCATCCACCAGCAAATGGACGCTATGTTGAAGCTATGTTACATATCGTCGGTCTAATGATCAGAATGCGTTTCCATAAAAAAACCTATCGTTTTTTTTTGTCGTAACTAGGTACTTATACGATTTTGCTAAAATTTAATTCTAAAATGGCATTATCTATACAAAATTTTATCGATCATATTCTCCTTCCTCCTCTAAAGTTTAGATAAAATAAATGTGAAATGTTTGTTGATTATCATTCCAAAATATGTGTAGTTACTTTTACGCTGTTATTTAAATACACAAATTACACATTGTCCAGATTAACTTATTTTTATCGATGAAGCATTAACGGTGTAATTTCTGTCTTTGAATGATTATTAGAGACAAATTTTCTCTTTTTTTATGTAGCCAGACTACGCTCTCTTATAGCCTTACTCAAGAGTCCCGAGTTAGATTTCCGGTCGGGTCAGTTTAAGAAATGATATTTTCTAAATTAGCTTGCGTTTGGAAAGGGCTTTTGAAACAAGTTAGCTTCAACTTGTTTCACAAAGCCTGACCTCAGATTATTGTTGAAGGATACGATTATTAGGGAATGATCCGTTCTCTTAATTGCTAGTAAATATAATATGCTCATCATAAGAGCTATAACAAAGAAGAGAAGGGCAGTAATGAATATTACACACATTCAGTTAGTTAAAATATTCTAAAACAGATGCTACTGTTGGTGTACTGACAACCTTAGAGTTAGCGCGTCTCCCGTCCTTGCTAACGGGTTAATTTAACTCTCGGGTTTAAGGTTTAAAATGGCTTCACAAAAACGGTTTTAATCCACTGCACTAGAAATGCTTGCTGAAATTTTGTCGAGGTTAATGTTAACACACTTCGTGTAATAACGAATTTTGTGTCTGGTTTTTTTATGGTTGAAAAGTAACTTGAAGAGAAATCTAGCTCTTTACAGCATTTCTCAAACGACGGTAATAGACTTTAAGTCGAAACGTAACAAGGTATATTATTGTGTGACCAATTATGCCAGCATTAGTCTGACAAAAATTATTTTTTGTTCGATAACCCATCGAGCAAAAACCATCCAAAGTCATAGGATATGCCTATTTCCTAAATTCCCATTTGGATGTTCAATTTTTCACACTTTTAAGATACCTACAGCAAACGTTAGGTAGGTATTAATTTTAACTTTATACAGGATGAAAGGAGATGTCCCATAATAGGCCCAGACATAGTACACCATTTTCAAAAATCAAGAAAAGTTTACTGTTTCTGGGAAAAATACATAAAAATTTATTTCACGTATAATTTAGTGGTTCAAAAATAAATAAGATCGAATACATTATCAAACTCAATTAGGCATTCCAAGATGGCGTCTATCTAAAAAAGCTTTAAATGTCAGAAGCTGTCAAATATCCCTTGTCACTTTGGCATAATCATTCACTTCAAGGTTTTGTTCTGCTTGTCGCGTTTATGTATTTTGAGTTCTTTATAACGACCTCTTTTTCGTTTTCTGAATTTAGTATTGATCGACACATAACTTTCATAATATTTATTCTTACTACAAGCAAGCGAAGGCACTCGACTCCTAGATGCGCGATTTTGTAACTGCCAAAACTGACAGATGTTATCAAAATGTCATCTTCCGCCATGATGGTTTTGTTGTTTTGTATTGCTATTTTCTTACTTATCTCTTTATTTGAACCACTTAACGAAGCCATTTTAAAAGAATTGGATAATAACAAAACCTTGTAGGTGTATTAGTCTATCTTTTGGTGGGGTGTACAGGTTCTGGGCCTGGTCTCCATACAATTTGGGACATCTCCTTTAACCAGTTTCCAAAATTTTTATAATCGTTCAGTATCGTGTTTAGAGCCTATTTATAAAGTTAAAAATGTAAATCAAGTTGTCACCCGAAAATATTTTCCGCGATATAGTTTTCAATTTTTACGGTCCTAGACCTGTTAAGGTATAAAGGGAAAATCAAAAACATATGAATAGTATCGTAATGGATAAATTAGATGCGCGACGCGTAAAAAAAGTGTTGCTAAGAGGCCGTAACAAAAATGTTAGATTTTTTGCGGACATTTTCTAAGTGCTTTATTTTGACATTTTTGGTCTGGGCTAAACAAAAAAAAAAATACGTCATTTGTTTTTTGTCTCGTAGATTGATATATTAAAATTTGGAAGGTGGTTAAAATTTCACCCTGTATCTACGCGTCCCAAGAAAAAGGTTCTTGTTGAACATACAGACACACAGACAAACAGTGATCTTACAAGAATCACACTATCCCTTCAGAGATGCGGAACCCTGAAAACAGTTTAAATACGATAACATAGTTAACACTTAACACTTAGTGTAAAAAATGCAACAAGAAAGTTAAAAATCCTAGATACGATAGTTGTTTGAAATTATATAACACATTTAAATTTAACAATAAATATTACAAGATTTACAAATAACATAGGCTTACAAAACACTCGAATGACTAACAGACTAAACATAAGGTAACATTTATGTATATAGTAAATACACTTCACGTAAATAAATGAAGAAATGTGGACATTTTCATTCTTTTATTCGTTATAAAATACATTATTTTTCAAACGCTAATACGACTATACTGAATAGTCGAGTTTAAAGTCACAATTTATTCGTTTTAAAATACATTCTTTTCAAACGTGAATACGACTATACTGAATGGTCAAGTTTACAGTCACAAAGTAATTTTATATAAAAAACGATGAGAAGCCACAGGCTAAAGCTAGTGTAACATGTACAGCCAAGAACAGAATTCCTTTTCCATTTTCATCTTGCGCGCTGGGTGACTCATGACAAAATTAATTGTCTGGTTTATATCTCGACAACTGGCACAGGAATTGTAACGTATTTCTTTAGGATCTGTAATTTCTATGTTGTAGGTCACGTTATGTGCTTTTTTACTTCGTACCTAAAAATTTTGTAATAACTAAATTGACGAACAGTTTGGTTTAGTGGCAACTGTTGCAAGCTTCATGCTCACGGAAGAACCGCTTGCAACAGTGCCGATATATCGGAAACTCATAAAAACTAAGGTACATGGTATAAACCTCGTATCAATTAACTCTAAGTGATGGTGATCATGAACGTTTAAATTAGTATAAAAATAATGTTACTTTGTCAATACTTGCGCACTAAACGTTGGTACATAACAGTGAATGTTCGTGTTGTCCTGTAGCTTGTAGATTTCAGGTATTCTGTTGGTCAGCAAGTCGTAAACTTATACGAGGGTTGAGGGCACGTCGTGACTTTTTTATTTGAGATTACTTAATTGAATTTTATTTTGGCAAGAACAACTCTTAGAGGTTACGCTAGCAGTCCCTCTTTACGTGTACCGAACTCAAATAGCGCAGTGTCGTTTTTGAGTTAAGGGTTTTTGACACAATTCTTGATTCGGGTCAGTAAAAAGGTTTGTTTTGAAAAATGATTGAAATAAACTTGATTTGGTCTTAGCCTTCGTAAAAGTAATTGTAATAAATCACTTGTCATTCAATCTAGTAGTTTGTTAGTTAGGTAGTAAATGTTTCTTTTAATTAATAAAGACAAAATCAATTTTTGAAAAGAATTATTAACTATATAATACCAGCACAATAACTTCCTGCATTAAATACGTTTTTCCTAACGCATATTAAAATAAAACCAGTAAAACACAATATTTCTGGGATTTCATTTGAGTATATATTATTATATGGGTCGTTTGGAACTGGACCCGCCATAGCAAATTTGCATCTAGAGGAGGTCATTTGCGAATTATTGGACCTTACTTTATCTATGTAAACAGTTGTCAGTTTCACGACCATTTGGATCAGCGGTAGTAAACGCTGCTTCTGAGCCATGGGTCGCGGGTTCGATTCCCGCACAGTACAAATATTTGTGTGCATGAACATGTCTGTTTGTACTGGTCTGGGTGTTTTCTATGTATTATAAGTATATATTTAGAAAAAAAAAAGTATATAAGTACGTTTATCGGTTGTCTAGTACCCCATACGACAGGCTACTTAATAGTAGCTTAATTTGGGACTGATGGCTCTGTGTGGCCCAGTGAGGCATGTCCTAATTTTTTTTTTTTTGTAGTTTGTAAATAAATTATCCGACAGAGAACTTTAAAGTCGTCGACATAGCCACAGGATTACCAATTTGAAGTATTGGTAGATTTGGTGGGCTGGCCATATGTCGAAGAGCTGGTGGGCGTTGGGGTAAACAGGTTCTTCTGTGAATACCGCGACTTGGAAAGCGTAGCGTAGGAAACCCTTCAGGTGGAAAGACAATTTTCGAAGGTAGCCGTCAGAAGCTGAATGCAAAAAAGCGAATACAAAGTGCATGGTGCGTATTGGGGAAGGCCTAAGTTTAGCAGTATTCTGCTATCGGCCTTTGATAACAATAATGATTTCGATTGTCCATGCATAGTCCTCTACTTTATAGTTGTAAGAAAAGATATTGTGTAGTGGTTTTACCGCCTAAATTATACAGCCTTTTGTCAAATATTTATGTTAAACTTGGATCTTTATTGTCACTATCATAGGAGTCACTTGTTTAGAGGTTTCTACCATATGCCATATCACTTGTATGAGTCCTTTCAATATTGTTGCTCGCAAGCGCCATAATCACAGAAGAAGTGTTAATTTTCTATCACCGACTGTAATTACTTCTACGCCGTGCAACATAAAATATATTTTTGAATACAATTACAAATTAATTTATAATGAAATTATATAGTGCTCTATAAAAACTCTTATTTCCCTGTACAACCTTTACAAATCAAACTTTCTAATAACCGCTTTCGTATAAACAAATATTAAAAAATCTCATGTAATAACCTCAATGCTCTTGTAACTTCATAAGCTTTTCCAACATAACTCGAATTGCTTCTTATTGGTTGTTCAGTGTTCAGTCGATCGGAAGTGATGTACTTCAATATTTATTTTCGCGAATTTGTCAAGAGTTTTTCCTTGATATATTTGGAAGTTGTTAAGGAAAGATTTTTGTGGGTCTTTATTACTTTCGGAGTTTTTATAGAGTTGGATAAAAAGGATAAATTCGCGCGTAGCTTTGCTTGCGAGCAGTAATAAAAATACCGTAACGCCTTTAATAAATTCGTCGACACAGTGTTTTAATAGCTCAGTTGGTTAGAATAAACCACCGGGTAAATTCAAGACTTACCCAGAGTAGTCGAATCTCTTAATCGAGGATATTAGTATTTAAAATTGAAAAATTATTGCTAACATTTTAATTGCAATTAAATTTGTAAAATATCATATAATGTATTTAAATAGCTGTTTCATCTTAACTGACTTCAAACATCTGTAAAGATGTTTCTTTCAGGTGTTAAGAGTGCAAAACTCCTAACATTTGACGAAACAACGCCGGCTTACAGCGATAAGAATAGGCTTGAAAAATTTACGCCTGTGACGTAGTGTCTCGGTGGATACTTAGATGGTAAAACGCCGCGCCCGTTATGCTAGGAGAGGCGGGTTCGAGTTTCAAGTTTATATACTGATATTGTAATTGCAATTAAATTGCTAAAATATCATAGAATCTAGAATGTATCTTATTCGAGGAATTGTATTTTCGGCTACTTTGTATTTTACGGCCATTAACCTGAGTACGAGATTGTCAGTATTATTCCTGGATTACGGTTATCGAATTAATTGTAGATTGGTTTATTATTCAAAAGCTTCAGTCAATATTTTGTTGACGAATTTATCATCTTGAGCGTATTTAAAGGGATGCATTATTATAATTGCAGTAAACTTCAAAGGGATATTTGCGGACAGATTTGGATGTGACCGCTTTCTGGGTCAAGACTGACGGCTCTAAGATTATATAGGGCTGACACCTGAAAATTATTACCATACTTGCATCACGAGACTTGGACTTCTATACTTCATAGTTGGGTTTATCGTCAACTGAGCAAATAGTCTAATCAAGTTTTTCGGACACATCACCCGTAATGAGAACTCAATGGAACGACTTGTGGTGCAGGGGAAAGTCGACGGCAAAAGATCCCGTGGACGCTCTCCGAAACGGTGGACAGACCTCATCAAAACTGTAACCAACTCCAGCAAGAAAGATTGCTCCCACTCTGCCACACAACGACCTACTTGGCGATGCGTCGCGAAAGCAGCGACGCGACGCTGGAACCGACTGGAATCATGACCACGACCACTCTGTCAAGAGTGCACGACTAAGAAGAAAAAGACGAGCTTCATAGTTGGGTTTAGAAAGAAGCGAATGATGTGTGTTTACAATAAAAAGGATTTTGACATTAGTAAAAACCGGCAACGCCATCTATCGTCTGTATCACGTAGCTTTACACAAAATACAACTTACTGTTATACAGTGTTTCGCGCAGGAACTAAATGAACATTTTGCAATATACTAGCTTCTATTTATTATTCTTATACAATATACACCGTGCAATTTTAACCACCGAACGAAGCCCATGTTATTGGACCATTATTTATAACATCATGGCATTGTTATTTCTTTTTTTATTAAAAATAATTTTTGAAACATTTTTATTTTCGATTCAGATTTTTAATTTTTTAACACGCTGTGACGCGCCTAGGCGTATTAATTTGCTGCGGCGGGGTCTCGGTTGAATGGACCTTACACAGCTACATCTGTGGGCGTCACAGCGTGTTTCAAAATAAATAGCTAAACCGATATTCAATATTTTGAAAAAAAAAATATTTGTAAATAAAAGGATATTATTGAACATTCTAGAACAGAGGCAACCCTAGCATACAAGCGGACTGGAATTGTCAACAAGAATAATGTTCCCGTAAAATGTGGGTTCCGAAACTTCACACGTTACGTGTGCTATATATTTTGCTGGATTCTTTTCAAAGCAAACATAAAGAAGACATTCTGGTTTACTTTATATTCCAAAATAACAATTTAATCAAACTGAAGTTTTAAAGAATTCTCATATTTATTTTGGAAAACTACAAAATGTAAATTCTCATTCAGGACACTGCTCTGTAGTTTGTAATAAGCATTTTATTTGACGTTAAATATTTAACTCATAATCCAATTATCAAAGAATCCAATCATAGGATAATATTCAAATGACAAAAAAGAACTATAAAAAATTAACTTTCGTCTTAATGCTTTACCTAGTACATTTACAAACAAAAACATACTCCTCTAATTCTTAATGCTTTTTAATCCTCTTGCTTTTCTCTGCCCTAGGCCACATTGCCAAGGCAGTCAAAGCATTTGACTACAAAGCATTTGGACATATAAAATCTTCTCATTAGGCCTACTAACAAAATAAAATTTCAGTAAATTCACTCTTATTCAATCTTTTCTCAAATTATCTCCGGTGAAATTATCACAATGCCTGAACAAAAAGCCGTAAATCGTGAACAAAGCGCGTAAATATTACTTCAAACGAGACAAAGTGTGAAGGATTGCAGTGGCACATAAAAGCGCAGTTTGCTTTGGCGCAAAAATCCGTATTTTACTTGAGTAAAAATAGTTTAATAGCGGCGAACGTTGCGCCGGTCGGTTAGAGCGGCTGTAATCGAGTCTTGTAGGAACTTTAGTTAAGAATTTTGAGCTGTCGAACAACTGTGTGAACGAAATGTCAAAGAATTTTATTAAGTGATACCAGTGCTAGTTACCCATGTATGTTTCTTGTTTAGTCCCGGGATATTGTTCTTTAGACACCCTTAACGACATCAATTTTATACCCGTTTCTTTATAATATACGAGTCATAGCTGATCAAGTGAACTTTGTTTGGTCTCAGAATAATATAATTTGATTTGGACGTCTTAAATATTATTATCATGAATTATGGCGTGCATGGAAGATAACGCTTTAAGCTACAAAACTGCCTAAATAGTGCCTTTTTTATTGGTATCAATTTTCATTCATTGTTTGGTGTGCAAAAAAGAGTTTTCCATATATTCTATCCATATAAAAGAAGGGGTGGTGTTATTATTTTTTATGCTGTTATATTATGTTTTTATAATTCAGCTATAGATAAAAAATACAATTCCATGATTAAATTCTGATTTAACCGTAGGTGACATTAGTTTGAATGCTATCAACATGAAAGAACACCGAAATTTTCTGGTGCCTTTTTTATAAGCAATAGGCTTACTCTTGACTACATACTTAACTCTACGGTTAAGAAGAAGCCTATATAGCAGCCTTTCATTTTGTGAGGAAGTTTTTCGGTCGCTGAATGCGTATCAAGGTTTTCACTAAATATAAAAAATACCAGGAAACTTATTATTTTGAAATTTAATAAATTAACATAAAATTAACATACCCAATACAATAAAGGGAACAAAGAGAAATTTATAATACACACTTTCGGATACTTAAAACAGCAGTATTAATAACAACGAAGTGGGTTAGGTTGGGTTATGACGAAGCCGGCGAGTGCCCTACCTCTTTGTTACACCCGGAGTCGATCCCTAGACGCCAATTCCGCAGGTTTATGTTTTCAATTTACTGAAACGAGGCGACGGTCTAATCAATATGGAACTCCCACGAGACATGTGGAATGGTGAACGGTTCATATTTAATTGTTGGTTTCAGTGGTTTTAAACTTTCGTCATCATGAAAAAGGCATGGAAATTTTGTTAAGATGAGGTTGTTGTTAGTTTACCCTCTTCTCGAAGAGTTTACAATTATTTCGGAGCGAATTGCGATATGTGTTTTTATTGCAGTGCGGAAAAACACGATAAAGATTATATTTTCTTGAATACTAATAATAATATTTAGGATTGTGCAACTCGACCAATGCTTACTATAGGTAAGTAGTAGGAATTAATCTCCCTATTTTTAAATTTGGTCTATTGAATAGTCAAGTTAATGAACCTTAACTGTATTGAACATTGTTCAAAGTTAAAACAAAAAAAAATTGAAAATATTTTAATGGTGAAGACATTGCCAAACACGTCTTTTTACGAAAGTTTACGTCCAATCCAACCTATCTTTACCGATTTAATAACTTTCCTTTTTGTCTAATTTTGATATGTTGAAAACTGTTCTATAAACAAATAAAATGATAGTGTAAATTAAAAATACAATTACCGGAATAAATTTTTTTCGACTGCTTGATGTGACTACTCTACGCAGACATTTGGTGTGTCAAAGAATTACGAGTAATTCAAGGCTTTTATAATTTAATAATATATTTTACTATTTTACGTCCATGTACTTACAAATATGGATGTAATTTATCAGAAATAAAAGGTATTTATTTATTTTACACCGTAAGGTAACGGAGTTTTGTCAATGCTTTCTTTCAGAACCTCCAACACAGTACGTTTGTTTTTTACAAATATTCAACAATCGGTCAAGATATAAACAGCAAAGAATTGTACATTCTTATCGATATGATATGAGAAACAAAACATTACCTCTTCATTTTGTATGACTTTCCTTCAAGCATCCATAGATAGATAGATAGATCTTTAATGCACACCAAAACAAATTAAAAATAACACTTAAGAAGACACAGAATTGTACAATGTAGGCGGTCTTATCGCTTGTAGCGATCTCTACATCTTTTAAATGTAAAGATAAATTCTAATACAATACAAATACGTGAAAAATAGAACATGCATTGTTTTTGGTGTGCTTTGGAAACGCCCTATTGGTGTAGTGGTTTAAATACCGGGTCAAGATCTTTGGTTCGATCCCCGGGTCAGGCAACAAAGTTTCGAATTATCGAGCATTGCTCGGGTTTGTGATCACCAACCCTTTCGCAAGCGTGGTGATTATGCCTGTACCCATCACAATCATTGCTTTAGTTAGCTTGAATTCAATGATGAAGGTATATGCTATTACTTTTCTTTTAGTTTACGAAGAGTGTGGAGAAAAAAATTCTAACTTCACATTTTAAGATCAAAACTAGGACAAAACAACAATTGGTACGGCACTAACGGGAAACAATTTGCCGAGACACGTCCCGGTGTGTTCGAAATCTACACTATAGGAAAGCCGATACAATAACTTCCCGACTTGTTCGCGGTGTTATTGTCTATGGGCAGTTAGCAGGTACAGAATATAGGTACTTTACGAAAGATGCTTTGGATAGCTGTAAGTTTGTTTTTTTTTAACTTTTAACCGTAAATCCTACTTTTATGTTCTAAAAGTAGTGAATCCTCCCATGATAAATCAGATTCCGGTAACTTACTTCTGTTACTTATTACTACCGGTGGTAAGAAAATCCTTCCTTGATAAACCTTCCCTCAACCAAAAAGCCCCACCCAAACCAGAATTCTGAATCATCACATAATAGGTCGGTTTAGGTACACAATTTAATAATTGACATTTGTGCTTATTCAAGAAAGAAAGTTATAAATGTCAGTAGCACATAGCATTCTGATATTTTTGAGTCAAGATTATTTATACCAGTTAACACGGTTTCCAAAAATCGACATCAATAAATTACTGAGGTATCTGATAATATGTTTGTTTTACAATTATTTTAATAATGGTTACCTTAGTACTTACATACTAATAATAATAAGGGTTAAAGTATGAAATTGCCGATTATTTTCCCACTTTTTATTTTATTTATAGCTCTTAAGTATAGTCATATTATTGCGTAATTCTTTTTGTATTGTATCAAAAACTAAATAAAGTAACTTCTGACTAAAAAAAATGCAATACTAGTGCCTAATACTTCAAAAGAAGTCGTTGAAAAGACCCCTTACAATGTGTCAGCTGACCTTCTTGCTTCAATTAAGTATATTTGTATTATATACTTTGATTTTCAGAAATTTAAATACTATAATGCGTAGCTTTATAACCATCTAACTGTCACCTTTGATTGCATCGAAAACGGTTTAGGCGTTTTTAAAAAAACTAAAAAATTGTTAGTATGGAAAAATGACTTTTCTCGATTTCGTCCATACAAAACGGCAATTTCATACTTTAACCCCTAATAATATTCGGAACTGTTTTTGCTAAGTACCGATAATGACCCACCGGAAACATGCGTCATTGCCAGGACTTATGCTCGTGAGGACCTTATGTGATGGACTTTGGGACGCACATCGGCACTGATTAAACAGTAATGTGAAACATAATAATAATATAACGTTTATTTTCTCCAACAATCTTAAAATATAGGTACATCTTAATAAATAGTATCAATATAGTTAAGTAAATATTACAGATTGTGAGAGACTGGTACCTGAAGTAAGCGATGCCTGTATCTCAGTATACCAGGTCTCTCCTCTTTGTAGGAGGCCAAGACAATCTTATAAACACCAAATAACTCATGTTCATTATTCAACAGTAGGAGGAGAAGTTAAAACACTACACAAAACAGTAGGAAAGAATAGTACACGTATTATATTAGGATACACACACTATTTGTGAGGAAGTAGGAGATTTTCGGTTTCATCGTAATTCAAACTTTGTAAATAGCACGATACGGTATGTTTACAGTGAAACCTATTAAGACTAAGTATGTTGAGTTTATGATGGAGTCTATTATAAAGAAAGTGGCCCAAAAAGCAGAAGAATCGGTGTGAGAAGTAAGTACGGAACGAAGATGAGTTGGCTACTAAGTGATTGCGGTGAGAGCGGGAGGTGGAGGGGAGAAGGACAGTATATTGGTGCTGTTTAAGTATGGTGTGAAGTATAAAAAGTTGACGGACAGACAAAAGTTGGCAAAATTGGAGGAGTTTATGAGTTGGATATCGAAACATAGAAGTAGTTCATCGTTTTCCCAATTTGTTTGTTGTTGTATGTAATACAACCATTTATTTTTATATTTCAAGTCAACTTGCTTGTATGTAACTTTTAAACTGTTACTAGTTTCTTTTCTTTTTGTGCCATGTTACGTTAGGATATATTGTTTAGTGTTGATTTGATGTAAAATAAATTTAAGTAAATGGCTTAAAACTTTATGTTATAACGAAACAGAATCGCTGTTATCATCACACTTGTGAGTCGATTTCGCTATCTATCGATATTCGCGCACGCGCACACACACACACACAAACACACACACACACACACACACACACACACACACACACACACACACACACACACACACACACACACACACACACACACAATTTATATACCTTTGTCCAAAAATGATTAGATTAATGTTATATCTTTTTCTGTCTTTTCTAAATGTTTGCCTACTGCTGTAAATTAATGTTATATTTTTATATAAGGAGGAGCGATGTCCCTTGATACAGACATTTTTATGTTTAAAAAGGGACTCCAGACGAAAATTGTTACAGTTTAGTCTTTTTAAGGTAATTAAAGATTTTTGATTTTTTTGGTCTTTAAACAATAAAATGTTATTATTCTCAATTTGTTGCTTTTACCGCACATTTTTGTGATCTAATTATGCAATCACTTCGATGTATACGTAATCCATTCTCCCATGAATATGCAATGGTGAGTTATTCGCGCGACAGAACTCGACTCCAGTGCAAACTATCCGTTTATTTATAGGAAATCAATGAACTATTAATAGACAATGCAAAGTAGACCTTCCAAAATAAACCTAAGATTACTTTACACAATCCCGCAGCCTCTACTTGTACTTAGCTAATTTCTTCTTAATAGTTCTATAGAAATAACCAGAATAGTACCTACACTTAAAGATATTTCGTTGCTTTCCTTCCTAAAAGGTATAAGGCCTAAATGAAATGACGTGAATTGTTTACAATAAGCTCTCTAATGGTCATGTGTTGCTGGGACATAAAAAAAATAACACCTACTTTTAACTATGGATGAATAAGATGTCGCGAAATGTGTGCTGTGTGAAAGAATGAAGACGGATAGTGGAAAGAAGACCCCTACCATTGGTCGAACTGTAATCGCTAAATCACCAGCAAGCTTGGTGGCTATAGCAAAATTCGCGATTAATACCCGAATACGTACCTGAGATTATATTCATTATAATAATCATGTTTGTGGTACCTTTGTTGCTTCTGATATCATAAAACGAGCGTTTTAATACAAATCACTCTGAAAGCAGAACAAAATGTGTGATACTGTGTTCAAATTTAAGATTAGTGTAATTACAGACTGCCGAGATGAAGCAGCGCAAGAAACTTGGTTAATATTGTCAGCCTCTTTATAAATTATAATGTTTAAAAATATATATATATGGCAGTGCCAACTTAGGTAATTAATTTAATCTATATATATAAAAATGAATCCGTATTTCCCTTAGTCATCGCATTACGCGTTAACGGCCGGACAGATTTCGCTAATTCTTTTTTGTTTTGTTTGTTATTGTTAGGAGAATGTTCATATTAAAGAAAAAATTTGGAAAATTGCGTGGAAAATAAGAAAATTTAAGAAAACTTAATCACCATATTAAATTATTTTTCATGTAACCTTTATCGCTTTTGACAATTTAAACTTTTTTAGTGAATGGCTTTTGACATAACATCGACAGAATGCATGCTGCAAACGGTTACAATTTCCAGTGCGGTTAGCATTTGCGATGTCGATAAATAATTTTTTATCTGATATTTTTCAAATAATTATACCAACTCGAAATTAATATTCATAGTTAGGACAGGACATCGTCTGTCGGGTCCGCTTGTGACATATATTTCTATCACGTGTAAGAAACCATAAATACTTAAACTTATTTACCTACCTACTATTTAAGTTTTCGCACCTTACTCAGTCTAAAACATGTAAGTACGAGTATATGTAATAATAATATGACTGACAACATTGAGTCTCCCTAAGGTACACCACTTGACGTCCCTATCTCAACTTGTACCAATAGCCCAGCTTCCTGGCAATTACCCTGATTACTAGCTGACCAATATGTCTCCAATTCGGTGTTTAGGGGTGTCACACAGTATATTTTAACTAACTGTAAAATGCACATCTGAAATAAAATCAATTCATGAAAATATTTGACAAGAATAATATGTAAAACATGAAAAAAACACTAACTGTTTACTGCTGTAACGCAACCGTTAACCATATTCATATTTTTATGTTACCGTATTTTTAGGTTTTCTTTTAATTTTTATACTGTTTTCTTTATCAACCTCTAAGGTATGTATGTACACCTGACAATAGTTCTGTAAATGAAACAGTGGACGTTTTGGAGTGACATTTTTAAATGAGACTACACAGTCCAACCCTACTTACATATCTGGCTCATATTTTTAATGTATGCTAAAAGTATATACCTACTGATTTAAACTGTCATGGTTCTCCCATAATCGTGGCACTTGCAACAGTGCCGAAATTTCGTAAACATATAATAAATAAGGAACATAGTATAAACCTTGAATCAAATAACTCTTATGATAAAAGTTTTTTTTAAACCACTTATATATGCAATACTATCTAATGTCTAAATGTATCACTTACTCTTTATGACTTAAAAGAGTTCTTTGGGAGTGTCGGGTAGAAATGTAATTTTATAGGTTATCACCGCCTTTCTATACTAATATTATAAAGCTGAAGAGTTTGTTTGTTTGTTTGTTTGAACGCGCTAATCTCAGGAAGTACTGGTCCGATTTGAAAAATTCTTTTTGTGTTGGATAGTCCATTTATCGAGGAAGGCTTTTTTTAGGCTATTAAACATCACACTGCAACCAATAGGAGCGAAGCATCAGTGAAAAATGTTGCAAAAAAAGTCGCGATCATAATAACAGAAATTAACGCGTACGAAGTCGCGGGCAACAGCTAGTATTAGATAAGCTTTTGTGAAATAAGCATTTTTGTAATCTTGTATATTTTGTAATTTTGCATGCTAATTAATTTTGGCTAAACATGTATGGTTTTATTGTCTGTAACATCTTTTTATACCATGTTTACTCGCAAATAAATTATTGATTATTGATTATTGAATGAAATAACTATTAACAACTTATTTATCTGTTAGGGCTTCGAATGAAACTTGTTTTGCAGAATCCAGCCATCAAAGTTGGCCATATGCGTGTACAATGCCTAAATTTAGAACATTTGCTGAAAATAGCCTGTTCCATTTCTGGCAACCCTAACCTACCCAGGTAACGATGTATAAGCGATAAATAAACTGTCATTTCCTTTATTGCCCCAAGATTGGCACGGCTGGGTAAACGTATTGCCGAATTTATATCGGGTTAAATTGGATCCCGGTTAGTGTGGGCTGTAATGTCGTGGTGAATGTTTAGTTATCATGCCTAGATACTCATTATTGTAGCCGTGTGGCGGCGGCCTAATATAGAATGTCGCCACCCCCTCTTGTCTTATAGGAATTGATAAAATATGAACTAGAGTTCCATGCAAAAATGTCGCTTTGAATATTTCGAACTGTCCAACTCTTAATAAAAGCAGTTGTTGTCATTGTCTTATCCTCCATAATTTCAACTCAATCTAACGACTTAAAAATTATTGCAACTAAAGTACAAGAGTATTTGGGGCATAAGTCATAAAACATTAGTTTATTGCAATACAAATACAGGTTACGTGTTCGATGAGTTTGATAGAGTAAAACTCGTATTTAGTACACCGCTAGACCGCTAGTAGGGCAGATCGAGGCTGACCACTTGTCTTGACAAAACTCGCCCCAAAGAGAAGAGAAAGACTTCATAAAAATAGAGACAAAAACATATTTCACCGCCAGCAAAAAGGTCTGTCTAATAAAAATACGTACTACACGTTACGTGCCGTCGTCATTTGTGTCTTAATCTCGTACTAAAACATTCAATATTTTCTTTCATTTAACCAGAAACCGTCACCAAATACGTAGGCATTGAAGCGTTAATCCAAGATACTGATGTGTCAAACAACTATTATATAAAATCAGCTTAGATAAATAAAGATTTCAAATATCCCCAGAAATGCTCTGCTTTATCTGCTTAGCATAAAACCAATGACACTGTCAGTTCACATCTGTTATCGTTGTATAGGGTTGCTACGTAAATGTATTCCATTCCACAGGAACGGACTATCCGTTCCTGTTGCTTGGCTTCGCCCTAACTTTTTAGGTTATTAGCCAAATTTACATTTGTTAGTATTAGACAATAACCGACATCAATATGACACTTTAAATCAATTTAGATACACATAATATTTTCAAATCGTGAATCCACTAATTCTTCAACATATACAAATTTGTGATATATAATTATCCTATTTACAGCAAATAAACATGAAATTGAAGAAAAACAACAATGATAAACCAATTGTGGTGCTGAAATAGAACAACTACTTTAAACAAGATCAAAAAATTGGTTATCACAAAAATTATGAGGAAGAATTCAAGTATTTATTTCGCCTGCAAGATGTTTTTATGATTAGAAAAGTAAACATAATGTTCGGTGTGATTACAAAAACATAAAACAATGTTTAAGCCGTTCCTAATTATAAGACGGCCAATTAGAAATGTTTAATATACTTTACTGATATGATAAATCATGAAGGCATTTTTTCAAATTAGTCGTCCTGAAATTACACAAGGTTAATTCCTACATGATCATAAGACCGGGTCACGATAACAATTGATTTTAATTTAGTCTAAGATCCCACCATACAACGACCTTCACCGAGCTGTTTATTGGATGAAAAGTGTTTTATATACAATTAAATATGCCAAAAAATATATTGCAAATGGGTTGCCTAAAAAATTTCAGTCCAGAGTAGAATTTTTAAAATTTGACAACCGAATTTCATGACCTTTTTTTGCATTTAACCGTATACCACTATGTTCATAAATGAATAATATTTATTTGTATATAACTTTATTTAGTTAACCAGACCGGTGCAAGTTACTTGTTCGATTTACCTGTTTATATTTGCCTACTTAAGAGTTGTGACGGGAAAAAAATAGTCAACCAAACGTTTGCATATTCTTTGGGCTTCATATTTTCGATTGGTATGAAATTTGTCTATTAACCAAACTAGTAAAAAAATATAAATTTAAATTAAAAAAAATTGTTAATTAATCATAGTCTGGACAGAATTTTTTTAGTCAACCCATTTGCAATATATTTATTGGCATATTTAATTTTATATAAAATACATTTCATTCAATAACCAGCTCGGTGAAGGTCGTTGTATGGTGGGATCTTAGAATAATTGTATCTGGAATAATATAAATGGAGGGTTTGTCTTTTTTGTAATTACACTGATTATGTTGTAAGTAATCATAGTTAGATTACTTTTACACATGCCTTAATAAAACATGTATTTCGAAGTCTTTTATTGTATTAAAAGACCGTCAATAATACCTAATAATAAAAAAAAAACATCGCATATTATACACCAAATTGATGCATTTGACAACCCTATATTTTCTATCTATGTATCTATCAGAGATTATTTTTATCTTTACAGACTTTTCCGTTTAAAGGTCATTGTTTTAGAATTTTTTTCGAAATGTATAATAGTATCTTTTACTGCTTGACGTTTTGGATTACCTACCCATTATAAGAAAAAACAAAATTAATAAGACCCAGAATATCTTTCATACTACTAAATCAACAGACTAGAGATCTCTTAAGCTGGACTATTTTTTTAAGGTCCTAAAACTAACTAAAGGCAAGTCAACCAACTTTACTTCATATTAAGAGCTCTAACAATATCTCAACAAGCTACTAGGAGATTAGATAAATAAATAGCACTCTTAATGATTGACAGACGGAAAAACAAAGAAGAAAAATGTAGTTAAATTTTTTCCCATTGCTGTTCTCAGTTTGACGCGGATATTTTTTGTATGACTACGAATAAGTTTTTACTGAATTCGATAGATTTTGTTGTTTTGTTTAAGGGTATTTAAATTAAGTTAAAAAAAACCAACAACGTTTTTTTTTATAACGAATAGGCTTGCTCTTGACTAACTACTTAACTATACGGTTAAGAAGAAGCCTAAGATGGAGCGAGCTTACCCAGAGGTAAGTACCTACTGGTTCTCCCACACACCAGCGGAACATAGAAAATATGTTTTGCGCTGGACTCCGGCAGGAGGGTGGTAGCATCCAGGCAGCCTCTTACGAAGCCTACCACCGCAGAGGGATCTGTAAAGTTTTTGTTCCTATGTGGGTCATATGAATGCCAACTCACTCTTGTCGATAACAATGATATAGCTGTATTAAACATTTCTTTTAATATGCTCAGAAATGTTGAGATGCCATTGTCGTTAAAGATAAAACCATCTGCATTATTAACATATTTACGACTATTCGAAATAAAGTTATAGTAGGTTTATTAACTAACCCTACATTCGTAATTATTAATTATATAAGTAGCACACTTCAAGCCTAAAGTAACGCCCTCCATCATTGAATTCAAGTTACCACAGTAATGATGGCATTTATAAGTCTATGCTACTTTAAATAAATAAAAATAAATTCATTCATTCGTTAATTTACTAAAATTCATAACATCCAACTGACTGCTTGTAAAATTTAAAACGATATACCAATTTTCAATTTAAGTTCGAGTACAATTTTCAAATATAAACTATTTTGGTTAGGCACAGGATCTTGGAAAAAAACTGTAACTAATATTATATTTTTATACATGATACAATTAAATGCGAAAACCTCTGTTACATAAATTATATCAGCCCTGTAAAATCGAATTGGTTTTATAGCTATTGGTTTAATAGGCTTCGATTTTCCACAGACTTTATTTTGAGCCTTTAGAACAAAATTCAATTAACAAGTCCAAAAACATTGGCAGCTTCACAACCATTGTTTTTTGCAATCCAAAACTCTTCTGATAACTGTAAAGAGCTCACATTATCACTGGTGTAGATTACGGAGATAAAAGACAAGTACCACAATCTCGGATCAAGGCCGCTCTAACTTCAGTTAAAGTGTTGGTGATTGCACCAAAAGGTTTCCTGGATGATCAGTTCAATTTGACGATTAGTTTATCTGCGAACCTTATCACAGATAAGTAAGAGTTTTTCCTTGTTGATGTTGACTAGTCGTTTGTGAAGTAATATTCTTTTGTCTTTTGTAAACATTGATGTAGGTAACAAAAAAATTAGTACCAAATCTGTGACAGAAATTCACCAAATTAACACTTCCTAAATGTTTGGGTGTTCTTTTTTTAAAGTCATTATTACCTTAGCTGCATTCATTTTTTTAGTCATGCACGTTTACGGTTGGATGTGCATAACGGTAGGTATGACACATGGTCACAAATGAAATTATCACTAGAGTTATTAGTTCCGAGTTTATACTAAGGAGCCCTCCACTAATTACGTCACATTTTAAGGGGGGGGGGGATCTTACTTTCGGAGACATTAGGCAAAATAGTATGGGAATATTTGTAAAAATGCGTGGCAAAGGGGTAGGGGGGGTTTCTGAAAATCTCAAAAATCGTGTGACGTAATTTATGTATGACTCCTAAGCATCATGTTTTGAGCACTTGCAAGCGCAATGATCACGGAAAAACTGTTCTTTTACCTACTTGATCTAGTTTCTAGTTCTTACATTATATTAAGAGGAAATACAAGTGCCGTTTTTCCATATAAACGTAGTCCCCTATTTCCTCCCTGGATAAAGCCAGTAGAGCAATAATTTTTATTACAAAAATCTATGACCACTATTACTTAGCATGTTTCTATGTTTTCTGTTTTTTCATAAATTAATTAATAAAAAAGGTTTGAGCCCTAAAAAATCGAAAAAATTCGCCTGATTTTCCGCTGTGTAAGCTGTGTTCAAACATCCAGAAAACAAATTTGGCAAAATTTTAGAAAAAAAGGAGAACATACCAACACAGCCAAAGCCTTTCTTTAATTTTTAATGAAAAAAGTATTTCAATCGGTCTAGTTTTGGAATAGTAATCGGGGGCTACGAAACGTTGATTTGGTGTGCTTTTATTAGGTATTTTCGGTCCAAGAAGCAGTTGTCTCTATCACACTCTGCGGTGAATGCGTTTGGCACTGCGCGACAGCAATAGATTTTACAAATACCTATTTTACAATTCTCTCGCCCGTAGTGTTTCCTCTTAATACTGTACCGTGTGGTGTCTTAAATACACCGTGTATTTTGAACCTCCTAACAAACGTTGCCCTCGTCATGTATACTCTTTGTATAACATTTTGGCAGTGTTTTTTAAATTTTAAATTTAAAAAAAAATGTTAGAAAAACATAAAATATTGACTCAGCTATTCATTTTGAAACATGCTGTGACGCACACGGACGTATCTGTGTAAGGTTTATTCATCCATGAACCGGCCGAAGCATAATAATATAGCAGGCAGAGCACTCTGACAACAAATACACATTGAAATAGGAAAAGCGTTATTTGGCAGTTGATAATGTTAAACTAAATCAAAGATACAATACTACTTAAACTTTGTAATTATTTGAAAGTAGAAGAGAACAATGTTATTTAAGTTTTTATTTCTATCTTTATATAGGGTCACAATTCGAAAAAAAAATAACAGCTTAGTGAATTATCCTTTCTTGTTTGGTTGACCACAACACTGCCCTGTTTTAGTTCTTAAATTTAAACAAAGATTTTTTATATCAGAAATGTGAGCAAATAGTCTTCCTTATATTTGACCATATTTCAGAGTCTGCATCTCCATCTTTTTATGAAATGATAGGAATCATAATAAAACTTAATAAACCCTTGGTATCGAGTTTTTGTACGAGTAAATATTAAAAATGTCCTTCTATATTTTTAATCATGATAACACTAGTTGCAAGTAATCCACGCGTTTATCTAATTTATCTGGGCATATATCAGAGCTTGCTTTCGATACCATTGTCTTGTTAAACAAAACTATAGAAGTATATGCCCGTGTTATGTATTACGCCTTGCCAAACAATAGTAATCCAATCCAGTTTTTGACCGGCATTTTTATCACTGGCAAATATCCCAACACTACATACGTATGTTTTTATGTGTTATCCCTTCTTTTCCTATGGGTGTAGCAGCATCTTCTCACTCCAGAGTCGTAAGAGGTAACTAAAGGGGTATCGCTGGAAGAGAGGCAGCAGTATCTTCTAAGAGTTATCAAAACGCACCGAACTTCTATTCAACTCATTATCGTCAAACCAAGGTAAACGAGGAAGTTCCTATATTTTTAGATTTGTTTTCAAAATATGTTTTCCAATCATCGAAGCATGTTTTTTTTAAATTTAGGAATGAATTCTGTATAGTCTGGACGAAAATTATATAAAAGACCATCCAAAGGCGCCGATTTAGCTACTCTGTCAGCCTCCTCATTTCCCGAAAGGCCAATGTGAGCAGGAACCCATTGCAACTTTATTTGCTTACCGCTTTCAGTTAATGCAAAAATAATCTTTAGAATATCATAGGCTATCGATGTACCTCTGTAGCCATAACCACACCGAGCCACATGTTGTAAGACACTCTTACTGTCCGAAAAAAATACTGTTTTTTGGAGGTTTCGATCGATCACGTATGTTAAAGACTCATAAATTGCAATGAGCTCCAAGGAGATTACAGAAATATTAGAACAATTTATCTTAAAACCCACACTGTACTTAAAGATTTGGTCATAAAAACGGGCTCCGAAACCATTGCGACTCTTTGAGCCATCTGTAAAAATTTTGTGCCAATCACTGTAACTCGCGTAAAGATCAGAAATAACATCGTTTCTTAACACATATGTATTATAACAATTTTTTGCTTCAGTTATACTTTGGAGATTTACTTCTATTACTTGGTTTGTTTCAATAGCTGTAACCCAAATATCTAGAGTAAACATTTTTGGAATTTCAGAAGAATAATAATTGATCTGCAAGTTTTGTGCGTCTTTATATGTTTTGACCAATAGGGGGGTTTTCTTGTTTCGCCAGTATCGGTTATTGCAAAATGAACTCAATTTAGAAACCAAATCTATTGTAACATTATTAGACCAAGACAATGATTTTAATGTATATTTATAAGCTAAATATTGCCTTCTTAAAAAGAGAGGAGCAATATTCAGCTCACTTTCCATGACATGGATCGGTGTACTTTTGATAAAACCACCTACAATTCCCATTGCCTGATTATGCAGTTTGTCTAATTTAAATGTATGACTTTTAGCTTATAATTTAAATGGATTATTTATCAAGATGCATTTAGTATAATTTGTAACATCATTATTTACTAAGTCAATAATATTATAATTTAATACATAGCAATAAATACTACATCAGCACAAGAGCACGTAATAGGAAATTTGTTTAAAATACTTATTGTATTAGCTGATTCAAGTAAGGAAAACGAACGGTTATCCTGCTACCCATTGAAGACCAGACCACAGTAGAATGGTATGTAGTAAGCACTAAGCTAACGTATCACCACGAGTACGCTACCGTCTCTCTCTCTCTGTGTTTACCTGACTTTTGAGTGCTAGAATGAGAGCAGGAATATAATCCCGAAAATATGGAAATCATCAAGCATTGTTGTGAGAGTCTTTAGATGCGCATAATCCCATGCTGGATTCAAAATAGGTATTCATCGGGCGAAGCTGTAAAAAAGCCAGCGACAAACGGCAGCTAAAGGAGTACTGTCAATTTGACAAATAATTGTGATCCCAAATCTCAGTTTAGCCGAATCCGATTTTTGGAGAGGCCAATGTCTCCAGCCGAGAACCGACATAATGATGACGAATTGTCGTTTTGGGCTTAAATACAATACTGTGGTCTTATATTACTGATGAAACATAATTCTGTATTAGTTATTTTACATTAGGTTAATTGTCTATTAATTAAATATATTTATTCATTCTAAGTCACTGCGCGTTATCAAATTGTCAAATCTATGTGAACACGTATGAAAACAGATTATAGACAGATTGATAATCTACTGAGTGTAGTTTTGTTGTGATCAGACATTGTCGTACAATGTTACAGCGATAACTCTTCCAAATAATGTGCGTCATTGTTGTTAGACCTTAATTAAACAATTCCATACAATTTAACGAGAGTATGCTAATAAAAATTACAAATAGTTATGTTAGCACCATTCAAGATGATATTTGTGCTTACAAATATTACGTTTAGAAGTTTGATTTTAAAAGTAGATGAAATATGAGAATTTAACAAAATTTTGAGCCCACGAAGTATGTGAAATAACTTAAGAAATCGTGAGGTATTCCAGACACAATTGAAATCAATTATTATCGTGGCACCCGAGTGCCTCCTGGGGGTTGAGGGATTAAATTTAAAAAACCCGCATACAGAAGATTAACTGCATGCATGCATGAGTTAAATATCACGATCGTGAAAAATAATGTCGCGATAAATAACGTAAAATAAGTCACCAATTTTATGTGGATAACAATTTTGCAAAAATATTTCACAATTAAGTCCAATTTCAATTTTGAGTGCAAAGTGTAGAAATGTAGGATTTGACATCATACTTAAAATTTGACTATTATGTTCCACCAAACCACGATGGAGAGGAGACACGCTGACCGGCTTACTCTGCTGGTATTTATTTACTTATTTCTTAAACGACAAGAAAAGATGGTATTATTTAGAGATGCGCCGAGTAGCACTTTTGCCGAGTAACGAGTACTGAGTTTTACTCGGTTCAATTTTTTTTCAACCGATTACTCGGCCGAGTAACCCGGTTCAAGCAAATACATGTTTCGGGGGCGTTATCAAGTAGAAACATCTTGTCTATCAGTCGCTTGGTTGTTTACAAACAAATACGTCACGCAGCGAATTACGGAATTGAGCCGTCGGGTAGGGTTTTTAAAAAGTACAATTTTCCTTACAAAATTAGTTTAATTAATAATTAATTAAAAAAGGATTACATAAATGTTTATAACTAATTGATCACGATGATCAGACGTCCAGATGCTTCCCCGGTTGGAGCAATAAGGCACCGAGGGCTCCTCGAGATCACCCATGTCGATGAAAAATGTCTAATCAGCTTTTCTGGTTCAGTATTGCTCAAGTATTGCTCAATCGGACTGAAGAACAATGGGAAAACATGTGACGTAGCCGTATGACGTGAGAGGCTTGCCCTCGTAACACCTCCCCTCTTAGATGAGCAACTATTTGCGAAGATTGAGAGCAAAAGTTGCGGCTTTTCTATCTTCAATTGATGCTGATGAAACTGCTGAAGTTAATTCGATGTCTTGACTCGGAGTTATAACGACTTGGTTACGTCGTTGACGTTTGAGGTAGTACGCGAGAGTAATCAGTGCAACTGCACTTAATAACAGTATGATGTATGTAGGAATAGTGGTGTGATAAAGACTCGATAAGTCCATTGTGTCGACTTTTCCAGGTAAGTCCATAAGTACTTGATGTTGAATATTGTGTAACTTGTTTAAATCGATGGTTGTCAGATTATAGCGTGGCAATTGTTTCTCGAAATCTGCTGACATCGGCGCTGAACGTGGGATCGTCATGATTTCGACAGCTTGTCCGCGGAATTTGTCATCTAAATTGACGATTGTAAATTCGGGCGTTCTTATGCTGCAATTTCGGGGAATTGTAGCTAAGTAGCTTCCTTCCAGAAGTTGATGTTGTTCCTGTGCGCATGTTATTTGTACTTTTATTTTTTTCGGGAGTGATAAGATATAATGTTGGCTATCTAGTTCCAAGAGTGCTTCTTTTTGTAGTGAGACAGAAGTAGGGTGGCATTCTGTCGTGTCTTGATTATAGATGAGGTTGAAGATGCAATCCTTTTCAGTACGAGTTTGGTGGCTGAGTTGCTGTTTGCATATATGCCAGGTGTCAATCTTCGGGCATTCAGCCTCCAAGTACGCAAATTCCTGGGAGTTGGATGCTATATATGGGAATGGGGGAAGGATAATATCAGATTTTCTATTTGGGACGGGACAAAGTCTATATAAATCATAGACATCTTGGGACATGATGGGAAACTTAAGAACAATTACTATATAATATGAACCTAAAGTTATTAGATCATAGTAATTCCTAATATCTAACTTTAATAACGCACTTTGGCTGTAAAGTTCTTTCAATTGGTGTAACATATTATTTAAATCGGTAATACTTAAAATAGAATGGTGCATTACATTTGTGCGACTAAAAGCTACTATGTTTCCTAACCTACTTATTTCGGATGAAAGATCCTGAATGTTTTCATTTACTATGCTAAATAATTGAGAAAGTTGAGTAAGATGATAAATTTGGTTTCGACTCGTAATAGATGCGTTGTTTATCAAAATGATAGTTTTCTCTAATTTCTTTTGGTTAGCAGTAATATTATCTAAAATTTGAGTCTGTTGGATAGTCATTTGCTTGTACAAACTAATATGCTTGCTCATAGAGAGAGATAATTCGTGATCATTTTCCTGTAAAATTTTAAGGGCATTTTCGAACCTCAGGGCGTCCTCGTTATCTAGGTTCCCTGAAATGCTTTTAATAAAAGTTCCTAGTGGGTTAAATAGGCCTCGTTTAAGGCGTTTCGGTTCAAAAGTCTGTAGTTGCAATGATGTTTTGTTAAGTTTATTGAATAGATGATCTAACTGATATTTAAATAGAATAAAGTTTTGGTTAGGCAATTGGTTGGCAATGTCGTTCAATTGAGTTATCAATAAGTCAATCTGTAGTTGGGTCTTTTCTAGGTCAATTTCCTGAAGGAAGGTATGGTCATGAGATATTATTTTAGTGGGACCAAGTTTAAAGGGGAGAATACCAGGACCATTCGATAAGTCGTCAAGTTGGATCGTGTCTAGCGTCAGCATCCCGGCTTGTACTTGGTCTGGGTTCGCCGCAATTATTAGGGCCCTGTAACAATGTGACGTCGTTAGTTTTCTTGGTCCGTTTCAGCCGAGTTTTAGCAATTGGACCTCGTTTCCTAGACGTGTAAATATGAATAGGCAAATTGGAGACTACTTTGTCCTGTGTATAACGAGCAGCTGTTTTTTGTCGCGTAGCACCGGGATTTTTGATGTAAACTCTTTGTTCCTGGTTATACTGAGGTATAGTTTCGCGTTCCAGGTTACGGCGCGTCATTATCGCATCGCGTTCTGCGAATGAAGCGTCGTGTATGATATTGTACACCGTTTCCATTTTACTCCGATGTTCTTGTAGGTATTGTTGATATAATCGTTCCGATAGATCTAAGTCAGTTGGGTTTCGCGGGTCAAAATGCCCTGAAAGGAGGTCAAATGGTCTACATTTCGTTAGGCTATGGATTGAGCTATTATAGGCTATGATTGCGTATGACATCAAATTTTGCGAAGGTTCATTTCTGTGTTGCAGTTTTAAAAGTCGGATATGTTCTAGAATGGTGCTATGGAATCGTTCTATCATGCCATTTTCGTTTGGGGCATGAGCAGCTATTTTATGATGATATATTTTGTGTAATTTTAGGAATTCGCTGACTACTTGATTTGTAAATTCTGTGCCTTGATCCGTTACTAAATACAAAGGGAATCCGTGATGAGTAGAAAAGGTTAAAAGAGCTTTTACGATGTTTGGAGCCGTGCAATCTGGAAGTCGATATGCCTGTGCATACTTCGAAAACGAGTCGATTATTGTTAAATATTTCTCTTGTTCTACGGTTAGAACATCTGTGTGTGCTATTTGGAACGGTTTTGACGGAGGAGGTACAATTTGGAACTTTGGTCGAACGGGGTCACGGTCATATTTAGAACGATTACATATGTCACAATCATTTATGAATTTGGTTATACTATCTTTTAATTTAGGCCAAAAGTATCGCTGAGATAGCGCAAGGTAGGTCTCATTAATGCCTCTGTGGTTCGTTTTTCCTTCATGATATTTTAATATAATATCTTGTTGGTTGAGGTAGTCGTTAATATCTTGGATTTCGTGTTTTACAAGCAATAAATTCATGGCGGCATTTGAGTAAGTTCTTTGTAAGATAGGTACGATTTCGTACATTTTACTGAGTGGTTGTATTAAGATAGCTGTTCGTATTTTTGGATAAATATGGTTTTTAACGATAGATAACATATCTTCCTCGAGGTTAGTTTCCGAAATTTGAACAGTTGTTTTTCTGAACGTTTCAAATGGAATCGTGATTTTTGGTTTTGCGCTACAAGGGTTAACATTAACTTTTATGATGAGTTGTCTTTTAAATTTATTTAACGGATCCTCTGTTACAGGTAGCTCTAGAATAGGGTGTTCTACACTGGTGTGATCTGTATTCGTTTCCAGATTTTCCATGAAAGTTAAATAGTCTTCCGGAACTGGTAAGTTATCCATTTGATTATGAAGGTCGTCGTCCACTGGGTCAGGTAAGTCATTTTGGTGGGGGAAGTTTTGGGGTGGAGGGCTGCTGAGAGGTCTCAAACTTGGTGCAGTGTCAGTTGAAGATTGACTAATTATAGCTCTGTCGTCGGGAGCAGTTACTGTAGATGAAGAGTCGCTGATGTTGACCATAACGGAATCAAGTTCTTCGTTATGAATTTCAACGCGTGACAATGCATCTGCGTTGGTGTTCATTTTACCTTTTTTGTAAATGATGGTGAAATCATACTCTGCTAATTTAAGACGCCAGCGCGTCAGGCGAGAATTTGGTTCCCTTAAGTTTAATAGCCATTGCAACGGTTTGTGGTCGGTTACAATTTTAAATTTTCGGCCAAATAAGTATGGTCTGAAATATTTTGTAGCCCAGACGATCGCGAGAAGTTCTTTTTCGATGGTAGAATAGTTGATTTCACTGTCATTTAAAGTCCTGGATGCATAAGCTATGGGTCTGTCAGAGCCTATGGAACCCTGTGATAAGACGGCTCCTAGAGCTATGTTAGAGGCGTCTGTGGTCAAAATGAAATCTTTAGAAAGGTCAGGATATTGTAATATGGGGTCATTAGTCAGTAGGGTCTTACAGTGTTCAAAGCATTGTACATAGTCAGGGGTTAACGCTATTTTTGCTCCTTTTTTTAGACATGATGTAAGGGGTTTTGTCAAACGGGCGAAGTCAGGAATAAATCGCCTGTAATATCCCATGAGTCCAAGAAATCCTTTTATTTGTTTAGGTGTTTTAGGGATGGGATATTTTAAAATTGCCGAAATTTTATCAGGATTAGGCTTAACGCCTTCTGGTGTAATGACATGGCCTAGATATGGAGTCTCATGTTTTAAAAATTCAGATTTGTCCATTTGGACTTTGAAATTTGATTCTCTGAGCCTATCAAAAATTTTGCGCAAATTGATCATGTGTTCCTGTAAGGATGTAGAAAAAACTAGAATATCGTCTAGGTATACTACACATATAACGTTTTGGAGGCCCCGCAATACGTTATCCATGACGCGTTGGAAAGTAGATGGACTATTTTTAAGTCCCATTGGCATCCGTGTAAATTCAAAGTGTCCCTGGCCGTCGGAAACACTAAAACCTGTCTTGTGGATATCATCAGGGTGCATTTCCACCTGATAAAATCCACTTGTGAGATCGAGGGTACTGAAATATTGGCATTTACCTAATTTGTCTAATATGTCTGTCAGGTTAGGTATGGGGTATTTATCGTCTACTGTCTTCTCGTTAAGTTTTCTGAAGTCTATGACTAATCTCCACTTGATTTTACCGGAGGCATCGGCTTTTTTCGGGACAATCCAAATAGGCGCGCTCCAGGCTGATGTAGAGGGTCTTATTATACCCTGGTCGAGCATTTTTTTTATTTGGCATTTTACTTCTTCTCTGTGTACATAAGGGTAACGGTAAGTTTTACTGTGAACGGGAATTTCGTCTGTGGTTTTAATTCGGTGTTTAATTTTATTTGTAAATGTCAATGGTTCATCATCCAGGTAAAATATGTCAGAGTATTCCTTACAAAGTGCAAGCAAATTTGCCTTTTCTTCCGCATTCATATGGTCGGTGCGCAAACGCGGCAAAATTTCTTGGAAGCGCTCGGGACAGGTGTTGTATCCGTGAGTCATACTACCCATTGTTTGAGATAATTCGGAGAATTCGTGAAATACTTGAACTTGAAGAGGTTCTGTTAAGCTAAAAATAATATCGTTTTCTGACGGATTTAGAATCTCAATATATGCTTGACCACTTTGCACGGTCGAAAAACAGTCAGTAATATTGCAACCGCAAATAGTTTGTGATTTTACGCAAATTTCGCCTTCAGAAATATTAGTTGGAACTCGGATAATCTGAGTCGATTGCGCGGGAATAACTCTTTCGAACAAATTGACTGTACCGGATTTATACATAAGTAAGGGGTTTTCAGCAAACTCGGTTCGTAAAACATGAGTAGTAAGGTCTATTTTAGACCGCCACTGCTCTAAAAGATCGAGACCGATTAATCCGTCGAAATATTCATGAAATCTGTAGATAAAAAGTTTTATGGGTTTTTGGTCGCGTAATTCTGTAAAACATGGAATAGTGATGGAGTAGTCATTTTGAGTAGTTGCGTGGATATTAGTTACAACAAAGGGGTCGTAATCTAATGGAATGTTCGAAAAAAAATTTTCCACGGCCTCTGGACTTATAAAAGATTGGTTTGCTCCGGTGTCCACGAGGAGTTTCAAAGGGGGGTTAGAAATTTTAATAAAAGGTAATTGTCTTTTATTTTGGAGGTGTAATTCTATTCTGGGGGGTTGTCCTGTTGGACTTTGGTAAAATCCTGGTCAATACAGTTGCTGTCTGGGATGTCTTCCTGTGTAAAATAGTTTTCTGAGTCATCCGGAAATGCGTATGGATATTGTTGGTCGTCATTAAAGTCAGTATAAGAATAGAAGTTGGTATTGTCAGGGTTGCAATCATTCATATTAATTTGCTGACGCGCGTTCTGGGGAAAGGGTGGTAATACGCGAGCCACGGGATGGCTCACCCCACTCATAGGCCTAGGATAATTTTGATAAGCCGGTGGACCACGTGGTGGAATTTTAAAGCCTGTAGACATATTAGATCGCGGCAAGGCTCTCATCATTTGTTGGGTCCTTGACGGTCCTTGTTGGTTACTATAATTATTATTATACGGTTGTGGCAAATAAGTAGGCCTAAAACCATGATTAAATTGTTGATAATTAGGCTGGTAATTCGGTTGATAATTAAACGGCTTAAATGGACGTGTACCTGGCATAGCAAAATTATATTGCCTAGATGGCTCAAGGGGCACGTTAAAAGGATTAAAATTGCTGTTACTATTTGATCTTTTGGAAATTTGTGGGTTCACAACTTTATTTTGTAGGTAAAGGACGTTAAGTTCTTCTTGGGCGAACTCTAACGCTTTTTGCAAAGTTTCAGGTCGCATACACCTTACACGTGAGCCCAGAGGTTCAGCTAGGCCTCTTGTGTACGTTTGAAGGGCCAATTTTTTATAGAGGTCTCGCTTTGCTTGTATTGTGGTCTCTAGGGTTTCATGTAACTCTATGTAAGTGATTATAATAGACAACAGACTTTGAACGCGTTCGTAGAAAATTTGAGGAGTATCGGAACCTTGCGATAACATGGACATATCCGTATAAAGGGCAGACTCGTCCCTGTGATCCGAAAAGCTGTTAATTAGTGCACTCCTTATACCATGCCAATCCCGGGGAATGCCGTTTGTCGCTAACATTTTAGCGGCTTGGCCAGTAATTTTATTAAGAATTCCATTGATTAAGGCTGCATTGTTTAAATCATTTCCCGGAGCTGGGTTGGCGTAAGTTAAAATCAATTGGTCGCATAAATTTAAAAATCTAATTAATACATTTGAGTTCCCATCAAACTCTGGCACTAGTCTCAGCGCCTTCCAGATAGTGTCGGTCAGGTCAGGTACCTGAGCGATCACTGGCGCATCTTGATTTAAATTTTGTTGGGCCATTTCTTCTTCTTCAATACTAACTAAACTATTAAAATCGATATTTCTATGAAATCTTAATTCTCTAGAATGTGAAGGGAGTATATCACGCCGCGTATTGGGCCTAATATCCCTATTTTTCCTTGGGAAAAAAATTTTGATAACAAGTTTCTAGCCTTTAAAAAAAAATTATATTGTATAAAATTATTCTTAAGTATTTAACACCTTCTACTGGGACAGGAAAGGGACCGCTGGCATCCAATAGGAAAGCGTATCTCATAAAATATTGTAACTTACAGAAGCAGCATACTCAGCTGGATTTGGGCCATCGATTTTTTGATTGCGCCGCTGCTGGGTTTTCTTTCACCTTCCGACGGCTGCTACGCGTAGATTCTGGATTCTCTTCTGTGACGCGATAGTCACACGGGCGGCTCGTACTAGCTCGGAAATCTTCCCGGACGTAACGCGAACGCGACCGCGAGAATCCTACCGACTGCGCCAATTACGGAATTGAGCCGTCGGGTAGGGTTTTTAAAAAGTACAATTTTCCTTACAAAATTAGTTTAATTAATAATTAATTAAAAAAGGATTACATAAATGTTTATAACTAATTGATCACGATGATCAGACGTCCAGATGCTTCCCCGGTTGGAGCAATAAGGCACCGAGGGCTCCTCGAGATCACCCATGTCGATGAAAAATGTCTAATCAGCTTTTCTGGTTCAGTATTGCTCAAGTATTGCTCAATCGGACTGAAGAACAATGGGAAAACATGTGACGTAGCCGTATGACGTGAGAGGCTTGCCCTCGTAACAAGCGCGTCATAGTAAATAAATAATTGAAAAAGTTTGTTATTACGATTGACTGTGTGTAGGTGTGTAATACCTGATTAGTAATTGTTGACATAAAGAGTTCCCGTGATTAAAAATCCCGAATTTTGGCGTTTTAAGACGAGCTTGAAGGAGATAAAACAAAAGTCAAATGTACCTTATGCAATTCTCTGATTTCACGTAGTGGTGTTGGACAAAAAGCTTCTACGACTGCAATGTTAAACCATGTAAAAATAGAACACACAGAAGAGTCGAAAGGTTTCCGAAAATGAAACTTAAGTTAAAAGAAGTGACATTTCAGAGAGTACTAGCAGCAGTAAAGAAAACGAATCTGAACGATTATAATAGTCAGATGACAACCTCATGTATCTTTTCGGAAATGCTTCGAAGAATTAGCTATCACCCAGCCAATAGAGCGCAATGATCCTAAAAGCCCCATTGCTTTAGAATTGGATCGCTATTTAAAAGAAAATTTACTGGCAATAGACAAGAGTCCATTCGAGTGGTGGGCAAGGCACCAAAATAAGGTATTCTGAGCTGGCACGTTTGCACGAGTGTTTTTTTGTGCACCATGTACAGCGAGCGATTATTTTCGGAGGCTGGAAACGTAGAAAAAAGGAATAGGCTGTTCCCAGAACGTGCAGAGAGCCTTGTGTTCCTGCATCACAATTAACCTTGATTAAATTTTACATATTGATGTTTTTCATTAACATTCTTTTAATTTGTCTCATCACTACTCATTAATTATCATAATTGAGACTGTCAAAGATTTCCCAAATTAGTACTAAATCCTTTTTGATTAACCCTATTGTTTTAGTTAGGTATATCTACCTAAATATATTGCTTTGCTTAAACCGTGTTATTCGGCCGAGTACGAGTATCAAAATACCCGCCGAGTACCTACCGAATATTAACCGAGTACTCGGCCCATCTCTAGTATTATTATATTTCAAGTCGGCATCACGCAGTGCTGGCCTTCAATAAAATATTTCCACCCCTTCTCGTCTTAAGAAGTCATAGGAGACCACCAAAGAAATACTGTTAGAAGACAACAAACCTGACAAAAGTGTCAATAAGGCAGTCTCATCAAGTCTGATGAGGTCACAATACAAACCAATTCAATTGATTGTTATATTATTTTATTGTTACGATATGGGAAAGGCTTTTTTTAGGGTTCGTCACTTGAGCCTTGACTAGGTCACAATATGTCGAGCATCAAATAATGAATAGTTAAAAAAGCCTTTACTTATTAAAAAAATAAACAAAACGGTGCCTTTTTAGCTTACAAGAATGCAAACAAAATAATGTAACCTATATATTTCTGCACACACAGGAAATCATCTAAGCCGGTAAGGTTTCATAATCCGGCTATAACACATGACGTGATGGATAATTTATGGGTACTTAACCTTCCCAAGACGGTATAGATAGTGAATTTGATTTATAACCTGACGGTCGATAGTAATGTTGATTTTAAATTATCGTTATGAACAATCCAAATCTTCAAGTTTCGGCTCAGTTAGATCCGTCTGCTGCATTTCTCTAATGGAGTGAGAAACTCTTAATATTGTATGAAAGTCAATTGTTGTAACCTTCAACAGAATGTATCTTCTATCATTGGTGTCTGTACAGTTTTTTTCCAAAAATATCAAATGAATTCATGCAAAATCTATCGTATAAAGCAAACTGATTCTAGATAATCCAGCCATCCTTTGTCAAATCTCTACATTCGGTCAGCAATTTACCCATCCAGCCCAAAAAAACAAAGCGCTAACTAAGCTACTTAACAACATTTACATTTCCAAAGGTCGATAACAATAATAATAAATACTCACACGTCTGCTGAATTTTTTAAACGCCGTCAACCGAATCGCTTTGCTGAAATGTATCGACGCGCAGCCATACAATAACAAGCACAACCGAAGAGTAATTAAATCACAGAGGTTCAAATAGCAAGTCACAATTGATACATGTAACGGCACACGCGATTTAATTTAGAAAAACAGAATTATGTTCATTCGCGGTCGGTCGCGCGACAAGCGTGCAGACGGCTGCGCGGCGCAGACAAACTGAAGGCTTGGTTTGAGGTGAGCCCGTGAACCGGGCGAGTTCCCCCTCCCTTTCCCGCCCGCCCAGGCACACTGCCTGAGCGATGGCACAGAGTAATCAGTGTATAGATACCTCGTCTCGTATTGCGCGATTAAAGACACAGTAGAGGCCTGTAATAGGCGGTTTGGAAACCTCTGAGACCATATCATCCTTGAATGACATTGAGGCTTATAATGACGGCTATTCGGCTTACAATCTTGGCTCATCTATTAGTATCAGTATATAAACTTGAAAAATTTTGTCTCAGGTGGGACTCGAACCCGCATCTCCTCGCATGCCGGGCGGGCGCCATACCATTAGGCCACCGAGACACTGCGACATGGCGCGAATTTTTCAAGCATATTCTTACGCTGTAAGCCAGCGTTGCTTCATCAAATGTTAGGAGTTTGCACCCTTAACACCCGAAAGAAACATCTTTGCAGATGTTTGACAGTCAGTTAAGATGAAACAGCTATTTATATACTTTATTTGATATTTTAGCAACTTAATTGCACTTATAATATCAGTATACAAACTTGAAAAATTTTGTCTCAGGCGGGACTCGAACCCGCATCTCCTCGCATGCCGGGCGGGCGCCATACCATTAGGCCACCGAGACACTGCGACACGGCGCGAGTCCCGCCTGAGACAAAATTTTTCAAGTTTATATACTGATATTATAAGTGCAATTAAGTTGCTAAAATATCAAATAAAGTATATAAATAGCTGTTTCATCTTAACTGACTGTCAAACATCTGCAAAGATGTTTCTTTCGGGTGTTAAGGGTGCAAACTCCTAACATTTGATGAAGCAACGCTGGCTTACAGCGTAAGAATATGCTTGAAAAATTCGCGCCGTGTCGCAGTGTCTCGGTGGCCTAATGGTATGGCGCCCGCCCGGCATGCGAGGAGATGCGGGTTCGAGTCCCGCCTGAGACAAAATTTTTCAAGTTTATATACTGATATTATAAGTGCAATTAAGTTGCTAAAATATCAAATAAAGTCATCTATTAGTGTTCAGAAGAAAATTCTGATACAACGAGACAAGTATAGATATAATATTCAAGAAGAACCGTTTATTTACATCGTCATAATTAGTCAACGGCGCGCTTCCCACAAGTTTTTCTACTGCCATAGGATGTTAAGAGTGGATTTTAAAATGGATATATTATTATAACAGCTGGTCCTTTTGGTTTCATTTAAAAAGTATGTAATAAATGAGAAATAAAAATTATTATAAAAATATTTTACTTCGTATCAATTTCATTTTATTATTCTCGAGATGTATGATTTCATTTTATTACTGTCTATTAAAGTTTGTAAGGTGAAGTACCTTAGTACCTTAATTATAATTTTGTTACTGTGGTAATAATTGTCAATCTTTGACAGTGAAACAGCTCTTTTATCTTACAATGAAGTGTCTCCATTAGCACGCTTTTGTTATGGTTTACATTATTATTTTTGTATACACAGTGCTCTAACGTAATCCCAGTTATCTAAGAACGCAATCACCACTGATAAGAACTACAATTAGTAACAATGCCATTCAGATAATAATGTAAACTTTATATTAGAGTAACTTTTTCTTATAAAATCATAAATAAACTAAAACTGCGTTAAAGTTGAAATTTAGAATTATTTTACCAATAACACCAAAAATAACATCTTACACAAACATAGGTATGCATTTGTTTCTATAATTGAGATGGAAACGTTATTTATTAATTATATTTGATTGATTTTGATGAGGAAGATGTCGAACTGACTGTTTCGGCCTAGACTCACCCCACTAATGAGTTTCAGACGTGGCTGAGTGTTAGGTAATAAATACATTGTTAATTCATTGCTGGCGCTACTAATACTATACTTGTGTTTTGATAGAGTTCATCATCAGCCTATCGCAGTCCACTGCTGGACAAAGACCTCTCCAGTTGCACGCCACTTAGGTCGATCCTTGGCTTCTCGCATCCAGCTCCTGCCAGCCATCTTGCGCAAATCATCACTCCACCTGACCTGAAGTTATATAAAATTAATTCAACATATTTCTTACACTTGTTATTGTGTACTGAATCCAGTATTGTATCTATTATGATGTTACTTCTAATTCGATATCATTTTTAACAGACATTTTAACTAACCCATGAGTGTGATTTAAAAGTGTACTGAGTTTCATATTTTTATTGCATGTTTATTTGTACACTAATTCTTTCTCAAATAAATGGAAGTAACATAGAGATGTGTTTTTATCAGCTCCCTATTAGATAAAGCTATGTGACATAAGTAAAAGTGCATTATATATATTTAGAGAACATAAGTTGTTTGTAGTTAAACTCCAACCGATAGACCTCAGCAATTACAATTGTTAATTGTAAAACGAGCGCATTTATTGACTATCATAAAATTGAGACATTGTAAGGTTAACAATGAAACGTTGTGTTAAAGACGTATTTATCAATAATTTTTACTAATCGAAATCTTTAAAAGACGTATTTATCAATAGTTTTTCCTAATCAAAATCTTTTGCCAAATAAATTTCGGGCTTGCTCTTGGCTTCGCGCTAAACCTTAGGGTTTGAGAGAAACCTATAAAGGAGCGGGCGTGCTCTGGAAATCCCGCAGCACTACAGAACACAACGAGTGTTGGTTGGAATTGGACTCCGGTAGGATGATGGTTGCAAGCCCTGGCCCCTTTCGGAGCCTACTACCGCTGAAGAGATCACTCACACGACATCACAGACCGTTGCAGATGGTTAAGATATTACCCAGGGTGGACCGCTAGGAGGCAGATCACACCCACCCCAAAATAAAGGCGAATCAGTGATGTAATTTCAATGGAGTTAAGATCGACTCTGATCATTACAAAATCGTTTTCATCGTATGCGATGATATAAGTTTTTTTTTCGTCATTATGTTTTGTGCTTTGATCGGCAAAATTATTTTACAATGATTTAGGCACAAAACTGCGAAGTCATGTCTGCGTGCCATTATTCTATGACGGCTGGCGACTCGCACTATTTTTGATCAGTCTTGGAAGAATGTTTCATTCATGGAACAATTAGCTTTATGTACCAGTGTATAGGCAGCTTATTTCTAAGGCTTTTATTAAATTTGCCTAATGGAGTAAGTACAATACTGTAACAAAATTCAGGAAAATTATCGGCAGAAATATGGTCTGAAGGATTTTTATTAATAGAGCATTGAGGTAGGGTTAGCAACTCGACTATAAATTAAACTATTCTACATTTTTAGCAAAGTCGATCATCAATTAGGATCCCTTCAGTAATAATAAAGTAGCAAAGAGTCTTCAGATAGGATTTTTAAATTTTCGCGTTGTTTTACACCTGTTAAATCAAAAAAACTTCATATTGTATTCGAAATTAAGTCTCTGCAGGATTTGAGTATATGTGTTAATGTATACTTTTAATATACAAAAAAGTTGATACTGAGATCTTCAATCAAGAAATAACTTAAAACGGGAACGATAAAGAATTTTGTATTAACCAATAAAAGAGAAAGAAAATAAAAACTCATTTTTTGAATTGTGAAAACGCGACTCTTTTTCTTGAATTAATAATAATGCGGTGATAGGCTTCGTAAGAGGCTGCCTGGATGCTACCACCCTCCTGCTGGAGTCCATCACCAAACAGTTTTTCTGTGTTCTACTGGTGTGTGGGAGAACCAGTGCCACTTTCTGGGTAAGCTCGCTGCATCTTAGGCTTCTTCTTAACCGTAGAGTTAAGTATGTAGTCAAGAGCAACTGATTGATTATATTTAAAAAAAAATTTTTTTTTCTGAAAGCCAGCGCATTAATATCATAACCAGCCCATACCAGTCCACTGCTGGACACGGGCCTCTCCAAAAGTGGGATCTTGACATATTAACTCTTTATAGGATACCCCATACAAAGTGGCCTGTAAACTGGACAGTCATTTGAAGATTGAAATTAAATACAATTGAGTATTTAAACTTGAAAAATTATGTCTCAGGCCGGACTCGAACCCGCATCTCCTCGCATGCCGGGCGCTGCGCTTTACCAATAGCCACCGAGACACTACGTCACAGGCGTCAATTTTTTAAGCGTATTCTTAGTAAGCCAGCGTTGTTTCATTCGGCGGAGTCTACACCCCTTAACACCCGAAAGAAATATTTTTGCAGATGTTTGACGATCAGTTAAGATATTTGAATACTTTAAATAGCTGTTTAATCTTATTATTTTTCAAGTTTAAATACTGATATTATAATTGAAATTTAATTGCTTAAATATCATAATATAAAGTACTTACAATTTGGTTTCGAATTTAAACCTTATGGACATTTACGACTCGTTAAAAAGGTGGAGTTTGTGTTAAAGGGTTAAATTAATTAATTTAAAGTTTTATTTCTTTTTTCTATGATCACCAACCCGCATTTGGCAAGCGTGACTCTGCCAGTACCCTTCATTGACGTGATAACTTGAATTCAATGATGGAGGCTTTTTCTTTTGGGATGGTTATAGACTGTTATTTCTAGAATTGATTCGTAGTTAAAACCACGTAGTACATGGCATGGCATGTACCTTAGTTTTTATGAGTTGCAAAAGTTTCGGCACTGTTGCAAGCGCTATCCGGGAGACTCGATAAAGCTTTATTTTTAATTAGATTTTTCCCGCGTCGTCTTCTGCGTGGATTTCGGAATAGGGTTCAGAATTAGTATGGTGAAAAAAATTCAACAAACGACAACGCAAGCCATCGCCTTTGTTTACATACCTAACTTGATTTTGCACTGGAACTAACTAGTGGGTCGAACTACATAAAAACCACTATGAACTTTGAACCAAGCAAGTATTTAATCTTGATCTTCTTGTTCTCTCACATAATGAACCTTATTGTATTACATATATGCTACCGGAAAATCGCTTTTCCGCCGCGAGCTAACTTAACATAACGTCATCTGTTAGTCGAACTTAAAACTATATAACTGTCATAAACATACCGCCCCCTTAGACCATTTAAATTGAGAAATGGTCTACCCAAAATGAAATAATACTAAAAATGAACTAAACATCGTAACATTTTTTTATAAGAGTAACACATGAATAATACTAAAATATTTAATAATACTTATAAAATACATTATCATTTTACGACATTTATTTTGCTGTAGGCAATACACAAAGTTTGATGTTTACTTATTATAAATAACTAAGAGCATAAGGTGACCACACGTAATATGATATCATGTCCTGGATGTTTCTATAAAATTCGTCCTAATAGCCATCGACTAGAAGGTAAATCATCCTCTTTTATTAGAACAACTTAATTTATGTATAGGTATAGGACGCTTCATTTTCTCTGATGCTCTCATTTGCTGGTCTCATATGATCTAAAGCTAGGTACTCATTAATAACTTCTGTATATTTTTCCTTTAGATTGTTATCCTTGGCGAACCTTTTTTCCAGGGATCTAAATCTTGTTTCTGCTATAGCTCTTGAACCATAATTGGTGCACTGTGGTTGATCTTCGAGAAAAGGTAATCTTACAATATAACGACCTTCATTTGTTCTCGTTGTGGTCTTTTTGAAGAATTCTTCACAACGTTGTTCTTCCTCTGTTAAGATGCTCTTGATATCAGGTAGTTGTTCTTCGATTTCCCAAAACTTCTTTAAACTTTCATCCTCATTTACTTGTACATGCATGACTGTAATATTTCTTTTTATTAACATACTTTCACAGTTGTTTTCTTCACTTTCATTGCCAGTATCAACTACACCCGAAATGATCCACCCTAAGGTAGTGTTCTGCGCTATCAGTGACCCCGTTGGACTCCTCTTTACTCCTTCTTTCAGAATGTAGCTATATACTTCTGCACCAATCAACAAATCAATCTTACTTGATGTAGTGAACTTTGGATCCTCTAAGTGTAAATGTTGCAAATCTACCCAGTTGATGGAATCTATATGTTTTTCAGGTAAATAGGAAGTGATGTTCTTTAACACAAATGCCTTTATGGGTATTTTGACCAATGGGTCAAAACGCGATTGAATCATAAAGTTGACTTCGTATTTGGTGGAAACTGATTTATTATCACCCAAACCGGAAATAACACCGTGAATTGATTTCTTTTTCAATCTTAAAAGCTGCACGGTGGCTTCTGTAACAAAGCTTGCCTGTGACCCTTGATCAAGTAGCGCCCTAATAACTTGAAATTGACCTGACTTTGACTCTGCATTTACTAGCGCGGTAGCTAACAAAACCTGCCTTGGCTTCTCCAATGTTGACAGACAAGTCACCACTTGAGAAACCTCCTCAGGTGCATTAGTTGTCTTTGCACTATCAGATGATAAGTGAAGCAATGAGTGGTGACGCTTCTTGCATATCTTACATGTACTTGGGTTTTTGCATTCATAAGCTGAGTGGTTACCGCCCAAACAATTGAAACAAATACGATTTTTAAGGACAAAGTCACGTCTTTTTGCACATTCTTGTTTCGCGAACTCCTTACAAAAACATAGCTTATGAATTTCAGCGCAGAATTCACATCGCATACCCGAACTATTAGTAGAAAGAAGTACCTTAGGTTTTGTTTGAGGGCTACTGGTTTGTTGGAAAGATCTCTTTGTAACTATGAATTCCAGAGCCCGAAAACGACTCTCTAGAAACTCCTTAAGTTGTTGCCAAGTTAGTAAAATATTTGCATCAATATTGGAAATATGTAACTCCCACTGTTTACGAGTTTCGATGTCCAACTTATATGTAACTATATGTATGATAATCACATCCCATGTAGCCACCTCAATACCTATATTCTTCATTGCGTTTAAGCAATCGCATGTAGTGTCCAACAATTCCTTTAATCCTGAAGAACTTTCACCATTTAAATGTCTCTGATTAAATAGTCTTTTTAAAATGCAATTAGACAGGTATCTTTTATTATTGTACCTTTTATTTAATAGATCCCAACATTGCATGTAATTATCGCCGGTGATAGGAGTGTACCTTACTAATTGCTCGGCTTCACCTGACAGTTGCCCTTTAAGGTAATGCAATTTTTGTACATCGTCTAGTGACCTGTTATTATGCACGAGTGATGTGAACAAATCTCTAAACGTTGGCCACTCAGAGTAAGTGCCCGAAAATTTAGGAATTGATATTTTAGGTAAATTTACAAAGGAATTGTTGGACTCACTTTGTTCAACACTTTTAAAACTAGATGAACTTATTTTTTGTACATTAGCCAATAGTTTATTCAGTTCCGTCTTTAAAGCGGATTTGTACATAATATAGGACTCCTCAGTATTATCATAGATATCATTCTTAGTATATGAACTATCTGATAATTCCTCAACGTTATACGTTTGAAATAGCTTAGAGTGATTGACATAAAATGATGCCCAATCTCTTTCTAAATTCTCAAGTCTAGTTTCTAAGTATTCTACAGTAATTCGATCCTTTGGGCTTTTCTTATAATTGACTAAACCCTTATCTATGGCCTTTTGTAGCTCCGTTTGGACATTAACAAAAGTCTCCATATTGATATTACAATTAATTAACTTATGCTAAAATTACTATCAGATCTTTACCATATAAAATTCGTGAAAAAATTACAAGTCTTTTAATACAATTAACCTAAGACCAAATTTAAGCATGGATTCCCCGTTCCTTCTTAAATTATTCTAAGTCCTAAAACTAACAAATATTGAAATGTTTTACAAGTCCCCAAATGACATCTTCAAATTAATCTTAAATATTGAAAATTGTTCTAAGTTTAAATCACCACACTAATAAGGCGCAAATTGCCTTAAAATCACCAAAGTTAAAGTGAAAATGTCTATTTTCTTTCTTCCTATGAAATAAAGGTCAAATTCGTACTCACAATTTTTGCACTACAATCACTCACACCTGCATCGTCCTTTGCCTGTGTGCCGTTGATTGTTGATCTTCGTGACGTCACTTACGTCGCGTTCATAGCTCAGCTGCTTGCCTCGTGCCTTCGCTCATGCTGCTGCAGCTTCTTAAACTCTTCACACCTCTGCACCACTTCTTCTCGTGCAGGGTGTTGTTCTGTGTACCTTTGCCACAGCGATCCACTGCGAGTACACGAAGCGTCCTTACCGGACTGACGTTCAAAATTCGGCCTCAATGGACCATGTTTAAATACCTAACTTGATTTTGCACTGGAACTAACTAGTGGGTCGAACTACATAAAAACCACTATGAACTTTGAACCAAGCAAGTATTTAATCTTGATCTTCTTGTTCTCTCACATAATGAACCTTATTGTATTACATATATGCTACCGGAAAATCGCTTATCCGCCGCGAGCTAACAAAGCACAACGCCATCTGTTGCTCGAACTTAAAACAATACTATTGTCATAAACAGCCTTACTTCATTTTAAGTTACTCTTTCGTTGTGTTCCTGCGGAATGGGGGCTATCGCTAGTAAATTTGCCACTAGAGGCGCTAGTGTCGCGTGAGGTCCAATATCATTCGCTTTGTACTGGTTTTTGCGGAATTTGTCGCATAAATTATAATTTCTTTAATTTACCTGCTGGAAAGTGATATCCTTCGTAAAATATCGCAAATATGGATTATTTGGCGATTAATGTGAACGCTTCAAAAGCGAAATTAAGAAAAAGCGCAAAAATAGGCGGCCTCAAGAGCAACTATTTCAGAAGTTAGTTTGTTGATATCAAGATAGTTATTTATAAACAATATAACCTTAATTAGATTCAAGATATAACACTTTGTTTCGGCGCCGATCGCCTTTGACAGCTATACCACCGGACCTCAGTCTACAGTGGCGCCAACTGGTGAGCAAAGAAACGGTAGTCCCCATTCCGATATTTAATATATCTATCTATACAAATATTTATTAATTTATTACCAAAATGTAGTACACGCATCACTTCAGAATGGCTGAATGATTTAGATATATATTTTTTGCTATGTTTGTAAAGTCAGGAGTTCTGAATGGTAAATTGTTTAAAGGGTAAACATACCAGAAGTAAATCATCGCAAAGCCATAGCTAGTTTAATATATTTTAATGTAAATCCAATCAATAGTTCGTGCGTAAAAGAGTAACATTCATACAAACTTCCACGTTTACATTAAACTACTTATAAGTATTATAAGGCCCTTTTCTATTTGTATTTGAGTATTCATTACATTTTAACCACACTTAAAAAGATGAGGGTGAATTTATGCTGCGGTATTTACGGTCCAATGAGCAAACATAATGTTTTTATAGCAACCATTGCCTTGGGGAAGAAGGAAACTCGATTTGTATTGCGAGAATTGGAACAAACAAAGTACAAGATTGGGTCTTTATTCATAAGATTGTAGGAAAAACCAACCAAGATAAAAGTATTAGCAATAAAATAATTAATAAAGAGTATATTAAATAACACCCAATCGCCATAGGTTTAGAGAACAATCATCTGCATTATACGATGACAAAACAATATTAGTTTTTGTCTTTTTTAATTTCTTCATCGATTCAAAGAGGTCGCTACAAGTTAAAAGAGTCGCTAAGTGACCCGTGGTATTTGCATTGTAGGGTCAATATTTTTGTTAAAGATTGCTTAATACAGAATTTTTATCATCATCAGCAAACAGCAAAAATAAACGCCGCGCTTGGTGTCCTTGGTGATCGTAGTTCATGATCGTGATATATGAGCCGTTATTGCTCATCTTTTTCTGGTTGTAAAATAGCCTTACGACAGTTAGACAACCTTACGACACTCCTATGACGAGAAATGGATGATGCTATTCTATTTTATCAAAATGAAAACAGTGTAATTTATTTGATATTTTAGCAATTAAATGGCAATTATAATATCAGTATATAGTTAGTTAGTATAATTCGAGTCCCGCCTGAGACATCATTTTTCAAGTTTATGTACTGAAAACAGTGTCTTAAGATGAAAGTCTTTGACCGGTATGCGTTGCCAACATGGATCACATAAGCAAGGTAGAGGTCGCACAGCGGGCAATGAAGAGAATAATGAGACACACAAGAAGAACTAAGATGGGTAACCGACATCGCTCTGAGAATTTCGGAAAGTGGCAGTGGGCGTAACACGAACCAATGGCCGTTTGGGCAGAAACGTTCTGGTTACGAAAGGTTTGGGTGACAAAGACTTTAACCACGTCCAGGAAATGTCTCAGTGGACCAACTGTGGTATGTAGATACCTTTTTAACATATGTAAATACCTTACCATTTGTTTCTGGTTCATCTCATTAAATACATTCTCTTATTTTTATCATATAACTTATAATTTCTTGTAATTTTATTTGTTTACTAATCTTGACACTAATATTAAAATTTTCTTGTTATTTTGACAGACATCGTTACCACTGGCAACCACCTTGTCAAATGATATATATTTTTTAATTATGTAAATTTCATCTAAATTTCGGTTAGGAGATATTGTATTTTGGCCAATTTTATATTAAACTTACCTTCTTTATGTAATTTTTATAACTGCTTATGTAAATATAGCTATAATTTTGAAATGTTTAAAAATAAATTATGGTTCCATCAATTTTGATATAAATAGACGTTTTTATGTCAAGAAAGGATTACTTCTTCTCATTCTATTGTTGTGAACTTAATATTATTATTGAGAAAATTATCTTGGTCACTATTTATTCATTACTCCTGGACCCTGGTACGGTCACGTAGACCGCTGGGCCTTCTCCATCTAGTGCTGTTGGATCCTGGCGGTCACGTAGACCGCCGGGCCATCTCCATCATTTCGGTTGGATCAGGCAGATCGCCGTACTATCTCACCTCCGCTGCGCAGTTGGATCCTGGCGTGGTCGACCGCCGGGCCACCTCTATTTATCAAACCACTAATTGGACTTACACGTGTAAATTTAAGTTACGTATATATATTTTATCATACTTTTAATTTTAATATATTTAATTTATATCTTGTCTTGTATTTTATTTAACTCTTAGGGAATAATTATAGGGAGGTAGGTTCCCATTAACTTCTCTCTTTCCAAATTTTCTTTTGTAGCGTAGCAGAACCTAGGTTTCTGAGGGTATTCCTCTTCAAGGGTACCCCAGATATTCTGTTACGTTATAAAGTGCCCCACGTTGGGCGCCACTTTATTTATTTTTAAACATTTCAAAATTATAGCTATATTTACATAAGCAGTTATAAAAATTACATAAAGAAGGTAAGTTTAATATAAAATTGGCCAAAATACAATATCTCCTAACCGAAATTTAGATGAAATTTACATAATTAAAAAATATATATCATTTGACAAGGTGGTTGCCAGTGGTAACGATGTCTGTCAAAATAACAAGAAAATTTTAATATTAGTGTCAAGATTAGTAAACAAATAAAATTACAAGAAATTATAAGTTATATGATAAAAATAAGAGAATGTATTTAATGAGATGAACCAGAAACAAATGGTAAGGTATTTACATATGTTAAAAAGGTATCTACATACCACACAACGCTCTTTTGATCGCCGAAGCCGTTGGATGCCGGTGGCGTGGGACTCATCGGGGTTGTGATCTTTTGGAGAGATCATTGTCCAGAGGCCCTACTACAACAACACGAAGCTCATATTTACGGATATATCTGTCTCTTTCAGATACCCTAAGACAAGAGATAAGATTTGAAAATACGGCACAAAACATTGTGTTGCAGAGTGAGGCTTCAGATGTGGACATCGTTTTGCTGAGATGACGATGATGGTGATTCTATTCTATGCCGGCACTATGTGGCTTAAATTTCCAACTCAGGTATGCAAGGTGTACCAGAGCATAGAGGAGATGAGGCTACAGTAGTTTAAGCACATTCCTATAACATGAAAACCAACTAAAATATTAATTATTATAACTTAACAAACAAAAATAAACATGAATCTTGTGAAAGTCAAATGTATTTTTAAATTCCTAAGCTTAAGCTCGATTTCTCGAAGTTATTTTAACGAGAAGAAACCAAAAAATTTAAGTTTATCTCCCATTTCAAAAGTAACTCTGTATTAAGGATAAACAATATTCCCATATTAACCCAACTTAAAATATTACCGCCTCAAAGATCGGATAATACAAGCAATTCTTTCCAAACGTAGTATTATGAGCTAATCTGCATACCCTAAATGGTTTCCGAGCTGCAACCACGTTATTTTATGCAGCTGTTACAGCTCTTTAAGCTGTGGGGGGAAGGGCGATTTTTCCATGCAGTAGTTAAAGATGTTTGTTCCTACTGAAGGTTGTGGTCGTAATGAGTCCGTTCACAGAATGCTTTGACACAGTTTAAGTTTATTTAGAAGGTTTTTTTACGTGTTGTCTCTTTGAAATTATTTTCCATTCGCAAAACAGTTTTTCATAGCCAGTTATCATTGGTTTTACTCATACATGTAATTTTTTATTCACACGGCATAATTTTTCACCTAAAAAACTCACTTGAAGAAATAATGTTTTTTTTTTTTTTATGGAACTACATAATAATCTGCAACAACGAAACCTAACACTGCGTATGGCGCTACATGCAAATGCGTGAGTTCACTTGGCCAGTTTATATTTTTCATTCGTTCTAAAGGCTGTCTTAACTTAATAACCAGTTACTCGTACTTGTTTTATCACATTTATTTATTGTTTGCTGGAATCAGCTTTTGCGGGGAGTCTTGTCAAATAAAATGTTGAATAAACTAAATATTTAATTTCAGTTTGTTCCATTTTCAATTTCGCAAGCCTGCCGTTCCTAATTTAGCTTTGGCATAATAGTCCTTTGTATTCTTTATAAGAAGCAGATGGCTCTGGAAAATACAGGAAAATCTTATTGAAAAACCTTCCGTATCTTTTGGTTCTACTAGTGCAGCTGTTTTGAGATTTTCTTGAGTTCTTTCCTGGTTGAATTAAGTGGTGTTTAGATTAGTATAATTTTAGCAGTACTAGACCTACTGTAGTGTTGGCAGAAACAGAATGTACCAGCCTTTCTTGTACTATGGTAGTCGTCAGATGAAACTAAAAAATAAGATGGGTAGTAGCGTCTTCTCTTAACTCCTACAGGATCATAAGACCGCCGGCGGTCGCGATAACAATTGATTTTAATTGTTTCTGGAATAACATACAATCGAGGGGCCATTGGCCAAAATCACAAACCCGCCTGCTATTATGCAAGGCGATTTTAGCAAAATCCTTAGTTCATTCTATAGAGCACAAGCCCCAGCTTGTGCTCTGTAGAATGTAGGTTACTAATAAAATTAATTTGAACGATCGTTTTCGTTATTTGCTGTTATCTGTTAAACGGTTATATTTAAAAAAAGTTTCTCAATTCAACGAATATTTGAACTCCATCGACAAATATGAAAACGGGATACACAGTTTGATACCAAAACATCACTTCGAACTATTCAAGTTAGAATAAGCAACTGTCATATTTACAGCTATGTAAATTCATCCATTATGTAGGTACAGCCAACTGCAAACGTTGTATATACTCCTGACTGATTGGTACAGCAGGGCCTCGATAAATCCGAACACCGAAAATTTATACCCTGTTCGGATGTACGAAGCGTTCGGATTATAGTATGTAGTCATTTTTAAAGGCATTTTTAGAAATAAAACTTTTTTTTTTCATTTTAATGTATTTATTTAAGTATGTATGTTAAATAAAACTTTATCAGACTTTTTTAAAGAATTCCAAAATAGTGCTTTGGCGAGTAGTATTTAGCGACATAGAAAATGCTTTATCCCTTAATTTACGTAACAGCATTTTTCCGGAATAGAAATGTCGGCTTCATCTGCCCATTCTAAACAAGTATGCAAGACACAGCTTGAGTATGTGGAATCCTTGACACTGGTTCCGAAAAAGCGATACGTGTACTACCTAAAACGCACTGCGTGCGTGGCACTACGAGACCGAAGATGTGAGAGCCGGCGGTTGCGCAGGGGTATGGGGGGGTCGTTCGGATTATAGAGGCGTTCGGACTAGCTGTGGTACGGATTATCGAGGCCCTGCTGTAAAACCAAAAAGTGGTAACATACTTTTGCAGCTGACTGTACAGACAACGGCAGGTCAACCTACCCAAAAAGTTATAGGTCATTAAATTGATTTTCAACTTTAAGTCAAACACGTGATATCAATATCAATGGGGACTACCGTATCTTTGCTCACCAGTTGGCGCCACTGTAGACTGAGGTCCGGAGGTAATAGCTGTCAAAGGTGACTTTATAAAAACGGCGCCGATACAAAGTTTTAAATCTTGAATCTGATTAAAGATTATTATTTATAAATAACTATCATCATATCAGCAAACTAACTTCTGAAATAGTTGCTCTTTGAGGCCACCTATTTTTGCGCTTTTTCTTAATTCCGCTTTCAAAGTGTTCACATTAATCGCCAAATAATCCATATTAGCGATAATTTTCGAAGGAGATCACTTTCCAGCAGGTAAATTAAAGAAATTATAATTTATGTAACGAAGCCCGCTAAAACCAGTGAAAAGTGAATGTTATTGGACCTCACGCGACACAAGCGCCTCTAGTGGTAAATTCACTAGCGATAGCCGTTGAGAAAATTTGACGTTTTGTCGTAGGTTGACGTGCAGCTGTTGTCTGTACATGACAAAGATGGATGCAAGTAAGGTAAAATGGCATCCAAATGTTCGGAGGGTGCTCATTCGGTAAGGATGTTTTTATGCCACTGATTTTGTATCTATTTTTTTAATTGATATACCTAGCTGTTGCCCGCGACTTCGTACGCGTCAATTTCGGTTATTATGCGACATGATTATGATCGCGTTTTTTTGCGACATTTTTCACTATTGCTTTGCTCCTATTGGTCTCAGCCTGATGTTATATAGCTTAAAGCCTTCCTCGAAAAATGGACTATCCAACATAAAAATAACTTTTCAATTCGAACCAGTATTTCCCGAGATTAGCGCGTTCAAACAAACAAACACACAAACTCTTCAGCTTTATAATATTAGTATAGATTAATGATGAAGGTATACATTTTCTTCGAGTGGACCGATTTCAATGTTCTCTTTTGTATCGACATGGTATAACACAAAAAAAATTACATGTTTTTTTTTAAAAAAACCTTCGGATGCGTAGAAAGGTAGGTAAACAGCAAAAAAAAACTTTCAAAATACAAAATACAAAATACTTTATTTGCCATTAAATAGGGTATGTACATAATAATATGTCAAAGAGCCTTCAACCTATTTCCATTTATAGCATGCAAATTACACAAAATAAATTAAATAAAATTGAATTAAAGAATTAAAATTTAATTACGAAATAAAATTAAAAAGATGATTCTTGATGTCATTCTACATTTATTACCTATTACAAATTAGTCGTCAAGTCATCAATTAATCATAAAATATGTCATACCTAAATACCTCACTAAATACAGTTTCTATTTTAACAGGTCGTGTGTTGTACCTAAAGCATTCATCTTAAATTTAAAGAACTCGTCAATTGAATAAAAACTCTTTCTCGTGATTTTCCTGATATTTTTTTTGAAAGAAAAAAACGTAAAATAAACCCGAAGTGTAAAGTCGGTGCGATATCAGTAACAATAATCACGCACAAGCTTTAAATTGATGGTTAATTTCAAAATTTTCGCTGATTTAACACGAGATTATTATTTTTTACAATTTCTGTCACAAATTGTTAACTCACATCTCCACTACTAAACTGCTTGCTGAAAAAAAATATCCTGTTCCAAACCCATATAATAAAACTAAATAATTTTAAACATTTTATTGTATTTTATCCAAATTGTAAAATAAAAAGATGCATGGATATCTTAAAGCTGCATAAAACCTGATTTAAAATAGAACTCGTTGCCTTTCCGCTAGATCCTTTTCTCAGTCACTAGGGCAACCACACAATCTGTTCATTTTTAAATGAAGATTTTTCTTAATTTTGTTGTGGCGTACCTATACATGAGTCGTCAAGGCGAATTCATCTCTGGGATGTTGGGTTTGGTCCTAGTACGCGTAAATGAAGAATACGACTTTTAGTATTCGTTTGGATCTTGGTGTATGTGGTACCTTCACTGTTTCCGATTTCGTCAAAACAAATACTCTCGGGCTGAGTGCTGACTTTTGGATCATAACATTGTTTGTTGTGTTGACCATATTCATTTTGTTTATTTCAAAAGACAATAAAAACCTTTCTTGTTCAGCTTATTGCCATCCATAGCTGAATGTAGGTTCCCTCCATAATTATCACGCCATCCACCTTTGTATACCTACTATGAAAATAAATGTATTTATGTAGAAAATAAATTTGTAGTGCCGTATCTATCTAGTTTAATAACTTTTTAACTGCCAGGTGTCAATTAAAAACCTTCATCTAGGAAGATTGTATAAATTCATGACTTTTTGATGTACTCAAAAGTTGTAATGAATATCAACCGAAATGAGTCAGCATTTGGACAATGCTAAACTTACTTGACTTGCCTGTAGCACAAATTTCATTGCGAAATCAAATACATGTCAAAAACTTCATTGCTATTATTTTCTTCCATTTACATTAAAATAAGAAAATCCTTACAAAAAATATGGTCACACCAACCTTGGCATGTTCCCAACATGTCCAAATCGTTATTTTATTTTCATGTGACTCAAATAATTCCTTTCATTGTTTCAAATGTAACTCGATATATCGAGGAATACTTCAGTCATTAGCAGTGCTAATTTTTTTAGTTCCGTGTCATCATCATCATCAGATCACTTTGGTACATAGATCTCTCCATGACGAGTAGTAGCTGTAAACACTCTTACACCCGTAATTATAAAGACGTAATTAATTATTGATTAAGAAAGTCATAACTTAAGATGTTACCACATGAATAAATAGTATATTTACTCATGTGATGTTACTACCTAGTGATTAAGTGAAGGAAATGGGTCACCATTAATAGACATATTTAAAACACATAGAAAGAATCATGTTACCGAATACAGAACTCAATTAAAGTGGCTCCCTATACGGCTTAGACGGGACTTCCATATTCTTTCCTTACTTTTTACTATTTTATTCAATCCAAAGTCTCCGCCGTACCTTAAAGAGCGCTTTCAATTCCTTCAGTCTGCCGTACGGTCTTCCAGTAAACTACATCTTAAATTTCCTCCCCATTCCACTAACTATTATTCTCACTCATTCACTGTCCATTCGTTTGTGGAACTCCCTACCACTGACTATCAGACAATCTAAGTCGTCTAGCGCTTTGATCAAAACAACTTTTGTCACATTAATCTCTTCTTGGTCACCTAGACACGACGGTTTCTTGTTCATATCAAGTATGTATTTAAGTGTATGTAGTGTATTTTGTTTAAATATGTATTTATATTTATTTATTTATGTAGTTGTGTTGTATTTAAGTTTATTCAATACATAGGTAATAATAAGTTCTTGTTGACTAAATTCCATCATTATCATTATTAACTTAAGTAGTATTAATTTTACATTTTGTCTTAGTACTTAGCACCACCTTCCCCTTTCTTTCCAGTTTTTCCTGTAAAGGTTGTCTGGAAGAGATCGCTGATGGCGATAAGACCGCCTTAGTTGTACATCTTACTGTAAAAATTAAATTTTGTAATTTCTTTGTGGTGTGCAATAAAGTGTATTCATTCATTCATTCATTCATTCATTCATTCATATTATTTGGCTAAGAATGAAAACTTTTCATAGTTCTAACTTCCAGTAGGGTATATATCGGGATGCCTAATTATTTGTACTCCTAATTGTCATTGGCGCACAAACTATTAGCCTAAATTTTTTTCGCACATTTTTACTATTCCTAAACGTGTTTAGCCTATTTTTACTACGCTTAACTTTATATCGCCGTATTATAATTTCGCCGAATATATCATAACACCTACCCTTTTGCAGTTCCAAATTTTTATTCGCAGAAAGTTAAAAACTTTATCAGCATGCAAGCAAGCAAGCAAGTAAGCATGAATGCATGCAAACAAGCATGCATGCAAACAAACATGCATGCATGCAAAGAGGTAAGCATGCATGCAAGCAAGCAAGCAAGCATGTATGCAAACAAGCAATCATGCATGCAAACAAGCAATCATGCATGCAATCAAGCAGACATGCATGCAAACAAGCAATCATGCATGCATCCAAACAATCAGACTTCCGTGACGGCTTCGGCGCTGCGGGGCTCCGGCGGTCCCACGCGTGCTTATCGTCGCAGATGGCTTACGCTCACCAACGCAGCTTCGGCTTTCTGGCCGGCCTCAGCCGCGGCGCCTCGCTTACAGCCTCCTGCTCCTCAGCCCGCGGGCCGCCTCGCCCCTCCGCGCCTACGCGCTTTTGAATTACACTCTAGGGGTAGGGCAGACAAGACTGCTTGGGGTCGGTTTGTGAGCGATTCGTTTCTTAAACTTTTCTGTTTAAAAAAAATAGAGCGTAATGTCAAAAAAAGATGCTAATACATTTTAGTGCTTTCGATATTAGACACACTGAAATTAGGGTTTTCAATTTTTAGACCAATCTATAATAGTGCGAAAACAACTGTTAGACTAGACAATAATTATACGTTATAAATTTAGGCCAATACGGTTCGGCCAAATGAAATTAGGACTTTAAATTTTAGGCGAACCGAAGGGCACCCCTTCCAGTAATTACTAGATTAAGGCATACAAATTTCACCTAAGTAATTACTTTTAGTCAAGTAATTACTTTTACTTATTTATAAATACGGGTGTCAGAGTTGTCGGTCGCAGTTTTGAAAACCGGACAAGTGAGAGTCGGACTCGCCCACTGAGGATCCCGTCCAAACTTGTTGGTACCTACATACTATGAATAAATGATACACCAGTGAGATGATAATGGGCCAAAAAAAGGTTAATATACTACATATAAATAATTCAGGATACGAGTCTCGCGGTTTTTCCGACTTCGTAATAATAATAGGTCGTGAAAAATTATTTTCGTAATTTTTCACGACCTATTATTACGATTACAAAGACTATTACAAACATTTTATAAATACTTTATATGATATTTTAAGCAATTAAATTGCAATTATAAAATCAGTATGTAAACTTGAAAAATTATGTCTCAGTACGCGCTAATCTCAGCAAGTACTGGTTCGAATTGGAAAAATCTTTTTGTGTTGGATAGTCCATTTATCGAGGAAGGCTTTAGGCTATACACCGTGAAATTTTAGTGGTTGTTTTCCCGCAGTAAAATGATTATATCTTAGTAGTACTTTAGATTTGTGCAGTTTTTTTTTATTCAAATAAAAAAATAGCAGTTTCACGATTGTGATAAACGAAACTCGAAAGCAACCTCGAACCAATGGTACCAACCGCGCCGCAGCCGGTCACCGGCCGGGGTCATTGCCCCTCGCGCGGTGCAGTTTATGCTGTATTACTTAAGGCGTAGAGCTTCTTTTGCTTTGAACATTGATTTCGTGCGGCAAGCAGTACCCAAACACGTCACATTTTGTAAAGATACTATCGTATCTCACGCTTTTGAGTTGATGATTATTTTTTTGATTAGTTGAGAACAACGATATCTTTATTTTCAAAAAATAACTCGCACGATTTGATGGTGCTACTAAAGGTAAATCTTTCTGTTGCGGGAAAACAACCACTAAAATTTCACGGTGTATAACATCACGCTGCTACTAATAGAAGCGAAGCATCAGTGAAGAATGTTGCGAAAATAGTCGCGATCATAATAACACAAATTGACGCGGACGAGGTCGCGGGCAACAGCTAGTATCATATAAAGTATTTAAATAGCTGTTTCAGCTTAACTGACTGTCAAGCATCTGCAAAGTTGTTTCTTTCGGGTGTTAAGCATGCAAACTCCTAACATTTGATGACACAACGCTGGCTTACAGCAGCGATAAGAATATGCTTGAAAAATTGACGCCTATGACGTAGTTTCTTGGTGGCCGAATGATTAAAGCGCCGCGCCCGGCATCCGTGGAGATGCGGGTTCGATTCGTGCCTGAGACATAATTTTTCAAGTTTAAATACTAAAACATTTTATAATTTTTTTTCAGCATTTGTAGAATTAGACGGCAACTTTATAAATTGGCAAGTAGCCGAACTTAGATGTTCTAGATCAACTGGAAATACTGTATACATTTTGATTCCCTAGACTCCCCGACTTCGACGGCTGTATTTTTCACATCTAAGAGACTACAGACATGAGAATATAAGTAGTTTTAATTTTATCTCGATACCATAGCAGTCTTGACAGACAGACGGACAGTCGGATAAGAATGTCAATCAATCCTATAGAGTTCCTTTTTATCCCTTTGAGGTACGGACCCCTAAATGCTGTTGCCTTCTAGCAGAACTCCTTTGGTCACCTCACGACACCCATAAGGGATGAGGAGGGGTGGTGCTATTTTATTTCAGGCTAGCACATGTGCGCAATGAAAGGAGAATAAAGAAAGAAAGAAAGGAACATTTCATTGACCACAAGCACAAAAGACACAAAAAATAATCTAATTTAAAAGTAAATATTATGTGTCCAATTAGGTCCAAGCCTCAGCATGTGCCGTAACGAACCGAGGGCCGGTGTAGCGCTGGTATTAATAGGTACTATCAAAACACCTTCTGCAGCTTAGGTTAGGTTTAGTTCCAAAGACCTGGGACTGCGGAGCATGCTTGTGGCCTTAGGCCTAAGGCGAAACCCGTAGTCTCGGTTCATAAGGCACCGGAGGGATACCGCTGGTTTTTAATGGGTATACGGACCTCCGCCGAAGTCCGGAGTCCCACATAACCTGTTACTTCCCCCAGGGTGACAGGTATGCGTAAAGCATTTTTCCAGCGACAAAAAAAAAAGGTTTAGTTCCAAAAACTGGTCATAATATCCCTCGAGTACTTTAGTTCTAAAACCGTCCATCAGCTTACAAAACCTCAACAGTTAACTGTTCCCGAAATAAACAGAAATAAAAACTTTCCATCTAAATCCTTTACAGTCCCCGGTCCACAGTTTCGTCCGACAAACTGGCATCGTGTCAACCACAGAACATGGAAAGGGATAGAAAGGCGATGTAGGCGGAGAAAGCGCGCCTTTCTTATTACTTATTCTGCTTAAACGTGACTTCAAAATAATTTGCTTGATTGTCGTTCTGTGAACCCGTTTATGTGTAGTGGGGCATGGCAGCCTTTCTAACCATTTTCCATGTTCTGTGGTCTCAACCATGAGAATAAAGGCAGTACAACACTAACTCCGCAGTAACTTTTATTGGAATAGCGAATTGTAGCGAACAATCCCTGTGGTGCGATTCGGGATTCCTCGTAAAACGATTCAAGTGTCACAGGTCGGTCACAGCCCAAATATATCAACCGGGGTTGTTAAGAATATCAGCTGATTATTCACATCGTTTTCAATATCAGCATCCGCAGCTACAACCGCATCATTTGATGTTGATGCTGATATAATAAAAAAAAACTCACTGAAAAGTACAAAATAACACAAGAACAATGTTTTATTTTAAAACCTATTTACGTACTTACAATATTATTTTAACTACTAACAACTAAACAGATCGAAGTCGTTGCCGAGCCAAATATGAATACGAATAGGAGTATGAATCACTAATGAATTGATTGCCGCTTGCCAACATAGCAATTTTTGTTTAAATTACACATTTGATTTGTTTCGTTTGTAGAATTATTTTTGTATTGTTTGGGCTCGGCACCGACTTCAATCTGTTAAATTGTTAGTAGTTAAAACAATATTGTAAGTACGTAAATAGATTTTAAAATAAAACATTGTCCTTGTGTTATTTTGGACTTTTTAGTGAGTTTTTTTTTAAGTTGGTTCAATTTTTTATTTAGAAATAATTTATTTTTCTCTTTTTAGTGTTAAATAAATTTCACAAATACATATTAATCCTCTGTTCGCCAGTAACAGTAACCTACATAAATAGTGATGACGACTTCTAGATGAAAATGTATGAATTGTTTGAGAAACTCCCTCCCTCATCGCTATAGAATCTTAAGAATCATCCTCCAACTCCTAACTGCTTAGGAGTTTGACCTTCCATCATCAGTTCACGAGAATAACCTGAAGTAAGACAACTATCTGACTACACGCGCCTATGATATTTAAAGAATAATCCTCCTACTCCTAACCGTTAAGGATTTGTACCTTCCATCATCAGCTCATCAACATAATATGATTAGTACGTCTGGTACTGTAAAGCTTTAAGGAAGATATGCAAAAATGTAATACGTGCTTATAAAATTTGAGGGGTTCCCTCAATTTCCCCGGATTCCACCATCGGATCATGACTTCGTTAAAATGGGACCACATAGAAAGCACCAGCTTACAAACAAAAAAATATTTTTTATATACAGTCGAATTGAGAACCTCCTACTTTTTTGGAAGTCTGTTAAAACTACTGAAACTAGCCAATATAAATCCTGAAGTATCTGGTCTATCGTCCCCTACAAGTTGTAGAAATGCTACTTCTTCACTGGAAAGAGTAAGAAAAGTAGTCGTTTACAGTTTTATATAAGTGTAAAATAGCTAACAATATAAAGCCTCGTTTCGTTTAGTTGTTTAAAGACTGGGCAAAGATCTTAAGGTTCGATCCCTGGGTCGAGTTTTGAATTTTCGATCATTGGTTTGTGATCACACAAACCAAGCGTGGTGATTATGTCTGTGCCCATCATTGCTGTGGTAACTTGATTTCAATGATTGAAGCTTTTGCCCTGCTGTGGGATGATTATAGGCCGTTACTATGTATAAAAACATAGTAAGTGTACTGTTTGTTATATTACTGGTAATAAGGTTGATTCTTTTGGTAATTAAAAGTCACACAATTATAATTTGCATCATATTTAAAGAAAAAACACATAACAAATTTCTTAAACTTATAAAACTTCATGAAAATTCGCATCAGCAACAACCCTATACCAACAAACAAATAACAAATAATAAATAAAATAAAGCACATATTTGTAGTAGGTAATCAGAAACAACGAAGGTACCAGAAACACCCAGACTCTAAAAAATGAATAAAAAATCTACATTGACCCGTCTAGGATTCGAACCAGGACCTCGGAGCAGTGGCCACCTTGGAAACCGGTGTGTGTGTATGCCACTCTACCAAAGAGGTCATCAACTAAATTTACCATTAAACTTAGTCATTTTATACAAAGGGCATTAAAGTTCATAAATATCAAACGTGAATATGTCCTTGATAAGTGAAAAGATGGTAGACCAATTTATTTGTTTACGGATACTAAGAACTTTTTTTCGTAGATGTTAAGGTTTAATTTAGCTTAATTTGACAATGGTTATACCCGAATACATAGAAAATAACGAATAAGGCATAAACCTCATCAAAACAGTTAAAACTGGTTTGGACATATTGGGATTTGAAATAAAACAGTTCTATGGACTTATTTGTCTTTGAAAAAAAATAATGATCGGACATATTAGAATTTGAATAGAACTTCTTGAGACGTCAAAATGGCGGCACAGCTAAGGGTTGCCACCGAAACCTTATTGAAAATTTATGGTAAGATAGGCTTGCGTTTGACCGCAAACGCGCCTGATGATAAGTGATGATAAATAAATATGAGTTCTTGTCAAAGTTTAATTAGTTATTAAATCTTAAATCACAATAAACCAGTCTCAAAAATTCTCAAAAAAGCAGTTTCATTAATCCCTCAACCCCCAGGAGGCACGCGCGTGCCGCAATAACAATTGATTTCAATTGTGTCTGGAATAACTCACGATCTATTTTCTACATCTCCAGGATCTACAACACTTTCATTTTCTGAATCATCGTATGTCATTGTGCTACTCTCGAGCCTGGTAAGAATATTTTTATAGTAAGAGAGGTCTTCGTTATCCTGCTATTCATCTCCATAATGTTTTCTTAAAAGATACCCAAAACCTATAGCAGCCACCCTATAGGAGATTACTAGTCCAATGAGACAGTCACATTAAAATCCAAATACATTATTTAAATAATAAAGATGTAAGTAGTCATTAAAAATAGGTAGCATCCCTGCGACTAGTTTAGAGTATGGTAGGTTGCACGCACCCGAGGGAGTTTTGGGTCTCCTACCGGGCGCGTCCCCAGGTGGCGGATAGGGGAACGTCCCCCAGATATGGGGGGTACCGGCCATTTGGCTGGCGCGGACCAAAACCCAGAGGGAGGGGCGCACTGAGCGTCTTCTCGCCTCGTGGTGGCCGCCTTCGTGCGGCGTGCGATGGCGGGCTCAGCCCGCGGCCGCTTCCATGCGGCACCCTGTGGCGGAGGACACAATTATGTGTCCGTTTGTGTTGGTTTCTGCCTTTCATGGCCAGTGGAGCCTCTGGGCTCGTGGATTGGCGGAAGTATTCCGCGGTGCGGTGGGTCTGTCAGTTCGCGGTCATCGCGGCTGGTGGGCTGGCCTAGCTAACCAAGTTAGCCATAATGGCCACCATCGGGCAAACTGTCCCCTAGCTCGGGTGTCGTGGACATGTCTCGCGGCTTGACTAGGGGAGCAGGGGTCTTGCCTTAATCGGCCGGACCGAGAGGAGACAACCTCCATAAAAAACCCCAAGGCCCGGTGCTGTGAGGGTACGTGGCATCGGGCGCCTCCGTTCGGAGGACGTCGGCTGGGTGAAGGTCGGCGGCCAAGCGGCCCAACTCACGGGGTTTCCCGCCCCCGTGCAGTATGTAGGGTTACCCGGGTATGTGGCTCTGCCCGGGTGGACCTTTATTTCCACACTACTCGTGGGACTTCTATGGCAAAGTTTAATTCGTATAACCCCCCCCTAGACGTTTGTGAGAAGGTAATAGTTGACGCGCCGGAAGGCGTCAAAGAGTGCTTCGAGGTGTTGCAGGATATCTGCGGCGCTGGTAGTGGTGTCGACTCGGACTCAGCAATGAGTCTGAGGTCGACAAATTCTGACCTGTCCAAACTCTGGCAGGCCCGAAATAGGAGGAGCGATTCGCGGCGGAGCGGATCAGAGAGCCCGGACTCGGATAGATCCAGGTCTCCGACAGTGTCGGTTGTGTTACGGTCGTCGCGGATCTCCAAGCGCGGCCGTGGCAGGGCAACAGTTGCGGCGAAAGAGTTTGGCTCGCCGCAGTCGAAGATGGAGTCTCCAGCTCTCTCGGATTCGGTGGTTGCGACAAAACCGCGTAAAGCGCATCCTGATGCCGCCAGTCGCTTTGTGGCTGCTTCTTCTTCTTGGCGCGACGCGGATGCGGTGACTGCTGCCATGCTGGGTGAACGGCTGGACAGCAGTCTTCAGGCCATCGAAATGGTCGCCACAAGGTCGGGGAACCTAAAGGGCACCTTCACGAGTGCCCTGAAGGCTTCCGCAAAGGTCATCCGAGAGTCCGTGGCGGAGCTTGAGTTCCGGACAGTCTCGGACGAAACAGCCCGCCTCCGGGCGGAGAACGCACGATTGAGAGCGGAGATGGAGGAGCTCCGCTCACAATTGGCCTCGCTCCGCGAGGAAGTGAGACGTGGGTCCAGCGAGCCATCTCTTGTTCCGGCGTCTGAAGGCACCGTCCCTGCTAAGGTTGGTGAGGAGGCGCTGCGAGAGGTCGTGGCGCGCTTCTCGAGGATGGTTGAGGCGCGTTTCGACGGCCTCGAGGCCGAAGGGCGCCTGCTGCCAGGGAGGCACCTGCGTCCTCCTCTAGCGGCCGACCGTAGGCGTGAGGAGGTTGAAGTCCCAGCACCGCCTCCCTCTTTTGCAGCGGCTCTGTCCGCCCCCTCGACGTCACGTGCGGCTCCTGGAGATCCGGCGACACCTTTCTCCTCTGCCGCTGGCAAGAGGGGAAATAAAGCTAAGGAAGCCGCTAAGCCGATTGTTGCCCCGCCCTCCACCAAGGGGAAAGGTGTGGGCAAGAAGTCCACCACCCAGCCCGCTGCCGAACCCTTGGCTACTGGGCCGATTAGGGAGAGAACGAGCTCTTGGTCGAAGGTGGTACGACGTCGTGGTAAACTGCGCGCGGAACCGGAGGGCCGCGCGCCAAGACCCACGGTGCCATCGAAGGGGGCACCAGCCCCTTCGGCCCCGGCCCCAAAGCCGGAATCGAAGAAGAAGGCCCGGCGTCTCCGCCCCCTACGTTCTTCTGCAGTAACTTTGACGCTGCAACAGGGGGCAGAGATATCTTACGCGGCAATCATTGCCGAGGCCAAAACCAAGATTGACCTCAAGGGCCTCGGCATTGAAAAGGTAAAGTTCCGGGAGGGTGCGACCGGGTCCCGGATCATTGAGATCCCTGGAGCGACCAGCGGAGCTAAGGCCGACGCACTGGCGGAAAAGCTTCGGGGACTTCTCAATCCGGAGGAAGTGAGGGTGGCCAGGCCGACAATCCTCACAGACCTCCGGATCTCCGGCCTGGATGACTCCGTCACGGCCGAGGAGCTAAAGCTGGTAGTGGCTGAGGCTGGCGGATGTCCGGCTGAGGAGGTCCGGGTCGGAGTGATCCGGAAGGGGCCGCGAGGTATGGGCACCTCGGTTGTCAAGTGCCCCCTCAAGGCTGCTAAACAGGTGGCAGCGGACAGACTGCTGGTGGGGTGGACCTCGGCCAAGGTGGAGGTCCTAGCCCCACTCCCGCAGAGGTGCTACCGCTGCTTTGCATTGGGCCACGTCGGGGCTCAATGCCGTTCGGAGGTGGACCGCAGTGGCAACTGTCGCCGCTGCGGGAAAGAGGGCCATCTGGCCAAGGATTGCACAGCCGCTCCCCACTGCCACATTTGTGAGGCAGCCGGAAGAGCGGCAGGTCACGCACCCGGGGGCAAGGCCTGCACCAAGCCCCCGAAGAAGAGTGCGCGCAGGAGGGGTGCCGTACCTCCGAGGAAGCCCTCGGAGCCACGGCCTTTGAGTCTTCCCGCAGGAGCGGCTTCACAGGAGACGGAAATGGAGCTCCAACACAATGAATAGAGACCTTCATTTCCTTCAGGCCAACCTGAACCACTGCGCCGCGGCCCAGGATCTAATGCTCCAGGCCGTGGTGGAATGGCAGGTTCATGTCGCGGTGATATCGGAACCATACCGCGTCCCGGCCCATTCCGACTGGGTCGGTGACTTAGCCGGTCTGGTCGGAATATACCGACCAGGGTCGTCCGGTCTTCCCCCGCTTACATGCGTGTGGCAGGGACACGGCTTTTTAGCGGTCCGGATCGGCGAACTGGTCTTAATAGGGTGTTATTTCTCCCCTAATAGACCAGTTGCCGAATTCGAGATGTACCTAGCAGAGGTCGGGGCCATGGTGGGACGCAGCTCTCCCCTCCCAGTGATCGTACTTGGGGACCTCAACGCGAAATCCGCGCAATGGGGTTCCCTGACTACTGATCCGAAGGGGATAGTCCTGGAGGAGTGGATCGTGGAGTGTGGACTCACGATCCTTAATGTCGGCACTGTGCCCACGTGCGTGCGACGCAATGGAAGCTCGCGGGTCGATGTGACCTTTGCGTCTCCCACCGACCCGGAGACTTTGTCGGATCACCGATATATCCGGTTCTGCGTCTCCGGTCCAGTCGCCACGGCCAGCCCCGGCCAGCCCCGGCAGGACGGCCCGCGGTGGGCGGTAAAGCGCCTGGATAGGGACCTGCTGCAGGAGTCGGCTCTTGTCCAGGCGTGGCTCCCGGAGTTGCCACCGATGGATCTGGATGGGGAAGCTGCTCGGCTCATTGAGGCCATGTCACAAGTCTGTGACGCGGCAATGCCTCGTGCCCGAGCCCCCTCTCCCCGAACCCAGGTCTACTGGTGGACGCCAGAGATCGCCGCCCTCCGCTCCAGGTGCGTGGAGGAGCGCCGTCGCTTCCAGCGGTACAGGAGGCGTCGGATTCACGCAGAGGCTGAGTTGGACCGGCTGTACGCCGCCTATAGAGAGGTGGCAGTTGCCTTAAGGCTGGCAATAGCGCGGTCCAAGGCAGCAGCCTGGGAGGATCTGCTGGGGACCCTAGAGAGGGACCCCTGGGGCAGGCCGTACCATCTGGTGCGGCAAAAGCTTCGGCCCTGGGCCCCCCCAGTCTCCAGCAGTCTGGACTCGGAGGTCCTCGAGCGGGTCGTGGGGACCCTGTTTCCCAACAGGGGGGTGGACTTCATGCCCCCTACCATGAGTGCTCCGTCCAGCGACCCGGGGCCAGAGGTGGCACCCGAGGTCACGGAGGAGGAGCTCCGGGTGGCCGTTCTGCGCCTGAAGGGCAAAAAAACGGCCCCAGGGCCCGACGGTATTCCTGCCCGTGCCTGGGTCCTGGCCCTCACCGGGGAACACAAGCCCCTGGAGTCTCGGCTGCGGGAGCTGTACAGCCGATGCCTCCGGGAGGGCAAATTCCCCCGGAAGTGGAAGGAGGGTCGTTTGGTCCTCATCCACAATGAGGGCCGCCCGGTGGACCAACCGTCTGGGTACCGGCCCATAGTGTTGCTCGACGAGGCAGGTAAACTGTTAGAGAGAGTGGTGGTAAACCGTCTCGTCGAGCACCTGGAGGAGGTTGGGCCCAACCTGGACGACGCCCAGTACGGGTTCCGCAGAGGTCGATCGACCATCGACGCTATCGGTCGTCTGCGGGACACAGCGGAGGAGGTGGTCTCCCGGGGAGGGGTGTTGATCGCGGTGTCGTTGGACATCGCGAACGCCTTCAACACCCTGCCCTGGCCGGTGGTATTAGAGGCGCTCCAGTATCATGGAGTGCCTCCTTACTTGAGGAGGTTGGTGGGGGACTACCTATCAGAACGAGCGGTAGTCTTCCCTTCCATGGAGGGAACAGGTCGTCGGCAGATGTCGTGCGGTGTCCCACAGGGGTCAGTCCTTGGACCCCTGCTCTGGGACATCGGGTACGACTACGTCCTACGCTGCGCAAATTTGCGCGGCGTGGACGTGTCGTGCTACGCCGACGACACCCTCGTCACGGCCCGGGGTTCTGACCTCCGGGCCGCGATAGTGTTGGCCACTGCCGGAGTAGCGACGGTGGTGGCCAGAATCCGGCGGCTGGGGCTGGAGGTGGCTCTCCACAAGTCCGAGGCTATCTGCTTTCACGGCCCTCGGCGTGGACCACCTGCTGGCACCAGCATCGTTGTGGGTGGCACTCCCATCGCTGTCAAAAAGACGCTGAAGTATCTCGGCGTCATTCTTGACAGCAGGTGGGACTTTGGGGACCATTTTACGGCCTTGGTCCCCAAATTGGTGAGGACAGCGGGTGCACTGAGTCGCCTGCTGCCTAACGTGGAGGGGGCTGGGGACTCTTGCCGCCGTCTTTATATGACGGTGGTTAGGTCAATGGCCCTCTACGGGGCTCCGATATGGGCGGCGTCCCTTAAGAACCGTCATAGGGCCCTCTTGCATAGCGCACAGAGGATCATGGCGGTTCGAGTGGTGAGAGGTTACCGCACCATCTCGCACGAGGTGGCGTGCGCACTCGCTGGGTCCCTTCCATGGGACCTGGAGGCGGAAGCGCAGGGGTCAGTGTATTGGCGGGCGGCGGATGCCAGAAGCCAAGGAAACTGGCCCCCCCAAGACACGGTGGTGCGGTGGCGTAGGGAGGCCCACGAGGCCTCCTTAGACCGGTGGACGCGGTTCATCGAGGAGCGGCTGGGCACTCAACTAGCTGGCTCCCGACGCCGCATCCTTGAGGCAATCCACCCCATCCTCAAGGGGTGGATCGAGAGGCGGCATGGGTCGCTCTCCTTCCGGATGACGCAGATTCTCTCGGGGCATGGATGCTTCGGGAGATATCTGTGTCTGGTCGCCGCGAAGGAGCCGACCCAGGGATGCCACCACTGTGGTTGCGCAGAAGATACCGCGCACCACACGCTGGTGGAGTGCCCCGCGTGGAGTGGGCCGCGGTCGGTCCTTTCCGCGGCCCTGGGAGGAGGAGTCCTCTCGCTGCCGGCCATCATGTCGGAGATGGTCCGCAGCGAGCAGGCTTGGGAGGCGGTGGCCACCTTCTGCGACGACGTCATGTCGCAGAAGGAGGTCGCCGAGAGGGAGAGAGAGCGGGATCCGCACTCTCTCCGCCTCCGTCGGCGTAGGTGGGGCGGAAGGCCCCGCCAGGGTCCCGGGCGGCAGGTGCGGGGGCACCAGCTGCCTAGCACATGGGACCAGGACGACGCGCTGTTCGCCCAGCGCGTCGTCCAGAGGTAGGAGTGGGGTGCCGTCTCAGCACCCCCTCTGAGGAGGTCTGCCCTTTTCAGGGCGGAGGTGGCCGCTGGCGGGGTCCGTGGACTGTCGAGTAACCACAGACCCTGCCGTCAGTCAGCGCGGCGGGCGACGCGAGGTTTTTAGTGGGTATACCCCTGGGTCCCATTCCCAGGAGCAGCGCCCTTTTCAGGGCGCCGGGAGTCCCACATACCGCCCTGCCCTCCCCCGGGGCATTGGTGATGATGCGCAAAGCATTTTCCTCGCGTAAAAAAAAAAAAAAAAAATGGTAGGTTGCACGCAGTAATAACAAAGTTTGACTTACAATTTTCGCCTTTTCTCTGCTTTATTTTGCTGCTTCTTTATGTTACTTCGTTTCCTGGCTTTATCAGGTTCAACATTTTTCACATTTGTGTCCATTTTTACTAACTTAGACTAATTAAAATGAATTTAAATCACAGAGGTACACCGAGTCAGTCATTAATGCAAACACTAATGGACGCCATGATGGCCAAACGGACTGCTTTGATTGGACGGTTTGGACATATTCGTTTTTGGTTCGAATGCCCCTATGGACTTAATGAATTTTAAAAGAAAATAAAGTTTTACTCGTGATTTTAACAGCAAATTAGTGGACATATTATTTGAAATTGTAAAATTTCAGAATTTTTAGTTTTTAAAAATATACGTTGACTTAAAAAAGAATATTTTTGTGTAATATGGACACATTTGTGTTTGATATTTATCAACTCAATTTTAAGTGTGGTATTTTTGCTCTAGCTAGAAGCTAAATGATTTTAAACTTTCGCGATTTTAACACATAGGTACGTAATATTATATAAAGTACATTACGTGCCACGTTGTTTGTCCGTGATGGACTCCTAAACTTCACAACCGATTTTAATCAAATTTGCACACCGTGTGCAGTTTGATCCAACTTGAAAGATAGGATAGTTATTAACTCAATTTATTGGCGCATTATTTTTTTATTGCAAGGAAATTTGGTAAAGAAGAACGCCATGTTTGATGACAATGACATTTAAGACGTTAAAATCAAATTACATTATTCTGAGGCAAAACGAAGTTCGCAGGGTAAGCAAGTAAAGGTATAAACCTACCTATTTATTTACCCGACGCGGCGACGTTTCGATTGGATAAATTGGATTGCACCAAGCCGTGGTCACGGGTGGACGTGGCTAGAAGCTGCTTTACTCTTTTTCAGTAGCGTTTTCTTGGTTTGGCTTTAGCTGAGATAGAAAGTGAATAAAAAGGGAATACGCATCTATGTAAACATTTATTTATTCTCTTACACTATCTTAGTATAAATTAAGCATATTAGAAACACATTTACAAATTTTAGCAATTAAACTTACTTATAACTAATTATAATCAAAACCGTCTTTGTAAATTCACTCAGAGAATAAGAAAATATGTCTACACTAACCCCCGTATTTATAAAGAAGTAATTACTTATTGCTTAAGAAAATCATAACTTAAAGTGTTCATACCTAGTTCTTAAGTGAAAGAAATTGATCACCGTTAATAGTCATATTATTTGGCTGAAAATGCTAACTTTTGGTAGTTATAACTTCTAGTAATTTCTTGATTAAGGCATACAAATTGTCCCTCAAGTAATTACTTTTACTTGTTTATAAATACGGGGGTAAGTGCAACGGCATTCATAATGCGCAACGCGCGTGTGAGCTGACATGCATATCTTTCTTTCGATATTCGTTTATCTTAGATAACCATATCTCAAGGTGATATAATTTGAGAGTGGATTTAAAATTGTCTTTTGTTGCATTATTATTGCATACTGAACGGGATTCAGACAGCGTTCGCGCGCGACCATGATTCGTGCAGCTGGATCGAAACGTCCAGAAGGTGTATACTATTAGTATTCTTACATCTGTGGTCCATCCAAATTTTAATAAAACAATCTACGCGACAAAAAAACAAATGTTGCGTTGCGTGCGTTTCATTAATTCATTACGATACTATTCATAAGTTGTTGATTTACCCTTCATACCTTAGGCTTAGGACCGTAAAAGCTTTTAAATTTTCGCGTTGCATAATTATTTAACGAAATCGTTTAATAATAATGCAACGCGAAAGTTTAAAAGTAGTTAAAGTAACTATGCTTTGAAAAGTATTTTCGGGTGAAAACTTGGATCTAAATACGATACTTAACGCCTATAAAAAAATTTGACGGTACTAAAAAAGTCAGCCTGTATCACCTTAGTGTTATGCATATTATTATTTATTCCATTAAACAATATAGGTACATTGTGTCGGAAAAAAAGGTATTAAAAAAAATATAACGATTAAAATGAAATAAACTACAAAAAAAAACGATCAGTCAAATACATAGTATCACATAATTATATTCATAGTTTTTTAATAAATGTCACTACACTGAACCCATAAACTCATCCACATAGTATTATATTATCTGTGTCCACACTATAAAAACATTCGTCCAGTAGATAAGACTTCAGTCTGCGTTGGAAACCATTAACATTATCCTTTAAGTTGATCGGCAATTTATTTATTATAGCATATGAACTCACTCCAGTAATGAGTATGCACCACCACACAATAAGCAGGCTGCGGCAGCTAGTCAAAGCTATGACGTTGTATGGCTCCTTAATGGTTCCCATACATCGTCATATGTTTAACTGCCTACCTGTTTACGTAGGTAGGCAGTTAGCGAGGATGCTATTTCTTGCTCGATTTGTATTAGAGCGAAAGGTAGTTATAAAAAAAAAATCAGTTTTAGTTGGCGGTTTGATTTGGGATGTGACTCAGTACATGTTTTTGACTTCTGTAACATTTTGCGAAAAAACATCGAATTTTTTAAATAAACCATTATCATCGGCACACCATAAGCTTAGAGAGGAATATGAACTTATGAATACTTAAAAAAAAGTGAAAATTACCTATATCATAATCAATTAATAACGTCTAGTTTTATATACAACCACAAAATATTCAAATAAGTTGTCATTACTCGCCCTATACATACTCATCATCATCATTAATGTCTGCCCATCTATTGATTATAGACAAATGTCATGGGCATAAAAATATATGCCCCTCCAAAATTAGGGGTTTTGCCATATCTAATTGATACGCTTGGCAGACAACCTAAAAGAAGATAGATGATGTTAGAATCGATGACGAATAATAAAAGTTTATGGAAGAGGAACTTTATGTAATACGCCGACTCCAGATGAACTTTAAACAAGGCAAATGATGATAATGGCATCTCTAATTTATTATACTGGCGACTCTTACTATCAATATCCATAGCGAACTGCCATTGTAATCTGTGTTTAATGACGTCATTACCAAGTTGTGTAAGTTAAAATTTCACTAGTACCGAAAGTCACGTACAGACCCTACCATTATTTCAAGATGGTGGATAAATCGTTGCTTTGTTTAGGGACCTTTTTAAGGTTCAATCTGTGTTCGTCACCCGTTTTTATGTCATAGATATTTGGCTTTCATGTTCAAAATAAAATACCAATGTATATTAATTTACAGATATTTTTACTAGCCCCGATGGTGACTTTTTTCACTATACAGAATGAAATTTTAACCACCTTCCAAATTTTAATATATCAATCTACGAGACAAAAAACAAATGACGTATTTTTTCTTTTGGTATAGCCCAGTACAAAAATGTCATGATAAAGCACTTAGAAAATGTCCGCAAGAAATCTAAATTTTTTTGATACAGCCGTTTACACACCTTTTTTACGCGATTCGCATCTCATTTATTCATTACGATACTATTCATAAGTTTTTGATTTTCCCTTTACAAAGGTGTAAAGGGTAAATCAGGCCTAGGACCGTAAAAATTGAAAACTAAATAGCGAAAAATATTTTCGGGTGACAGCTTGATTTACATTTTTTACTTCATAATTGGGCTCTAAATACGATACCGAACGCATATAAAAATTTTGGAAAGTGGTTAAAATTTCATCCTGTATATACAACCGGAAAAATAAGTGGACAAGTTGTAGTCTGACTTGTCCACCAAAGGTCCATTACAAATTTTTTGACTGCGCGTAGCATTGCGTAGCCTCGATCTTTGATATTATGATAACGTACTAACTAAAGACTTAATTATTTGTGATTTTATTACAAATGTAAGTACAGTTTTCAGGTGTTTTCCTCAGTTTTTCTATACTAGTATTATTTCTTGTCAAATTTCTTAGTTCTTGGTCTTCTGAAAGGACTCTTTAGTTTTCGCTTACGACACCCATAAGAAGAAGTTGCTATTGTATTTTAGACTGACACACAGCTGGACTAGTAATCTCGGTAACGGTTCTTCTTATTAGCACAATCATGGAATGGGTAATGGATATCTAATCGGTAAGTATAGGACAATATTTGTTTGGGACTACATAATTGGATACTTAACGGTATAATTAATTAGAAGACATTTTGGTCTGTATAATGCAATCTTGCCTAGATTTTGTATATCAATAGTATGACGTCGCGAATTACCATATTCTAATCTCCAACAACTATTTTAAGAGCAGTTAAAATTCTTTAGGCCCATAAGCAAAATTGAAAAAGAATTGTGCTATACAGGGTGAAATTTTAACCACTTTCCAAATTTTAATATAGCAATCTACGAGGCAAAAAACAAATGACGTATTTTTTCTTATGGTATAGCCCAGTACAAAAATGTCAAGATAAAGCTCTTAGAAAATATCTACCAAAAATCTAAAATTTTTGATACGGCATCCTAGTAACGCTTTTTTTACGCGATGTGCATCTCATTCATTCATTACAATACTATTCATAAGTTTTTGATTTTCCCTTTATACCTCAACAGGTCTAAGACCGTAAAAATTGAAAACTATATCGCGAAAAATATTTTTGGGTGACAACTTGATTTACATTTTTTACTTCTTAAATAGGCTCTAAATACGGTACTGACCACATAAAAAAATTTTGGAAAGTGGTAAAAATTTCATCCTGTATATATACGAGTATTAGGGGTTAAAGTATGAAATTGCCGTTTTGTATGGACGAAATCGAGAAAAGTCATTTTTCCATACTAACAATTTTTTAGTTTTTTTAAAAACGCCTGAACCGTTTTCGATGCAATTAAAGGTGAAAGTTAGATGGTTATAAAGCTACGCATTATAGTGTTTAAATTTCTGAAAATCAAAGTATATAATACAAATATACTTAATTGAAGCAAGAAGGTCAGCTGACACATTGTAAGGGGTCTTTTCAACGACTTCCTTTGAAGTAATAGGCACTAGTATTGCATTTTTTTTGTCAAAAGTTACTTTATTTAGTTCTTGATACAATACAAAAAGAATTACGCAATAATACGACTATACTTAAGAGCTATAATAAAAATAAATAGTGGGAAAATAATCGGCAATATCATACTTACCCCTATTATTATTTGATGACTAGTGTCATACGTGCAATTGTTTGGTGTTTTCTCTTTGTTATGTTTATTAAACGAAACAGCCTATAATCATCCCACTGCAGGGCGAAGACCTTTATCATTGAATTCATTACCACAGCAATGATGGGTACAGGTATAATCACCACGCTTGGCAAATTTAGGTTGTTGATCACAAACCTGAAAAATTTTCGAAAATTTGAAACTTGTTGCCCGACACGGGGATTAAACACAGGACCCCCGAGATTCCTTAAACCACTAACCCAATAGGTTTATTACAACTACAAAATAAATCTTCTGGTTTAAGCGTTGGCATTTCCATATTTCACAAACTTTTTCCTCTAAAGCTCCGACTTCTGAGTATAAAATTAAAATAAAATACACTCATTCCTTAAAAAGTTGGTAGTACGGGTCCATTCGGCGAAGCACGATTGTCATGGCCTTTTCAAATGATGCAAAGTTAGATTATAAAACCAAAGGGCCTTGTAAGCGTTTAGGTTTGGAGGAATGAGAAATGGTGACAAAAATTTTTGGTAACTCGGAGTAGGTATTAAATCATTTTTATCTCTCTACTAAAAATGTCTGTTGATGAAAAAAGCAGAACTGAACACGATATTCATTGCATAACGGGTACTACAACTTAATTATGTAACATTATGAAAAAATATACTTTTTGCAATTTATTCACTTCAAAAACGTGAAATAAGTCACCACTTTTGAGACGGTTCGTACGAATTGTCACAATTTTGTTTAGCACCGACTCCAAAGTGATATTATGTTATTAAATTTAAAAGTGAAAATTTTGAAAAAAAATTTGCTTACTAATACAATATTAAGTGATATTATGTTGTTTCGGTAAAATCACAGCGTAAAATTATCGGGTCCGTGGCTTACGCCCCCAGTGGTGTATGCACCCGTGGTCGTAGCACCCGAACCTAATAATTTTATCATTCATTTTTTTGTTTTTTTTTCACGTAGTACAGGTAATGTCAAAAGTGTGCCTTAACTAAAATATATATTTAAAAAGTACATAGTTTCAAATATTATGACATGTTAAAGTAAAAATAATTTTGTTTAAGCTAATAGTTGATTGTTTTTAATTATTATTGTCACAAATATCAGAAGAAAATTTTACACGTAAAGTTTAGCTTAACACTACTTTTTAAGATCAATTATTAGAATATATAGGGGGCATAAGCCACGAACCCAAATTATCGTAAAAAACTTTCCTTTTTTATTATTGCTTATGAAATAATCATAGATCTGTCATCGTTTTGTAATAAGCCTCTTAACATACCTACTTGACTCAAACTCTAACGACAACAAAAATCTTAGAACTTAAAAAGTCCAAACTCTCTGCCTCCAAGCCGTCAATCCTCGGGTCAATATAGTTTTAGGCACAGAACAGACTTTAGGTAAGTTTGCTAAAAGTACGATGTCATGGATATACTGAGAAGGGTTAGCTATTTTTCAAATAAATTGTCGGTTCTGGTGGAACATTATATAAGGATTAATATAAAATCATTAGAAAAATAATGTTTAAAATTTATATTTGTAATGGATTACCGCAAACGCCTGAGACTATACTGTCCAACGTATGCCTATAATATGTTTAGTTTCTTTTACTATTATTTGCATTATCTATATATAATGCATACATTTGTGATGGAGAAAGGGCGGCTATAGTAGGTATCTAGCCGGTATTAACTAGCGGAAATTATTAACATAATAATTTAATAATTTATAATGAGCTATGTATTTCCACAATGTTACGCCTGATCTGACCTAAAAATTTAACTGTTCTGGTGTGTAAATATACATAAAATTATGTTTAGAAACTATATTTTGAGCAGTTAAATTGCAAGTGTAAATCGTTAACTCAATTCTTTGAATAGAAACTTCGACTGCCTCAAGAGGAACTTGAAGTCCGTGGACCGTCACCACAGACGCTGCTCTGAATCAGAGCGGCGGGGGACGCGAGCTTTTTAGTGAATATAACCCTGGGCCCCATTCCCAAGAGTAGCGCCCTTTGCAGGGCGCCGGAAGTCCCACATACCACCCCGCCCTCCCCCGGGGCAGTGGTGATGCGTAACGCATTTTCCTCGAGTAAAAAAAAGTGGGACTTAAACCAACAAACTTCTGCTTACCGGGCTGCTCTAACCAATTGCGCTAAACTACCAAGACAATGTCTGTGTCGACGAATTTACTCAATGTAACCCTAAACTTAGGGCAGTTCTTTTTCTTCATTCAATTGTATTTTCAATTTACATAACATAAATAATTAGTCTTAATCTACAGACGACACCCTCAAGCCGAGTTCGCATTAGGCCAGTATTTTAGTTGAGTGCTCGCTTTCAACTCGCTACTAAATTACTTTCTAATCTACTATAGTCTAAGATCCCACCATACAACAACCTTCACCGAGCTGTTTATTCGATGAAAAGTTTTTTATATACAATTAAATATGCCAAAAAGTATATTGCAAATGGGTTGCCTAAAAAATTTCAGTCCAGAGTAGAATTTTTAAAATTTGACAACCGACTTTCATGACTTTTTTTTGCATTCAACCGTGTACCACCGTGTTCATAAATGAATAATATTTATTAATTTGTATTTAACTTTATTTAATTACCCAGACCGGTGCAAGTTACTAGTTCGATTTACCTGTTTATATCTGCCTACTCAAGAGTTGTGACGGGAAAAAAATAGTCAACCTAACGTTTGCATATTCTTTGGGCTTCATATTTTCGATTGGTATGAAATTTGTCTATTAACCAAACCAGAAAAAAAAATTAAATTAAAATATAAAAAAAATAATGTTAATTAATCATACTCTGGACTGAATTTTTTTAGTCAACCCATTTGTAATATATATTTTTTCGCATATTTAATTGTATATAAAAAACTTTTCATCCAATAAACAGCTCGGTGAAGGTCGTTGTATGGTAGGATCTTAGACTACTAGACTAAATTTTTGATGTTCAGACGCTTTTAACTACTAAAATACTCGTTACTTGACTAAAATACTGGCCTAATGCAAACTAGGCTTTAGGACCCATAAGATAAAGATAAAAAGATTTTTATTTTATAGAACGATACTTTTACATTGTGTTTGAGGTCCTCTTTTAAACAAATGAATGTCTGTAGTAGAAAACCTCGCTCTTATAGCGAATACTATTTCAGCGTTATCAGCCTGAGGGTGTTTGATCCAGGGGTTATTTAAAAACTTTTCAGCATCTGAAGCGTTACTCATTCAAATTTGTTTTCGCCAAGTTTGGTAAGAGAAAATTTGGCTATAGGCATTCTATGTTTAAGGTGGTGAGAATTTTATAAGAAAACACACAAAAATGTTTCACTTCTACTTTTTCCGTTGACTAACTTTTTTACAAGATAGGCTTCTCGTTTTTTTTTTAAAGTAAATTTGTATTAGAATTCAAATCTCTTAAATATGGGATACCTACGAATTTTTTCCGATTAGTATGCAGGTTTTAATCTATACTTATACTTATATACTTATTATAATTTGCTTATAATATTATAAAGCTGAAGAGTTTGTTTGTTTGAACGCGCTAATCACCGGAAGTACTGGTCCGAATTGAAAAAATATTTTTGTGTTGGATACTCCATTTCTTGAGGAAGGCTTTAGGCTATATAACTTCACGCTTCGATCAATAGGATTGAAGCATCGGTGAAAAATGATTCAAAAACGGGAAAGATTATTGATATTAATCGCGGTCATAATAACAGAAATTGACGCGAACTAAGTCGCGGGCAACAGCTAGTTTTAATTAAAATTGTATAATTAATTATTTTTTTTCAGCTATTTAAAATTCTGGTTTACAGATAACCCTTAAAGGCTTGATATTTGCATAAAAGTCAATCTTTTTTGAAATACAATACATGAAACGTAAGTAATTCAACCTTATTATTATAAAACTTACAAATCAAAATCTAATTCGGTACTAGCAAAGCCTCAGCCAATTGTTAGAGTTAGTGGTTAGTTTTACTTTTGGTATAGCCCAGTACAATAATGTCAAGATAAAGCACTTAGAAAATGTCCGCAAAAAATCTAAATTTTTTAATACGTCTGCCTAGCAACACTTTTTTTACGCGATTCGCATCTCATTAATTCACTACGATACTATTCATATGTTTTTGATTTTCCCTTTATACCTTATCAGGCCTAGGACCGTAAAAATTGAAAATTATAGAAAATTTTGGAAAGTCTTTAAAATTTCATCCTGTATTTAGCACAGGTCACTCAAATGACTATTAATAACAAGCTGTTGCCTAAGACATCATCCGCGTCAATTTCTGTTATTATAATCGTGATTATTTTTGCAACATTTTTCACTGATTCTCCGCTCCTATTGGTCGCACCGTGATGTTATATAGTCTAAAGCCTTTCTCGATAAATGGACTATCCAACACAAAAATATTTTTTCAATTCGAAACAGTACTTCCTAAGATTAGGCGTTCAAACAAACAAACAAACTCTTCAGCTTTATAATATTAGTATAGATTGTTTCTCTAATTGACTGCGGGCATATTCAGACTGTGACAATACCTATTCCATCACAGGACTGGCGGTGTGGAAACGAAGATAGAATGTATTAATGGCACCCCTCTGATGGGGTGCATTAGCGACACTAATACACTTAATGGAAACCTACTTTATTCTAACTGTCATACGGCCGGTCCTAACAACCTATCTATCATCAGTTTTGGCATATCGGAGATAGAAAACAACTTCTGTGTTTGTTTCTCTGGACGGAAAAATCAGAGATAGAAACTGTTTCCTATCTCCGAAATGACAAAACTGGCGATAGATAGATTATTGGGACCGGCCGTTAGATTTAAATAAAAGCAATCTTTATCTTTATCTTTAGTAATAACTGCTAATTCGGACCTTTGAGTTATCAGCCGGAACGTAAAGTAGGGAAGTAAAGTAACGGCAATGGCCTCCATCATTGAATTCAAGTTACCACAGCAATGATGGGTGTACTAGCATAATCACCACGCTTGCTCAATGCGGGTTGGTGATCACAAACCCGAGCAACGTTCGAAAATTCGAAACTTTTTGTTGCCCGACCCGGGATTCGAACCTGGGACCCCGAGATCTTGGCCCGGTATTTAAACAACTAGACCAACGGGGCGTTCTTTGCGTCGGCCAAGGAAGTGGGGTTCAAAGTCATTCGCGCGTCAGAGAACAACAGGGTTGATTTTCCCATGCAAATATTTTCTGACAACTACAAATATTAAAACGTCATAGTCCCTATCGCTATTTCACTGACACACGAAATAGTACCGTAAAGGCATATTCACTACGCTCGCCAAATGCAGTTTGGGGATCGCAAACCTAAGCAATGTTCGAAAATTCGTAATTATTGTTGTCCAACCTGAGAAGATCTTTGGATCTTGGAGTCCTAGGTTCAGTCGCCGGCCTGGTATTTAAACCACTAGACCAACAGGGCGTACCTCTAACTAATTATCTATGCCCGTCAGAGTTTGCCTTTATTACAAAACTCTGTCTGTCATCATTCAGGGTTGGACTCCGTCACTTCTCCTTGTCGTGTGATTATGTTTCAAATATGTTAGGTACTTGGAAACATATTAAACCTTTATGATATTATTACTAAGCCTTAAGAGGAGGATGGCTTAATTGAGAAGGTTATTTATGTAAGACCTTCGTGATTTTGATTAAAAACAAACAGGCTCCAAACAATATTTGACTAAGTCTATAAAATTATTAATGCGAAAGTAAATCCAGCCGTCTGTCTCTTACCTTTTACGAAACTGCTGAAAAGATATTGTAAATATTTTTTGGAAGATAGATTATCATATATTATCATCATGCATAATCTTAAGCTCCACCCCCGCTTTTCCTTTAGGTATTTTGAGAGGAGACTGCCAGGAGAAGACGAGCAGCAGCTTCTTCTCTTCATCACTTGCGAAACTGCGATCGCCAACCCGCTTGCCAACTTGGTGGTCATGCCAGAGACAAACTTCTTAGCGCTCCATGGATTTAACGTGCGGGTGCCGGGTCCATCGTGTGGCAGTTAGAGAAACTCCGAGTAGCTCCCGGGACTTGAAACACGGGTGTAGGTTTAAGGGGTTTCCGACGTAAATCAACACTCACCTTCACTACTCGTGTCACTCTCCCTACCCGGCCAAATCTGGTACCTGCTAATGCAGCTTTCGACACTCGCTCTAGTACAGAACTTACTGCAGTTCTGGCATCCTCTGTTTGAAAAGACTCGTAAGCAGCAGTGGATTACTAAATATTAACTGGTGATGATCATCATCATCATCATCTCAGCCAATTGACGCCCACTGCTGGACATAGGCCTCCCCCAAGGATCTCCACAACGATCGGTCCCATGCCACTCGCATCCAACGGCTCCCCGCGAACTTCGTTAGATCGTCGGTCCACCTGGTAGGGGCCTACCCACAGATCGTCGTGCGGTGCGCGGTCGCCATTCAAGAACCTTTCCGCCCCAAAGGCTATCGGTTCTTCGCCCACTGCCACTTCAGCTCCGCAATTCTCCAAGCGATGTCAGTTATCTTAGTTGATGATACTATAGTTTATAGTTAAACAGCCCTTTTCCATAACTGACTAAAAGTACCTAGGTAGTAGGTTTGGGTTTAAGTAAGGTTTTGCAAGCTGAAAGCTGAAATATTTTTTTTAACTAAAAGTCTAACTACTTAATTTACAATTCTCTCATAACAGTGTTCTTTGAAGTCCAAAACATAAACATTGGAATCTCAGCAAGGTACTAGGTATATTTAATTAGTAACGTGTTTCTCTTTTGCTGTAATGTTCTTCCTCATAAAACATCCGTTCACGGTCAGGGTGGAAGGCTAGTGTTCAATCTCAAACAAATTGGATTTGCACAAGGGACAAAGGTTGCACGAATTAATTGTGTTAAGCTATAGTTGGTCTGTTTAGCATTTATGATTTAGCATTGTTGTGCAAAGTGTAGGAAGGAGTAACCCTTGGGAACACGTTTAATTTAGGTAACTTTTGTCAGCTGTGATACATTATCTTCTATCTAAATGCAAGATAATGTAAGAACTATAATTGTTTACTATTTAAGGCACTGATTTTACTGTTCAAATACTACTTTTGCTATGGGACTGACTTCGAAAACACAAAGCATTTTTTTATGTCCTCTTTATTCTGACGAAGGAAATTCATATTTTTTTGCATAAGCAATTAGCTCGAAATCTTTCCCTTTATCATTCATAGCGGAGTTATATTAAAACGTGGTTTCAAATAAGAGAAATGCTTATTTCAAGTTCCCGTCATATCCCTTTTACTAAGAAATCGGTCACTCAGCTCTTCTTCAGTTCAGACTTGTTTCTAAATGAAACGATATTTATTTTCTGTGAAGGTGTTTAGGGCTGACTCCATAATCAGTCTTTTAATGTAAATAATAGTAATCCATACTAATACTATAAAGCTGAAGAGTTTGTTTGTTTGTTTGAACGCGCTAATGAAGTAGTCGTAGTTGAAGTACTGTTTCGAATTAAAAAAAATATTTTTGTGTTGGATAGTCAATTATATCTATCCTCTGTGTCTCGTCACTTCATACAACTGTTATTTCGTGTTTACACAACTACACGGTATTTTAGGGGGAAATTTTAGGCTAAACGTTAGTCTCATGTCTAGGCTACATTACTTAAAATCAGTAAGAGTAGTTTCTGCGTGAAAGGGGAAACATGCGTACATACAACGCATGAGGATTTACTTTACGGAAACTTAAATATGAGTATCCATAATATGAATGAATATTTTTGTTGAAAATATCCGTTCGTTTACACCGGGCGCGGCCTAGGCTTTGCGACACCACACAACGCAAAGTGAGCAACTAATCTTGCCTGCCCTCTAAATTTGAATTAGATTCCCCTTTTGACCTCTCTAAGGGATGTTTTCGGGATGAAACTTTACTATGTTCTTCCCACGTCTTAAACTATAGCTAGATATACAAAATTATATCTGGATCGATTCAGCGATACTTATATTATTGTCTCATAATATTTCTTGTAGTTCTTTCTTCTCTTTAGCGTAAGTAGGTATATTGTGTTTACGAAACAGTATTGTAAGTTAAAGTGAAGATATGAATATAAATATTAGTCTAATAAAAATAATTTGAACACACCCCTCGCCTGTCTTGTTTTAATATTCAGTCTTCAAAGGAAAGTCTTAAGAAAAGAAAAGCATTTTAACTCGACTCAACCGTAACAACTTTTTTAATCAACCATTTTGCTCGCTTCGCTCTATTTCAATTTAGTTTTTAATTTACAATTAAGATTGGGACTTGAGTACTCGCAGACCTTAGTCGGGGACTTAAGATGGTTTTGTAAATACCGCAACTTTACTCTTTCAAAGTTCTACCTCATAAATAAATAAGCGAATATGGACAACATTAAAATACATTGTTTTGATCCGTAAGTTAAAATTAAAGCACATCGCAAACACTGAAGGTACAAAAAACACACAGACCCGAGACAAAAGAGAAAAGAAAAAGATATTATAGTTACATTGATTGGTCAGAAGATCAAACTCGGGTCCTGGGAACTGGACCTTGAAACCGATGTGTGTGTGAAGTGAAGACTTATACCAGTAATTGTAAGTGAAACAACAATCCTCTATTAGGCAGTAATTGATTAGATCAAAAATATTGAGAAGCAAATTACATTTCGCGTGCATAACAGTGAACCTACATACCACACAACAAATTTGAACAAGTACTTAGGTACTCATAAATATTTCTTAAAAATATAAAATCATATAAATTTAATGTGTCTGGGACAGATTTTATCATAAGCATTCAGGGTTCAGCGAAAAAAGCTTAGAGTCAAGCAATTACTTTCGCACTACCTAGCTAAAAGCTAGGTAGTTTAGAGAAGAAAGAATAATGAAGTTTGCTTAAAATATACAATGTAATGATAACCAACCGGCAGCGCCATCTATCGTATGTAAGTATACGATATTTCAAATTTTAATACAGCAATCTACGAGACAAAAAACAATTGATGTAAGTACTTTTTCTTTCGGTATAGCCCAGTACAAAAATGTCATGATAAAGCCCTTAGAAAAGGTCCGCCAAAAATCTAAAATTTTTGATACGACCTCCTAGCAACCCTTTTTTTCGCGATGCGCTTCTCATTCATTCATTACGATGAATATAATTATATAACGTTTGATTCTCCCTTCATACCTTAACAGGCTTAGGACCGTAAAAATTGAAAACTACTTATTGCGAAAAATATTTTCGGGTGAAAACTTGATTTACCTACATTCTTAACTTCATAAATGGGCTCTAAATACGATACTGAACGCGTATTAAAATTTTTGAAGATGATGAAAGTCATCCTGTATACCACCGTAAAATTGTGAAATCTGTCAGTTTACAAAATAGAGCGTCTGATTATAAACTAACGGTGGGTTAAGTTAGGTTTGATTGTAATCCATCGACGTTCAATTATGAACTGTCGAAGTTTACTAAATACAATTCTCTTAGGGCCCTCGCCCGCGGCGACTTTTTGTAGCGCTTCTGGCGACAGAATCGCTACTAACGCGCGTTAGTCGCATTTGCAACGCACTACATAAATGATGCCAACGCGCTACTATAACGTTACAGCATCGCGACTGTATTGATGTGGACGCGCGACCGTGTTGAACGGCATCGGGGAGAGAACGGGGCGAGGAACTGAAGCGCGTTTGCATCGCGACAGAAGCGCGACAGTATCGAGTTTGCATCACGACTGAATCGTGTTTATGTGGGCGAGGGCACATAGGTGTGTAATATATAGTATAACAACATATCGTATAAAGATCAAAACATATACAATCAAATGATATAATTTTGTTTAATATAACACTTTTTTAATATAATGATGGAAAGATATAATTTTAAATTACATAATTTTTAAACGTATAAGTAACAATTGGGATAAATCATTTAGTATAACAACCGTTTAATGTAACATTCACATGATATAATGCTAAAAACAAATTAATTTTATTTAGTATAATAACATTTATTATCATTTACGATACCTTTTATATATCATACACTACATACCCTTTTATCCATCATTTAAAACAGATAATGATTACTTGATACAAAATCATCAAAATGCAGAATTTAAAGATACCAAATACTATAAATTCCGAATCTTTAAATAGTACAAAATGCCATAAATACGCAGGCAAGTAGGTATGCATGCACGTAAGCAGGCAAATATGCATGCATGCAGGGTAGCATGCATGGATGCAGGCTAACAAGCATACAATTTGTATGCAGGCAAGCAGCATGCTTGCAGGCAATCATCATTGCATGCGCAGGCAAGCAAGCATGCATTTGTTTTGCTCTTCTCCGGCGCTGCGGGAAGTACAGTCCTTTCGCCCTTGCGTAACAAATCTCTGGCACCCACACTCGCTTCCGCAGCTCGCCCGGGCGCCCGAGCTTCGTTACTGCGAGCGAGGACTGCACTCCCTCCGCGCCTCCGGCTTTTAAATTGCACTCTAGTGTAGGGCAGACAAGTACCACGGCGAAAGACCACGGCGAGTCGGGATTCAACCAAATTCTAAATTTTAGCAATGTATGTCAGTACGGTTATTTCTTTTAATCAATATTTAAAACGTTTTTATCTCAAATTATAGATATACGAAATGATGCGTATAACATACAAATTTATATGAAATGAACGATATATAAAATGAGTTTTATTCCAAAATGTTTTATTTGTTTTGAATGTTATACTAAATAGTATTAAATAAACTGTATGTTATGTAAAGTAATCGTTATGTCAAACAAAATTATATCATGTGTTGTTGTAACAAATGGTCATGATGTAAAGTGATCGTTATTAAAGTTTGATTATATCAAATGATTTTATATCACATGAGACGCACCCAGGGCACATAGCTAGCGACCGCTTTGCGACTGTATCGATGCGAACGCGCGACAGAATAGCTACTGCATCGCTACAAAAAGTCGCCGTTGGCGAGGGCCCTAACGGCCTTCTGCCACAGCATAGATCCTTTCAAAAAAAGAGGGCCCTTAGATTTATACGATTCGTCGCTGCGCTTGTGGCTCTGATTACGGATGTCTCTCAGCCGTCACATTAACCGCTGTTGTAACAGCTTTTTGACAGATTTTTGTCAATGTGCGTTAAATATTGAATATCTGACGTAAAATTGATATTGTGGTTCTCAGGTAAAAGCTAATGCTCTAGGGTAAAAGTGGCACGGTAGTACAACTACAAGTACTTACTATAATGATGGATAATAAACAATAAATAGTTATTCTGATTCACTCGTTTTGTTAGAATCATAAACAACTAGTCCTAAGTTTTTTTTAATGTAATGTAGAAAACATTGACTCGCACGGAAATCGAACCTGTGACCACAGACTACTTTGCTATACCTTACTATCCGGTGATTACGTCGCTCCATTTGAAAATACTATTCCTTGAATAAAAACTTCGACAGCCTGAGGTGAGAGTCGCTTAAGCGTTATGTTATTTGGTCTTGCGAAAAAATAGGCATATAATTGCTTAATATTATAATGTCTATAAACTGAAATTACTCTCTTAAAAGACTTTTTCATCACAACGTATGCAAAAATAGCCCGTGGCATAGCTTTTCCTCGTTTATTGGGTAAATTGTTAACTTTATTGCTTTTCTTGCGATATTTTCTGAATAAACGCTGTGCAACTGGTGTATCTTGAGCTTCGGAAAACCTTCGCTGAAAGAATGTTCACGAAGGCAGAGGGAGGTGGCGCAGGTCTTGGTAAAACAGCGAAGAACGAGTTACACCATTATTACGAGGTATTGGCGTATGTTGGGAGATACATACTTTTTTAATATACAATGTAAGCGAAGTTGTATAAATCTATACTAATACTAGAGGACCCCGCAAACTTCGTATCGCCTCAGAATAATTTAATTTGATTTTGACGTCTTAAATAGTCATTGTAACCAAGTGTGGCGTTTACTTTACCAAGTCGTTAAGAGTCAAGAAACAAATAATTTGCAATAAAATAATATTGCGACTATAAATTGAGATGTAAGCTATCCTATCTTTCAAGTTGGATCAAACTATGCACACGGTATGCAAATCAAATTTGAAATCGGTTCAGTAGTTTAGGAGTCCATCGCGGACAAACAACGTGACACGTAATTTTTATATACGAGTACAAAGATTCTAAAGCTGAAAAGTCTGTCAGAAAAGTCTATACAAGTTGACAAAGGTTGCAAATAGAAGTACTGCTATCACTGCTTACTTTGCATATGCTGAGTCCGTGTTGAGATATGGTCTGGCAATCTGGGGAAATGGCACCAACATACACAAGGTATTTGTAGCTCAAAAAAAATGCATTCGGGCAATATGTGGCTTAGCACCAGATATATCATGTCAACCGTATTTTAAAACCCTCAATATACTTCCACTGCCCTGTTTGTATATTCTTGAGATAGGTAAATTTGTTAGACAAAATTTTCACCTATTCACTCAATTAAAAAATGTGACCAATAGAAATTTAAGAAACCCTAACAGACTAGTACTTGACGTAGTCCCTAAAACAAAGCGCTTTCAAAAAAATAGTTACTCAATGTGCATAAAAATTTATAATAAAATACCCGAAAATTTAAAAAAGCTCTCGGTCACAATGTTTAACAATTCTTTGCGCAGATGGCTTTTAGAAAAGACATATTATTCCATTGACGATTTTTTGAAAGATAAGACATGAATGTTATATTATTTATTCAATGTTGATGTAATCGAAGCTTATAACTATTATTATCAATTAGAAATTATTTGCACTACCAATCTATTTATTTGTTAATTTTATATTTACATGCTATTGTATATGGCTAAATAGGTGCTACTGTATCTTTTACTTAACATCGACATATTTTTGTACTATACCCTGTTTAATGGCAAATAAAGTATTTGAATTTGAATTTGAATCTGTTTGTTTGTTTGAACGCGCTTATCTTAGTAAGTACTGTTTCCAATTGAACAAATATTTTTGTGTTGGATAGTCCATTTATCGAGGAAGACTTGAGGCTATATAACATCACGTTGCGACCAATAGGAGCGAAGCATCAGTGAAAAATGTTGCAAAAATAATCGCGATCATAATAACAGAAATGACGCGGACGAAGTCACGGGCAACAGCTCGTCATTATTTAAGTTAGTACTTACGGTCATGCGATATGTAGTAGTGAGTAGTATGCATAGTTGCAAGAGGGAGATAGTTACCAAACACAGCCTAGGGATTCGTATGTGAGAGTGCTATTGTAGTGCCTAAGTCAAATCATGGCATACTACCATAAAATTTGTCATAGGCTATGGTTTATTCCTGGTTGCTAAGTCAAAGAAAAATGCATGGCAACTACCTACTACCTAATTGTGGGAAAATGTTATTATAACCACATTTTTTTACAATGATTTATTTATTTATTGGGCTATATTTTATTACAGTTTCGTTCAACGATTGCGCGTTATAAAAGAGCTACGGGAAACGGGAGCAATGATTTTTTTATTTCTTCCTGAAAAATGAAGTTACATGTTATACAATCCTTCAAGACCTTCCCAACTCATTTAACCGAATTCTGAAGAATTGCACTTAAAAGAAGACGAATTTACAAAGGAATAAGCATAAATAATGTAGGTAAATTAAGCATCCATCTGTTTTTATTTAGTTCAAGAAAGATTGGAGTTTACAAAATGGTAGGCTATCTTATGCCTTGTGCCACCACACTACTGCCTACGCCAGCAATAACGCCAGTGTAATTAGATCTCGTAAAATATAATGTTTACGACCCCTTGAGAATTATGCGTCCAGATCAAATTTGAGAGATCTCTGTTTGTTTTGTTTATACGTTTAGTAATTACTTTATCTCTAATTACCTGACAGTAAAAGTTTAATTAAACTTCTGGGTCTGTAACTGTGTTAAAGATTTGAAAGCCTCGTAAATTGATTGAAAGCTTCCAGCAAAGCTTTTTATGAAACAGGTTAATTTTCTTAGCAATTAACATCAGAACGCAGCTAAGGCTGTGAGAGATACACCATTAAGAGTAAAATAGATGGTTATACCTTGGGCTACTATTGGTCAAGGATTTACAAATTACACTTTTTAGAAAGTCATTTTAGGTCAAGAGTTCACAAATTACGCACACACGTATTGAAGCCAAATGAAAAGGGAAATGTTTTAATATTTTTATTTCGCATTACTACAATTTCAATGATAGGTAATTAGATAAGAGATAAAATGATTAATGACTTTGTGAAATTCCTATAAAATAAGTAATTATTTTAATCCTGTATGGTAGCCGTTCTGTGCTCTTGTACGCCCTGCATACATCCCTTTCCCTATGATACAACTCAGTTAAACAGTTTCAGTTGGGAGGTTTGGCGATCCATGATGTGTTAATCTGCTGTCGTATGCACTGTGCACTCGTGTCTTTAATTGTTTAAATTCAATATTGTAATTTTTTAACGATATGTCCACCACCTATCAAAATGTACTTGTAGAATGTCATGGTCAACTATTATTGGCTCATCATGTGCATAACCCATGTAACATTTACTGTATTAAGCTGATGTTGTCCCAATTATAAATAAATAAAAATAAATAACATAGAAGAACTGTCTTCTACGTGATTTATTACGGTGACTCACTGATTATGTATAACCTATTATAATTGTACGTTTTAGTAAGCAGCTGCATGCACACCATATTTGCAAATTAGCATTGCATAACCTGCTCTCTACGCCTATATTTTCATTACTTCGTTTTATTTTAACAAACATTTTGGATACCTGCAACCTACATATTTAATTTTGTTTTTACTTTCTTGCACCGCCTATATGATTTTTACTTTGCCCCACAGAACATAAAAAACGACGTTTTTTATGTTCTGTGCTTTGCCCCATGGTTGACTATAAGAGAATAATTTTGGCATTACTTAAGTTCGCCTAGCATGTTTCTTAGTGAAAAGCAAAAATTAAAAGGTAAATCACTAGCATTTTTAGAGTGTTGGTTTTCTTGTTGACTTCAGGGGTGAAAAATCTCCGCGCCTATTGTTTTACTTAAATCGGTGCCAAATAAACAATCAACAATCATCATGCGCTGATTTTTGTTTCATACCTACTTTGTATAAAGTATTCAGTTACGGTACTAACAACCAAACAATTTTTTTCTGTTTATCTGTCTGTTAGATCCGGCTAATCTATGAAATTACTGGAAGGATTTTGACGTGACTCTCACTCGCTGATAGCTAATGTCGAGGAGTAAAATTCAGATTACTTTTATATTAGAAATTTTATTTCATTTAAAATAAAATAGTGTGAGACATAGGTAATCAGGCCCAGTCTTATGTATATGTAGTCCATGCAAACAAAGTCGTGAGCACAGCTAGAAATTTACACTAATATTATAAAGAGGAAAGATTTGATTGTTTGTTTGTATTGAATAGGCTCCGAAACTACTGAACCGATTTTGAAAATTCTTTTACTATCAGAAGCCGACACTATCCCTGATGAACAAAGGCTACTTTTTACCGCGGGACCCGGCAGGTGGCGCTGCTGTCGGTATGTCACCTGCTTGATCGACAGGGTTGAAATTTTGTAAGTGTATTTCCATGGTTTCACAGCCAGCCACGCACGAATGTTTCTACCTAATCTATTTTTCTAAATGCCACCGCTAGGCACATGTTTCCGACCGCGCGATATGACGTGGAATTCACGCGGGCGAAGAGCTAGGGTAGTCTAATATAATTCAATTATTTAATAAAGCAGAGCCAACTTAGTCCATAGAGTACACCGGCGCTAAAGAAATAAACTAGCCCTTTGTAATTTTAGTAAATAATTAATCTTTCCACATTCGCCAGTTTACTTGGGCAGGCTACTTTTCTATGCACAAGTTAAAGAGCCTCTTTGTTATAAGTTTATAACAAACTGTCTTGGCAAACGGTTTATGCCTTTGAATAAGAACTTATTTTAAACCAAACAATACAAATTAAACTACAGCGAGTGTACAAAAGGAATAATGGTATTACGTATGAAGCAAAGCTGTTATGTACAGACAACGGTAGGTCAACCTACCCAAAAAGTTAAAGGTCATTGAATTGATTTTCAACTTTAAGTCCGACGAGTAGAGATCAATATAAATTTAGAAAATTAGACGTTTTGTGGTAGGTTGACGTACATTGTGCATTTGTGACCACCTGACAAACGAAGCCCACGTTATGTTATCATTATGATGTACCTATAACATCTTGAGTATTATGTAGTATCCCCTTAGTAGTCTGTGAGTATTAATTTATTTAAAATGGTCTTAGAAAAATGTAAAAAATGACTATTCATTTTGAATCATGCTGTCACGTGCGCGGATGTAGGTACGATATTATTATGCTTCAGCCTAGTTCTGGATGAATAGCTGAAACAATATAAGTTTATATTTATTTAAGATTTTTTTAAATAGGTACTGCCACTTTGTCAGGTGCTTCAAAATTCATGGTGTAGGACCTCCGTGGCGGAGTGGCGTACACACCGGTTTTCAAGGTGTCGCTTGCTCCGGGGTCCCGGGTTCGATTCCCGGACGGGCCAATGTAGAAAAAATGTGTTTTTCTACATTTTCCCGGGTCTGGGTGTTTGTGGTACCTTCGTTGTTTCTGGTTTCCAAAATACGAATGCTTTAAATAGTTATTCAAATTGGGATCAGAACAATGTATGTGATGTTGTCCACATTTGTTTATTATTATTTATTATACTTAGTCCATATTTTCACATGAAAAAATTAATAACTTATCTGTAATAGTTAGATAAGGTGTCGCGGCGTTTTTCAAAAATTAATGTTCACTTTAAAACTTTGGTACAATTTGTACTAAAGTTGTACCGTACAACGCTTTGGTTATAGTCAATCATTTCCACAGCGTACGCTTTATAGGTACCTATATTTTTTTTTACATCTTGGATTACATTGTTCAAATTTTTACAATCAAATCTCTCTATAATACCTATTATTATTATTACATTTCGAGTCTTTTTATCAAGAGATACTGTGCTTTTTCATGTCTAAAAAGTATATATAGATAGGTAAATGCTGAAGTTTGAATGGATGTTTTTTATGTAGTAGCAACACGCCAGAACGGCTGAACGATCTAAATGAATTTATCACGGAGATAGACTAAAATGGCACATAGGTTACTGAAGAAAGAAAAAAAAGAAAAAAGCAGTTCCCGTTAGAAAATATTGTGCATTAACAGCACTGACATAAAACATCTTCTTCTTCTTCTTTCGTGTCGGCAAGAACACGGGCTAGATCTTACTTGCCCAGAAGGCGGCTACCGTGGTAGCCCTCTGGTTACTGACAAGTAAGTCCTCACGCGAGCAGGGCCCCAATTCTGATAATTTATAAATGGCTCAATAGCATCGCAATCGTATATTTTGACATTACTTCCATATTAAATGTATCAAAATATACAGTTGCGATGCTATTGAGCCATTTGTAAATTAGCGGAATTGGGGGCCTGGTTGTCGGGCACGCGGGACAGTTAGTGAGGTGAGCCATGGTTTGCAGGAGTACTCCATTCACAGCTGGCGTCTGCGCTGCTTGAGTACCCCCACCGACACAGGCTATCTTTACTTCGACCATAACCTGGGTCCTCAGCCTATTTAGACATCTCTAGGTTGGCCAAGGTTCCTTATAGCCTGGAGGCAGATTTTCATCAGGGGGGTACAGTGAATGTGGATACTAGCTTGCCCAAAGCCTGCACCTCATGTCAGTAGGGGTTTCGTCGGTAGGCTGCGTAGATCGCAGGAAGCCCGTAGAGTGGATGTCTCGGGTCGCTTTCCTGTTTTTGTTTTTCAAGCGAACATGTCACTTCTCTTCGGACTCTGGGTGGAGCTATTCCCGCAAGAGGAAACAGCATACCGACCGGGGTTGGCTTAAACATAGTAGGTATGTACAGATAACGGCAGGTCAACCTACACAAAAAGTTAAAGGTCATTGAATTGATTTTCAACTTTAAGTCTAACAAGTACCTAGAGATCAATATCAATTGAGAAAATTTGACTTTTTGTGGTAGGTTGACGTGCTGTTGTCTGTAACTTACATCAACTAGTGACGTAAGCATGAGAGTACTGCCAGAAGAACAAGCAAGCTTTTCTACTTCCCACCATTGAAAAGACTGCGCCGAGCCAAACCACCTGTTTAGCGTTTCCATTAAGTATAGAAAAATTATCCTTTCTGAGAGTCCTATAGCGAGCTGTAGACTAATGTGAGCTCGACGAATAACTAACTCGATTACGCAGTAATTACAAGCGATTGAAAGGATGACTTTTTAGGGCTCCGTACCCAAAGGGTAAAAACGGGACCCTATTACTAAGACTTCACTGTCTGTCCGTCGCTCTGTCACCAGGCAGTATCTCAAGAGCCGCGATAGCTAGACAGTCGTAATTTTTACAAATTATGTAGGTATTTCTGTTGCCGCAATAACAAATACTAAAAATAAAATAAAATAAATATTTAAGTGGGAAGCATACAAAAAACGCGCATTTTTTGCCCTTTTTTGCTCGATATCTATAAATAGCAACAGGTAGCCACGAAATATTCACTAAACATTCAGTTATATTTGAACTTTAATAATAAATTTAAAATAAAATGAATATTTAAGCCGCTCCCATACAAAAAAACAGTTGTTTACCTAGTCAATGGTACGGAACCCTTTGTACGCGAGTCCGACTCGCACTTGGCCGGTTTTATTCATCATCTTCAAAAAATTTTATAGGCGTTTAGTACACACATTTAGAGCCCATTTACCTATGAATTAAAAAATGTAAATAAAGTTTTCACCCGAAAATATTTTTCGCAACATAGTTTTCAATTTTTACGGTCTTAAGCCTGTTAAGGTATGAAGGGAAAATCAAAAACTTAAAAATAGTATCGTAATAAACGAATGAGATTCGCATCGCGTAAAAAGTGTTGCTAGGAGGCCGTATCAAAAATTTTAGATTTTTGGCGGACCTTTTCTAAATACTTTATATTGACATTTTTGTACTGGACTATACCAAAAAAAAAAACTATCTAGGTACGTCATTTGTTTTTTGTCTCGTAGATTGCTATATTAAAATTTGGAAGGTGGTTAAAATTACATCCTGTCCTGTATATTAGGTGCTAACATTTAACCAACTCGTACGCAGGTAAAAGCGCTTTGAAAAAGGGCTTCAAGTGGAAAATAAATATAATAACGCCAGTTATAATTCCAAATATTTAATACCGAGTCATAATAAATTTTACAAATAAATCTATATCATCTTAATACTAACCATTAGTAAATACAGTATTATTTAAAACTTTAGGATTTTTCTTGTGTTAAAACTAATATCATTTTTTTCAAACAATCTGTGCATTTTATACATACCGTACATATTACCTACACTCAATATTATAACATGTAATACATCTATACCTTTACTAATCTCCAACACGCATTTGAAAGACATTTTGCAGACAGAACAATCAAAATTAAGTTGTTGAGATGGAAATAAACCATGAATTACACATGCATTATATTTTTATTTTTACATACTATTATGAATCTCCATTAGCAGTACGGTTGGCAATGAAAGTAGCCTGACACTCAAATTCCAATGATGTTTTTAAATACACGATTTACAATCAAATGGTTAGTTTGACATAGTGATAGGTTATGCTACTATTTTTGCTAACCGTACCATTTTCACCGTTTGTTGAAATAGCTTAGATTACGTTACGACAAGGAACAGGTTAAAAACCGAAACTTACCCCCCTATTCGTAAATAAGTAATTACTTATTGCTTAAGAAAGTCATGACTTAAAGTGTTCATACCTAGTGCTTAAGTGAAAGAAATTGGTCAGCATTAGTAGTCATATTATTTGGCTGAAAATGCTAACTTTTAGCAGTTATAACTTCTAGTAATTTCTTGATTAAGGCATACAAATTGTCTCTCAAGTAATTACTTGTAGTCAAGTAATTACTTTTAGTTGTAGTCAAGTAATTACTTTTACTTGTTTATAAATACGGGGGTTAGAACCGTAACCGAAGAATTATTTCTGAAAAACTAGATACACGATCAAATTATCGGAACTTAATATTCACGGTGCATTTTCAACCACCTGTAAAGCGAAGCCCACGTTATGTAATCATTATGTATTACATCTTGGCAGTGTTATTTTCATTTCTTTACCAATTTTTTTTTATAAAAATATGAAATATTGATTCAGCTATTTATTTTGAAACACGCTGTGACGCGCACAGATGTAACCGTGTAAGGTCCAGTCAACCGAGACCCCGCCACAGCAAAATAATACGTCTGTGCGCGTCACAGCGTGTTACAAAATTAGTCTGAATCAAAATTTAATATTTTTCAAAAAATATTTTATATCAAAAAATAAATAACACTGCCATGATGTTATACATAATGGTCCAATAACGTGGGTTTCGTTTTTCAGGTGGTTCAAAAAGCACGGTGTTTATCGTTGCTGTCATCATTACCATAAAAGAAATTCAATCTTACGTTGAGTGATACAAAGCTGAAAGTGCACTGAAATGTTAAGGAGGCGCGCTGATTTGGTGAGGACGTTTTTGGTCGTCGATTGTGTATCTAGTTTCTCATTATATCTGTGCATAAGCCGATTGTTATAACCCGGCAGAATATAATTTTCGCAAACATATTAAACAGAATTGCTAGACTTTAGATCTGTAACAACCACCTTAACTTTGCCTTGTGCTCTGCAAGCTTGCTCTTCAACAATCACTCAGGCTTAAAATTAAGAATGTATATTTAGGAAAGTATGTCTTGTAAATAAATACAAACATGAACTTCAGATATTTGATGAAGGAATATTGATTCTATAGAAAATCATCGTCAAATCTCTATGAGATCATAGTGAAGAAGATAGATACAGTTACAAAGAATGCCATGCATTATTGTGATTTCTACCAAAAAGTATAAACAACACAACCACATAAATTTACGTCAGTTATTTTAAGGACTTTACATTTTATCAATCTATCGTTGACTTTTTAAGCTATTGCATAGCTTCTATCGCGGGCCTTGAGCGTGGAGACCGAATCCAGAAATTCCGTAACGAAAATAACCTAACTTAACACTCGGGGCGAGGCACGATCAAACAATTTTGAATTTCCAAAATTTAAAAGAATTTAGAAGGAATAAGGATTTTGACAGTATGGTTGTTTATGGTACCCATATCTGCCAAAATAACAGAAAAATTTAATTACAAAAGTCAAAATTAGAAAATACATAAAATTATAAAATTAAGCTATTGCATAGCTTCTATCGCGGGCCTTGAGCGTGCAGACCGAATCCAGAAATTCCGTAACGAAAATAACCTAAAACCCCCCCACTCAGACCGGCACAGCGGTGATACTTTTTAGTTTTATAATTGCATAAGTTGATAAAAAATGCTATGCAATAGCTTTACCGCGGCAGTCTCCGAGTGCCACACGTCTTTTTTTTAATGATAGAACCATTTAATATTATTTTTAATTTCTGAAAAGATTGTTCGAATCAGAGGCCCTACTCCGGAACACAATGTCCGTATTCGAATCCATCTGTCTCTATCACACATACCGATGTCTTAAAGTATCTGAAAGAAACAGATATATCAGTAAATACGAATTTCGTGTTGCAGAGCAGTTGCAAGGCATCAGATTCAATCAATTTATAAACTTTTTGTTTTTTCTATCATTGCAATAGCAGGGTAAGTCTAACTGCAAGCTCAGGATGAAATATTAACCACTTTCCAAAATTTTTGTAGGCGTTCAGTATTGTATTTAGAGCCCATTTATGACGTAAAAAATGTAAATCAAGTTTTCACCCGAAAATATTTTTCGCAATATAGTTTTAATTTTTTACAGTTTTAGGCCTGTTTAGGTATAAAGGGAAAATCAAAAACTTATGATTCGTAATGAATCGTAATGAATTAATGTGATGTGCATTGCGTAAAAAAAGTGTTGTTAGGCGGCCGTATCAAAAAATTTAGATTTTTAGCGGACATTTTCTAAGTGCTTTATCTTGTCATTTTTGTACTGGGCTACACCAAAAGAAAAAATACAAGGTGGTTAAAATTTCACCCTGTATAATTATTTTGTTCTATCGACGCATGAGGGCACCACTTCCAAACTAATCTGTGAAAACGATTTTTATTTGTGAAGCTTTGGCTGTTAGCTTATAACATTTATTATATTTACGTACACACGTGTTTGCAATGCTAGTTTGCATTAGCATTTATGAATTGATTGAATTGACAAAACAAAATATTTTACTTCACAAGCAATCAAACGTGCAAATTAGTTTTTACTTTTCTAAAAACAATCTAGAACACAAGTTATCTATGTATTTACGAAACAAAAACAAAATTAGGTTACTTATTTTCGAACAAAACACGTTTTAAGTGTAGACACATAAAATCATTTAGATTAATTCTGTTCCAAATCGTTTAACTGTATGTGTATTAGGTAAAACATTTTTAAATACTAACCTTGTTATAGAAAGCTTCTAGCAAATTCGTAGACGCTTTTTCTTTAGAGGAAAATTCCATGTATGCCAAAAAATGGTGCCTTTATACGAGCAATCACACAATAATGGTTATGCAAAGCAAGTAAAACTAACTCATTCTATACTAAACGTATAAGCAGCGTACACACCTAATATAAAAGTATTTAAAACACTTACCATTTTTAACTACACTACAGAGTGAATTTGAAATTAGACGGCAAAATTTAATTTAAGGGTAGCTTCTATTTATATCAACGATTAACCAGAAAATATAAAGAGGAATCTGCACGAAAAGTTGCTAAGGCGCCGTTTGTCTGAATCCCCCCCCCCCCCCTAACGCCAGCTAAAGTAAGCTTTATTTATTGCTTTTGAATTGGTAATGTGTATATTAATTGATTCTTTATTTCAATCAGTTAAAGACTCTACCCTTAAAGTTTATCGACGGTTTTCAAAATCACCCTGTAGCATCAAATATCTAAAGTTTTGAAAATAACAAGATAAAGTTACAAATAATTATGACCATAAAATACAAATAACTTTACATGAATCACATTGGTACATACCGAATACGCCTATTTACTTTACAACGATTTGCTTACATAGAATTTGCTAATAATGGAATGATCATTTTAACATACAATTGTTAAGAATTACAATGCAAACTAGCATCTAGCAATACAAGCGCACTAAAATTCACGTTTTAATATGTGTTTTACTGTGGGAACATTCATTCGCACATTATGAACATAAAAACGCCGTTAAACAAAGTACAGTAAGTTACTTGACAACTACTAAAGAGTAAAGACGTAAACCTTAAGATTTCATTGATCATTATCTCTGTTTTTACACTGGCAATAATAGAGACGACACTATAAAAACCTTTAACTGGCAGTTTCATAAATGTTTATAAAGTATGTTTTTCTGAGTTACGAATGCAACGATAGACCGCTACTATAATGAGTTTGACCGCCATATACATCACATTTTCAATTAAAAACAAATTGTAAGCGTTTAACAACGTAAAGGGCAGAGTTTCCGTAGTATAAAATTGCTCTATGGGGCAGAGGTAACTGTCGCCACCTATCGGCTGTAATTGTCAACGCTTTCGACGTTGAAAAACAAAAGACAACTGCTAGCGCCCGCCGCTTTGTAGCAGATATTATAAACAAAGCTAACACACTTTGATGTTGTCTGATTTTAGAAGAAATAGAAGAGTTCCATTTAAAAATGGCTAAATCACTCCCCGGTAGCACTATCAGTATTGGTGGTGAAGAAAAGAAGAAGAAGATCATCAATGAACTACAAATGTCATCACTCAAAGAAGGTTTCAATGATTCGTTTAGTCTTCAGGGGACCGAGGACGCAAGTAAATGGAATGAGTGTATGAATCCACTAATGTTCTCAATGGTCCACCAATGTTGGGTTGATGAAAGCGTTCGCATGAAAAATGGTCTTCCAAAAGCCACAGATGAAGAGCTTACCCTCATTAAAATATGTAAGGTGGGATTTTATTATTTATTAATATAACGGATACATTTAGGGATTGGTTTCATGTTAGAAAATGATGACTTCTACAATAGAATGAAATGGTCTGAATAAAAATTGAACAGTTGAATACTAAAAAATCAGGAATGGTTTGGGGAAATAAAGAATCGTATTGATGATGAAGACTATGTTGAAGCTTCTCCCGGTTTCTTAATGGGTATGCTTAATGCTGCATCAACCACAATGGGTCTGGTCGCAATAAGCGTGGTAACCATTGAAAATACAATAGTAAGGTGTCTAGGGTCAAGTGATGACTTAATGACAGTATTTGTGGCAGACTCCATCCAAAATTTAGCCAAGCCTATAACTTTAATTTATAGTGTTTATAGGCTTTTTGGCATAAATCCGAGTAACGAAAAGACAATATTGTTTCCAGAAGGATACGGTGAATATACATCTTGGTTTCAAGATGGGGATTTTGTAGGCCAGTATGGAGTAGAGACTAGCTCTTTTAAGCCTATAGGAAATAACTCACAAGACGATTTTAATGCTATCGCAGCCAATTGTCTTCAAATAATGAGAACTCAAATATTAATGTCTTTGGTGTTATCTCAAGGCTTATATTGGAGTAGACAATGTTAGGAAGCTGTGGAACATAAAGAGTTATGATTACAAAAAAATAAAGGTTAGTGAGGGAATCAGGTTCCTATCTGACGGAGGGCTTAACCCTTGGACTGTAGAAAACCTTGCAGTTGATAAGGCGACTCTTCGTTATAGAAGCATAAGATGCGAAGATGATAAGAAGTATTTCCTCCGTGTAATGAATCCAGACAACCCATTCTCCGAACCCGCTGAGGAACGTTTATTAATATAATAAAGATATAGGAGTTTTAATAGCAACTGATGACAACACACCAAGAAACGTGTTCTGCTATGTAAGAAGAACTAATAGGACGAACAAAGACAAGAACTCCCTGATGGAGTCAGAATTAGAGAAAGCCAACCAAGAAGCTTTTGAAATAGCAACCACCATTGACCCCTCTTTCCTATTGTCAATACCTTGTTCCAAGACACCACTAAATAAGTATTTGGCATCAACAATGCTATTAGTCAAAGAGAAATGCGGTGGATCATTGTCTCCTATTGAAGTTAGTACTATTGACAATGCTATTGCGCGTCTTGTTTCTTCCGAAATAGTCAATGAAGATAACGATTTTGATGATGAGTCTTATGATTTGCTTTAGTTTTACATGTGTATTTAAACTATATTCATTGCACTTTAAGTTGAATTATAATCGGTTAAAGTAGTTGGGCAGTTTGAACTTTCTAAATGTACTGAACTGTAGGTACCTACTTAATTTTTAACTTTATGTGACATAGAACTGGTGATTGAAAATACGTCCGAGATGGCATCAGAATAACGATGCGACAATGATTTCGCATAAGAGCACACTGCCTATTGTGTGTCGTCCCTATTGTGACGTGTATTGACACTGACCATGATTCGTCACGAACTACCACTTTAAACATAATATAATAGTAGGTATATACACTTGTGTAGGTGTTGATATTAAACGAATCAACATTATTAACGGTGTGAGCGGTTGACTAAGATTGGTATAACCAGATCGGAATTATAGGCAAAAAAATGTAGTAAAAAGTTTCAAAGCAGTTTAGTAATGCATAACGACATGTTTGCTAAAGCCAAAGAAACAAAATTAGCAGAGTTTAATTAATTTTCACATTTTTAGCATAAACTATGTAAGACTACGTTTTGTTACTTCCCATCCTTGGAAGATCGTTTTGGCTTAGGGAGTCCTTTCGTTCTAATAACTTAAATCAGTCGTCAAAAATTATAACTAATTTGCACAAGACAATGAATAATATTTAATGTAATTTAAAAGTAGAATGTACAGTAAAAGAACTGTATAATTTAACAGGTTCAAGTCAACCCAATTAAATTTTATAAGAATTTTCGTAAATCTCCTATAGAATTATATTCCTTGACTGTACTTCAGTAAAAGGGTTTGCATGCCCACAAATGTCTTTCCTAAATCGATTTTAAATTGAAATTCCTGAATATGGATTTAAAATTATGTATCAAAAAATATTATACCTACTAGATTGACTCTGATAATTTCAAACTCGTTTAATTTTCAGTAGACGTAGTATTTTTTACAAAAGGAAATAGATTCGTAATTCGACAACAAACTAATACATCGTCATTTTATGGCAAAAAAATAATTCCAAATGAAGTTAAATTTTAACTTTTATTTTATTATAATATTTAACTTAAAGCAAAATAATCCACTTTACGTATGACCCCAACGATATTAATAGATTGCTGGTATCAAAATTTTGTAACATATTTAATTTAGAGTTGATAAGTATTGTCAATTTTAAATGTCGCTAAATACGTGAATGCAAACGTTTTAGTGATTTTTTGAAAACCTTTCAGGAAAGTTAAAAAAAAAACTTATATGAAACTAATTTGATATTGCAATTTACCAAAAGCAATAAGTAAGTTCAATAGAAAATGATTCAAACATGAAAACAAAGATAATGTTGAAGTGAAAAAGAAACAATTCTCTTAAAATGTCCAACTTAAGAAAGACATACTTATGAGTTTCACAACTAGATTTCGGGTTTTACTGGTGCTATTCTCTAACAAAATGCAACTATATCTCATAAAAACGTGTTTCAAATATCACACAGTAAATAAAAACTCTTATTTTTAAAACAATATACACAGTGCCTAAGCTATCCTTCCAACCTTGACTATGTATGAAAATGTTTTATTTTCGTAGGAAGCTAAAAAAATTATTTTTTATAATCAAATGCGACGTGAAATCATGGACAACATTGATGCAGCCAACATTTCGAAACACACGATACAGCTAGCTATCTGTTTGCTAGGTGTGTAGTATAGATAAATTACACAAACGTCAATAGTATTTTAATAGATACTCAACAAAACACATTATCACAATAAAATAATGCAAATTTAAAATATAGAGAGGAGCTAATAAAGGATCATACACAGGAAAGAATATAGAAGTTTTTCCTTAAATCAACGTTATGTTTCAAACACTTAATATAGTCTTCAGTCAAATTAATTGTTTGAATTTCCTTTTAAAAAAAAAATCAACTGTCTCAAGCAACAAATCACAAATGATTAGTTCTGAATATGGGAAACTTTCGCCTTACAAAGCATAATGTCTACGGCAAAGTCCTCCATTCTGCCTGCAAAGGCCTGTGTCCAAAAGTGGACTTGTATAGGATGATGATGATGATGATAGGAAGGCTTAACCACGAACATTTGCTAGTTCTGCTATGAACATTTGCTAGCTCTGCTACAACGCTTTTTCACTCGTTACTTGACTTCAGTTTAACATAAATTAGTATCATTAAAAAATGGTTTTACAATTAAACATCTACATCCAATAAAAACAAATATTAATGTGTGAGTAATATTTACAACTTTTTTTTGATACAAAACATTCATTTATCAATTTCTGAATACAAATTTTCAATGTTTCATTATTTAACAAGACATTTTTCCCTTAAAAATTAGTTGTGATTTTATAACTCGTGAGTTCACTTGGAAAGTAAGGTTTATACATAATGTGAAGACTTAATTTAAAACTATTTTAGACCACATACAATAAGGTATAAATTTACAAAAATTTTGGGATTAATAAGATATCTATCGGTTGAACACCTAAAAACGATGACTCCTTAATTTCTCTAAGTTTCCTCATTTTAACTTTTTTATTTCTTTACAAAAAAATCTAATAAAATATTTAGTGAAGACAGATAAAGTAACATTGTTAGTATGGTCAGCCATAAATCTTTAAGTTTATACTCAAGATGTGTTTAAAAACCGCTTCACATCAATTTGTTACTAAGTCTACTTTCAAAAAAACATTGGAACATATACATTTTAAATTACTTTATAGAAGAATACAGACTTTAAACTACAAAAAATTGGTTTGTATATTTCAGTCAATCACATAACATTGAATAGGAAGTCACATTAAGAATTCATAAATCTAATGTGTTCTTTATTGTAATGCCATTATCAATCTGTATGTATCAATCCAATTTTATATAAAAACCACATCCCAAGGTAAACTCCAATCATTACAACAGTAATCGGTTATTCTATTCTTAGTCCTTTACATACCATCTCACAATTTCAAGTCCCAGGCATATGCCATATTCATTAGAGAATAACACCACATATGCACCATTCCGTGGTTTTTAAAACCAATAACGTGTTTGTTACATGAAGAACTCCCTGCTGTCATGTGGTGGTCAAGTGTGCCTCATCGTAGCTGTTGAGTTACCTGTTGGACTCTGACAGTTTGGAACATCGATCACTGTTATTTCAATGACTCGTAGACCCCTTAATATCGGGTCAGTAATATGTACACCTCTTGGATTGTATACTCTTTCGTTCTGTGTTGCTATGAACTTTGATACTTTTCGTAAATGCTGAAAAATATTAACATTAATTACAGGTATTGTTGTTACATATGTATGTATAAATAATATTGTATTAAAATCAAGTTATTATAAACTTTGGGATGAATCGTTGTTATTAATTAAAGCTTTTGTTTACATACTAAAACAATTGGTGACCTCATCTTATACATGATGTCTTATTACCTTTCAATTAACGTTTCAAATATTTAGATGTATGAACTGAACACACCAGTCTAAGAGAACTAATAAAAATTATAAATTTCTGAAATCATATGTATAATGGAGATTCTTAGGATAATGATAATGATTAATTTGATTAGACATTCGGACAGATAAACCAGGATAGAAAAAGGAATTGAGAGATAAGATGAGAAAATAAGCTACAAAGTAAGTCATACCTTTTCATAGTGCGTTTCGGTGCAAATGTATATAAAATAAGCAGTAAGGCAAGCTAGGCAACCCTCACAGTATGTGCTACAGTCTGCTGTCTCAGCCATGTCAAAGTGTTCGTTCAACCTCTCCATCGTGTATTCAAATGTTTGTCTGTCTATCTGAAAGTTTCAGATTGTAAAAATTTAGTCTACATAAAAATACTAACCAAAGAGTTTTCCTATCATCGCATTGGTATCATTCAGGTAGATTTCAAATTAGGCAAGTATTTTGTTCAATGGATACACATTTTTGCTATAATCTTAAATACTTTTCATTGCTTAATACAACATTATCAATGTGCATATTTTACTAAAATAAATTTATAATGGGACACATTAATAATCAAATTAGATTATTGAAATACCAAGGAAGTTGAAATCATTTTATATTAAATCAAAAAGTATAGGTATGTAATACATGCTGAAATATGAACTGACTTCTATGTTTACTTATCTGAAAGATAAAATAAGATTAGCTATCCAATGATTATTATTTGTAATACAAGTACCTATTAGGACAAACCCTACAACATATACACCAAATTGGCAAATTATTATTAGTCAGCATTGCATCAATTGTTCAAAAACTAAATTACAACATCAACAAGGACATTCGCGATAAACTAGTAATTCAGTCAAAGTTCAATTGACATTATAAACAAACGCCCTGTGCCACTTTTACTTACTCTGTCTTCAAGTTCTGGAGGAAACCGTGTCTGGAACTTAACTGCTGTGCCTTCAGAGTAGTCCCTCTGTATGAATATCTTTATCCCTTGCTGTGTAGGCGTCTGCTGACTACCAGGAGTGTTGGGGCCCGAAGGTATACGATTGTTGGCCATTGTCACACACAAAACACTAACTACACGAGTTATTGCACTGTATATTAGAAATCAAACATGGCAATTAGTTCACTATAGAAATGCAATCAAGGAACAGTCTGATATTCCGTTCTCACGGCCTAGATTTACAAAAACTGAGCATCAAGTTCTAGTTTATGACGTGATGGAGCGTGCGTGAACAGCGTGAATGACAGCTGACTGACATTTCTTTCTTTAGTCTATTATCATTGCCATCGACAAAGTCGTTTTGTAACTTCATTTTTAAGCTAGGGCCTAGGAGGTAAAAAATATGTTTTAGTTATATCCCTCAATAATACATAGAATAGATTTAATCCTTTTCTTAATAAGATTCTTACAGTTACTTTTTAATCTAAGTATGGTTTTATTAAGAAAGTACCTACCGAGAGTCTGAGACACACCTAAAAAGATAGCATTTTTACTTTTATCAACAGATGGCGCCGGTGTAAGGACGTTCATGGTAATTGGGGAAGATTATTTACGAAGTTGAATCCTTTGTTTGGAAGTGTTTTTAAATGGTATATTGTAATAGTGTGTAGTAATTCGGAAATGCTTCGTAAAATACAGTTAATCCAGATTATAATGAACTGCACAATTTTAATATTTTAAAAAACATATCACCAAACTAATTTAAACTAATTAATACCGACTTAAACTTATTAAGGCGACTACTAGAGCATGCTAGAGCTAAGTGCTGCCCCAATGGGGGCTATCGCTAGTGAATTTGCCACTAGAGGCGCTAGTGTCGCGTGAGGTCCAATATCATTCACTTTGTACTGGTTTTAGCGGAATTTGTTGCATAAATTATAATTTCTTTAATTTACCTGCTGGAAAGTGATCTCCTTCGTAAAATATCGCAAATATAGATTATTTGGCGATTAATGTAAACGCTTTAAAAGCGAAATTAAGAAAAAGCTCAAAAATAGGCGGCCTCAAGAGCAACTATTTCAGAAGTTAGTTTGTTGATATCAAGATAGTTATTTATAAACAATATAACCTTAATTAGATTAAACATATAACACTTTGTTTCGGCGCCAATCGCCTTTGATAGCTATACCTCCGGACCTCAGTCTACAGTGGCGCCAACTGGTGAGCAAAGAAACTGTAGTCCCCATTGGTTTAATTTTATTTAAAAAAAAAATACAAATCTCAAAAAAAATTAAACTGTATAATTTCAGCAAATTAGCTCTAGTATTAAAATTTATTGAATTACTTACTGTTATGCTGTTACTTAACTGCTGGCATTCTTTTGTAAATAAGACTCTAGACTTTACAAATAACTTAATTAATGAAAAGTTTACCTACTGAGATTCAATAAATACTTGAGGTAATTTGCTAAAATAATACTGTTCTAATTTTTTGAGAATTGATTTGGTTTAGAAGTAATAAAAGGATCGGTTCGATTTTTAATTAATAATAGAATTACCATAATTTATTTTGTAGCAAGACCAAGTATGCCTAAAAGCAAGCAACGCATACCTACGTAATATTTCTTTCCCTATGCCTAGGATCTAAGGTAAAGTAATAGTAAGTACTTTTTCATCGTTTACCTTACCACAGATAATATAATACTTACTTACCTTACTATCTGCAAACTAATTCTGGTCCGCAAATTGGTTTTGAATCTGATACAAGTAACGCCCTGCTGGTCTAGTGGCTTAAATACCAGGCCAAGCTCTCGGGGTCCCGGGTTCGATCCCCGGGTGGGGCAACAAATAGTATCCACTTTTGGAACATTGCTCGGCTTTGTGATCACCAACCCGCATTTGGCAAGCGTGGTGATAATGCCAGCACCCATCACTGCTGTGGTAACTTAATTAAATTCAATAATGGAGGCCTTTCCCTGCAGAGGGATGATTAAAAGCTGTTGCTATACAAATAATTCATACTAGTTAGGTGGTTAAAAATGAGATGGTAAAACAAAGGAAAATCAGCGTCGCAGCATGCCTTTGGCTATTGCGACCAATGCTGAGTGGGGAGCCTTTTTGGCACATTTTAATTATTTTCATAATTTATTTTTGTTATTTTATAAATTTTTGAAGTGCCTAATAAAATTATTTTCCATTCTATTTTATCCTAGTAGTAATTTCACTAAATAAAATTATATATTCGTAATGATAGTTCCCGAAATTTTGATTCTACGGAGAGATCAAAGTTTATCCAGTCGTTAGAAGTAGAGTTATAAACAAGTATCTAAAATAAATATCTATAATCCGCCTTTTTGTTTTATATAAATGATATAATGGTGTTTACACGTAGGTACAATAAAGAGTGTAAGTCTGTTGCTGTAACGATCTTTAGGCGTAACCATGACATTGAGGACTTATAGTTGGAATGCCCCTTTAATATGCAACAGACAACCAGCGAAATCGGCCTGAATAGTTTCGATAGCTGCCGTAACTTAATCAAGGTGGTAAATCAAGTAACTTGATCTAGGTAGTTACTTGTATCCTTAGTTGACGCCATAATGTCAAAAAATATTGTATAATAGCACTACGGTCCACTTCTTCTTGGCGTAGGAGGATGAGTGTCGTAGGAGGCTACCGATGGAGGCGAGGAAACATTACGGGCGAGAGAATTGAAAAATAGGTATTTGTAAAATCTATTGCTGTCGCGCAGTGCCAAACGCATTCACCGCAGAGTGTGATAGAGACAACTGCTTTTTGGACCGAAAATACCTACTAAAAGTACACCAAATCCACGTTTTGTAGTCCCCCGATTACTTTTCCAAAACTAGACCAATTTAAATACTTTTTTCATTAAAAATTAAAGAAAGGCTTTGGCCGCGTTCGTATGGTTTCCTTATTTTCTAAAATTTTGCCAAATTTGTTTTCTGGATGTTTGAAGTTGAACACAGCGGAAAATCTGGCGAATTTTGTCGATTTTTGAAGGCTTATATCTTTTTTATTAATTAATTTATAAAAAAACAGAAAACATAGAAACATGCTAATAGTGGCCATAGACTTTTACAAAAAAATTATTGCTCTACTGGCATTATCCAGGGAGGAAACAGGGGACTACGATTGTATGGAAAAATGGCCCTTGTGTTTCCTCTTAATTCCACACATATATTTATGTTTCTACCATTGCCCATTTCTATGCTTATCACCACACCAATTCCCTGCTAAATGCGGTGATTTAGACAAAATCTTTTTTATGAATGGTTTAGTCTAGCCTAGCTGTGTACTGATATGAAGAAGCACTTTCGTATATATTTTTTGTTAGTTAATATAATTTGCAAGGTGCAGAGACTGTATGGTTAACTCAATTTCTACTTATAGGTACCTATATTTCATTCAATAGATCACAAAAGTTGTCTAGCCAATTTTAAAAGATACTAACTTTGCTTAAACCTGAACTACGAGTAATAACAATTAACATCATAGCAACCCATCGACCACGTCAAAAATAGGACGGCTTTTATGTAGGTGTCTGTCTCCTCTTTTTCTCGTCGGTTGTAAAATTTTATAAAAAAGTCTTTAAAGCATGCTCCAGATGGTGTCTTACACAATCCAAAATTTTACCACACCACTGCTTCAGGACATTATTGTGAGCTGGGACAAGTTCGGGTTTAGCTTTTTCTTTTTACCCGACTATTGCAAAGCCCACAAGAAGGGTAATGATTACAGCAGTGTATGTAGGTATGTAGGTAACGCCCCGTTGGTCTAGTGGTTTAAATACCGGGCCAAGATCTCGGGGTCCCAGGTTCGAATCCCGGGTCGGGCAACAAAAAAAAAGTTTCGAATTTTCGAACGTTGCTCGGGTTTGTGATCACCAACCCGCATTTGGCAAGCGTGGTGATTATGCCAGTACACCCATCATTGCTGTGGTAACTTGAATTCAATGATGGAGGCCTTTTCTCTGCAGTGGGATGATTATAGGCTGTTACTATGTAGGTGTAGGTATGTATATTTATGTGGGTTCCACATTTGCGGCTAACCACTGAGCTGATCAGATTTTGGTGAATGAGGTATCAATCGATTCCTTAATACAGTTCGGGTCACTTATGCTACCCTTTGTTAAAAAACAAGCTTGGTGAATGCTACGACAATATTATAAGTTTGCAGTCAAATGAATGAAGACAAACTTCTAAGCACAAAAATGTTTTAACAATACAGCTACTAAACAGGATGACTTTAAAATCATTGAATTTTCGTTGTCGGGTTACAGTTTTTTAAAATTATATCTTTCTTTTTAAACTTTGGAACTGGGTATATGAAATATAATATTAGGTTTTAAAATATGAAATTGCCGTTTTGTATGGACGAAATCGAGAAAAGTCATTTTTCCATACTAACATTTTTTTAGTTTTTTTAAAAACGCCTGAACCGTTTTCGATGCAATTAAAGGTGAAAGTTAGATGGTTATAAAGCTACGCATTATAGTATTTAAATTTCTGAAAATCAAAGTATATAATACAAATATACTTAATTGAAGCAAGAAGGTCAGCTGACACATTGTAAGGGGTCTTTTCAACGACTTCCTTTGAAGTAATAGGCACTAGTATTGCATTTTTTTTTTAGTCAAAAGTTACTTAATTTAGTTTTTGATACAATACAAAAAGAATTACGTAAAAATATGACTATACTTAAGAGCTATAAACAAAATAAAAAGTGGGAAAATAATCGGCAATTTCATACTTTAACCCCTATTATTATTATCACCAGCAGTCTACATCAATCCACTGTTGCCAATTTTTTTTATAATCGCCACATTTCCCTGGCAAACATAACTGTCGGTCTCAGTTTGGACAATAGTGTAGGGTACGTTACTACAAATTTCCTTATTACTTCCACCTGCTTCTTCAGTCGCCTCTTACAACACCCTCAATAATAAATAAGAAATAAGTAGGCTCTACCATCTGAAGTCAGCATTCAACAACTTAAGTTCATGAAATTATATGCACTTATATTGAATATTATGTCAAATAGGATATGTAGTCCGAAAACCTTATTATAAAGGTCAACACTTTCTTCAGCTCAGTGGGTTAATGAAGGATAGAGGTCTAGCCAATCAATCAATAAGCGCCCATACAAGCGCGATTACTATTGTTCGTTGTCATTCAGTACATGCGCTCACGCATCCGTTTTGCACCGACATCTTTCACTAAACATATGACCGGAATGTAAAATAATAAGAAATGAAGGCTGTTACGTAAGGAATGCGAACGCAATTGTTGATCTCGTTTGTTAAATCACTTTCCTTTGTTACTCTAACCTGAATCTTACTAAGGATCCTCTGTAAAAAGCGTAAGAAGAACTCCCACACATCCACACATAGGTAACATGTGATTTATTAGAGTCTTCTAATGCGATAAATGTGGACAAACATCACCATACATTTTTCTGATCCCAAATTAAGTAACCAATAACCATTAAAGACTTGTTTTGTGGAAATCATATAACAACGAATGTTCAATTCAAATACCGCAAACACCAAACCTGAGATTATGAGACGTATGATTACAGGTCTCTCCTTAAGGAGGATTACCATATCGACAATGTTGTAGAAGACGCTACTGTCTGTTGTCCTTTCGATGCTGTAGACGCTACTTACGACACCCACAGGAAGAGAAGGGGTGGAGCTATTCTTTTTGTGCTGACACGTCACGGCACTACTTACTAGTTTTTTTTCTTTTGTTTTGTCGGAATACACAGGCAATGATTAGTAATTTTTTTTAGTACATTGATGGATATTTAATCACAAAATAAACAGCAGTTTTATAAGTTGGTCGAGAAGCACTCAAACTATTTTGCATTAGGGTCTTTGCAATATTAACCAAAGATCTCTCCTCCTTTTTTTGGAGTGGTTTAAACAGGATGAAATTTTAACCACCTTCCAAATTTTAATATATCAATCTACGAGACAAAAAACAAATGACGTATTTTTTCTTTTTGTATAGCCCAGTACAAAAATGTCAAGATAAAGCACTTAGAAAATGTCCGCAAAAAATCTAAAATTTTTAATACGTCCTCCTAGTAACACTGTTTTTACGTGATGTGCATCTCATTTATTCATATCAAGTTCTTGATTTTCCCTTTATACCTTTACAGGCCTAGGACCGTTAGAATTGAAACTAAATTGCGAAAAACATTTTCGGGTAAAACCTTGATTTACATTTTTTACTTCATAAATGGGCTCTAAATACGATACTAAACACCTATAAAAATTTTGGAAAGTGGTTAAAATTTCATCCTGTAATTATATAACCAGCATTAGACTATTATATTAATATGGGGGGCTGATGATGACGTTAAAGAAAAAATAACGTAAGCAATATTACAGAAAATATAAAATTGAATATGCCTAATTTATTGTTTTTAAACTATTTAGGCAATGACATTGGTAGTGTGAATTAAAAATCCAATTCCTTGTTTAAAAAAAAGGCTGCCTTCTAGGAACAGTAGCCCGGTTAGCGAAAGGTTGTGGGTTCAAACTTCAAGTCTCACTTGAGCCGCCGAAATATTCAAAGGTTTCTATTAAATGCTATTAACGCCAATAGTGGAGCAATAACGACCATTTAGATCACCGGTAGTAAACGCTGCTTCTGAGCCATTGGTCGCGGGTTTGATTTGAGCACAGTACAAATATTTGTGTGCATGAACATGTCTGTTTGTACTGGTCTGGGTGTTTTCTATGTATATTATAAGTATGTATTTACAAAAAAAAAGTATATAAGTAAGTTTATCGGTTGTCTAGTACCCCCATACGACAGGGTACTTAATAGTAGCTTAATTTGGGACTAGATGGCTCTGTGTGGCCCAGTAAGGCATGTCATAAATATTATTAAAAAATATATATATACTCGTCTGACTGTCCGTGGAATACAATGTAGCCTATATCCTTTTCTAAGGTCTTACCTATCTTTGTACATCAATGGTCATTCGGTCTTTGTAGTTTATTAGTGAAAGCTTAGCAGACATGCTGCGGATGGTATTTATATGTAGGTACTTAGTTCATAAGTCATTAATAGCCAAGATATATATTATACATAGTAAAAATAAAAAAATAAACCGGCCAAGTGCCTGTCGGTCTCGCGCACTGAGAGTTCCGGAATCCGTACCAACTTAAACTGAATTAGGGGTCCACTTCCACTTAGCCAAAATACCACAATATTTAATTGACTGTAAAAGTAAATTTGGTTTTCATAGTGTTTGTATGAAGGACAAAGTTATATTTGCGGTTGTTAAAAATACTACCAATTTTGATCTCGTAAAACCAATTTTCGTTGAAAGTATTTGTTAAGATCTATTTTTTTTTTTCAAAATTTTCACTTGCTTAGTTAAAAGTTAGAAGGGGCGGGACACCCATTTTACCACTTTGGAAGCGTCTATCTTCCAAATGTTAGACTTTTGGAAAAAATGGTTCTAGAAATTAATTTTTTTTTTGTTTTAGTCTATGTATGGGAGGGAAGCTTCTAAATACATATAATTATTTTTTATTTTTTGTATGAGAATCGTAAGGCGATCAACAGGATGCACCTAACTACCAAGTTTCAACTGTGTAATACTAGTATTATATTATCTGTGGTAATACTAATACTTTCAGAATAAGGCTGTGACATACGGACGGACAGACAGACAGACAGACAGACTTGACAAAACTATAAGGGTTCAGTTTTTTGCCATTTGGCTACGGAACCATAAAAATTGGGTGACCCCCCATTAATACGAGTAGGAAAGAAAAAATGGCAAATAGCATGCAAGCGTTCTTATAATACTTAGATCATAAGTCTTTATATGCCAAGAAACTAGAGGCATTAGTAAAAAATTTGGTGCTCACCGTATTAATCAGTTTTAGTATATAAACTTGAAAAATTATGTCTCAGGCGGGACTCGAACCCGCATCTCCTCGCATGCCGGGCGAGGAGATGCGGGTTCGAGTCCCGCCTGAGACATAATTTTTCAAGTTTATATACTGATATTATAATTGCAATTCAATTGCTAAAATATCAAATAAAGTAATCAGTTTTAGTTTCATTATGGACACTGTATTCTTATTACGCTAAACAGAGAATTAGAATTTTCCATAAATAACTGATGTTTCCAGTTTTGGCTGAGAGCCACTAGCAGACGATTGGAAGCAATCAAGTCGATACTGTAGACAGTAATTAGTAATAATATTGGTGCTGAAACTAAATATTCAGCCCTAGATGTGGTGTTAGGCAACGGTATATCAAGTTGAAAGAAGTCAATTTTGACATACGCTTGTAAATATTAGAGCGTAGTAAAAATTAGGTTTCAGCTTTTTGAATATGAATATCTTTATACAAAATGATTAGTATGGGTATGTAAATATAAAATGCTGTTTTAATACTTTGTAATTCTATGTAATAACAGAATAATACAACATAAAATAATAACTAAGCTTGTTTTGGCTTGTACCTTATATCATTTTCCTAACACCCTTTACGTTGGATAGGCTGAAATTACGCGGAATGTTATTATTGATAAGAATAGGAAGGAACTAGGTTTTATTACACTAACAGATAAAACGCCTTAAACAACAGATTTTTAATTACCACTTGAACTTTTTCTAGTGCTTTGCTCCAGCGATGTATATCAATGTTTCGATTTTACCACGTCGCGTTATTTTACTTCTTGACAAATCTAAGTAACTATTATGAATTTACCGCCACAGTTAGTTTTTCTATATCTTTCTTTTATATTAACAAAAACTAAAAGAAAGATATAGAAAATTTAACAAAATATCAAGTTAAGATATTATATTCACCGTGTATTGCTTAATTTAATCAAAATTAAGTCTTAAGCAATAATAAAGTGTCAGTTTTCAAATACATTGTCGCTTCCTTCGCGATTAAAATGTATGCGGGCGAAACACCGCCGAAGATAGCCACGCGCATTCGACTCCAGCTCACGTATTAATGCTCGTATTTAAACCAAGCCCAGGACCCCTACAGCATACACTGTGACCGCAGCATTGACGGCAGCAACTCGTCCCTGCCGTCTCACAACATGGCAAAGTTAATAGTGTTATTATCGGTGGCTGCTTTTGCCAGTGGCCAAACATACTCAGCATCAAACTTAGTAAGAAACATTTACAACGAATGCCTGAGCCAATATTCCGTGGAGTGTGTGAAACCGAGAGCGATACAATGGATGTCAGCTGTTGCGAACGATGATGAGATCAAGATAACGGATAACCTATCGATTGTGAGGACGGCAAGCTTGGATGATGCGGAGGTGGATCCCAGGATGGCCTCCGAACCAGCGTTGGAGATCGTCGACAAAGTGGACCGTTTCTTCCAGACACATTCCGTTAAAGTTAAAGTTCCTGAGGAAATCACTAAGAGTGCTGCGTCAGAATACGTGCCGAGGTCTCTGCTGGTGGACCTCCCGACGGAGCTGAGCATGCCTTTGGACGGAGAAGAGGAGGTTGAAGAGTTTGAAGGCAGAAAGAAGAAGATCAAGCTGCCGAAACCTTTGAGGATTAAGAGCAGTTAGTTTATCTACTTACTTGTTGTTTCTGGTTTCCAAAATACGAATGCTTTAAATAGTTATTTAAATTGGGATCAGAACAATGTATGTGATGTTGTCAACATTTACTTGTACTCGCAATGAAACAGCAGTTGCAAGATATTAACTTATGGCATTATTTTCAGAACATGGCTTCATCAAGAAGGTACTTCTGCCTTTCCTCCTTGGATTGAAGTTCAAAGCATCAGTGCTGGTTCCTCTGGCCCTAGCCCTGATTGCTCTGAAGACGTGGAAGGCCCTGACTCTCGGCCTCATTTCGCTTGTTTTATCCGGTAAGATATTTTATAATAGTTTTATCTACATTAAAATAAAGTATCCAATCTATTTTAAGAACACTTTTGGTTTGCAATTAGATAAACGTTTGGTAAATTACTACTTTAAAAAACACCATGAAAGCTTTAAATTCTTGAAATTCCTATGAATAAGTAATTTTACCGAAAAGTAATGAATTGTCTTAACGTGCTTTTTGATGCATGACTATAACCCAACTACCCCACCCAGACCCAAAATAATTCAGAAAAGATCGTTACCCATTGACCCGACTGGGATCCTTGGTCTGCAGGATGACCAGTCTGAGTCTGGTCACTATCAATGGGGTCGTAATAAAAGTACAACTAATTTATGAAACTCCATAGTTCATGACGTCAAAACTTTGTTTTCCCAGGTGCAATGGTGATCTTCAAATTCACAAAACCTAAAGTGGTGAACTACGAGGTGATACACTACCCTCAGCACCACGTCGAGCATCACGTCGACCACCACGCCCCAGCGTGGGACGCCCACGGCCCATACCAGGCGAGATCCTACGAAGATGCCCACGAAATAGCCTACTCCGGCCAGTTATAAGACGACTTTTAAACACGGACCTCGATTAAATTATTTATTTATTTATTTCAACACTGTAAATAAGTCTGTATAAATTAAGTTTCATAACAATTGTGAGTAATTATTTGTACCTTTCATGAATAGACATACCGGTGACCTTAGAATAATAATTATTCTAAGCCGGTGACAGTTTGCTTCATTTTGAAAATATAATTTTCAACTGAAAAAACTAAAGATACACAGTCGAAATGTATCTTTTAGACCTATTATAACACTTATAAGCAAAAAAGGCCATTACACATTTCACCGTTTGTAATCAGTGCCAAAAAAAACCTTATTGGTCATGATTTTCATGACATGTTTCAGCTAAATATTTTAAAAAATAAGCTTAGGAAACCGTTGCATCCAAAATGCAGTTAGGAAAACATCATAATAACGATAGGAAAATATGCTTATTAAGTACTATACTTAGTTGACTTTTCTATTTAAATTTTCCAAGAAAAGAAAGAAAAGTGTGGAATGCACAATAAATAATCATCCTGGTTGTCACAAACAAAATGAAGGACATTCCTTTTGTCAAACAAACATTATTTTACAAACTAAATATTAAGTATTCTAAAGTGCGCATGACGAAATCCAAGCTTCTAGGTAGAAACTCCTGATAGGTTGATGATGCACCTAATTCTAGTCTTCTTCTTTATTTTACTTCCATTTCCATTTTATTTCCAGATACCGAAAAATCAATTTTCTGTCAAAAAAAATGAATGTCCGCAAACACTGACTAATTATTTCTTAGTGATACCCCAAATATTTAAAGTAATCAATCAAAGCGCACATATTTAGTTTATTATGTCTAATCTACTTCTAATATGGTTTCAACGCTTCCTACCTCATTATAATAACACTGTCATCGGAATACTTAGCTTTATAATTACTTTCTAACTTACTAAAAACATCCAACTCTGAAACTGTCACATCAGTCGGACCTAACACATTAACAATTCCTTTCGTGACTGGAATACTATCGGTCTTTTCGTCACTTTCTAATATATGACCGAATATGTCTTTGTACGAATCGTCCTGATTAGGTTTTAGTAAGTTCAACTTTGCTAAGTCTTGTAGTGCTATTTCGCCGGAGAATTTTTCCGCTACAAAACTATCAACAAGGAATTCCGGTCGGCCGATCCTTCTTTTAGGTGACGGTGAAGCGTGTATCGCATCCTGTATTAATTTAAGATTCACATCAGCTCGCATTTGCTTTTCTCTAATACTTTCATTCTCATCGAAATGCATGGCATCGGTCCCCTGGTTGTCGGCTCGATTCGGCAAGAGAATTGTATTAGAAAACATTTCGAATACCTTCGAGTCTCTCAATGGGTTCATTTTGTATAGATTAAGTAACACGCTGAAATTGTCATCTGAGTTTCTTTTGATTCTTTGATACGTAAGGCATTGGATTTCCGGTATCTGGAAATAAAATGGAAATGGAAGTAAAATAAAGAAGAAGACTAGAATTAGGTGCATCATCAACCTATCAGGAGTTTCTACCTAGAAGCTTGGATTTCGTCATGCGCACTTTAGAATACTTAATATTTTGTTTGTAAAATAATGTTGCTAGCGTTTTGGGGTAACTTGAACCCACGTTTGCTTGACTACTTTTCCAACTAAGTAGGCTAAGGCTAAATATATAAACAACTCTAAAAATGAATTTGTTGAAACAGATATCGTCTCCACATCTCAACTTTCTTTAAATCGCCAAATGTGTACAAAAACATGAGAACGGCTTGTTGTCCAATTCGACTATTTTTTTTTAAATATTTTGTACACGGAAAGTATAAAAGTGTAAATTAAAACTTATTGTACCTACCCATAAACCATACTATAGTAAATTAAAACTTTTGTCTCCTGCCCTGCTGGCATACTTTTTTTTACCGGAATAGGCTAGTAACTCTTCATAGAAAGAAGTCTATAGGAAAGTAACAGCCTATAATCATCCCACCTCAAAAGGCCTCCATCATTGAATTCAAGTTACCACAGCAATGATGGGTGTACTGGCATAATCACCACGCTTGCCAAATGCGGGTTGGTGATCACAAACCCGAGCAACGTTCGAAATTTCGAAACTTTTTTGTTGCCGGACCCGGAATTCGAACCTGGGACCCCGAGATCTTGGCCCGGTATTTAAACCAATAAACCAACGGGGCGTTAAAGTCTATAAGGATAAATTTTTTAAAAATAAAAAAACATCTTTGAAAAGGGGTTTTAAATCTAAAAAGAATATGGGTACTTACAAAATTTAATAAGCAAGCAATATGCAAAGTCCAAACGCAATAGTGAGCTGATCGAATTAACCTCATGCTGGTGCCGTAACATGTTTTCTAGCGATAACCGATTGTTGACTTAAGCTTCCATAATATTTTCAAAAAACCCTTCAAGAGTTTGAAAACCAAAATAAGATGTTTCTTTCCATTCGCTCAGTAAAGAACATAGTCCTAGTCAAAGAATATTAAGATATTCTTTGGTCCTAGTCAAAGAATATTAACTTAATATTCTTTTGTCCTAGTGTAACATTGTATACAGGGTGAAATTTTAACTACCTTCCAAATTTTAATATATCAATCTAAGAGATAAAAAGCAAATGACGTATTTTTTCTTTTGGTATAGCCCAGTACAAAAATGTCAAGATAAAGCACTTAGAAAATGTCCGCCAAAAATCTAAAATTTATGATACGGCCGCCCAGCAACACTTTTTTTACGCTATGCACATCACATTCATTTATTACGATACTAATCATAAGTTTTTGATTTTCCCTTTATACCTAAACAGGCCTAAAACTGTAAATAAGACCAGCCAAGTGCGAGTTGGACTCGCGCACGAAGGGTTCCGTACCAAAAAGGCCAAAAAACGGGTTTGTTGTATAAGAGCCTCCCTTAAATATTTATTTTATTTTGTTTTTAGTATTTGTTGTTATTGCGGCAACAGAAATACACAATCTGTGAAAATTTCAACTGTCTAGCTATCGCGGCTCTTGAGATACAGCCTGGTGACAGAGCGACGGACAAACGGACAGACAGCGAAGTCTTAGTAATAGGGTCCCGTTTTTACCCCTTGGGTACGGAACCCTAAAAATTAAAACTATATTGCGAAAAACATTTTCAGGTGAAAACTTGATTCACATTTTTTACTTCATAAATGGGCTCTAAATACGATACTGAACACCTACAAAAATTTTGGAAAGTGGTTAAAATTTCATCCTGTATAATTGGATGTGTTGTTTGATTTAAACTTTTACGATCATCATCATTGCAACCGCCATGATCACGGTTATATATATATATATTTGTTAGGTGATCTCGGACTTTCGAATTTGTAACATCAAGGTTCAACAATATTTCTATGTATTAATTGGTTGGGCCTATGTCTTGTAGCTACTGAGTTTGTAAAAAAATCTAAGAATTGGGAAAGCTAGTTTGTTCTTGCATACAAACATGTGTCGTGTGGTACCGGCACGGAAAATGAATAGCCCAACACCTCTTCGTGCTATGGTGTCTAATATATTAATCTTGGACAGTCGTTGTTGTCCATCTTTTGGGCAACTACTTGTCTATATTCTGGACAACTACTTGTCCATCTTCTGGGCCACTACTTGTCCATTTTCTGGACAATTACTTGTCCATCTTCTGGACAACTACGTCTTCAACGATTGGCCAGACTGGGATGGCCAAGCCGCTTGCCAAGTGTGGCTATTATGGCAAAATTCTCCGTTTAGAGTAGCTTATGCCTGTGCTGTGGACTGATGTTGGTTGATGGTAATAATGTTACATTCTATCTGCTGATTGACCGATTTATTCTCATTCGCACATTGTAAGTAAGTTTTAGGAATTATTAAAAACACATTGATTCAAATTGAAATTTTATTAAAAAAACACCTAACGGATGAAAATAAATGTAACAAAACTGCTTTCAGTTTTTTTACACCCGGTATATATGTATATAAATAAATTAAAACATGATTCAGTTAGCAGAAAATACAAAAACACATCTATAGGTATTTTGAGCAAAGTTAATCATAAGTCTATTGTCCTAATGACTGGGTCTTTATATACGTAACTTCTTAACTAACTATTTAAACAAATAAATAAGAAATAATTTATTCGAGTTTTATGCCATAGTAACTTGCTCCTTTCTGCATCATGGCGCTTTCAGCAGTGCCAAAATATCGGAAACTCATAAAAAACAAGGTACAGCAACAGCACGTCAAATTTTCTCAATTGATATTGATCTCTACTTGTTGGACTTAAAGTTGAAAAGTAATTCAATGACCTTTAACTTTTTGGGTATATTGACCTGCCGTTGTCTATACTTGTATGATATAAACCTCCAATCAATTGTATACTCTTCTGATAGTGACCATAAAAGTTAATTAAAAATAAATTTTTATTTAAAAATTCCTGAACTGAAACTGAACAATGCGCATATAAATTTCTGCGCATCAAAAAGGCATTCTTTTTTACCATTGTTACCAACATTCATGATACGGAATATAAATTAAAAAAAAGTTTAATATTGATCCAAAAGTAGTACTCATTGATATTAAGATAAAGAATAAATACTTTATTTTTAAGTAAGTAAACACTTATTTTTATCCCGATTTCTACCGCAAAATATAAGTCAGAGGCCTATAATGGCTGGAAAAACTGTCCCACTACCATATCCTTCAAGGATAGTCATACGATAAGATTTTTATGGGTGGCAACACATTTTACAGTCAAAACTCTTTTTAAAATAAGATGATAGTCAGTCACCTAAACCTAATAAAAGTACAATAAATTACTTAAACAAATAAATAATTTACGCTAGGTTTTGGACATAGCTGTAAAATTTGAAATATTACAACAATAAATGCAAAGTTTGCTCTCATAGAGCATTTTTACAAGCTAACATAAGCAATAATAATTTACTAAACAATCAGAAGTCCTAAAAATATGTGTGCATACATACATACAGTGTGACATGGTGAAGATTTATAGAAAAAGGAAAGCTTAAGTATTTCCAATACTAAAACTTCACTTGAATTTAAATAAATTGATTGTCTTTCACTAATATCAAACAAATAAAATTAGAAACCCCAATAGTACAGTGGTCTGCACCTCATTTTTGTAGGAAACTCGCACCTATTCCAAAGATGTTATGGCGACTACTGGAGATAAGTGCTGCCATCAATTAATTTAGTTTTATTACTTCTAAACAAAATCGATTCTCAAAAAACTAGAACAGTATCATTTTAGCAAATTAGCTCAAGTATTTATTGAATCACTGTACACTGCTTTTCATTCTGGCATTCTTTTGTATTGTAAGCTGTAGCTGATTGCTGCCCACTTAGCTCTACTAGTCGCCTTAAGATCCGCCAGTTTATAGGCTGATGTGCATTAGTCTGTACAAGCGACGTTTGCATTATAAATTGGTACACCCATACACAATATACATACCCAGATACATTGAGTGTAAGTATCAATTTCACGACCAGGCCTTGTAAAGCGGGTACTGGAAAAATGTCGTAAACTGGTAGCGTTAAATTGTAAATATATACATTCGAAAAGCCATTTCAAACGATATTTAATAAATAATTTCAAACAAAGTACACCACTTTCTTGGCCTAGCTAGAGTATTGGCTATATTTAAGAACCTTGGGGCCCTTCTTAGGTGATACCAAGACGGGCCCCAAGGGCCCCATATGCGTTTTACTAAGAGAAGCTCAAAGTCACCGCTTGCACCAAAACACACACATATTTCCCTGGTTAGCTACATAACTTCATTTATATATCATTCTTTTTGCAAAAAAGTGTTATTTTTTCTCTCTGCTAAAGTCAATGGAGCAGTTAGAATATAACGTTTGACAGTCGTTTTGTTCCTGCCCGTCTCTAGCGGCTTGCACGTACGTATAGTACCGTAATGCCATTTTGCTGTCAGCGGGGGGCACCAATTCGCTTGAATCTCTGAAAAAAATTAATGAAATCTGGATTAGTATTTTGCATGGAACTATGGGGCCTCATTTGATTGCAAGACAAGACCTCTGGTTACCTTGTGGTGCTACCCAGAGTACAGCTAATGTAAATATGGGGTAGCGCCCATGTATTGACTATGTTTAAATTTTATTGCTGTTATTACAGAACAACAATAAAAAAACGAAATCTCGTGACATAATGACGTACTTGCTAAGCTCGTTAGAGAGCAGATTACTATAGGGCGCGTGCTGGAAGGGATCCCGGTACAATGCGCAGACGGCGCGCTCTCTGCATACAGCATCTGTGGCACCTATTGATGACAGGATCTTGTCTACTTTGTCTATGAGGCTGCCGTAGAACCTCTCCGCTGTTATTGTTTCCTAGAAAAAGAAAAGGAATTTCAAATAAAAAAATGATTTTATAAGGGTATAAGTATTTGACAATAGCCAAAACACAACACACGCAGAACACAAAGAGTTGCTTTTCTGTACAAGTAATATTTGGTATAAGGAGGTAAAGCTGAGTGCTTAGTACACATTTATTGAGGTTTTCCCGGGTCAACTTAGTGTCGAATTCAGTTTTCTTCCACACAAGGATAATGTACCTATATTCTCTAGTAGCAAAAGACATTAGTCTAGGACGAGTAGTAGTACTGTCTTGCGCAGCCTCCGCCATCACTCGATTGGTCTTGGCCTACACGCGTTTATACTTCGGTAACTTGGCTGCCAAAGCTAGATTTAACCAAAGAATCATATTTTTTATTCTAGCCAAAGGTATTATTATAACTATGACCAGTTCAATTTTTATTACTCCAGCAAAAACACTTATCTAAAAACTACATTTACTAAGTCTTAACCTACTTTACTACACTAAATCATGATTATTATTTTTTAAGTGAAAATTTCTTGATGAAACATCATCCCCGTTAGCTGGGATTTTATTAAAGCCATTGTATTTAATTTTCAATTTACTTATAATACTCATTAGATTAAAAACATATACATTTCTAACAAAAGGCATTCGAATACTCACTGGGTCCTGCGCGGCTATTATCTGTTGTTGTTGCTTGACGAGTGCGGACTCGGCCTTCACACGATCGGCCTCGGCGCGCACTCGTTCAGTCTCACTCAACTTGGCTGCCGAGACTCGAAGCAACTCGTCTCTCACTGGAGACGGTGGCGCTCTGGCCGCTAACGCTGCTGCTCGTATCTGTGGTTTTATTAAGTAGACATTTAGGTTCAAAATTAAGCAAAACTACTACAAAAATTTACATTATGGTTCCAAATGGAGAGACCAATTACAATAATGTGATAGTTATTTAGGGTTGTTCAGTAATTATTTTACATTTAAAAGATTTGTCGAATGTAAGCAATGATATATATGAATATAGGAGAATATAGGAGACAGCAGCAGACAAAAGAAAATTACGAGTATTATTATCTAAGTACTTATCATTGAATAGCAATATGAACCATTTTTCAAAAGGCGATAGACGTCTGAAGCGTTATGAATTTGCGTAGGTCTCATGTACCTCTAAACGTTGCTTTGTTTCTCTATGATTATAGACAATAAGGCATCTGAAGCGCACCATATTATGAATTTGTGTAGGTCACCCCAAAACTTTGCTTTGTTTCCCTATGACTACTACTAGCAAATTAGGCTTCACTGCCTGTGATCCTTTGCTTTAAAATAGGATACCCAGTAGGTACTATTGGTACTATATTGAATAAGTATATTTTATAAATAACTTACCAATGCTTCTTTTTCAGCTTGTAGCGGATCTTTTGGTTGCTGCTTTTTAAATCTATACGGATTCAGAGGTCCGACGGGTCTGTAAGATAAATTAGAGAGATATAATTTATAGTACCTATTAAAAATAGCATAGACTCAAGACAGACGCCCCGTTCGTCTAGTGGTTTAAATACCGGGCCAAGATCTCTGGGTTCGATCCCCGGGTCGGGCAACAACCCAGGTTCGATCCCCGGGTCAACAAAAAGTTTCGAATTTTCGAACATTGCTCGGGTTTGTGATCACAAACCCGCATTTGGCAAGCGTGGTGATTATGCCAGTACCCATCATTGCTATGGTAACTAGAATTCAATGATGGAGGCCTTTGCCCTGCAGTGGGATGATTATAGGCTGTTACTTACTTTTTTTTAGACTCAAGACGTGTCGAGGCGGAATAAAAAAGAATAGTAACACCAACTCTGGGTCATGTCCTATGGGTGTGATATTAGCGACTAAAGGAGTACTGCCAGAAAAAGACGGGAGCTCCTCCCCACCATTTTAGAGAGGTCTAAGCTAGCTATATGAGACTTGGGTTGATGTTGATAATTTGTATTGGTGTAATGCAAAGAGATGAAAAACAGAGAGGGAGGGACATAGGAATTCAACGAAAAAATGATGATTATTTGTATCCCCACTGGGAAACCTTAACATTTTTGCGAGTTGGGACGGACATACCTATAATTTATATCAGTCTTTAAGCTCTTAACAATCGAAGCACTAGATACAATTAACGTTTTATTGTTTTGAGGTCACCGGTGACCCCCAATACCCCCATGGTGTTTAATGTGTTAATGGTAAACTTTATTCAATTTTATCTTTTGTATGTGCAGTCTAACGGCCGGTCCCAATAATTTATCTATCTTCAGTTTTGGCATATCGGAGATAGAAAACATCTTCTGTCTCTGATTTTGCCGTCCAGAGAAACAAAGACAAAAGTTGTTTTCTATCTCCGATATGACAAAACTGAAGATAGATAGATTATTGGGACTGGCCGTAAGTGTATAGTACCTGTCTTATTATATTGTTGTTATGTTGATATTGGTACACAAAGCTGATACTGTTATTTGCATATTATGGTATCTGCCAGTAATTATTAGTACATTTTAGTTCTTTTTGTTATTATAGAATTACAAACATGTAATGAATGATACAAATGTTGGTGGATCATCAAATAAAAATATAAAAATATAAAAAATGGTTAGTTTTATCACAGATAAGACAATACTAAAGTAGTTTTATCATGATACCAAGATTTATAAAAGATGGCTGAGCGGTTTTTACAGTAATTTCAAAGTTTGACTTGTATACAATATTAGACTGTACAACTGTGTTTTTTTTGCAATAAAATTAACAAAACATTTTCTCACCTTCCCGGCGCTGCTAAATTGATTCTCTGCCCAGTGTTGGGATTCCCCACCACTTGCGGCACGACATTGCTGCTAGCTTGCTCCCCTACGTTCATTGATGGCCCTGGAACATTTCATTTTAATATATATAATAATTTGACGACCTTCGTGAGAGAAGTCCGAGGGTCAAATCAAATTATCCCGGGTTGGATTCCCTGACCGGTCAATGCATAATTTATTTTTTGTTTTTTTACGTATTTCTTTGATTTTACAGCTATTTTTCATTTTTAACTATTTACCTTCGCGACATTTCGATTTAGTTGGAATCATAAAATTTAGCTACACTGAAATGAAATGAAAAGAAATATGAAAAGAAATGAAATAAAGTTAATTTCAATTGAGTTAATATCAACTCAACAATAAAACGAAATGAATGGATTAAAATATTATCAGGAATATTTCATGAACTGAATTACAAGCTCTTTATGATCAGCGGATTAAAATTAAGTCTAGTATGGTAATCTAGGGCGAAATTTGGGTCACAAACAAACAATAAACATTGTTATGTAGACCAACTTTCATAATACTTCTAATTTCTACCAAAGTCAGACACCTACATAATAAGTATTCACTTTCGCATAAAATGTTCATGAATAAACATTCCTTAGAACTTATATTTTCGTTGGAAAATCGCACCTATTTCTACTGCATAAGATGCATCAGTGTCGAATCTGTCTACTTATCATTAAAATTTTACTTCATCCATACTAATATGGCGTTGGTGTGTCTGGCTGTCTATATGCACAGTTAAGATAATACAAAAGTACTTTATGTCACCTCTTCACACTTAAACCTCTGAAGAGATGTAGATAAAATTAGATACTTATATGATTTTTGGTAATTACCCATCATTGCTGTGGTAACTTGAATTCAATGATGGAGGCCTTTTCCCTGCAGTGGGATGATTATAGGCTTTTAGAGTTATAGTCTCTTACCCTAGGTTAAGTTATGTAGTTGATGTGTTGATATAAGTATATTGACACAGTCTATGAACCATACAGTCGTTCGACGCCTTTGATCTCATGGAAAATGCCGACAACGTCTAGACAGTATCGTGACGGATCGGACGGGTTGTCAAAAGTAAACAATATATAAAAATATTTATTTATTGCAGATAAACACTCGTAATCAGCACCCCAATGAACCTCAAAATTGACACCCATATCAAATTATAAAAAAATACGTCCGCCATCTTGGATTTTAAAAAGGATGGCATATCCGAAGCACCCCACTGAACCTCAAAATTGACATTCATATCAAATTAAAAAAAATTACGTCCGCCATCTTGAATTAAAAAAAGGATAGCATTTTCGTAATCAGCAGCCCAATTAACCTCGAAATTGACAACTATTTATCTTATTAAAAAAATATATGTTCACCATCTCGAATCATTCGATATCAGCATTCCAATAAATTCCAACAAACAAATATAAAATAATTTAAAACACAAACATTTGTTAGCCCTGAATGCTGTGTCCCGAACTGCTAACATCGTTTTGTTCGCAGTTCGGGCTCGGCCTTCCCGCGTCTCGCCCCTCACACCCCGCACAATGGGGACTACCGTTTCTTTGCTCACCAGTTGGCGCCACTGTAGACTGAGGTCCGGTGGTATAGCTGTCAAAGGCGATTGGCGCCGAAACAAAGTGTTATGTCTTGAATCTAATTAAGGTTATATTGTTTATAAATAACTATCTTGATATCAACAAACTAACTTCTGAAATAGTTGGTCTTGAGGCCGCCTATTTTTGCGCTTTTTCTTAATTCCACTTTTAAAGCGTTCACATTAATCGCCAAATAATCCATATTTGCGATATTTTACGAAGGAGATCACTTTCCAGCAGGTAAATTCAAGAAATTATAATTTATGCAACAAATTCCGCTAAAACCAGTACAAAGTGAATGATATTAGACCTCACGCGACACTAGCGCCTCTAGTGGCAAATTCACTAGCGATAGCCCCCATTGCCCTGTCTAGACGTCTTCGTCGAACGACTGTATGGTTCATAGACTGTGATATTGTCGTAAGTTACACGGGAGCGGAATGTAAATAAAAGTATCCGTCACCGAGGAGAGCGTTTATTGCTCTAAAACTAAATTAAAAAAAACATTATTGTAAAAGGAATGTGTCGCTAAGGGATTCGCGCTGTCATCGATTTCGATACTTATGTCGAGCGTGCTCGTACACTATCTAATTACCTACAAAATTTCATCAAAAACGGTTTAGTAGTTTCTGTGTGAAACCGTAACAAACAAACTCACATCCACTTTTATAATATTAGTAGGGATACATTACATGCATCATGGATGCCTCTGATTTCTTTTTTAGTGTCATTTATTTCGACCATTTTTTAAAAGGGAAACCGAATTGTTAGTAAAACGAACAGAAATACGTGAACTATAATTGATAGTAGGTACGAGTACATACCCTATTAAAGGCAGGACAGCCTACCATAAAATTATGAACCTTGCTACAGTGGTTCAAGTAATGACAATCAAAAATGCTGTTAGTATGCCACTAGACCTACCCGGTTTCGATTTTTCTTTTTAGGGTTCCTTACCGAAAGTGTAAGCGGGACCCTATTATTACGACTTTAAACTTACATAGCTGCGTTTTTTTACATTTAAAACAGACTACCCGTGACCATGATTCGTGCAATCAAATCGAAATGTCGAAGGCAAATAACTATTTATCTTTAAATAACTGCTTCGTTTGCAGTAAAACCCGTGAACTGTTAAGTTTTACAACTATCCTATCCGTCTGTCTGTCACCAGGCTGTATCTCATGAATGAAAATTTTACAGATGATGTGATTCTGTACATTTGCACTAATCATTTATACATGGTGTTAGGTAAATGGTATATGAAACAGAAACTAGTTTATGTTAACATAATTATGAATAATAAATAAATAATAAATATATATTTAAGACATGCCTCACTGGGCCACACAGAGCCATCTAGTCCCAAATTAAGCTACTATTAAGTACCCTGTCGTATGGGGTACTAGACAACCGATAATCTTACTTGTATACTTTTTTTTAAATACATATGTACTTATAATACATAGAAAACACCCAGACCAGTACAAACAGACATGTTTATGCACACAAATATTTGTACTGTGCGGGGATCGAACCCGCGACCCATGGCTCAGAAGCAGCGTTTACTACCGCTGATCAAAATGGTCGTCAAATGAATAGTATAGTGCAGTCAGAAATTTGATATCATCATTTTTTACACCGGATTAGCAAGTTGAAGTGGCAGTGGGCGGGCCATATTAGCCGCAGCAGAACTGACAACCGCTGGGGTAAACGAGTTCTTGAGTGGAGACCGCGTCTCGGCAAACGTAATGTAGGACGCCCTCAGGCCAGGTGGAGTGATGATTTGCGGAAGGTGATATGGAGGAGCTGGATGCGAGAAGCCGAGGATCGATCTAAGTGGCATGCAATGGAGACTACCGTTTCTTAGCTCACCAGTTGACGCCACTATGTAGACTGAGGTCCAGAGGTATAGCTGTCAAAAGCGATCGGCGCCGAAACAAAGTATTAATCTTGAATCTAATTAAAGTTTATTATTTATATATAACTATCTTGATATCAACAAACTTACTTCTGAAATAGTTGCTCTTTGAGGCCGCCTATTTGTGCACTTTTTATTAGTTCCGCTTTCAAAGCGTTCACATTAATCGCCAAATAACCCATATTTGCGATAATTTTACGAAGGAGATCACTTTCCAGCAGGTAAAATAAAGAAATTATAATTTATGTAACGAAGCCCGCTAAAACCAGTGAAAACTAAATGTTATTGGACCTCACGCGACACAAGCGCCTCTAGTGGCAAATTTACTAGCGATATTCCATTGGAGAGGCCTATGTCCAGTGGACTGCGATAGGCTGATGATGATGATGATTTTACTAAATTTTTGACATTCCTATTTATATGAAAATATTTTTTTTTCATAAATAATGATATCAAATTTCTGACTTCACCATAGTATTTATATGCATTTATGTTAACATGGACTGGTTTCGGCTTTTTATACCATATACCTAACACGCTGTATATGACTTGACCCTAAAACAATAAACGTTGCGTCTAAGGAATTATTAAAATGTGATCCATATGAACGCAGGATTCAGTAATCTATTCTCAGTCAGATGGATTAGTAGCCTGCTTCTGTAATCTTATATATATAAAAATGAATCCCTATTTCCCTTGGTCATCGCATCACGCGTGAACGGCTGGACCGATTTCGCTGATTCTTTTATTGTTTTGTTTGTTATTGTCAGGAGAATGTTCTTATGAATGAAAAAAATAAGAAAATTGCGCGGAATATAAGAAAATTTAAGGAAACTTAATAACTATACTAAATTATTTGTAATGTACCTAACCTTATCGCTTTTGACAATTTAAACTTTTTAGTGAATGGCGTTTGACATTACATTGACAGTATGCGTACTGAAAATATCGTCAAATAGGGGGTAAAAAAACGGCATTTTACACATGGTAGAAGTAATGTCGCCTGTTCCCATGTCGTAATACCAACAAAACTATTTATATACCCGCTAGAAAAAAAACAAACAAGGAATGTTGTGTATCATAAAGCATAATATTAATAAACAATTGGTAAAACAAAAATTATCATACCATTTCGTAATGAATATTTTTATTATAGTTAAGATAGGACAACGTCTGTCGGGTCCGCTAGTTTGTTCTAAATATCAATTAAATAGTAACAACAACGTAACCAGGATTAGCTCGTCTTTAGCTGGGGATATAATGTTAAAATTGAGAAATAAACTTCTATTTTCTTTTCACACTGTATCATTACGAGTATTACGACTTACCAGGTGGCATGCCCAGGCCCCAGGAGTTGATGTCATTGGCGTCATTGATGTCTGGCTTGAAGTTTGCTATCGCGTTGCGGTGGATATTTGATATACCAGATGCTACGTATCTGAAAAAAAAAAGTTATTTCAAGAGAAGTCCGTGGATGGCTAAGTTTTGCTCCGTATTTCCGTAAAACGTCGTTCTCTAAAAAAACCTCAACATAGAAACATTTTTGTTTATAAAATTAGTTACAAAATACAATTAATGTTATGCCGTGTTTTCGCCGAAAACACACAAGCTTTTGAGATAAATTATAGCCTGACGTTCTGATGTCGAGTCTAAACTAAATTAAATATTTTTAAGACATGCCTCACTGGGCCACACAAAGCCATCTAGTCCCAAATTAAGCTACTATTAAGTACCCTGTCGTATGGGGTACTAGACAACCGATAAACTTACTTATATACTTTTTTTTTTGTAAATACATACTTATAATACATAGAAAACACCCAGACCAGTACAAACAGACATGTTCATGCACACAAATATTTGTACTGTGCGGGGATCGAACCCGCGACCCATGGGTCAGAAGCAGCGTTAACTACCGCTGATCCAAATGGTCGTCAAACGAATAATTACTGGTAAGTTTAACTATAACTCGTTAAGTTTTTACTGAAAGAGAATAAATACCCCAGTAGGCATAAAAATCTTTCGCTTTGAAAATACTCGTATTAGTAAGACGTTACTTATATTAGAATTTAACTTTAACAAATACATGCCTATAGAAAAGAAACATTACTTACTCATTGCCAAGTCCAGGACCGGAGAGCTCCCAGTCTTGGGTGGGGTAGTGGTCGTATGTATGAGGAGGCCCTTCGGCGTGGGGTCTGACGATAACGGTCGAGCTGGGGTGGGATGGGTGGCCGTACGAGCCGTGTCCATGCGATGGCTGTAACAAATATTTATACGATTACTTCATCATCAATTTTGTTATAATATCTGTCTTCCAAAATTCAACATGTCATGATGGTGTCTCGTATCAATAATAAATAAATAAATAAATGTGGACAACATCACATGCATTTTGATCCCAATACCAATTGACTATTTAAATCACTCGTATTTTGGAAATCAGAAACGACGCAGGTACTACAAACACCCAGAACCGAGAAAATATAGGAAAACACTTTATTTCTACATTGACCCGTCCGGGAATCGAACCCGGGACCTCGGAGCAGGTGGCACCTTTAATAACCGGTGTGTACGCTACTCCGCCACGTAACATAATTTATACGATTACTTCAACATCAATTATGGGCCTTTTAATGTTACGCGGGTACACATGCGGGTGGCGCGCATTTTGAGTACATTGCCAGCTTTATTTGATAGAATACTCGTGCCCAGTATCATCTATCAATATAACCTGCAATGTAAGTGAAATGCGTGCCACCCGCAATGCGGACCCGCGTGACAATAAAAAGGCCCTATATGTATAATTTAAATGTATAATGCATATGTCATGATGGTGACTCGTATCAATATAGTTTCAAAAACTGTAACTCGACTACGAAAATGCATTAATTTCAAAGTCTCCCTAAATATTTTCTGTATTGTTTAAACATTTTAATACTCAGAATTTTGCCTTCTTTTATGATACCCCACCCAATATATTTAACTGCTAAGGTAGCATTTGTTACCCGGAATATAATAAGGAATCGTCTGATACCTCATTCACCTAAATCGGCTTAGAACTTTAGCCGCAAATGTGGAACGCACATAAATACCCACATATATATTGATGAGTGTTTCGATGGCTCAGTGGCACCAAGGTTATCTAGGAATGTGGTTTTCAGTGGCAGGCTCCTGTACATCAATCTGGAGGAACTTACACCGGCGGATGGATGTGCAGGGAAGAGTCCTACATAACTTCCGCACGCCCTTCAGTGGCGGTCGTATGCGTAACGCATACATCAATCTGGAGGAACTCACACCGGCGGATGAATGTGCAGGGGAGAGTCCTACATAAACTTCCGCACTCCCTTCAGTCGTATGCGTAAGGCATTTTCCACAAGTAAAAAAAAGGGTGGCAATTGCAGTTTGGCTAATAGTGCAGAGTACGAAGCTGCTGCCCGCCTTCATTATGTCATCATCAATCCAGCCAACAACAGTTCAAAGCTGGATATAGTCCTCTCCAAAAGCCTTTTGGCATAAAGATATAGTTTTTTTTTCCGAAAAGAGCCTTTTATCATGATTGTCACGTTGTGATTTCTGAGCTGCGCACTAATCTATAAATACTCACGTTTAGTTAATACATTCATTGTTTCATTATTAAAACACATTTAATTTCACTTCAATAATAATCGAGTTTCGTTGTTTTGGTTATTGATCTGTCAATGACAAGGAGCTGTCAGATGCGCATGCGACTGTCCGTATGCTCCGAATGACTAAAATAACGTTACGTTCGTTTGTCTGCGTTTAGCAAACGCACGGAACACATACTCATTTTACAAAGGTCGAGAATGATTTATTTCAATAAATATATTAATATTTGTTTTCTATATTTTTACGATTTGTATGTTAAAGTCATAACTTATTTAATGAAACTTCACGCAGCCGAAGTAATTTTCATGAGCCTGGCAGAATGACGTTTTTGACCTTAGACAGATGTTTAAAAAAGTTAATAAAAATAGTAGTGTTGCAGGTTTACAAACATTGGGAATTTATTTGGGAAAAATATTTGTCTTACGGACTGGCTGGTAAAGAAAACAAATTAATTCAACGACCAGTCTGTAGTTTATAAATATAGTTAGAATATTAAAATAATGTAAATTAATAACCTAAAAAGTTTAAATGTTTTCTTGTTAGTTTAATATCTGTTTTACAAAGAAATAGTTCTTTGTGTTGTTTCGATTGTTTTGGGGAGATTTGAGTTAGTGAACTGAGCACTCGGAAATTCCTTCTTGACAATGATTTGCAAATTCGATTTCATTGGATTCGAGTTTCGACTTTTATTTGCAAGGATGTCGAGGAAGGGACTTGCTTGCTTGCTGTTGAAGAGGTCGGCCAGGAAGCCGAAGGAGAAGACGGTGGCCGTTACCTCGCCTTTTTAATACCGGCTTATAGTCGCCGTATATAATATTTTAAATTTTGTTCCGGTCTAAGTGCCGTAAGTATATTTGCTGATTTGGCAGGATTTTGTTCATTGAGTCGCTTATTGCAGTTCTATAACATAAGTGGTTTCTTTCAGATCTTTTGATGGCCGCTTGGTTTGGCTACCAGGCTTAGCACATTACCTTTCCGTTTTACGCTGACTTTCCGCTGATCTAATGAACGACGCAAGAAGCTTGTCTCGATGAGATTCGGGTTGGTACCACGCCACGTGGATGCATAAGGTTACCCTACCCTATCTTTGATGAAGTAAGTGGAAACATCTTCTTAATCCAGTTAGCAGTCTACATTTCCGGTTGCCGTTTATTAGTATTCCGTTCATAATTAAATTCAGATTATTCCGTTTAGTATAATTTACATGATAAGTTTGGTGGTACAACTCGCTCAGAAGTAGGGGTAATTCAGAGCCTTACAAAGGACTCACGCCTGAGATTTCTGTGTAGCTTTTAAGAGGTGGTAAGCTTAGCCGGAGCAAATAAATATATTTTGTCAATTCATGCTCGCCTCTTTATTTACCACCTCATCCTGATCATCTACATCAACCCCCAACACACCCTCCAACCCCTAAACGTTGCAGTGGCGCCCACTTTTTTAAGGATTCCGGTACAATTTTGATGAATTTAAATATTTTTCTGTATTCCGTTCCGTTCTTGTAATTTTTTCTGATAAAATTTCTGTAACTTTGGTGATTGGAGAGGTTTCTTTTGAGCATTGTACCATCATACCACCCTCATTTGTCTTAATTTAGTGTATTTTGTTGAAAAGAATTGCAATTATGGTGTCGCTGAAATAAAATTTGATATTGTGTTTCCGACGATTAACCATTTCTTACAAGTGTTTATTTTAGTATTAAAACTTAATTTTAATTAATGTATTGGGTTAACTTAGCATATTTAAAGTGAAATTTAGATGAATTAGCAGCAATTTACCTTAATTTTAAGAAAATTTTATTAAATTTCACACATTGTACAATTTTGGTTAATATTTCAAATTGTGATCTTATTACTTATTTTTATTGGACAATTATCAGCGACAACCATATAATTTGTAATATTCTTGGTTTCTATACAAAAATAAATCATTTTTTGTAAAATTTAACATATTAAGATTATTTTTTTCAATTTGAGGGTATTCATACACAATAATGTATGGACATTTTGTTAACATTTAAATATTATTCTAGCACAGTTAGTAAGTAACTATAGATGATAATTTTAACTATCCTTTGAGATATATTAAAATTTAAAATATTTTGCTACATATACAGTGTGGTTTTGACAAATTAGTCATACAGGGTTACACAAAAATTTTATCTTATTAAATTTTGTTTTTGTGTTCTCTTGCTACTCTGAAATAATATAAGTACTAGCGGATTTTTTTTAAATATTGTTTTTATAACTAAAATACAGTTATAATTTATTTTGTGTGATATTTTTGAATATTTTGTTTTAACGGTAGTTTTGTATAACTGGATTGCGTTTACATTGTGCGGTCATTGTGATTAAGTATTTTATTTTGTTTGTTGCGGATTGTAATTCTATTCTGATTTTGTTGCGGATTTTAATTTAATTTTATTTTGGTTTTAATTTATAATCCATACGTTTGTAATTCCGAGGGAGTCTACCACCAAATTTTTTTTTTTAAAATGGATAATTTTTTAAACATTCACGCGTTGGTTAAGGACGAACTGGTTTACGAAGTTTTAATACGTTTAGAAACTCCAGTTTCAACCGTAGAAGGGTTGAAGAAACAGTTAAAAGGGTTGATTACTGACACACCTTCTGATCTGATCCTGACCACAGAGCTTGATCCAAAAGAAGAAATAGCGATTATTGCGCAGAAAGTTAGCGATCTAGCAGTTTTGGTTGACAAATTTTCCAAATTGTTAGATAAATATTCCGGTACAAGGGCTCGTGCCTTAAGCCACCACTTGTGTTATAGGCTGTTGCGAGTCCAGACTTCGGACAAGTCCGTCTTAGAAAAGAAGGCTGACTTAACTAAGCAGTTGGAAAGTTTTACTCAACGCATCGACAGGGTGGTAGGTATGTCTCAACAGAAGGAAAAGTTAGTAACATCGTTAGACCAGGAGCATAAATTGTCTAAACCAGACCTAGGAGACAAGAATGTTTCGAAGTGGAATGTAAAATTTGATGTAGGGATGGACCCTCGGACATTTTTGCAAAATGTTGAGGAGCTGCAGTCGGCGTACGGCATCTCAGACCAAGGTCTATTTAATTCCGCCTCTCTTTTGTTTTCCGGCCAGACGCTGCTGTGGTTTCGAGGCGTTCGATCGCAGGTTTCATCCTGGGTAGAGTTAAAAACTTTACTTTTTGACGAATTCGAACCCGTGGACCACAACTATCGGTTGTTAGGAGAGATCCGTGCACGCACTCAAGGGAGTGATGAGCCCGTGCATATTTATTTTTCTATTATGTGTTGCATGTTCGCTAGGTTAAAGACACCCTTATCGGAAGAGGAACAACTCGAGATCTTGTTGCACAACATTCGGCCAACTTTTTCACAGCAGCTGGCATTAGTTCCGGTCTCTTCAGTGGCTGAACTTAAAACTAAATGCAGACAGTTGGAGGCGGCAAGCCAGAGAGCAGCACTATTCACAGAACCGTCGAAGACAGCGTCCAGCGTGCTAGGTTCCGAGTTTGCTTATAACGGAAGGGTTAAGCAGGTGTCTGCGGTTGCACACAATTTTGATCAATCCAGAAAGGGTTCCGGTCCCAAAAATTTTTCGGGTAATTTTCAGAAAAATAAATATTCGGGTAGAAATACGGTTCAGTCCCCTAAAAATAGTAAAGGTTCTGATGTGTGTTACAAATGCGGTAAAGTTAACCACGATTTCGCCACATGCAAGGAAACACCTGACGTAATCCGTTGCTTTACTTGTGGCCAAGTAGGATATTTATCCCGAACTTGTCCCAGATGTAAATTAAATAAGTCAAAAAACTAAATTCAGACTGTAGTAATTTATTAAATATAAATAATTGTAATTCAGTTTCTAAACAAAAATTTTATGGATTCGGTTCAATTGCTACAGTCTTATTTTCTACTCAAATTGATGATATTCGGCCTTATTTAAAAGTTCAAGTAAGTAATATAGAAGTAATCGGATTACTGGATTCTGGTGCTTGTGTTTCCATTCTAGGCAACAATTCGCACAAACATTTTGAAAGTTTAGGTTACACGCTCCAAGAAGATAAAAATAATTCTTGCAGCGTGGCTAATGGCATTCATTTGGAATCCATTGGTTACATGTTTATTCCGGTAACATTTAAAGATAAGACTCATGTTGTCAAATTTTTCGTTATTCCGAGCATCGTTACAGATGTTATTTTTGGTTGTGACTTCATGAGGATTTTCGAGTTGGCTTTGGAGATTTTTGATAGCATCGACTATCGCAAACCTCCAGAACAATTTTATTCCGTTCATTCAGTTGATAATAAACAATTAGGTTCTATTACATCTTTTGATAATTTAACTTCCGATCAGCGAGAATTAGCAAATACTATTGTCGACAAATTTCATGAGATTTCGTTCGAAAGAGTAGGTTTAGGAAGGACCACTCTTATCAGTCACGCCATTGATACTGGTGATTCACCCCCTATCAAAGCTAGGCAGTATCCCCTATCTCCCGAGAAGAAACAAGCCTTGAACACAGAGTTAGACAAGATGCTTAAGCTTGACGTGGTCACGCCAAGTGAGAGCCCTTGGAATAACCCTGTCTTGCTCGTGGAGAAACCAAACGGAGATTGGAGATTTTGTCTGGATTGTAGGAAACTGAACTCGGTTACAGTGGGTGACTCCTATTCGATTCCTTATATTCCGCAAATTTTAGATAGCCTTAAGGAGGCAAAGTATTTGACATCGATTGATTTGTCGTCTTCGTTTTGGCAAATTCCGCTTAATTCTGAGGATAGTTCGCAAGATAAGACCACTTTCACCGTTCCGGGACGTGGTTCTTACAAATTTAAGGTAATGCCATTTGGACTTTGCGGAGCACCCGCAAGGCAACAGCGTCTTATGGACATGCTCTTCCACCAAAATTTCAGTAGCGATGTGGAGGGGGGACTAGTTTTTTGTTATATTGACGATATTGTCGTGGTTTCGAATGACTTCAGTAGCCATCTATTGCTTTTAAACAGAGTGCTTGATAAGCTACGCTCAGCAAACTTAACAGTCAATATGACAAAATGTAAGTTTTTCCGAAGTTCCCTCAAATATTTAGGTTATGTGGTGGACGAGTATGGCCTGAGAACTGATCCAGAAAAGGTGCAAGCAATTCTGAATTTCCGTACACCTACATCAGCACGTGATGTTAAGGTATTTTTAGGTACTTGTTCCTGGTATAGGCGTTTTATTAGAAGCTTTTCAACTATTGCGGCACCGCTCAATAAGTTGACCAGTAAAGGTAAAGACAATAACAAATTCGAATGGTCTGTTGAAGCGGAGGACGCTTTTAATAATTTGAAAAACGCTTTAGTTTCCGCTCCAATTTTGGCCTTACCTGATTTTTCAAAACCATTTACAGTTCACTGTGATGCCTCAGCTTACGGTTTAGGTGGAATGCTCACTCAGGAGATCGACGGAAGCGATCATCCTATAGCATACGTTAGCCGTACTTTAAGCAAGAATGAACGCAATTACAGTGTGACTGAGCGAGAAGCTCTTGCGGTAATTTTTTCGGTCGACAAGTTTCAGGCTTATTTAGGTTCTAGACATTTCACAGTCGTCACAGACCATGCATCTTTAAAGTGGTTCTTGAACCTTGAAAATCCTACCGGTAGACTGGCAAGATGGGGTTGCATTCTGTCCCAATATAACTTTACAGTCGAACATAGAAAGGGCACAGACAATGTGGTACCGGATTCCTTGTCCAGGCTACTGAAGGTAGAGGTTATTAACATCGCAAGCAATGGTGAAAAAGATGAATGGTATGATACGATTTTCAGTAGAATTCAGAAATTTCCTAAGAATTATCCAAATTTTTGTTTAAAAGATAATAAATTATTCCGGTTCAGCAAAAGTAAATACAGTTTGATTAGTGAATTTGAGTGGAAGGAAGTGGTTCACAAAAGTAAGAGGCTAAATCTAATTAGGGAATACCATGCTGAACCCACAGCTGGACATTTCGGTGTGTTCAAAACGCACAGACGTATGTGTCTGAGATACTTTTGGCCTGGAATGTTTTCGGACATCCAAAAGTTCATCAGGGACTGCGACATTTGCGCAGCATACAAACATTCCACCAAAGGTACTCCTGGACTCATGGGACGTCCGAAGCAGTGCAATAGGCCTTTTCAGGCGCTTTCAGCAGATTTAGTTGGACCACTACCGCGTTCACGTTCTGGTTATACTTTTCTTTTGGTTGTTACTTGTTGTTTTTCGAAGTACACACTTTTGTTTCCTCTTCGTCGTGCTACAAGTGCGGCAGTGGCTAAAAATTTCGAGAGTGTTATTCTTGTTCATGGTGTTCCGGAAACAGTGATTGTAGATAATGGAGTACAATTCACTGGATCTGAATTCCGTCAACTACTTAAGAAGTACAACATTCCGAAGCAGCATTACGGTCCGAGGTATACACCGCAGGTGAACTTGGTAGAACGCTACAACAAAACCGTGATGACGGCAGTCGCGTCTTATGTACAGGACAATCACAGAGCGTGGGATGAACACCTGCCTAAGATTCAGTTTGCGATTAACAGTGCAGTTAATGAATCCACAGGTTTCTCTCCGTTCTTCCTGGTGCATGCTAGAGAGCCCGTCATAAATGGTGACTTCTACCAAGATCCACGAGACTACGAAGCAGGTGTACCACGTGAAGATTATGCGGGGGAATTCGGCTGTTTAAGAGAAATCTTCGATCAGGTTCGTGAACAGTTGCTAAAGGCCCATGCGAAGAATGCCACGCACTATAACCTACGACGTAGAGATGCGAAGTTTTCCGTAGGAGATGTAGTTTGGAAGGCTACCTACACACAGAGTGACGCTGAGAAGTTTAAAATGGCGAAGCTAGCTCCAAAATATGTAAAGTGTAGAGTAACTAAAGTTCTGTCTCCCTTAGTTTACGAGTTAGAAAGACTCGATGGCCATCCTTTGGGTAAATGGCATATTAAAGACTTAAAGACCTAGATGCGTGTTTTGTATTATGCCAAGGAAATAGTTGTTTTTTTAATATTCCGTTAATTTTCCGTGTTCTGAGGTTTTCCGTTAGTTCTGGCTCATTTTAGATTATTTCCGTTTGTTTTATTCCGACTCTTTGATCCTGTGTTTTGGATAGAGAGATTTTTTCCGTTGGTTTGGAATGAGCTAGAGTAACGAAAAATTAACTCTTCAAAGGCGTACATGCGTGTTATTGCACGATACTAAGAGAGTAATCATTTGTACTGGTTTATTTCTAGATTATTTCCGTCGCTGCATTGGTGCAGTTTTTCCGACTCTTTGATCCCTTGTTATGGATCAAGAGTTTTTCCGTTAATTTAGAATGAACTAGAGTTACGTAAGATTAACTTCTCAAGGGCGTGTCAGTTTTTAGCATTATGCCAAGAGAGTAATATTTTTTTGGTTTTCCGTTATTTTTCCGTGTGATGTTTTGGTTAGCTTCTCGTAGGCCTAGATGCGTGATAAACGATGCCAAGAGAGTTACCAACATCATTTATGTTTTAGTTTCGGTGTTTTTAAAGGTTGTCTTCTCAAAGGCTTTTGACGCTTTTATCCAAAATGCCAAGAGTAGTTCACCTGCACTATTTTTCGTTTTATTCCGGTATTTTCTGTGTTGCCTTAGCATCGCTGAGGGCAGCGATTTTTCGTTGGGGGGGGTGTATTGTCACGTTGTGATTTCTGAGCTGCGCACTAATCTATAAATACTCACGTTTAGTTAATACATTCATTGTTTCATTATTAAAACACATTTAATTTCACTTCAATAATAATCGAGTTTCGTTGTTTTGGTTATTGATCTGTCAATGACAAGGAGCTGTCAGATGCGCATGCGACTGTCCGTATGCTCCGAATGACTAAAATAACGTTACGTTCGTTTGTCTGCGTTTAGCAAACGCACGGAACACATACTCATTTTACAAAGGTCGAGAATGATTTATTTCAATAAATATATTAATATTTGTTTTCTATATTTTTACGATTTGTATGTTAAAGTCATAACTTATTTAATGAAACTTCACGCAGCCGAAGTAATTTTCATGAGCCTGGCAGAATGACGTTTTTGACCTTAGACAGATGTTTAAAAAAGTTAATAAAAATAGTAGTGTTGCAGGTTTACAAACATTGGGAATTTATTTGGGAAAAATATTTGTCTTACGGACTGGCTGGTAAAGAAAACAAATTAATTCAACGACCAGTCTGTAGTTTATAAATATAGTTAGAATATTAAAATAATGTAAATTAATAACCTAAAAAGTTTAAATGTTTTCTTGTTAGTTTAATATCTGTTTTACAAAGAAATAGTTCTTTGTGTTGTTTCGATTGTTTTGGGGAGATTTGAGTTAGTGAACTGAGCACTCGGAAATTCCTTCTTGACAATGATTTGCAAATTCGATTTCATTGGATTCGAGTTTCGACTTTTATTTGCAAGGATGTCGAGGAAGGGACTTGCTTGCTTGCTGTTGAAGAGGTCGGCCAGGAAGCCGAAGGAGAAGACGGTGGCCGTTACCTCGCCTTTTTAATACCGGCTTATAGTCGCCGTATATAATATTTTAAATTTTGTTCCGGTCTAAGTGCCGTAAGTATATTTGCTGATTTGGCAGGATTTTGTTCATTGAGTCGCTTATTGCAGTTCTATAACATAAGTGGTTTCTTTCAGATCTTTTGATGGCCGCTTGGTTTGGCTACCAGGCTTAGCACATTACCTTTCCGTTTTACGCTGACTTTCCGCTGATCTAATGAACGACGCAAGAAGCTTGTCTCGATGAGATTCGGGTTGGTACCACGCCACGTGGATGCATAAGGTTACCCTACCCTATCTTTGATGAAGTAAGTGGAAACATCTTCTTAATCCAGTTAGCAGTCTACATTTCCGGTTGCCGTTTATTAGTATTCCGTTCATAATTAAATTCAGATTATTCCGTTTAGTATAATTTACATGATAAGTTTGGTGGTACAACTCGCTCAGAAGTAGGGGTAATTCAGAGCCTTACAAAGGACTCACGCCTGAGATTTCTGTGTAGCTTTTAAGAGGTGGTAAGCTTAGCCGGAGCAAATAAATATATTTTGTCAATTCATGCTCGCCTCTTTATTTACCACCTCATCCTGATCATCTACATCAACCCCCAACACACCCTCCAACCCCTAAACGTTGCATGATTTCTACGTTTGGTAGCAGAGTTGATGATCGCAACTTAGCTATAGTGCAGAGACGAAGCTGGCAGTATTATTTTAGTCACCTGACAAGACATAAGATACAAATGAAAAGAATTTTAAAGAAAATAGGTACTTATTTCAAAAATTACCTTATGATGATGGGTGATCAGGTGGTGGTGGTGATGGTATTTTGTCGTGTGATGATAGTTCTGGTGGTACCAGGAGCACAGTTTGAAGATATGACTCAGAGCTGGGAAGAGGAACAGAAGGAACTTCAGGAACATCTTCTTTGCTGTGGTCACACCCATGATTAGGGGTAGAACGAAGACGAGTTTCAGAGCAATCAGCTTTACGACCAGGATGATGGCTATTGCTGCTGTTAGGAGCTTCTTTTTAACGTATTTTTCTGGAAAAAATAAATGTAAGATAGATGGATAGACAAGTAAATTCATGCTTTATATGAAAAAGTAATTGACTGACGCATGTGTAATTTAAAACCATTATTTCGCTAACCGAGCGACTATTCTACCTTATTGAATTACTAACACCCGTATTTATAAACAAGTAAAAATAATTACTTGACTACAAGTAATTACTTGAGAGACAATTTGTATTCCTTAATCAAGAAATTACTAGAAGTTATAACTACCAAAAGTTACGAGTAGCATTTTCAGCCAAATAATATGACTATTAATAGTGACCAATTTCTTTCACTTAAGTTCACTTAAGCACTAGGTGAACACTTTTAAGTTATGACTTTCTTAAGTAATTACTTCTTTATAAATACGGGGGTAAGTTATGACTTTCTTAAGCAATAAGTAATTACTTCTTTATAAATACGGGGGTAAGACTTTACTGCTAAGAACCTTGAAATAATGATTTTATTTGCAAATTGTAGTGTTACCTTACATTTAAGGAAGAATTTAAGCTACCTGTAGCTAAGATTCAGAAAAAAAGTATGTCAGCGTACTAATATTCAAGGTAGTTAGCTAAGCAAAATTAATAGGTAGTCTTGTTGACTTGATTGTTAAAAATGCTGAGGTTCAGTTATAAAAAAAAGTCAATTATAAAACTAAAGGTTTAAAATGTGGACAACATCATACATTGTTATATTTCCGAAGTTAGATATTTACACTCGTTTTGCATGTGGTCTTTGTGTATTGACCAGTGCGGGGATTGAACCCGGGACCTACGACCTTGGAATCCGGTATGTATCTAGCACATAAACACGAAGGTCGTCGATTATATTTATCAACTTTATTTTTGGGGTCGATTCTTCATGCACCATGAAAATAAAGTAAATTTTATCGTATTTGTAACCTAAAACAGGCAGTTGGCTTAAATTATTCTAATTTTGTTAGTAGCGGTTGCCCGTGACTTCTTACTCGTATAATTTTGAAATTGAAACTATCCGGCAATCGTAAAATTTTTCAGGATGAAAAATAGCCTTCTACTCAGACCTACCAAATATACACAAGAAACAACTATAATTATATCCAAATTTAACTGACTCTGTCAAAATGGCCAATAGCTCAACTGGCTAGCTACCTAATACATTAACACTTACTGATTTTTTGGAAGAACAGTCTTCCATTTCCTACGTCGTTGGCTCTCGGCTCTAAATCAATGTGTACCAGCGCTCCAGTCTTCGTCAGTGCTCTCGGAGATATCTTCAGGGTCGCTCCTTGGAAGAAGAACTCGGGTAAGGTCACCTTCACATCGTGGGTAACTAGGAACTTAACTCCTTTGTCGTAGAGACCGTCCGTCACTTCTTCGAATGGAGATTCTGTAATGAAATATAGAAAAATAATAGTTAATACTTAATATTATAAAGCTGAAGAGTTTGTTTGTTTGTTTGTTTGTTTGAACGCGCTACTCTCAGGAAGTACTGGTCCGAATTGAAAAATTATTTTTGTATTGGATAGTCCATTTATCGAGGAAGGCTTTAGGCTATAGAACATCACGCTTCGACAAATAGGAGCGAAGCATGAGTGAAAAATGTTGCAAAAAAAATAATCGCGATCATAATAACGGAAATTGACGCGGACGAAGTCGCGGGCAATAGCTAGTTATGATATAATCTAGTTTAACATTAGGCTGTTCAAGGATTGCTTATAAAAAAAATCGTCAATGTGATGACGCGGTGCTTCCCTATAAAGTGAGATAGTTTGATTCAGCTTAAATTAAGAAAAGGTTTACACAGCATTACCTTTCTAGAAGATACCTCTAACATTTAAGTAATACCCTATTTAATAATTGGTCCACTTTTCATCATATGATTATCCTTCGAAGATTGTCTGGTGTCAGAATTTTTGAAGCCGTCTATTACAATACAAGCCTCTGATGCGACATAATTTTCCGTCTTTCATTTGACGGGAAAAGCCTACTCTCCCTACGAAAGTTAAAAAAATAGTGGAGGAATGATAAAATCGCGTACACTTGCAAGGCTTGGCTGGTGGGCTGATCATTATTATTATCAGCCTACATTAATCTATTGCTGGACATAATCCTCTCCAAAAAGAAAGAATTTTGCCATAATTGGGTTCACGTTCGCAATTTTGCTAATAGTGGAGATATGACGTTGCTGTCCAATGTATTTCTATGATTACTTACTTAACATTTCATTTGACTGAAGTAATAATACGATCTTCTCCCTTAAAGTTACGAGTGTCGTTAATTTTCCATGGTTTTTGTTTTCAATTTTCAATCGCTCTTGTCGGCGAAAACCAGTATTTTTCTCACTTCAATTTCCCCTTTAACTTCCTCATATTTTCACCACCATTGTTGCACCAATACTTTCCCGTATCAACAATCACACGTTCCAGATTAGTCTATCTCTTAAGCAATATTGATTTCCCCTTTCCAATGTTACGTACGTGTTTATAACTGTCGAGGAAGTGTTCTCTTCACAATTGGATTACTGTTTTTTATAATTATAATGTCATTAATATTCCGCACGGTGGTGATGCGTGGAAATATGTTCGCTCGCTTAAGTTGACTATGTCATGATCGAGTTGGAAAGTAGTGGAACATGCGTCATCATGAGGTTTCCTTTATGTTCATGAATTGTCTAGGTATATTCTAAGTTTCTGACTTCTATGGTTTGATTTTAGATGACATTCATTAATTTGAAATAAACAAATACAACCAGAGACGGAAAACCTCCTCACCGGTCGGTTGATTAAAAGGTTGAATTTTCAATACGTCATTTGCATATTTGCATAAATTTGGACAACTCGAAGTGATATTTTTGTATGGAACCGTGTATTTTGTCCTTATATTACCAATATCGATGATGACATGCTATAGGGTGTAGTCATTGTCCAGCATTGAGACAGTATTATAGTCTTAATATTTACAGGGAACGATATTATGTAGACTTATTAAAAATGTGCTCTGCTGAACACGAGAGTTCTCTATAAATCTCTTGAACGAGCTCATTCTATATCCAGATAATGCCATTAGTCTTCAGTAGTCCTACTGGCACGACGTATCTGTCTATTAAGGTTAAGTTAAGTCCGCTTGAGATCACCTATTTAGCAAAAATTCGTTAACTTTTTACTTTCCGTTTAAACGAAAACCGCTATAGACGATGACCACACATTATAATTTAATTCTTCAAGTTTTGAATGCACCCAACTGCAAGAGTCTTTTTCTGAACTAATTTCTTTCCCTATGCTAATACTTAATATGTATATTGTTATGATCATTGTCATATGAGTCATTATTATGTGATGTCTACGAAAAATGTTTATTAGGTACTTACTGATTTCTTAGCACTGTAAGTTTCTTTCGGAATCATAGCGACTGATAGTTGTCCTGTCACAATAATTAATTCATAAAATAATTGCTATGAAAGTAAACTTTATAAGCTGTTAGCTTGGTTCCCACAAATAAGTCTATATTTGCTTTATCTAACTATGTATACTTATTTGATATACTTATTGTAGGTACCTAGGGGAAAATAGTTACTGGCACGAAAGAAGAACAAGATAAGTGCTATATTTAGCAACTAGCTGTTGCCCGCGACTTCGTCCGCGTCAATTTCTGTTATTATGACTGCAACTATTTTTGCAATATTTTTCACCAATGCTTCGCTCCTATTAGTCGCAGCGTGATGTTATATAGCCTAAAGCCTTCCTCGATAAATGGACTATCCAACACAAAAAGATTTTTTCAATTCGAACCAGTGCTTCCTGAGATTAGCGCGTTCAAACAAACAAACTCTTCAGCTTTATAATATTAAGTATAGATTTAATCGTATCCAGAGGTTCGATAGGCCGGTTGGGCTTTAAGATAACCTCTAGTTTCCTAGAATTTTATTCATAGTACTATCTACGACAAACGCCAAATTGAAATGAAATTGAAATCCCGCATTTCATTCAACGCTAAGCAATAAAAGTAAAAAGCACTACTTAGGTACTTAATGTTGAATTACAGCAAGTGATGCAACCAAATATAACTCTTACTTGACTGTAATAGAACCCATAACTATTGCACAATACAGCACCAAATAACAGATTCGTTTCGTTTCCATTGAACTCAAGCAAGACTTGGAATTTTGGATGTTCGGAGCATAGAAATAGGAATGATAATTGATTACAGCAGAATACCCAATTCAAATTGCTTTCACCAAACAATGAAATGGTTTGCAAAATATCGCTTAGAAACCATTAAAAGTTAAAGCCTAGAATTAACTATTCAAAGTCCTTCGATTTCGGTTAAAACTCTGACGTATTAATAATATTGATTACCTATATTTATTATTATTTATAGAATTTGTTGGACATTAGTCGTCAGAATGACAGAAAATTTATAAAATTGGTAACATTTTGAAATGTTCGGTCGCTTTAAAAAATTTAATAATGTGTCATATATTTTATTGAACATGGAAATTTGATTTTTTTTTTCCAGTGCTGCAGAGCAAGATATCACAAAAGATTTTATGATGTTTGCTGACATTGCCATTGAGTTACGTTTAGGATGTCTTTGCTTCAACGTTCCGGAAGAAAGTAGCCGGAATATGAGGTATGGCCAATTCTTAGCACGACCAATATAAACGATCTCCATCGACGTACAATTGACGAGAAACCAGGGGTCATCTAACAGTGGACTGTCATCGAGTTTCTAAGGTAGCGGATGTGACATGAATGTCAAGGAATGGAACATTGTTTAAATATGCAAATATAACTTTCATTCGTTTAGTGTCAAGAGTCTAATTGGTTGAAAAGGTAGACCTTTAACAATAACAACGTAAGGACGTTTGTGAGTAAAAGTCACCTTACCAAAGTTTACCTCAAGATTTTTGTGCTTTAGTAAGCAAGTGAAAGTGAACTGGTTGCAGGATAGTTCTTTAAACATTATTCCGTCCAGAAAGACACACAGTGTTTACAATGTCCTAATTAAAATATCTTCTTCTAGAAGTACTTCTTAAGTTGCCTCATTTAGTAGGTATTAGTTGCCTACAGAACCAAAACTGAAGAGAAGTAGTAATGCTAATATATTTCAGGCCAGTTTCTGCAGACACACCTAAAAAATATCTCTAAATTCGCGATGGCACTATTAATTTTGCCAATACAATACCTTGATTTTTTGCCATTATTTTAGGTGGGATTTGAAACCTTTCGCAAGCCCTTAAGTGAACTACTAGAGCTAAGTGCTGCCCCCAATTGATTTAATTTTATTACTTCTAAACAAAATCAATTCTCAAATAATAATCGGCCAAGGCGAGTCGGACTCGCGCACGAAGGGTTCCGTACCAAGAAGGCCAAAGAAACGGGTTTGTTGTATGGGAAAATATTTAAGGGGGGCCCTTAAATATTTATTTTATTTTGTTTTTAGTATTTGTTGTTATTGCGGCAACAGAAATACATAATTTGTGAAAATTTCAACAGTCTAGCTATCGCGACTCTTTAGATACAGCCTGGTGACAGAGCGACGGACAGACGGACAGACGGACGGACAGCGAAGTCTTAGTAATAGGGTCCCGTTTTTACCCTTTGGGTACGGAACCCTAAAAACTAGAACAGTAGGTATCATTTTAGCAAATTACTTCTAGTATTTATTGAATCACAGTAAACTTTTCATGTAGTTGTTTAAAGTCTAATTTGTCGCTAACGCCAAAAGCGGCCGCTTTTAGCAATAATGTACAAACAAAACGAAAGAATAGGTACGAAAAGCAGTTAACAGTGATTCAAGTGCTGCCCGCACTTAGCTCTAGTAGTCTCCATAAAGTGAGTCAGGATTCCAATCTCATCTGATGCAGTCAAAGAATGTTTATTTAAAGACTTTAATTAGCAAATTATTTGATTGTTTTCTGAACTGTTTTTTAAATTACTAGATTGTTAGTGTAAATTGAAAATGCAATTTCTTGATCAAAAACTTCGACTTTATCATGAAAAATAGTACCTACTTCATTCTCAAGCATTGTGATTGTACAAAACATAGTTTAAAACTGTTACTGATTCATCATAATAACACACTGTGGTCATAAGATCCAACGTTTTATGGAATCCGGATACTTGTGAGAGCATCCGGTTTTGCCCATACTCGTTTTTCCACGTGGTCGATGGCCGAGAGCTGAGACCCACTTAAAACTAGCACGGGGCTTATAATATGCTTTAATAACACCTGTGGGTTAAATTAATTTTCTGATTTCAATGATTTTCATCGTTATATAAATGCAATGTAACGTAGTAAAATGATAAACTAAAATATGCAATGCGAAACGCTCATTAACACTATTGCCCCCATTGTGTTTTTTGAACAGAGGAAAGAATAGTAGAATCAAGTTCTCAAATTAACGAGAATAAATACCAAGTATTTTACGGAATTGATCAGATTAATCCACTTCACAACTTTTTCAGACGCCATGAAGTCAATGCCAAGCATCATTAGCAGTATCAGAGGTAACTGAAATTGTACAAGTATACGTGGGTAACGCTGAACTTCAATTTTATAACTCTTTGGTAACCTAATGTAGTATATTGCAATCATTTGTCATTTGTTTTTGTGAATTGGCGGCAAATCTAAAACTCTTGTTACACGTGAAAATGAACCTAACGCGAGAAAATTTTCGGTCTATGATTTATTATTACTTTTGTTGTGGGCTTACTCAACAACAAAGCTATGATAGGCTGCGATTAGTATTTCTTAATGAAGCCCCATCTCGTGCCACTATTTACAAAATAATTGGTTTAACGAGTTTAAGCGTGGAAGTAGCAATCTCAATGATGATCTGCGTGAGGGACGTCCTTTAACAGCGACTACTGAAGATAACATCAGTGCTGTGCGACGCATGATAGAGGAAGATAAGAGTGTGACCTATCAGCAGATACGGGCAAGCCTAGGCATTGGTATGAGTCAAGTTCAAAAAATATTACGCGAACATTAAGGCGTCAGGAAGCTTTACGTTTAGGATGTCTTTGCTTCAGATGGATTCCCCATACTTCAACCGACGACCAGAAACACCTTCGCATGGACTGGTGTTGCCAAATGTTAGATAGTTCAACGGCGATGACTCATATGCTGTATTTGACATCGTCACAGGTGATGAAAGCTGGATATATTGCTACAAACCCGAAACCAAAAGACAAACAGCTCAGTGGGTGTTTCCTTTCGAGGATCGGCCAACTAAGGTAAAGAAAGGAAGAAATCATGGAAAAAAGATGATTGCCTCATTCTTTGGTCGGAAAGGTCATTTCGCGACAGTTGTGCTGGAAGATGGAAGGACAGTTACTGCAGACTGGTATGTCAATCGCTGTTTGCCTATTGTCTTGGAAAAAATTCGACAGCAGCGCCTTTGAAGCAGGATCCTCCTTCACCACGACAATGCTTCAGCGCACTCAGCAAAACGGACTGTTGAATATTTGACTATGGCAGGTGTCGAGATAATGAGTCATCGTCGGAATTAATGAAAGTCGCAGGGCGCCAGGTCAGGACTCCTGACCTGGCGCCCTGCGACTTTAATTAATTCCCAAGAACTAAAGATAAAATTCGAGGCATTCGCTTTACGAGCCCTGAAGATGCGGTGAAAGCGTCCGAAAATGCCATAGAAGAGACCCCTAAGGAAGAATTGGCCCACTGCTTTTCTCAGTGGTTCCATCGAATGCGACGATGTGTAGAGAGGAACGGAGATTACTTAAAATAAAAGTATTGGCAACTTTTTACATTAAGCCGTTTTTCATTTTCTAAACATTTTCAGTGTTACCTAGGTACGAGTATTATAACAAGAAATAAGATAACTCACCTGGTGTGTCGTCATCTTCAATTTCATTTTCTTCGTCTAAATATCTCCCACTTGTATCCTGTTCATCTTTACTTCCAGTGAGGTAGATAATATTAGCTTCTTTACTATACTTGTTTATATCCACATTGTTTTTCTTGAAGCACACACCATGACCTATGTCCACATCACCATTGAACTTCAAACTGTCGTCTAAGTAACTATAAACGTTCTTCTGTAAACAACTAACCGAAGGATTTACACTGCACTTATTCAATATATTGTCCCACAATGAATTACCAGTTCTGAATGTCCCGTTTTCGTATACATCACTGAAAAATCTTCCAGTAACACTTTCTATCACTTTCATACGTTTGGATAGTTCGTTATTTGATTGCTCACTAGAATTTCCTTCACAATTAACATTTTTAACACTTATAACCAATAGTAGAACTAGAGATAGCCTCGCTATACTTATTTTAATGGGTCTAAATTTCTTTTTGTTTGGGTGTTCATCTGTTGCATCGCAACACACATTGCTGTCTTCCCTTGCCATCGTCAGAGCATAACTGCTGCGGATTTTGAGATGATACTTGTCATATAGTTTTCAAAGCAAACAAAGGACATATGAGCTGTTACAGCAATCGCTCGTGTGTAATACCAATTCCATTATCTTCGGCTCGAGACGCAAGAGTTTCGAAAGTGCGTCGTGCATTAGTCGATAATTTGCAAAGGTTGGTTTCCCGGGTGACATGTGGAAGATTGCTGTCAGATTTGACTACCAAATCTTAGATGACGAGCCATCTGGAACAAAGAGAAAACATTGTGATAGTGTTGGAAAATATTTGTAGAGCGAAATCGGAGAAAATTAATCATTGGGATGGCAAATTAGATAAAGTATTATACACTTTCATTTTTTGTTATGCACATGAATGATGGCTGCTTAGTAAGTGCGCTTTTATTTGCAATACCCAATAGATTATTACATTATTATAATGAAAGTAACAGCTGTACTGACAAGCTTAAGCTTGTTGCTTTTGTAAATTGAAACGCATTAAACGAACTGTGTTATTTTAAACTATTTGCTTTACATAAACTCAAAACACAATGAGCTCATATTGTTAATCTATCTATACATATATATAAAGAAAGTCGTGTTAGTTACACCACTTATAACTCGAGAACAGCTAGACCGATTTTTATGATGTTGGTTTTTTTACAAAATTTCTTGATATCTTTTCCAACTACATCCATTTTTGATGACAATAAAAACAAAAATTTAAGCTGTAACACTTTCTCTAAGATACACCTTAGTCTAGTCATATTCAGAATCACTGCAAAAGAAAAAAAAGACAAATATAAAATGTAAAAACTTAATCAAACCGTTGGGTTTTATGTCGATACTTAAATCCTTATAAATATGATTTCTCGAATCTCCTATTTTTTTAAGAAAAACACACTGGATTCGAACAGTTTAATGTTTATGGCTAATTCAACGATATATCATTCACTCACATAAGCCATACTTTATACAATTTCCAATTCGCTAAATGCATCATCAACTATTTTGCCCCAACTTTCTTCCATCAGACCAAATAAATTGCGGTCATTCACTCAACAAATTACAACTGGTTATTTTGACATTGGCATCCGTAATTCATAATTAGAACCAAATCCGGAATTTGTTTGTCACTTCACCCAACCGAAATGGTCGTGTGCGTGATAAAAATTCAATTGCCGTATTGGAAAGTCGTTCGCATAGGTGTTTCGAGGAAAAAAAATCGCGTGCGCCATCGGAATTGGCTGAAAACTTGAATAAATAACATTAGAATCAAGTAGATGATCAGACACGATATTAACAGCATGATAAACACGATGACTACGAAATCGAAGTTTACTTTCTCTTAATCACGAAACAACGGCGTATGTGACTATGTGACGTTTTTATCGGTTAACGTTATGGTGTAAGTGCGTTATTGAGTTTTTGTGTCAGTAAAGCATTGTCTTGAATTCGGTGTTCCTGGGAGAACTTTCAGCAGTTTGTTTTTCGAACTTTGCAAAAAACGTGTTCAATTCGATAAGAGTTTTTTTAATGACGTGTATCGTTACTGGGTTGACCGAATTCGATCATAACTTGGAATGTAATAATGAAAAGAAAAGTCATAATTTAAACTGTTTAACCCAAAAACATTAATAATCGAGAGTACTCTAAACCGACGAGCATGCATGAAAAGATTGATGAATGTGGAAGAAGCGAAAGATGTATGCCAGGATCGTAGTAAGTGGAAGGCCTTGGTCTCTGCCTACCCCGTTGGGAAGGAGGCGTGATAATATGTATGTATGTATGTATGTACATTAATCATGCGAAATTATGAAACAAAAACCAAATTAAAATCTTTGCTTACAAAATCACAAAACTTTCTTGCGGAGTCATTTCATTCGTCAGCATATTTGTTTTTTGAATTTTCATATGTTAGCTTCTTGCCAGTAACAAGTAACATCGACGTCATTGCAATTAGTTTACCATTTTAATAGTTAATGTCTTATCGATGAAATATGAACTTGCTATAGAATCAGGGTGTAAAGCTGGTTTAGAGCTTGCAGACAGTTCTTGTGCTATAAACGACATACTCGTTAAGACGTGCAAAGATGTAGATGTGGCATCAGGAGATATTTTTAATCATTTTAACTATTTACTACGTATACTCGGTTTTCGAAACTAATTTCCTATATTTAACCTCCAAAAAGAGCGTTTTTTTTTTATATTTTAGCATAACTCCGTTATCTGTATGACCACACATTGTAATGGAGTTGATAAACTACAATGTTTTTCTTAATAAGCTCCAGGAATCAGGAAAAGCACAAAAAAATCGATCAAAGATTACAATTAGCAATTAATTTTGAGGCAGAGCCAGTCCAAACTTTTTTTGTAAAATTTGACTAACTTTTTTGCGATATAAATACTTTTGAACTGTCTATCTCTACAATTTTCTATAATTTCTACGAACTAGCTGATTTTATGGTGACCTCATAGTCTAATAACAAAAGGCTTACCAAATAACTTCACATAACGTGACATTACTTTTGTGGTACCTGACATAACACAAACTCTAAGATACCGTTTTCTTCGATGTTAGTAAACCAGAGCAAATTGTAATTGTTCACTACAAACGTACTTTTGTATATTTTACTGTGTAACATTCCGCTGTAAAAAATTTTTCTTTTAATTCAATAGCAACTTTTTAGTAGTTATTGTATTTTCTGTGTTATTCAACTCTGTATGGTGTGGAATATCTATGTATCTTAGGAACCCCGAAATATTTCGATTAATTATCCTAATAGGTCTGTAGGTAGCTATTAGGATAAATTAATCTAAATATTTTTTTAATTTTAAAAGGGCGTGATTCATATCTTCCTCTGAATGTAAGACTTTGTCATGAATAATTTATATTTTATATATTTTATTTTTTCTTTAATAACGCTGACATTACGCATAATTTAAATGTTAAAATAAAACGTTTGAATATCTTGTCCAAAGTAAAACTTTCCCACACCGCGGCAGACAAATTAACTCGCAGACTGGTACGCGCCTGACCAACATACACACTTATGCATCTGATTCTTACTTCTATGTCAATTGAGCGGGTTTACTTAGTCACCGCACTTTAGATGAGAGGTAGTTGACATTTCGTTGAGCTTTCGATTTGATAAGTATGATATGGGAAACAATTTCAATAGGTATCGCTATTATGTCTCGACATTCGTTGTGTGATGGCATACACACACATGGATTTTAAGGTGACATCGCTGGTGTAGTCCTGACATTTAACTTCAGAAGGGAATTACTGTTCTATTAGATATTGTCTCGGGTCTGGGTATTTGTGGTAACTTTGTTGTTCTTAATTTCCACAAATCCTGGTTTATTGACTTCTTACTTTCGAATCCGAGAACTTTGAGAAGTGTTTGAAATTAAAAAAAATACTCAGTAACTTATAGCAAAAAACATTAAATTTCACATAATACAGTTAAATTTTTTTGAGAAAATCTCGATGATTTGAGAGAATTAACTTTGCGAAAGGTTTTCAATCTATTGCAATAAATAAAATGTGTCTGTTTGTGATATCATATCTTCATTGAATGCATATGAAAGTAATAGATACGGTATAAATAAAACATTGTTTTAAATATTTGTTTTCCCGTCTGTTTGTTCCGACTTATCTCTGAAAGGGCCAGACCGATATATTTGACATATCTGCTTTTAGCAGATAGCTAATGTTATAGGAAGTAATTCAGGCTCTTAATTTAAATTTTCAGATTGTATTATTTACTTGATTGTTTAAGTTTTTGCATGCTATTTTTGATAGCGAGACATGTGCTCATTTGTATTGTATCATCTTTTTATACCGTCTCTTACGCCAGTAAATATTCTGATTCTGATTCTTATTTATGCCTCTTTAGGTCGTTTGGAAGTGCAGTCACTGCCTCCAACACACATGGTGATTAAAAGCTATGACTGCAAAATAACATAACAGTTATGTGGACATGTGTAATAAGTAATAACAGGTGTAAAAGAATAACAGGTGTAATTAACCTTGAACATGTAAATTAATGTTTTAGTCATTAGTAAAATTATTTTCGAGTCCTTTATCTTCATACAAGGTCACTTTGGATTTTTCATATTAAGTTTTAGCGATACATTTTTAATCGCAGTTTAACTTTATTTCTACTATTTGCTTCGAAAGACTTCGTTAAGACTCGTAGAATTATGCCTGGACCATTCTCGTTTTTATAGGTAGTTAAAAGTAGGTATTATTTTATTTTAGGGCGATTTAAAAACTCTCTTACCTTAATAAAAAATACGAATTTGTAGATCTGTTCTCGAGATTCTCAATAATAAAATATAATAATTAAAAAGATGGATTCATAAAACAACAATATTTGCTATCCACGAATTGCCATTTAGTCCGCCAAATTTACTTAATTGTAATTATAATAAATAAATAAAATACAAACCACAATATTGTAGACGTTCAAATCATAGAATCGGGAACACATCCCAAAATTGCACAATTTATGCTTCCTCGAATACAATGTGTACAAGTTGGGACTCTACCCAGAACTTTTGACTTACCGTGTGCCTCTATCAAAATCCCAGACAACTGCAGTAGTCGATAATTACTTAAGACAGCCGAAAATTTATTGCTCAAGAAGTTATAATAAATATAACATTAGATGTTACTTGTATGCCTAATCTCTGTCCACTCAAATGGCGAGCACAAACAGATGGTCACGGGATCCGTTCCGCTTTCGAGCGCGGCGCGTGCGCCGATGCAATGTAGCGCGCATCAACTAGCTATAACACAAGAACGACACTATGTGACAGTTCTTGAGCAATTTTTCTGCCGGTCGCGTGATAACGTGAAATACTCGTAAGATGATTTTTGATTTATGGAGAGTATTAATCAATATCAGCATTTCGGGCGATGGTTTGTGAACTGGAAATGTTACAAATTTTTTTACCAAATATATTTTTTTAATTTTTTATTTGTGTCTCTATTTATTATCAACGCCCCGTTGTTCTAGTGGTTTAAATACCGGGCCAAGATCTTGGGGTCCCAGGTTCAATCCCCGGGTCAGGCAACAAAAAGTTTCGAATTTTCGAACGTAGCTCGGGTTTGTGATCACCAACCCGCATTTGGCAAGCGTGGTGATTATGCCAGTACACCCATCATTGCTGTGGTAACTTGAATTCAATGATGGAGGCCTTTTCCCTGAAGTGGGATGATTATAGGCTGTTACTTTTTATTATCACAGCATATTGTGTTAGAAATGTAAATGTTTAGCGAATTTTCTTGAGCTATGAAAGTGACCTACCCATTCTGATGTCCCCAAAGCTCCAAACACCTACATCCTGAACGCATTGTCCATGCGTTCCATCCATCAACGAGTTACGCGACTCTACATATTATTTACCTATACCCTGCATTTGTACACGGTTAAAATGTGATGAATGTGTTACAAAACTTAGGATAAAACATTGCTAGAAATTCTCATAATATAACAAGCAGAAAGCCTTAAAACCACGAATATCAAAAACAGAAGTACCCCTAATTTGATAACATTTGCAGGAAGGCACATACTGGAAAGATTTTCGTTACATATTCATTTCGAAGATTTCCAGCTTAATTTCACCTGCTGCATTTTAATTTCCTCATACACGACATCATCATCCTAATCACTTTAACTAATATTTTCTTGTCCTTTTTGTTTCAATGATTCTAAAAAGGTATTTAAGCCTGGCATCTTCTGTGGTTTACCACGGCACACTAATGAAGAAGGTAAAACAGAGAGTCTTTGCGAAGAACTCCCAAGTTTAATTCCCCAACCTTATCGTAAATGACAGCAGTCAAATTTTAAAGGGAACTGAGACTATCTAAGAAAACATTGTGAGCTATCACATCTAGATACCTAAATAGCTCCGTGTATGGACTTTTGATTTCAATAGCATACCAACTATGACACTAATCAGTGGTCAGTGTATTGTTACGGTATTATGAGTCATTAACTTACGTGATATTTAACAAAGAATAATATGTAAGACTTTTGATGCAATGTTGTGTGAGCTATGTTTTTTTTCCGAGTTTGAATAGATGTTACTATTTATCTATTTCATTATTTCTTTTTATTTGGTCTGCAACTGTAAATAAGAGTTGTATTGATCATAATTCTGTCTTTCGTGTTTCTATTAACTGTGTGAAATACATATTTATTTCTTTCTAATACCTAATCCTTTTTATTGTAATCAACATTGACAGAAAAGTTATGGAGCTGTTTTTTCCATATTTTTTCTGTATAGCTGAAGTGGCAGTAACCACAGAACAATAAAATAATCAGATATATCTCACGACCAACATTTACGAAATTATTTACAAGTTCTAAGTTTGAAGGTTCTTATTTTTAATTTTTAATTGTGTTTTGATGTGACGTCATTTTATTCTTTGATGCATAAATCTATACTAATATTATAAAGCTGAAGAGTTTGTTTGTTTGAACGCGCTAATCTCCGGAAGTACTGGTTCGAATTGAAAAAATATTTTTGTGTTGGATAGTCCATTTATCGAGGAAGGTTTAAGGCTATATAACATCACGCTGCAACTAATAGGAGCGAAGCATCAGTGAAAAATGATGCAAAAACGGGAAAAAATATTGATATTAATCGCGATCATAATAACAGAAATTGACGCGGATGAAGTCACGGGCAACAGCTAGGAAATAATAATTGTGTTGTTAATATCCTAGTTATAAATATTGTGTAAAACTTCGACATCAGTGATATTTTAAAATTCACACGCTCTAGTGTGTCAGTTTCGCCTAGGAAAATTTTAATTCACGCATACCTACCTAAATACTGTGTTAATTTCACTAATTCTGCAACCATATAGCCGTTTCCATCTATGTTTGTCGTAGTGATTTGAAGTTATGAAGTTCCCATATACATTTTGCAATTAACATTAAGTTGGAGAACTGCTTTCTCTTAGCAAATATGAAGTAAGAATACCTACACAAATATACAAGTACGAAAAAATGAAAATTAATATTATTATGCTTCTCATTTTTTCCATAATAATAGATACTTTATTTTTCATTTGAGCCATTTTCTTCGTTACTAGTCGATGGTATACCGTGTCCAAATGTGTCCTTTATCTTAACCACATTAAATTCATCAGTACCTTAATTTGTTTAAATATTATTCTTATCTATACTAATATTATAAAGCTGAAGAGTTTGTTTGTTTCTTTGTTTGTTTGTTTGTTTGAACGCGCTAATCTCCGGAAGTACTGGTTCGATTTGAAAAATTCTTTGTGTGTTGGATAGTCCATTTATAGAAGAAGGCTTTAGGCTATATAACATCACGCTGCGACCAAAAGGAGCGAAGTATGAGTGAAAAATGTTGCTAAAATAATCGAGTTCATAATAAAAGAAATTGCCGCGGACGAAGTCGCGGGCAACAGCTAGTGTTATATAAAGACCGTAGATCTTCGGGGAAAACAGGATTAAAAAAAAATGTTCTGTTAAAAATATTTTTTCTACTACTATTTAATTTTGTGTTGCATCAATTAAAAGACTAAATATTAAAAATGCTAATCTATAAAATCACCATACTAAAGTAGCTTCTAATAGGTGGGTACAATTTTATAACAATATAACTTTTTTTATAAGCAATTCCAATGCCTTTAAAAAAACTTTCAAAATACTTATGTTAGTTTTCCCTTTTCATCCACAACTGCATTTTCTTTATAAAAATTAGAAATAAAATTAGACCAGTTTACCGGATAATTGTATGCATTGTATTACTGGAACACTTACTGCTTAACAAGAAAAATAACACATTTTTTACCGTATTGGCTTGGTGGCATCGTATTGATTATCATGGTTTGTGGGACAGTCAACCGGTTAATTAATAACATCTTAATTTCTTCTATTAGATGGAAGATTCCATGGTCACATCACGAATCATGTTTTGAACGATTAATGTTGCAAAGCGCGGAATGCTGAGACTGCCGCTTCTGTGGTGAAAGTCTATTTGCACATCTAGAGCTACGTGTGGGTTCTGTTGGATAGAATTTGTATAAGATCTGTATCTGGCATTACAGGTTGGCTGGTGGCTATAGTTTATAACTATTACATTGTGAAAGGATCACTATTATTGGTTTTTAATTGATTTGTTGTTACAAGCGTCTTCGTACGCTTGGAAATCTATTTTGAATACTTTTTATGGCATCAAAAGAAGCCTTTGTGCTAAGCCTGTAACATTCACAAAAAACTCCCCTATTGGCGAAAGAATTAAAAAAAATGGGTATGTAGATCCAGAGATAAACCCTACAATCTCAGAAACTTTCAATTTTAATAATATAAGTAAGTAAATTGTCCTAGCTCGTATCAACATTTTTTTTGCTGTAATTTTCTTAAAAATAGCAGTGATAGTTCTTCTAAGCTACTTACAGCACTTCTCGGCACTAGCTTACATCTGTTAAAAAGTAGGTACCTAATGTTGGATTATGTAAAAGCGTTTTCAGGGGGCCTTAAGAAATAAAATCGATTTTCACAATAGAGTTAGGACCTAAAAGTAAGTAATATTTAGCCAACACGAGCAAGTAAAAATAAATAAGACTAAAGTGTTGTTCTTTTCTGAGATTATAACTGTTTTATTAAGTGCTTACGCAAAACGCTACTATCTGATAATAAGGAAAAATAAATTCAAAGACTATGCTGCGCATGCGCTTGCATTGCGACTCGCAGCTTCAAAAACAAAATAAACAGGTAAAAGAAAGTGACTGAATGCACTTTGACACTAAACCCAAAACCTGAATATGAAAATACACACAAAAAAAGAAAAAGGCGGGATAAATGAAATTTTTAGATTGAAAATTATTTGAAGAAACCTGTTCCTTTGAGTAGTTTGACATATAACTGCGAAATATGTCAATATCTCGTCTCGTAAAGGCGATTTGGAGAAAGTAATGTCATGCGATCCGGTTTTTACTTTTATTTTTATTAAAATCTCCAAGGCCTTATTGGCTTACATCTTAAATTATGTGTCCTACTTCCACACGCTTAAATAACTGAGATTCCTTCACTTTCTTCTGTCGTGTCTCCGAAATCCTTAATGCATTGACCCGAAACTGGTATTTTCTTTTGCCGGTATTTTGGCTGCCAGTACCTTATTAAGGAATACAGAACAGTTGATTTATTTGAAAGTAACGGCCTATACGAGTAATCATCCCACTACAAGGTAAAGGCCTCGCTAAATTCAAATTACCACAGTAATAAAATGGGTGGTGTGATTCGTCTTTTAGTATTAATTTATTAATTATGCAACATCTTAATTCTGGTTCGTGAATTACTGATATTTTCAATGCAATTTCTAGTAAAATCGATGTAAAGCTATTAGTCAATCAAATGGTTTAACTTCCCAAGATCACTTTTGGCAATTGAAGTATTGAACTAAACGTTTTATTGTAAAATCCTTAATTTAGAATCCAGTGTCAGAAGCCCATCAATTCGAAAGGAGAATTAAGTGTAAAACATATTACTACCTGACATCAGGAACGTATTAATTCAAAACAAAAATGATTGCTGTCATTTCATACATCGTTCATGCTCTTTCGAAACTCATCGCTCAAACACAGCAGTTAGTTTTGATTGGACATGCCAATTGTTTTAATTGGCAAACGAAAAAAGCGCACTTATATGTGGTAATACTTATGTTGAGGTTAAAAACCGCAAATCTTGGAATGCGTTTAAAAAATGAACATTTCGCAGTTAGGCAGTTGCGTGCATAAAACAATTTTTTCTAATAAGTTGGTGATAGTACTGACGACGGCACAAACGACTATACACTGAGGCATCTTAACATGGTTAACATAGGAGCGTGTTTCCAACAACAGAAGTGCAGCCTGTTCAGGCAACTGTACATAATATTATTTTTACAGACATTATAAATATCAGGCGTTTTAAAACTAGGCATCCCGTGTAGAAAAACTTAGTGCAATAGACCATATCTCTATAAATCTTAAACATTTTTATTTTACAGCCAATCGTTTAAATTGCTCACTCGATTGATTTTGTGGTCTCGGCGTTGTTGGAAAACGAAGAAAAAAAATAGTGTCATGTCAATGAGTACCGGTTCGCGAAAAACTAAAGCGATTTAAGGGGTAATAATATGGATTTGGAATTTCATCCTATCCTACTTAAATTATACTAGCTGTTGCCCGCGACTTCATCCGCGACAATTTATGTTATTATGATCGCGGTTATTTTTGCAACATTTTTCACTGATGCTTGGCTGATGCTGGATGTTATATCACCTTAAGCCTTCCTCGATAAATGGACTATCCAACATAAAAAGAATTTTTCAATTCGAACCAGTACTCCCTGAGATTAGCGCGTTCAAACAAACAAACAAACTCTTCAGCTTTATAATATTAGTATAGATACGCAAAAATTTTACATTTTTTTTAGACTAATAATTCTCTGTTATCTGTCAGAGTAGGTACTTATTCTAAGTCTCTTATTATCCTGAAATGACTTGTTTAATCACTTTCATCAAGTTAATTAAGGAATCAAACTATACTAAATTTAATTAGGTCTAAAAGGGGCTCTGTCAGAAAAAAAACTATCTAAAGAACTGCATCTGAGTGGGCAGGTATATGATTTAAATTTCAACTCAATACCTCCACACGTAACCGATATTAACAGTCTTGACAGACAGCCAGACAGACAGACGGACGAACGAACGGATAGTATAGTACCTAATCCAATAAGGGTTCCGTTTTTTCCTTTAGTTGTACGGAGCCATAACAATACTTAAGCCATAAATACAGCTAAAGTGAAAACAAAGTTTCCACTATGTACTCATATAACGGGTAGGTAAGTCACACAAATTGACCATCTTATAATTAGACTCGCCCAAAAATAAGTATAACCGTAATATACTTTAGATAGATTAGTTAAATCTTATGAATCAACTGTTATTATGAACAATTCTGACGCAATAACTCTAATCACGGGTCAGTGGGTTTTTTTCCGTCCGCTTCACTTTTATTTTCATTTGCCACTTTCACCAACCAATAGTATGCACGATACATTTCTCTCAGTAATCTTCTGTTTGTAATATCTTTATGATTAACATCGAATGATATTGCGATAATGCATTTCTTGGAATGTAAGTATTTTATATTTAATTAGGTAACTTGTAGTTAGGATGATAGTCAGTAGCGATGATTTCAACAATTCCAACAATGTTTTCTTTCCATAGTTCATCTTGCAGAAATAATTTACCTCTGTGTCTCAAATGGTCAACAATAATGCAGTGTGTTGAACTAGCGGCAAAAAAAACTATAACTATACATAATAATAGTAAATAAATAATGAATGCATATACGTTTAGCAAATGTCTAATCCTTATAAACGCGTGTCAAATGCATAAATTTATCTTTAATTTCAATGTAGGTATAGAGGTCGTTATTACAAGAAACTAATAGGCTTAATAAGTGTTCATAAGTATAAACCGAATACTGGTTATTTAAAAATAGTTTTCGTTTATTTATACCTCTTCAAAAGAAAGTAATCATTAAAACGAAAGTAGAAGAAACTAAAATACCGGTCCCAACAGTTTCGGTAGGGAATGAAATTGTAACAAAATTAGCACCTTCAAAACACGAAAGATTTCTTGTTTTCTATTTGTTTGGTTGGGTGGTAAACAAGACTCAACAATCGAACAGAACTTCAGAAAGATACAAAAATATATTTTTTTAAAGTAAAAAAATAATATGAGTCGGTACAAGACCTTCATCGATGATTGTTGTATAGACACCGATTCAAGTTTGTTTTGTGATATCCTTAAATTAAGTAATTTAAATTGGCTTTTCAACCTTATCATTGTAAGCCTGGATTCGATGGACTTTTTGTAAAAATTAGTCGACGTTGATCAACTCCGTATTTTTTTTTTATGTAACCATTTTATAGCTTAGTTCAGCGTTTTATGAGTTAGATGCCGATTAAAAAGTTTTGACAGCCAACAGGTTGATTACTGTGTGTGGCACATTTACGGCCGGTTCCAATAACCTATCTATCTTCAGTTTTGGCATATCGGAGATAGGAAAAACAGAAGTAGTTTTCTATCTCCGATATGCCAAAACTGAAGATAGATAGGTTATTGGAACCGGCCGTTAGAAGATCGAAAATAACTTAGATTAATAAGACTCCATTAACATAAAAGCACAAATTGTAAACATATTCATAATCATTTACAAGTTATGTTAAAAACCTAGCCTACTAAAGGTTAATGATAACTATTTATCATACTTGTAGTTTTATGAATAGTTTATACCGAATTTTATATTAAGCCTCTTGAGGAGGTCTAAAGGTGATGTTTCCAAATGGTAGGTTGATTAAGCTAACAGTAGGTTAATATGATAATATGTTGTCTTTCTTGATTGTTAGTAACTGGTAACAAAGTAGTCATTACTTGAAACGTAGAAATTGTAATTATTTCGAAATTTATTGAAAGGTAGTGATGTGCCATACTGCCATACTAGAATAAAGACAGCGACTGAGAGACGGCCGCTCGCCCCTCCAGTCTTGCCGTAGGAACTAAGTGAAGCAATCAATTGTCTAGCTAGATTTATAAATCTAATGAAAGATGGGTAAAATCAGTAAAAGTAATACGATATCCTGATATAAAAACACTAGCATTTATAAAACCATAATGTTCGCATCTCGAACACACTGTCTCCCATCGTCACGAATTTTTTCTTTAATATCGCTTCTCCGTGTTACACAGGGTCGGTTTGCTCTGTTTGCTGATAAGCATCGTCACTTAGCAGGCCTCCTAATCCTTTCGGACGTTCGTCAGCCAGAATGGCTTGCTTCTCCCTCTTATTGCTGTAGCCATGGAAAGATACTTCTTCACAACGTGATCTTCGTGACTACGCATCACAATATGTCCGAACCACTTTAGTTTTAGCTCCACCGAAGCGGTAATAATATCGTAAAACGCTCAGTTGAGTCTTAAATCTTGTCACGGAATCTCAAATCTCTACTTCGTGTGTCTTTAACTCGTTATTGTTACGGCATTTTACTTTTTACGATTCGATTTTGTTTTTACTTTTTGCGTGGACAGTATTTTGTTCCTTTCCTTAAGACTTGACTAGGTAATTGAAAGGTTTCCATTCTGTCTAAAAAATCGTATATGTTCACTTACTCATCATTTTTTATGTTAGAAATCTGCAGGCTTTTCAGCTGTCATCTTTATGAATAGCAGGCAAAACCGAAATTCTGTTAATTAATAACTTTAATGACTTACCAATTTCTAGGTGTCAGAAATAGAAAAGCTGTGTTTGTTTATTTCTTTCGGTGTCGTAAGAGGCTATTATAGGACTGCAGCTAAAAGAAGTGGAGTGGCAACATCTTCTATTCAATATTAGCCAAACTGCGATCTTAACCCCGCCAAAACGTGGCGATTAAGGCAGAATCCTTCTTTTAGGGTGGCCTTGGTCCAGCAGTGCACTGATCAGGGTAATAACGATGGTGACAGTTAATACACACATAAGTATAGCATAGGGTGCTAGTATAAATATTAGATTAAATGAGGTTACAGACTAACATTGAAATCGCCGTAGTGTGTGTTTAAGGCGCTATATATTAAAGGTTTCTTGTAATCTTAAAGTATCAATGCCACCATACGCGTAACTTGCATTATAGTCCCGATTTCCAACATTTTGCAGCCAACACCAGACCGTAAGGACAAGCAGTTGTCCAAACACCTACTTTATTATCAAAATATTGCTACAACTCTTATAGGTACTTTCAACTACAACCACTTATGGAACCCCTTTAACTACCAAAGCATTCTAAGTAGACATTTTCTAGTGCTTTGACACAATCTGCTTCTGAACTATAATTTAGTTGATAATTTTTGGTTGGTCACGACATAATTTTCTTACCACGTATTTTAGTATTACAATGTTGTTGTTTTGTGCCTCTGAATGTTGTTTAAGTAATTTAGTTAATAATGTAGGTACAGATTTAGTATAACTACTAAGTTTATGACCTTCTCAATAGTTTTCACGGACCTTGCCATGATTTCCTTTGGATGGAACTCTGAGGTTTTAAAGGCTGAGCTTAAAGACAAAGTCGCCTTTTACGACACCCATAAGGAACTGTAAATTAAGATAATTTTCTTCGCTATTTTATTTAACAACAAACGTTATTGTTATGGTTTGGAAAGCAAAACGTCTTTTTCATAAAACTTTACGTTGGTACCCACTTTAAACTGTCATAATCTTACGGTTCTTATTTCTTGTAGGACAAAGTCTATTTTGCTAACAAAGTTTAGCAAGAAGTACTACAACAATGAATCGTCCATCAAATGTGGAAACCCATGGAAGCAGTTGACCGTTAACATGGAAATGTCTATGTCAAAACCGAAAGATTTACCACAATTAGAAAACGCGGCGTGCATCTAGGTTGACAGTTACTATAAAAAGATAGTACCTATTACCATCTATTATACCTTTTTAAAAAACGGACTTCATACATATTGTGTCCCTAACTGATTCGGTTATTTAGTAGCAGATACAATTCGTCCTATTATGTGACTAAGAAAAATGGTATCAAACACAGGTGACAGTTCGTCAGATGAAAACATAAATAATAGAGTTATTACTATATTCGCAAAGAATAAAACTGGATGGACACACGATCTTTTTCTGAAACATTACCAGTGCAAATTAAAAGATTCAAATATCTTTTGCTGAGGAAATCAAATTACATGTTGGTTTGATAAACTACATTCGGATGCTGGCCCTTAATGTAGTATGGGCTAAATGTCAAAATCGTCCAATTTAATCACGATCGAACTGCGATTGACATAGCTGAACAAGGCCCCATAAATACCGGCATTATCCGCTAAATGATCAAATTCATTTTTGTTGAACAAATATAAAACCACTGAATATACCACGATATAAAAGATGCACGGTATTGTCATAGTTTTGTACCATGAAAGGGATTTAGAAGGTAAAAAGGCAGGATTAATCTTTTTGCAGGGGATCGATAATATCCCAATGTGGAATGGAAATAGTCATTGCGACATTGTGCTCACTGATACAGCTCTATAGAATGGACTAAACTGTCAATTATTAGTAAGTGATCAAGTGTAAAAGCGAAGTTATCTAGAGTAGTGCCATTTTGCTCTTTTTCTATGTCGCACTACTTTCAATCAGAAGCTCGCAACATAATTGCTTGTCCCACTACGAGTCGTGGTACCGGTTATCCTAATGTTTAGGTGATGAGTTCATGTTCTATCAGAGTAATCTATTGAAGATGATATTCCTTTTCGCCATTAAGACTTTAAGACCTCTATCCCTATACTCGTATGTGCCACTTTTGATAAGACCTTTTTTACACCATTACAATTTGCATACACAATTTGAAATGTTCAAATTATATTGAACTAGCGGTACCCCGCGACTACTATATACCCCACACTATATCGATAGTATCGATACTATCGATAGTAGATCGATAGTATTGCCTAGAGTTTAAGGTTATACTAAATTATACAGCATTACCGCTAGAGAAGTAATGAAGTTTTAGTAATTAAAGTCTGCGACTACCATATAAAAACAAAAAACAAAAGTTAAAAAACAGCCTACACCACTGTTGCCAACTATCAAAAAGTGTACAACATGTAATTGTTTTACACAGTTAATTACGTACTCCGAGTTGAAACCTAAATTTTTCCCTAATACTTGGCATTCAATAGTAACCATCATACCAATAATTTATAAACAATAGTATCGAAAATAAAACGACTATCGATAGTTTAAAACTATCGATACTATCGATAGTTTATTCTTCGTGACCAACAATACTATCGATAGTATCGATAGTATTGCCTTCATGCAATAGTATTGCTTGGATCTAAGCTATTGATACTATCGATAGTATCGATAGGCTATCGATACTATTGATATGACGTCAACTATCCATAGACTATCGATAGACTATCGATAGTCTACTATCGATCGGCATCACTACTGGCAATACCTTGAGAACCGGTGTACACCACGGAGGTCGTTTTAAGCAAAATTAACAAATTTGCAAACTTATTTCCGTTTCAAATCTTCCTACCTTTTTCTACGTCGTTAATGGTAGGTACGTTGACAGCATTTATCTCTTCAACAATGACAGAAGTGCAAATAGTCATAAAAAGACAAGTGTTCTTAACACACATAGTAAGGCAAACAGAAACGAGTTTCGCTCCAAAACCGAAAGTTTCTCGTCTGACCTTATTATGAAGGAATCCTCCAAATAAGTATTTATTGCCCTTCCAACGTCATCTTTCCGGATGTTTTTGTTAATACATATTTAGGTTATAATAATCAAAAGCAAACCAGTCTTTGGTTTGATTTAAGGCATCATAAATTTTAAGAATCTTTTTCCGGAAAATTCAGTCCGTTGATGATACCTTGTAATTAAATGCGTTTGGGAGAGTTGGTATGTAGCATGTGGCGTCGGCACAAAAAAAACATCACGCGTGCTCAGGTAGAAGTCGCAAGAGGCCAAGAGAAATACCGACAGAAACGGATGAGCAGTAAAGGACTGAACTACTGCCAAAAAGAGAGCAGCAACGTCTTCTTCATAATTTATTGCTTTTTGGAAAAGGCATGTGTCCTGCAGTGGGTTGATATGGGGTGGTGGTGATGATTTGATAGTTGGGATTTGCCTTTGATATAATAATCAGCACTTATCTGATACCTGCTACCTTGTAACCAAATGATGTAAATTCCTTAGCTTCGGTTTCATACCAATTAGTGGCTTTTCTGGCGTGTACAATTACTTAAAATCAGTTAAAATCAGTTTTATTTCTGCAAATAGGCCCCTGGAGGCGCTTTTACACGTCCCAATATTTAACCTACCACTGCTTCGGGACAAATGTGGGCTAGTGCCGAGAAGAAGCAGCGCAAGAAACTCGGTCACTATTGTCAGCCTCTTTTTAAATAAACATGTTTACATAAGATATATGCCAGTGCGAGCTGATACAATTTAAAGCCAAACGTTCCTATCATTTATATAATCATCAATAGTGTAATAGCCCTTTTTCATTAAAACAACTTTGATATATGATTTGAATTTATGTACAGGGAGGTCAGCAATTGACAGTGGTAATTTGTTGAAAATACGGATACAATTTCCCATGAACGAATTACCTACTTTTCGCAGTCTGAATCCTGGAACGGCAAGTTTATCTTTATTTCGGGTATTGAAATTGTGTACGTCACTATTTTTGACAAAAAATTCGAGGTTTTTACGGACGTACATAATGTTTTCGAAAATGTATTGAGATGCAACTGTTAGTATGTTGATCTCTTTTAATAGCTCTCTTAGAGAGTCACGGGGTCTAAGGCCGTAAATAGCCCGCACAGCACGTTTTTGCAATAATAAAGTAGGTATCTCAACCAACTATGTGAGAGCTAATTCGAGATCGGAGACTGGCATATTTTTTTACTGAGTTATATGTGTTTTTTTTCTGTTTATTGTAGGCAGGAGCTTAAAGTAACTAATTAACTTAATAATAACTATTATTAAATGTGTAGAATAATAAAACGGAATAGTTAATAAAATGTTAGTCGATATTATCCTTTTTAAATCAAATCATTTACCTACTTCATTTCGATCTTTAAAAAGCGTAATGGACCATTGAAATGCTGATTTTGAAAATTGATTTTTCATTAATTTATTGTTACAAACCAGTATCATGTTTGTAGAACAACAGTCAGTATTTAAACCGCTCAAATATAAGTTCTCAACCCAGTTCTGAATAGGTCATACCTGTCTGAGATAGACCTGATGCGGTCTGTGGTTGCAATGTGGTATGGTCGCCGACCACTTAGTATGGACTGTAAATCACTTCACAAATTAGAAACGTAAGGTGCCTATTTATATGTGATGAATCCAAGTTATCACTACAACATAGTATAAAACAAAGTCGCTTTCTCTGTCCCTATGTCCCTTTGTATGTTTAAATCTTTGAAACTACGGAACGGATTTTGATGCGTTTTTTTTTAATAGATAGAGTGATTCAAGAGGAAGGTTTATATGTATAATAACATCCATTAAATAGTGGAGAAGTACTGTTATTTTTGAGGTTTCTAATGTGATGTCGTAAATAATTATTTTTTTTCCGCTTACATTGCAAACGCAGGCTGAACCCTACGAGTTTTATCAAAATAATGTACTAAGTATTGTACACATTGAAAAGGTCTACAGAAAAGTCCGTGATGGTATATGTCTATCTCTTATGGATAACCCACAATAACTTTTTTTGTCATTTACTTTTTACGACAAATAATGGCTAATTTTCGAAGCGATTTTAACCAATACAGCATTAATCCTTAACCAATTAAATACCTTGAATACATTGTTCATTTAATATAGATCTATATATATGGCCCTTTACACCGTATGATTTAAGTGAATATTTTCGAAGATCGTAGCGTTTGCGGCGGTACAGGCCGGCCGCCCGGTGCGGCAAGAGCGTGCCTGTAAATAGCGCCGCGGTTTTCCCTATAGCACTTTGAATTTAGCAGCGATCGGACGCGTTTATTATAAAAACGTGCTTTTCAGCGCGACAACGTATCAGTAATTATAAGTTACGATAAATAATTGTATGATAGTAAGTTTTAAAATATAAATTATGAAAACTTTCATAATAGAGTGCACAATACTCACAGGATGTGGTACCGGAGAAGATGTATTGATTCCTCGAATCTCTCTGATACCATCGGATTTACCCTTCCAATTTAAACGTTTACAGTTTCCGGTAAAGACTTCTTTTGCAATGACCATTAATAAATCGCAGGGTCAAACCTTCAACGTTGCAGGCTTAGATTTGAGCGTTTTTCACATGGACAACTGTATGTCGCTCTTTCAAGAGTGACCTCCAGAGAAAACATGTTTGTATTGTCTAATGACAAGAAAGCTGTGAACGTTGTTTATAAAGACATTCTGTAATATGTTGTAAAAATAAAATAAATAGTTAAAAATGTAAAAAGTAAATAAGTAAAAATGTAGTGTATGAATTTAGATATTCCAAAGATAGCAGGAAATTTTCATGGTATAGGGAAAGGGGGATTGTTTTACTCCAAATTTAACGCGTGTGGGCCACGGGCAGTAATGAATAAATCAAAACTACTGGATCGATTTTAATCACATAGGCTAATCATCATGAATGAATGAATATATTTTATACCCGTGCGAAGCCGGAGCGGGCCGCTATGTTTTTATATACAACGTTCACAGTTTTTCTGTAGTGTATTTAGTATCAGCATTGCACCCGTGCGAAGCCGGGGCGGGTCGCTAGTCTTATTATAATTCACTGTTTTGTCACACAGATTTGCAAATATAATTACATTAATATGCTGCAGATATTATCAACTTAACCCTGATGGAAAAAATAAATCAAATACTCGTACCTCCTAAAAATCAATCCTTTATGAAAAGTCGAAGCTTTGGTCAACATGCCAGACGTACTTTTTTTTAAATTAGCTATATGTGTTATTACGGGATTGCTGGATGTTGTTCTAAGGCTCGGTATTTCAGGCAGTCGAATTTTTTCACTCGAGGATTTACAGATCACAGATTATAATGTCGATCATTGGGTCGACTTCGGTCAGTGGTGCCAAGGTAGGCTCTATGAATCCATTCTGATTTACATATATCCGCTTTCGTATACCACGTTTCTTTAAATATTTATCAAGTCTTTATTAGATCGTTATGAATACCCATGCATACCTAAGGGCAAAGGTCATGCTATTAAAATGATTTAATATGAGCGACAAATTATTGATATCACGGCGATCTTTCATCAATATTTTGGTTGTTTACACTGATATACTAGCATAATAATGCGCAGTGTCTTCTAAATACATAATAGTTTCAAAAGCTCTACCTTATTCCAATATTCTTTACAATATTTTGATTGAGCATAAATTCTAATGTAAGGAACATAATTGTCATACGCTTAAAGGATATGAGCAAAATAATTTCATGAAACACGAAATGCATTATGTTGCATTGTTATGTATTTAGGTAATCTACTAAACTGGATACTGGCTTTGTGCTTTTTGTATAAACTTTGTACCTTACCTGATTCTATTTTGAATTTTGATCTATTTTCATGTGCCAAGTGGTTTGATTGCCATTTTTTCATTTCACTAGAACTTGTTATTTTACACTAGGCCCAGATGCTAACAAATGGTATTGTTTTCTGATAGTCAACGTTATACAATTATGCGTAAAAATGTATACTTATTCATCATTAAAATTTCATAAAGGCCAGCCAAATGATTCATTCTGTATGAACGTGATACGAAATGACGAGAATGCCTAAAAACGTTATGTAGCAAGACATGCCTCATTAATTATTGCAATCTAATCCAATATGGATCCTTTTTTTTAACCCCCGATCTATTGTAGCATTACATGATTACCGCTACATCAATTATCTTTAATAATTCAGTATCTTTAACAACGAAATCAAAGTGTTAGCGTGATGATGCCTGGGTATGTAGGGGAACAGTTTGAAACTGTAAAGTAAGATTAAAATGTAAGTAGATTACACCGATGCAGCGATGAAACAAGACTTCAGTATTTGGAGGCATTGATGCAATGAATCGATGAATTGTAGTGAGTAAATGTAACTATGAAGTCTGTAATGTTAGAAGCATTTCTGTTTCAAAGTTTGCTTTTTATTTGATCCCTTAAAACTCTTTGTTTAATTATTTTAGTTTGCTCTACTGGGAATTACGCTTGACCACGAATGGTTTAGTGTCATGCACAAAAATGCTAGCCTACTATTAATGTTAAGTTCTTTTATTTATATTTTTTTTATAATTAGTATATCTTACGTCAGAAATATATAAACTTCACATCGATTTAGGAAACCAATCTTTTCTTCTACAGGGTCTCTAGGTATACCTAGAGAAGACGCTTTCCGTATTTTTTTGGCAGGACTCTTTCAGTCGCGTCTTACGACAACCTAAGGACGAAAATTGAGGCTCAGATCCGTCCGATTCCAGGTCAAGTCGATTTAGGGAACGACCTTTTGTACACACAACAGCACGTCAACCTACCACAAAACGTCAAATTTTCTCAATTGATATTGATCTCTACTGGTTCGAGTTAAAGTTGATAATCAATTCAATGACCTTTAACTTTTTGGGTAGGTTGACCTGCCGTTGTCTGTACTTCTGCGTCTGTCTGTAGGGATGGAGATTGTTATAGTCGTACTTTGGAGGCATTTTAAGTCGTTGGTCATGGCTTCTGTTACAAGATGGCATGTCGTAACAAGAAGTAGAATAAAAAAAATAAAACCATAGTTTTGCTCTTGACTACATACTTAACTCTACGGTTAAGAGGAAGCCTAGATGGAGCGAGTTTACCCAGAAGCAGCCTAGTAGCACTGGTGCTTCCACACACCAGCAGAACACAGAAAAACTGTTTGGCAATGGACTCCGGCAGGAGGATTGGAAGCATCCAGCCAGGCAGCCTCTTACGAAGCCTACCACCGCAGAGGGATCTGTTAGCCGTAATCATTGGTTAGAAAACCAAAGATGCCGTTGCCCAGGGTAGACCACTAGGAGGTAGATCCCACCACCCCAAATCATGGCCCTGTAATAGGCGGCTAAGAAGAGTGTGCCAGAAGTGCCAGCAGACAGTCCTCATATCATTGAAATTATCATATTGATGAGAATATTGTCTAGCTATAAGGTTTATAAGATACAACCAGTTGACAGATAAATAGACGTTTGAACAGCGTCAGGCTTAGTTAATCGTAACATTTCCACCTTTTGAGTAGGGTATCAAAACAAAGCTATTGTTATTAGTAGTGCCACGAACCTTATTAGGTAGGAAAAGTGCGGATCTTACTAATTATGACTAAAGAAAGTAGGTTGAGTTAGTTAGACTCGCACCTCTGGGCTCTAAGTAATGTCACTAGACAATGCAAGGTACTGACACCGCTAGTAATTATTCATATCGTACTGTTAATATGATTATGATCAGTTTTATGGTTAAACGTTGTAACCTTTTGACTTTTGAGAGTGTATCACTGTAGTGCTATGAACTCTTTAGATATTTTAATTCTTCCACCGTGATCATGCAATAGTGCCGAAATATCGAAAGCTCTGGAAAAACAAGTTGGATGCCGCGAAAGAATAAATTGTATTAACTTCTGTGTTTTATGAGCAATCAAATTACTATTGTAAATTTATGTATGTCTTGGAAGGTATAGTTTTGAAAGAGCATTCACCCAGTGAGCGAAAAGGTATTACTTTAAAGCAGCCGCCACTTATAATCAAGTAATCACATTTTTAATTTGCTGTTAACAATTTTGACGGACTGACTGCTTCTTTATAAACCTTCCTCTGTGTAGTATCCAATTCCCAACGGTTGTCTGGAAGAAATCGCTGTTGGCGATAAGACCGCCGAAGTTGTACATCCTTCTTTTTTTAAATTATTTACTGTATACTTTATTTTTATTTCTGGTGTGCAATAAAGAGTACTCTATCTATCTTCTTTAGTGACGATGAGGGTTGGCGAGTGCTTAGAGTTCTCAGCTAGATCCACTCTAGTAAAGCCTTAGGTTAATTCGTGCAGGGCCCCGCGCTAGCAGGAATGACTGGGCTGCTGAGGTGTACACTTCGCATCAAGTTTCTCGTCAATTGGCAAACCCGCAAAAGTTGACACCTACGGGGATACGGGATCAATGTGAAGCGAGCGTTGAATGTGATCATCAGCCTAGATCAGTGGACCTTTAGAGTGCTAAGGGTCCACGCTACTAGCGAAGCCTCAGGAATTTTTGTGTCGGTCCCCACTCTGAGCACATGACTAGGCTAGCGCGGTGTAAAGCTTCTCACCAAATAACGAACCCGCTAGTGGTGGCACCTATGGGATCGGAGTGTTTAGTAGACCCTTTTTTGCTCTGACGAGTGTTGACAAGCACTGAGATTGATCCACAGGCATCGATTGATCTAGTTCCACTCCAAGGGACCACTCCACCAACGAAGCCTCAGGATCGTTCGTTTAGATAGAGAAGTAGGCGTGTCTCCACTCCAGTGAAGCGGGCGTGGTTTGGCCAGTGCAGGGTACGTCAGGCACTCCAAAATGGTAAACTTGCTAATGATAGCACTAACAGGGCCTCGATTCTAGTTTAATAAAGGCCTTTTTTAGTTGGGACGAGAATTGGTAAGCACTGGGGGTACTTACTTAAGGCCCACAGTCTAACCCCCGTATTTATAAACAAGTAAAAGTAATTACTTGACTACAAGTAATTACTTGAGAGACAATTTGTATGCCTTAATCAAGAAATTACTAGAAGTTATAACTACTAAAATTTAGCATTTTCAGCCAAATAATGTGACTATTAATGGTGACCAATTTCTTCCACTTAAGCACTAGGTATGAACATTTTAAGTTATGACTTTCTTAAGCAATAAGTAATTACTTCTTTATAAATACGGGGGTAAGAGTCCGTCGTTCTAGCGAAGCCAGGCTTATTCGTGTTTGGCACCACACTAACAGGCATGCTAAGCTAATACGGGGTACGTCAGGCACCCCAAAATGACGAATTCTTTAGATGCGATGAGTATTGGTGCACTGAAGGTACTCAGGCAAGGTCCAAACGTCTGAGGGTCTACTTTACTAGCGAAGCTCCACGCTCATTCCCCACACTAGCTGCCATGACTGAACCAGTCAGTCGACTCGGGATCCGGTTTATATACTATTTTAAGTTTTAAGCCTTCTTTGGATGCAACGAGTATTCGCTATCGATAAGGGTGCTCAGCCTAAGTCTACCCGATCAGCAAAGCCTAAGGCGTGACTCAGATAATGCCACCGATGGGATGGGATCGGGATTATAGTTACTGGACGGACTGTAGTCGGACCTTAGCAGACCTGATATGGTAGTAACAGGCGGGTGGGGCCTCATGGGGAATAAGTGCTACACTACATTCCATGCAAATGCATGGCAGTTATTTGATGCGACAATATCGCTTTAATCCCTCGATCGTGAGTTATTCCAGACACAATTGAAATCAATTGTTATCGCGGCAGGCGCGTGCCGCCTGGGGGTTGAGGGATTAAGTCGTTCGATTGCACGACATGATGATGATTGTCTAGAAAGGTGCCAAGCAGTTTTAGGAATAGGTACTTTTAGTACTTACCTACCTATACTCTGGAGAATTTTATGCGAAGATTGAACACAATTTCCGAAATATTTAGGGTAAGTAATTAGAGTAGAATACGAGTGTACTTACCTAGTCTGAGTTATCTATGCTAAAGGTACGATACGGACGAAACGGAACTTATTGATGTCTTTACTTCTACTTATTTTTACCTTTAAAATATATTCTTCATTATAAGTAAGTGGTGAATTTAACTATAAGAACCCAGTTACAATTACAATAAAAGTTAAAACGTGCGGGAATCAAAAAAGCCAAATTCGTTTTAGATCTAGCTGATGTCACAAAAATCACAACAACCTTTTAAACAACATCGGGGCATTTCTCTTTTAAAACTAAGCTATGTGACACTGTTAGTATATGTTACGCTCTAGTGTGTCCAGCTCATCTAGATTCAAGAAACAATCTAAAATTAAACCTAGGCACATAATTAAAATGAAGTTTCTCCAACATTCGCGGCAAAATCTCAGGTTAGTAGGTACAGATCGCTTCTCTTTAAAATGAGATCAAATGGCAGGTATAAAATTCAAACATAACCCACTTAAATTAATACTAACAAACTTCTGAATCTATGTGAAATCAACGAAATATCACAAAGTCTAAAACGCGGAAAGATGACCACTCAAATAATCACTTTCTAATCTATTCTCATACCTACACCTGTATGAAAATGGACTAAAACATAATAAGAACCAAAAATTGATAGTCATAGATAATTTCTCACCTTTTTGCAGTCACACAAATCCAAAAAAAAAACCACTTGCATTCACAAAAAAGTTTTGTTTACGTTTCGAAAATGGAGCTATGGAGGTTAGGAAACGTCAAATTCGTAATGACCGCGCAAGCACCGCGCGCAGAAACGGCTGACTAACTAAGGTAGGTTTATCTGTGGTAAACCGGCGAGCGGCACGAGAGGCGTCTCTTTCGCACGTTTGGGACTAGTAAAGAACGTGTTATCGATATCGACACTGGATGAAAAAAAAAATTTTGTTTGAGTCTGAATAAGATGCTCCTTTGCTTTAAAATGGTATGTTTTGAGCTTTTTTTCATAGTGCCGGCTAATAAAAAAAAACAGTACTTATATTTAGAACCAGTCATTTGGCACAATAGTTAACTTAATATGGCACTAAAATTGCAGGATTGCTGTGAGCCAAGCTATTTAAGTTAGTATATAATAGTAATTTATTCAATTCTAAATGTGTTAGAATTTCACCATCTCGTGTCGGACTTAATCGCATTAACAGTTAAGAAGTGGTACAGAGGAACCTCATGATCCCAGAGCGATTTTTTGGCAATCCGAATAGTCCGATCGAAGAAAAAAAACGATCTCTATGATTATAATGAAAAAACATGGTTTAATCCGAAAATAGAGCAGATAATAATGTTTTGCAGAGTTTTAATTGTAAATCGTTTTTGTGAACTTTCCTCATCCCCGCTCCCGCATGTATTGAACACGTCATAATCGCACTACCCGGTCGTCACAATAAACAACATATAGTAAGTGCTGCCTATATTCCACAAGGCACAGCTGACGAAGTTTATGCTGCGCATTTTGACATTACAGGCGACATAACATCAAGAAATCAAGTGGAATCATTTTATGTATTAGGTGATTACAATTTACCGAATTTAAAATGGATAAATAGTGTCAGTAATAGCTGTAGCTTGACAGGGTTAGCTACTGATGTATCGTGTATCTATCTTTTAGATTTTTTAGCTTTGACAAACTCGTTACAGTTTAACCATAAAAAAAATAAAAACGATCGTATTCTAGACCCATGTATATCTAGTCACGACTGTAATATACTGCCATGTGATGGATTATTGCCTGCGGATGGTCACCATCCGCCTTTCACGGTAAACTTTTGTCTAAACTTCTACTTTTCTCCAATGACTCGTCGGTTGATAACCAAGTATAAATACGACTCAGCAGATTATGATAGAATAAACTGTGAGCTGGATAAAATTGACTGGGCTATTGTTCTGAGTAATCTATCAGTAGACGAAGCTGTGCAAAAGTTTTATGAGATTACTAGCTGACCCGGCAAACGTTGTTTTGCCATAAAAATGATTAAATTACTAAAATGGCTAACAAAAAATAGGGGTTGGTGGTAAAAGGGTAAAAATTTAGGTTTGTATATATTTTATAAAATTTTAATATTTTACTACCCTACCCTACCCCTACCCTACCCCTACCCTACCCCTACCCTACCCTACCCTACCCTACCCTACCCTACCCTACCCTACCCCTACCCTACCCCTACCCCTACCCTACCCCTACCCTACCCCTACCCTACCCCTACCCTACCTCTACCCTACCCCTACCCTACCCCTACCCTACCCCTACCCCTACCCTACCCCTACCCCTACCCTACCCCTAACCTACCCTACCCTACCCCTACCCTACCCCCAAAAATTGTGAATCTAAACCATTCCCAGATCCCCTTGAACACACACAAAAAATTTCATCAAAATCGGTCCAGTCGTTTGAGAGAAGTTCAGTGACATACACACTCACAGAAGAATTATATATATTCCGGTGTACTTCATATCACCTGATCCTAACATCATTAAAACTGACTTAATGGCTCAAAAATTTGATGTAGAGCATTTTATATGGGAATATGAAATTAACGTTTTTACTATCTTCCTCGCAATTTTTCCATGTTTTCTCACCTTTCAAACCTTCCCTGGACTACGACAAACATTTCAAAACCAAAATCAGCTTAATCGGCCCAGCCGTTCTCGAGTTTTAGCGAGACTAACGAACAGCAATTGATTTTTATATATATAGATTTATGATATAATAAGAATACATATTCCGACTGTACGACGTAAGGCTAGTAATTTTCCTAGTTGGTTTTCACCTGCTCTCGTTCATATATTTAAAGACAAAGAACGGGCATGGAAGAAATGGAAAATATATAAAAGCACTTCTGCCTATGAAATATTCTCCAATTACCGAAAAAGATTCAAATCCGGTTGTAGTCAATGCTATTTTAACCACATAAAATTAGTCGAAGACAGTATACCGACTAACATTAAATACTTTTGGGCATTTATAGCAAATCGCAAAAGCACATCTAAAATACCTGCCAAAATGTACTACAAAGACACATCCTCTAATGCACCTTCTGAAACAAGTAATTTATTCTCATCTTTCTTCCGTTCCGTTTATGAGCCATCCACACTTAACACTCAGAGCTGGCAGCCACAATCACTCTCTAACAATAATAACTCTGTACTTATTTCCGATTTACATATTGATTTCGTATCAATAATAACCGAATTAAAAAAATTAGATACATCTAAGGGTGCAGGCCCAGATGGCTTGCCAGTAGTATTTTTAAAATCAACAGCCGAAAATATATCCAAACCCCTATACATAATCTATAATAAATGTTTAAATGAGGGCGTTTTCCCGTCAGTCTGGAAACACGCACATATTACACCTGTTCATAAAGATGGTGATAGGCACAACGTCGAAAATTATCGCCCCATATCAATACTTTCCGCATTGTCGAAGCTTTTTAAACGTTTGGTGCACAACATTATCTACCCTATTCTACACAACGTCATTATTCCTGAGCAGCATGGCTTTATCAAACGTAGATCTACCACTACCAATCTAATGATTTTCACCAACTTCTTATTTAAAAACATGGATCGACGTTTACAAGTGGATGCTGTATACACGGATTTTCGAAAATGTTTTGACAAGGTGGACCATGCTCTGCTTCTACAAAAGATCGCTTTTAATGGAATTCGAGGCAATTTGTTAAGATGGATCATGTCTTATGTCACTAATAGGTCTCAAACTGTAGTAATCAATGGCTTCAAATCGGACACTGTTAGCGTCTCATCGGGCGTTCCACAGGGGTCTATACTGGGTCCCCTGTTATTCAATCTGTTTATAAATGACATTAAGTCTTGTTTTTTTAACTCCCATTTTCTCATGTATGCAGATGATCTGAAAATCTTTAGAACATGTAAAGACTCATCGGAGGTTGAATTGCTTCAAATCGGACACTGTTAGCGTCTCATCGGGCGTTCCACAGGGGTCTATACTGGGTCCCCTGTTATTCAATCTGTTTATAAATGACATTAAGTCTTGTTTTTTTAACTCCCATTTTCTCATGTATGCAGATGATCTGAAAATCTTTAGAACATGTAAAGACTCATCGGAGGTTGAATTGCTTCAACAGGATTTAAACAGATTCTCAGACTACTGCAATAATAACAAACTCCAACTTAGTCTGTCTAAATGTATGACAATAACATTCACTAAAAATAGAAACATAATTAACAACAGATACAATTTACTTGGCGTCTGTTTAAAGCCTGTTCAGCATGTAAAAGATCTGGGAGTGATTTTGGACTCGAAACTACACTTGGATCTACATATAAACACCATCAGGAGCAAGGCGCTGAGATTGTATGGTTTTGTAAATAGGGCCTCATGTGACTTTAGGCGTCCCTCCACATTATTATTTCTCTACAAGACACTTATCCGACCCCAATTAGAATACGCTGTAACAATTTGGAACCCAATATATCATAAATACATAGATGCACTGGAGAAAATACAGCGTAAGTTTTTACGAACTGTTAACTTTAAATATCATCGTATTCGTCAATCATACGCGCATCTTCTGGAGGAGAATGGACTGCTTAGTCTGGAAAATAGACGTATGCTTCTTAGCACTATGATGCTTTATAAAATTTGTAATAACAAACTAGATTCCATCGACCTGAATAATGACATATCTTATGAGGTCCCGCGCAGTGTGCACCGGCGAGAGGTGCGCGTGCGCCGGGTGTTCTACGTACCCGTTTGTCGTACACACGCCGGGGCACGCGCTCCGCTCCGTCGGCTCGCTGATACTTTTAATAATTTGTTTTCATGTCTAGATATTTTTGCAGACTCAGAATCTTGTTTCAAAAAACATGTCATTGAGATTTTACTAAGTCGATCTGATTGAGTTCTGATTAATTTATATTAGTTTGTTAATATATTGCACTGTTTGTTTGACTGACTATTTTTCTGTTTTCGAATTCAATATTATGTTTATTGTATTTGTTAGTTTTAAATCGAGTATCACATTGTATTAAGTCGAGGATAACGGTGTGGGCTTCATATTGAAAAATGTATCTTATTTATACTTGTACTAGATTTTAAATGTAATTGTGTAAGCTGTTTGTTATCCCTAATAAATAAAATAAAAATCTTATTAATTATTACTTAAGTTGGGTTTCAAAAATAACTACAACCAGTTTAAAATTATTATAAAGTTAGGATTCCGTCATGCAACGCTTTTTATAATAAACACTAACATATTTTTTCATTCATCATTATTATCATTCATTCACCTACCTACTGGAAAAAATTAACAATCCATAATTTACTCTTAAAATACATGTAGACCCATATCGATAACTAATTATGAAACAACACTAAATTTTGACAACCACGTTCAAGAGCAAGGTGAAGATGTAGGTCTTTGACCGTACGCTGTAAGTGCGACTCTACCAAATCGTTAATCGTAGTTTAACTTTGAGTTTATCTATTTGTTCATTTAATAGGTTCAGACCAATACCTTTACAAATAATGATACCCAATTATGAAGTTCCTCGTCACGGGTAAAGGCACCAATCCGTAATTGTGGAGCTGTGGACGTTAAAAAGATAAAAACAATAAAGTTCAACAGCTATTTACAAAAATATGACTGTTGTGTAAACAAAATGAGTTTTTTAAAATAACTAGCTGGGTCCCTGTCTTTAAACAAAGGTATCGACCTGACCTTTACCATAAGGAATCTGAAACTTGATAATCGGTATATCAAAAATATTAGGTAATTACCGTTAATATGCCTAATAATTAAAAATTCCACTAAAAACATTTCATAAACATCCAAATTTTGAATTCATTGATTAGAAAATAATTTGTAGATTTTTACACTGTACAACTAATAAAAGCAATATGAATTTGCACTCATGAATCAACGAAATCATTTCATTAACATGTTCTAAGGCATATTATTGAGCGACAATCTTTGACTTATTTGTGCATTTTAAATTGGGAACACCCAAACATTCCAAAATATGTAATTCCGGAATTAAATATTCCGTATTTAAAACCTCCGAATATAAAAGTTCCGGAAAATTAACATTCCAACCATTCAAAACCATGATTAACATAATCCAGAAAGTCAAAGGTACGAATTTTTTACCATCCGCACATCATAAATACGAATAATAAAAATTCGGCCAATAGGCCCAAAAAACTTAATTTCGAATAAAAAAAAACGAATACTATTAGCTAAAATTAAGAATTTAGTCGATCCCCGTCTCGCTATGGTACTTGTCTGCCCAATACTAGAGTGCAATTTAAAAGTTGGAGGCGCAGAGGCGGAGCAATCCTCGCTCGCAGTAACGATGCTCGGGCGCCCAGGCGAGCTGTTTAGCGGCTGAGGCTGGTCGCCGAAGGCAACCAGCAATCCGAAGCAACGAAAGTAAGCGCTGCCAGAGATTTGTTACGCAAGGGTGAAAGGACTGCAGACTTTTAGGCGCTCATAAGGAGTTTAGTTTTCGTGTTTATGTGTATTCGGATTTTGGATATTCGGAATTAGTATTAATTACATATATGGATTATTATAGATTCGAAATTTATACGATTCGGTATTAGGAAATTCTGCATTCTAACAAATAGTACTCAAAACATTAGGAATTTTGGTTTGTTAATATTAGGCCTCAAGATAGATCGAATTCCTGATATCCGGAAATCAGTATCATTCGGAATTATAAAAATCGGTAATATGAAATTCGTGATTGTCAATTTTGGAATTAAATTTTTCATATTTATGTAGTCTACCCCTTTAAATTACATCACGATCATGTACCTACTCAATTTCAGCGGCTACGTCTGATCTATGTATCGTAAAGGAATACGTTTACTACGTTATAAAAGAATGAGGTACTTATCGCGGTTATCACGGCATCTAAAACCATCATATCGATTGTAATTCAATAGGTGCACCTCGAGAAATTTTCGAAAATGTTCGGCCAATATTAGAATAAAATGCTGCTGCTGCCAGTTCTCTTCTTTACTCTCCTCTTATTTAACTCGTAGGATGGTAAAATTGTTCTATTTAGGGCGGCATCACTCAGCAAAACATAGTTTTATCTTCTTACTAATATTAAAATGCGAATGTTTGGATGTGTACCTATAGTGGTAGGTTTAAATATTAGGACGTGTAAAAGCGCCTCCTGGGGCCTATTTGCAGAAATAAAACTGATTTTAACTGATTTTAACTGATTTTAACTGATAGATGTTTGTTACTCAATCACGCTAGAACGGCTGAAAGGATCTGTATGAAAGCTAGCACGAAGATACTCATATATTACAGACTAGCATATAGGAGCCTATACAGGATGAAATTTTAACCACCTTCCAAATTTTAATATATCAATCTACGAGACAAAAAACAAATGACGTATTCTTTCTTTTGGTATAGCCCAGTACAAAAATGTCAACATAAAGCGCTTAGAAAGTGTACGCCAAAAATCTAAAATTTTTGATACGGCTGCCTAGCAACACTTTTTTTACGCGATGCGCATCTCATTCATTCATTACTATACTAATCATAAGTTTTTGATTTTCCCTTTATACCTTAACAGGCCTAGGACCGTAAAAATTGAAAACTATATTGCGAAAAATATTTTCGGGTGAAAACTTGATTTATACTTTTTACTTCATAAATGGGCTCTAGATACGATACTGAACAACAAAAAAAAATTTGGAAAGTGGTCAAAATTTCATCCTGTATATTATTCCTGTCTGTAATGCACACTAAGTTTAATTCGGGTAAAAAATTCGGTGCCCATGGGATACTTCGTCTACCCATACGAGGCGCGGGCGAGAGCTAGTAAACCATAATAATTAATTCCATTCATAATTTTCTGCCTTCTCTCGTCGGTACATTAAGCCACGTTAACCGAGCTTCGTACAACCGGCTCCAATGTTTTCGAAAGTGACAGCTTGGGTGCGGCGCGGCGCGTGGTCGCTTATCGAGGCAGATTGCAATTTGCGGATATACCTCAAAGGGCAAATTGCAAAAAAGTTACTTGTTTTTATTTTAATATCCAAAGGCAAAGAGCACAAAGTGAACCGTTTTAATTTTTGTTTCACATAATTTCACACGATATAGGTAGGTACCTATACTAACCAATAATACCTACCTCAGCCAATACAGACATGTTGAAAAAAGAAAAGATTCTCAAGTAAGTAGGCCACGACGAATATTTTTTTAGTGCCATTTAAATTAAAGGTAAATGGTAATTAATACAATCCCAAACCAGCCAGCAAACACATTCAAAATAGGTCTTGCGAAGTTATGTATTGTATTATCTGTGGTATTGTTAAGTAGACTATACATTTCTAAAGAATGAGTTCGCCTTATGTAATGAATGTGTGTTATCAGCCTATATTACTGTACTAATAAAGTTACCTACATACGTAAACTACAGTTAGGACTACGATAATTTTTACTAAACTAACTAAAAGTTTTTCCTGCCAGCTTGATTGGTAAACATTCTTGAACTAGTTTGAATACACATAAAATGTAAGTAATTATTTTTCTACTTTTTGGTATAAGATGTTGTTGTAACCCATTTCTTTAAAAAAGTCGAGGCAAGCGGTAAAAGGGGTCTCTTAATTAAGATTTTTGTTACAATTGGTTTTGACTGAAACACTGACAAATTTGCATAAATTAAACAAGAATTATATTTGATTGGCGTCAGTAATATTCATTTTTGGTACATACAATCGTCATCCATATTGCAGGGAAAAAGACAAAAAGTATTCCGATACCGGGAATCGAACCCGAGCCTCCTGGGTGAGAGCCAGGTATCCTAGCCACTAGACCATATCGGATGTTACATGGAAAAGCAAAATTTAAATATTAAAACCGAATTACCGAAACTCATTACAATTTGTCGTAAATGGCGTAATGTTATCTCGTTAATCTGACGAAATAAAGAAGAGGGTTACCTTTTTTAGAGATCACTAAGAATTATAATATTTATAATACCTACTCTTTGGGTTCATCGCAATCATCATCTTCTTTACATTGAGTTAGTGATTAGGTATTTGAAGCTAAAAGTTGGTCTCATAAGATAAGATAGAATACCTTATTATTTCCATTATATAAATAATAATTTATTTATTATACGTTTTTTAACTACATATCAATGTGGTAAAAAAACGTATCTGAAATCTTTAAGGTAAATAATATTCATAAATTTTAATATAATAATATTTTTCATTTCTGTTATGTACAGTGTTTGCGTAAATTAAATAATCCATTTTTCCTATAAAGCGCCATCTATTACAAACTTAACGTACCATTTTATCAATGCATAAAAGGCTGCTTTATGATATGCTTTTTAAGAATGAGGGACGGCTGAATGTAGTACGTAATGCATAGATGACGCTTTAAAGCAAAATCTTACGTTTATGTTCTTTTAGTTTAAAAAAAATTCAATGGATCATTGAAATCGGTTAGCCTGGTAAAAATACTCTTTTTTTATTAGTTGATAAAATGAAAGAACGACGAATGAAATGAACGGTGCTAAATTCATTTTAGTTAAAGTTCATGTAAAGTAAATAATATTCATAAATTTTACTTACTTTATTTACAGTTTTGTTAAAAATATACAGGGTGCTAGGTAAAGGATGTAACATAATGATATGCATATTATATGTTATCATAGTGTTGGACGCCCCCCTGCTAGATGGAGCGACGATCTGCGCAAGGTGGCTGGAAGCAACTGGATGCAAAAAGCTCAAGATCGAGAAAAGTGGCGTGCCTTGGGAGAGGCCTATGTCCAGCAGAGGACTGCCGTAGGCTGATGATTATGATGATGATGATGATGATGATGATGATGTTATCATAGGCTGGTTACGGCTTGTTATACCATTTACATAACAGCCTGTAGATTGTCAAGATACTGAACTCACTAACGTATGTTAACTTAAAAACTATTTTTATTTTTTAGCCTACTTTATCATACTGTGCCTGTACTATGGAAAGATCAAGTTTGATTTTAATCATTAAATATCCAATTTGATCATTGAACAACAATACTTAGTCAAAGTTTCGTTTGAATTTAGTCTTTATTTATCTTATGTAACGCCCGTTAGTCTAGTGGTTTTTAATACCGGGCCAAGATCTCTGGTCCCAGGTTCGAATCCCGGGTCGGGCAACAAAAAGTTTCGAATTTTCGAACGTTGCTCGGGTTTGTGATCACCAACCCGCATTTGGCAAGCGTGGTGATTATGCCAGTACACCCATCATTGCTGTGGTAACTTGAATTCAATGATGGAGGCCTTTTCCCTGCAGTGGGATGATAATAGACTGTTACTTTACTTTTTTTAACTTTATCTTATTTAAATTATGTTAAATGATTTGATGCTTATTATTTATTTAGCAATTTAATTATAAACAAACCGTTGTACAATTATTTTTTTAAATATTAAAAAAAAACGAACAAATAAATTAAAACAAAGTCAACCCCGGAGGGAAAGTGCCCATAACACTTGCAGCATTCCCCCGCTGAATGGCTACGGCTATCCTCTGAACTAGGAATGACCCCGAGCGAGGATCATTGGACCTCATTCTAAGGCGACGACCTACTTCTGTAATAAAACTCTTTGCCTCTGAAGCCCAACAGCCTGAAGTTTCAAAGGCAATGGGGACAAAATGGTAGGCAGATTTTAACTCATTGTATTTAGAGTGCTTTTTGAGAGCCGCTGTCTCGGCTGCTGCCCCTGGCGCCAACGTGGTCCGTCCCAAATGACAAGCAGCAAAAGTACTTACACAAGTCGCATCCCACAAGAGGCATCTACCCTTATCCCAGGGTACCAGAGTAAGGCCATCCGGTCTTTTGCCATCAGTCCGACAAAGACCAGGTGGCTCAAGCACGCATGGGATGTTGGCAGAAATGAGAGCTCTCCGAATGATATCATTAAGAGCGTGATGACGAGGGAATCTACCCTCACATCGTCGGCAACTCAAAGCATGGTGACCGCTCGCCTCAACGCGAGAGCCGCAAATGCATAAATGAGGTTCGCATACATCGCAGCCCAAGCGAAGGGCAACCGCCACCCGCAAAGAGTCATTATCTAATAAAGTGCCGAAATGAGGTGAGGGCAGAGCCTGCAACCACGCCCCCGATTCTGGCTGTGACACCGCTCGCATTCTCGCCAGTTCTACCCCAGCGACACCTCCCAAAAGACGACCCATGACGAATTTCGCCCCAATATCATCCCAGGAACGCTGCACCCAAGGACGATCCGGCAAAAAAACATCCGGATGCAAGTCCGTAAATTTATCGATAGCGTGAGAAAGAAAAGGCACAACCACTTGGTTTTCGTCTCTACAAAGAATTTTAGCAACCAGACCAACTACTGCATGCCCAGACGCCAAGAAAGCAGGAAGCCCAAGGTCACTGACACGACGCACACCCAAACCTCCATGACGAATTGGCAACGCAGCCTGGCTCCACTGAACCTCATTGAGTGACACATTACTTATACCGGAAACGATGGATCTCAGACACTCGTCAATCACAGACATGTCATTCGGAAACAGCCAAACTGGAGAAGTTCTTAAAAAATATATGAGTTTGGGAGCTCCAAGGCACATTCTCAAGAGAAACAAAGCTACATGTGGATTAAGACACTTAAGGCGCTCACTAACAAATTCAAGACTCCGCCTCTGCCCCTCAAGAGCCTCTGAAATTCCTTCTGAAAAAATAGGGGAACCCAAAAGATCAAAATTGTCCCGTGTAAGAATCCTTAACCCAGGAAGGACAGCTACGAAATCTCGAAAATGTGAAGTCACCTCCGTACCACATGGGTAAAATTCGCATTTTGCAGAATTGATCTTCAAACCCAAATCATTGAAACGAGGAATTAAGGTGAGCAAATCTTGTTTCACTATATCCGGTTCACCACCAAGCGTTCCGTCGTCAAGATACCATACGTTTAGTGGTGACTGTAAATTGACTATAGCCTTATGAATAGCCAGGCTAAAAACAAGTAGACCAAGAGGGTCACCCTGATGCACACCTACTTGTGACAGTATAAGGTTTTCTTTAAAAAACAAATTTGAAGTGGTACCGTACACCTGGTCAAGAAAAAGATAAAGAGAAGGAATATTATCCTTAACCTCACCCAGCAAAACATCCCTCTCCAAGGAATTAAATGCATTTTTAATATCCAGCTTGATTATAACACAATCGGCATTATTGGCGTCCAGAACAAATGATCGTGTGGCGTGAATTGCCCCTTCGCACCCGAGAGGAGTTCCAAAACCCAACTGATGCGGCTGTAAGTATTCAGCCATACTTTCTTTAATCACAAAACATGCTATTTTAGCAGTTAAACGCCTAAAGGTGCTTCCCACTGCTATCGGTCTTATTCCGCCATCCTTTTTCGATAAAGCGCAAAGAGAAGCTCCATAAAAGTATGGACAAACTACCTTATTAAGTTGTCCGCTCAACAGAAAATTACACAATTTTGTCAAGCACTCCATCAAACGATGACCATTTTCCCCAGCAGAAATAGAGGTCAGTTCTTTCAAGTGATTTGGTCGAATCCCATCTACTCCCGCGGCAGAACCGTTATAAAAAGAAGCCAGAGCGCGTGAGACATCCTCTACAGTGCAGGTTAGAGGTGTACATGTTCGATCAGGAGGTGGAGGAAAAGCCAGTGTGCGAGATGGTGAAGGATGCTTGGTTTGCAAAGCTGCTACAGTTTCAGGACCCGGTTGAGCCATTGAGTCCTCAGAAACAAGCAGTCTGACTGCCCCTCTTAAGTCACCCTCGTATACCTTTGACTCAATTTGTTTGATATTACGATGAGGGATATTTTCAAATACAGGCACATCAAGACAAAAATTATCCCTAAATCCCTCACTAAAACTACCAATATTGGCTTTTACTTTTTGAGTCAAGTTACCCGTACCCCCCCTTTCGGGCATTTTTAAAGCCACATATGAAAATGATAACAAATTCACCCATTCCTCAGTCCCGTTTGATTTGATACATTCGTCAATTAACTTGCATAGAGTCCCTGCCGCCAAGTTACGTGCCCCCTTGGGAATATGACGTAACACATGATTTGATTTTCTTAACGAGATGATATCTTCCAAACGAAACTGAGAAGAATTAGTCTGTACAGCAGACTGAGTTTGTGTAGGTACTGTCAAAGAGGTCAAATGTCCTACATTTTTATGTTTATGACCTTGATGGATTTTAAGACCTCGAGGCTTAAAGGTACGAGAGCACTGTGGACAAGCTACCGAAGATGAGTCCGTTCCATCAGCCGTTGACATTGTGATGAAACAAAATGATTTAAAACAATAATATTATTAAAAAAAAAACATTGATGGTATAGTCATAACAGTGATCCATAACAAGATTTCAAAAATGTAAAACATAAATCGAGAGAAAAAAAAAATTAATAACAAATGTACAATCATAAAATAAAAATCAACTAATATTACAAACATTTAAACACCGCAATGTCATTTAAAATTCAATTTATTATATTAAACTAATCTAGTTTTATATTGTCTTTTTATTACTATTATTCTAGATTCCCTCTTCATCTTCTCACCTAATGGGTGGATGTCGTAAGAGGCGACCAAAGGGGTAGGTACTGTAGCAAATACCAATTATCTTATCTGTGCAAATACATCGTTGTGTCTTTTCGGCTCTCGCCACCTTTCGCCAAACTTATGATCGGCTAAAGTGGTGAATATGACAAATTCTTTAATGTATTGAACCAATGGGGACTACCGTTTCTTTGCTCACCAGTTGGCGCCACTGTAGACTGAGGTCCGGAGGTATAGCTGTCAAAGGCGATTGGCGCCGAAACAAAGTGTTATATCTTGAATCTAATTAAGGTTATATTGTTTATAAATAACTATCTTGATATCAACAAACTAACTTCTGAAATAGTTGCTCTTGAGGCTGCCTATTTTTGCGCTTTTTCTTAATTCCGCTTTTAAAGCGTTCACATTAATCGCCAAATAATCCATATTTGCGATATTTTACGAAGGAGATCACTTTCCAGCAGGTAAATTAAAGAAATTATAATTTATGCAACAAATTCCGCTAAAACCAGTACAAAGTGAATGATATTGGACCTCACGCGACACTAGCGCCTCTAGTGGCAAATTCACTAGCGATAGCCCCCATTGAACTAACGAGGATAGGAAATAGGGATACATACCATGTCTGAATGGGACCGACACTGCTTCTTGTAAATGCGCGTTAAAAGTTAAGAGGAAACACTACTGGCGAGAGAATTGAAAAATAGGTATTTGTAAAATCTATTGCTGTCGCGCAGTGCCAAACGCCTGCACCGCAGAGTGTGATAGAGACAACTGCTTTTTGGACCGAAAATACCTACTAAAAACACACCAAATCAACGTTTCGTAGTCCCCCGATTACTTTTCCAAAACTAGACCGATTTAAATAATTTTTTCATTAAAAATAAAGAAAGGCTTTGGCCGTGTTTGTGTGTTTTCCTTTTTTTCTAAAATTTAGCCAAATTTGTTTTCTGGATGTTTGAACACAGCGAAATATCTGGCGAATTTTTTCGATTTTTGAGGGCTCATATCTTTTTTATTAATTAAGTTATGAAAAAACAGAAAACATAGAAACATGCTTATAGTGGCCATAGATTTTTGTAATAAAAATTATTGCTCTACTGGCTTTATCCAGTGAGGAAACAGGGGTCTACGTTTTTATGGAAAAACGGCCCTTGTGTTTCCTCTTAAGACTTGTCAAATTAGTTATTATATATTTTTTTATGGGCTTGCTTTTGACTACATACTTAACTATACGGTGAAGAAGAAGCCTAAGATGGAGCGAGCTTACCCAGAGGTACCTACTGGTTCTCCCACACACCACCGAAACACAGAAAATGCCTACCACCGCAGAGGGATGGGTTAGCCGTCATCATTGGTTAGAAAACCAAAGATGCCGTTGCCCAGGTTGGACCACTAGGAGGTAGATCCCACCACCCCAACAGTTATACTTAAAACATTCAAATAATGGACCATACGCCATACTATGCGCCGTCTGATTCTTCTTTTTAAAGCAATATATATTATATTAAAAAAAAATCTATTTAAATGTTTATTATAATATGACATTAACATATAAATTACAGTAAAATATGCCTACTGACTCACTTAGCTACTTTATTCCATAAACAAAAGGAATACCATACTATTTTATTTCATATTTTACTCAAAATGTGAAGATTACCAAATATTTACTTCTACAAGAACAAAAATGCTCTAAAGTCCGGTTCCACAATATTTTCTAACACATAGAACTTCATTAGATAATATAGTCATTCCCATGGATTGTCATCTACAGCATCATTAACAGATTCAGCCATTTTGTGCATTTTCTTTCTATGCATTCTGCTCTCGGCATTCTCCACAATTTCACCTTTATTAAAATCTTCGGCAATCACAATTGGTTTAAAGTCATCTAACGCTTTAATTTGATTGGCTTGTTCTTTGGCTTTCTGCTTTTGGAGCGCTTTCATTGGATAATACACGTATCTTACCCCATTCACGACTCTGTAGTTCTGTTTAAATTTTCTCCGATTAATATTGCTACCTAAAATTCTGTTTATCCAGTAAGTGTAGGCATTCTGGATAACATCTATCAAACCTCTCTTGCTTCTGGATTTCGTTTTGGTATCTCTAAGACTTTGGACATGGTTTAGAGTGTGTGGAGTAACATAGGTGACAGGTTTCTTATCGACTTCAAGTTCTTTGTCGTACATGGATCGGCTCTGCCACTGACCGTTGGCATCGTAGCCACCGCCACCGCCACCGCCACCGCCTCCGCCGTAATCGCCACCTGTATTTTAAATTTGTAAATATGACAAAACATCAGGCTATACACTTTTTTATCGGAGGAATTATTATACGTCTGACTGAAAATCAGCGTCGCAGTATGCCTTAAGCTGTTGCGACTAATACTAAGTGGGGGCCTTTTTGGCACATTCATTGTACCAAATTATTTTTTTGTAAACTTTTTTTCGAAGTGCCAAATAAACATATATTCATATTCATATTCATACGCATACTCTGCGATAATGGAGGCCACCGCAGAGTTATTTGGGACTTGACTAGTTTTAGAAGACCCATCAAACTAACCTCCCTGTCCTCCGGTGCTATCAGTGCGGTAGAAATACGGGTTGCGCCTCGGGGTTATCATCTGCAGTTGTTAAGTTATATACTACACTTTAATTTGTTGAAACAGGTGCAATTTAGTAACAGAAATGTACAGCCTGACGTGCAAGCCACTGTACAAAAAAGTCATGACCGACTGATCTATTATTGAACAGCTCAAATCTCTGAACAGATTTTAGTGACAAACATAATACAGATAGCTATTATGGCGTTGGCTGATTCCGGCTGAAGTAAAGGACTTTTGAAAATTCAACCACCACGGGTTTAAAAGGTTATTGAAATTTGTTTGAATTTCCATCGATTTTGGAAATGTCATCCTTTATAGGGGTTAAAAGGAGTATGGAAGTTCAAGAAATTAGTTACTTATTGAGAAATTTTGCTTATAAAACGATGACAGTCTAGAAGCGGAGGATACATTACAATCTAGAAGTATGAAGGTAATTTTTAAGTATGCCAGAAAGCTTATTTGTGGGGAAATAGGAGTTGGAACGTTGGAAGTTTGTAATTTTGGTGGTCTTGGATGGAGTGCTATTTATCAAGGCAATCATCAGGCAGGCAAAAGCATCATCAAAAGGAACTTAAAGATAAATAAGTCTAGAAGTGGGCGCTGTAAGTATTGAATATTCGAATTTCACTGTCACAAAGCTTACTAATCAAAATCAAACGGTCCAAGTAATCTGCAGGCAAGTTCTGATTATATTTGTAAGAGTTAACATGTTTGTTGTTACTTATATAGGAATGATACCTGCTGGCATCCAGGCTCCACCGCCACCACCGCCTGCTGGCCAGCCCTGTAAAAGAAAAAAATAAAATAAAATGTGTTTTATTCTTCTAATCAATTATGACGGTCCTTAGAAATAGTTGGTGTCAGAGTTTTTAAAGTCGCCTATTGACTCGACGCAGTTTTACGCCTTCCATCTTGCGACACACAATCGTATCCAAGCATAAGCCGATTTAAAAATAATGTTTTCTAAATTGACCAGGTACCGATACCGGGACCCTTGCATAGAAGGCTGGGTTTCAAGTTTGCTATTAATTCTCATTCCTAGGTTATCAATAAAAATGTTACTGGCCACAGTAATGTCCGCGATATATGTTTTATCTATGTTACTTCATCGTCATTATTAACCAGCATCAATCCACTGCAAGACAGATGCCTCTACACAATAATGTTGAAAATATGATCACTGCCTTTGATTTAATTTAAGTATTTTATTGGCAATTGCAGATTTGTGAATGGTGGAGAGAAAACGTTGCTAATAAGCTTTTTTAGTGGTACACTTTAAGTCGTTTCTTACGACACCCAAAGAAAAAGACGTGGCGACGTTATTAATTTTATTGTTTGCTGGCACCGCACGGCACCATGTTAAAAGTAAAGTAAATTTCGATACCAGATATTTAGGTAATATGCTTAGTTAAAAATCTTACCACAGAACCAAGCAGATGCTTTTTGCCTTAATTAATTGAAAAGGCGTTCGAATTTTCTTCTCTTGAACGTAGCTATAGAGTATGGTGCGCTCAATAAAACGATACGAAAAGTGTAATGAGATCTTTTATAAGACTATATTAACGAAAGGGTAAAAGTTTAAAGATTTATAATTTGTCATACATAATGGTGTTGTACTATAAAGATACATTTTTCTCTGCACCTACTAACTTTGAAAAAAAAAAAAATGTTTATGATATTGCTGGACATCAGTAACATTCCTAAATAGGTAACATAGTTACTGCCAGAAAAGATACTCTATTTCAAAAATTGCTGGAGGATCATGAAACTTACTCCATCACCCCCGCCAACCCCTCCGCCACCGCCTTTCTTCTCCAATAGCTTCATCAGCAACATCATCTGAAGCAATAAAAAAACATTTTATTTCCCATGCGAATGTGAATGAATTTTGCACTCGAATTACTAGAAAGATTTCTACGTGAAAATAAAAAAAACAAAAAAACATGGCGCCAGCCATAGGCGGGACTCAAATCCACAACCTTCCGCTTCCTGGGCGACTACTATTACTATAAAGCAACCAAGACATTTGTTGGGGGTTAGAATCCCTAACTAAGACTGCTAACCATTAGTCTACCAAGACTTTGTAAGGGGTGCGAACCACCACACCTAAGAGAATCGAAGTTTAACTAGCTATAAAATTTAAATTAAAATGCCAAAAAAATAAGTCTCTTTTAAATCATTAATTTCAAGAAGATTACGAACCTTTGATATCATAAATGACATCATGCTGAACATCATCCCTTTGAAAGACATCATCCCCATCATTCCCATCATTGCTGGCACCATCTGGGAAACAAACAATCAACATTGATATTAATGTATTTGCTAATAACATGTGCCAGGCGTAATGGTTTACCTATACGTTTTAAAAACATTTATGAAACCATCCTAGGTTATTAACGCAAACAGCGAAACAAAATTGTTCACATAACTAAAGTCTGTAGGTAGGTACCATGTGGTGCTTGTTTAAAACAGTGTAGCAACACCACTTCTCTTTCCATGGGTATTTTAAAGAAGTACTGTGAGGATGGGCATCAGCATTTTCTCTCAATCTTTGGCCAAAACGGCGATCGCCAAGTTACCCAAAATTTTATAATGATAAATGAAAATTTTTGCTTCTCAGGCCAAAGGTTAGTCGTCCTGAGAGAAAATTTAGTCAGCCAAATATCACAGGAGGCAGATGAAAACTACCATGCAAATGACCCATATCATTCTTTCATATTATGATTTCACGAATCATGTTCCAGGCAGGTAGGCGGGCAGACCGCGACCATGATTCGTGAAATCGGATTTTACTGTTTAGAGCTAAGTTATTGTCTATTTTATATGCAAGACTGTTTAATAATAAAAATCCTTGGACACAGAAGGAATTTTTTTGTCACACACACTTGACATTAACTACTTACCATCATCAGTTTCATCTTCATGCACATCATGGCCATCATCATCATCTTCTTCTTGCCGCCGTCGTCTCCACCGCCGTGACCGCCACCGCCACCGCCGCCCTTTCTTCTCTTTCTACCCACGAATTCTTCTACTACAGTGAATTATGAAATAATAAATTGTGAGTTTGAGAAGTTCTTTACAAAAAGTTATAGCAACAAAAATTTTTGATGCGTATTTGCTACATTGTTTAGTTTAGTTTTACCGATTAACAGTACCAATGTAATTAATTACCCATGATACTCGTATCTAAGGGGTTATTCTATTGAAATTATTGGTTTAAAGCTACTTTTCAACCGACAAAATATAGAGTAGGTTTGACGTTTATTCCTTTTTATGTATGACCTCGCAAACTTAACATTGTGGTGGCTTAGTGGCTTATTACAAGCTTTTCTTTAGTAGGTATATTTTTGTTAAAAAGTTTTAGTTTTCTTTTAGGTTTTAAACAAAATGTATCCAACTTTGAAGTAGACCCTATAGAATGAAAATTCATCAAAACCTGCCAACATGGTATAAATAAAATTATGTGTGGTTACAGGTCATACATAAAAAAGGTTTCCAATTAAGAAGCATTTCGGTAAAAAAATAGCTGCTTGTTTAAAGTATTTATCAGTTCTAGTGGTTTTAATACCGGGCCAAGATCTCGGGGTCCCAGGTTTGATCCCCGGGTCGGGCAAAAAATAGTTTCGAATTTTCGAACGCTGCTCGGGCCTCCATCATTGAATTCAATCCGATCCTTTTCCTCGCAGTGGGATGATTATAGGCTGTTACTTTTCTTACCCGTATTTGGCACAGACACATCACGTCCCAAAGCGCTGAACTTCATGATGTGGTTATTGAAAAATCTGTCCACAGCTCTATCAATCATGAAGGATAGGTCCTCGGAATTCTTCCCTCTGGTGTCTTCTTCAGCAGTTAAGTCTTCCGCTTCACTTGAGTTCAGTTTAACTAGAAGAACGATATCATTATTATCATGATGCCATTGTTGAAAATGGGCCTCCCTAAGGATCTTTATAAGAATCGATCCGGCGCCACCCGTATCCAGCAAAATAACGATTAATATGAAAGAAATAAAATATTTTCGATATTTAATTTTGTATTAAAATGTTTGAGTTATTTTAAGTTATAAACATAAATATTAAGGCGCGTTACGATGATCTAATCAGAATTTAAGAACGTAACATTTACCTATAATGACCACTAACTTAATTAGTGACACCCAGATATGTGTCATCAATCATCATCACACATATGTTTATGTGTTGGTAGTCAATGGTCATTTATGGCCATTTCCAATAACCTATCTATCTTCAGTTTTGGCATATCGGAGATAGAAAACATCTTCTGTCTCTGATTTTGCCGTCCAGAGAAAAAAAGACAGAAGTTGTTTTCTATCTCCGATATGCCAAAACTGACAATAGATGGGTTATTGGAACCGGCCGTTAGTGACATTTTGTCCTAGGTAACTTGAGCTTACCCTCTGACATTTTCTTAACATTTTTGTAAAGTATACAGTTAAGTACACCCTCTAAAGAATATTTTGTTTATTCGTATATTTTTCTGCCTCCCTTCGTACATCTATACTAATATTATAAAGCTAAAAAGTTTGTTTGTTTGTTTGTTTGTTTATTTGAACGCGCTAATCTCTGGAAGTACTGGTTCGAATTGAAAAAATCTTTTTGTGTTGGATAGTCTATGTATCGAGGAAGGCTTTAGGCTTTATAATATCACGCTGCGACCAATAGGAGCGAAGCATCAAGGAAAAATCTTGCAAAAATAATCGCGATCATAAAAACAGAAATTGACGCGTACGAAGTCGCGGGGAACAGCTAGTATAATATATGTACGAGGCAGAAAGTCGTAACACAGAATGGCATGGCATAAGCAATTTAGTAGTAGGTACTGATAATAGTATGAGGAAGTCAAATTATAAATACATTTTGGTTATGGAACCTATAATGTAAATTGACGAATAAAACTCGATCCTACAATGTTTCTAAATGTCGATCTCCTCTTACATCTTCGAACTATTATAATGAGTCAGGTGGTGTCGGCACATAAAACTGAAAGCACTAACCTTTATCTTTCTATGGGTATAGTAAAAGGCGACTAATACTTTCATGGTTATTTCACTAGAGTTATTTGATTCGGGTTATATGCCATCCCGTGATCATGGCGCTTGCAATAGTGCCGAAATATCAGAAACCCATAATAAATAAGGTATATGGTATAAATCCCCAATCAAATAACTCTAAGGCGACTAATGTACAGCACTAGTTAGAGCAGCATTTTCTCCGTATCATTCGCCAATCAGAGATTGCTTACCTGCCTAAAAAGCCTAGCTGACACTTATGGGAAATTCTTCTTTTACAGAGGCCTGAGTTGATATTGATGATATTTAATTATTATACATTTTCTTACCAAACTTCACGTACTCTCCAATTACCGATACTTCAGCCAATTTGTTCAACTCCTTCAGATACATCAACGTTTTTCTTTGTACACATGCATAAGATAAATGCATAAAACACTCAATGTACACCCCATTAAAGATATCTGTAATATTTTTATCTATTTCTTGATTAAGTGTTATCACATTATTAATTTCATCATTTGTTCTATTATTAGAAATAACTAATGAATTTACTAAAGTTAAGAACGTCAATAAAACAATATTTGTTAAAGCCATGTCTGTGACTCACTTGGAATTGTGGGAACGAAATGAAATTATTTTCACTGGGTTAGCTTTATTTATTTTCTTATTCTTTATAGGAATGTAGGTTGAATGTCATGGTATGTGGGTGAAAATCTATCATTTCATCGTTAGGTTTAGCATAAGTAAACATTACTGCGGTTATGTTCTTAAGGAGATAACATTATTAGACACTTGATGCCTTGGATGAATGAAATACTTCTTTATATCAGCGAGTTAGAGTCGAATTTCCAAAAACTTAGTAAACGGAACTTAGCTGACGACCCGGCTGACGTAGTGGTTCAGTGATCCGCCTACTACTCAAGGGTCCCAAGTTCAATTCCCGGTCGGGTTAATTAAGGAAAGAAACTTTACCAAATTGCTTGGGTCTGGTTCCCGGCTAAAAGGAACCTTGAAAACAAGTATAAATGGTTTAAAAACTGTAACCCGTCTACTAAAATGTGATTTCAAAGTTACCCTGTATTGTTTTAACATTTTTGTACTCAGAATTTTGTCTTCTTTCATTAGATACCCCACTCGTTATGACTGCAATTTTTTCCATGATCCTTAAATAATTGTTGTAGCATTCGCCAATATGTAACAAAAGGTAGCCTATAATATGTTACTCGGACTATAATAAGGGATCGATTGATACCTCACCAAAGTCGGCGCAGTAATTTAGCCTCAAATGTTGACCCACATACATAATAGACTGCTAAAATCATTACCCATCTTGCTGGCTTTGCTGTAGTCGGGTAATAATCCCCACGTTAAGAAGAAGTAAACGGAAAAGTCTTTTGTAATGGTGAACGAAAAAATATGTTGCAGTAACTGTTAACGTGTTTGACGACCATTTGGATCAGTAACAGTAACGCTGCTTCTGAGCCATGGGTCGCGGGTTCGATCCCCGCACAGTACAAATATTTGTGTGCATGAACATGTCTGTTTGTACTAGTCTGGGTGGTTTCTATGTATTATAAGTATATGTATATTGACTAAAAAAAAATTATATAAGTAAGTTTATCGGTTCTCTTACCCCATACGACAAACTACTTACTAGTAGCTTAATTTGGGACTAGATGGCTCTGTGTGGACCAGTGTGGCATGTCTTAAAAAAAACTGTGATTAGGCGAGCCAACCGAACAATAATTGATACTAAGAAGCCTAAGCATGCATATAGTATCAGCAACTGCGGACAAACCAGAGAGGCCATGCCGGCTCTTTCACCACTCCTTGGCTCGCAATTTAATCACCCTAAACATGAACGACCATCGTAGAGTAATGGGATCACTGACTGGACACATCCCACTAAATAAACATCTCTTTACCATTAATGCCACAGACTGCCTCCTATGTAGAGGCTGGAACAGGCAGAATAAGCTGCCCATTTGATTTTGGAATGCACATGGGCCTATCGGGCATCTATCCTAGGCACACCGAGTTCCCTTTCAGAAGCCTGCGAACGTCCTAAAAGACTTCTGTGCTTCTGGAAGGAGTTGGGATGGTTAGACTAACCACCCCAATACCCCGGGGCCCGCTACCAAAATATCCTAAATATGCTTGAGAAATAATAGAAAATACTAAAAAGTAATAAGACCAGTCCAAGCATTCGTACTCGCACAAGAAGAGTACCTACTCCTTACAAAACTTAACAGGTTATTGATTTTGTTACATCTTTGATTTTTTTCACAATCATCATCATCCCAGCTGAATAATGTCCATGTTCCTTTGGGTCTCCACGCCAATCAGACCCGCGCTGCCCGCGTCCAATATTTTCTCGCGACATTGTCACTATTATTTAGTGTTCGACGACCCCGTGGCGGAGTGGCGTATATATCGGTTTTCAAGGTGTCGCCTGCTCCGAGGTCCCGGGTTCGATTCCCGGACGGATCAATGTAGAAAAAAAGTGTTTTTCAATATTTTACCGGACCTGGGTGTTTGTGGTATCTTCTTTGTTTCTGATCTCCACCATACGAGTGCTATAAATAGTCACTTACTTTGGGATCAGAATGATGTATGTGATGTTGTCTACTTTGATTTATGGTCTCCTAGTGAAGCGGACCAAATTTGAGCCTGGACCGTGGTGAATGTTTTATCAGAACTAAGCCTAAAGTCCTTGATCCCAACTTATTAGGAACCGAAGGAACTCAGGTTTTTCGGAAAGTGGGTTATTGTGAGTTCTTTAGTAGACCAATAATAGCAATCATGATTTTTTAATACAAAAAAATTGTTAAAATTTATTTGAAAGGAAAAAGGAAAATTTTCTTTAATTTTGGAAATCTGCGCTTATTTTTGTATCTTTATAGAGTTTTATCACTTACTATCAGTCAGAAGTACTTGAGATCAGCATGTGATTATTAAACCTACTCTAGGGTACCTAAATCGGGATCTAAAGCTGTTTGAATCTTCTATACATTTTATTTGCATTCTTAGTTTCGTGACCTAGTTTATGGTGTCATTTTAAGAAATAGCCAGAGGCATCAATAGTGTTCATGTAAGGTTAACCATGAAAATAATACAACATTAGGTTAAGTATTAAGTTTCAAGTATGAAACATCAAAGGATTTTTCAACGAACCCAAAATAGATTCGATTTTATTACAAAAGTTACTGCTACCAAAGAAAATTTATTTTCTTTGCTGCTACTGATTTAAACCAGAACCTGTGTATCAATTCTGAATTTATTTAGGTATACGGGCATTACAAAGTAAAAATTAAGTAATAAAACAAAAGTTATTGTTGTATAATTTGCATTATCAATAAATATGATAGTAGGCTTAACAGATACAATGATAACATAATAAAATAATATTTGGTTTAAAGAAAATAGTACACTTAATAAACATAAAAAAATAAAGTATATCACAGACATACCGCTTTAGCTATACAATACGTATTATAAGTAAATAAACTAATAGAATATACACAATAATTAACAAAAATATGATACATGAGGTAGATATTGTAACTAACATGATATATACAAACAGTGCAAGATACTTAGCGGTGGGTATCTACAAAAACATAATAAATATTTAAATAAACTACGTATGTACATACAATTAAAACATCTTTAACACACCTTCAATAGACTGCTATAGTTAAATCCAAAATGACAACGAGGAAAGAATAAATTAGCTAAAACTAAATGAATAAATAATTATCATTAAATAATTAAGAACACGCTACCAAAAGTAATTTTCACATTCCATTGTTCATTATAACTGATTTGAAGTGATGTTACATTTTCAAAGCTAACTGACATTTGCGTAGAAATCATATTAATACCAAAAACGTGTTTTACTTGCAAATAATTAAATTGCACAAATAATCATTAAAACTTTCTAAGAACTTTTTTCACATTAGATCTGATGATGTTAATTGATACTAACTCATCATATTAATCAGCGGAACACCTACACCAAGAATCAAAAACGATTCGCGATTCTCATATTTCACACTAAAACTTTAAGCTAGTGTTATTTTTTTGTTACGACTTATTAATTCTCTAGATGCAAAACAATAGGTAAATCTGGACATTACTACAATGGCGTTTCTTAACATACATCACCAATCTAACTAGATGTGGTGTCATAAGGCATGTAGCTGTTATAATTTGTATCGTACGCTCTTCTGTATCCCCCGTGGTGCCCATGTTCATGTTCATGGTGTTCCTCATGGCTGTGGGAGTGGTGGTGTGATACTTCAGGTTTGGTGATGATTTCGTATGTGGTGTGACCTCCGCCGCCACCGTGACCCTTCATTCCGACGAGGGCAGAGAGTAGAAGCGACATTAGGGCAGTCATCAGAGCTTTACCAGCGAGCATTGCAAGCGCTGCGAGTGCTGCAGCTCCTAGTGCACCTGCAAATTTGAGATAGTTAAATTAGTTTAGGCAAAGAATTGATGAATGGTGTGAGGTTATATCACTATATTGCCAGTCCACGTCGGTCTTTTGCTGGACTCAGCGCTAGATCCTCTCCCTTATCCATAAAAATAAAATTGGAGTAGATATTGCACACATTAAAAGCTGACATTAAAAATATGTAATATAATATTGATAAAACATCGTATTTTTATTTTATTTAAAATTTTGCGAATTTATATTGTCCCTATCATTACAATGCTATTTTTTTTCTGACCCTGATTTTAGGAATGAAGATAAATTAAAAACAATGTGATGCTCTGTTTTGTATACTGTTAGGAACAGGTACAAGTACAGTAGGTAATTACTGCAGTCAAATATTGGTTTCAATATAATGTTGCAACGTAAATATGAAACTTAGTATGCAATAAAGCCATCAACATTTTAAAAAGCTTTTATTGTATTCCTGCTCACCTTTCATCATCATAGCCGAAGCCAGAAGAGCACCGCCACCACCCTTGCCGCCGCCAAAACCACCGCCGCCACCGCCTTTTCTGGCAACGGATGGATCTCCCTTCGCCATCTCCATCGCTTCCTTAGTCGCTTCAGGATCCAACAGCTTATACCTCAATGAGTGCCCATCCAAATAGTTCTGCAGACGATACAGCAGAAACCGGTTCAATTTTTCCTCCGGTTTCCCAGGAAACTGTCGTGATAGTTCCGCTGCAATTTCCTCAGGACTCGCTGTCCCTGTCAGATTCTCCTTCACAATGCTCAGTCCTGGAAAAAGAGGGAGCTCATCGCGAGAGCCCAAGTCCTCTAAGAAAGACAGAACATGGATTTTCAAACACTTGGAGCTGAACATATTTCCGCACTCCTTATGCAACGACCTTCCTGCTCTTTCAGTGACATTGGGCACACTTTTTGTTGCTTCAACTGTAATTGTGTTTACTCCACTCCCATCGTCTATGAGTCCACTGGTATCATACACATAACACAGAACCACAACAAGGGATAGCACAACGTACTTGTTACACATTTTGTTGTTAATAAAAGATCACTGCACTGGATTGAAAATATGTTCAAAAGCGAAATAAAGTCATTTCGCTGGTCGATGGTACTGTACCTACTGATAAAACTAAACCAATTCCAATTTATTTATACTCTACAAGTTAAGTATAAAAAGTGCACGATGTCGCTAAGCTTAGAAACTTAAAAAGGCAAAAAATGCTTGGGCACTTTTGTTGGAACAAAATCGATATACTTTCGAACAAATAGATGGAAAAGTGAAGCGGATTCGATACATTTTCTTTCTTTTACATTTCTATAGTGTTACAAAATATGCATAATCGGTGTGGCGTTGTAAATATAAGATATAGTTGTGACTAATTTAAATTGGATAGAAAATTGCCTCTCACTCCATTTAAGTTAAATTTGTAGTTATTGGGAGCAAAGAAAAGTTATGAAAAGAAAAAGGTCAGATCTCATCTAGCCATTTTGGGTCACTCCTGTTTGAATAACGAAACTACCGGACAACAGTCATTAGTGCGTGTAGTATCGTCTTCATCAGTCTTGTTGGAGGCAATTACTTAAGTATAGCTAGACCACGAAATATACACGTGTTATACAGAATAACATATTTAGATTTTATCTTTTTTTATACTTTCTCTTTATACATTACATAATACATTCTCGTTGCTTATATTCTTATTCGTATGGCACATTTGACCATGATCTAGATGCGGTTGTCTTCCCAGTCTTGCTTTTACAATCCCAGAACTTGTGAATACAGGAACAAAGTCAAATCATCATTATCAGCCTTCACCCATCCACAGGTGGACATAGATTTCTGATTTCTGCAAATGGAGGAAATTGCATTGCATATGGATAACCCCACGTACCTGTTCTAAATTATTGTCAGTGTTGGATTGAAGACGCAATTAAAATCTTCTTCTGGGACCTCCTTTATAGTTACCCTATACACGAAGTTGAAGGGATGATACTACCCTAATTTAGTTTTGCTACACCTATAGGAGGAGATGATATTGCTCTCCTATTTAAGACCTTTACTTTATGACTCTTAAATAACACCTACCCTTATTCTATCAATAAACAATCTGTTTGAGTAAAAAAATCAAGGTACCAATAATCTGGTACAATTGGGTACAATAGTGACTATGAAATTATAAGTCAGATGACTGTAGTGATAATAAACTGAAAAGAACACAGTAGGAGGAAAAGTGCCAACGGTGTCATAGCGAAAATAATTATCTGATACGTAAACAGTTATAATTTTAATTATCAAACTCATCTTAACACTGTCATAACGAAAGCTAGCGGCGATGAGGACAGATCTAGATTGGAAATTACATTACAAAACAATGTACTTTCACTAAAAATAAAATAAAAACTGTCAGCCAATCAGTGAAGAAAGTGGACCGTTTTTCTTTATTTTCGTTTTGCGTAGATTAAGCACTTTCGATATTGTAGTTGGTGTTGGTGTGAGGCAGGCATGACGACTGTGCATTAAGTATTTATTTATACAACTAGATGTTGCCCGCGACTTCGTACGTGTCAATTTCTGTTATTATGATCGCGATTATTTTTGCAACATTTTTCACTGATGCTTCACTCCTATTGGTCGCAGCTTTATATAGCCTAAAGCCTTCCTCGATAAATGAACTATCCGACACAAAAATAATTTTGCAATTCGAACTAGTACTTGACTCCTGAGATTAGCGCGTTCAAACAAACAAAGTCTTTAGCTTTATAATGTTAGTAAAGATATACTATTCCGCATAGTCTTCGCGTATTAAAGATTTTTTTATTACTTTCGACTTTTACAGTATATCTGTGCCCACGAACGCTGTGAAGCATTCGAAACGAAGTAACAAACCAAAATATAGTGTGAAACCGTGTTATACGTAAATTTATCTTTCATTTTAATATTTTAGATATTAGGTGTTTAACTAATAAATGCCGAAAAATTTGACACGATCAATAATTGACAAATTGTGTCAATATTTAAAACAGATACTAAAATTAGTATAATTACATATTGTACAAAGTACATCATATTATTATGTATTAAATATTAATAATATTTGTGTTTGCTGTTGAGATCTTTGGAATGTTTTCAACAAAAATATCTGTTCAAGATTCGAAATTAATGTCTCCATTTCGTAACCTAAACAACACGTCTTCTTTTAATTAGAAAATGTAAACCATGTTATTGTGCTATTAACGGCCGGTCTCTATCTATCGCAAGTTTTGACATTTCGGAGATAGGAAACAGTTTCTATCTCTGATTTTGCCGTCCAGAGAAACAAAGACAGAAGTGGTTTTCTATCTCCGATATGCCAGAACTGAAGATAGATAGGTTATTAGGACCGGCCGTTAGTAACTATTATAAAGTTTAGTATTTTTCAGAGCGACAAAAAAAAATTGTTATATTTATTTTGGTACATAAATTACATGTAATTTAACTAAAAATCAATAAAATACAGTTTTATTTTAAACACCAACTTTATTCTCTTTGGGTGCAGAAGATTGAAAGTTTTACAAAGAAGTATATGCTTGAAGCACATTTAAATACAGCTAGTAGACTTAAAATATATGTACAAACATAATACAATAAATAACAACATTTAAACATATGTACAGAACAAAATCTATTGCTAAGAAGATGTAACTATGGTAAACAGTCTTGTTGAAATAAACACACAAAACAGATATTTTTATTCTTATAGTAATTATAAAATGGTGATAGGTACTAATAAAATATAAAAGAGAAAATAATGACACATACACAGACAATTTTATATATGGTTAAATAAAAATATAATTGAATTATATATAAGATACTGTTATAGTACAACAGTATCATTGTATAATAATAAAATACATAGCATAGGTATGATTGTATGATAATAAAATAAATAAATCAAAGTATAGTTAAATATTTGCCTGAGGAAACTTGGTTACTTGTAACCTTAAAAAAATAAATAAATAATAACAACAATAAATAATTGTGAAATATGAAAGTCGAAAAAAGGAATATACGTAAATATTAAAAATACAATATTATAATTATGATGTTAGATAATAAGCTATACAGTAAGGTGACAATAAAATATATTTTTGGTCAATATACTATACATACAATGACATGACACAATATTATTTAATGGATATATACAGACATAAGAATATAAGCTAGAAAAAAAAAGTTAAAGCGTGTCGACTTAATCTAAAAATAATTTATTAAAATAAATAGCAATAAATAGTTTACTATCATTTCGTTGGTTTGTTGATAATACATTTACTATGACTAAATTAGCAGTTCTAAAATCATCAAGTTATTCAAAACCACTTTGAGAGATTATTTTCATAAATAGGATAGAAAAATAAGAAAAGGGAAAAAGAAAACTGCTTCAGAATAATAATCCAGAATAAAAAAAGAGAAAGTGAATTCAACAAGTAACTAGAAGATAACCTACATTTGTGAAGTAAGTTTCAATAAAAATAAAAATATATAGATATTACTAGAAAATAAATAAAAATATACTAAATAAATGATGTCGTATTGAAAAAAAAAACTAAATAGGTAAATAAAAAATAAAAATAAAAACCACCGGCTTGCACCCTCTTCTGAATAATATAAAAACTATAAAAATCCCTCAAAGAGTCGAACATCTGACAATCGACTGTTAACCTTAACGCCTCCGAACGTTAAGACTCCTACCGTACCCCGAATGTCCGTAGCCCCCTACATCCTCATGTGCTGTGGAATGGCTGTGACTATGGCTATAGACCGGCTTCGAGACGATCTCGTATGTGGTAGACTTCTGGCCGCTGGTGAGAGATTTGATGCCGATGATTGCGGACAGGAGAAGAGACATCATGGCTGTCATAAGGGCCTTACCAGCGAGCAAGGCAAGGGCGCCGAGTCCGATCGACATGAGGGTACCTGCGGATGAAAAGTCATTGTGAGGATGAAATGGATTTAAACAGTTCAATATTTCGAGAGAAATTTCGAGCCCTCATAAATTGAAAGACAACGCCATCAAGACGTAAGTAAATGACGAAAATAAGTTAGAGTTTTAGTCGCATTTCTTTATACAGGTCTAATCATAGTACGGAGGTTGGAGATAGTTGTGTTCTGTATTAGCCTTACTGCGTTATATGTATTTTTTGTTACGAATAAATAAATTATTAATGTGTGTGAACTAAGTAGTTCAGAAACGAAATTGACAATTTGAATAAGGGTGATAATGATTGTACACTAGTATTCATAACAGTTTATGTAACAAATGTTGGCTGTACGCTTGCTATGCTAAGTTGACGTCTAGCACATTTTTTGCTGCAAAAAGCTTTTATAACAGGGCGTCCATTAAGATTCTACGGTCAATTTCATTCTGATAGTACAGCCGAAAGCTAAACTCATTCGAATTATATTTTTTTTCATTTCTGATATCAACTTCAGAATGATCGTTATCAGGCTCTAAAGACGTAAAGATTAAACATACTATATTTAATAAACAGTTCCAATATGTTGCTCTTCCGGTTTAATATCGCTTTCCCGATAAGATTGCACTGCTTAAAGAGCACTTATATATTTTTATACTTAACTATCTGTTATCCCTTCATCAAATTAAGCGAATATTGATTCACCTTACATATTTTTACCCCCTTTTCAACTTTAAAAGGATGATCTTATGACCTAAAGCTTTAAGTACCTTCCAGTTGTCAGGGTTTTAAACTATTTTCATACCAAAATTCATCTATAATAGTTAGGAAATCATTTATTTCTTGTGTAAGCTTTCACTCATTTTTTATACCCACTTAAGGGATATTTCTGGAAAAATTATTCTTTGACCTTTTCCGAAATAACATTATCGTTTTAAATTGGTTCTGCGATTCAAGCGTGAAAGAGTAACATACAAATACACGATCACATTCACAATATTATAAATGTTCCAAACAACCCGTAAATTGTCACAATACATACTTTAGGTATTTGCATTATAAGTACTAGTAAATACTATCGACTATAGCCAATGTAACGCCCCGTTGGTCTAGTGGTTTAAATACCGGGCCAAGATCTCGGGGTCCCGGGTTCGATCCCTGGGTCGGGCAACAAATAGTTTCGAATTTTCGAACGTTGCTCGGGTTTGTGATCACCAACCCGCATTTGGCAAGCGTGGTGATTATGCCAGTTCCCATCATTGCAGTGGTAACTTGAATTCAATGATGGAGGCCTTTTCCCTGCAGTGGGATAATTATAGGCTGTTACTTTACTTTTTTTTTAGCCAATGTGCTGACGAATGTACCTTATTTTTACTGAGTGTTATATATTTCGGCATCTTTGCAAGCGCCTTGATCGCAGCACTTCCAAGTCTAGCAAGATTAGAAAATTTGATGAATGCTACCTTATTACATAGAATAAGGTAACATGCTTGGTCAAGTGACAAAGTGCAACCATATTCGATCATGTGCAATAATAAAAACATTCAAAACGATTCTGATAAAATATTCGTGATAACCAAAATGCAAAAAATGTATATATTGTGTAGTTATGGTTAAAGTAAAATCTCAACACTAAACGAGATTTAATGCAACTGAATTAGTTTTTAAAAGTAAATAGTATTAAACTATCCGACATTATTAATAGGCTGCACGAATCATAGTCCCATTATGTGTTAAATTAACAAAAGTATTTAAAACCTCACTGGCTTTATACAATGTGTTTCTTTTGATATCCCATAACTCTAGGGTATTAACCAGACCATGGAAAAAATCAAATTGCATATGAATTATTTTTCAATTATTAATTTTTTTTTTGTTTAATTTTTTCATACAAAATAATTATAAAAAGTCACGACTGTTTATGTAAAACACCCTTACCTTGTTATGAATGAACTTTTGAATGAAAACGATTTACTCGTACCTACTTATCAATGAAACACCCAAACACCTCAATGTTTTTTACAAGTTACGCTCTCCCGCTACTTTACTACTTACACTTTAGTGTAAGTTTGCTAACGTCTCGCAAAACTAGGGATTCGCCATACTGGTTAATTTTTTTTAACATAATGTTATATTCGAAACTTGTTCTATTGATTTTTAAACCATATGTTCTAGAGCGTTTTATATTATTTTTACCTATAGAACATAACCTTAGAGTTATGGGATATCAAAAGGAACACGTTGTATATCAGATGTATAATTATGTCCTAATCATCTTATTAATAACGTAATTATTCAATTATGATGCCAATTGAAATGTGCTTTTCCAGTAATTCTCATAGTCCTAGTAGCTTGAAACAGGAAAGCAAAAACATTAGTAAAATGTTTACGTTTTTGGTTTTACTTTTAAAGATCGAGCTTATTATTTTGAAAAATTTTGAGAAGATTAAAGAGCCTGACATTGAATATTGGTATCTTTTTTACGTGGAATGGTAAACTTCTTGTTTCAAATCTTGGGGGAAGTAATTATCTTCGCAACTTCCGACAAGAGATCCTAATATAAAAGCCAACTAAAGGTTTTTAATGTCTAACTCTGAACAGAGAACTAATTCTAAGGACGAAGTTGTATTGCATTATAACACGATGGTTATCATCCATTTTGATTTTATGTATTTACTTATTTATAAGGGTGCAATTTTCTTTGAAATAAGGACCCACTTCGTTATTGAGGCGATAGGGCGTCGTTATTCAAAAGAAATAGCTTCGAGTTGAGAACCTATTTAACCTGACAGGAAATATCTTCTCTTCACTGAAATTCTTTCTTTTTTGTAGCGTGTCCTAAGGATGGCCTATACTTTAATGATTACTTATATCTTACCTTGCAGAGGAAGGTCTTAACTCATCTCCCAGAGCACGACTTACGGGTAGGTAATGGTTCGTGTTTTGAAAAAGAATGCTTCCTAAATTGGCCCATCCCCGACTTACTGAGAATCGGATTTGGGACAATCGTGTACAAGGGACACTACCTTTTTTTACTATAGGTAACTAACCAGTGCACTTAAATGAAGATGGAAAATAATAAATTTTCTCATTCCAAAACTGTCACGGTACTCTAAAATGGCTGCACATCAAACACTACATTACCGGTGTGAAAGAATCGGAGCGTAAACATAATAATGACGAATGACATTTTTGTACATTCATATTTTCTAATCGGCGTACAAACTGACTAATTTTAATATACAATTTTCTTGTTGTTGTTTCACAGCAATTGTTTCTTTAATAAATCTTTCTTCTTGTAGTTTATGTGCCGTGATTTGCTGGCCTAAAAAATCTCTTCTCGTTCTATGGACGTGGTAAATAACAAACACGAAATTGCGGATTTATAGCATGCTCCATTCTCTGTTGGTCAACCATATATATAGCCTGTAGTATCGTATATATTTCTTCAACGTCTGATACTCGTACATCGTTCTCATCCCAAAACTATACTATAGGATGAAATTTTAACCACTTTCCAAAATTTTTGTAGGCGTTTAGTATCGTATTTAGAGCCCATTTATGAAGTAATAAATGTAAATCAAGTTTTCACCCGAAAATATTTTTCGCAATATACCTAGTTTTAAATTTTTACAGTTTAAGGCCTGTTAAGGTATAAAGGGAAAATCAAAAACTTATGATTAGTATCGTAATGAATGAATGTGACGTGCATTGCGTAAAAAAAGTGTTGCTAGGCGGCCGTATCAAAAAATTTTGATTTATGGTGGACATTTTCTGAGTGCTTTATCTTGACATTTTTGTACTGGGCTATACCAAAAGAAAAAATACGTCATTTGTTTTTTATCTCGTAGATTGATATATTAAAATTTGGAAGGTGGTTAAAATTTCACCCTGTATAAGCACTTTTTGAGGGAAACGAAATAACTAAGGTGCCGAAAAGACCCTAGACAATATTTTTCTCTATACTGAGCTGTCAGGGTATTGATCCCAGGATCTCGGAGCTGTGTAGGTGTACAAACCACTCCACCACGGAAGCCGTCAAGGACGCTATCCAGGTGGGTTTCGTAATTACAGCTTGGCTAATAGTGGAGAAAAGACGGTGCCACATGTCTTCTTCTGACAGTTCTCCTTTATTCGCCTCTGACAACACCTTTGGATCTACTGCCCATTTGTACGTGTCATAAACCGAGCCTACAGATGCTTCTGTCCAATTCCTATCCTAGATTGGACCGCTAGAATGGAGTTCGACTGCTATCAGGACTGCCTTGACAGTTCTGTGTACTGTGGCGCCACTAGAAGGTTTTGTTTGGTAGGGTGTCTTTTGTATAATTTTGGGAAAACTCTTCCAAGCATTGGGTCCCATACAAGCAAGCTTCGATACATAATGCCACACCTACCGCTAGTTAGGCGCAATAAGGCTAAGTTCTTAGCGCTTGCCGATATCTGCCAGGTTTAGCTGCTTGAAGCCTTCCTATAAAGTTTTCAGCAAAGGATTCAGTCCGGAAATCAAAATAGATAAAAAAACCGGACGGGAAGAGATAGTGCTAGTATTTGCCGGACCAAATAACAATACAACTTTAGTAAAACAAACAAAAAAAGTGATGACCAAGCGTAAACCAATTCCGACGCTCACCTCGTGTTGTCGCAAAGTACGAAACAGAAAAAAAAAAAATAGATGCATGTTACAATAAAATGATTGTCTCATTAAAATAGCGATTTTAGAAAATGCTAAATAAACCATTAGCTGATACAAACATAATGTAGTTGCGGTTACTTTGTGGTGGCAAGTGAAAACTATTGAAAACAAAATTAGGCACGACTTTCAGTTTTTGTATGCATAATTTAAGGGTTTTTTGGAGCGACCGTGTGTATTTTTTTAAATTTGGTTTGTATTTAGTTGTTTAACATGTTAGTATTCAAGCGGAATATTTTAATACTAATTTATACACACACAATTAAAATTTACACATTATTTCTAGTACATTTTGATTTGATAATAGGAACAAAATAATTTTCTGTCTTTAGGTTGCACTCAAGTTGAACTTAGAATGAACAAAATTATCTTTATGTTTTCAGTAGACTTTACAGTGTCTCATGAGTTACGTTTTCAGTAGACTTTACAGTGTCTCATGAGTTTTATTTATAATATTGTCGTAAGAAATTTTAAAGCATAGGTATATTTTTTTAAAAGTATATTTTAGTAGGTAATTTTTTTACTATTACGTTGTGATCGAGACAAATTGCAGTATTTTCTGGATTACTTGCGTTTCAAAATCTATATTGGGATCTTAAAACCTTAATTTAACCTTAATTTTGCCTCACCACCACACCACACTTTACATACCTTTGAATAATAATCCAAGAGCCAGCAAACCGCCTAATCCACCTTTCTTCCCGCCCAAACCACCTTTTCCTCTGGCTTCTCCAACCATAGCTCTTGCCTCTTCAGTCGCTGCCTCATCTAACAACCTGAGTTTTATCGTATGAGTATCCAAATAGTTTCCAAGCTTGTACAAAAGATACTTATCCAGACGTTCATCAGGTTTCGAAGGCAATGCCCTTGCTAGTTCAGCGGCGAATTCTTCCGCTTTGCTTCCATTTTCTGAATTTGGTTCCTTCACTAAACTCACTCCAGGCAGTAGGCGCAATTCTTCTTTCGAGCTTAACTTCTCAAGCATAGATATGGCTTCAATCTTCAAACATGAAGGACTAAAAATGCCTCCGGTACAATCCTTTCCCATCGCTCTAGCTGCTGATTCCACAGTATGTTCCACACTATTCTGGTTTAAACTAGCCAATTCTGGATTAGGCAGGGCGAAACCGCCGGAAACCAGGAAAAGGGTTAATAGTTTATACATTCTTTCTAACGTCTATACCGAAACGAATGTGGTTGCGATTTGATAAGACGATTGTTCCGTTCCTCTTTTATATGTCTCACTATACTCTTATGTCAATTATATTTTCATAGAAGGCTGATTGCAAAAAGTTTCATCGTACGCGTGCGATAGTGGCCTTTGTTTGGTATGGTATAGATACGTTTTTTGTATGTAAGAAAATAAGTTTTGGGTTTATTATGCGGAGCAGTCAGTGGAGTAGACCGTAGTGTAGTTATTTTATGGGTTTTTAATATGTTATTAGTTTTATCAAAATTGATAGTGAAATTGTCTTTTTAGTTTATTTATGATATTTTTGACTTTCAAATTGAAACATTTCGATAGGGTGTTTGTTTATGTATGTACATCCAAAAGCACGCTAAGCGCCTAAACGTTTCCCCAACTGATATTGAACTTAAGCTTTAAGGCATAAAGATCAATATCAATTGAGAAAAAATTACACACGTAATTACATATTGTGGGTATTTTATTAGAATCAACTTTGTATAACTTAACGAGGGTTATGGGTAAAGGTATATACTTGTATCTATAATAATTGGTATATTGATACATTTCGTACATTGATAGATATTCTTTACAATGAAATGTTAAGTTGAAAGCAATTTTAATCAATCAAAACGTAATTAGCTAAAAACATTTTGAATATTTTAATGAGACATTATTAGTCATGGCTGAGAACTTTTACATATTTTTTTATTATCATCTGGAGTAGGGCCAGTTACTTTCAATCATTTTGTTATTAAAAACAGATTTTTTCTCTATTAGAGTTATTTGATTCGGGACTTTCCGATATTTCGGCACTGTTGCAAGCGCCATCCCGAATCAAATAACTCTAGTGATAGTGACCATGAATGTTTAAATCAGTATTATTCTCTATTGTTTTCTGATTCCTTGCAAAAGTGAATATACAAACATAATGTTAATATTGTAAGAGTGCATTCTATGAAAGACTATTTCTTGATCTAACTTAGACTTTCATGTGCTGTTTAAGTTTAATAGATTGTTATTATTTTAACTACTTCTAAAGATGATCATAAGTATTTTAGCGTGCATTAATTTTAATTTTGACACACATAATTTTTGCATAGTGCGTCCAAAGAAGATTGATTTATAATTTACATCTACACTTATATTTATTATAAAAGATTTGTATTTTTGCGTGTGTGTATGTTTATAATGAATAAACTAAAAAAGTATTGTGCCGATCTCAAAAATTCTTTCTCCATTGGAAAGTTACATTCACTTTGAACGATATAGCCTATATTTATTGCTAGAAAAGATTAGGGATCCTAAAAAAATAAAAAAATGTCCACCCGTGCGAAACCGGGACGAGGCGTTAATTGTAATCATAAATCCAACAACTTAAATACATATACATAAAATTATTGAAAAGATCATGCTTATCCATATAAAGTTTTAATACATTTACCACCTATATTCTTGTGTATAAAAAAAGTGGACAACATCACATACATTGTTCTGATCCCGATTTGAATAACTATTTATAGCATTCGTATTTTGGAAACCAGAAACAACGAAGGTACCATAAACACCCAGACCCGAGAAAATGTATAAAAACACTTTTTTATCTACATTGACCCGTCCGGGAATCGAACCCGGGACCTCGGAGCAGGCGACACCTTGAAAACCGGTGTGTACTCCGCCACGGAGGTCATAAAAAATGATAATTTTGCTACAATCGCTACGCTTGGCAGGCGGGTTGGCGATCGCAGTTTGGCCAATGGCGGAATTGGCCAAAGAAGCTTTTCCCCGTCTTCTTCTTCTAGTACTCTTTTATTCGCTTCTTATGACACCCATAGGAAGAGAAGATGTCGTGCTATTATTTTTATCACGGTACAATACAATCCGTTACTAATACTTATGTCCAATCATCAAAATAGGTCAACGTACCTTTCATCATCATAGCCATAGCTATGAGTCCACCCATTCCTCCCTTTTTGCCTCCCATCCCCAGGGGGTTCTTTGCTCTTCCTTCACCAATCATGCTCCTGGCTTCTTCCACAGCTGATTCATCTAACAGCCTCAGCTTCACCGAATGGGTGTCCAGGAAAGTTCCTACATGGTACAGCAGGTATTTGTCCAGACGCTCCTCAGGCTCGGCAGACAATGCCCTAGCGAAATCCAGGGCTTCAGTCTTAGCATCACGATCCTTCACAAGGCTTACACCCGGCACCAATGCAACTTCGTCCTTATTGTTCAGCCTCTCCATGAGAGTGAGAACTCCTAATTTGAGGCACGTAGGGCTGAAGATACCACTTGAACAATCCTTTTTGTTAGTCACACGAACGTTTTCAACCGGTGCTTCGGTACTTTGATTAGGCATAGCACAAGCACTAGCCATTATGGTTAATACTAGAAACTTGTACATTTTGATATATTCACACGTCTACCTAGCTCGATCTTCAACTGAACTGTGATCATCCGTTATAACGCCACCCTTTTTATATTTAATGTTCTGTGGTCACTTGATTACTCCTAGCCAGCGCGTGTTGTGGTCTCCGATTCTTACTGCGACAACTTTATCATCAGCTTCATTTGAATGTCTCGGGAAAATTCTTGGACTTTATTGTCAAAGTCATACGATCTATAGTTGTATAATTATATTGAAATGTGAAACGCTAATGATGGTAAGTGTAAAGCTGTCTATCTGAACATTTTCAAAGCATCGTTAGCAAAATGAGTGCAATAATTCTCTTTTGAATTTCGTATTGTAATATTTAAGCTCAATTATTTAAGGTTTGAATTCGAATGACAGGGCTATTGTATTGTTTTGAGTTTGTTTTATTCTGACAGATGTTCATCTAAATGCTCATGTGGTTTTTTGTGGATTTTAATTTCTTGTCCGGATTTTAATTTGCTCCTTTTTTGCAAAGAACACGATCACTCTTTCTCTCAATGATTATGTACAGAAATGGTCTCACTTTTGTTACACATCCATTGTCGGTGCTTGTGACTGCACACGAGCATTTTAATAACGGGAAAATGTGTATCTGGGAAGACGTCGCTGTATCCATACTATCCTCTGGATGTTTTAAACATATTGTTTTCTTCAATTTACGCGATAATTAAAATTAACAATATTTTACTGATTTAAAATTACGTACATTTAACTTTTTTAATTGTATCCCGGCGTTTCGTTTTTGTAATAATGGGAAAATGTGTAATGGAAAAAAAAACATGGCTGTATCCATGTTATTCTCTATTAATTTTACGACTGCAATATTTTTGTCAATCAGCATTGACAAAAAGGAGGTTGTAATGGGGATAAATGACTTTGTTGGTTCTTGGTTCAGTGAAGTATACAGGGTATAAGAAAAAGTATGAGCCAAAATCAAGGGGGTGGTTGTCAATAGAGTTAAATTTAACTGTACATCCATCCATAGTAATAATAAGTTTAGAAGTAATTACAGCGAAACCTTATCAAAATCATGAATCTACACTTCTTGTAGCGCGCCTCGCTCTATCGTACGTAGGGCCACAGCCCGCTCGGTTGATCTCAATGAAACAATGCAATTCAGCTATTCGTCATCTACATAGGAGGAGAAACATAACGTTGCTATTACAATTATTTAAGTAGTACGTACTGCGTTTGTAGTTACGTAGTGACTTTCCTGTAGTAATTATTAGACTCATTTATTGGCAATACTTTTTTTTATATTTTTATAAAAAATACTTTTTCATATATTTTTTCTGTATTCTAAACTCGATTGACAACCACCCCCTTGAGTTTGGCTCGTACTTTTTCTTACACCCTGCATAATGATAATTATACTTGAGAAAAAAAAACCCATCAGTGGCCTGTGTGATTGGATTATGTTGACGAAATAAAAAAAATGACGTGTGGCACTCGGAGACTGCCGCGGTAAAGCTATTGCATAGCATTTTTTATCAACTTATGCCGATACAATAAATGCCACCTAAAGGCGGGTTGCTGAACTAAAGAGACAAGCGTGATATTTCAAAAAGTAATTAAAAGTTCTGCTATTCATCGATAGATGGAAAAACTAAAAAGTATCACCGCTGTGCCGGTCGGAGTGGGGGGTGTTAGGTTATTTTCGTTATGGAATTTCTGGATTCGGTCTTCACGCTCAAGGCCCGCGATAGAAGCTATGCAATAGCTTAATAATTTTATTACCACTCTAGTCAACACAGTTTCCAGCGATGAATATTACTTTGCTATTTTCGTATGTTCTAGTAAGCGTACAGTCTGCAATTGCCTTTATTATTAAGATTTAATATAATAGACCTTCAGCAGGTCGTAGATCATATCTGTATCGTCGAATAAGATGCAATCGATAATAAGCCAATTTTAAAATTGTTTTTTTTTTCTATTTGTGTCCATACTGATAGTACTGCTAATGTTGATAGAATCTTTTGTTTTTTGTTGTTTTGTATTTTATATCCCTACTAATATTATAAATGCAAAAGTAACTCTGCCTGACTGTGTGTTACGCTTTTGCGCCTAAACCACTGAACCGATTTTGATGAAATTTTGTACAAAGGTCGATTAGACCTTGGGAAAGGATACAGGCTACTTTTTAACCGACTTTAAAAAAGGATAATGTTATTTCGTCATATTTTCTGATTACTCGAAGACACCTGTGCCGACCTCTTACTCACACGCTACAACAATAAGTTTGACCAGTTCCGACGTCCAAGTGAAAAAAAAAACCAAAAATAACTACTTCACGCGGACGAAGTCGCGCGCAAAAGGTAGTAATTTATAAGACCCGATTGTCTTATCATCCTAACTAACTTTGGCATCATCAGTAGGTATCATCTCATTGAATTAAACGATGCTCAATGCTAGACATACTCTAAGGATCTCCACAGCGATCGCTCCACAACCTTCACCAAGAAGAAGATGGATGATGACAGGGAAATTTGTGACAAGTACTACCAACTGCTTTTACAAAGGTAACACCTGTTCTGTATCACAAGTTTGACATGAATAAATGCATTATGATGAATGATGATCATGGCTATGATTTGCATTAAGATGAAACTGATTATGGTAAGTAGTTGGTATCAATTGGAATGTGTGGCGCACCTCACCCTATTATACAGGGCAAATTTTAATACGACAGTCTACGACGCCCATTTGGATCAGCGGTAGTAAACGCTGCTTCTGAGCTGGTCGCGGGTTCGATCCCCGCACAGTACAAATATTTGTGTGCATGAACATGTCTGTTTGCACTGGTCTGGGTGTTTTCTATGTATTAAGTACCTAAGTATTTACAAAAAAAAGTATGTAAGTAAGTTTATCGGTTGTCTAGTACCCCATTCGACAGGGTACTTAATAGTAGCTTAATTTGGGACTAGATGGCTCTGTGTAGCCCAATGAGGCAAGTCTTAAATATTTATTATTTATTATTATTAATTTATCTACGAGACAAAAACAAATGACATATTTTTCCTTTGGTATAGCCCATGCAAAAATGTCAAGATACAGCACTTAGAAAATATCCGCCAAAAATCTGAAATTTTTGATACGGCCTCCTAGCAACACTTTTTTACGCGATGCACATCTCATTCGTTCATTATGATACTATTAATAAGTTTCTGATTTTCCATTTATACCTTCACAGGCTTAAGACCATAAACGTTAAAAACTATGTTGCGAAAAATATTTTCGGGTGAAAAATTGAACGACATTTTTAACTGCATAAATGGCTTTAAATACACTTAACGCCTGTACAAAAAAAAATATGGTGACAAAAATTAACCTGTATAAGCAAGGTCTAGTATACAGGGTGAAATTTTAATCACTTTCCAAATTTTAATATAGCAATCTACGAGGCAAAAAACAAATGACATATTTTTTTTTTGGTATAGCCCAGTACAAAAATGTAAAGATAAAGCACTTTGAAAATGTCCGCCAAAAATCAAAAAACTTTGATAATGCATCCTAGTAGCACTTTTTTTACGCGATGTGCATCTCATTTATTCATTACAATACTATTCATAAGTTTTTGTGTTCCCCTTTATACCTTAACAGGTCTGGGACCGTAAAAATTGAAAGTTATATCGCGAAAAAAAATTTCGGGTGACAACTTAATTTACATTTTTTACTTCATAGGCTCTAAATACGATACTGAACTCATATGAAAATTTTGGAAAGTGGTTAAAATTTCATCCTGTATAGTAAAGTAAGGCCTTTAATCATCCTACTGCAGGGCAAAGGCTTCCATCATTGAATTTAAGTTAAACAGCAATGATGGGTATCACCACACTAGCAAAATGCGGATTGGTGATCACAAACCCGAGTAACGTACGAAAGTTCTCTTGTTGTTCGATGATCAAAACCAGGAACCTAAGATCTTCGCCAAGAATTAAACCGTCTAAACAGATACTGGTTTGTCGATTGTTTTGTTAAAAAGTGTATATAAAATGTTGCCCGCGACTTCGTTTGCGTCAATTTCTGCTATTATGATCGCGACTATTTTTGCAACATTTTTCACTCATACTTCGCTCCTATTAGTCGCAGCGTGATGTTCTATAGCCTAAAGCCTTCCTTGATAAATGGACTATCCAACACAAAAAGATTTTTTCCATTTGGACCAGTACTTTCTGAGATTAGCGCGTTCAAACAAACAAACTCTTCAGCTTTATACAGGGTGAAATTTTAACTACCTTCCGATCTATGAGACAAAATACAAATGACGTATTTTTTCTTTTGGTATAGCCCAGTACATAAATGTCAAGATAAAGCACTTAGAAAATGTACGCAAAAAATATAAAATTTTTGATACGGCTGCCTAGCAACACTTTTTTTACTCGATTCGCATCTTATTCATTCATTTTGATACTATTCATAAGTTTTCGATTTTCTCTTTACACCTTATCAGGCCTAGGACCGTAAAAATTGAAAACTATATCGTGAAAAATATTTTCGGGTCAAAGCTTGATTTACATTTTTTAATTCATAAATGGGCTCTAAATACGATACTGAACGCCTATAAAAATTTTGGAAAGTGGTTAAAATTTCATCCTCTATATTAGTATAGATTCGTATGACCAAAGTCACGGCCGTAAAGGTCAGTGACCACAATGAAAGGATGTTGTAGCAGTTTTACGTTTCTACTATCTTGCGATAATACATTGCTGGGTTTGCTATTGACTCTACATTTTAAATATAACTGACAAATCGAGCTATAAGTATTATGCAAAGTTCTCAGTCAGTGTGAATGACACTCGCATTAACTTAATGACCAGGGCGGTGTAGTGGCGTTGCACCGGTTTTTAAGGTGTCATCTGCACAGAAGACCCAGGCTCAAATCCCGGACGGGCCAATGTAGAAAAAAAATATCTTTTTCATATACTGCTTCCTACTACCTACCGGTGTGTTGCAAAACAAGTGCTCAAAAGTTTTTTTTTCTTTTGCGATCTGAAAAATTTGTGTGTTGTTATGTACATTTATACTTATTTGTTTAATGTAGTATATTTGGCTTGAAATTTTGTAGATTTTTAGGGTTCTGTACCCAAAGGGTAAAAACGGGACCCTATTACTAAGACTTCGCTGTCTGTCCGTCTGTCCGTCTGTCCGTCGCTCTGTCACCAGGCTGTATCTCAAGATCCGCGATAGCTAGACCGTTGAAATTTTCACAAATTATGTATTTCTGTTACCGCAATAACAACAAATACTAAAAACAAAATAAAATTATTTATTGAAAGAGGGCTCCCATACAACAAACCCGTTTTATAGCCTTTTTGGTACGGAACCCTTCGTGCGTGAGTCAGACTCGCACTTGGCCTGTTTTTTTGTCTATATAGAACTTCACCGATGATAAGCGCCAAACAAACAAACTTTAAGTCGGTTCATGATGTTTGCCAAGCGTAGAGATTACGGCAAATTCCTCCTTTAGGAAAGGCTCGTGTCCAGCAGTGGACTTATATAATAAATGAATAATAATATTTAAGACATGCCTCACTGGGCCACACAGAGCCATCTAGTCCCAAATTAAGCTACTATTAAGTACCCCGTCTTATGGGGTACTAGACAACCGATAAACTTACTTATATACTTTTTTTTTGTAAATACATACTTATAATACATAGAAAACACACAGACCAGTACAAACAGACATGTTCATGCACACAAATATTTGTACTGTACGGGGATAGAACCCGCGACCAATGGCTCAGAAGCAGCGTTTGCTACCGCTGATCCAAATGGTCGTCTAATATAATATAAGCTGGTTATGATGTCAATGACCGAGTGAATCATATTCATCATAGCTGATCCCGCGAACTTCATATCACTTCAGTGTATAAAATAAAGTGTTCACCTTACTAAATTACCTTACACCCATCTGGATCAGCGGTAGTTAACGCTGCTTCTGACCCATGGGTCGCGGGTTCGATCCCCGCTCAGTACAAATATTTGTGTGCAAGAACATGTCTGTTTGTACTGGTCTGGGTGTTTTCTACGTATTATAAGTATGTATTTACAAAAAAAAAAAAAAAAGTATATAAGTAAGTTTATCGGTTGTCTAGTACCCCATACGACAGGGTACTTAATAGTAGCTTAATTTGGGACTAGATGGCTTTGTGTGGCCCAGTGAGGCATGTCTTAAAAAATATTATATTATATTATATTATCTGTTTCAATTCTATAGAACTTACAGTTAAATAATAAAAAAGTATATTTGAATTATTAAAATTATGCGATTATTAAGTTATAAACTATCCTTTCTTTCAGATTGGATCAAAACTCAGATCAAACTGTACACAGTGCAGCGCAAATTTAGATTAAAATCGGTTCAGTAATTTAGGATTCTATTCAAGGAAATCACGGGATGTTTTCGATAAAAAACATTCCATAACAGCCAACGCTTCAATTTTATTCATATATGATCCGATTATCCGATCTAAAGGGTGCTAGGTAAATAGTGCTAGGCCAGCGAATTTTTTTAAGACATTTAACATTTTATTTGATATTTTAGCAACTTAATTGCAATTATAACATCAGTATGTAAACTTGAAAAATTATGTCTGAGGCGGGACTCCTTGCAATCCGGTAATGGTAAGCGTCGCGCCCGGATTGCGAGAAGATGCGGGTTCGAGTCCCGCCTGAGACATAATTTTTCAAGTTTATATACTGACATTAAACATTGTTATGTGACATGTGATATTTATTCAAACTTACTGTTTATCTTTACTCATTGATAAAAAATATTCCAAAATGCCCATGATTATCATACCGGTTACCATGTTTCGAACCTGCCACAGTAGAAACTCAACCTTACACACTTGTCATTATGTTGAATCTTATACTACTTAGCTGAGATAGAACTGTAATGTTCTAGCAGCCTTTTTGATGAGGACAGTTTTTGGTTGCTGATTGTGTATTTAGTTTTGAACTTCGAAAACGCATTTAATTATTTGATGAAATATAAAAGAAAAGTGTTCCAGCTATAATAAGCATTTAATTTCTTAAAACAATAGACTCTGACGTCACGTGTCGTGTCTCCAATTTGGGCAGAAAGCGAATAGTATATCTACCTGTTATTTGTGGAGCGTGAATTGATAAATGTCTGGCAGTCATACTCGCGTTGAGGACAGTTGAATAAACACCCGATCCAAAATATTAAATTTTTTTTTATTGCAAGCCAGGTTGGAAATACTGCCCTACGGTAATAATTTAAAAGAGTAATCCCTTAATGTGTTTGGTAAACTTAAAATGGCTGGACCGATTATTTTTATGCTATTAATATGGCTAAGCAGGTCATGTTCCTTCTAGTTTAACATGAAATTATATGTACCTACCTATATTAAAAAAATCTTGGCTATATTAATTTGTTTTTTAATTAATGAGATTCTTACAAACGATAAAGTTTCGATTTATGTTGCACTTCTTTAGGGCTTTGTAAACCATTTATCAGATTGTGGAGCCAAAATTGTCAATTGAGTACGTGTATCGAAAAATAGAAGTTAATAACAACACCTTATATTAAAATAAAACTTTTTTTATAATTAAATTATGGATAACAAAACATGAAGCAGCATATCGAAAGACAAACATAAGCTATCTTTTTTTTAATAAATAATGGGTATGCTCTTGACCACATAGTTAACTATACGGTTAAAAAGAAGCCTAAGATGGAGCGAGCTTACCCAGAGGTACTGGTTCTCCCACACACCAGCGGAACACAGAAAAACTGTTTGGCGCTGGACTCCGGCAGGAGGGTGGTAGCATCCAAGCTGCCTCTTACGAAGCCTACCACCGCAGAGGGATTTGTTAGCCATCATTGGTTAGAAAACCAAAGGTGCCGTTGCCCAGGGTGGACCACTAGGAGGTAGATCCCACCACCCCAATCGCTTATATTGTAATTTAATTAAAATCAGTTAATTCTATAACCGTGAGTATAGGTACAATAAAAGTTGATATGAATTTTATGCTCATAATAAGGGCGTAACAAAACTTATTTTTAACTTAGATTAGAACATTACAGGAAGTTGTGACAGGGCTTTCTTTAATATTCATACCTACACTTTTGTTTCAAATATAGTGTGACGATGTAACTTAAAATGTAATAAGACGGTGACGCCATTCACACAAATGCAGGTACACATACACACTAAAGACTAAGTGATATAAAATCAATCATTAATTAATGAAAATTTCACACACTCTAGTGTGTAAATTTGAGCATTAGAAATACAATTTCACATGATAATTTACTCGCACCCAGTAGAAAATAAAAAGAGGTATTGCTTTCTGCAAAAGCATTTAGATGCCATCAGAAGTAACAAAATGATTAAAACAAGAAAAAAAGTGCGACATTAAAAGTGATATCACTTTCTGTGATTACTATTGTTTTATTGCTCTAATGTCACAAGAGTAAATACTCTCTCCGTACCGAATGTGTTGTCATTAACAAGAATACTGGTAAAAGAAATTGTTGACATTCTGATTTCGAGTTAAGTATCAGTTTACTTAAATTGTGGGCGATACTTTCATGGAATACTCTTATAATCAGTAAGCTTAATACGACAGTTGCTAAATAAACCAATATTAATTTAACCTAGTTTTTTGGTAGTTCTTGAAATGAAAAAATGATTTATCATCAATTTTTTGTAGTTCCTTTTTAGGACCCTGGGATAAAAAGACCATCATTATCCGTGCTCAGTCTTCTGCTTAATTTAGATTGCTTCAAAAGCAAGAATACAGCACAGTCCCAATGCTGGGCAGGCGTGTTGGCTATTGAATTTTGCCTATTAATGTGGCAGAGAAGACTGCAGCCAGTTTAGGACGACACTATTCTATGTAAAGTATCCCATGACCAAAAACATAGAGCTTTCTTTATAAATAGACCGTTGTAACTCCACAGGAGAGCCCCGCCCGGTAAAGCTGTAACGGCATTCTGCCAAAGCATAGGTCCTTTCAAAAAAAATATCTACAGGAGATGTAGTTAGAACCCATACGTCATTGTCCGTACTCGCCAGACCTAGGTCCAACATAATACTTTTTCTAAGCAGGAATGTTTCGTGGGCGATGTGACAGCAAACAATAAATTAATCTATCTATTTACTGGCCTATGTTAACATATGTACGTAAATAGTATAGTGAAGGCAGAATTTCATACATAACACAACTTCTGTTTCAGAATAGTTACATTCGATTCAACACGATATATAAGTAGATATAAACTAAAATGAATTGAAATAAATCGTCTTCTATGTATTATTTTTATGACTCTTGGCACAAGCAAACTATCACCAAAATCTAAACAATGAAGCGGGGTATTTTTGGGCACAAAGAGCTGTATTTTTGGGACGTGTTTAATAGTCCGGAAAAGGGCCCTTCTCTGCTCTAGTCTCAAAATGATTTGGCTACAGTAATGAGTTGTCTTTTATTTTGTAGCACCGCTATTTACCTGCAATTGTGAGCAGGTGCAAAAAAGTTACTCTTTAATATAATTCGCACACCTTTATTAAAACAGATACAACTGACAAAATATGAAAAAAAAAGCGATCTGGATATATGCTGACGATGCTGCCAAGACCATGATTTCCAGTAATTACCAGTTCACATTGCTTTAAGGAATGTTTTTACAATCTGGATAAATTATGCTCACATGACTGCCACAACAATACGGCGCGACAGGGATTGCCTCTAAGTGGCCATTTTGTGATTCCTAATAGAATTCACATTATGATCACAATATGATTCTGCCAATGTGGCCTTTTCAGCCCCCCAGGTCGAAGGCTACTCGCCATTCACAAAGCATCTCTGATGCAGCAGGTGCGAGGTAGAAGTCAGTCACGGTGAGTTTGAACGTGCACAGTTATATTTTATACAATATTCTCGTGTAAGCTAAGCTCCCTAAAGATGGTAAAGTAGGTTAGGTGGTATTCAATGTAGCATTACAGTCTATTTTTTTACACGACTACGGCTAAGCCAACAGAAATGGTTATAATTTTAGCAGTCTATTAAAAAAAAAATTGACATACTGCTATCCAGCGTCATTCATCAAATATCGAAAATTATCGAAGCGTCATTCATTACATATTGAACTCGTTTGTTTTGAGAAAAGGTATATAGTTTTGTCAATTCAAAATATTCAGTAATTTTGAGATACATCACTTTAAATATAAATATCCGAATCGCAAAACCGCAAATGTCACTATTGGGCTGGTGTCCGATATTTAAATGGCAAAGCTATTTATTTAATTGACTTGCCACATACCAAACATTGAAGCTTAAAAAGTTAGCAAATAAGAGCTGAAGCTTCAAAAATTAGCTATCAATCAAACAAAAAATTTTAAAATTGACCACGTTATGTATGAGAACCATAAAAAATATTAATATTTCCTTTTACTAGATGTTGCCTGCGACTTCGTTCACGAAGCATTTAATACTATGCTTCAGAACCAGTACTTCTTCCCGGGTAAAAAATTAGATATGCTATTCCGGCCTAAAAAATGTTTCTGTGTAGAATTGGATGGTATTGTAAAAACTGTTTTAATCGCTCAATTCTTAAAAGGTAATGATTACTTATATTCCAAAAGGGACAAAAGTCCAAAGGAATTAAGCGGAAAAAAATATAGTAAATTTATTTATTTAATTTTGACTGCCAGGGATATTTACATTGGTAAATTACATAATTATTATAGGTGATACTTATAAATTTAAAAATATGTAAGTAGGTAGTTAACGGCATATAATCACCCTACTGCAGAGAAAGGCCTTTATTATGAATTTAAGTTACCATAGCAATGATGGGTACAGGCATAATCACCACGCTTGCCAAGTGGTGGTCACTAACCGAACAATGATCAAAAATTCGAAACTTTGTGTAGCCTAGCCCGGGGATTGTACCCAGGACCCCGAGATCTTGGCACGGTATTTAAACCAGTAGACCAAAAAATATAGACTTAGCTGAAACTTGAAAATTCAATTTTTGGTACAAAAAATATTTTATTTGTAGCCTAAAGACAAACCAAAAAGAAGGAAGCAAAATAAGCAGCTCTCTTCTCTTTCTCTCTTTTTTACCAGTTTTGAAATACTTAGTTATTAGAAAAAAAAATTAACACGTAAGAAAAAATCAAACCGTTATTATTTACTTATAAATTGAAATTAATTATTTCAACCGATAAAAAAAGATTGACGCACAAATTTTCCTGGTTAGTCCAATAATCTGTGACGTGTCATGTGACTAAAAAAGGGTATAACAGAAAATAAAGAAGCATTTTATTGTTGTGTAAAAATTCAGAAATATTTCTCCTACTTATGTCATATAATAGGTAATAATGTTTACTGAGACGACAGAATTTATACACTAAAATGTTATTAAAGTAATAATTCTTAAAAAACTTTGAGTTAAATAATTCTTAAAAATACAAAATAGCACTATAAGAGTTGACCTACATACCAACATACGACAGTGAAATAGCATTCATCACCTTTTTTCTACAAAACTTCTCTACCATTGCAAGAAAAAATGAATAAATCAACAGCACTCTCTATCGGTGCACAATGATATTAAAACCTCTTTTTCTTTTTGCCTCAGCACTATTTTTAAGTTTACACTCAACCACAAAGAGATGGCGCTTATTCAATAATATATTTTAGAAAGGTTGTCAGGAGATGGCGGTAGTAGTACTCAACATTGACAAAAAGTAAAAAAAGACGCGAAATGAAACGCGATAGATTTTGTGAGTATTTCATGTTTTACAAAGCGATTGCAAAGTAATGTTTTTGTTATCACTTGTCGTACAAATACTTTTTGTGCACTTTGTAGTATTACGAAGATTAGATGATTGGATACATGATGATAGAATGCGAATAAGCTTGCACATTTTTTCCTGGTTAAAAAATAGTTTTTCAATTCCTACTTTAATTTTTATGCGTTCAAAATTTCAATTTCTATCTCATTAAACGTTCTAAGGGTGATTGAGTAACAAGTATCCATCCAATTTACATTTATACATAATATAGAAGTAATGTATTAATCAGGATTACTAAGATACTTTGACATACTAATGTAATCGAAAATCATTCAATGCCAAAAAGAAATAATCGAATGTTCCGAAATTATTACCGACCGATATTAAGAATCCCTTATTTTTTTTCGTTGCTTCCAAACTTAATTTAATCAGCTACATAACGCACTTCGAAAAAAAAAATACCCATTACCAATACCTTTTCATCTTTATTACGCAACCATGAATCTGGCGGTCATTCTTTGAATAGGTACTGTGTTATACAAAAATGAACTGTATATTCCACTGTTAAGGTCACAGGTAGGTCATCATCTGATGTATGTATGTACCCGAAAACGAAAGTTTGTGAAAGTCACATCTGTGTCCGAGAACAGATGAATCCGATTCCTTATATGCAACAATATAAAGATCAAAATGGCTAAACCAATTGAATAGGAACTTACGTAACCCAAAAAGTATTTATTTCTCTGTTGAATGTACTTTTCTGTTAAGTCAAAATAAGTATCATATGATTTTCGATTGGAATTCTGTTAGGCATAAGCTGTAATTTAAACCTTTCTGGTTCACTTTTAAAGTCATTCAAATGCCGGTTGTAGTTGTTACGAAAATGAATTATAAAAAAACGATAATTACTTAAAAAAGAAAAATTGATTTCATCAATACATGTAATGTAAATTGTCAGATCATTATATTTTTTTTTTATAAATAATTGGCTTGCTTTTGACTACATACCTTCACCATACGTTTAAGAAGAAGCCTAAGATAGAGCGAGTTTACCCAAAGGTACTGGTTCTCCCATACACCAGCGGAACACAGAAAAACTGTTTGGCGCTGGACTCCGGCAGGAGGGTGGTACTATCCAGGCGGCCTCTTACGAAGCCTACCACCGCAGGAGGATCTGTTAGCTGTCATCATTGGTTGGAAAACCAAAGATGCCATTGCCTTGGTTGGACCACTAGGAGGTAGATCCCACCACCTACCAGTAGTATAGATATCCTAAAAAAAGACTGCCGTGGTCTTATGCATGAAGGCTTATGCTGGGACAGTGTGATCTAAGAAGCCCTGCATTAGTAAAGCTTGGGAGAAGAAGGAACGTTGGGGGATATTCTATGCTGAAGTAGGAGAAGTATTTCTTTTAGACCATTTATAGTCTAATCCTTATTCCAATGCCAATAATAACAAGAATTAGGTACTTATTTACAGGGTGTTAGATAAAGGGCATAACAATCCGTGACCAGCCTATGTCAACATAATAATATGCCTAAATATAGTGAAGTCAGAAATTTGATACCAATTTTTTTTTTCATATTTAGATATTTCGATCTGTATGAATTTTTTTTTCAAAAATGATGGTATCAAAATTCTGACTTCAACATAGTATTTATGTGCGTATGTTAACATAGGCTAGTTTTGTTATACCATTTACCTAAATCTGTACATTGGTAAGTATTATATTATTTTTACCCCGCGTCTGTATAATTGTTGACTGATTACATTCAAAAGACATCAACGCGTTAGAAACTCTGTAACACATTTCTTATCTTAACTAATTCAAGAAAGTACTTCCATGTTTCTGTTTGATTTATCATTTGCTGTTCCGCTATTAAATAAAATGTGCCATGATAAATAACTAGAGCATATTTCACTCAAATATATAATAGTTTTCGAAAGAAGAAACATTTACCAGGATACGGATTATTGCTACAAGAAGTATTTTATGTTTTATACTCTCATTAATCTAAATATTTTTCAAAGTTTATGTTAGTTTCATTAAACTTCGTTAACGTCATAGGAATAAGAAGTTTCAAACAAAAATGCTTACTTAATAAAAACTTATACAATTAAAATACTGGCTTGATATTTAATAATTTTCATTTTTATTTTAAACATGTAAATCATAGAAATATTAAAAGCTAAAGTTCTTTTTATAAATATAATATAAATTAATGTCCACTACTATCTTATAAAGCTGTACCCCACATCCGGTCGGCCGCATAGCGTGAACATCCCAAATACATAAATACATATAATTTACTCAACAGGATGGAAAGTCGGGCCGCTAAGTATATATGTGAAAGTGTTCGATCAATTTAAAAGTAGTGGCAAGTAAATTTGATCATTTTAAATAAATAATAATGTTGGTAATACGGACATATTTCAATAAATCAAGTGTTATTCTTGTTTTTCTTACTAAGATGATATTCAATTTAGGACTTGTAACGGAAAATTGGGATTAATCATAATTTTAAAGGTAAAATGCTATTCAGTTTTTCAAGAATATTTGAAACATTTTGGGTCGATTTATTTTTAAATATTGAAACCATTCAACCATTAAAAGTAAATGGAAAAAATACTCTAATTACAAAAAAATATAGTCAAAGGAGTCTATCCTATTTGATTTTTTTTCTTATTAAAATTTATTCTCATATTGCTTTTTTTATCTTTTATTGTCGAGGTATGCTAGACTTAGCATCCAAGAGAAGTCTAGTTGTTACATTTAGCGTAATTGGTAGACCATTTTCAACTGACGAATAAGAGAGGAGGGACACGAAAATTTCAATGATTTTTCATAGCCCTAGTCTTCACTTCAAAACACTAATAAAGTCACAGTCACTAAAAAAAAAACAAAATCATAGAGTTTTTTTTGTCAAGGAAAATATTGTTGGAATAAACACAACCAGCCAGTGTTTATAAATAGGCATTATAATATTCACTTGATGCTCATTCCCACTCTACCGTCGCGTGATGACACCCAGCTTTCTTGCGCCTGCGCCGATGTGTGCCTCCGGGGTCGTTGCCCGACTTTCCCGCGGCCATCTTGTGAGCGTGATATAACATAATGACGTCAGTCCTTGGAATGAAAGTAGGAATACGTTTGGAGCCTTTTATGGTAAAAAGTTTTCGAGATGCCTTTTGTGGAAGGAGGCGTGGTGGGTGCTAGGTAGGTGTAGGTGGCATTGGGATAAAGACTTTGATTTAATGAATAAATTGAACCCATTTTAGTTACATATAAAAAACTACAACGACACATCTTGTTAATTAAATTTAAGAATAATCTTAAAATTAATAAAGTAAGAACTGTTTTATTTTAAAGCCGTCATAAAACTTTTCAGAAGAACACAAATCAGAAGACAGGAAAATGTTTGCGAATAAAAGAATACGTAGTTCGTCTTCCTGTCCAACCTTACTTTAACGTAATAATTGTTTTTCATAGTTAATTGTTTCGGAATTCCAACTTCGTATCTCGATTTTTTATGTTAAATATACACATAAAGTGCAGAAGGTCATAAGTAATATCGGAAACTTATAAATGAGGCAAGGCATTTAATAGATATCCCGTAACTATAAACTTTTGTGACAGAGTCTGTGAAAGTTAAAATAAGCAAGTCTTCTATTTTTATTTTAGAACCAAAATTGATGATTAATCATGAGGGGAGTTTCCAAATTTTCTAACAAAAATAAGCCACTATGAAAAGGTTCAAGGCTATAAAGCTAGTTCTACTTCACTATTCTACCGCAAGTATGCTTCGACCTACTCATCATCATTAGGCCATATCAGTCTACTAACCATAGGCAAACGGAGGTTTATACCATAATCGCCACGTTCAAAAGGCTGATTAGCGATCGCGGTTTGGCTAATGGTAAAAAGAAGTCGTCGCTCTTGTTTCTGCATATATTTAATCACCTCCTAGAATATGCTATTTTATTTTAAGCCAATACCACATTGTGACTGAGTTTTTTTGCTTCATCTCAGTAATAGCCTACTAGTCTATAAACAGTGGTAGGTCATAATATTGGGACGCGTAAAAGCGCCATCTAGGGCCTGTTTGATTGTAAAGTTATAATCAAACAGGTCCAAGATGGCGTTTGATTCCAACCTGCGCATACATGTCCTCAACCTGAGATAGTTGCCACAAAAATGAGGTAACAGAACTTATTGTACTGCGCGCGCGCAGGCACTTTCTCTCGGCTTTCGAGCGGTCACTTTCCCCCTCACCTAAAAACGACGTATCCGGCACGTTGCGAAACATGAATGCGGTAATAGCCGTAGAAATTTGATTTGCGTGGGCTCAAGTGCAGGGCCATATATTTAAGTATAGGTTTTTTAGCCGACGAAAATAAGAAGAGGTCCTAAATTCTGTATTTTTTGGTTTGATAAGGTGTAGATTAGAGTTTTATTTGAAAAGGAAATACCATCTTTTGTAACAAAAATACAATAAAAAAATTATCTACACTTTTAATTAGTAACTCAATTCAAATACCATTGCTATTCTCACTATAACTTTTTGGGTAACGCAATAAAGTCAGTAATGGTGATAACAATGGCTTTATAGCTTTATAGCCTATATCTGGCTAGATATCCGGCTATCCTAGTTCACTTCTCAAAGTCTATACACAAACTCTACTAGTAGTCTTTGTGCTGCTTCTCATGGCATGAGGAAGGACTATCTTAATTTCATTTACATAGGTGTCAATTGCAACAAAAATCTATGTCTCAGTGTGCAGTGTACATTTGAAGTTACAAGACAGTCTCAACGACTGATAAAATAATTGGAAATTGCTAAGAGATAATAAAGAAAGATCAGGATTTTTATCAAGGATGGAGTCAGAAGTGTGGTCGTCAGACAGCAAATTGAATTAATTGACATAGTTCAAAGGTTGAGCGACTTCAAACAGCTATAAATGTGTTTCACGACCAATGAATTAAAAATCTTTTGGTTCTTTTATTCAGTTACTTTATAAATTATTTATTTATGAACGCTTTTTCTATAAAATTATTTTAACTTGTACATAAAATGCTTATTTCTTGTACTTATAAAAATAAGTGCAAAAAGTACGATTTTAATATAAACATTAAGGTTTTTTTGTTTGATATCTCCTGGTAGACTTGCAAACATTCATTGCTTCATCATACATTTTTATTTATTACCATTTTAAATAGTTTATATCTCTGATTTGTATTTGATTTTAATCTATCTACCACTACATCTACATCTACACTAATATTACAAAGAGAAAATATTTGTATTTTTTGTGTGTTTGTATGTTTGTAATGAATAAACTCAAAAACTACTGAACCAATTTCAAAAATTATTTTACCCTTAGAAAGCTACATTTACCTTGAATGACATAGGCTATATTTATTGCTAGAGAATATTAGGAATACACACTAAAACTTAACGGGTCAACCCATGCGAAGCCGCGACGGGCCGCTAGTGTATTATAATTAAAAATAGTTAAAACCTCTGCTTTGTATGAACTTTTCCACTAAAAATTTAATAGTGATAAAATCGTTTCCCTTTTCTTTCATACAGATTCCCACGTGAAACGTGTGTGGTCGAATCATATTAAGAACTGAAATAAATATACCAAGAATATAACTATAATTTATGGAAGCCCACCTGTCCTCTGCCTACAACTTCCGACGTCCTTACCTTATTTAAAATTGGACTTTACGCCTTATGTTTAAGATTGAAATTTCTGTTTGACTTGTGTGGAGATGCGGCCTTTCTGATTCGTAGTACGTGGCATGTTTACATCTCACAGTGTGAAAGCTGGGAGAAAGTTTGAGTCCCAAATACCAATCTTGGAGATGTTTTTTTCTTTTTATAACTGGACAGGTGAATTTTAAAGGATATGTCTGTGTTTTTACTCGCTTTGAGTTATGTAATGTAAAGAAAAATTATGGGCACTTAGTTTTATGATAAAATGTAGTCTAATTTCTGAAAGTCTAGTATCCAGGGCATAGGGCCATACAAATAGTTGCATTTTACAATTATGTTAACAAGGTGAGGTGTGTATTTATATATATTATATACAATGAGGTAATACTGCAAATAAAGAATAAATAGTCAAACAGATGTTTGTTTTAAATAAATAAAACCACTGAAAATATCAAATAGTTTTATTTATCGTTCCAAAGTTTTGAATTAGTCATTCGGCTTCAGATCTAATAAACAAATTTTTTATTTAAATTAATTTATAATTTAAATAAATTCGTTTAATTAGTACGAAGGTTATCTAGGCCCAAACTTCCAGTTAAGCCATTTCTGTTCGAAAATAAGCTATTTACCTATTTCAAAGGTAGGTTTTAGCGTCATGTACCTAACAGAAATGTATTTACACAGTAACTATTTATATGCCCACGAAAATACACAATGGTTAAAACTGCTGTTATGACGGTCTTCGGCAAGCGCAACATTTGAAATGTTAGTACTCATAATTTATTTGATATAAATTAAGTACAATGAAACCAATTTAGCTTATTATCAGATATGACTTTAAGACCTAGTTTCTCCTGCCACATAGTTGTTAGAACATAGTGTTGGAATAAATAAATAAACAATTATAGACTGTAGCAATTAATTGTAAAATCATATTGTTGTAATTATGATTTTGAAATTAAAATAAACAAAAATATATAAGTGTATGTCTTTCTTGATTTTTCCATTTATTTACGAGTAGTACAGGTTATGTAACTTATAGTACTAACATTATGTAGTGTGAATTTACTATGTAAATATTCTTGTTTCATGGAGATTTTATCAGCGTTTACACCTATCTTTTATGTACATAGTAACTCGTATTTTATTAGTGCAATATCTAAATACTTGACAAAACTGAAGGATCAACAAGTACTACCATACCCACAGAGTTCATTTTTGTAAGCGAACTCATAAGAAATCTTATAAAAATACAACAAAAATGGATAGGAGTGAAAGTACACTCGCACAGAAACAAAATGTGTTTGTAGGCGTAGTGAAAGCCAGCGGTATTGGTAGTTCGAACAAGAAAACGAATAGAGTCTCTTAAGTCTATCATTTCTTAAAATATAATATAAACATGCTATTTTGAACTATAATAAAATAAAAGCTCTTATAAAGTAGATCTGGGAACGTATAATTTACGATGAAGATGTGCTATAGATTTTTCTGAAGGTACGTATAATATAAAATAGCCATCTTGTTGAATTAGTTATAGTGATATTTTATATTCTAGCTAAAATACAACCTTTATGAATTTATATACTTCAAGTTCTGTTAAGTTTATAAAGTAATTAAAAAATATCACAAATTTCATTATTTTGATATAAATCATACTTAAAATTCAGAGTCCAGTAATTCTATTTTCAACAAAAAGTATTACTACTATATTGAAAAAAGTAATACTTTTAGTAACGAAACAGTGTCCATATATTACTTTTCTATAATTTTGATGTTTGGGTAATACAGGAAGCAGTTTTAAGCTATACCGAAAAGTTACTTAGAAATTAAAACAAAATTAGATTTGTCGTTCGGTTTATTACATTTAAGTTTTGATTAAAACGTCAAAGTTAGATCAAAGTTTAAGAAACTCAAAATAAAACATATTTCCAAAAAAATTATACAAATAGAACCTCTCTATAAACTTCTCTGTCCACGCAGTTTTTACCAAAGTGTGAGTTAGTGAAAGGCGTATACAGACTTGTCTGTACTTACACTATTTGTCTATGTGTGGGTGAAGACGGCATATATTTTTTTACGCATTCTATGCTATTGAAACCTAGTATATAAGTGGGTTTGTGCGTTCTAATCTAGTAGTTTCTTTTCTACCTTGCGGCGATGTTATGCTTTACAGGTCTTACAATTCCCATGAATGATATTTTATGATATCTCAATATGGTTACTAAAATGATAGAAATATCTTTACATGATTTACATGTTTATTGAAAACTTGATCCAAATATAATGTATTTACAAAAAATAGAACTCAATTTATGAATAGCCTCTAAAATAAATAAAAAACGTTTCTAGTTATTAGACTGATCTTTATATTATTGTTATGATAGTCACCTTAATCTTCTTTTTAAAACTATCACATAAGGAATAATTAGTCAATTTCTATTAAATATTTTTCTACCAAATATAACAAATGTTGACACTTGTGCCCCATGATAACACAATAGTTTGTTTCATCTCCCAAATAATTATTTGAACAATTTCAAGGAATTTCATTGATAAAAAATCATAAATTGTCATGTCAACAAAAATTTTATGAGATTTTCATCTCAGATATTATTACATAAAATCATTTTCGAATAATATAAGATTTTAGAAAATGTAAGAGTTTTATTTGTTTTCTTAAATAATGTCATTGTTATACGAGTATGATATATTGATGTTAAATACTGATCAGCTTAATGAATCGTATACCTAATTATTTAAATTATGACACGTAATATAAAATATCAAAAATATGTACTTACTTCTTATTTAGTAACTTGGACAGCGAAAGAACTTGTGTTTCAATCCTGCCTGATATACCTAGTCGATTTCTTAAAAAAATGTCTTCAATATCATTTAGCCGTATTATTCTGACTTATTTATAGCCACTATTATAGGAGTTAAGCAAATTTATTTTTGAATTTCCTCCTTAAACAACTGTTATTTGTTATGTGTCATTCAGGCATTTTGATATCCAGGCACTGTGCACTGTAGCAAGAACGCTGCAATTCCAGATATTCCAAAATGGTGAATTGTTGTCATAAACGTAGATTTTTATCAAAAGTAAAATAATTCATACATTGCTTTACTTCAACAGATTTTATCTTTTAAAAGGCAATTTTCATTCAAGTTAGCTTGCATTGCGCCGGCAATAGATGGCACTAGTAGTCCCATTGTAGTACAAAGTTTGTGTTGTACCTAGTGCAAATCGTTTACACAACTCAACGTTTTAAGTTTTGTGGTATATTACATTCTGAAAATATAGTGAAATGTAATCAATGATTTACAAGGTTTCAATCAATCAATCAATCAATCAGCCTATTGCAGTCCACTGCTGGACGTAGGCCTCCCCAAGGGCACGCCACAGTGCACGATCCCCCGCTTTCCTCATCCAGGCACTACCAACGACCTTCTTCAGGTCATCGGTCCATCTGGCAGGGGGGCGTCCTACACTACGTTTGCCGAGACGTGGTCTCCATTCGAGAACCCGTCTACTCCAACGCTCATCGGTTCTGCGACAAATATGGCCAGCCCACTGCCACTTCAGCTTGCTACACTTACAAGGTTTACTATCTTTTAATTTTGATTTTTCGAAACCAGGAACCGAATGCTCAGTTTAAAAAGACGCAGTTCGCCTTTAAACTACTACGCCTATCGGTTCTTAAATTAATGCCCCATAAATATCGCTGACCACTATAGACTTTTTGAAATTTTATTTAAGGACCTAATGCTGTAGGAACACTGTGCTGGTCTATTGATTACATTGTAAAGCACCTAAGACGAGAACCAATTTAGCACAAAATATCAAATTTTCTATATCGAAACTAATTTTTATGAGTAAAATTGGGGAAAACTGGGAAAATTTGTCATTTCTGTGTGGGTTGTATTGACAGCCACTGTTAGTGAAATAGGTAGTTTTGTTTAGTAGATTCAAGTCCCTTAACATTTTTTAGGTAAGTAATAAAACTGATGAGTTTTCGTGATCATGCTTGTTATGTAGGTAGATGAAATATGAAAATTGGCTATGGCATGCGTAGATCTCTTTCTAGATATACACAGTAGGTACTGCTTAAAGCAGACGAAAACCAGCGTCTTTTTTCCATTATTGGCCAAACTGTCATCGACAAGCGTGGAGATTATGAGGCTATGACCATCCGTGGACTGCTGTGGTCTTAGGATGATGTCTCATATATGTAAGATCGGGATACGGAGTTAAACCATTATCTTCAAACGTCGTTGTATTTCATCTTCAAGTCTTACATTAATCTTAAAATTAAATATAAAACACGTCTTTCTCTATTAGCCGCGATCCTCCAAGTCTGCCATTTTCATTCTTCTCAATTTAAAATCATCTACTCTTGTTCGTTCTTTAACCTTCTTCTTTAACCATCGTTCAGTAATTGGTCATGCTTGCATCTTCATTCACATTTTCAAACCATGTGTCATTTCACTTCTTCCTCGTTCATACCGATCAATCACTCTATTAGTCTTTCTCGTAATCATCTACCTACACTGACAATCCCACATATACGACGAAATGTCTATTGCCCGAGACTTACTTTGCAAAGGATGTTGAAACTATCTCATGTGAACAGTACTTTTCTGGTATAAAAAGGAACCTTATCATTTAGGTTCCAGCCTACATGATTTGGGTATAAAAAGAAAAATATAAACGATTGGAATTGATTGTTTTCTTTTATTTCAAACTAAAACTAGCGATACAGTCTTGTTGGTACTTAATTGTAAAATAAATTATAATCTATTAGTTTGGTTTATGACAAAATAAACCCGTAAAATGTTACTTAAATGATTGTTATTTACCAAATAAATAGAAAACTTAAATTTAATATTGAATTCTGGCCACACCCTGTTCTATCCAGACTGTTTATTTATACAAAATATATTGTCTCTATGTATAAATTAACGAATAATTATTGCATAAATTATATAACTATAAATATAAATTTTGAACTAAGTAAGTAACGATCTAAGCACCACAAAATTCAGCATTTTATAAAAACAATAAATATTTTTTTAATTTAAACATTAATTTAGACTTAATATCTGTTACTTAAATAATTTAATTGCGTCTTATTTTATAAAAGATCATTGGAAATAATGACGTTGTGTAGTAAAAAGTTGGTTTTTGCTAGACCAACCTAGTTCTTAAAGTAATCATTTAAGGCTTTAGTCTAGTCCCGGGTATTACCAACAAAATCGTCACACTATTAGGTTTTTAACATACCTTCACCTTCTTAAAGAATCTTACTATTGGGCATCCAGTGTTTAACGATCTTATTACCCAGAAATGTTACCTTTTTCCTTTAGTTACACTGAAGATGGAATATTTATATTTTTTTATCAATCAGACTGCCTCTATGATCAACATGGCAATTTCATTAGTTTGCAGATCAACACGGCATAAACATTCATATCAAAAAATAACAATAGATGTAAAACACACACACACGCATAAACATACTTTACATCACTAAAGTGACCCTCATTCATTAAGTTACAGTTGTACAATGATAAGGAAATCGTCTGATTTGAACAAACATTATTGTGACTTATCATTATGTCAATAAATTTTGATTTTATGTGTCAGCGAAATTTACGTTGTGTCTTGACGACAACCAATAATTTGAGTGGAAAATGATTTTTGAACTGAAGCTAAATTGCCATATAAATATTTTTTTACTCATTCAATAGTCTAGTAAAAAGTTGAATTATGATGAGATTTGGGCCTTGTAAGCCAAGTCGTTTGCATCTTGGGCGATGTTTGAGGATCTGGCGTAAGGGTAGGATGCAGCTGATGCCGTAGGCGATGACCACTGCTGGGGCGATGATTGGAAGCTGGCAATCTAGAAATTGAAAAAAAATACAGTTAAAAAAATTGCACCCATCATAATCCAATTGTTGTTCTCGAAATAAAAAACTAACCTCCTTATAACACTTAGTATACATCAAACAAAAAACTAATCTCATTATACCACTTGGTATAAGTATACCAAACGACGAATTATGTCATAGGTTTTTTTCATCACATCCAAATCAGAGTATTTTATTTGTTGTTTTGATCATGCCTTTGCCAATGGAAACTCAAACGATTCCCCTATATCGAGCATAGAGCTCGTTAAACGATTATAAGTCGAAAACAGTGTTTTGGTTGGAAAATTTAGCGTTCATTAAAAAGATAGATAAGAGACGATTAAATGCAGCGGAAATGATAATGTAAAGAGGTGTATGAGTTACGAAAATGGATAACCTGTTTTCTGTTGGTGTTTTATGATAAAAATACTATGTTCATATTTGTAGTCAACAACATTTAAAGTTATTATTAACTAGCTGTTGCCCGTGATTTTATACACATTTTGAATTTGCTACTATGTCACGAGAACTGCATTTTTTTTGAAGCCTATGCGCAATTCCAGCCTAATCTGTAAGTTTGGAAACATCATCCAGATTTGTCACGTCATTTTGGTTTAATAGAGTAACAAACATTCATCCAAACTACCACGTTTCTAGTATAAGCACGATTTAACAAAGAATACGAGTAACATTCTAAAAAGCTAGTGCGATTTTTCGTTATAGTAATAATAAAACTCACCTTGCCACTCAAGTTATTGAGGCCACCACCACTCAGTAATTTCTGGATGCCCAATGCCGCAGCGGCTAAGAAAGCCAGCTTGGCTACCACTAAGGCCTTTGTCACGAGCAGCGTAAGGCCTCCGAATAGAAGGCCAACAACGGCGATCACTTTGACTCCGATACCAGCGAGTAATGGGGAGTACTTCTTGATTTTACCTCGTGCTAAACAAAAATAATGAATTAGAGTATCAAGTCAGCGGAAAGACACTGGATACGGCATGGCGTGGCCTTCATACAGCCGTAGGTGTCGTTTGACTAAAATGATGATGAAGAAGTCAAATCAAAAGATCACAGGAACCTACCACAGCATGTTTAAATTTACCGACAGTATTATTATTAATAATAACATTAATTAATTAATGTGATTGTGGAAATGTATGTACTGAATGCTTTTTCATAAAAACTTTTTTGACCAAAATTTTTTACTCTCGAAAATCACAAATAAACCAACAATTTTAAGTTAGTTCATGAAGGTAATCAGTGATCTTTGTTTGGCATCGACTCAACAACTTATTTTAATCGTGTCTTTTGTGAATAAAAATTGTCAACTGCGTCAGATGATGTATAATCGCATTAAAGCACTTTGCTGTCACTCTTACGGCCATTTCCAATAACCTATCTATCTTCAGTTTTAGCATATCGGAGATAGAAAACAACTTTTGTCTTTCTTCTGAATTTCTCTGGACGGCAAAAACAGAGATAGAAACTGTTTCCTATCTCCGATATGTCAAAACTAGCGATAGATAGATTATTGGAACCGGCCGTTAGATTTGTACGATCCTTAAACAGCCGTAAACGTCTGATATTAAGTTTACTAATAAAATAACGTCTGATATTTAGCCATGCTACGAGATTAACAACGGGGTTACTGAACGACCTCGACCAAGAGAGACAGTAATGGTCATTGAACCTGGACGTCAAGATTCATTAATCCTATCTTTTGACGTCTAACATTGCTTTATTTATATTTTTAACATGAAATTACTTAATACATTGTATTTTTGTTAAAATATAAACATAAAAAAAATAATGTCAAGCTGCGGCCACAATAAAAATATTAAAGACTGGATAAAATGCTTAGACTGGATAAGATGCACATCAGGTTAGACACCGGGGTATCTTAGCATCGTTGACATAGATGCGAGTTTGCAACAAAAAAAGTATAGCCACTGTATTCTTAATCAATTCTAATCGCGACTCATTGATGCCTACGCTACAAGACCGCTACGGTTATCGTAGCAGTAGACTACGGCCAGTAGTATGCAGCTTGCATCGTGCGTAACCTTGACCGAGCGGTCGGTTACGCAGCCTCACGTAACAGGTGAACGACCTTCATTTGAGTACTTTCTTTTTTACTTAGCATGCAGACGCACTGGAAGTTCATTTTATGGTGCTTTGATACAGAATATAAATATGATTATGAATTGTTATATTAATAAAATTAATATTAATAATAATTGTTAATTTTAAATGAAAATTTAGCGGGATGGAAATGTAAAAATAAAACTGCAATATATAAGTATTATTTTTGACACACAATTCAATCCTATCAAATATTAGCATACAGTAAAGCATACATTTAAATAAAATTAAAAGTTTTTTTTAAACAAATGTTAAAACAAAACACAATTTAAGCATCATGTTTTACTCTTCCTTAAAATCCTGTCAGCTGTCATTGGGTCGTTTACCACCTTCTCAATCATAACTTTTCTGACACAATCCAACCATCTCTTTCTGTGTTACCCTCTATCTATCTTCTATCTATATATACCATGAAACATGTACTCAATCTTACCTTCAGCAAATGTCCTAGCAGCTTCTTTCAATTCTCCAGGCTCAAATTTCACCTTCAATTGTTCTTCACCAGACGCGTCCCTATAAAAAATATTTAATCTATTAATTAACAGAAACATTTAAGTAAAAACATTATGGTTTTTCTATTGCTTATTTAACCGACCTATCTTCAGCGAGATTAGTTGTCGTACCAATGTGTTGTTTATTAAGATATGTAATTGTTAATAATTTTTTATATTTATTTTTTAATTTACATACATACATACATATTATCACGCCTCCTTCCCAACGGGGTAGGCAGAGACCAAGGCCTTCCACTTATTACGATCCTGGCATACATCTTTCGCTTCTTCCACATTCATCAATCTTTTCATGCATGCTCGTCGGTTTAGAGTACTCTTGACCTGACCTTTCTTTAGAACATCCCCGATTTGATCGTGATAGGTTCGTCTAGGCCTTCCTCTTCCAACGTTCCCTTTCACACTCGTCTTGTAGATCTGTCTAGTCATTCTTCTCTCATTCATCCTCTCTACATGCCCAAACCATCTAAGCATCCCTTTCTCAATCCTTGTGACAATATCTTCTTTCACACCACAACGTTCTCTTATCACACTATTTCTTATCCTGTCACTCAATTTCACTCCTAACATACTTCTTAGCGCTCTCATTTCTACTGCATTTATTCTACTTTCATGCTTTTTCTGCCATACCCAACTTTCACTTCCGTACATGAGTGTTGGAACCAACACCCTTCTATGCACAGCCAGACGAGCTTTCATAGAAATCTTCTGGCTATTCACAAAGGCGTGCAGCGCACCATTAACTCTGTTACCAGCATTTACTCTCCTTTCAATATCACTTTCATACTTTCCGTCCCTAGTAAACACCGACCCCAAGTATACAAACTCATTCACTTGCTCCAGTTCATTACCACCAATCCGAATACATACTTCTGTCATGCTCTCTTCCTTTTCAAACACCATAACTTTCGTCTTTTTTGTGTTCACTTTCATTCCCTTTCTTTCCAAAGCTTCATTCATAATAGTCACCATCGCTTGCAAATCCTTAGCCGTCGATGCAAGTAATACTTGATCATCGGCGTAAAGATGACATTTGACGCGTAACTCATTCATTCTTAGACCAAAATCACTCTCTTTCAGATCTGTCAGACAATTATCCATGAAAAGGTTGACCAGCCACGGAGACGCTACACATCCCTGTCTAACACCCTTTTGGATATTAAACCAATCAGTGTACGCTCCGTTTATCCTGACACAAGCACTAGAATCCTTATAGAGGGAATTCAATGCCCGTATCAGCTTACTGCTCACCCCATGCACAGCTAATGCCGACTACAACTCATTCCTCACCACTTTATCATAGGCCTTTTCCAAATCTACGAATGCACAAAAGACTTTTTGGATTGTTGCCAAATATCTTTCCGTAATGCATCGTAGGGAAAAGACCTGATCCGTACATCCCATTCCCTTCCTAAATCCCGCTTGTACATCCCATATTCTGTCATCTGTTTCTAACATTACTCTTTCAATCATCACTTTAGCATACAGTTTGCCGACAACACTGAGAAGGCTTATTCCATGGTAACTTACACAGTCTTGTTGTGACCCTTTTCCCTTGTACAACGGCACGATCACAGCCTTGCACCAGTCTCCCGGTACCCGACCGTTCCTCCAGCACAAGTTGAAAAGGCAGTACAACTGACTTACTACTACTCCCTGTCCAGCCTTCAGCATTTCGACGGAAACCCTGTCATATCCCGCAGCTTTACCTGATTTCATACTTTTCAATGCTTTTATAATCTCTTCCATACTAATATCGCTTTCATGCTCACTCTCGTTCACTTCAAGAAGAGGTGCTTGCATTTGTGCTAGGCCCTCTTCTCTTTCAAAAAGACTTTCAAAATATTTCTTCCATCTTCTCAGCGCACATTCTTCTCCTTTTATAAAATTCCCACCCTTACTTCTGATTTTAGATAGCTCCGAGTTTGATGTTTTCCCTCGAGCTAATCTAATCGATTTCCAAAACAATTTAATATTGTCTTGGAAACTATCAGAGAGTCTTCTATCAAACTCATCCTTTTGCTCTTCTTTCTTCGTACTAATCACATTTTTCACTAGCCCTTTCATATTTTTATAAACCTTTCTTGCCTTATCCACATCCTCTAATGTCGCCTTTTGTACTCTTTGGTTAGCCTTGGTTGCTAACCAATCCAGCCATGCTTTCTTCTTATTACCTACAACCTTTTGCACTTCCTTATCCACCCACTCTTTCTTCTGCATTCTTCCTTTTCTTCTCTTACAGACACCACATACGTAAATTGCAACATTCACTACACTTTCCTTAAAAATCTTCCAAAAACTTTCTATCTCACATTCCTTATCCAAATTAACAAATCGTTCTTTCAACCTTTTAACGTATTCTTCTTTCACTCTCTCCTCTTGCAAATTTTCTACTTTCACGCGGTCTAGATTAGTTCTGGGTTCCGCTGTCCTATGTCGCCATTGTTTGAAAAGACCACTTATCCTGGACATCACCAGGAAGTGGTCTGTATCAATACCGACACCGCGGTACGCCCTTGTATCCAGAACTTGCCCTTTCAGTCTTTCGTCTACGATCACAAAATCAATCATACAACTTATGCCACATTCATTCCTTGTATACATATGGATTCTTTTATGAGCAAACATTGTGTTCGCTACTAAAAGATTCCATTCTAAACATACCTCAAGCTAACTTCTACCATTTTCATTTATTCTCTCATCACCAAACGTGCCTAAAACCCTTTCATACCCATCACGCTTCACACCTACCCATCCATTAAAGTCGCCCAACATGATAATCCTTTCATTATCCTTACACTTATTTAAAACTTCTCTCATGCTATCCCAGAACTCCTCCCTTTCCTTTTTGGCTATCGTAGAACTCGCTTACACCCAAATCCGTAGGTGCATACACACCTAGGACAAAAATTCGGGTAAGCCCTACTTTTAACCTAATCCAGAGGAGTCTAGGGGTCACACATTCATACTCAATCATACAATCATTCATCCGCGCAGACAAAATGACACCAACACCCTGGCAGCCTCTTTTGGCGCTGAGTACACCAGACCAATACGCCGTGTAGGGTCCATGCTTTGTGGTATCACATTCCTTTCGCTTCGTTTCATTCACGCACAGAACATCAATTCTCCTGTCATCCATCATCTGACATATTTCATTTAATTTAACATTTTTAATTTCGTTATGTAAAATAAGGTCTATGAAACGTTCGTTACTGAATGTCAAAGATGTCAGATGATTTGTACTGATGAAGAGATGTCAGACAACCGCGCTATATCAACCTCTGATGGGATTTTAATGACAAGACGTGTGTAGTTGCCGAATGCTTTAATTGCACTGATTTCTTATATCGAAGTTATCATGTAGGTTAGACACAGCTGGTCAAAGTGCATCGAAATTCCGCTAAACCAACAATTTATCTATACAAGTCAAATGTACGAGTTGGCTCGTACACCAATTATAAAAATAGTAAGTAAGTTAAAACCAATATCAGAAATAAAGAAAAATATGTATATTTAATTAGACAAGAAGAAGTTACAACAAAATATATCATGACGTACAAATGAATCAAGTGCTGATACTTCTTTTCTCTCAGAACTGTTAGTGTCATTGCTCGTATAATAAGGATTATCTCGAGAACACTAATTAATCAAGATTGTCCTCATCAGTGTAAACGTCAGTAATTATAATTAAACACAATAAGATTAAAACTTTCGCTATTTATCGTTTAAAAGAGACAGACATTGGAACTGAAATAAATAGGTATACGTGACTTTAAGGCAAAGATATTCAGCATATTGCTAAGAAAAAATTGCTTGTCTAAGTGTCTTCGATGCGTACATAAGAACATGGTGTTCGTGTAGTGTAAAAAGAGGCGGCTGAAGAAGTACTACCAGAAGTAGAGTTGCAGAACTATCGATAGATTGGCTATCGATAGTTGACCTCAAAAACTAGTTACAATATCGATAGTATTATGATGTAAAAGTATCGATACTATCGACAGTATTGCTCCCAGTCAATAGTATTACTAAAAAATTGTTAGTATGGAAAAATGACTTTTCTCGATTTTGTCCATACAAAACCAAATTAAAGGGGTTAAAGTATGAAATTGCCGTTTTGTATGGACAAAATCGAGAAAAGTCATTTTTCCATACTAACAATTTTTTAGTTTTTTTAAAAAAGCCTGAACCGTTTTCGATGCAATTAAAGGTGAAAGTTAGATGGTTATAAAGCTACGCATTATAGTATTTAAATTTCTGAAAATCAAAGTATATAATACAAATATACTTAATTGAAGCAAGAAGGTCAGCTGACACATTGTAAGGGGTCTTTTCAACGACTTCCTTTGAAGTAATAGGCACTAGTATTGCATTTTTTTTTAGTCAAAAGTTACTTTATTTAGTTTTTGATACAATACAAAAAGAATTACGCAATAATATGACTATACTTAAGAGCTATAAACAAAATAAAAAGTGGGAAAATAATCGGGAATCTCATACTTTAACCCCTATTATTAATGAATTTGTAATATCGATACTATCGACAGTATTGTTCCGAAGCAATATATTGGTCTTCAATGGTATCGATAATATCCTTAGTATCGATACTATCGATAGGCTATCGAAATGATGTCAGCTATCGATACAATATCGATAGACTATCGATAGTGGACTATCGAGCGGCAACTCTAGCCAGAAGAAGACGGGCAGCATTGTCTTCTCTACACTATTGGGCAAACTGCGATCGCCAGCCCGCCTGCCAAGCGTGGCGATTATGGCAGAATTCTTCTAAGTAGAGGCCCGTGTCCAGCCGTGGACTGTTATAGATGTGTGTGAATAAAGAACGTGTAAACAGGATGACATTTTCATCACCGGCGTTAAGTGTTAGAGCCCATTTATGATGGAAAAAATGTAGATCAAGTTTTCACCCGAAAATTTTTTTTCGCAATATATTTTTTAATTTTTACGATCTAAGCCTTATGAATACTATCGTAATAAATAAATGACATGCGCATCGCGTAAAAAGTGTGTAGCGAGCAGGCCGTATCTAAAATTTTCGATTTTTGGCGTTCATTTTCTAGGTGCTTTATTTTGCTATCTTTGTACTGGGCTATACCAAAAGAAAAATGCAGCATTTGTTTATTGTCTCGTAGATTATTGTATTAAAATTTGGAATTTCATCGCCTCCCTATTATTTCCTAATGTAGGTAATAAAATCGTCTGTTTAATCTATAATATAAAAATGAATCGCTGAATGTGTTGCTAAGCGCAAATCTCGAGAACGTCTGGACCGATATCGCTAATTATTTTTTTAGAATATTCCTTGAAGTACGCGGATGGTTTTTACGCAGAGATTTTTTTTTAATTACCTAAAAAAAGTAAAAAAAACACACTTTTCTATACTCCCACACAAAAAATGTTTACCAACCCCGCCATATTTGATGACAATGACATTTAAGCCGTCAAAATGCTATATCTGCGGCGATACAAAGTTCGCGGGGTCCGCTAGTTATGCTATAAAAATCCTATTAAAGATACATACCCATAGAGCGGAAACTATCATCTCCTAAATAAGGACTAATATAATACACTTATTCAAACTTTTATGGAACCTATCTTTCATTTAAAATGAAAAACCCCTTATTACTACTGAGAAACTGTTATGGTGTTTCTTGAAATATTGGTATTGCATTAAATATGTTAGCATCAATATAGTATAGTTGAAATATTATAAAAGGTATTTTTTTAAGTAAACGTAGACTTGAATGTGATGTACTTCCATGATCATGGCGCTTGCAACAGTGCAGAAATATCGGAAAATCATAAAAATCAAGATACATCAAAGTGTCAATCAATATGTTTAGTAACAAGTTTTAATGAAGAAGTTTTTATCAACTTATTCCTAAGCCCTTTTTAGACTATAATAATAATATACTTATTCTTAATATAGTGTTAATAATTTGTAGTAAGTACTTTTTTTCAATGAGAAATAAATATATATTTTTATAAGATAATGTTTATCAAAATTTATTCAAGTCTGTTAAGCAAGTTTGCTTTTGAACTCTATGGCACACTGTTACAACATTTGTCAGCTAATTGCAAAGTACTGTTTACTTTCGAACGAAAACAGAAAGTGTTTTCTTGTTAAATTAAGTACCTACATACTTCTTTTGTTTTGTTCCGAGTGTGACAAATAACGTTACGTTATTGGGGTTAACAGGACTAAGTTACGTCGTTGGTGGATTCTGATTCATCTCTAAACTTTGTTCTGTGTTTGCTTTACTTCATCGGTTGAAGAGTTCCGTAGTCATAACACCCTTACAGTTTCACCGGTCTGTCCGTCCGGGATACATTTCAGAGATAAACTACTAGAAAGCTGTCATGATTATCTATACTAATATTATAAAGTTGAAGAGTTTGTTTGTTTGTTTGTTTGTTTGAACGCGCTAATCTCAGGAAGTACAGGTTAAAATTAAATTTTTGGATGGATGATGATGTGATGAATAGTCCATTTATCAAGGAAGGCTTTAGGCTATATAACATCATGCTGCAACCAATAGGAGCGTAGCATCAGTGAAAAATGTTGCAAAAATAGTCGCGATCATAATAACAGATATAGACGCGCACGAAGTCGCAGGCAACAGCTAGTTTATTATAAAAGATGTTTCTTGAGACTTCGTACGCGTATATTATGGCATTTGAAATAATCTCACGGGAATTGTCTATTTTTTCTTAGTTAAAAATTATCAAGAAGCTAATCAAACCTAAATTTATTTTCGAGCAAAATTTTGTTGTGATAAGTAACAGACATCTATCTTAATTTTAGCATATATAATATTAGCAATAATTCGATAGTAATAAGTAAGATTAATCACACCAAAATCGTACCCAGTAATTTATGGCAGTACTTTTTAAGTCACCTCTTACGACACTGATAATCTTTGTCTGTGCTGTCACATAAAACGCAAACGAAGCGGTAAAATAATATCTAGACAATTATTTTTCTCCTACAAGATGCCTACAGTAAGCGGGATGAATTATTCGAGGTATAGTTGGATAAAAAATATTGTTATTGAATATTGTTATTGTGTAGGCAACAACATTATCTTTTGGATTAATTTGACAAGTAATGAGTTTGAATGGCCTAATTTTTGTTAGAATAAAATTCCCCGCTGCTAAGTAAATGATCGTTTATGAAATACATAAAATAAAAAAATAAACGTGGACAACATTATAATAATATGTTGTCCACGTTTATTTTTTATAATAAAACAATATTATTGTTACCTAAAGTAAGTAAAGACTTCAAAGACTTGTTATATATGTAAATAGGAAACATCAATGTTAACACAAACACTCAGACACGGAAATATATAGAAAAAAAAAAATATATATATTTCTTCATTGATTCGTCCAGGAATCAAACCCAGAACCTCAGAGCGAGTGATACCTTGAAAATTGGTGTGTACGCCAACACGGAAATTAAATACAACAAAGAAATAATAACTTGTGTTAATTACAGAGCATATTATATATCACCACCACTTTATGTTATTGATGTTGTAAGGTGAAAGGCGACAAAGGGAAGAACACGAAGATGTGGTAGAAAACGCACAGCATCTTCTGATCGCCAACCAGCTTGACCAATATAGTAAAATCCTTCTTTTTTTGGAACCTATGTTCAGCAAGCAACTTATGTGAAATAATAATGAAGATGATGAGTAAATTTAATAGTATCACTTACTTCTCAATAGCAACTCCTGAGAACAGCTCGATTCTCCCGTCATCTTCCACTCCACCCGGCGCAGCACCGCAGGCCACTACAGCAACGATTAAGAACACTAGCACTCTCATTTTCAATAATTTCTTCTATATAATCAAAACTCTCAGGACGTCCTCCCGGTATAGAGGTTGAGGATTAAGTGAGGCGAGGCCGGGACATTTCCGTCTTATATTCGGAGGGATGCGTAAAGCATAGGCTTGAAACAAACGCAGTTCCGTATGATACTTCGAACGAGAGGTTTTGATGCTTGCATAAGATTTTTGTGTATTTGTGTCTTAAAACAGTTTCATTTTTTGTCTTACTTTAAAAGTTTTGACAAATTTTGAGCTAATTGTATTTTTAAGATAAAGTTTTGATATTTAACGCAATATTTAGTAATGTATGTTTTATAATTTAATTAAATAATTTATTTATTGTCAAAAGCCTTTTAAACTGTACATTGTTGCACTGACTCCCGAGCTAACTGTGTTTCAGGAGTCAGTTTTTTTTCCTTAAATATGACCATACAAAGTTTATGAGAATGATGAATGCTTGTTAGATTTTTTTTTATTTATGAAGTTGTATGTTTTGTGACATTATAGAAAAATAAATATGTGTGTAATTAAAGTAGTGAAAGCTGTCTTGTGCTTATTCATAACAGTTTTTTTCCTGTGTTTAGTTAAAATGAAACCATTTTTGAGTTGTTTTTAATTTTCATTCGAGCTAAAGCATACATACTTTAAGGATTCTAAAAAAATATTTGTCTTTTTTTTATAAAAGTATTTTAGGTTGTAAAACAACCAACAATTTGAAGCAATTAGATATTTTAAAGGTAATGTTATAAATTATTACGTAAATATCAAAACTATTTCGTCGCCGTATAAATCTTGAGCGTTCATTCATACAACACCTCGAATGCGCAAGAGAGGTTCCACCGTCAGGCGTACAACAACAAAGACCCATGACAACAAACAATAATACAAAACTATTCTGCTCATCAAATAATACCAAAATAAACTTTAACGCTTGGTAATAAGAACTGAATAAAACGCAATGTCACAGTTAACATACCTATACTGAAACGAAATATTTCAAATGCTTTATGGAAATTGGTTTTTCTAAACTAAATAAGACTTTCACTTTAGTTGATGTTTCACGATGTTTTGTAATCAAGATTGTATATTCTTAATTCATCATTATTATGTGAAATATATCATCACCGCCATTCTTAGTAAAGTAAAGAAAGTAACAACCTATTTCACTCACTGTTGAGAGTGGGTCTCTTTCCTTTTTATGGAGAGGGGTTAATGCTTTAGTTCTACCACACTGGCCTGGTGCGGGTTGGTGGACGGCAAGGGCGACGCTGTGGCAACATCACCCCGCCGTTGGACGTTTCTCAAGCCGCCCGAAGACCTCCAACAGGGCTTAGCGAAGGTTATCTCGTGACGACAGCCGGGACCGACGGCTTAACGTGCCCTCCGAAGCACGGAAGCGCTCATGGTATGATGACACAAACGGTCAGCCATCTAACTAGTGACCGCTCCCAGCGTTGCTCAACATTAGTGACTTAACACGAAGAAGCATTAGGCTATAAGCACTTCTTATAAGCCATTTTTAGGCTCTATGTTATTCTTTTTAAAGTCGTACTATTATTTTAAAATTATTTTTAGCAATACTAATGCTAATACGATAGCATAGTGTAAATCGCGTTAACAAATTTAATATGAAAAAATTTATCTCACTGTCCGTTTGGATTTCAAACTGAGCTTCAGATTCTACCATAGGTAGCATAATATACATGAGGCTACTCTTTAAACTTTGAGGAGTAGTTTGAAGAGTATATAGTGTCTTGGAAATATGTCCCTTAGATAAGCGCAACGTCATCTGTTCACATCTGATCTGGGGCAGTTGAATTTTTTTTATAAAGATATCTTTAAACATGATACTAATTGATTAAATAACATTTTTGTATCACTTTTTCTTCAATTACCTTGAGCCAGACAAAATCATAAGGAAAACAGACTAAATTAAAGTTAGGCATTCTTGTACTTTTGCATATGGTTATTTGTCATACAGTTGATTCGCCATTTTTGGGTTTATGTCCTTTCAAGGATATTACTTATACTTTACGAAGGAGAAATCACGATTGTCTTGTGGTCGAAATGCTTGGCAGCGTATATACTGTGTCAAATTCTTTTGGTAATTTTTATTAGTCACTTTCGCAAAGGAAAGGATTATGTACCTTTTATGCTGTCCAAAAATTAAATGGATTTGGTTTCACTTTTGATTATAAACTTTATTTCTTACGTTTTAGAGTGTTTAAATTCTCTTTTTTGTTATTGGCCAAAAATAACGTGGATTTAGTTTCACTTTCGATAATAAACTTTATTTGTAAGGATTTAGAGTGTTTATTATTCTGTTGGTAATCATCATCATTATCATCAACTGATACCAGTCTAAGCCTACATTATCCTTTTTGGATTACGTCATTTTCGTCATTATTATAAGGCGGTTTCGCGAATCTAGCATGACCAATGTCATAGCTGCTGCCGGTCTTCATCTAACAGTGCCTTTGTTCGACTCTTACGATATCCTCAGTTATGTGTGTTAAGATATACGACGCCATTCCAAACGACATAAAGCAGTTGACAAAAATATGCTTAAAAAAAAAAGCTTGTAAAATGGCTCAGGGACAAATTTTTTTACAATGTTAGTGACATTTTTAAATAATCAATCTAATGTAATTAAATTGGATTTATTTAATAATAATGACATTTACAATATTGATAATATACCTAATTTAATATTAATTCTTATGCATAATTTGTTCCAATGTATGAAAAAGAGGCAAACTAAACAGCCACGCCAAAACATATCCTTTATTATTGCGGCCAAGTAGGTCTTTGATTTAAAGTTATAGAATACCATAAATATTATAAAAAATATAATTAATCAATTAACATTTTAATACTAAAGTTTATAAAATATCTTTAAAATGTTTTATCTTACTTAATATTATTTAGAATGTTAATGTTTGGATGGATGTTTGTTATCCATCACGCCAGAACAGTTAAAGGGATCTGCGTTGAATTTGGTTCAAAGATAGATTACGGACTGAAATAGAAAGAAAGAAAAAAAGAAAGAATGAAAATACATTTATTAAAATTTGGACATCACACACAGATAGTAGCACACAAAAAAGATTTAAACAGACAAACACAGAATCTCCTCCTTTTTTTTGAAGTCGGTAAAAAATAATAATGAAACTAACACGAAAAAAAATTAAAAACATAGAACAACAAAAATATCGAGCAGTGCCACTACGTGTCCGTGACGTCCACTTTAAAAGGACCTCACTCAGCATGTGCCATGGCCCGAGTAGGCCATGGCATACAAGCTACCTTTTATCTCGGAAAAATGTACGGATTCCGCGATATACTCGTAGTTTCAATTTTCCAAAATCAATACTATAGCATGCACGCGTACGAAATCACGAGCAACAGCTTGAATACCAGTAACTTAAGAAACCATTTACGATAGTGCAAAACAAGCAATCATAGACAAACCTACGGATTTTCTTAAAACATTTTATCAGATTTTTGGTTTTTAATTTAAAACACCAACAGCACTGATACATTTTATTAAAACGAATTTTTTAAGCTATTGCATAGCTTCTATCGCGGGCCTTGAGCGTGGAGACCGAATCCAGAAATTCCGTAACGAAAATAACCTAACACCCTCCACTGCGACCGGCACAGCGGTGATACTTTTTAGTTTTATAATTGCATAAGTTGATAAAAAAATGCTATGCAATAGCTTTACCGCGGCAGTCTCCGAGTGCCACGCGTCTTTTTTTTTAAACTTAGCCATTTAAAGGTACTCGCACATAGAAAAGGTAGGTATATTTTTGATATTACTTCAAACATCAAAATTTCTGTGACCTTTCCCTATCCGAAAAATTTGTTCTAAAATATACGTTCAAACCATTTGGAGCTATAGACCAGTGGACAAGAAATGTGTCAAGGCCGGAACTTTCTCCAAACGTGTGGCCGGTTCATGCACCCGCTGGAAGCAGCCAAGGTCGCGCTTTGAACTCCGATACCTTACTTTCTATTTGATTTGGTTGTAGTATATGCGATGTGCTAAGACAACATTGATACATAAAAGTTTATTTAAAAAAAAAGTTTTTAATTTGTGTCTTTTCAACAGGCTTAAAAAGGATGTGGTTCTCAAATATATTAATAATTATTAAAATATAAGTACAGAATAAGAAAGTTGACTATTTCAGTTGAATAATACAATTATGTATTTAGCTACACAACTAAATTAAAGTGTAATTTTATAATGTCCACATATTAAGTTATTAAATAATCAAAAATTTGGAAAGCGTCTTTAAGATAAATCATTTTGTTTATTTTTTGTTGAGATGCAACACATAATAATATCTAGTCTACAAAAAAAAAAAGACTATTAAATCTAACTGCTGTGCTTGGTTTTAATCGTGGACATTATTTAATTTCAATTTTCCGATAACATGATTTTAAGTATTTTATCCAATCAAAAGGTTGTGATTAATGTCAAGTATCAAAAAAAAAACCACATGCGGTTAAACGCATACTATTATTTTTTATATTGTAATACATTACACTACATACTTGATGTATATAAAAGTAGCTTTTCCAGCCCCCCGAACCTATGATTTCTCTAAATTTTTTACGTTTACTATAATGTAACATCTTGTAATAGATGAGTATTACACAACCCACATCTGTATGTTATAACTCTGGCGTAATACTTATACTATCACATTATGAGATTGTAACAATTCTTTATGATTAAGTTAGGTAGATTTACATAATTTAAGGCTTTTTGTTGCCATGATTATTACGATATTAAATAATTTTGGATTACTCATTTAATAGAGGTCAATACCATATTGTTAAAAGGACAAAATCAAACTTTACACAGATAAAAAAAACTATACTAATATCAAAATCCTAACAGAAATACAATGCCACAGGGTTTCAGTCAAAAACGAAATAGCACCACCCCTTCTCGTCTTTTCCCTAGCAAACGTATAAAGAAAATCGTACTGCCCGAATAAAAAACACCGTAACTTTTCTTAATCCTGGCAAAATTCTCCGTTTAGAGTTGAGTTTATCAAGCTTGAGACAAAATGTAAGCTGATTAATGGGTAACGAACCTTTACGAACCCTTAAATCTGTAGTCATAGACTAAAAGAAGAGATTTTGTTGACCATCAAGAACAATAAGTATTGTATAAAAACTTTATTCTTATCAATCATTGACGAAAAACAAAAGCGAACAACAAAGAATATTTGACATGCAGTGACGTTCCCAAACATTCAATCCAAATCAGAATGTGATTATCAAAAATAATTATATAAATCACCAAAAAAACCGCATAAAACCAGCAAAAGAAGGAAAATGAATACAGACTGCGGCTGATGAAATTCTAGAAGATGGGTAAGAGGAAAAGGAGAATATTCCCTAAGAGAAAGCGGTCTGTGTTCAGTCGCCCGCATCCTATAAAGAGGAAGATGATGATTCGTCAGCGGCGGATCAAAGCTTTCTTCCACCGGCACAACCCGAGGCTTTCCTTCGAGAGAGGAGTAAGGAAGGTTGTTGGAGGCTTTTACACTGTTTCCGATAAAGTTCGCGACAAGATTGCAGAGAGTACTTTAGCTCTTGACAACCCGTTCAGTGCCCAGTTTTATGAAGACAGATGCTGTATACAATAATCTATTAGTGTAATAAAACAGTTAAACAGTTAAATACATTCATTGCATGTCTCTTGTGTTTTTGTTCCTAACTTGATTTTGCCAGTGCCTACAGGGTTCTGAAATAGTTTGCCGACAGTTCCATCTGTCGTCTGTGTCGTGTGACTTTATTAACATAAGGGAACTACTAGAGCTAAGTGCTGCCCCCAAATTGATTTAATTTTATTACTTCTACACAAAATCAATTCTCAAAAAACTAGAACAGTATCATTTTAGCAAATTACCTCTAGTATTTATCGGATCACAGGAAACTTTTTATTTAGTTGTTTATAAATTCGAATTTGTCGCTAAAGCCAAAAGTGGCAATAATCTACAATACGGAAGAATGCCAGAATGAAAAGCAGTTAACAGTGATTCAATAAATACTAGAAGTCATTTGCTAAAATGATACTGTACTAGTTTTTTGATAATTGATTTTGGTTAGAAATAATTAAATTAAATTAATTGGGAGCAGCACTTAGCTCAAGTAGTCCTCTTAAGTCATGTTCCTACAGGAAGTTTACGTTTACTTGAAGTTTCAGGACGAATTATAGCCTACTAGCTGTTCGCCCGCGGCTCTGTCCGCGTGAACTACACTTAATATCGCGCATGCGGAAACTTGTGCCCAACAGTGGGATACCAAACAGCCTTTGTTACTTCTAATACTAGAATTTTTACCAACGGACCCCATAAACTACTCTTTATAAGATTTTGGGTTCGACTTTAGTACCGTAAATGCGGGTTCCTTTAGCCCTATCAGGCTACTTTGTCCCTAAAAAGTATGAATGTACATAATGCTACATTGGTCTTGGCCTTTTTTATTTTACTTAATTAGCAACTCAGCAATTAAACGAAAGAGTTCCAATCATAAAAAATCGAAAATGTCTATGTAGCAGTAAATCCAAACCTTTTATAATTTAGGCCAAAGTTACCTGATAGAGTTGAAATAACCCGTATTTATGCTTGGTGATTTTCCACCAGAGATGTGCTATGAAGCTATGCTGCGAAGATGTGAAGTCTACGCTACGAAAATATGTGACCGTTTCCACCAATACTACGCTAGGTAGCTGTGCGAGGAAGATGCGCTACGAAGATACGCCGTCGCAAAGTAGCTGTGCGAGAAACTTTTTGCTTCCACGATAGCATGTCTCCTTTCAGCGAAAAACGCGGGCATACTGTAGGTACTCTGCTCTGCACATAGCTACACCACTCGCGATGGCTCATAGCAGGCATCTATCATCCATAGCTTCGTAGCATAGCACATCTATGGTGGAATAGCACCCTTACGGCACCGAGAGATTATTGTAGAAAAAAATCTGCAAAGGAGACATTTTTGCAGCATAAGACTATTCTGTGCCAAGCTTTTATTTGCCAAAATGTTTATTTTTACATTTGATTTAAATAATAGGGGTTAAAGTATGAAAATGCCGATTATTTTCCTACTTTTTATTTTGTTTACAGCTCTTAAGTATAGTCATATTATTGCGTAATTATTTTTGTATTGTATCAAAAACTAAATAAAGTAACTTTTGACTAAAAAAAAATGCAATACTAGTGCCTATTACTTCAAAGGAAGTCGTTGAAAAGACCCCTTACAATGTGTCAGCTGACCTTCTTGCTTAAATTAAGTATATTTGTATTATATACTTTGATTTTCAGAAATTTAAATACTATAATGCTTAGCTTTATAACCATCTAACTTTCACCTTTATTTGCATGGAAAACGGTTCAGGCTTGTTTAAAAAAACTAAAAAATTGTTAGTATGGAAAAATGACTTTTCTCGATTTTGTCCATACAAAACGGCAATTTCATACTTTAACCCCTAATATGATCTTAGGATCTTTTGCTTATAATGATTTTATACTAGCTTATTATCTATACGTAAGGCAATAGAGCCAAAATAACCCTGTTGGAAGCTTTATTCAAAACCATTTAACCGGTAGGTATTTGAGTCACAACATTCGAACTCTTATATTTATCATTATATGGTATTTGTTTTTATATTAAAACTACCTATGCAAACAATTTTTTTTTTTAAGATATGCCTCACTGGGCCACACTGAGCCATCTAGTCCCAAATTAAGGTACTATTAAGTACCCTGTCGTATGGGGTACTAGACAACCGATAAACTTACTTATATACTTTTTTTTTGTAAATACATACTTATAATACATAGAAAACACCCAGACCAGTACAAACAGACATGTTCATGCACACAAATATTTGTACTGCGCGGGGATCGAACCCGCGACCCATGGCTCAGAAGCAGCGTTAACTACCGCTGATCCAAATGGTGGTCTAATTAAAATTATATTTTTTAATGTCGTATGTCCTGAGAGATAATGCTTACGTCTAGTAAAAACAAAATTATGTAAACATACCGACTTTATTTTTATTTGTCTTTGGTAAGATTAATTAAATAAAATGTTAATAATATCTGCGGATATTTTCTTAATAATTATACATTGACTTTATTTGATATTTTAGCAACTTAATTGCACTTATAATATCAGTATATAAACTTGAAAAATTTTGTCTCAGGCGGGACTCGAACCCGCATCTCCTCGCATGCCGGGCGGGTGCCATACCATTAGGCCACCGAGAAACAACGCTGGCTCACAGCGTAAGAATATGCTTGAAAAATTCGCGCCGTGTCGCAGTGTCTCGGTGGCCTAATGGTATGCCACCCGCCCGGCATGCGAGGAGATGCGGGTTCGAGTCTCGCCTGAGACAAAATTTTTAGTGTCTCGGTGGCCTAATGGTATGGCACCCGCCCAGCATGCGAGGAGATGCGGGTTCGAGTCCCGCCTGAGACAAAATTTTTCAAGTTTATATACTGATATTATACATTGATTTTGTACAGTTTACAAGTTATTATAATTATTACTTACATTGCGTATTCATGTAATAAATTACTATAATAAATATTTATGACAAAACATTTACATAACAGAGATAGTAAAAGACAATTCTGAATTGCAGCCCACCATAATATCACTCGAGAAATTTTAGACTAGGACGATGAAATCTATACTAATATTATAAAGCTGAAGAGTTTGTTTGTTTGTTTGTTTGTTTGAACGCGCTAATCTCCGGAAGTACTGGTTCGATTTGAAAAATTCTTTTTGTGTTAGATAGTCTATTTATCGAGGAAGGCTTTAGGCTACATAACATCACGCTGCGACCAATAGGAGCGAAGCATCTGTGAAAAATGTTGCAAAAATAATCGCGTTCATAATAACAGAAATTGACGCGGACGAAGTCGCGGGCAACAGCTAGTAATATTATAAAGCTGAAGAGTCTGTTTGTTTGTTTGTTTGTTTGTTTGAACGCACTAATCTCAGGAAGTACTGGTTTGAATTGAAAAATTCTTTTTGTGTTGGATAGTTCATTTATTGAGGAAGGCTTTAGGCTATATAACATCACGCTGCGACCAATAGGAGCGAAGCATCAGTGAAAAATGTTGCAAAAATAGTCGCGATCATATTAACAGAAATTGACGCGGACGAAGTCGCGGGCAACAGCTAGTTTACTATATTCATGACGACGTTTCGAAATATTTACTGTGTTTGTTGATTGTCTTTTATTTCTGCAAATATTGCTTAATATTTAAATCTAAACTGAGGTCACGTGATCAAGAACGCTGTAAAATGTTCAAAACGTCGATATAAACTATAATATAAAACCCTAATAAACGCGTGTTGTACTTAGCAGCAAAAACCCCTCTTTGCATCGCGGTCCGACCTATGGTTCAATTTACGATTTACAATCTAGTATCTACGTATGGTAATTAAAAAAAAACATTTTATAAAGCGTTGCCAGAGAATATGCTCTGCAGCAACGCCTTACAATCCTTATTTCCATATGCAATGTAGTGGGAGTTTAAATCATCTCTTCCGTGAATATATCTTTTATTTTATTTATAGTACCATATTCTCTTATATTTCGCGTAAATTAAAGAAAATATTATTATAATAGATCTATTCTTCATATTCAACTGTCCTAAACATAGTAGGTATATAATTAGGTACATAATCCCCCCTTTTATAATGATGGTCGTCGTAGTAAACATGATCTTCACTCTTAGATGGTACTTGTATGATCTCAACTTGGGTTTTTGTATCGTCTTTTCGGTTTTGGTATCCGTGGTGGTGATCAAACATGCCTTTTAGGCTGAGAACTGAAGCCATTACCGTTGAGAAGAATCCCATAATCAAACCTGGAAAAATAATTGAAATTTAGGAAAATTGACAAAACGTAAAGTATCTTTAGGTTACATAGCTAATAATCAAATTTGGAAAGTGTAAGTGCTTTTCAGAAGAAAAGCAGTTCCATTATACTTAAAGTATTTATTTTAGACTTTGGAAGTACATCTATAAAATGGATGTACCTGCAAATCCTCAACTAGTGTATGTTTGTACTGACCTTTAGCTGACAAAAACGCCAAAGCCTTCAAAGCTATAGGTATTAACAAGCTCTTCGCAGCTAGCAGTCCTAGGATCAGAGGTAGCATGTACTTCTTATGCATCTTGAACTTTCCTCCCCGATTTTTCTTTCCTTTCTTTATTACTTTGAAGATACACTTTTTCGACTTCTTCGCTTTCCTTTTTAGTTTCTTTTTGGCTTTTTTTATTCCCTTTTTTATCTTCTTGCTTCGCTGTTGTGGTGGTGGAGCGGTGGTGGGGTTAGTTTTTAGTTTTTGACCTTTTAACGATCTGGATTCTGATTGTGATGGTTCGGAATCTGAAATCAGAAATAAAAGTCCATAATGTTTCGGGTCTAAGTATATGTGGACCATCATTGAAAAACAGAGCTCTTAGACCTCCTACCTACCTGAAAATTTCATTTTTGGATATGAAGCGATTTTCTATATTATACTTCTGTGTAGGTTAGTTTATTACGCATCACAACATGTTTGATGATAAAAAAATAAGTACATAAGGTATGTTTTACAAGGTGCGGGATTATAAAGTAGTAACTAGCGGTTGAAAATAGGGACCCGGTGACTCTTTGTTTTATGGGCTATCGCATCACAACCCTTAGCCTGTTCTATAGTTATGGAATTTAATGCTTAGCAGAATAAATTCCTTGAGTTTGTCCATAGAAAATCATAAAAATAAAAAATGACAGAGTCGAAAACAAGTTGTTAAATAACTAATAGAAATAAAATTTGAAAATGTATATGTTAGTTTATATAGCAGTGTTTAATTTACTTCAGATTATATTCATATATTTACTAACCTTGTAAAGATCCCTGTTTGAAGTTGCCATGAGTAAAAATCCACTCCAAGGGCTCGGAAGAGTTGAAGGTTTTATTCACGTAATCATCACTTTGAGGTCCAAACCCAAATACAGTTTCGGTCTTGACTATCCCATAATTATTAGTATTATCTATAATCAATCCGCGAGAGTATGGAAGCATTTTGACTATTGTAACTCGAAATTTATGAAAATTTCAGAACATATTAAGTTTTTATTCAATGTCATTACTCGTGAAAATATTTGATCGTGAATTGTTTAAATTAGAATCGATTAAATTGAAACATCTTCGATAATATTGCGGATTCGTTTTTTGAATTTGACAGTAGCCTAGACAAAGAAGCTATGACCATATATCCAAGATATGGTTGACATTTATACCATGTAAATGAGTTCATTATGCGCTGTCAAGCGTTTCGTGCTTTTTTCACCTTAATTAGTCATTACTGCTCAATTTTTGCAATTACGTGTACGTACACCAATTTGGACTCTATAGTTTGATGATAGAGTTATTTTTGTATTAATCGGGAGCAAGTTTCGTATGGTGGGAAAGCTAGGTGGAGGAACTTGACATAAAGAACATTTAAGGTCATTTGTGGTATATCCTTTAGCATATAAACCCAAATTACTTGTAATTAAAATACATGCGGCTAGGTCAATGTGACGATAAAAAGAGTGAAAAAAACTGAGGTGGTTTTCAATTCGACGCGTATTTATTAGTGATGTTCGGACTCGTCGGTAAACTTGACTATCCGGCCATTTTTTTAGTCGGCCACTAGTCGGTAATTAGTTGGCAAAAAGTGTCTAAAAATCAGCAATTCAGTGATATAAATCAGAAATAAATATAATTATGTAAATACTAGCAGACCCGACAGACGTTGTCCTGTCTTAACGGCAAATATTGATTACGAAATGATATCAAAATCACAGATAAAAGATACACAACATTCTTACTGGCCATGTGTAAAATTCAGTTTTTTTTACTCTATTTTGACGATATTTGCAGCACGCATTCTGTCAATGTCATGTCAAACGCCATACATTAAAAAAGTTTAAGTTGTCAAAAGCAATAAGGTTACATTACAATGGGGACTACCGTTTCTTTGCTCACCAGTTGGCGCCACTGTAGACTGAGGTCCGGAGGTATAGCAGTCAAAGGCGATTGGCGCCGAAACAAAGTGTTATATCTTGAATCTAATTAAGGTTATATTGTTTATAAATAACTATCTTGATATCAACTTACTAACTACTGAAATAGTTGCTCTTGAGGCCGCCTTTTTTTGCGCTTTTTCTTAATTCCGCCTTTAAAGCGTTCACATTAATCGCCAAATAATCCATATTTGCTATATTTTACGATGGAGATCACTTTCCGGCAGGTAAATTTAAGAAATTATAATTTATGCAACAAATTCCGCTAAAACCAGTACAAAGTGAATGATATTGGACCTCACGCGACACAAGCGCCTCTAGTGGCAAATTTACTAGCGATAGCCCCCATTCATTCGGTTTTCTTAAATTTTCTAATTTTCCACGCAATTTTCTTACTTTTTTCTTTCATAAGAACATTCTCCTGACAATAAAAAACAAAACAAAAAGAGAATTAGCGAAATCGGTCCTTTCGTTCATGCGTGATGAGATGACCAAGGGTAATAGGGATTCATTTTTTATATATATAGCCGTTATTGTTTATGTTTATACCTGCCTTATATGACTTACTGTAAAAATTTTGATACAGTCTGGAATTATTTCTCTTGGAATTTTCATAGATGCTACAATATGCTTTTCGTTAACCGCAAAATGTAAGCCTCAATAAATAAGTCATACCTATTTCGCTGTCAAGTGGTAAAAAAGGACCTAATTATAAAACCTTTTTTAAATAAAAAGTTATGCACCATTAAAAATAATGACATACCTGAACAAGTCTATAAAATATCAGAAAAATATTTACGCCCCATTTTGGACGCTTATCTCGGACTTGTCAGTAACAATTATTTTGAATCAAATTAAAATGTAAATAAAAATCTCAGGCATAATTGGACGTATGGTGCGCTTTTCTATCTAAAATGCGCTTTATAATTTATTTATATTTTGTAAAACCACATAGGTACTATTTAGTAAAAATTTGAGGAACAGCAGCTAAAAGAAATGTTGAAAATAAACAAATAGCAAAAAAAAAAAACTTAAAAAGAAAAAATAATTGATAGACTCAAGCGTTACTTTGCAGAAATCTATAACTAAATATGGATTTTGAAAATAAACTCAAAAATTTAAAAACATTGTTATATTTCTCTTACTCTTACTTTCATCATAAAAAATATTCAGAGAAACCAAACAATCTAACAAACCTACATCTACCATACCTTCATACAGGTTAGTAAAATTACAAAAAATACAACTTAGTAGTATATTTTTTATTCAAAACACATTCATTCGAGACACACGAATGGTTTGATATTGGGGAAAAAACCATTAAAATCAGTTAAAATCAGTTTTATTTCTGCAAATAGGCCCCAGGAGGCGCTTTTACACGTCCCAATTTAAACCTGCCACTGCTTCGGGACAAGTCTGGGCTAGTGCCGAGAAGAAGCAGCGCAAGAAACTCGGTCACTATTGTCAGCCTCTTTTTAAATAAATTTTTACAAGGTAAGGTGATTTTTACAAGGTTTAAGCAAGTACGAGCTAGGACAATTTAATGCCATACATTTCTATCATTTAAATAATCATTGACAGTGTAATAGCCCTTTTTCATTAAAATTACTTTGACATACGATTTAAGTTTATGTACAGGGAGTTCAGCAATACCCTGTGGTAATTTGTTGAAAATACGAATACAATTTCCCATAAACGATTTTCCTACTTTTCGCAGTCTGAAGCCTGGAACGGCAAGTTAATTTTTTTTTCTGGCATTGAAATTGTTTACGTTATTTTTCTTAAGAAATATATGTATGTTCTTACGAACGTAAACAATATTCTCGAGAATGTATTGAGAAGACACTGTAAGTATATTAATCTCTTTGAAGAGCTCCTTCAGCGAGTCACGGGATCGAAGGCCGTAAATAGCCCGTACAGCACGTTTTTGTAATATAAAAATTGACTCAATATCTGCCGCTGAGCCCCACAACAGAATTCCGTATGACATTATGCTATGAAATTAGCTAAAATATACTAATCTTGCCGTTTCAACATCAGTCAATTGACTTATCTTTCTCACAGCATAAGCAGCAGAACTAAGTCATCGTATACGAAGGTGCTAAACTGCATACTATTCTTCTAAAAATCAATGTAAGAAGACCCTCAAATACACCTGATTAAAAACTACAACCGCTACTAAAAAAAAACTAACTGCTTATGTAATAACTGCTCATTCAGGTAAGATAATAAAAAAAACGATAATACGAAACCGTTATTCATATTTATATTCATTTAATCACTTCATAACACAACAGCAGACAATACATAGACACATAAAGATGGTTAATAGTTATGACCTCGATGAGGTATGCGCATTACAATTTAAAAAACTATTTTATTAAATTAAATTAATTAAATTACGCAAATTATCAATAAATACAATAGAAAAATTAATTCTTCAAGCTAAGTCAATATCATTCTACTGCATGTCAATTTAAAATTACAAATAAATGTATTATCCATTTATTTGTAATTTGTAGTAATAAAATAACAAGTCAATGAAATTAATTAGCCCTTTGACGATCGGATATTCCAGACACAATTAAAATCAATTATTATCGAGACAACCGGTTGTCTCTTGGGGCTTGAAGAACAAAAAGCAGCTTCGAATTCGCCACTTAAAAAGTTACTATAATTCTGATAAAATAATTAATTTTCAATTTCAAGTGGTATGTCAAATAAAATAGTTATTACAATATTACAATTTATCATTAAAATATTCATTCATGTGATAATATGCCTCATGAAAGTTATACAAAGATACAAAGATTACAAATATTAATGTAGCCCTGGCTTCTGAGATAGGAGGACCCGTGTAACAGAAGCCAGTACCTTCCTTACAATGACAACGTTATTGGGGTTTGTTGAGATACAATTTAAAAACTGAAAAATAAAGTTAATAAGTAACAAAAATTTCAGTACTGACAGTATTAACACTTAGTTAAATGAGACTGAGATTAATATGAATAAATATGCTTTTATGTGCGTGCGTGTGCGTTTGTGTGTGTGTGTGTGTGTGTGTGTGTGTGTGTGTGTGTGTGTGTGTGTGTGTGTGTGTGTGTGTGTACAATACAGCCTGCAATACATACATATAGTTATATACCTTAAAACATATTTAATTAAAATAAGCATGACTAAAGATACACATGCCAATCAGTTGCTCAGGAGGGACTCAGTTGCTTCATAATCATAATTGTTTAGCCACTCCAATTTGATAGTTCGTGTATAATTTGGTTTTGCAGAATTTGTTAAGTTTGTTATACAGAAATGGTGCAATGAAATAATAATGTCTCTTGGCGAAAGAGCTGTGTGTCTTAGGAAGTAAGTACCTATCATTTTTAATCTTCCTTTTCAATATTTGCCTTTCAAGTAAAATTCAAAGTTATACAGCACTTATTAACATTTCTAACAAAAATTACATAAACATTACACTTATCCTGTTAGACACTTCCAGTAAAGCTTGGATCAGTTTGGATCAGCGGTAATAAACGCTGCTTTTGAGCCATGGGTCGCGGGTTCGATCCCCGCACAGTACAAATATTTGTGTGCATGAACATGTCTGTTTGCACTGGTCTGGGTGTTTTCTGTGTATTATAAGTATGTATTTACAAAAAAAAAAGTATATAAGTAAGTTTATCGGTTGTCTAGTACCCCATACGACAGGGTACTTAATAGTAGCTTAATTTGGGACTAAGTGGCTCTGTGTGGCCCAGTGTGACAAGTCTAAAATATTTATTTATTTATTTATTTAAAGCACAGCTAATTTTGTGTGTTAGTCAACCGGTGCAAAATGTTTCCATTGCCCGCACTTGTTCTGTTTACCGAGCGGTCGAAGCATACCGGTGCAACACGCCTACCCTGCTTTTGCTAGTTTGAGCCATTTCTTCATTTGTTTACCTACTCAACCGCCCCGATGGTCTAGTGGTTTAAATACCTGGCCAAGATCTTGGGGTCCCGGGTTAGATCCCGAGTCGGGTAGTTTCGAATTTTCGAACATCGCTCGGGTTTGTGATCACCATCCCGCATTTGGCAAGCGTGGTGATTGGCAATTGATGTGGCAATTTGAATTCAATCGTGGCCTTTTTCCTGCTGTGCAATGATTATAGGCTGTTACTATTATTTACTGCCAACTGTTCCAAGCGTGACGATTACAGCAGAACTGCCCTGTATATAAACTTGAAAAATTATGTCTCAGGCGGGACTCGAACCAAACTCCTAACATTTGATGAAGCAAAGCTGGCTCACAGCGTTAAGAATATGCTTGAAAAATTCGCGCTGAGTCGCAGTGTTTCGGTGGCTTAATGGTATAGCGCCCGCCCGGCATGCGAAGAGATGCTGGTTCGAGTCCCGCCTGAGACATAATTTTTCAAGTTTATATACTGATATTATAATTGCAATTTAATTGCTAAAATATCAAATAAAGTATAGAACTGCCCTGTGTCCTGCAGTGGACTTACATAAGCTAGTGATGCTGATGATAATAACAGAGTAAGAATTTAGAGACTGTTAAAACATGTCAAGCATACCGTTAGCCACTTTCCTTGAGTTGCCGGTTTAAAGCTAGTTACACCACGGAATACGGAAAAGAGGTTAGAAAGGTTACGAGCAATCGCTCAAACTTCTACCCAAATTTGAATGTAAGTTCTGATTCGTATCGTGTATGTATGCGGAAGCTTCAAAGAAGCTTCGGTCCTCATTCAAATGGCGCATGACAGCCTTTCTAACCTAAGATAAGAGTAAGACTTGAAGCGCCTTCTTCTATTCTCAACCAGTCGACTGCAAGCTTCAACCCGCTAAGCCTGCTATGTCTGACCATTATGGTGAAATTCCTCTTCTGAAGAAGCCTCAGTCCATCAGAAGACTGATGTGTCTATCCTGATGATGAGTATGATAGGATTCATAACAGTAGACTGTTTTGGCAATTTTTGATGAGTAGGATTGGAAACTTGTTGTTGTTAAGATGTAATTTTAGTCATTATCATCATCATCAACATCTATGCCAATAGAAGTAATGCTAGGTATAGGTCTCCTCAAAGATACTTTAAAACGATTAGGTTTTTATCACCCGCATACTGCGGCTTCTCCGTAACCTTTATCAAATCACAAGTCCACCAAGTAGGTTGCCCAGTAAATGATCGTTTTTTGTTCTGAACAGAGAACCTGTCCATCTCAACAGATATCTTAGATTTGTATATAAAATTCGTTGGAGAGTCCGTAGAATTAAAATTAAAATTACAAATGATTTTGATTCTACCGCGCAGGGAGATACTCAGCATCTATCATATTATATTTAAGGGAAATACTTGGCATTGCCCGCATTGCGGTACTGCATATGTGCAGCAACCACGTTTTAGTTCTATAAGCTGTATACCTAACTTCAATATGTATATACTTTTGGCTAAAAACACAACTGGTCATCTGAGATTTTTCACAGTTTACTTAACACTGAGTTGGAATCGACGATGGATCCCTTTCTATAAGATCTTCATTTCAACCTAAAGCCTACTTTTGTACCAGTAGCCACACTAAAAAGTAAGACATAAGTAAAAAGTAAATCGATAGTAAATTGACGCTCCGTCTAGTTAACAATGTGTCAAATTAGGCTCACCTTGTCAGTCACTATATTTTTACGAGTAGATCGTTAAATAGTGATGATTTCATTAGGAAGTAAATAAAAATAAATGTATTAACTTTTACAGCAACTCTTTAAATTATTATTTGTCCACATTATAAATAATAATATAAATAATATAGTATATGTGGATTACATCACACACTTGTTTTATGGAATCAGAACTAGAAAAGCTTTCGAAGAATACTTTTTCTATATTGATCCGTTTGGGAATCAAACCTGGGCCTCGGAGCAAGCGATACCTAAAAACCCTTTGTGTACGCCACTCCGCTACGGAGGTCGTCACCGTCGACTCTTTACAACTTGTTACCTTGTCTATGTTGATTGTATTTTTCGAAAGGGTGATTTCCCCAAGCCACAGAAATTAATTTAGAAAATCGATGGCGATCAAGTAGAGCATGACGTTATGGCTGCTATGGTTATTGCCGCTCTTATGTTTGCAACTGATCTACTTGATTTATCGCACAATGTAGGTATTAACTCAGACCTTTGATTTTTGAAAAAACGGTCTCACATTGTAATCCTTAAAAGTAATATAATTTTGTGTTCATTCTAATAATTATCTCTAGAACTATGTTATTTAGGCAGTGTATTTGGATTTTTAAGCTATTGCATAGATTCTATCGCGGGCCTTGAGCGCGGGGACCGAATCCAGAAATTCCGTAACGCAAAAAACCTCACGCTCCCCACTTCGACCGGCACAGCGGTGATACGGCTGTTCGACGAGGTGCGTGCGGTTTGACGAGGCGTTTGCCATTCGACGAAGTGGGTGCTGTTCAACTAAGTGGGTGCCGTTCGACGAAGTGGGTGCCGTTCGATGAGGCAGGTGCCGTTCGACAAGTTGGGTGCTGTTTGACGAGTGGGGTGCTGTTTGATGAGGTGGGTGCCGTTTGATGAGGTGGGTGCCGTTCGACGAGGTGGATGCCGTTCGACAAGTTGGGTGCTGTTTGACGAGTGGGGTGCTGTTTGATGAGGTGGGTGCTGTTCGACGAGGTGGGTGCCGTTTGAGGGGGGTGCTGTTTTTTATTTATTTATTTATTTATTTATTTATTTATTCATTCATTCATTCATTCATTCATTCGTTCATTCATTCATTCATTCATATATTCATTTATTTATTTATTTATTTATTTATGAATTACGCAATAATATGACTATACTTAGGAGCTATGAACAAAATAAAAAGTGGGAAAATAATCGGCAATTTCATATTTTAACCCCTATTATAATTGCATAAGTTGATAAAAAATGCTATGCAATAGCTTTACCGCGGCAGTCTCCGAGTGCCACACGTCTTTTATTTTTCAGCATCAAATTAACAGTTTAATTGCAGAGACAATAATTTAAAGTTATATATCAAAGTAGTGGTGAGCTGTTAGGAATTAGATAACAACGTTTTTGTCTCTTCCTGTGAAGTGTAAACGTGGGTTCTACTAGAAAAAAACTGGCCAACTGCAAGTGTCTGACTAGCGCACTGAGGGTTCCGTACCAACTTTAACTGAATTAGGGGTCCACTTACTTCCACTGAGCTAAAATACCACAATACTTTGTTGACTGCAAATTACTTTGTTTTTCATAGCGTTTGTATGAAGGACAAAGTTATATTTGCGGTTGTTGAAAATGCCCGTTGGGGACGCCAATTTTACTACTTTAGAAGCGTCTATCTTCCAAATGTTAGACTTTTGGAAAAAATGGTTCTAGAAACCTCTATGTCATTTTAAAATACCTATTCATCGATACGCATTAGTTATTTATTTAGTTACACATTAGTTAGTTATTAGTTTTAGTTCCATCATGTTCCATGTATGGGAAGCCCCTATTTTTTACTTTTTGTATGAAAATCGTAAAGCGGTCAACATGATACACCTACCTACCAAGTTTCAACTGTGTAATGCTAATACTTTCAGAATAAAGTGACTGTGACATACGGACGGACAGACAGACAGACTTGACGAAACTATAAGGGTTCCGTTTTTTGCCATTCGGCTACGGAAACCTAAAAATTGCTACCGAAAGTGTCACTAGAATAAATAAAAGTTTCGAGAAAGGAGATGTCCCATAATAGGCCCAGACATAGTACACCATATTTAAAAATCAAGAAAAAAATACAGTTTCTGGGAAAAATACAGATAAATTTATTTAACGTATAATTTAGTGGTTCAAAAATAAATAAGATCGATTAATTTATCAAACTCCATTAGGCATTCCAAGATGGCGTCAGTCTAAAAAAACTTTAGATGTCAGTAGCTGTCAGATACCCCTTGTCACTTTGGCATAATCATTCACTTCAAGTTTTTGATCTGCTTGTCGCGTTTTAAATGTAGTTCATTATAACGACCTCTTTTTCGTTCTCTGGATTTGGTATTGATCGACACATTACTTTCATAATGTTTGTTGTAACTACAGCAAGCGATGGCACTTGACACCTAGATGCGCGATTTTGTAACTGACAAAAGTGACAGACGTCATCAAAATGTCATCTTCCGCCATGATTTTATCAGTTCTTTTTTAATATAATAATATTATATAGATAATCAATATGCTCTTTTTGATTTCTTAAAATGAGAGTATTGATATGGGATGCCGAATGAGGCAATTGGATGTAAAAGTTTTTTTCAAAAGCAAAAATCTGTCAAAATCTGTTTCTAAAAATCTGTTAACGCTCACAGCAGCTCAATCTTTTCTATCTATTCATTTAATTATTTGATGATAAATCAAGTATTGTAATAATGTTTTTTTTTCTTCCAAAAGTACTTACCAAAAGTATCATAAGAAAAAAACAATATTTCTAGCTGAAATACGTAATATCAGTACATAAAATTGAAAAATTTTGTATCAGGCGGGACTCGAACCCGCATCTCCTCGCAATTTTTCAAGTTTATATTACTGATATTATAAGTGCAATTAAGTTGCTAAAATATCAAATAAAGTATAAAATACGTAATTTTAAAAAAAGTTGATCTAAATTTTTTTGGAATAAAAAAAGCATGTAGTTTTATTTGATTTAGCATAGATAGCTTTGCTAAAGTTTTGTTTCAAGGTCTCTACAATGTATTGTTTAAGTCTCTGGTAAGCCTTTTTTATAAAGTTATATACCTACAGTAATTAAAATTATAACTTTGTTATTTATTTTCATACTTTATGTTAGTGACAGTGATACGAGTATTAGAGACTTTGGAGAAAAAGCAAATACATGGTAGAAATAGAAACAATTGACTCTCACAAAAGTGATTATGGTTTCAATCAGTCAAATATAATGTTGACAGCATTTAAACTAAATAATATAAGTTAGATGGAATAAAAGACAGGACCACTCAAAGCATGTGTGTATAATTGCATTTTTCTATCGTTAGGAGCACCGTTAATACATTTCTAACATTTGGTAACTACGTTATCTGCCTATCCTTATTTATTAGCCTATGCAAACTAACAATAAATTATTAAATTACCTAATTAACAATAAATAGGAAAGACTATTTACAAAAGCGCGAGCCCTTAATTAATTCGAATGTTAATGAAACTGTAAATGATTCACTAAAGATCACATGTTTTGACAGAAAAATTTTAATTGAGTCGGTGGTTGAACTTGAAACATAAAACGACAGACTAGTAGTCAAAGAGTCCAGATTATTTACTAAATTTTCGATGGCAACTTGGAGTCGACTTTATCTAAATATTTTGTTGCTTAATAACCTCCTCCCTTTTGTAGACCCATGACCGCTGCAAACAACGCGAAGAAGAATCCAGCGAGTCCAGTGGCGCCAACCAGGAGAATCAGTCCACCAATCATGACGGGAACTAGAGCGAAGTACTTCATTTTGTAGGCTAAGAGGAGTGGCAGGACGTACTTCTTCAGTTTGGTTTTCTTGATTTTAGGCTTTTTCGACTTGTAGTTCGGGATTTTGCTTTCTGAGTCTTCTCTGTCTGTTTCTCCATCGTCACCTTCAATCTCTTCTTCGGCGTCTTCGAGTTCTTCACCAAAGATATCTGGAAAATAAAGATAAAGTTATCATTAGTTATTTAAAAATACTGCAAATAGTGTCTTATTCATCCGGCCATCTATAAGGAATCTTGCTAAACATTTGTAGATCACACACATTTGTGAAAAATGGTAATGACGAGATTTATATTGCTACACTACCTACTATAACATTACTTCATGAAGGTATCAAAGTTTTTGGTAATATTGTTATTTTATAATCCCTAATTCCAGAAACCAAAATTAAAAATATCATAATTTAAGGTACCATAGAGTTTTTTGAAGAATTATCAAGAATGTGTTTAAATAATTCAACAAATTTAAAAAACAATCCCAAAAATTTGCGTAATCAAGATTTTTTTCGAGATTTAACATTATCGAAGCTTCACTTTCATTGTCTTTTATATCAAAAACACATACCATGCCCAGATCATCGTACATAATAGTTTAATAATTGTATCTAACAAGTGAAACCAACTGCAAATTATCACGAACACTAAGGTTTTCAAGTGTGAAGTTAACAGTCTGAAGATATTCTTAATTGTTTTAAGTGCTGTGAGATATTTTATCTTATTAATGATCTGGATTATGAGAGGCAGCAAAGGTGATAATTTTAAAGCTAAATATGTGTAACGGTATCATTATAATTTTAGTTAATCTATTGGGTCGGATCAATGGAAGAGAAGATCTTTTCTTCATTGGTTCGGGTCCGGAAAGTGTTATGGTCGTGTTTTAAAAGGCACGCTGAGCTGTCGGTCCTGATTTTTGTCGCAATTTGCAAATCGTAAAAACAAATCATGTCAGAGGCTTGTTATAGACCTGTAATTAGAACACCTTGACACAAGACTACCCTTGAAAGATATTCTGACGATAAGAAGAAGATTGATCGAAAGTATGCTGCGTTATACAGATAACGGCAGGTCAACCGACCCAAAAAGTTAAAGGTCATTGAATTGATTTTCAACTTTAAGTCCAACAAGCAGACATCAATATAAATTGAGAAAATTTGACGTTTTGTGGTAGGTCGATGTGCTGTTGTTTGTACACTCGACAGCACATCAAGTTAAACAGTTGAACTGCGATAACAGCTTTTATTACGTAGGGCATAGAGGCGGTCTCAAGGGGTCAACATGTATAGTCTGATGTGCCGCCGTGTGTACATACAATATTAAAAGACGCATAGTTAGTCTCCAAGATCACGAAAAAGGTACATGGAGTAAATTTTATATAAAGAGATTTTAAATAAATATCTTTTCTAAAAAAACATCAAGCAGAGGACAGTTGATTTTTTATTTAGACAAATAAGCACCGAATAGTTTCATAAAGTTTATTTGTATCAAAAATATGAACAAAAAGACTCTTCTTACAATTAAAGGAGCAGCATGTTATATTTTTAAACTACTGTGACTGTTGAATACCGATTATACAAGCACTGCTTTTTGCAAGAGTCAAAGCCGTGGTTTGAGTATCGAACTACAAGACCAAAACGATAATTTAATTGAACAGAATATTCAATAAGAGTAAACGTAACATAAGACCTAAAATATTATCTACATCAATCAAACGCTTAGAGTATAAATATATAATACTCTAAGATCAAATACAATCTGAAACAAATGCATTAACATTTTCAAAGCATTATGCTCATGCTTGTCTTAAAAATTAAATTACGTAATGTCACCATTGTTTCATAAGATCGTGATCATTCACAAATTCATTCTCAAAAAAGATTAAATATGTAAGGCCGGAAGTCACGTAAAAACTGTATACCCATTTTGTGATCGAGACAAATAATGAGATATTATACTTTTGTAGAAAAGCTTCTAAGTTTACATTTCTACATTCAAGCGACAATTTTTTTTAAAAGTGCCTTGTTAAAAAGAAAACCAGCAACTGCCAATAATTATTCCTCTGAAGTATAAAGGTCTCCACCATTGAATTCAAGTTACCATAGCAATGATGGGTGGATAGCCGTGTGATGCTGGCCTTAACTATAGGAGCAATCTCTCATACCGTCTTAAGGGTGTCGTAAGAAAGACTAAAGACTCTCGAATTCATCAGACGCAGCGCACGCCGCTCCCCGCGCCGCATTCTTCGAGAGCAGTTCTATTTAAATCTATTCTTTTAAACGCTCTTGCCGCCGCCGCTGCCACCTAGCTGACATCTAGAAGGCCTACAGAAGTACCACTAAACAGAAACGGGCACCATGATCTTACTCCAACATTGAATTTGCGACTAGATTTGAGCTGATAATGTAGATGATCCAGAAAGATTTGCTTAAATACGAGTAATAGTCGAATCGTAACAAGTGATAGTATTTATTATAAATGGTAAATCTGGCGAGTACTATATAGGCAGCAGCGTCTTCTCAGCACTACTTGCCAAACTGCGATTGCTAACCCGCCTGTCAAGCGTGGCAATTATGGAAAAAATCTCCATTTGGAGAGGCCTAGTCAACTGTTTGAGATGATGTTTCGATTTAAGATGATTGCTGTGGTAACTTGAATTCAATCGTGGAGGCCTTTTCCCTGCAGTGGGGTGATTATAGGCTGTTACTTACTTTAATTAAATAAAAAAATTTGACCAACTCCGTGGCGGAGTGGCGTACACACCGGTTTTCAAGGTGTCGCCTGCTTCTAGGTCGATTCCCGGACGGGTCAATGTAGAAAAAAAGTGTTTTTTCTACATTTTCTCGGGTCTGGGTGTGTGTTACCTTCGTTGTTTCTGGTTTCCGAAATACGAATGCTTTAAATAGTTATTCAAATTGGGATCAGAATTATGTATGTGATTTATATGATTTAAAATTGCTAATCTTATTTTTAATAGAATTATTTGTAAAATGTTGTAACACCAAATTGTTGGCGGACTACTGTCTCTTATCGTTCAAACTAATTAATTTATGTTAATAGACCCGTATGAGGAAATTTTCCCGGTTCCGCTTAACCCTACTACAACTTAAGCTAACTGCTGTCAAAAGAAGAAGCAGCGCCTATCAGTGACTAGTACCGTATATATTTTCGGATAATGAGGTAACCTATGTGTTATTACAGTCTTTAAACTATACCAGTGCCAAATTACAACCAGCTCCCTTACTCTTGAATTTGATTTAAGTTCGATCTCGATTCGACCTAGTCAAAATCTGAACAAACTCAATCGAATTCAAAATCAAGTCAAGATCGATCTAAAATGGCGATCCGTTAAACATTTTCGGTTGATAACGTAATCACCATCGACTCAAAGGTTTAGGTTCACTTTCCAGAGTACCAAATCACTGATTCTCGACGTCGATTCGATTTTGATCGTAACTCGAACTTGTCAAGAGTAAGCCTGCTGATTCGTTAAGCCATTCAGGCATGATCAAACGGGTGTAACGAACATCCATCCGAATATTCGCAATTATATATATATGAAGTTAGTAAGAATAAAGATTCATAGAAGCAATGAAATGTCACAAACAGAGATAAGAAGCGTTTGATGTTAAAAATATCAGTAAACTGAATAATGAAAATGAAAACTAACGTAATTATGCCGATAAGTTTTTCAACAATGTAAGATGATGGACAGAATTAGATAATAATGAAGGTTATTAAGTTTCTCTATGTGAAAATCCACAAGTAACCTCATGTATGGAAAACGAAAGTTTTGTCTAATGGGAAAACTTATTGATGAATGTAAAAACTTTGCTACCTGGTACTATCTAGTTAAACTAAAATAAGCTGATTATTAAGAACACTAATACAAATTTAAAATCTGTGATTGCATCACACAAAATAGTCCATACTTCTCAATAAACATAGTTGAAGATGACTAGCTTTTCCCCCGCGGCTCTGCTCGCGTTAACTTTTCGTTATACCGCGCGGACGAAAACATATGCCACTGGGATACCAAATAGCCTACGTTCTTTCTTAAGAGCTAATCTATTTTTTACTTAATTCCATCAAAATCAGTTAATAAGTTTAGACGTGAAAGCGCAACAGATATAGTTACTTTTGCATTTACAATATTAGTTAGAATTAATAAAAGACAAACGGTCAAAAAAACAATGTGACCGAATTTCTTGCGCTGCTGCTTCTCGGCAATAGCCCACATTTGTTCCAAAACAGTGGTAGGTTTTAAGATTGGGACGTGTAGAAGCGCTTCCAGGGACCAGGACCTTTTTACAGAAATAAAACTGATTTGTACTGTTTTTTTTACTTAATTGCAACTTAAGAGAAAAAAAAAAAGTTTATATTCAGCACTAAGCCTACGATAGTCCAATGCTGGACATGAGCCTCTCCCAATGGAAGATTTTTTTATTGCATTTCCATGCTCTGCAGGTTGCTGATCAGAGCTATGCTATTGGTCCAGAGAAGACGCTGCTGTAAGTCTCCATCAGAACACCCAAACGTAGAGAAAGGTGTTCCTTTTCTATTTTAAGCTGGCGCTACACGCTGAAGGGAATGCTTTTGGCTTAGAGTTAATGCTCTAAGGCTTTTGACATTAAGTCTGAACTTTACGTCAGCCAATGTTTAAATCAAAAATATTTGTATGTAGAGTATAAAGAATATCTGCGCAAACAATAACATATTCAAAAATCATAGATATTCCTTGTCTAACTCATCAATTAAGGAAAACGACTTTCGCAAGCATTAAATGAGAACATAAACATTTGAATATTCAACACTTCCAACCACACATTCATAACAACCAATAAGTCAGACTGTAAAAGTAACAATAAGTCAACAAACTGTGCATGATTTAATACGACAATGTTAGTTTTATAAAACGCAACGTTGTATAGTCAGCGTCATAAATTTAAAAATTTACTTCTTGATTACGTTTTCATCTCCAAAACACTTTAAGATTTTGGTCGATATTATAATCTAATATAACCTGAAATTGCTCTTATCTCAATATTGGGTGAAGCGCTCATAGCCCAATGCTTCTTCGTGATCAGTTTCTGTCACGAATGTTAAGCAACGATGGGAGCGGTCACTAATTGGATGGGTGACCGTTTGTGGCATCATACCTTGAGCACTTCACTGCTTTGGAGGGCACGTTAAGCCGTTGGTCCCGGCTGTTGTCATGAGATAACAGTCGTAAGGCCGCAAACTGGACGGCCGCGGGTGCGGGCGCGGGGGCGACTGCGGCGCGGGCGGCGAGTCTTGTTGCCCGCCGCCCGCGCCGCGGCCCTCCAGAACGGTTAATACAAACTTAAGCATAAATATCAAGTCGCGCGAGCCGCGCGATGCACCGCGGTCGACCCCGCGCCCGTCCAGTTTGCGGCCTTAAGCCCTGTTGGAGGCCTTCGGGCGGCTTGAGAACCATCCAACGGTGGGGTGATGTTGCCACAGCGTCGCCCCCGCCGTCCACCAACCCGCACTAGGCCAGCGTGGTGGTACTAAGCCTTAAGCCCTCTCCTTAAAAAAAAGGAGAGAGACCCGTGCTCAGCAGTGAGCGAAAATGGGTTGTTATTTTACTTTACAATATTGGTTTCTTATTTTGTTAACACCTATTTTGCTGACGAAAATTTGTTTTACTTCATCGGAAAAAGAAAGAATAGATCTAAATATATGAACTATTTTCTAAATATCCTTCATAATAAAATAAGCCTTCTCCTTTTCCGTTAAATAAATACAGTCCAGAGGTTTTAAATTAAAAGTCCATGTTAAATGATTAGTAATTTTGTTTCTTAGTATATGTAAATATATGTATAGAACATTAAAAAGTAAGCTAACATTTGCAAACCTAACATTTACAATAAAACTTTTAATTAATTGTTTAGTGTTTGCGTTAACTCAACAAACCAACATATTATTTAAAATATAACCGGCCAACCGCGAGTCGGACTTGCGCACGAAGGGTTCCGTACCAAAAAGGCCAAAAGAATGTTGTATGGGAGCCCCCCATCAAATATTTATTTTATTTTGTTTTTAGTATTTGTTGCTATTGCGGTAACAGAAATACACAATTTGTGAAAATTTTAACTGTCTAGCTATTGCGGCTCTTGAGATACAGCCTGGTGACAGAGCGACGGACAGACGGACAGACGGACAGACGGACAGACGGACAGACGGACAGACAGCGAAGTCTTTGCAATAGGGTCCCGTTTTTACCCTTTGGGTACGGAACCCTAAAAATGAATGTTAATCCTGTATTTTTCCTCCAGAGGCGCTGTGTGTTCTTAGCATGGTTCACTGGTTGGGATTCTTGACGCTTGACAAATAAATACATATTATTATTGTCATAGATGACTGCCTGTCAATATTGAATAAACCTGAATAATAAGGGCAGATTTTATCTGGGTCACTGATTTTGACTTGGTTTCTTGCAATGGGGGCTATCGCTAGTAAATTTGCCACTAGAGGCGCTAGTGTCGCGTGAGGTCCAATATCATTCACTTTGTACGGGTTTTAGCGGAATTTGTTGCATAAATTATAATTTCTTTAATTTACTTGCTGGAAAGTGATCTCCTTCGTAAAATATCGCAAATATGGATTATTTAGCGGTTAATGTGAACGGTTTGAAAGCGGAATTAAGAAAAAGCGCAAAAATAGGCGGCCTCAAGAGCAACTATTTCAGAAGTTAGTTTGTTGATATCAAGATAGTTATTTATAAACAATATAACCTTAATTAGATTCAAGATATAACACTTTGTTTCGGCGCCAATCGCCTTTTACTGCTATACTTCCAGACCTCAGTCTACAGTGGCGCCAACTGGTGAGCAAAGAAACGGTAGTCCCCGAGTTTATTGCTCCAATTACAAAACTTTTTATCACTTTCAGTATTATGTCATAACGGAATCTCTCATAATCCGGATTTTCCCCCTAACTTAAAGTGATAAAATGTTAGCAATTGACAGAAATAAAAATTTATCTTATCTAGAACCATTTTTTCTAGGAACTGTTCAAAGTTTAAAAATATATTATTTGTTAAAAAAAATATATCTATTAGTTACGGTATTATTTGTTAAAGAGTTTTTTTTCGTTGCAAAAAATAAGTATTTGCTGTAATAAACAAATAAGTGCGGACAGCATTAAATACATTGACCGACGGAACAGGCGACTGCTACTCTCTAAAGTTACAAAATACTGTTAGTAGTAACATTGTTTCAACAAAACCGCTGCCGACTGTACCGTCGGCTCGATCACGCTATATATTAGCTATTTACATTTCATCGTCCACAGGCGGAAAAGATTGCCAGTTGCGTTTTCAATGAAATTCAGGGTATTATCGAAAGTGCAACGATCGGTCTACGGTGAAACGTAACGGGATATAATGGCAGGCGATGTGAAATGATATTGATAACCAATGGAATAATATCTAGATTATTATGTTGATCAATCAAGGGCTTCTTTAGATTTGTTTGCAGATGGGTTAGAATGGGTTTTATTTTGGGTTTTACGATGTGTTTGGGTGCAAGTACTATATGTTGCTAGCCTAAAATATAATAGCACCACCCCTTCTTGTCACATGGGTGTCATAAAAGGCGAATAAAGGAGATCTGTTAAATCAAGCATTTATTAAGGTCTTCAGTACTTTTGTTTTTTAGTATTTAAGTCCTGATTTTGCAAGTTTTTGATCGTTTAATGGTTGATTTATTGTACGATATATTATTATAATAATTAATGATGACATTTTCTAATGATGTGGATTATTCTAGAATTTGCTCGAAAATGTATTGAGAAAAGGTAAACTCGTATATTCTATAATAATATTATAAAATAGGTATTTATCAAACACAAAAAATATATTGAATTTTAAATTATGAAAACTCTTTTTTAAGTATCCTGTTAAATTGATTTAGTGCGCTATAATCTAATTGACTACTTAACACTTATTTGAATAATGAGTTTTAGTACTTACATGACAGCGATCTTCTAGAAGCGGAGTGCTCTGAGAAACTCTCTGGTTTCTGAATAATCGGGTCCGAGTCTGCATCAAGCGATCTTTTCTGGAACTCCTGACTCCTGATCAACGGTATTGCTTTGGGATGAAATGTTCTTTCCTGGTACACTGAATCCTTAGTAAGGTTCTCTTTACTTTTCTCTTTGGCAATTGGGAAATAATTACCGGGGAAAAGCACCTCAGATTTGTACTTGTTGACGTCATCTGAATAGTAGACGTTCCTTTCAACTTGTGACGGTTCGCCTCTGCGGAGAGGTATCGCCCTGGGTTTGAAGGCATACTTCCTATCTCGGGATGTCCTGGCTATTTGGTCGTTGCCAAAACTCGAAGGCTGGATCACAATTGATGCACTGGTGACGTTCAATACAGTAGATCCATCACTGTTCGCCGATCCAGATACCGACCAGAGTTTGGTCAGTTTGTTCTCGTAATCCTCAGTCGCGTGCGACTGCACCACAGTCCACAACACAAACAAAGTCTCCAATCCACAACGCATCTTGCTATCTTTAATTACAACGACCGAACCCCACGTCACTTATTGCACAACTGTCCACAATTCACTTTTATCCGCTCTAATATGTCATCCCTGATTCAACCACCATTTTGTTAAAGCGATCGCGTATAACTGAATCACTGTCGTTTGCCGTCGGTATATTTATATACGTGTTGGTATAAAGTTGCGTTTTTCCCGACTGTTCACGGTCGGGCGGGTGCCTTGGCTTCCTACACAATTCCGATATAAGCGAAAAATGGTCCGAAATGAAAAAAATGATGTTCGCGTGCCTTAGACACAGTACGGGCGGCTTCTTCCGATAATTTCCTTTCAAATGGCCGATAGGGGGGCAATTTGCCATGTCGTTACCATGTCTCAGTAACCATTTTCTTGTCGAGAATCGGTCTCCGGAACGTCTTTGGTCGATTTAATTTTGGTTCGAAAATTGGGCAGAAGTGAGAGTTCTCTGTCATCGTGTCATATGTGAAATGAAAATTCGATTTTCGTTATTTTCTCGAAACATATATCTGTGGTTGATGATTTTTGAATTATACCAATTAAAGCAATTTTCGACAAGATTATTACATAAACAGTGATATTAGGTATATGAATAGCATTGAAAAAATTGCCTACTGTGTAATTAATTACAGTATGTTACTTAGCGGCAGCCTTTTTAACTTTATGAAATGGTCACTGAGCTTTCATAGAACTGATTCGGATGTTAGAGCAAAATGTTTAAGGTAAGTGTGAGAAAGTTACATAGAACTTTTAGTTAGTCTAATAAAAATGTATAATTAATCATCTAAGTGTGTTCATATAATATTTACCCAACATAAAAACGGTAAATAAAGCAATTGTATTACTTAAAAACTCTGAATTATCTTTGTTAGCAGTGATCCTACTATCAGAAATGTCAACACCAATGAACAAACTGAAAACCGTTTATGAATCAAAGCATGATGATAAAATCACTACATAATTAAGTATAAAGTGTTAATAGTGCATTGCATATTCCGCTAGTGTCAAAATGATCTGATAACGTACCAGCTAGTAACAGATATTTTGCGATATGCGATCGCTGTTAAATATTTACAGGCGATCCGTCAATCACTAATTAGATCGAGATAAAACTTAAGTACTACCACATGTCTGTTATGTAGGTGTTGTTTGTTATGTGTAATAATTATCTATGTATATTTACAAAAAAAGTGTTTGTCTAGTACCCATAGTATAAGCTAAGTAGAAGCTCATTTCGCGACTAGATGTTCCATTGTGCCATGTCTTGGATTATTATCTTCTTTCATCTACACAATGTACACAAAAAAATTACTTACAGATTTATTAATTATTGAGGTACATTCCGTTAAATGTTAAGTTTTAAGAATAGGGGAAACCGGGGCTATTTGGCTGTATGCTAGGTTGTCTAACTGTACGAAACTTGAACTGGCTGAAGGTAGTGCACTATTGAGTTGCGGACGATCAGCTTTACCAATACTAATTAAGACGAGAGGAAACTGTTTTTTGCACCTACTTTATTAACGCAATACCAAATTAAATGCGTCAAATTATTGACGGTTTTATCATTTACCACTATAGGCACTTATACCCAGTCAGTTTTAGTAGATAGATAGTATATAGTATATATATAGTTATATATAAAAAAAAACACAATGACCTACTAGAATGGAGCTGGCGTGGACCTCGGACCTGTCCATATTTACGGACCATTTTTTTATGTAACCTCAGACTATGATTGTGCAACCACTAGTCTAGTTACTTGTCCAGATGAAAATAAATAATAATAATATTTAAGACATGCCTCACTGGGCCACACAGAGCCATTTAGTCCCAAATTAAGCTACTATTAAGTACCCTGTCGTATGGGGTACTATACAACCGATAAACTTACTTATATACTTTTTTTTGTAAATACATACTTATAATACAAAGAAAACACCCAGACCAGTACAAACAGACATGTTCATGCACACAAATATTTATACTGTGCGGGGATCGAACCCGCGACCCATGGCTCAGAAGCATTGTTTGCTACCGCTGATCCAAATGGTCGTCTATTGTACTAAAATGTTCTGCGACTCTGTCTCCTCTTCTATACGACTTTCCTTCAAGGATGGTCAAGTGTCAGAGCTTTCTAAGTCGCCTATTACACGGCTCTGGCGTGACTTGTTCTTGCAATTTTTTTTATTCTTTTTATTATGATATTTAAGCAATGTGATTGCAATTTTAATATCAGTATATAAACTTAAAAAATTATGTCTCAGGTGGGACTCGAACCCGCATCTCCTCGCATACCGGGCGCAGCGCTTTGAGTACCATTTAGATACCGAGACACTACGTCATAGGCGTCAATTTTTCAAGCATATTCTTATTGCTGTAAGTCAGCGTTGTTTCATCAAATGTTAGGAGTTTTGCAATCTTAACACCTGAAAGAAACATTTTTACAGATGTTTGACAGCCAGTTAAGATGAAACAGCTATTTAAGATTATTTTTATTATAATATTTTAGCAATTTAATTGCATTTATAACATTAGTACCTATATAAACTTGAAAAATTATAACTGTTCTTACGACTTCCATCTTAATATAGAAACGTCGGGATCAACGTCTTGACGTGTCTTCTGAAGCACGAGTATAAGCCTCCCCCCACCTCCTTCAAAGTCTTCAAACCCACGCCAATTTAGAAAAGATAATTTCAAATGGACCCGTGAATTTACCCGTGCATAGTTTGCAGTCCCAGCAGGCTTTTTATTGACTCTCGACTCTCTTTTATCCATAAAAAAAATTAAGTAAAGTAACAGCCCATAATCATCCCACTGCAAGGAATAGGCCTCCATCATTGAATTCAAATTACCACAGCAATGTTGGGTACTGGAATAATCACCACGCTTGCCAAATACGGGTTGGTGATCACAAACCCGAGCAATGTTTGAAAATTCGAAACTTTTTTTTGTTTGCCCGAACCGGAGATTGAACCCGGGACCCCGAGAAATTGGCCCGCTTTTTAAACCTCTAGACCAACGGAGCGTTATATCCATACCCAATGACTAAATTGTTTCATTAAATTCTACAAAAAAAAAATGCAGTTTGGCAAATAAAAATACGATTTGGTGAAATGTTCATGAGTGCCTAATACGCAAGATTTCAATTCCAATACTTAACGACATTGAGTGTCAAGAGTAACTAAACCTAAATGTTTATTAAAAAAACAAAAGGTAAATCTATATTAGAGTAAAATTCAAAAAGCACTGCGTCGTCAAACTTATCTCAGACAGCTACTTATCTGCCGCAATTAGCATTTCGCAATTATCATTGTCTGTGTCTCGTGTGTGGAACTAGAAAATTCTTATTGGTACTAATCACACCATAATAATTGCTTTCATGATTGTTTTGATTCTAACATACAAATAATTAAACACACGTAAGGATTGTTCAAGCTAAATGGAACCTTTTGCTGTGAAGTTTAAGGTCTAAAATTGATGTAGAGGATAGCAAATGCAAGTGTTTACAGAACTTTTGTATACAGGCTGTACCAATATTAGAAAACTTAAATGCTTTGGGATTAACACCCGTATTTATAAACTAGTAAAAGTAATTACTTGACTAAAAGTAATTACTTAGGTGACTATTTATACTACTTAATCTAGTAATTACTAGAAGTTAGAACTATGAATAGTTAGCATTCTCAGCCAAATAATATGTCTATTAATGGTGACCCTTTTTTTTCACTTTTGCACTAGGTAGAAACATCTTAAGTTATGACTCTCTTAAGCAATAAGTTATTACTTCTTTATAAATACGGTACGACTTAAATGCTTAAGTAAAAAGATATTAAGTTTTTAAGTTTAGTGTATTTGAACGTTTAGGATTTTTATATTAACATTTTAAAAAACTGCTACTCAACCTAAAAAAAAAGATTTTGGTACTGATTTTGCTGATTTTGGACTGACAGTCTGTCGAAGGTCGCGGGAAGCCGCTGGATTAGAGTGTCCCGGGACCGATCGTTGTGGAGATACTTAGGAGAGGCGTCTGTGCAGCAGCGTCGTTCCATAAATGATTATGACAATTTATATTCAATTTATATTATTATTTTAACTGCTTGAGTTTTAGGAAACACTTTAATTAAATTTATTGGTTGCTGAGAAAGACACTCGACGTAGTACTACGGACATACATAAATAAGATAGCTTAGGTGAAGGGAGGGCGTCTGTCGCGACAGAGAGAGCCTACCTAGGGATAACCTTTACTGTCGAAAATATACTAAACTAAAACTAAAGTTATGTAACCTTTGAAAAAAAAAAAAAAAAGTTAAAAAAAAACTAAACTAAAAAAAATACTGTATGATATATTTTTATTTTACCAAATTCACGGTAGACAGAACTACAGATATACTGTAAGTAAGTTTTTGATTCTGAGATTTCTGCTTAGCGCAATGGCCCGCTGGTAGAAAAAGCCATATGCATTCAGTTTGTCTTTCAACATTTTTTTTTTCAAATTGGGTTATCACACAAACCAATTTAAACTTTACTAAGTTTAAATATATAAACTTTAACGCCCCGTTGGTCTAGTGGTTTAAATACCGGGCAAAGATCTCACGCGTTCGATCCCCGGGTCGGGTAAGTTGCAAATCGAACATGGCTCGGCTTGGTGATCACCAACCCGCATTCGGCAAGCTTGGTAATGATGTCTGTACCCATCGTTGCTATGGAACTTTAATTTATTAACGGAGGCCTTTGCCCTGAAGTGGGATGATTATGAACGGTTACTTGTTTTCATAAACTTTACTGTGGGTAACGTGGGTACTAGATCATTACAAGAATAGGACAAACCGTGGTAAGACGATTAAAGGAATACTGTCAGAAGAAGAAGAAAAAGTCTTGCGGCGTCTATTTTTACCATCTACAGCTGCTCTATCGGAATACCGACGTTGTGTGTCTGCGCACATTTATGCTGAGGTGGATGCCTTTCTGCCGGGACCTTGAGACTCGTAGGCCTGTCCTACTTATTTGTGTTACTGTGTATCAGTTTTTTTTTACCTTATTACTATTGTTTTGTATTTATATTTTTTAACTTATTCCTATTGTTTTATTTTGCTACCTATTTTTGTACACTTTCATCGGCCTAGCTTTCTGTTACAAAATTAAAAGTCTGAATCTAAAAATTTTTTTCTAAAATAATTTTTAATAAAAAAATAAATAAAACTGCCATGATGTTATACATAATATGTAGTTCAATAATATTGGCTTCGTTTTAAAGGTCGTTAAAATTGCACGGTGTATAAAGCACTCGTGTTATGGAAATCAGAAACAGCGAAGGCGCCACAAACACCCAGATCCGAGAAATGTCGAAAATATCTTTTTTTTCTTTCTATATTGCCCCGGCCGGGAATCAAACCCGGTACCTCGGAGCAGAAGACACCTTGAAATCCGGTGTGTACGCCACTACGCCACGGAGGTCGCCTAAATATTACTAATAAGTCTAGAATAAAATCTATGTCCAATTATAAGTTGAGAATTGATTAGGGAAGTTTACCATTTATGGATACGTTGACGTGTTTCGTATTATATTAATTTTTTTTGCACTGACGCTACAATACTGCACTTTAATTATTTCGTTTCTGACTATCTATACTAATATTATAAAGCTGATGAGTTTGTTTGTTTGAACGCGCTAATCTCAGAAAGTACTAGTTAGAATTGAAAAATTATTTTTGTGTTAGATAGTCCATTTATCGAGGAAGGATTTAGGCTATATAACATCACGCTACAAACAATAGGAGCGAAGCATCAGTGAAAAATGTTGCAAAAATAATAGCGATCATACTAACAGAAATTGACGCGGACAAAGTCACTGGCAACAGCTTGTTATTAATATTAGTAGGCTTTCGTTGCGTGCGCTACGTAAACGGTTCAAGTTACCCAAAAATATCTATAAAAGAATTATTCCTCTTTAAATGATATATAAAAAAAAAACCGCGACAGTATATGTCTACCTTTTAAGATTGACTCTCTATAATCTTTTTTATGGTAATCAAATTTGGACGCAATTAATGATTATTGCCAATTATTTACTAAAGAGTTCTATCAACATAAAAATAAATAAATAAATAATCCTTATCCAAATAAATGTGTTGTTGATTAAGAGTATTTATTTGTGAACTTCTTAATCGCGATTATAATAACAGAAATTAACGCGGACGAAGTCGCGGGCAACAGCTAGTTTTACTATAAAGGAGATGTCCCATAATAGGCCCAGACATAGTACACCATTTTTAAAAATCAAGAAAAATTTACTGTTTCTGGAAAAAATACATATAAATTTATATAACGTATAATTTAGTGGTTCAAAAATAAATAAGATCGAATAATTTATCAAACTCCATTAGGCATTCCAAGATGGTGTCAATCTAAAAAAACTTTAAATGTCAGTAGCTGTCAGATACCCTTGGCACTTTGGCATAATCATTCACTTCAAGTTTTTGATCTGCTTGTCGCGTTTTAAATGTAGTTCATTATAACGACCTCATTTTCGATTTCTGGATTTGGTATTAATGTTTGTTGTTACTACAGCAAGCGATGGCACTCGACTCCTAGATGCGCAATTTAGAAACTGCCAAAACTGACAGACGTCATCAAAATGTCATCTTCCGCCATGATGGTTTTGTTGTTTTGTGTTGCTATTTTCTTACTTAACTCTTTATTTGAACCACTTAACGAGGCCATTTTAAAAGAATTGGATAATAACAAAATCTTGTGGGTGTATTGGTCTATCTTTTAGTGGGGTGTACAGGTTCTGGGCCTGGCCTCCATACAATTTGGGACATCTCCTTTCATTAGAAAATAATAAAAATTGGAAGTTTAAGTACCGGTCCAAGATCTCAGGGTCCTGGATTCGATCCCATTCAGGTTTTTGATCACCGACCTACGTTTGGCTAGCGTGGTGATTATGCCTGTACCCATCATTGCTGTGGTAACTAGAATTCAATGATGTAGGCCTTTCTGCGTCTGCATTGGGTTGATAATATAGTATTGGGTTGATAATAGGTTCGCCTTACTTTACGTTTTGTGGATCAGCTGGCTCATGACAATATTATTTGTAGAAGAATTGCTTAGAAATAACTTATCATACTAGTGTAAACGATGTAATACTCGAGTCGGGCTGTTGTTAGCGAACGTGTTACCGTCTTTGTTTCTCAGGCCAATATCTTAAAATGTGTGTGGGAGACAGATAGAGTCTGTAAAACGTGCGGAAAAGTGTCTCTGAGAGATAGAAGTTATAGAAATTTTTCACAATTCAATTCATTGAATTGTTTAGAGGTTTCTAATAAAGTATAAAAAGCAATACACATAGTAGAAACCGCTAAGTAACTAAATATTATGACGAACACTAGTTAGAGTGGCATACTCGCCGGTTTTCAAGGCTAGCCATCGCCAGCCCAAAGGTCCAGGGTTCGATTCCCGGGTAAATCAATGAGAGTAAAATATTTTTTCATATTGTCTCAGGGTGTTCGTATTACCTTATACTCTAGTTTGCACAAAATACAGTACTTTACTGATTTTATTCCTAGGATCAGAACAATGCATGATTTTCTCTGCGTTCATTTAAAATAAGAGCGTTTTAAACACGCCAGTGTTAAAGCCAGACGCATTGAATCGCGTGCGCATAGAAGGAAGCTCGCACTTCCACGCGTGCTGTGTTACCAAGTGATTACTTAGGAAGCCACCAGTGCATTCTATTGAGTAGTAAACATTATTAGAACGCAGAACGAAACTACCCACAGTTATAATTAGGGCAGTGAAAACTTAATTGTGTGTCAAATGCTTCACTGAAAGTTACGTTGTCTAGTGAAATTTAGAAATAGCGATGTGGGTGTTTCGTCATTCAGACTAGGCACTGTTGACACTCGATTTCGTTCAGCATAAAGAAATAAATCGAAATGTATATATATAAATGTATATATACAATATATAAATGTATATATACATATTTAGCACTCTGGAACGCTACACTAACGCCAAATTGTATTCATGTTTTCGAGGAATTTGGGAAAATAAATAAATATCATTAATTTCGATGAAAAAAAGGATAGTGTGTGATTAAAAAAGAATTGCCAAAAGGAGACCGGCGACGGCGTCTTCTCTTTCTTTTGGCCAAACTGCGATCCAGCTTCCTTACCAAGCGTATCATTTATAGCAAATGGTCTAGTGGTTTAGATACCGGGCCAAGATCTCGGGGTCCCAGGTTCGAATCCCGGGTCGGGCAACAAAAAGTTTCGAATTTTCGAACGTTGCTCGGATTTGTGATCACCAACCCACATTTGGCAAGCGTGGTGATTATGCCAGTATACCCATCATTGCTGTGATAACTTGAATTCAATGATGGAGGCCTTTTCTCTGCAGTGGGATGATTGTAGGCTGTTACTTTTTTTTCCTTAAGGAAAGGCCTGTACCCAACAGTGGACTGATGTAGGCTGGTGTTGAGGCTGATGATGATGATGGATTGAATAAGACATTGGAAATATTTTAAAATCGAGTCGAGTTTCAAGAGGAGTCTAACGGTAACGGCCGTTTTCAATATCCTATCTATCTTCAGTTTTGGCATATCCGAGATAGAAAACAACTTCTGTCTTTGTTTCTCTGGACGGAAAAATCAGAGATAGAAACTGTTTCCTATCTCCGATATGTCAAAACCAGCGATAGATAGGATATTGAAAACGGCCGTAAGAGTAAGCCTGCCATTCTATTTTTAAAACGTTCAAAACGTAATGTAAAGTAAAAAGTAAAGTAACAACAGTAGTATATTACTCTTATATAACACATACCGAATGTGTTACGCAAAACATTCAGTATAGGAATCTTACCATGGATCTTTTGCTGAATGTGTTAGGCAGTGCGTTCGATGAGAGAATCTTATCATGGGTCTCTTTAAAGATACTTACCACGGGTTTTCAACCGAATGTGTTAGGTAAAACATTCAGTACAGGAACCTTACCATGGGTCCTTTGCTGTATGTGTTAGACTAAACTTTCGTTGGGACAACCATTCGTAGTGTATTATTGGGCATTCTGTCCCACCAGTAGAAAAGAAAAGTAAAGTAACAGCCTATAATTATCCCACTGCAGGGAAAAGGCCTCCATCATTGAATTCAAGTTACCACTGCAATGATGGGAACTGGCATAATCACCACGCTTGCCAAATGCGGGTTGGTGATCACAAACCCGAGCAACGTTCGAAAATTCGAAACTATTTGTTGCCCGACCCGGGGATCGAACCCGGGACCCCGAGATCTTGGCCCGGTATTTAAACCACTAGACCAACGGGGCGTCTGGTTTGACAGAATGCCCAATAATACACTACTAACAACCCATTTTCGCTCACTGTTGAGCACTGATCTCTCTCTAGATAGATATAATTAAGAACTAGATACACAGTCCATTCAAAAATGACACTTCAAGATGGCCGCGTTTGCCTCAACGTAGCTGTCACCATGTTTATTGCCAATGGAAAATTAACATTACAAAGATTATACAACAAGAAATTAAGTTGAATAAAAATCGGCCAAGAGCGAGTCGGACTCGCGCACGAAGGGTTCCGTACCATTGACTAGGTAAACAACAGTAGTAGTTAATGTAGGTAACATTAATTTAGTTAATGTACCTGTTACCATTTATTGATATCGAGCAAAAATAGGCAATAATGGCGTTTTTAGTATGGGAGCCACCCTTAAATATATATTTTATTTTAATTGTATTATTTAATATTAATGTTAAAATACGAGTACATTTGAGTGTTCTTTGAATATTTCAAGTGCCTACTTGTTGCTATTATCAATATCGAGCAAAAAAGGGCAAACAATCGCTTTGTTGTATGGGAACCCCTCAAATTAATATTTAAGGAAAGCAATTTAATATATATTTTTTTTTAGTATTTGTTGTTATTGCGGTAACAGAAATACATAATTTGTGAAAATTTAGGTACGGAACCCTAAAAAGCATCAAAATGTAGTTTGTAGTAGTGCTCGGTAAGTACGGGTATTTATTGAGTTTTTCATTGTCTTCCTATGATATTAAAACAACTTTCGCAAAACTTGAGGTAGCCTAAACTTGGCCTAAGATTTAAATAAATAGATACTCACTATTGTACAAATATACGATGTAATTGCAAAAAGAGATCATGTCAAAATAATTTTAGTAGAAAAACTATGTTTTTATGAGAAAAATAGTATAACTTACAGATTAAGTTTCTTTGCATTTCATAAAAAAATTAAAGACTTTTTCAGCCTTTCAAGTAATGTCTAAGAGAATTAAAACGTATGCAATAAGTAAGACCTATGGTAAGACGTATTATCTTATGGTAAGACCAAACACTAACGCATCGTAAGATGCTCGAGGTTCTAAAGCAAAGCCGGTTTGTAAATTGTAACTGATACAATATGTGGTCGTTAGATGGCTCTGTGTAAAGACATGGTAAATGTACGGCACAGCGCCATAGTTGCGTTGTAAGGCACTGTTCATTGTTTTCTACAAAATGCTGAGCTACAAATGTAAAAGCGCAGCGGGAAAACGTTGAACTATTGCATTGAAAATTGCAGATAGAGCAGACAATTTTATAAAAATACTTTTCGGTACAAAAAATTTACCTGCATTCAAAATATGATGTAAGTAATTAAGTGGCAAGTTGGTGATTAACAATGATTTAGCAGTCCTTAAATGGTTGTTAAATAAGAATGTCCAAAACAGATAAGAGTCAAGACCTATACTCAAACATGTTTGGACAAACTTTATCCAAAGATACTGTTGCCAACCTTATTTTCAATTAATGGTTTGTTTTCTTGATTGTATGAGTTGTCAAAGTTAAAATTTACAGTCATTGTCCTAACTATCCTGTATTACTGCGCCCTACGCACAATTTTATTTAATTTTGTAGGTAAGTATAGAGTTGATAAAATACTAACTCTCGACTTCGTACACTTGGATAATGTATATCACGGTACGTTTTACTTCGAAATAGCTGTATATGTGCTATTTCAGCCTATAATTCTATCTCCGTGCCAAATTTCATCCAAATACTTTCAGCTGTTTTGACGTGATTGTTTAACAGACATCCATCACTCCGTGTTTTAGCCGAAAAAATACTTATTGAGAAGAACATTAACTAATTCTATTATACTAACAATACTTTGTGTTAGAGTTCTTAAAAAGCGTTTGTCAAAAAGATGGTTTGAAGCGGTGCACTGACTGGATATTACCTACTACTTCTTTATTTTGGATTTTTTTATCCCATATCTTTTGCTATTTTATAAGTTACTTCAATATGTACAAAGCAAACTTAGAATTTATAGGTGGAAACACGTAAATGGTTCCTAGTTACAAATCTAGTGAGTTATTCAGACTAAAGTATGTAGTTTTCCTAAAAAAATAAAATAAAATAAACACACTGATAAGGAAACCTAAATTCCTGTGTCACTATAAGGTGTGATTGGGGAAAGAGACGAGGTGCGTGCGCCGAAACTACATTTCTGACATACGTCTAATTGTTTTGGTCGTCATGTAGTTAAAGAAAATCAAGTGTGGTATCAATACATTGGCTCTCTATACTCTGTGCCAAGTTTAAAAAACCTCAACGAAAATTAGAAAAACTTAAGAACTTTAAAGTGCCTTAAATCAAATAGCAACACTCCTTCTTGTCTTAACCATTAGTGGGATTCCACAAATTATTAGGGGTTAAAGTATGAAATTGCCGTTTTGTATGGACGAAATCGAGAAAAGTCATTTTTCCATACTAACAATTTTTTAGTTTTTTTAAAAACGCCTGAACCGTTTTCGATGCAATTAAAGGTGAAAGTTAGATGGTTATAAAGCTACGCATTATAGTATTTAAATTTCTGAAAATCAAAGTATATAATACAAATATACTTAATTGAAGCAAGAAGGTCAGCTGACACATTGTAAGGGGTCTTTTCAACGACTTCCTTTGAAGTAATAGGCACTAGTATTGCATTATTTTTTTAGTCAAAGTTACTTTATTTAGTTTTGGATACAATACAAAAAGAATTACGCAATAATATGACTATACTTAAGAGCTATAAAAAAAATAAAAAGTGGGAAAATAATCGGCAATTTCATACTTTAACCCCTATTATTATCGACCGATCGATGTCCGATATATCATATCATATTGACATGCTATATCAATTATAGGGTTAAAGGTCTTGTAAAGTACTGTCGGTAGTAGACAGGTAGCAGATTCTCCTATAATGAGTCAAACGATCGCCAACCCACGTGTCAAGCTGTGATTGTAGCAAATACATACCTCGTTTTGGATCTCAAATGGGCATATGCCAAAGTTTAGTAGAGTACTCAGGTTGTGCAATATCGATAAGAAGCCAACCCCGCGAGCTTCGTATCACCTCCAAATAGTATTTTATTTTGGAGTCTTAAGACGCTGACTGCAGCCGATGACCTTGAGCAATAAACACGCCCACAAATTTATTCGCCTTTGAATTTCTTTGGAACGCGCCGCAGCTATCACTGTCAATTCCCGTAGGAGTGACAGAGAAAAAGTGCATGGAATAGAAGGGCCTAAGTGCCAAACAACAAAATTCGTTGTGCAATTTAAAATGGTCATTTTATTAAAAATCTAAATCAGCCATTTGCTTAAGCAACATGTAATACAATATATAGCAAAATTTTATTATCATTGTTATACGGACTGCTGAGAAAAATGGTAATTTAAGTATTTTCAGAGGCTACTTTAAGATTTTTTTCTATCGAGAAAAGTTTTTAGGATCGTGTTTTGGAAACAGCCACCTGGTCGAAAATATGATCAATTACAACTATATAGAATTTGGCAACAGGCTTAAAGCAAAACAATCTTCATTGAGCTCAATTTGGCTCATGTCAGCGTCTTAAATGTCATTAATATCAAATATGACGTGGTTGGTTTTTTCCAACCATGCCATATTTGAAATATATCAAGAAATACATTTACATAATTTTTATAACGTTAACTTTTCAATGTTTTAATACTTACCATCCTATTCCTCACCACGCCAAAATCATAATAAGCGGTTCAACCGTTCTCGCGTTAAAAGTGATGCAACTAACTCGACTTTCTTTTATATAATATTATAGGTATAGATAATATGGACGACGATAAACTAGGTATTAATAGAATAAAATAGAATAATTTATTTCGTTATCACAGGTACCTACAGAAAAAAATAACTTAACACGTTCAACTTTCCGTGCCCTACATACCTAAATAGGCCATTGTGTATTTAGCAATGGCGTCCGTGCACTATTTTTAGAGAACTAATTTGTTCAACGTACTAACAATACTATTCAATTTAAGATATACGTGCCTCATATATAAGATACTAGCTGTTGCCCACGACTTCGTACGCGTCAATTGCAGTTATTATGATCGCGATTATTTTTGCAACATTTTTTACTGATGCTTCGCTTCTATTAGTCGCAGCGTGATGTTATATAGCCTAAAGCCTTCCTCGATAAATGGACTATCCAACACAAAAAGAATTTTTCAATTCGAACCAGTACCTTCTGAGATTAGCGCGTTCAAACAAACAAACAAACAAACTCTTCAGCTTTATAATATTAGTATAGATTTAGACACTAATGTTCTTAAAAGTTAGGTATTTTCGAGATTTTTGACCTGTAACTTGTTTTTTAGGAGTTTCCAATATATCGGCACTGTTGCAAGCGTGAACACAGAAGAACTGAAGCAGTGCTGCAATATCGGATCTCATAAAAAACAAAGTACATGTGTGTTAGAAATTTCGAAAAAGTAACTCATACAATAGTGACTATGAAAGATTAAATCCCAAATTAACTTTTCCAAAAACAAGAGTGGGCGTAAGATTTCGTCAATAGATCAGTTGACCAAATCAACTTGGACAACTAGCATGTTAAGGTTTGGTTTTAAGTGAACGAATTAGGTTAAAACTTATTACAATACGAAAGCAGATTGTTGTTGTTGAGAACAAAAATAAGATTTTATTTATTAACTTTATTTAAACTTAAAAACTATTACAAACAAATGCAATTTCATATCAGTACCACAGACACTTAGCCCAAATATAAACATAAACAATAAACACAAAGCTAAAAATTCTAAAATAACAAAAAGAAATAAAACAAAATCACACACCTACGAGCATTCACATAGAAATTACCTTTATCAATTAATGAGTATTCAGGCACAGTTTCTCAATAAATTAAATAAATTAGACTATAATACAAATTCTTATCTACTAGAATAAATAAGATCTTTTAATAAAAAGTACTAGAAATTGATCTCATAGATCAATTGTAAAACTACGTTTATGTACTTGAAATCTTCAGGCCTCTGGCATTTGTATATTTTTAAATTATCAAACAGATGTGGTAAACATTGTACCAACTTTAAACTTCCAAATAACATAAGTACTTTGAACAATTTTAATTTAACAGCCCAAATTTGAATAGCCTGTACCACTAAGCTTATATGAATTATTCTATCTTGTATGGACAAGCTTAAAAATTCACTTAGCTAAAAATAATAAGCTTATTTATTAATCTAGCTTTCGGCGCTATAAAGCTGTAGACAACTTAATTTTCCATTAGAAATTTAAGCTTCAACGCTTGTTCTTACACTTTTGCGCTTACAAACGAGCTAGTATGTAATAATAAGCTTATTATGGTGTTAATAGAACAGTTTAGTCTTTCTTATAGGCGGAATAAGCTAGGTCTGAGACGTCGTTGTAGGTCCTGCGGTCCCAGCCACCACCGCCGCCGCCACCGCCGGAGGACCAGCCGTGGCTTTCGTGGCCCCCGCTTCCGCCCTTGGCTGACATCAGCTTCTTCAAGGCCATGATGCCAGCTAGGAGGAGCGCGATCTGAGGAAGAGGAAAAAACATTATTTAACAATAAAAGCGATCTCTTCCAGAAAACCTTAGGTGTAGGGAAACAATGATTTAGAGGATAAGAGTAACGCAGTCTAAGGTAATAGGATGCAAATCACATACATTCATACACAATATACATACAAACATTTAAATAAAATATATAGTATCAACCACAGGTACCAACATACTCAAAAACTTGTTTCGAAATAGATGAAGCGCGGAATAAAGAAAGAGTACAAAAAAACTTGTTTACCTACTAATAACCTGAAAGTAAATACTAGGTATCAACTTTGAGTAAATAATTTGTTTGTAACAAATTCTGATCTTATAATTTTTTTTTTCAGTTAGGTTTAGATTTGTCGCCATGTTTTATACAATTTAGAAAGGACCAACTTTGAAAATATTAATTATTAATAAGTCAAAAGTCTTCTACAACATCCAGAATAATTTAGCTACTAAACTGCGGTTCTTTAAATATAATCTTTTCATTAAATTTTTTTAAAACAACACATGTTACTTAGTAACCGCAAATTTGAACTTTACTTACTAAATTGCACATTTCTTTTAATATGACATTGTTCTTGGCTTTGTGAATAAAACCTGTTAGTAGTTTAGTAAAATTAGGCTTTAGTGTATTTTAAATTGTAAGTATCATTTTTAAAATCACTTAAAATCAGTTAAAGTTTTATTTCCGCAAATAGGCCCCAGGAGGCGCTTTTACACGTCCCAAAATTTAAACCTACCACTGCTTCGGGAAAAGTCTGGGCTAGTGCCGAGAAGAAGCAGCGCAAGAAACTCGGTCACTATTGTCAGCCTCTTTTTAAATATTTTTTTACAAGGTTTAAACAAGTACGAGCTGGGACAATTTAATGCCATACATTTCTATCATTTAAATAATCATTAACAGTATAGCCCTTTTTCATTAAAATTACTTTGCCATTTACGATTTAAGTTTATGTACAGGGAGTTCAGCAATGCCCTGTGGTAATTTGTTGAAAATACAAATACAATTTCCCATGAACGATTTTCCTACTTTTCGCAGTCTGATGCCTGGAACGGCGAGTTTATCTTAATTTCTCGTATTAAAATTATGTACGTTACTTTTCTAAGAAATAAATGTATGTTCTTACGAACGTAAATAATATTCTCGAGAATGTATAGAGAAGACACTGTAAGTATATAATCTCTTTGAAGAGTTCTTTCAGCGAGTCACGGGGGCGAAGGCCGTAAATAGCCCCGATCGCTCACAGAACTTGTTATTCTGTTAGAATAATAGTGTTGGTAGGTAGCTCAATCAAATGTCGTAGATACACTCAACTACGGGTACAAACAGTATGTAGACTCTCTTCTGTTCGGGACTACTGGACTACTACAATTCTACACAGATTTTTATGGTATTGCTTGTTCAAATCCCGATTGTGTCAATGTACTTAAAAAATTGACTTTTGTGACAAATGTGATATCTTCGTCGTATCTGATTTCCACAATTGTTTTTATAGCAATCAAAATAAATCTTTTTTCCACTTATTTTGGGACAAAAACAATAGTTTGACATTATTTAACAACAATTTTATACCATTATTTAACTTTACCAAACACGATTAGTTTCAAAGTAGGAATTCTAACATCACTCGAAATAAATCTCGAAGGGCTCCAATCACATAACGAGCCGCACGAGATTTACTTATAGCGACATTAAAAATATTTCCTTCTCTTCATTAAATTCTTCAATTAAGCTTCAAAGTGTAGGAAATATCAGGAACGACTAGTTAGGCGCACGATGCTAAGATGACTGCGTGCTTTGATTCGGTGTTGCTAGCTTCGGTTAAGTAATTTCCATTGTTTAAACGATACAGTTTTGAAAATGGTTTGTGAATTATTTATAAAGTAACAACCCATTTTCGCTCACTGCTGAGCACGGGTCTCTCTCCTTTTTTTAAGGAGAGGGCTTAAGGCCTTAGTACCAACTCACTGGCCTAGTGCGGGTTGGTGGAAGGCGGGGGCGACGCTGTGGCAACATCACCCCGCCGTTGGCTGTTTCTCAAGCCGCCCGAAGGCCTCCAACAGGGCTTAACGACTGTTATCTTATGACAACAGCCGGGACCGACGGCTTAACGTGCCCTCCGAAGCACGGAAGCGCTCAAGGTATGATGCCACAAACGGTCACCCATCCAATTAGTGACCGCTCCCATCGTTGCTTAACATTCGTGACAGAAACTGATCACGAAGAAGCATTGGGCTATGAGCGCTTCTATTTATAAAGGCTATTTACCTTTCATAGAGATCAGATAGCGACGACCTGGTAGAGTCTGGTAGGTACTGTGTTTTGTCGATGTGTTACTATTGTTTGTACCCAGTTTTCTATCAATTTATATGGTATAGAATTGTATCGAAATAGACGATTTAACTACATATTACATATCCTATTATAAAAAGTGTATTTCAAGTTGCAGTTGTGGCCGTCAAAAAAATAAAAACAATTGTTCTCCTATTGACTTTTGCACCTGAATCAAGACAAAACTAGAAGTAAGTAAAAAAACACAGTTTTCAATCAAAATGAATTGTAACAATAAATACTGTTTTACATAATTTTGTTGTTTAGATACCAAGTTTTGCATGAATCAACTTCTCTCAACTCAAAATCATGCTACTGTACAATTAGAAAAGTTGAGGTCCCATTCAAAAGTATTTTTTTACATTAAAGTTAATTATTTAAATATTTTAAATACAATTTTGAATTCTACAAAAATCACAAATAACAATACGTTTCTTGTCGTCATTATTTCACCCTAATAATAAGTAATTTCACTGAACTGGCAACACTGTCTTCATAACAATGCGTAGAGCGCGAGCGGAGCGGAACACAGGCATTCCCGAAGGTCGGCCATGTGGCATTCTACAAAACTACAGTAAAGACATAGCGCTAAGCATATCAGTATCTCTATTTTATACAAGACAACAACACAATATGAAATGGTTCAGAAAAAGTTTTTACGCCGTGTTAATTTCAAATGCTACCGACAGCGCTTATCATATTCACTCTTATTAAAGTAATATAAACTCCTAGACTTAAAGTCTAGACGTTCTCATCTAGATGCAAGGCTACTTTATGACATCTGCAATAATAAATATGACTGCACCGACATAATAAATCGCATCAACTACTCGGTTCCATCACGTACACGTGAGCGATCATCACGCACCAACCCACTTTTCGCGGTTACAAAGTCCCGAACAAAGGCTGGTATCCGATCCCCTCTACGTCGCATGCTCGATTGTTATAATAAAAAATTCAATTCTGTGGATATCTTTGCATGTAGTGCCAGGTCTTACAATAAAGAAGTTATAAAGCTACTTAATAACAGCTAGTATTAATTCTTACACATTAAGTAACATATATCTGACACACATCTACCGATAATAATTTATTTAATTTTTTTATATTACAGAAACTCACACCCACATACACACATCATCAACAATAAATGAACTTAATTTTATTTGTATTAGAGTCCCGCATGTTTCATTCTAATGTTTACGTAAAATGTAACCATCGCTGTTGAGTTTACAATTGTTTAAAATGTGTCTGTATTTTAATATGTTTTAGTATATAAGCTTATTGTAAACTTGTTTGTGGTTCTTAAAATAAATTAATTAAAAAAAAGACGTGTGGGCATGAAGGAGTTCTAAACAGTTTTTATAACACCTTTATTTGGCTGCTATGTGTCAGTTAATCAAACAAGCACTACTACATATCGCTTGCCTGAAAATGTGCTGCAAAATTTATAAAAAAACAACTATTTAAAATGGTTGGTTTTATCAAAAATGGCTTTCAAGAAATAGTAAACACAAATTTCTCATCAAGTCTGATACATACTAAGCCTAATATCTCTTTTGATATCAGAAATCTTAAATCAGAAAGTTTGTTTGCTATAAAACATACATGGTATTAAGGTTTTATAGCTAAGAATGAACTAAATGTATTCAACCTGGATGCACACGTTCAACTTTTAACAATTAATCCTAATTTGTCTTATTATCTAAGAACTCTCTAACAATGCAAAAATATTCATTCTGTTAGCTTCCGTTTAAAAGAAAATGTCGACTGTTTGACTACAATGTATAGTGTTACAAGAGAACTGGACAAACTTTGTAAGCATATTTAATTATCGAATTGGAAAATACCTTCAATCGTGCTTGTGACGAAAAGACAGATCATCAACAAAAATCATTTGGTAAAAAGTCGCAAATTTTATTCATACTTAAAGCAGCCAAAAAACTTGTTCATAGAAAGATCATGTAATGGATCACCAGAATTGCGTTCACTTTAGTTACGAGTAGTCAAAACAATACCTAACACACCGAACAATGAATAAAGCTACTGTTAACCACAATTACACTGTGATTAAAGTTATTAAATTCTTACTTAATACTATCAAACAACCCAAAATGTACCCTAACTCACAGAGTTTACGGTACACATTTCAAATATATTAGACCTTAGACAATGTCGTTGCGTATTTGATCAAGATTAATGATAACATTTTTTTATTGAAGTATTTAGGGAATGATAAGTGATGTAAAGTAGGCAAATTGGTCACGCACGGAAGGTAATTTAGCCATATAGTTCAGGTATCATGCGGTGCCGACCTAAAATATAATAGCACCGCTTCTTCTCGTCCTACAGGTAGTGAGAAAGGCAACTTAAGGAGTTCAGTAAAACAACAGTAAATATAGTTTTATTTTTTAAATAAAATATCATCTGAAGTAAGAGATCTACAAGGTAATGAATTTTGTAACAAAATTAAAACAATACTTATTCTTAAAAGTTATTATAGTATTAATGAAGCTCTTTCGGATAATGACATTTTTAAATTCTAATTTTTAAATTAATTAATTTTTAATTTTTTATATCGTTTATTATTAGTTTCTTCTAAAATTATTACGTTATGGATTGCTGATTCGTATATTTTATTGACATTCTATTTAATAATTGTGACGATTAAGTATTTAATTTAAGTATTAATTGTAATGTCTAAGTGTCTAAGTGTAATGTTAATACCAAAAGATGAAATAAATGAATATGAATATGAAATAGGCCCCTGGAGGCGCTTTTACACGTCCCAATATTTAAACCTACCACTGCTTCGGACAAATGTGGGCTAGTGCCGAGAAGAAGCAGCGCATGAAATACAGGCACTATTGTCAGTCTCTTTTTAAATAAATATGTTTACATAAGATATATGCCAGTGCGAGCCAGGACAATTTAAAGCCACACGTTACTATCATTTATAATCATTAAAACTATAATAGCCCTTTTTCACTAAAATAACTTTGATAAATGATTTGAGTTTATGTCTTAACAAGCAATGTCTCTCCTCCGTTGGTGAAACAGCAATCACCAACCCGCTGCATGGCAATTACGACAAAATGATATTTATTTAGAAAGAAGAACATCAAAATCGGTCAGCACCGTAAAAATAGTAAAGCATAAAAATGCGGTTCGAATCTTCGTCTTTTGTGCGTAGAATAGAATAAAATTAATAATTTAGAATAATGTATTTCGTTATCACTGGTTAAAACAAAAGAAGTCTGTCTTTTTAAATCTGGTAACCAGAGTCTCTACAATATTCAAAAGCAACTTAGATAAAAACAAATTAATATTATTAAAGATGACTTTTAATAATTAATTGACGACGAACGAGATTAATGTAGTGAAATTTCACATTAATAAAATTGAATAAAATTGTAATTAAAATTGGCTAACTATAATTATATTATATTGATTAAAGAAAGTGCGTGCCTGTATCCAAAATATATACATAATAGAGTAATATGAATATTTCTACGCCACTAGTGGCAGAATGTGCTGAACTATGTTTATTTAAGATCCTATATGTACCACTTTCTTAGAAATAAATGATTTGATTTGATTTGATTTGAAAAGTCCCAGTCATTGAATATACTATTGCTTCGAGCCCTTCATATCTAATTATCATAATCATCAGCTAACATCAGTCTGTTGGAGTATTTTGCCATAACTGCCACATTAGGACGCTCCTGCTCGTCTTCTACTGGCAGTATTTAGTCACATATCACAAAACCCACTTTCATTATTCATTATTTTGAAAGCATCGCACGCACCCAATTTCCAATAATAATATAAGTACCAATATTAAGCTCACTTTAAAAATAATTTGTTAGAAAGTCTCCTTCGGGCCCATATCACGAACGTAGAGGTTAGAGGTCTGAGGGAAAGGCAAGAACGCGTAGCATGTTATTTATACCTACCATTAAATATAATAGCGATGTAAGGGAAATATCATTGCTGACATTTGACATAAGGAGCCATTTTGATTTCAAACAAATATCGGCTCAGCACTTCAGGAGTTTATGCTTGATCACAGACAATGTAAAAACAACATCTTGTACTCTTACTAGCTTTTTCCCGTGACTTTGCATTCCACAAAAATGGTACATTTGACAGGATAAATAACAAACTTTATCCCACTCTCAGATAAGTATACCAAAAATAATTGGTCATGCCGTTTCGGCTTTTGTGACACGAGATTTCTAAATGATAAAACATCAAATTAAGAAATAAAAAATATATAGTAAAAAGTAAAAAATATATATATTTCTGGGCTCTATTTTGCGTTTTTAAATCACGAAATGGAATATTAAAGGTGTATTTATTTTTTTAAGCAAAAAATATCACTAATTACACTTTATTTTTATTCTGTTAAAATAATTTTAAAGTTATAAATGTTTGGATTTAAATCCTCTTTGTAGCCAAACGACTTATACGGGGCATAGGGCTTCCTTAGTTTCCACCACGATTGGTTCTGGTTTTTTAATACGTCTGTAATTACATTGTTTGGTGTGCAATAAAAAACATTGTATTATTATCGTACCACTTGGTTTAGCCGTTTAAAAAACGCTTGGGTTCGATCCCCGGGTCGGGCAAGAAATGTTTAAAATTTCAAACATTGCTAGGATTTGTGCTCACTAACCCGCATTTGGCAAGCTTGAAGATTTTGCCTATTAATACTCATCATTGCTATGATAACTTGAATTCAATCATGGAGGTTTTTCCCAGCAGTGGGATGATTACTCATTACTATCATCATATTAGTACAACACCCGTCCAGCTCTTTACGATGTTTACGATCATTTTCAACAATATTATATTACTTAATAAGTAAATTCAATTGAAACGATATTCCCAATTCATTAACAAAACAATTGAATCGTTAATCACGAAATTTTTATCGTACACTGACAATAGACAGTACAAGAATTGTTATCTAACAATAGATAAAAACGTTTGAACTTTCCCTGACTACAAAAGCCCTGGTGGTGATTTATTGGTTCACGATTAACCGAAAGATAAATAGGTAAGGTTTATTTGATGGGATATATTGTGTAAGGCACATTCTTGCTCAACTTCGGGATCAAAGGAAAAAGTATTAAATCAATACTTTTAAAGCTTTTTAAGTTTTCGAAGTAAAAAAAGAAAAAACGGTTTTTATTGGTCTATAAATTGTAACAAATTGTGGTTATGTGTTATCTCAACACCAGTTAGTTAAAAATCCTTATAATTTTTTTATGTCCGTTTTTCAGTCTGTCTGCGATTAATCTTAAAACTTATTAACAGAGATGTATTATGTACATGTATAATAAATAAGCCAACAATTGATAAAAACAGATCTTAAAAAAAAGGTTATAATGTAATAAACATTAAAAAATAATAAATGTGGACAACATCACATACATGTTCTGATCCCAATTTGAATAACTATTTAAAGCACTCGTATTTTGGAAACCAGAAACAACGAAGGTACCACAAACAGCCAGACCCGAGAAAATATAGAAAAATACTTTTTTTCTACATACCGTCCGGGAATCGAACCCGAGACATCGGAGCAGGCTACATCTTAAAAACCGGTGTATATGCGACTTTGGTCGTCAAAAAATAGCATTGAAATATTTTTGTTTTTATTGGTTAATATTTATCTTTTTTCTATTTTATCCTAAACGATAAATCAAAGAACTACTAGATACGAGTGCCACTACATTACATTTTTTGTGCATAACCGTAATAACAGCCGTGCGTAGGTATGAGAAATGACGCCTACATCTGATATTGTCTTCTGTACCTATTTGTCTTTTCTGCTCCTGTATAGAAGCTGCAACTTATGTAATATGACGAAAAGACGCCAACAATATGTAGCGATATACATAATAATATAACGCTTATAACGTCATGATCAAGAAAATTAAATGTAAAAGTGAACGTCAACAAAACTTAAATATGCTAATTTGACGGCTAATTCATTCAAATAAAAGCAAAAATACAGTGGTCATAAGCCTAATATTGCATTGTTAACAGGTAAAATGTCTGACGCCAATTTGAAATCACGACTCTCATTATAACAGTACCTAAATGCATACATGTATTCATAGAACACTAGCTGTTGCCAGCGACTTATCCGCGGTATTTTGAAAATTGAAATATATCCCTAGAGAACCGTACATTTTTCCGGGATTAAAACTAGCCTATATGCTATTTAAGCTTGCAATCTATCTCAGTGTCAAATTTCATCCAGATTATATCAGTCGTTCTACTGTGATTGAGTAACGAACATCGATCAAAACATTTACTTTTATATATTAGTAAGATTTGTACAATGGTCTTCGCTTCAGGCTATATATTATAGGTTGCAAAGTAGACCCCATGTCAACTTTATAAGATGCCTTTGTGCTTGCAGTGCTGTCAGCTGTCCCCTAATTTGCGTAACCAAATCGTATCAGAATCGAAATTGAATTGCAGGTTTTTGACAGTTCTAGTATGAGCTAAATGTCAAAATCGTCTAATTCAATCACGATCGAACTGCGATTGAAATAGCTGAATAAGGCCCACTACAACTGTGTTTTATTGTATTTCGAGGGGTTAGGAAAATATACTTAGTCTCGTCCAACCTTTTTGTTCGATATCTAACTCAAAACTAGGTACATATTTTATAAAATGTTGATTTAATTAGATAATATTATTCAAATCTGTTGAATGCAATACTGATTCTTAGATAATGCAAGAGCCGTTTTCGGCCTATTTCATTTTGGGCTGGGATGGTTAATAATATTAGCAAAAGTCAGTAAGTTTACTTTTCTCTGAGCAATTTTTTTCAGTCTGGGCTGTTTGGTCTTTTTGAGCAAAGTCGTTGTTCTCATAAAGCACGTTTTGCCTTTCAAATGCTCGTAGAAGCTGTGGGTCAATCTTAATTGAGGGTTACGACCGAAATTACGTACTTTCATAGTTAATTATTGTAGCATTAGACTTTCACTCATCAAAATGTATGAAAGGGTATATCCATGCTAATTTTGCATTTTAAAATTGCTCGTCTAATAGTTAATTTAATGAGTAGGTATGTTTTCTTTAAGAAACGGTGTAATCATATGTGATTACTACAATTATGAGTAACATAAAATATGTTTTCTTGTTAGCAAATTATAAACTCTTATACTGAGGAAAAACCATCCAAATCTTACAAAAATACTTTACTGTTGTAGTAATATCAAATCACGTAAGAAAATAAATAGATACATGAATTACTAGCTGTTTTTCGCGGGTTTTTACGCGTGTAGAATCTAACCTCCGAGAACCGTTCTTATCTATATCCATAGCTTATATGCTATTCCAGTCAGATGGCCAGATGGATGGTGTTACCTATTCACGGTAGAACAACGGATCTGGATGAAATTTGTCACTGATATACATACAAACTATTTCATTCATTATATCAGTAAAATTTCGTTTCAGTTATTTTAGTAATCAGTATATTCTCACATATCAAACTAAGTAGTTTCTTAGTTGTAAAACAACAAGCATAAATAATTTAAGCCATCCAAAAAAATTATACAGAAAAATTACAAGTAGTGTAACCAGCTTAGATTGCTTAGCTGACTTTAATAAGAAGCACACGGAAAACAATTTAATATCTCCAATGTAGCTCAACATAGTAATGTCAAAGGTCATGCACCTATAGCAAAAAGTCTCGGTTCACTATCCTCATTTCAATCATGAAAAAGTTCTATTAGTTTCTCATTATTGTGTCTGCTGTAAACTGTGCCATTAGCGCGTATGATGCTGGCGAATCAATGTCAGTGTCATTGGGAGCAATGTTTTACATATCAGTTCTGATGGAATCATTAGGTTTAGCTTTCATTGGATGTGTGTCGTGAACGATTATTGGCCCTATTATAACTATAGTGTTCTCGTTTTGTACTTTACGGAGAGTTGAACGAAGAATATTCATTATGGAAAGAATTGTTTTTGCATCTACTTTCTCATTTCTACCACTTTTAAGAATAATCTACTACTTCAGATAGGAATTGAACCGTCTCTTTGAAGTCCAGCTGACAGCTCTTTCATTGAGGTATCGAAAACGTTAATTGTCCGTGAAATTTTTGTAAATGCTTTGTTGTTATTACCAGCTTTGTCACATCAATGATTTGGATAAACTAATGTCTGCGTCGACATCTGACAGAAATATTGTTGCAATTTAACTAGGTATCAATACTTGCAAGAAAATTTATGTTCTTCTCTCCAAAGACAAAATACCCGTCAATATCATTGGAAATTTCACTTAAATAAGCCTTAAGCTACAATGTAGATAGCTGAACTCGGTCGTGCCCCAAGTGTTCCAGAAACAGAGCTTAGTTACTACCTATAATGGGATATTGCAGAGAAAGTAGCGTCAGGTGAGAAATTTTGAGTTCTTACAAGAATAGCACAATCATTCGAAAAAAAAACCTTTGTAATTTAAATTTGTAATTATACTATTTTGCTGATTTGAACTTTTATAGGCATTATTACTTGGGTTAATTGATTCGGGGTTTATATCAAAAAAATAGTACAGTGTCATTTTAGCAAATCACCTCTAGTATTTATTGAATCACAGTAAACTTTTCATTTAGTTGTTTATAAAGACGAATTTGTCACCAACGCCAAAAATGGCAGCTTTTAGCAATAATGCACAATACGAATGAATTCCAGAATTAAAAAAAGTTGTTCGAGTTTGATTTTGTTTCGAAATAATTAAATTTAATCAATTGGGGGCAGCACTTAGCTCTAGTAGTAATAATCCGTGATTTTTTAATGATCTGGCGCTTGCAACATTGTTGAAATATCAGAAACTCTTATAAAACGAGGCGTACACGTGTAATAAAAGCTCATATATTAGAGCAAAATATTCGATACAAACCGATACAAATCGTTTTAATGAATGTCATATAAATGAATAATTTCCTTGTAAAATTTTTGTTTATCAAATAAATGAAAATAAAAACTCTTATAATATTTTGACTGTCAGATAAAGGAATTCAGTTGTTGTATCAGCTAAACGAAACAAATCACAAACCTGCAGTACAGACTGATTGTGCGATTCTTATGGTAGAGTACTGGTAAATATAAATTATACTAGCTTACCCCGCGAACTTCGTATTGCCCCAGAATAATATAATTTGATTATCACGTCTTAAATGTCATTATCATCAAACATGGCGTTTTTGTTTACTAAATTACCTTGCCATAAACAAATAATGTGCAATAAAATAATAATGCGCTAATACATTGAGTTAATAACTATCCTTTCTTTTAAGTTGGATCAAACTGCACACAGTGTACATAATTTGATTAAAATTGGTTAAATAGTTTAGGATTCCATCGCGGACAAACAAAGTGACACGTAATTTATATATATTAAAAGATAAGATATGTCCTACAATAACAAAAAGCTTAGTTGTTTCCGGGTTTTTACTGTGTGTTTCATTTTATGTTCCTTGTTTTTTATGAGCTTCCGATATTTTGCTATTACGTGCGCCGAAAAACGTATTGTTCAAAATAATTAACTGTAATTGTAAACGGTAATATTATTTTAAATTCAAAATAACATATTTTACAAGTTTAAAATAATACTGACAATATGTGCCCGAAACAGCGAATCTTACGATAACGTGAGCATCAGACATGATAAAGAAAAACCTACGTACAATTATAATTTTTGTAAGAGTAGGTAGTAAAGTTATTTTCACAATTCCATGTTCAATAATTACGATTTTATTATGATTATCGGCAGTCATCATTTGATTTTTTATTTTTTTATTTTGCTCCCATAATGACAATTGTTGTACCATTATCACTTCACTTTCATAGATTTCACAATATCATTTCTTTTCTGTTTAGTATTTATAAAATTTTCGATTTATTTAACAGTCCAGCCGTACCGGTAGTAGAAAAGAACCACTGATTTTCGTTTGCTTTAAATAAATTTTTAATAAAAATTGTTTTTATGTTCGTCATTATTCTAATCACTAGTTATTTAAATCTAATGAATTTATTTTGATTATGATATTGTAATTTTTTACTTGAATTCAATTGATTTCATATTTTGCATGCCCAAGCTGGGTGAATGTGTCCTGTACTTAATGTGATGAAACCATATGTAAGATCTTTGTTGTGTAACTTACCACATTCTTGCAAAAAAAAAAACTATTCTATTCTATTCTATTATATTAAATTGTTTACCTTCTCGACTAGTTTAATAATGTTGGCATACATTGTAAATTTTCTGTTTGTGTTTGCATTTGTTGCAAATACTTTGTCTTCATAGAACATGTTGTTTTGATTCATACGATGATTTTTCCCAGAGAAACAACAATTGTAACTTTTACTCACTATTTAAATAAACACAATGAAAGTTCAACACTTGTGTGACAAACAGCAAATACAATTTAGTTCATTCGAAACATCTGTTGTAACGACTTCACGTTTCTCAAAACTAAATGATGCTTGAATGAAATTTCTCGTAAAATTTGTGGGAATAATGTTTGAATAAAATGTACCTACTGCACTGATGTTTAGTGTTAAGGGATACGGTATAGTTTAAAAAAACAAAAATTATAATTATTTAAAGTCTTAAAGATGATCGGCAAGCAAAACGTCCTCCTCAAAGGGAAAATTATACGATAAAGCATACACGGAGAAAAAAATAATTTACAATACTACCAGAACGACTTGTAAAAATAAATCTATTAAAAGTTAACAAAAAACTGCGAGTGCTATCAGAATTAGTTTTAAAGATAAATAGTCGCTTAATTGCAAATACTTAAAAAATCTGGTAAATAAGTCAAGTGTACGAAACATGTCGAATAAGTATCAGTTACTACTTTCTTTGTAAAGATCAAAATAATGAGTTAGTAATGGGCACAACTATGTTTAAGTATTGCTAGCAGCACAAATTTGATAGTGTACCGAAAAATGTGTTCAATGTACCAGAAAATTCACGTTACTAAAAACTAGATTTTTAAAATATCACTATGCGTTCTAGTTACTTTCCTCAAAATTCTGGTAAGTAAAACTAGACCTTTTTCTCCGTGTAGCAGTTTTACAGAGTAGATGTCATATGTTTTAGTAAGGTTTGTTGAAAAAACAATGTAATTCTTAGATACTAACTATACAGTTCTATTTTTTTTTCCACCGACATTCATTCGAGTACAAGCTATACTCTACCTTCTTAGTTCCATAACTAATCACATAAACCATTCGACGTTTTTTTCTTCTGCTTAAAATATCTCTTCCTCTCTTTACTTGTGTTTTACCATCTCTATCTTTGTTATCTTTCTCTTCATCATTTATTTCTATTTGTCACTATCATAACATGCACTTTTTAAATTTTACAATATGCCATAAACACCTCTTTTTTATATGAAGGTCTAGTTCTTTTAATAACTGATATATCAGATTTTACGTCCGGTATCTACATTATTTAAATAAATAAATAATTTAAACATAATTTGTTTAAAGATTCTTGTGCTTTATTTGCCATCTGTACTTAACCGGCACTTAGGCACTAACCACAGTTAACCAGTCAAGTCCTAAAACATCTATCTATAAGGTATTATTTTCCAACCGTGTCACAAGTTGGCTGGAATTTGCAGTCTTCTATAGTTAATTAAGTTTATAGACTTGATCTTTAACTTTAATTAGAAAGTTATTATGGATTGAATTGGGGTAGTAAAATGACTGTAAAGTGAAGTGAAAACTGAGTAAATAAGCAATAAATATAAGCCAGATAGTATAAATGCTGATAAAATCTAATAGGACTATTCGCAAGTTTTCATGTTTTAATTCATGCACCATGAAATTGCCCATTAGAAGTCTTGTAATTAACCCTTGATAATAAACCACAGCTAGTTGACCAGGTTTGTTCTTGAGTAACAATTAGGTCCTGAATATGTCTAAAGTTTCTACTGGAAAGAATATGAAAATATTCTGGTAGAGTATATCGTGCATTGTCATAGGTTTTTTAAGCCCTCGCATGTGTATGCTTAAGATCCGTCCCAGACACAATCTAATTTCTATTGTCTCTGGATATGGCACATGTGAGAGGTTAATGATAATTGTGAAGAAATGGGATATTTACGAGGCATCAGATCTAGAATGCCCACCCAACACAACGAAATGTGGTAATTCAGAAAATGTTTAATGACAATCGAATTTGCGCTTCTGCGAAGTACGAAGTATAAAGCTTTAACAACAGACTAAAATATGCATGAATTTCTATACATGGCTTTGCAAATGAATATAAAATATTAAACTTTTATTGGTCAATTGAAAAACCTAAAACACCTTTCGCTAAACCTGGCCGCTAGCAAGAAATGGTGACGCATATAGAAATAATACTAATAAAACAATTGCTATTTAAATCTGAATATAAGTCTATACTACCTAACATCTAGCGCGGTTCTTCTTGTGTAATATTTTTACATTTACCTTCTAAAAAAATAATCGTGGCTAGAACCACTATATGCTACTTTAAGATTCTAGTACTGCTTTGTTTTTTTCGTAGTCTATGTAAAAAGTTGATTCAAATAAATGTCAAGTAGCCTTTTGCTCCTCAAATAAATTGATAACTAACAAAGATTTCAAATGATTGGTGAATTTAATCAAATATGAAAGGAGTTCAAGTCATACATTTTAATAAACAACAATATGTTGAATCAAACGTTTTTACTATGACTGATAAATGTTAAATTATCCTCAATCATTCAAATTCATGCAGTTTTATCAAAACTATAATGCAGCTTTAGTTTTTTAATCATAATCTTCTCGTGAAACTGACTTTTTAACAAAACTAGATTATAAAGGTTTGATGGCTTCCAATCTCTAAAATAAGCCGGTTTCTGAAAAGGTTTTAGCCCTAGACCATATATACACATGTTCATCATCAAATCTACGTATAAAGCCAGTTAAGCCATGTTAAATTTTGTCCACAAGTTACGTTTGACTATTTTAAACCTTAACCAAAAGTAAACACGAAGTTTTTATTCCTGTAATATACCCATACATTAAACTTCTCAGTTTCATAGTCACAGTTTTACTTTCAAAGATTGTATCCTAGAGAAACGACAGACTGGGTCTGCATAGAAACTATGGCCACGACTGACCTCATCTCACTGGGATGAAAGTGACTGCAAGCCTGTAAACGCGTCGGAAATCAATTTATTTACTACTCCTTGGTAAACCCTTATAGAAGATAGTAATTAATTGTACCTATGAGAATATAAAATATTTAAAGTGCACTCCATAATATTATCATTAAAAGCTAACCATGCAAAAAGTTCAAAAGAAATATGAGGGTTAAAAAAACATATAAGTACTATGGAAGAACAAAACTTTGCTCCGCCTACTCACATGTGTAAAAAAATGTTTACACTGAAAAGTCAAACAAAAAAGGCATTTCTACATTTCTTGTATATGTTTGGGTTCAGGGCTAAATCTACAATGTTCACGTGAACTTGACAATCTGGCATAGATCTAACCAGCGCATTCTCATACAGATCAATGATAAAGCAACATGTCACCTAATGATACAATTCCCACGTGTATGAGAACATCATACAATGGATCTCTAGAATGAATACCGATTGAAGCATTATTACTTCTTATTAAGAGTTTTCTCCATTTTTATTAATGACATATCATCTTGTGGACAATCGAGCGTTGCGGTTAGAGTAATTATTTGAAGAATTTCAGTAAATTAATTGTTGGAGAATAGACATGGAATCAAATTGTAGATTTGAACAAAGTGTACTGACTTCTCATCACGACATCATAATTATGTTTTAAATAAAGTTAGCCCGATATAATATATTTTTTTAAATTATAACTAAATTAAAAGGAGGTTTAGGGATAGTTAAGACAACAAGTCAACAAACAAAACAACAAAATTTTTTTTGTAAACTGCCTAGTGTAACTTGAAAATACAATGCCTTAAATAAAAAATATTCGACTGTCTTAGCTGAGACTCAAACCAACAACCTTCCGGGCGACTGCTCTATAGACCTGGACAGTTGAATAAATGTCTTTCAAGGAATTGTATATAAAAAATGTCCCCTTTTGAACACTTTAACAAGTCATGACACGTAGCTTTGCCCTTCCACTACTTTAGAAATTACAGTCTGGTGTATGTAGAGAAATGTTGATTCATATCAAATAAATATAGTAAAATGAAGGTCAAGGTTCTTAGTGTGGAAAGTAGCTATTTTTCCAATTAGTCATGGGAAGATTCAAATAAAACAATACGAGCAAGAAAGTGGAGAAATTAACTAGCGTCGTAAGATAAAACTAAAAGATATGATTATATCTCGAGCGAGTAAGACTCGTTGAATAAATATTAATGCGGCAATTACGACTGTTTAAAAACTAATATTATTATGGTAAACGTATCAAAATATTGCAGTATAATCAAAATGTTAATCCGTAATATAAATTATATAATCTAAATTAATGTTCCAGAAAATGTTAGCATTTATAAGGTGAAAAATAACGATACCGGTTGTCTTAATGTCGTGCGCTATGCAATAATAACTAGATATAGGAACTATAAATAATACCCAATGAAGTTATGATGTTTGTTGACTTAATGTTTCATCGTGATTTATTTTTGTATTATTTTGCACTAAATGAGCAGAGAAATACCTGCATAAGGTTGAAAAGTTTCAAATACAGGTTTGTTCTTGACGTTAATAACACTTGAGTCATTTTTTTATTATTTTAATACTTCTGATTTTGCAAAACAGAAGACGCTAAATTTAATATTAATAAAAGGACTGTCATGTTTTTACCTTTGAGACCAGTAGAGCCTTTCCAGCTAAGACGAACAGACCAGCGATGGCTAGTGGGATCATCGCTGCCATTTTCATACTGGCTCCCATCATCATCATGCTCATCATTTTCTTCATCTTTCCTCGCCCTGAAAAGTTTGATGATGGAAATTTTAGAAGGTGCTTATAACTACTTATCTACAAATCTTGCACATTTTTAGAAACAAATATACATTGAAATGAGGCAGAATTAAACAAGAAATCGTTTATCAAAATAACTATATCAAGTTTCAAGTTACAGAAAAATTAAGGAAACAAGTGATTTATTAATATTTTTTTGGGAATCATATCGATAATGTATTTTGTTAAATTTACTGTGAGGTCATGAAACAAGATTTTAAAATAATTTCGGTAAAATGAAGGCGTTTAGTTAATGTACTTTTAAACCCCATTGAAATAATGACATAAATATAAAACAATCATCCGCATTTCTGCAAAGAAAAAGTCAGATGATAAGAAAACAATAAGGTGTGTATTGTTTGTAGCAACTATTGAGAAATTATTAATATTTAGACATCAATAATGTAATTTTATTTTCTTTTCCAAAAATATATCCGCCAATCCTAATTCTCCTAGGCAATAAATTAAAGTGAGTTATTGTGCGCGTGTCAAAGAAAATACAATTTTAATTGAATTAAAAATCACGCAATGTTTCACAGACACAAGCTGGTAAATACATACGTGATGAGACTTACAAATGCAAATAGCATATTTCAATTTCAACATCAAATGTAGATCTTAAGAACAACATATACTAAGGAAGCAACACCTTGCACGCAGCTTTCCATGTCAATCATGCTATTGACTTGCGTGGATATCATTGTTGACTTCCTCAGGTTTATTTACCAAATGAAATATTACAAAGTAATAAGGTGTGACTTATTGCAATAATTGAAGAATTTATGATAACTACACGCGAATCCATTTTTAACACGCGTCCAAAATATACAATAGATACAAAAACGTTGCAAAATTTTACGACTAGCTGTTATATTAGGAAAACATACAATATACGTATCGCACAGATACTATATTTACGACTATTTGCTCGTATACAATAATTTGGTTATCACCTAGATAAAAATAGAAAAACATAAATTCATTTCATTAATAATTCCGAATTCTGATCTCAAAATTTTAATTATCTCTAAGAAAGAAGAAGAATCGCAGAATAATCTTGTCAATAGTCAAAAAAGGTGGTCTTCCCTAACTCGAATTGAAGATCAGGACTTCAAAAACATATTCATAGCTTAAGATTACTAAAATCTGCACATATTACAGGCAAATATATAAAAGACAGATCCTTTAATTGTGGAAAAACGGTTTTACTTAAATTCTACATTTATAGGTAGATACTTAAAAATAGGATGGTTGTAAATTTTTTTGGTACTAAAACTTTCATCGTAGAAATGATTGCGTGGGAGAGTGACCAAAACAAATAACAGATGATTACCTAAGAATCCCATCACAAGTTTGGAACAATGGTCATCGTTTCCGAGTCATTAGCGATTACTATTCGAGTAACTCTGACCTATCATCTCACTTACTTCATCATTCTCAGATAATTTGACTTTCTATCAAATCAAACTAACCATTCACTTTTACTTTCAGCGAGTTTTGAAGTTTCATGGCTTTTCAGTGTCTTATCATTATTAAAAGGGGAATCATAAATTTAGCTTTGAACGCTTCTTCTTTTGCATTATGTCACTTATTCATATCGGTTTTTAATAAAAAAAAGTATTTTGTTGAAAAATTATATCGATTTATTCTCTAATGACGTTACTTTGATCTAACCTTTGTACCCATGTCGTAAGTTTTGTTTGCATAAAAAAATTTCTTTTTAGTTTCAAAATCTTCAGTGCATCATCAAATCATTTTTAAATTCATTATTTCATATTTTGATAGTATCAAATTTACCTTTACTTGATTAAATTAATAATTTGTCTCAAAATGTGTTTTTTTTTTCAAAGTTTTTAAATAATGTGTAAAAATGCCGACCAGATAATGTCTTCAGATTTACTCCAGTCAACTAATGGTGATGTAGATATTAAATATTTTATAGCGGAACTAATTTACATTCATTGAGAGCTTTTCTTTAAAGATTGCTTTGTCATCTGAATATCTCTATTAAACAACTTCTCATACAAGAAAAGCTTTATGGCTTTTAGAAATCAGAGCACTGCATTATAGTGGACAACACTGACGTTATAAATTACCATGTAATCCAAAGAATTGTTGTAAATCGATGTTGGTAATGTTCTGTGGTTTCTCTCGATTTAGTTAGGTAGTTGCTAGGTGATATTCGACTAGTGTTTTAACAGTATATTTTGTGGTAAGAACCGTTTTATTGTGGTCTAATGTCATTTTGACTCTTAATATCCATTAATGTCAGGATGTATTTATGGATAAAATAAATTACATTCATGTTTGAAGACTACACACTAGTATCTCTTACCATTAATACAGTAAAAAAATTAATGATCATTCAACTAGAAATATATACTTATATTCCTGTTCTAACTGATTGCCTTTTGCTCACTCATTAATATATTTATTTGAAATTATTTAGAAAAGAAGCGATTTCTCCATACACTCTTAATGCATAATTAAATTTATCTAGAGAATGGTATCTGTGATAATCTTTAGCTATTATACTCGATATAGTATTAATTATAATTTACGTTAATGAGTGAAATTGTTAGCACAGATATAACCAATGAATGTAAGATTACTTTTATGAATAATTGGGCTTAAGTTACCAGTAGTACTTATAATCTATTTTACAAGAACAACTTTAATGCCATTCAGTTGCTTACATATTATTAATGATAGTGAATCCTTTTGTAGTTTCAGATTTGTCATTCCTTAGAGGCTATGATTTTATAAAAAAAAAACTATACTTTTTTAATTAGACCTATGCCCTGCGACTATGGACTTTACTTTAAGGTAAACATTATTAAAAAGAAAACCATACGAATTATTTTTCTGAGGGCATCAGTTAGTATTAAAAAAACCTTACAATCGGAGGGTATCCACATGTATGATGTGAGTGAATATTGGCAGGCTGGTTGTTTCTTCCAGTCATTGCGTTTTTTTCTTTATCTAGGCTATATTTGATAATATAGGCCTTTATCTTTTTTACACCATTTTATCAGAGAAAAGAAGAAAATGTACCTATTCATTGTTAATTCGGATTGATCAGATTGTGATGAAGAAGTCGATATTTTTAGCAGAAAAATAAACAATTGTTTGACGCCTAAAATACTCTTTTTATATAAATAGCCATTTAGTTATTGTTGTAGTGTACTGTTTATTAAACAAATAAGAAAGATAAAGACATATCTTTACTAATATTATATAGCTGAAGATTTTGTTTGTTTGTTTGTTTGAACGCGCTAATCTCTAGAAGTACTGGTTCGATTTGAATTTTTTTTTGTGTTGGATAGCCCCTTCATCGAGGAAGGCTTTAGGCTGTATAACATTTAACATCACTGTGCGGATAATAGGAGCGAAGCATCAGTGAAAAATTGTTGCAAAAATAATCATCTCAATCAAATCTGGAAGAGATCGCTTGTAGCGAAAAGACCGCCTAAATTGTACAGCTTAAAATGTATTAGATGTTAAAAATGTATCCTGTATGGTGTGCAATAAAGAGTATTTATGTTATGTTAACAGAAATTGACGCGGACGAAGTCGCGGGCAACAGCTAGTCCTTAAATATGTATACATTATTTTTTTTATTTACATCCGAACAGAGATGTTTCTTCGAGTCTAGTTCTCTTTTTACATTTTAGCTAATATAACATTAATACACAGTAAAATAATGTACGATATGATGATGGTAATATTATCAAAACCATATTGTATTACGAGTTTGAATAACCCTTTTGGAAAACAAGTTTTTGGTACACAAACATTTGAATTTCATTCAAAAGCTTAACTATAAAGGAAATTCGTAATCGCTTAATGCTACCTTTAACTTTGATTAATCTTTATCAGAACGTAAGCTTATGCAAAAAATTTAACGAATAACGATAGAACAATTCGGTCAATGGAGAATCAAAGTCATGGTGATTATGAAATCACAATGGAATTATAAAGTTACTCTCCTTTTAAGAACAAAACAGAAGTAAAAGTAAAAAATCATTGATGTTAATTGATCATTATTTAAACATGAATATAAGGTTGGTAGCGTAAAAATTTATGAGTATGGTTATATTCTTACTGTCCTTAATCAAATAGGTAATGGACATGCAAATTTTATTTAGCTTTTGTTACTTGTTAGATTCGATAAATTATTTACATCATAGATCAACCAAACACAAGGTACACGAATATTTGTGTAATTTTCTTTTGGTAGATTTGTTTTTATGGTTAAAGTATCCTTTTGGCAATTGTAAGGCAATTGTTTGTTGTGATCATACCTTAAAAATCAAATATCTATTTATTTTTTAAAGACAATGTTAAATAACTTGGGTGCTTTATTTATTGATAGAGATACTCAATCTAAAAAATTGTTAGTTATATTAAATTAAGTACTGAAAAAAGTTACCTTCTTCGACACCTTTGTTTAGATCTTGTCCCGTGATCTTTGGCAAAGACAGCTGAACTGTTCTTGAGTTGGCAAAGGACGCGATCCTATCCCACAGCATATCAGACAGTGCATCATTCTTATCAGCTAAATTCCTTGGCAGGTTCGATTCTATATCATTCTCACTAATCGGAGTCACTTCTGCACCAGAAGTTTTGACAATTTCCACGCCATCTATCAAAGGGATTGCTTCTGCCCTCGCGGCCCTATCGAAAAAAAGTATCGCCTTCTTCTTCAAACAAGGAATCACTCCGTCAGTTCGTTGACAGTCTTCATATATCCTCATGACGTATCGGACTCCTAAATCGTCTCTCGCTGTCACAGCAATGACAGCTGCTGCCAAAACTAACACTTTTGCAAACATTTTTGATGTAAACGGGACGGAATGATAAAAAAGACTGTGGATGGCCGTGCAAACGACGCGCATTATATAGCTTATGCAGTTATGAAAAGAATAGTACCGCGTGGATCGGGGGTACGCTATAATAGTGCGACCACACGGCGGGGAATTAGAAATAGACGACCATCTTTAGTATGCCGATGGAAACAGTTTTGTAGAATGTTACCGGTGTGGAAAGGGGCTTACGCGGTGTGCGAGTGAAATGGAAAACGCTCTTTGTGTGTTTATTGAATGAAAGGGTAGAGATGAGAACATTCTGACCTTAAGCCTTTTTGAACTTTGATTGTTGTGTTTTTGTTTATGTTTGGTTATGGTTAGTTTAGAGCTATGTGCAACGAATAAAGATGTAGTTTTATAGATTTCAGTTACAACAGTATAAAAAAAAGTCGGGTTTGTTTAGATGATTACTAAGCCTCGTAATATTCGTGATAATTAGTCTTAATCTTACAGACAAACACTTGTTGCAATAAAAAGTAAAAAAAGGTTGATAGCATCATAAATATTCTTGATGTCATAGATTGCTGGCCTAAAAATTGGTTGTGTGTTCGTATCCTTGTAGTGGTTAGTTTTTATATGATAGTAATAGTGACAGTAAATCTCGACCACTTTGAGATCATGGCTGTATACAAAAAAAATACCAATAAGCTGATTGCTTTCCTCAAAAATTAAAAATGGTGCTGTATTTAAAATTCATTAACTGTATTTTGTTTTTTTCTCCTTGAGTAATGAGACCTTATATTATCGTAATATGTAAGAGCTGACTGGCATAATTCTTAATTTATCTGACTTTACGCTTATGTTTTTTATGTTTTATTTTGTGTTCTTTAATTGATTTATTAATTAATATTTCAGTATTACGAAATTAATAACATGACGATGACAGAATATTTGCTTATCGATAGATTAATTAAACATGGATGCTCATTTGTTAAAGATTTCGCTACTAAAGATCTTATATCCACCCCACAACCCCTGAATGACCAGACGACTAGAGGGAAGATTTTGATCACTGTATTTTTGTCATAATACATTACTCAATAGTTACTATTTTATCAGTATTACATAGCCTTTCATAGCCGAGACACTAATTGCATGTACACCATAATTAAAATTTCAACTGACTCCGTCAATATTCCACCGTAAAGATGTTCTTTAGATAAATTAAATGCACGCAATATGTATTTTGTGCGCATACATTACATTTTCAAGACAAAATGTGACTACTAATTCAAGTATTTGTATGTAAAACTCGAGATTTAGATGCGTTTCTTTGGTAAAATAGTGTTATTATTACTAATAACACTATGAAGTCGTGATGAATTCAGAAACGTTCTTATTTCTCGGGTAAAAGTTATAAAACTTCATGTAGTTTATGTGTACTTTCTTTGGAAGAACAAGTGGTTTAGGACTATCGTTCATTGAATCGAATGAATCTATGACTATCAACAAAATAGGTTTTGAGAATATTTGGCAAAAACTTTGAAAAAAATCTAGATTTCTTACTAATAATATGATAACTTCGTACCTTTTGTGAAGACAAATAAAAACCATCAATATCAACACATAGTACTATCCTTGACGCCCCGTTGGTCTAGTGGTTTAATACCGGGCCATGATCTCGGGGTGCCAGGTTCGATTCCCGGGTCGGGCAACAAAAAAGTTTCGAATTTTCGAACGTTGCTCGGGTTTGTGGTGATTAAGCCAGTACCCATCATTGCTGTGGTAACTTGAATTCAATGATGGAGGCCTTTTCCCTGCAGTGGGATGATTATAGGCTGTTACTTTACTTTTACCATCCTAGAAAAAAACCGCCTCAACGTTTAAATAAATAAATAAAATCTTTATTTTCCTTTCATAATCTGGAATAACAACATTGGTATAAAACATATTTAAATGCGTAGCGATTTACAATAGGTTGTAAGAGGACTGGAGTCTGAACTAGGCAAAGGCCTGGCATACAGAGCTCCCCTCTCTTGATGGTGGTCAAGTGCAGATAAATAGTGGTTGTTATACAATCTGAATCAAAAAGATATTTTAAAACAAAAAGCAGTTGTGTGTTAGTACACGTGGGTGTGCGATCGTGTGTGTGTGTGTGTGTGTGTGTGTGTGTGTGTGTGAGTGTGTGTGTGTGTGTGTTTGTGTGAGTGTGTGTGTTTGTTTGTGTGTGTGTGTTTGTGTGTGTGAATGTGTGAGTGTGTATGGGTGGTTGTATGTGATTATCTGGCTGGATGAAGAAGATTTTCAGCCGTTTAGCCGTATTCGTAGGGTTTCCCTACAAACTAATGACATTTTGCATGTTGTGGCTGAAAGAATAAACCACTCTTCTTAAGGTGGATTTAGCTGCACGCTAGGTTTAATTTTTATCCGTTGCTTTGTAATTTTTTATTCATGGCTAATTTTGTATTTTTTAATGTTATTAATTTTATTTATTAATAGACTTATGTTTTTGCAATAAATTATTTAAATTTAAATTTTTAATTTGAACAATGTGATTTATGATCTAGGTTTAGATTTTGTGTGGAAGGATAACAAACAAATATACCTAAACATCTATACATACAAACTTTCAATTAACTTTAACATTTATACATATAAATGTGAATGAGCTTGTTGAATTAATGTGTGAAAAGCCTAATTTCACCTAGCCAATAACGCCTTACGCAGCTTACGCTTGATTGCACTCAGGACCAACTAGTTACGAGTGTAGAATTAACGCCCGTGTGTTATTACAACAGGACGTGTTTGTAATGTTACAACTCATACTTCGACACAGTGCTACACTTGTAATATAGTTGGATGTCAATAATATGCAATTTGAGAAAAGCAAAAACATGATATTGGACTGGGTCTTGTAAACGTGAAGGGAAGGTCTTGTCGACGTGTAGTTAAAAAATAATCCGTTCTTTTGTATCGGCGTTATGGTAAGTAAGGTGAGTTCTTGGGAGCACTGTATTTGACCTTTTTACAACCGTGACACTTACCATAACGCTGGTACAAGAAAAAAAAAACCAAACTGTGGTCTTCCTATGGGCACAGATAATATAATATTAGTAGTCTATGGGTCTCGTTTTATCGCCCCGTTGGTCTAGTGGTTTAAATACCGGGCCAAGATCTCGGGGTCCCAGGTTCGATCCCCGGGTCGGGCAACAAAAAGTTTCGAATTTTCGAACGTTGCTCGGGTTTGCGATCACCAACCCGCATTTGGCAAGCGTGGTGATTATGCCAGTACACCCATAATTGCTGTGGTAACTTGAATTCAATGATGGTGGCCTTTTCCCCGCAGTGGGATGATTATAGGCTGTTACTATGGGTCTCGTAAGAGACGACTATAAGATTACCTCCAGAACAAAATAGGAAGCAGCATCTTTTCTCTACTATTGATTAAATTGCAAATGTCAACTTGCCTGTCAAACATTGTGTGTGGTATAACAAGATCATCCTTTCTAGGGCTTCGTACCCAAAGGTTAAAAACGGGACTTCATTGTTGTGAGCTTCAATAAATTTCTAAACAATGAATGTATGTAACAGGCATAAACGTTAGTAAGTGATTGGTAATTAAGTTGTCTCGTGTCTAACCAGAAGATTGAATCGGCGTATCGATTATTTGGTAAACGCACGTCATTAATAATTAGCAAAAAAAAGGTGAAAGGTCGATTACAACACCTTTCGCTATTGTGGTAACGAGACTGCCGTATCATGATGATTCTTTAGTCATTATCAACTGTTGAAATTAGTCTTGGGCATAATTTTTGAAGAAAAAACGGAACAAAATGACTGTTTTAGAAACTAAAATATTCCAGTTACTATTGCATTTATATAAATTTGAATTTGGAATTCTTTGGCATAGAGGAGATAGAAGAAATATTTCAGATCAAAGTGGCCAGTACGACAAAACTCAACAAATTACATAATATGTGATTCAGACGGTCTTATCGCTGGTAGTTTTATCGTACAGACGAAATTCAGGAAGAAGATACTTGAATTTAGATAGGGACCCCGAAGCTGGTAATGAAGTTCAGAAATTTGAGTATTACGATTGAAGACTATAAACTGTATAAGAGTATTACTCATTTCTTATTTTCTTATCATAGTTTGTATTCAAAGTTAGTTTAATTATATTTTTTTCGATCTTTGAGGATTGAAAAATGCCCTACGACTGGCCAAAAATATAAACGTTCCTCTGAAAAAATACTGATAAAAAGATAAATATAAGGCATCATTTTGACAAGAAACCACAGACAATCAATATGAACAACACTCAAAATTGGCTTTTTTGAAACAATGCGTTGGTGGAAAAAAATGAGTCTAGGCTATTGTTAGATCATGTAATACTTTGACTGTACGTCGTTTGATTGAAATTAATAACACGGATGAGTACTAAGACCATAGAAACATATACACAATATGTACAAAAATTATCTATCTCTACAACCAGTTTGATTATTTACCATAGTCTGAAAGTACGTAAAATGTACAAATAATGTAGCAATTTTCTCACCCTAATAGCAGTGTAGTGCCCTAAACGTTTTAAACAAAACTTTTCTTTTTATGAAAACTTTTATGTGTATGCGCAGCGATAAATGTCGTAATGATGTTTGATGACAGTACTCTAGATTAAGGTTTCCCAAACTTTTGACAGTAAACACCCCTGTTATAGTTTCCAGATATTATCGAACCTCTTAACTAACTAACTAAAAAATAATAAAATTACTGCTGAAGAAAATATGGAATCGATTTCAATAAAAGGTAACAAATACTGTGCCAACAGACATATCTTTAATGTGATGGGTAGGCTTCTTTCATGTCAAAAATTTAGTCAATTTTAGGAGCTATTATGAACAATTTAAACCATAGTTCTGACTCGGTATCAAGTCGATTTCAAGTGCCTGCCAGGCACCATGCGTTTGCCGCAAGCAGGCACCATGCGTAAATTTTATTACAAGCTCCCAGTTGGTTGGTGACCCCTGGGGGTTTGTTTAACCCACTTTGAGAAACTCTGCTCTAGATGATGGATTTTAGGCAATGGGTGGCGCAGGCGCATTCGAATTGGTCTGATAATAAGGTAAAAGCGTGTGGACTTACTCTCAATAGGAAAATATAACCAATCCGAATATAAATTTATAACTTTTTCAATGCAATTGAGTGTTGGTGTAGTGGTGCGGTAGTCCACCTACTAAGAAGGGGTCTTGGGTTCGACTGCCGGTTGATTCAATTAAGGATATAATCAAATCTTTCTAAACTTGCTTGGGTATGAAAGGTGATGGCAGTGTGTCGGTTAGCAGCGTGTGCACCTAAATTTGTTGGATCTGGCTTATGTTGCAAGATTAAAGTCATAAAAACAAGTTAAGGACATCAAACACTTGCCATAGGCGGCCTAGAAAAAACTCTTATACCAGATTATCCTTGAAGGATAGTAAATTCATAGCTGTAGGTATTGAACTATCCATCTTACTATGGTTCAGATACTCGATCATAGATATAGTTCATAGAATCATAATTCGAGTTCATCTCATTGAAAACAACCATGTATATCGCAATTTGCAATACACTTGACAGCTCTGATATCTCCATTCAACATTAGTTCACATTCCAACTATGTAGGCTAATGAACCTGAGACCGTGTGCCACACATTACCACTGATCACTGTGCAAAAAAATAGAAATAGAGATCAATAAACAATATGTCGTGTGATGCTGGCATATAATAGCACCACCTCTTCTCTTTTCGTATGTGTCGTAAAGGTGAGTAATGTTAACTAAAAGAAGACAGTAGCAGTATTATCACTCTACCGATGGCCAACCTGCAATTGCTATCCCACCTTCCAAGCGTGGTGATATTGGCTAATTCCTCCTTAGGAGAAGGCAGTGTTCACCAGGGAAAAGAATATTCTAATAATGAGAAAACAACAGTTTAATGTACCAAAAACACAGTCTTTGAATAAATTTTTTAAATACTTTAGTTGAGAAGCTCTAGCTTGACAACCAATCAAGCTTGAGCTACCGCGATACAATGTATGTGTACAAGAGAAGCAACAATTTCAAAATGTAAACTATATAGTTCAGAGCCTTCAAAATGAAAAGCTATAGAATGTTTACAACAAACTAGCAGAAATAAAAGTTACTTAAGTAGCTTTGAGTTGGTGCTAAACAAGCTATCATAGATGAACATCATGCACTGACTCAAAATTTAATACTTTTTTCTTGGGCAATTTCTTAAAAAAATAAAACTTCGGACCAAATTTTGGTCTACTTACAGAAGTTGTTTTATATAAGTTTCTACTAAAATCAGCCATTGAAACATAGTAATGTTGTACAAATAAGGCTATAAATGACTTAAATGACCCTGTTAATGTAAAACAAAATAAAAATTTATGCCCAAATAAAAATACCGTGTTGACTTCAAAACGAACTTTTTAGAGTTTGTCATAAGGTTGCCATGATACATTAAGAGGAGACACTAAAAATGCGGGTGATCACAAACCCGAGCAATGTTCGAAAATTCGAAAATGCTTGTTGTCCGACCCGGGGATCGAATCCGGGATCCCGAAATCTTGGCCCAGTATTTAATGATTACCAACCCGCCTTTGGTTTTGGTTATTATGCCTGTATCCATCATTGCTATGTTTTGCCACTGGATCAACACGGTCAATAAATAACAAAGAAAAACTACAGCTTACAAACAAAAAAAATCTAAATAATTCACCATGACAGCTATTTTTAGAACAAAGAATCTAAAGATTTTTATCACCCACTATTTTCTGATCTTTAAAATAAAATGCAAAATGTCTATAACAATAAAAGTATAGTGAAAGCTTAAGTATGAATCTTAACTGTCAACTTCCCATGACTAAAACGATGATGGTATAGCAAATTAAACGAACTAAACGGCCTACAGTGGAAAGTAATGGCAAGCCTAGAGATGTGTGTGATAATGGCAACACTTAACTCATAAATATTTCAAATGTTACATGATTTCAAATGGTAGTACATCTCTTTTTGGAGTTCCGTACCCAAGAGTAAAACGGGACCATATTACTAAGACTTCGCTGTCCATCTCTCTGTCCGTCCGTCTGTCACTATTTTGTATCTCATGAACCGATAGGTAGGCAGTTGAAATTTTCACAGATAATGTGTTTCTGTTGCCATTATAACAAAAAAAACATAATAATAATAATATAATTATTTAAGGGGACTCCCATACAATAAATGTGATTTTTTAGCTCGTTTTTGTTTGATATTGATAACGTCAACAGGTAGACGCTTGAAATATTTAGGTACAGAATGTTTAGGTATATATTCACTTTAAAAATACATACTCGTACATACTTAAATTAAAATAAAACCAAAGTTGAAGTGGCCGCCATAAAAAAAAAGTTTTTTGCCGTTTTTATAGATAATGGTACCGTGCCCTTCGTGTGCAAGTCCGACTCGTACTTGGCCGTTTTTAAACTTTATTCGTTTTCTAGACGGGGTTAGCCAGATTATTCTTTGATCGGAGGAATTTTAGAACTTACAAGGAGATTTTTTAGGTATAGGTATCAAGTATGCTAATGCCATTGGTCCCCATTCTATAGTTAAACGAAAGGCTTAGAACAAGGTACTTTATTATATAAACTGGCAGTTTATTTAAATTTGACACTGGTGTATCCTTAACTAAGAAATATACTCCAGAAAGAAGATAAATCATATTTTGGAACACCATTTAAATTTAGAAGTAGTCATTACATTTGAAGTGATGGATTTTGACCTCATTGGCATATTTTTATAAGGCTTATAGAGCGTATGGCACTATCCAACTGTAGACTTACAAAGACTCCATACACGACTAGATAATTTATTTTTAATTATCAGCCGCAATGGACATATTATTTATTGGCCACCCAAAAAAAAAGAGATAATCGTACTGCTTGACAAGCGGTCAAGCGATCGCAGTTTTGCTAATATGTTATGGAAGGATTTATAAAATATGTTTTTATGTATTATAACAAATGTTGAAGATATTAAATACACTTCATTGTTCATAAAACACGATAATTGACATCACGTTTTTCGTGTTCGATATAAATTGTCGAGCGTACCGACGCAGGCTATTGCGGAACAATATATTAACGAAAATTTTCAATACCAATAATTTGTTGTATGTTCCACTAATCTTTTCTTTAATTTTAGAAAAACACTCGTTTCACTATCTCTTAAATAATAAGGCTAAATTAATAATAAAATACTTATCTTTGGATTTATTTGGATGTGTTGAACACTCATGGCAAATTCTAGTCGTATTTTTATGACCAGTAAAGATGACCTTTGTAAGACTGATGTCTTATTAAAAAAGTTTCCATGTTACCCACATTACTTACATTCTCGAAAATGAAGTAACTAAAGCGTTTTTTTATGAAATCAAAATGAAAGAAACCAATGATATTTAAAAAGTAATAGATATGTTTCATGCGCTCTCAATATGCGTCCCTAAAACGTCACAATTGTGACGTCTTCATACAATATGGATGCCAAGGCGACAGAGAAAGTAATTGCTATATTAAAATTTGGAAAGTGGTTAAAATTTCACCCTGTATATAAAAGAAAATCGTGTTAGTTACACCATTTAGAACAGCTGGTCCGATTATTATGATCTTTGTGTTTTTGGATTTGTCTTCGTCGGGAATAGAATAATAATTACCAAAACTGTTGAAAAGTTAACGTCACAAATAATATGTATTTCCATAATTAATTTTCCAACCACGCCCCTACAGCATTAAACCAAGCTATATTTGATGACAAATGACTTAAGATGTCAAAATCAAGTACGAGGCGAAAAACAATTCTGAGGCAGTACACAGTAGGCGGGGTCCGCTAGTTATACATAATATCAGAATCATAAAAAAATGTAATAATGTTGTCAAAGTTTTCTTTTTGTAACGCTTCATTTTAATTTTGATTGAGTTACTGTACGACAATATTATTTTAATGACGAATACGAGTATTTAAACTGTAACACGCTTTGAGTTTTACAGTTAAGAGATCTTTATTGAAATTATTAACTAAAATTCCTAGTCTTCAATCAATTGAGATATCAAAAAAATGAAAATAAATAAAGAATAAGCTCCCAGATAGCAAATATCCCTGAAATATAATATCAGGGGACACGGCTAAGCCTTTTTTTTTTTTAAAAAAAAGCTTTGAGTCAATAAACAACTATCCTTATCTTTTCTTCGTTTTAGTACACTTCAATTAATAGAACAATCGCAATTCTATTATCAATAATATTTTAGGAATTTCTGCTTTTTGCAATGCCTGTAAAAAAACAGTGCAAACGTACTCGTAACTTAGTCTAGTACCACAGCCTGCAGCGAGTGTACTTGGTTATTACCGTCCGCTTTACCGTATAAATGCAGCCGGCTTCTACTTTGTTTCAAACGAAGTTCGTCTTCGCGACAATGAAGCTGGTTTTAGTGATGACTACTGAGGAAATACTTGTAGGTATTGTATTCAGATGTCAATTTGGTGTTGATATGGGTGCCAAAAGAAATTAGTATCAAAGTGTGTATTTATTAATAACAGATGATAATTTTTACTATACAGGTGAAATTTTAACCACCTTCCAAATTTAAATATGTCAATCTACGAGACAAAAAACAAATGACGTATTTTTTCTTTTGGTATAGCCCAGTACAAAAATGTCAAGATAATGCACTTAAAAAATTTCCGCAAAAAATATAAAATTTTTGGTACGGCCGCTTAGCAACACTTTTTTTACGCGATTCGCATCTCATTCATTTATTTATTATAATTTATTCATAAGTTTTTGATTTTCCCTTTATACCTTATGAGGCCTAGGACCGTAAAAATTGAAATCTGTATTGCAAAAAATATTTTCGGGTGAAAACTTGATTTACATTTTTTACTGCATAAATGTGCTCTAAGTACTATACTGAACGCCTCTAAAATTTTTGGAAAGTGGTTTGAATTTCATCCTGTATATACTCATTGTATACACATCCAGTCTAGTGGTTTAAATACCGGGCCAAGACACCGGAGTCCCGGGTTTAATCCTCGGGTCGGGTTTCTGATGATCACCTACCTGCATTTGGCAAGCGTAGTGATTATGCCTGTACCGATCATCGCTGTGGTAACTTGATTTCAATGATGGAGGTCTTTGCTCTGCAGTGGGATGATTATAGGCCGTTACTTTTATCAGTTACCGATTTGGGGTGGTGGAATCTACCTCCTAGTGGTCCATCCGGGCAACGACATCTTTGGTTTTCTAACCAATGATGACATGACGGCTAACAGATCCCTCTGCGGTGTTAGGCTTCGTAAGAGGTTGCCTGGATGCTACCACTCTCCTGCCGGAGTCCAGCGCCTCTGTGTTCCGCTGGTGTGTGGGAGAACCAGTAGGTACCTCTGCGTAAGCTAACTCCATCTTAGGCTTCTTCTTAACCGTATAGTTAAGTATGTAGTCAAGAGCAAGCCCATTATTTATTAAAAAAAAAAACACCTTTTGCCGTCCCTCAACGCGCTACCATCCACTGCTAAATGTAGGCCTCCTATGGGTACTTCACTCGATCGCTTGTCCTCCTCATCCAGCCACCGCCAGCAGACCTCACCAGATCGTCCTTCCAATGAACCTCTAGGTGTCATACGCTGCAAATCAAAAAAAGTATTTACCCTAACAAGCGGTAATTGTGCCACCAAATTTGAGTAGTTCAAAACAAGAAGTCGATGCTTTTTGAAGGTTTCAATGAATTTATGTGAGAAAAGTTTCGCATTGAATGAAGTAATCTCAATAGTTAAATTGAATAAGAAATTTAAAATATCTTAGATAAGACATTTATACTATCAATATATATGTAGAGATCGCTCTCTAGCGATAAGATTGCCTAAATTGTACAATTCTTAGTTTATATCTTGTGTAACATTTAATTTGTTGGTGTGCAATAAAGAGTACTTATCTATCTATCTATCTATCTATATAAACTTGAAAAATTATGTCCCAGGCGGGACCCGAACCCGCATCTCCTTGCAATCCGGGCGCGGCGCTATACCTACAATTAAGCTTAATGAGCCGCCTGAGACATATTTTTTCAAGTTTATATACTGATATTATAATTGCAATTAAGTTGCTAAAATATAAAAAAAAAGTTAGATAAGACTTGTCTTTACAAATGCTATGTCAAATGAGCAACATTATATTAAATACTAGTGTCGTAAAAGGTATACACGGTTGAAAATGCAAACACCTGTAAAACGACGAAGCCCACGTAAAGGCCCAGGAAAAAGGCCTCCATAATTGAATTCATGTTACCACAGCAATGATGGGTGTACTGGCATAATCACCGCGCTTGCAAAATGCGGGTTGGTGATCACAAACCCGAGCAACGTTCGAAACTTCGAAACTTTTTGTTGCCCGACCCGGGATTCGAACCTGGGACCCCGAGATCTTGGCCCGGTATTTAAACCACTCGACCAACGGGGAGCCCACGTTATGTAACCATTATGTATAACATCTTGGCAGTGTTATTTTAATTTTTTTATTTTTTTTATGAAAGGACCTATCCTGTGGCTGAAGGCCGTTACAGCTTCACCGGGCGGGGTTTTAATTTTTTTTCTTAAGCTATTTATTTCGAAACACGCTGTGTCGCGCACAGATGTAGCCGTGTAAGGTATATTCAACCGAGACCCCGCCGAAGCAAAATAATATTAGGGGTTAAAGTATGAAATTGCCGGTTTGTATGGACGAAATCGAGAAAAGTCAACGTTTTTTTAAAGTAACAATTTTTTAGATTTTTTAAAAATGCCTGAACCGTTTTCGATGCAATTAAAGGTGAAAGTTAGATGGTTATAAAGCTACGCATTATAGTATTTAAATTTCTGAAAATCAAAGTATATAATACAAATATACTTAATTGAAGCAAGAAGGTCAGCTGACACATTGTAAGGGGTCTTTTAAACGACTTCCTTTGAAGTAATAGGCACTAGTATAGCATTTTTTTTTTAGTCAAAAGTTACTTTATTTAGTTTTTGATACAATACAAAAAGAATTACGCAATAATATGACTACACTTAAGAGCTATGAACAAAATAAAAAGTGGGATAATAATCGGGAATTTAATACTTTAACCCCTATTACTATGTGCACGTCGCAGGTCACAGCGAGTAACAAAATTAAAAGCCTGAATCAAAATTAAATATTTCTCAGAAATTATTTTTAATAAAAAAATAAATAACAGTGCCATGATGTTATATAACATAATGGTCGAAGAACGCGTGCCTCATTTTAAGGTGGTTCAAAAAAACAGTGTATCAGTCGATTTGCATTGTGTATTTGATTTGCATTAATTTGTTTTTAAGTGCTTATTGAAAAGGTACCACTTTTTAACCGATTGCGGTTTCATCTTCTTAAGGTCAATCATCAATTTAGCTAATGTGTAGGGAACTACATACATTTTCACTTCAGAAATTTGCCTTAAATTGAGCGGTTGCATAATACCCGGTAAGCGGTAGGCTATGCGTTCGAGTCCCACCTAGTGTTGTAAATTGACGGTCATATGCTATAAGCGTCCCTCATCTACATATATATATATAAATGAATCCCTATTTCCCTTGGTCATCGCATCACGCGTGAACGGCTGGACCAATTTCGCTAATTCTTTTTTAAGCTATTGCATAGCTTCTATCGCGGGCCTTGAGCGTGGAGACCGAATCCAGAAATTCCGTAACGAAAATAACTTAACACCCTCCACTCCGACCGGCACAGCGGTGATACTTTTTAGTTTTATAATTGCATAAGTTGATAAAAAATGCTATGCAATAGCTTTACCGCGGCAGTCTCCGAGTGCCACACGTCTTTTTTTGTTTTGTTTGTTATTGTCAGGAGAATGTTCTTATGAAAGAAAAAAGTAAGAAAATTGCGCGAAAAATTAGAAAATTTAAGATAACCTTTGACATTACATTGACAGAATGCGTGCTGCAAATGGTAACAGTTTCCAGTACGGTTAGCATTTGCAATGTCGATATAATAAATATGTATCTTTTTTTTAAAAATAATTATACCAATTCGAAATAAATATTCATAGTTAATACAGGACAACGTCTGTCCGATCCGCTAGTTTATAATAAATACTCGGTCACATTGGACATTTATTGTCACGATGGTAACATACAAAAATTTGTTAACAATTAACAAAAAGAAGAAATTATATGAATTTATTCAAATGAAATGAAATTATAGCAAACAAAAATATAGATTTAAACTATTATGCTTTTATTATTTGCTTTTCAACAACTATGTACGCTTTTTAAGTGCCACCCTACTGTTTATTATTGTATACTAGTTGTTGCAATAGTAGTTTAGTATTTTTTTGCACTTTTTAGTATTTCATTTCGTTTTATGCAATTTCTAATAAATCCTGTCTCTTATAATGCATTACAAATAAAAATTTAGCATACTTTTCCAATAGAATTGAATGTGACGTTAATGACAATAAATGTCCAAAATGTCCAGTCACATTGAGAAAATTATAATTTTAATTCAAATCTTATGTTTATCCTACTATATTTAAGTTATCTTTATTTGTGTTTAGTTAAGTTGATTATTTTGGAATGGAAATATTGCATTGATTATTTTAATTAACATATTGTTTATTGATTTCATTAAATGTTTAACAGAATAAAAATAAATTGTAATGCCCTACCAGGGTTCATATGTCCACTGCCCTACTCTGTAAGATCCTGTTGTACATACTCATATGTGATGCAATTAATAAATAAATATGAATATGAATATGAATATGAAATGACCAATTTGCTCGGTCACATTGGTCAGACATTTATATATAACGTGACGGACACTTAACAAATCTAGTCCCACCTAAAGCAGTCATGTTTTTTGTTGAAAGAATCATGCTCTTAATTTTTATAAGCAATAAAATTTCACAAGAAAGAGTATTAACATATGAAATACCAGCGGTTAAATATTTTTCACTTAGAGCTTTTGTATGTTGGGGTAAAACGAATAACATTAAATGTTCTCAGCGTGCAACCTTAAATAAATTAGTCGACACAATGTTTTGCTAGCTATAAATAGTCAAAGCAATCGCCTGGAAAGGCTTCTGACTTTGTGTTATTTATTGTCTTTTGGTGACGTTTTTAGTACTTTTTTTAAATAAATTGTTTACATTAATTATAATTTATAAAGTAGAGGAATGCTAGATATTTTTTTGTTACTAGCTGTGGGCGTTGATAACAGCAACACAGTTTATAACTACAGCTGTTATTTTTGTGCACATTTAATATTGTGCAAATGTTTTTATTCCAAATAAACATTTCCCTTTTTCATTTTTCATATTAGTGGGTCATTTTTCATAGTTTCAACCTAGTTCAGTCAAATTTTTAAGCTATTGCATAGCTTCTATCGCGGGCCTTGAGCGTGGAGACTGAATCCAGAAATTCCGTAACGAAAATAACCTAACCTAACACTCGGGGCGAGGCACGATCGAACAATTTTGAATTTCCGAAATTTAAAAGAATTTGAAGAAAATAAGGATTTTGACAGACAGTATGGTTGCCTATGGTAACCATATCTGCCAAAATAACAGAAAAATTTAATTACAAAAGTCAAAATTCGAAAATACATAAATTTATAAAATTAAGCTATTGCATAGCTTCTATCGCGGGCCTTGAGCGTGTAGACCGAATCCAGAAATTCCGTAACGAAAATAACCTAACACCCCCCCACTCCGACCGGCACAGCGGTGATACTTTTTAGTTTTATAATTGCATAAGTTGATAAAAAATGCTATGCAATAGCTTTACCGCGGCAGTCTCCGAGTGCCATACGTCTTTTTTTAAATTAAGAAATAATTACTCGATTTTACTTCTTCGACAGAAGCCAGACCAACAGCTTATCGTGTCTTCTAAAGCATCATTATATTAAAATTTTAGTGACCTTCCAAATTTTAATACAACAATCTACGAAACAAAACACAAATGGCTTTTTTTCTTCTTTGGATATAGCCCAGTACAAAAATTTCAAGATAAACCACTTAGAAAATGTCCACCAAAAATCTTAAATCTTTGATACGGCCCCCAAGTAACACTTTTTTTACGCGACGTAGGACACTTTTTTATGACCGTAAAATTGTAAATTGTGGCGAAAAATATTTTCGTGTGAAAACTCGACCTACATATTTTACCTACTACATAAATGGGCTTTGAATATAATACTAAACGCTTATAAAAAAATTGGAAGGTGATGTAAAAATAATCCTTTAGAATCCACCCGCACATCCAGACTCAAGCCTGTTAAGGCAAGATCGTTGCTTAAATTGACCTGACTAAGAATCAAACCCTTGCTTGCTAGGTATCCCACACCAACTACACCAGCCAGGTCGATAGTATGCACTTGAAAACATCACACGTGTCTATGTAATTGATGACTTAACTCCAATAATGAAGATTGACGGAATATTTCCAATAGTTTTTGTAACAATTAAACATACGTGATATGTTTGAAAGTCAATAATTTAGTTCCGTCATTCAAAATCATAGGTTTACAGACATACATGCTATAGTCAAATAACTAGTAATGAGCTATACTGTTGTTCGTTGCCCGTGAAATTAATACACCAGCTAATGTTTAAAAGAAAAGACACCCTTTGCTGAGCGAAATAGAGATGAAAATAATCGAATGATAGTTGTTGTAGCAATCGAACGACATTGATTAAAATGTGATTATGCAATCGGATGCATTCGATTATGAAGATTAATATTGTAATACTTCCTATAGATGTATTCATTACATTTACAGAGTACCGAATTATCAATTTAGTATGAATATGTGTGTGCATATGCCTGAATTAGGATAGCACTGCTTCTTCTTGACTGATGATTGTTTTTTTTTGGCGTAACCATCTAACCAGGATAAATTTCAATTCGAAGATTTTTGCTATCGATAGGGTAAAGCTCAAATATGATACAAAGCCATTGGGCTTTCGACTCCGTTAGCCTGCAACCTTGATCTTCCTTATGTACAAGTCCCATTTTCATTCAATTCGGCGTTTGATCTAGTGGGGTGATTTGAGATTTTTGTCACCAGTCGTGAAAAACTCTAATGCATTTCGTAAGGATAACCAAATCATTTCAATCATTAATCAATTTTCGTTTCGGAAATTGTATTATCTGCGTTTACCAGCTATGGCATTCTCATGTACTACAGATCTTAAAATAGGTAAACACCACATTGTCATGTCTTAAAGATGTCACGAGAGATGACTTAAGAAGTAATACCAAAAGATGGCGTGCAGCTGCAGCGACATTACCAAGCGTAGCTATAATAACAAAATTCTTCTTTTGGGTAATAGATGTCCTGTTATATGTTAATGGTAGACTCTGTGTCTGCGGGATTGCTCTGCATCTTGATTTGGTGCTACAGAAAAATACCTACCCTCATGAAGTTCAACTGTTACATGAAACAGAACTAACTGTAAAACCTTGGATTAAAATTGGCAATGTTCTTCATATACCAGTTGCTTTTAATTTGAATCCTCTATGAGGTTCGTTGATGTGACTCCAATACTCATTATTAAGGATCGTATTGCATGTCACTTTAAGACCTACCGTGTGGTCTGAGCTAGAATAGCAACACTCCTTTCTAATCTATGGGTGTCGTAAGATGAAAGTCTATAATGAAGAACTGCCAGAAGACTTTATCTTTATCTTTCTTTATCTTTACAATACTCCTTTAACCATCTCTTAGGACATTCATAGAATGAGAAATGGTGTTATTATATTAATCCGCCATCGATATACCCCAACAAATGTTTAGGTAAATGGCTTTAAACCTTACTAATTTGCTGGAATTTATTGACATGACATGAATTGAATGACAATACAATTTCTTAAATAAAAATTGCAACTGACTTAAGTTGGACTTAACCCTCAACCTTCCACTTGCCGGACGCCGCTTGTACCATTTTTTGTGTCGATGGATTTATTTAAGGCTTTAAGCTGTAAGCTAGCGGAGTTTTATCATTGTTTTTGGTTATGTGATGTAATTATAGTCCATCATCGCACCTAAAGCAGTCGAAACTTTTGTTCAAGGATTAATATTTTCAAATGGTAATCGTCTCATATCGAGATCAGAGGTGCGATTGTGTAAAGCAATCGTATTCATTTGACAGTTCATAACGTACGGTATAATCTGTCAAACGGCTAATTCTAATTGTGTACGGAGTTCATTTATCCTTAACGATTGGGTCGTTAATTTTAAACGATGAGTGAATGATGTACATGATTTTGACAGATAATTCGAATTGCGTAAGTCTTAAGAGCTCATTGCTAATGTCAAATGATTGCGGTGACTCTTGACTCATGACAATCGTAAATTTTACCCTGTTATGTACGCAAATTTCTTCAAATTGTTACATTTTCTTTGAAAGAAAATGTTGTTTTATCTTTATTTAATTTAGGTAAACTTTTTCATGTTTGTTTTTGATAGAACGCTTTAATTTAATTTAATATTTTTTTAATTACTTGTGTTTTTATTTAAAACAAATGCAAAGTTTTGTTTCACTGTGACAGTTAACACTTGACATTCACAGAACATAAATAAAATAATATACTACGTCAGAGAACACTTTACGTAGTCCACTGGAGTATTGCGCGGGAAACGATAAGAGAAAGATGGATTTTGTTGCAAAATTTTGTGAATTTATCTTAAGCGGCATGTATTGTGATAAAGTGGTGGCATTGTTATAATAATGTGTCAGTGAGTAGGATAAATCAAATAAAACTGAGACACAAGAAAAGGCGCTCCTATTTGACTTTGATCCACGTTCTCGCGTAAAACTCCCGTAATCATTGAAATGTATATACCACCCATACATTTCAATGAGTTAGGTTAGTTTAGGCTTAGGTTAGGTTAGGCTATTATGTTTAAGCAAGTTTAAATGATATTGTATGTATAAAAAAATTTACATTATAACTAAAAAGACTAGGCTGTATGGACTCGTCCGAAGCCGTTAAACTTTTAGGAAATAAAAAACATAGTCTACTAACGCTACCTATTGTCGAGTAGCAGGAAACTCGTATTTCATTCGTTCTTTGCGTTTGGTTATATCAATTGCAAAGGTAAATTTTTAATTTAAATTCAATGTTTTTATGAAATAAAGTTTGTTTTTGGGTTGAAATCGTAAAATTTGATTAAAAACCTGCATTTATATTTGAATACAATTTAATATTATGTTAGAAAAAAATGAGTTTTACCGAATGTTTTGCGATAATAAAACGCAAATCCATGAAACGTTTTTATACCACCGGTCACTTTTCGGTCTTCATGGAATGGACAAAATTACACAATTAGAATTTAATTATACGATCGATGGTCAATTGTATTCATTGTCCATCCATGAACAACCTTACACAATCGCACTACTGATCCCTACAATGTTTAAGAATAAGGTGACTTTTTAATTAACTTTAAATCATAATTCATAATTGATGTATAAAAACTTTTATAATTTATTAGAGATAAATTTCTAATATTATCATTATCCGCGAAAGTAAGTTAATTTGTTACTACAACGGATGTAGGGCATAATATGGACTCACTTACTGATCAAAGCGTAATTGAGAGCAGATTACGCATCCCGTATATGTTGCAGGCAGTTTGGAAAATAGAAAATATAGGAAACGGCTAGTTAAGATAATAATATTGGTGTACCACACGCGACAAAGCATCAGGCTGAACAATGGGGTATCTTAATCAATTTAAATGATTGCAATTTTCAAAAAATTTAATTTAAAAAGTGTTTGATGTGCAAGTCAGTGTTGAATATTTCGATAGTCTTACTACACCTGGAGCCTGGACTCTGTGCATATAATAATTCCTACTTTAGTGATATAAGTTGAGATTTAAACCAACAATTTTTCGCTCACTGAGCGGCTGCTTTGACCGATGCGACAAAATAATGCTGATTAAGAATTTATTCAAGGATTTACGCTGTTGGTCAGTGGAGTTTCTTCAATGTTGATGGCTTTGTACTTCCAACATCTAATGTGGTGATTTGATGATACTCGATCATGAATTCAATGAAGAGTATACCTTTATTTTTTCGTAGCTTCTAGGGACTGTAAATTTGGTTCTGGTTATTATAGATTTCATTTTGATACCCTTATATGTTCCTGAGAAAAACAGTCTGGACAGACAATCAGACGGACGGATGGAAAACAAAGTGGACATATATCGCTTTCAGTTTATCCTTTTTAGGTACAGAACCATAAAAGTAGCTGTAAAATATATCAGTAGCTGATTAAGATCTTCTAAGAATACATAAGTGATAAATGAAAGATAAATTCTTTGTATTTAGCCATGTTATCGGTCAATAACTCGCGTGTGCGGTAGTCATACAGGAAGGAAAACAAAATTCGTAGAAAACTTTTAACAATCTTCCGCTTGTATTTTTAATGAAACGAATTTGTACATTGTTGCTTATATCAAATCAGTGTTGCATTTAGCAAATGCTTTATCTACTTGACTGCTTGATTTACTGCATTTGTACTTGAAACTCGTATGTCTATGTTTAGTCTGCTTCGGATAAGTTTTTTATTAACTAAATTCTTGGTTTTTTAATTTTCTGCCGAATTAATCAGACATAAAAATATTAATAACCAAAAAAAAACAATGCCAATTTTAAATGAAAAAATAACTATGTGTTCTTGATATCCACGTAAAAACATCGTTAGTTCAGGAAACATGAGTTAAAGCATGTTAATACGGAGAAAAACATTTTCTTACCGCAATTCTGATCTAGTTAGACATTCCCTTCAAAGTCCAAAGTAACGTTGCGACCTTGACACTGACCACACAATCCGCACCGTCAGCAGAGAGTCCACACAGATCTAAACACGCACACTGCAGCGCATGCCTCAGTGCACTACCATACGATGCAACGATTGCACGCTCTAAAAGATTTATAGATAAATGCAGTTCCCGGTGAAAATAGATAAATGCCAGTGCTCATACATTTTCTACACATTTCAATAGACGCAACCGCACGGGCTGGACACGGTCCGGGTTTGGACATCCGCGGGTTTTATTCATCATGCAGTGCCGCGGAACTATTGTCCTTTTGTGCTTGAGTGTGGCCGCTGTGACAGCGGATTTGGGGGTCAGCCTCAAACTTTTAGGAAGGGTGTACGACAGCTGCGAGGGCTCCCAAGAGATTGTCAAGTGTTTGAAGGTCAAAGCGGCGAAGTTTATCGACCGCGCTGCCCGAGCTGAGTCCCTACCCATTGTCGAAGGCGTTTCCCTTGTGAAGAATGGCAACGGAGAAAGGGCGTTCCCTTCTTCACTACCTGATGGAGACCTCAATGCTCTCCCGTCGGACCAAGTCGACAAATATCTCCATCTTGCTACTACGAAGCTTCTGCAGACGCATCGAGTGGTGATATCTCCGACGAGCATTGGAGGCGATGTGGGCAGATCGATGAACGAGGCGAGGGGCAAGTTGAAGAAGATGATCGGTCCTATCATCGCTGGTGTCGCTATCAAGGGTGGTTTCCTCGCTATCGCGTTCCAAGCTATCGCTCTGATTGCTGGTAAAGCTTTGCTGATTGGTAAGATTGCTCTGCTTCTGTCCGCAATCATTGGCTTAAAGAAATTGGTGTCTGGAGGCGAAGCCCATGAAAAGACCACTTATGAAATCGTGAAGCATCCGCAGGTGTCTCAAAGTCACACTTACTCCTCATCCCACTATGGCAGCGACTTTGACACTACCGGACCTGGTGGTCACTACAGAAGGAGTGTTGAAGATGAGGCAGCTGCCCAAGATAGGGCATATAGAGCCTATTCAATAAAGCAGTAGACAAGACACTAGGAAGTATTGGCTTACGACTCCAAATACAAAATTTACAACGACGACGGCATTTCAAGCATAACCAAAACATAGTTTTTGAATAGGAACAAACATAATCACTAATAATTTATTTATGAAATGCTTAATCAAACGTTACTAATAGTATACCTAAATTAAATAAATTATTTATTTAAAAGTTGCTGTAAACAATTATTTAATCAATATTTAAAGGATATTTTATTACAATGGCATTATTTATAAACCTGTAATCAAAATGTAAATAAGTTTGAGGGATTGACATTATATTTATGCAAATTCGCGCGTATTTAGGTATGTATCTTAGATAGTAAATATGTAATAATCAATTGCACCAAATATAATGTTGATGTATTGAGTTTTTTATAAAACAAGAAGTATTTCTATGGATAATTTATTATTTATGTTTTACTTATAAGTTAGGTTATTCGACGGGTACCGTGCATTTTCGTCTGAACGTTCAATTGTCCAATTTTGTAAAAATAATTTAAGTATTGTATAAGTTTTCTGTATCGTAGTTCATATAAGGGTGCTTTTTAGTATAAGTAGCAGAATTATTTACGTCATATCATATTTCCTTTCTATATTTATTGTCGATAAACGACAAGGTGGTTACGCGAGTACCTTTTATATGAATATTTATAATAATTTTGTGTAACTGGACATAACTATATAATAGTTTGATAATGATTATAGCTTGGTATTAAATACGTATGATGATGGAAGATAAAATATTCTAAGCAATGAGGAAGAGATAAAAAGAGATTTGATAGAGAACCATTTGGCTTGTTTTATTTGGGGTATAGATAATTCGTGACATTCGGAATAAAAATGGTTGGATTGTTAATTCGTTTTTCATTTGATCCTAAAACGTAAAATTAGAACATTTGATTTATATTTTTTTATCTTGAAACTATTGTGATAAGTGTAAGCTTAAAGCTGTTAAATTATATTAAAACACTTTTACAGAAAATTAGTGTTTTAATCATACTGATGAACATAGTTATTTATTTATATTTGTCCAGACATCTCAGTAACATCGTGGTTTATTTTTATGACTCAAAAATATAAAAGTTTTTTTTGTGAATGAAGAAGATTGTAACTTTTATAATACCAATGTCTTAAGAACTGATTAAAGATTTGATCCGATTGAAGCAAACTTTTATAAATAAATCAGTAAAAAAATTATGTTACAGAGACATCTGGACCAGAAAACGAGTCATAGCAATTTTGTTTCCGTAAAAGAACAATGCATTTGAAAAAAAAACATGATAGGAATGTGAACATCTAAAGGAATCCGTAATCTTCGATCGAAATATCGATCTGTAATTATAACCACGATCATGTGAATGAGGAAGCTGGGGCAACTAGTCCGAGACAGTCACACAACAAATATAACAGACAGCTTCTTTTAGTTGTAAGGAATATAATGCAGCTTGCATAAGTCTAGTTCCTGTATCATTTGACCTTATCAATTGGCCCCAAAAAAAAAAATTTTTTTTATTATTAGTCCCAAAAAGCAGGCAAAAATAAACGCTGTCGTAGACTGGGCATGTTTCAAGGCGTGATGACAGTGAAACATAAGGTTATCTATTCGATGCATACTCATCTGATCAGATTAGGGCACTGCCTAACACACCAAACAATGTTAAAGATGTTGCACGAAAGAAAATATAAGACGTAGTGCTAAACGAGGCATGACCATAATTGCCCTGCCAAAAGCAGAAGAAGAAGAAGACGATGATGTGAGAAGAATTATTACGCTTACGTAACGTAATAAAGTGTTACGTCTATCTATCCTTTTGTGTAATAGTTAAATGAAAGAAAAACATCTTAAGACACAGACGACCAAAAAAAAAACTATTAATTAAAAAGAAAAAGCAGTTTTAAACGGTTGGTTTAGTAGTCTAAAAACCAGGCTAAGATCTCCAGGCCCTATGATCAACGGACGGGCAATAAATGTTTTGAATTCGATCATTATCCACCCAGGTTTCATCACTGACCTAAGTATTTGGTAAGTGTGGTGGATATATACCTAGCATTGCTGTGTTAACTTGAATTCAATGTTGGAGCCCTTTGCTCTGCAGTGGTGGGTATGATTATAGGTCGTTACTTCTTCTTTTAAAAAGTGTCCTCTTTTTCATATTTCCATTTTTTATTTTATTTTTACAGTGTCTGGGGCGGTTCAGTTTCATAAACAATCGGACTATTAGTACTTGTAGAATGAGTGGGCTCTTGTTATTGGGTTTGTGACCACGTGGTTGCTGGCAGTGACCTACATATAGGTCATTGTACATTAAAGCAGGTGTAGGTTTTAACTTGGTCAGCATACAATCGTATGTTAATTGGCTTTTAAGTGGTTAAGTTTATTAATAAGCTTAACCACTGAAAAGCGAAGAATGCTTTGAATCCGATTTAAAGTGTCAATAATTGCTCATAAATAACGATACTTATGTAATTATTTAAAAAAATGAGCTATTTTATTTTGCATCAATGTTATCAGTCCAAAACACTGCTGCGCAAAAAGAAGAATTCGCCATAATCGCCACGCTTGGCAGGCGGGTGGGCGACTGCAGTCTAGTTAATGGTGGAAACCAAATGCATCTTCCGGTCTTCTTCTGGGAGTACACATTCCGTCGCCGCTAACGACATGCGTATGACGGGAAAGAGCGATGCTATTTTTTTTTCAGGAATCACACACCACCATTATGATACTCGATTTGCAGGACTTGACATTATGATAACTAAGTAGGTAACACGAGTTAAACGCATTTGCATTAAAGAAACACAATACGGGACTTGCGAACTGATCACCCACTTTAACATATGAAATAATATCTTGCGTGTACATATTTCTCACAAAAACCCATCTTAATTAACTAAAGAGAACCGTTGGCACCAATTAGATCAGATCAGAAACAGTTGGAGCAAGACATAACTGCTATATCATAGATATTACTTCCGCAAGCGACCTCGTTTGGACTTTTCCAATGAAAATTTAAAGTCGTCAGGATTGCACAAATCATTTAAACGCTGAGAAAACTTTAATATACGATTTACCAAAAAAATATGAAATTTTCATGAAGGGTCCTCACGATTGTACCTACCTGATAATGACTTATATGTAGTAAACACAATTCCAAATGTAATTTAACAAGGAATCATTTCGTTCATAGAAAATTATCATACTACAATATTGTTTAGTAAATTTAGATATGTATACTATTAATGTCATCGAAAATACCTTTACTGTAATGCTAGGAATAGATTTAAAATAATAGAAAAGGCGTGCAATGTTTTTGTTAGGCTAGTACTGTGGAGGTAACTTTTATTTTACCTCTTTCGCTTTGTGCAAGGAAGCATCGAATATTTATGGTTTAAAATAGATTTTAAATGATTTTTATTTAGTCAAATTGATTCTTTATATTTGTTGGGATAGAGATATATCACTACATGATTCTTCAAAAGTTCGTTCACCATTTTAATAAATACGCAGATTTGTTCTTCTATTATACATAAGTTACTAGAACATATTCTTTTAGATAACTCAGATACCTAGATCTAAATATAGATCAGTAATGAGAAAACTAAAAGATATAGAAATTAATGAAATCCTAGAGGCTGGAACACGCAAAATTGTCTACAAGCACGATAGGCACGCAACATAGCAAATACTTGGTATTGGTATTTGTAGGAAAAACGTTGAAAGTATAGCGCATGCTCAGTGTGGGTGTGGTGCAGTAGTGGTGGATGCTTATATTAATGACGAATTAGATTGAGAAGCCAATACTAGTTTAAGTACGAAGACTGATGTTAGTGTCTTTCATAGAACAATCTGTATACCTACATTGAATTCAATCACTTCCTAACACAACAGACAGTATAACAATAGGCAGAGAAGTCGGCTAATATATGATGAATTGTAGCAAATTGGGAAATAAGTTTAACTTGCATACTTTATGATATTTTAAGCAATTAAATTGAAACCACGCCGGGCGCGACATTTAGCTAAATGGTAAAGCGCCGCGCCTGGCATGCGAGGAGATGCGGGTTCGAGTCCCGTCTGAGACATAATTTTCCAAGTTTAAATACTGATTACCATAAGTATGTTTACACAAACACTTTATCGTGAATAGGCTGACAGTGAATTTTTTATTTTAATTTTTTTATACTAAAACATAACAAATATTTTTTCAATATTAGAAGTTTTGATCAATTCACACACCTTTCTGTTTCTTTAATGATATTCATATTCTTAAAAGACTTAAGTTCAACTACTTACAAAGAATTTCTATAACCGTTTTTAAGTGAGAATTAAACGTAACTATAAAAATGAAATGATATTGGCTCTTCTTTCTTAATTAAACAATATTACGAGTATTTATTGGTGACAATTTGGTTATTGATTGCGAAATATACTTTCTTTATGATGCAGCCCAGACGGTAACTCTTCCGATGCATACTCCCGCGCCGTTTCGAATTAATCAGAGCATGTAATAGCAAGACAATGCAGGATGCAATGCAAGTGGAACATGTGAAAAGTGTATCAGAGACATTGTAGGCGATAGGTATCGATTAGATTAATTTAAAGTTAACTTTATAAGTAATAAGTATTATTTTTTTAAATGGTCGTAGATATTTAGTAATAATCATTCATTATATCCCTAAGGATATAATAAGTTACAGCATGATATCAATTCAACGCACCGTATCTAGAATTATGATCTAATACTTATTGCAATTCCAATCATAAACCAGAATGACTAATTAAGATAAACCAAAAATAATATTAAATTAATATTAAAGTTTAATGTAAAGTCTCTATTTCCGATGTGTAAATTTTATTTTGATCTGATGCTGATTCTGCAGTACAAAAACCTAAGCAGATTAAATAAACTATATATATTATTATTCAGACAATGACTAAACATCTAATGCCATTATAATATGCAGGTTTCGACTTCAACCGTGATCTTTACCATAACTTTAAATAGCTTGATTGGAATCTGTAGTAATTATTTCTTGATAGTAACTAGTAACTACTTTTCTGTTTGTGTGATTTCTAAATATGGTAGTACTGATTCAGAAACCTTGCAGGATAAACAGACAAAGGCATCAAAATAATAATATTTAATTTACTTAAAACTAACAACAGTTTTAAAAGTATGGCTGTTTAGTATCCAATAAGTATTATTTACAAAGTAAATTCTAATCAAATTTGATCGACATTACAAAATGATTCAAACTATTTGTAAAAAAAAAATTGCATAATCTAATTGCTTAGCTGGCTTATTGATTTTCTATCCAGTATTTATAGGAGTCCATGCGAAATTTCTGGCGGTTCTAATTTTTCCTTCGTCTTGAGGTTCTTCTATTTCTTTTTTAGTTACAAACAGCCTTTCCAGTCTATCTCTAAGTTCATCAGGAGTTATTGGAGTTGCTGTGGATTGGTCTTCTGATTTATCTCTGTAATAATATTCAGCATGGTGCGGTCGTCTAGATGTGTAGTACCCTGAAAGGCCATGACCTGCAAATTAAAATAACTATAAAGTTTAAGAAAAATATAGTTCAAATAAATCTATCAAAAAGTTTGTTTGTGTTCATGCTTTTGCAAATAAATAACTAGCAAACACACTTAAAAGAAATCATGTTTTACTAAGATGTCTATTACAGGTTTTTGACAGCTAAGTATTTTTCTTCATTGCATTTTTCATAATGGCTTGCAATTATTTGTGTCATAGTTGTTTATTCTATTTACATTATTTACTTGTCGGAAATTGTACACTCTATCACCCAAACTATAAAACTTGAGATATTTTATCATTTTGAAATGGTCAAATAATTACTAGGTACTTTTATTCGGGAAAAATATAAAAGTTAAGTTTTTATTTGACTAACTAAATTATTACAAAACAATCTTTGCTTAATTGACTTTTTACTTAAAAAGTAACTGTAATGATAGCATTATAGAATCACCCTGTTATGGGTTATTCTATTTTCAGTGAACAAAAAACAACGTGTTATTTTGATTTTATCGAAACTTTTAATTTTATTTAACACTAAAAGGTTGTCGATCATACAATACATACATAAAATCAATCGGTTTTTCTGCTTGAATAAAATAAGCAACCATTTTTATTCTACATACTTACTCTTTCGTAATACAGGGGCACTTTCAACTTTTTATCTTCCAAAAGATGGCTTAGTTATAGAACACCGACATGACGTCGATGATCTGCTGTCTGGAAAAGTTGGAAATGTCCCCGAAACTAAAAACGTCTAAAAATAATATTTTTCACTGCGTGCGAAATTACAACCATAAAAAAAAATCTACTGGTTTTGCAAACAAAAAGTTGTTATTTGATTTTAATTACGTCAAAACTAGGGCACTCATTAGATGAACTCCAAAAATTTTAACCTGAGAAACCTTTGTTTTGTTATTTTCTTACAGATTAAGTATGTTTTAAGGTGGATCATCTTGGTCTATGAATTTTATTTTGATTAATGTGACGATAGAACAATAAAGATATAATTTATACTTTAGGTAGATCACTCCTTAAGGTTTAAAAAAATATATAAATCCATTGCAAACTTGTAATAACAAATATCCCATGATATAAAAACATTCTAATAATGTCGTATTTCCATACTACATCACATATACAGTATATATAGAGCTTAATAATTTTCATTGTAATAATTTTAATAATTTTCAATATTTAATAATTTTCATTGTAAATGTATGGCAAATTTTAGCAATTCAAATTGGTTAGATTTTCTTAACCATATGCCTGAATTTGTTTGACAATAACAAGGAAAATTACAGTAAATGACACCATTTTTACATTGAATGAACATAAGTCGTAATATCAAAATTAAGTATGCCGTATATGCAGGCGTAGGATTTAGTGAAAGTTATTTTTTACTACTTACTTGAATACATTATCTTACCTCCTGAATGATGATCATGGTAATGAGGGCTTTCATAGCTGGACGTGTACGCAGATAGCTGTGGTCCACCAAACCCACCATAGGACCCGTAGTTTCCAAAACCAGATCCTCCACTAAATACTGTCACAGCAAGTAAAGCTACCTTTGCCAGTAAGAATGCCTTCTTGCTAGCGATCAAAAGTAAACCTAGCAGCAAGGGTAGCAGAGTTGATAGTTGGAATTTAAATCCAAGAAGAAAAGGAACTAGTAAATTTCTTGCTAGAAGTCGTCCTGAAATAAGAAAACCATGAGTTATTATTACATTGAAATCAAGAAAGATTTTTAAGGATTCAAGTCATGTTTATTAGAATTTTAGATTGTATTTTGATTTATACGAAGTTTAAGAGACTTTACAGTGGTCTGGGTTACGCTCATTTAATCACTAAATGGTTGTAGCCGTGGATGTTGTTGTTTAATTGTACTAAACAGAAAAGGCAATATTTACTGTTTTCTTGAGTTTACGCGATCTTTCATTTCAAGGTAATATTTAACTCTATTCACAAGACAATACAAGACATTTAGATAAGATGATAAAATGGTACTATAAAGAAAATAAATTACTTAAACAAGTGCTCGAATATATTTTTTGTAAAAGCACCTTCTGATCTAACAGCAAAATCATTAACAGACCATTGCAATGCCAAGGCTTTTCACTAGATGTCGCTAAGACTTTCAAGTTCATTGTCGCTAGCCTCGGTCTTAAAGATAGTGAGATTTAATTCTTGGGCATCTCTAGAGATGTCGCTCTGGTACCAAAGCTACGTATTCTGAATAACCTAAGAATGAAATCTATTCACTTATGTAAAATGCAAACATGACGTCTTTAAGGATAAAGAAATAATTTTAAAATAAATGAAAATATAACTTTTTTTTTAATGCAAATTTTTCCTAACTTTATTAATTATTTACAGTCTTTGTTAGTGCAAAAAATTTAGCTTGATACTCAAATTTAGGGAATAGTAAAGATAAATCTGTGTCATCACAACAATTAACATATTTTTAAAAGTGCTTTCAAACCTGTTGACATATTCTCGTGCGGTTGTTGTTGGTAAGCTCGATCTTTTATCCTTGGGTCCATGACGAATTCCAACACTCCATTAGCCAAGGTTGGTCCAACCCTCATGGCCAATCCTGGGTACAACGTACTCAAGTCCCAGTACAATGACCTTTTGGAAATCAAGTTGCTAGCGTCCTCCATCAGGGAGCTAGTGTTTGGAGAAAACGTTTGGACGATGGTAATTAGAAAGCTTTGTTTGTCAAGAGTGATAAATTGGAACATTATTTGTTAAATTATTGTCAGACTATCAAAATCAACAAGAATGATACGAACGTTTAAGAGAAAATAATAATTAAGTCATTCCTTTTTTTTTCGTAGATGTGTATGAATAAACTTTGTCTGATTTTAAACCAACAGCTCATATTAATTTAACATTGCATAAAAAGGTACGAAAAGGTAAAAAAAAACAAAAACACAAAAAAATGAAGCTTTTGATTTTCTAGACAAAAGAAAATGAGTAGTGTACCGAAAATCCATTGGATCCTTATCAAGGAAGCTTCCTATATCCCTTGGAGTCTTTTCATCTCTAACAAACGAAACTCCATTAGCTAAGCTAAAAGTTTCAGCTTCATTAAACGTATTAAGCTTATGCAGTAACTCTTTCCCGAAACACACTCCTACTTCTGCTCCTCTTTGTACACTCAAACATTGATTAAGTTGAGAATCTTCTATATTATTCTCTTTTATTTCTTCTCCTTCCTGCAAGTGTAGCTGAATCGGTATAACTTCAATAATATTGAAAGCAGTAACTAACAGCACAACTTTGGATAGTCTCGTCATTTTGGTTTTAAATTCACACACTAAAAGGATATCAAAATGGCATTTCAGGAACACTTGAGCACAACCGTCTGAATTGAAACAGATGTTACGTATAAAACTATAACAATCTTCCAGCTGTTTTATAGACTTTCCTGGTTATGTCTCGTTGAACTTTGCCATTGTTTTGGCAAGCTCCGTCACGGGGTCTTCCCACGTCTACCCAACAATAAGGTGAAAATTCGATGTAGATAATTTGCAAGGTATCTGTGTGAGCTATCTCTCATTTCGTACGGTTACGGCACATTGCATAATTTTCGTAATTTTTGTAACACAAACGTTTGATTTGCATATCTAGCACATGCCAGCGCCTCATGCAAAAGAGATCTATTGTGCGATGTTCATTGTTTTTAGAAATACTTACGTGAAAACAGGAGTAACGTAATCAGTGGTTGGAAATATGCGTTTAGTGTTACATCTGATGAATTTATGAATGTGATTTCTAGGATAACGAATGAACTAGAATGCACAAGTAAGTACTTGTGCCTTCTTGAAGTAAAGTTAATTTCAAAGTTATTTTGCTAAAGCAAACATTATATAATTGGAGCGTTGTATTATTTGGCGTGACGCGAAACAACTGTTTTATTAGATAAACGTCAAATTATATTATCTCTTTGTTGTGTTTTATTTTGTATTAATTAATTTATATTTTTCTTCTAAATAATTCTGATCGACCTTAGCATTTCTTAATTTTTTTTCCTGTACCCAAAGGTTATCTCAAAGAGATCGCTTGATAGCGATAAAACCGCCTCCGTATGTTATTTATTTGGTGTGCAATAAAGAGTATTCTATCTAGCTATCTTTTTATCAGTATTTGAATAGTTACATCATTTTTGACATTAATAGTTATTGAGCAAATTACTTAATCTTACTTGCATCATGAAAGCTAAAGTGTGTAACTCAATCACAGCTGAACAGAACAACAACACATCAAAACAACAGGATCAGAGTAAAATTTTACACATAAATTGATTTTAAGCTTGAATAGCGCGTTGACTACTTTTATCTTTAAAAAAATGAACATTTTCCCTGGAATAGTTCTGATATATCATGCATACGAAGTCGCAGGAATCATTATAATATACATTATTTAGTAGCCACTCTAGAGAACATAGAGTTAATTGAATAGCCTATTAGGGTCGAGTCAGCCTAAAACTCGAAATGGAAATAAGAATTATTATAAGCGATTCAGTAGCGAGTAAATATTTGTTGGCATAGTGGTACTAATACCTAGGTAACACTGAAAATGTTTAAAAAATGAAAAACGGCTTAATGTAGAAAGTTGCCAATACTTTTATTGTTTTTCGAAGTAATCTCCGTTCCTCTCTACACATCGTCGCATTAGATGAGACAATCATCTTTTTTCCTTGACTTCTTCCTTTCTTTACCTTAGTTGGCCGATCGGCCGATCCTCGAAAGGAAACACCCACTGAGCTAATTGTCTTTTGATTTCGGGTTCGTAGCAATATATCCAGCTCTCATCATCTATGACAATGTCAAATACAGCATTTGAGTCACCGCCGATGAACTTAACTAACATTTAGTGACACCAGTCCATGCGAAGTTGTTTCTGGTCGTTGGTTAAAGTATGGGGAATCCATCTGGTACAAAGCTTCCTGACGCCTAAATGTTCGTGTAATATTTTTTGAACTTGATTCATACCAATGCCTCAGCTTGCCCGTATCTTCTGATAGGTCACTCTCTTATCTTCCTGTATCATGCGTCGCACAGCACTGATAGCTCTCGCGTTAAGTTCATTTTCACGTGTAACAAAAGTTTAGATTTGCCGCCAATTTACAAAAATAAATGACAGATGAATGCATTATACTACATTCTACATTAGGTTACCAAAGAGTTCTAAAATTGAAATTCAAAAAAAGTTTTCATTAGCAATGTTTCTAACTGGCCAGTTCTAAACATTTTCAGTGTTACCCACGTGATAGTTGCATGAAAACCTACACAACATTAAAATTAAATGTAACACATCCTAGCTAAAGTACTGACTGCAGATTTTTGCCAAACTCTTGCCTCATTATAGAGTTTGGTGTTGCCATTGTATAGTTTAAGTAGGAAAAGAAAAATAAAAGAATTATAAGCATTTACGCTTTAGCTCTAGATCATTGTAATATAAACCAAACCAGTTAAGATTTCGGACCAGTGCTAATTAAAAGCGTAGGTATCTCCACAATGTTTTTTCGATACCCTTAGACAAAACTATTACAAAATTTGAATCCAAGTATGCAGAAACTAATGTATGCTAAAAATGGTATGAAAACTGCCTTGCAATGCCACACGGACCATTGAAAACAAAAACTATTACTTATCTTTCCATATTGCATAAACGTTACGACTTTTACTTTTAAACGTTCATTTGACATAGAAACTAAGTTCGATACTGAAGCACCGTCTTCAAGAGCCTTTGACCCCTCATTGTTTTACAACCTGCCAGTTCACTTTTCTCTAGGAAATCTTAACTTCATCAATTTTGTATCAGAATTGTTTCGTAGCGTTATTATCATAAGGTTCAAAATTATTTGCATTCACATTAACTTTAGAATCATTTTTGACTACACGTCTCGAGAGAAGTGAAAGTATTTTTTTTTTCACATACGTCCGGCTCGCCTTTAGTAAAAGTCTTGTCTGACGTAATATTTCTTTAATTTGCAGTAACCATTTTGAAGTTTGATGTTGGGCAGTTATAATTAAATACGTTGCGAATGTTAAGTTATTTAATAAGTGGATCATTACCGAATAATATTTATTTTTTAGCGAAACTCTTGGCTTAGGAAAAGTCTATTGGTAATTTGTGTACTACTTGTACACACTATGAAACATGTAACGTAAAAAATCAAAAGTTATTGTTATAAGTATTTTTAAATAAAGATATTTGTTATGAAATAAGGAATGTTCTTGAAGATACTATGAAAGTATCACAAATTGTGCTTTTCTTTTTATTTGATTCATAAATAGAATTAACAAATGTTAGAATATCATAACTAAGTCAATTAATATGCACTAGTGACACTTATAAATCATTTAACAGAAGACAGAATATTCTTGAAATAGGTATGTCAAGGCATATTTTATGGTTAATTTTACAAATTATTTATCGTTTTATTAATTTAGTTAATAATAAGCTAAACTTAACCAAAATAAGTTTAACTAGAGTTCACATTTAAATGTTTGTAATCATAGGGTCCTATTATTCTGGTAAGTTGTTATTTTTAAATTTTCAATTGATTCAATCGTCAAAGAGATTAATTAACGATATTTACATTATGCATTTACTTTTAAATTCTCTGATTATGAAATTTAAACAGTCATAGCAGTTGATGATATTTCGTGAATTAAGTATTATTCAGGACATTCATATTTCTTTCGTCTGCCCCATGACCTGTTATTTCTGCCATCACTCATCGGTTTGCTTTCGCTGTTTTCGCCGGAGGGCCACTGACTTTCTGTACCTCACGTGTTTTATGTAACCTCCCCCTCTTTATTCTCTCACACTTTGAAACCATTTTTATCTTACCTCCAGCACAGTGAGCTCAACCAGTTATTATTTCTTATTTTTTAGGTGTTACAAGTCACAATCGCTTGTCACCTATTTCATTGAATGTTTTTACTACTCAGGTGGTCTTCAGATCATGTACCTTCTTCAGATGACAACCGATTGTAAATATACTTTACGCCTTGGTGATAAAGTTTGAAATTACTTGATTAGACTAGAACACGCCGGTTCTTATGGCAATATATTGTTTGCGGCTATGAAAGTTCCCTATTGATGAAAGTCACCTGTATGTTTCCCGGAATAAGGTCTATACTTGTTTAAGATTTCGTTTCAGAACGGTGTTAATGGCTTTATGTTTTAAAGGAAAAGCGTCTGTTGAAAACCGGACACAGGAACGCATGTGAAGATAACTTTCATTCATTTTTTTATACAAAAGGATGTCGTAGGTGCGTTTGACCTACATATTTTTGGATGACGTAAACTGACGCATGGCTTATAATGAATGTCATTGTGTCTTTTAGCTTTTGAATATGGCGCAAATTGGTTTTTAAGTTAGTAAAGAGTTTAAAAATTCTGTCGTTAGTAAGAGGTTTTTGAGATTTGCTTCTAAATTATGTATGATAATGAAAATCCATCCAATCCATACAATCCATTTTGAATCGACATAAAGTAGATGCTTAGCTTATAAAGTAAATGTTTCAAAATATCAACTGTGGCGAAGTATACTAAAAGTAGCATGTAACTATTAGTATTAAACAATCAATGAACAACCTACCTGCAGCAGATAGCAACTTCGTACTTGCGACACTATTGCACGCTAATCGTTCATTATTATGGAAAACAAATGAACTATTCTAGCTAATTTGGCATAAATGCTTGTACCTAGTTATCACGACGAAAAAGTCGTTCAATAAAAATAATATTATACAAAATATTTATTTTGGGTCCTCCTTTTCTTGTAAAAGTAGGGTGGAGTTCAAATGCCATAGTATCTGGAATTGGGTTGGTCTTATGAAACTCTTGTTCCTATCATTACTATTTTTTGTTTTGGGATTCGTGTGTGACGATCAAGATTTAAAATTTTGAAATGAAAGTTATATTTACGGATTTTGATACGAGTATATTTGGTATATTTTGGTTTATCGTTTAGACGTTTCGATCACTGAACAGCATTCGAGTTGAGTTTAAATTGTCAATTGAATTAATACTAAAACTCCACTTAATAACGTGGTATTCTACAGACCAATAAAATAATACTAGTATATGATAATGGGTTTTTTAAAAAACCCTTTTTGTAATGTTCACTTTTACCTTTACACAATGTTTAAGGATTTCCGACGGTGTAAACAACTTTAAATAGTAAATCATACGAAATTTATATCCGTATAGAAAACGCAGTACAGAATTCAATAGCAAAATTTTAACGTCATTCATTCACAACACCGAGTTATAGTTTCCGGTTGTTTGTTGTTAGAGTTACTCGACTCATAACTTTTCGTCACCTTTCACTCCAATGAATAAATATTGCATACGCTAGTAGTATTACAACGACTTAAAAAAAAAACATTCTTTAATGTGACATCAACAGTTTTCAGTGACCATTCGTATTTTAAATAACCAAGTAACCGAAACAAGCAAATTAATCTTATACTATGACACTTTACTTTTTACAAAAACATTATACATCAATACTTCTATTATTAATTCCTAAGTGATCTGTCTTTCTTTTACCCTTTAAAGTTTAAACCAATAAAACGAAAAAATAAAAAATAAACACGTAAATAGTATGCGTCCTACGAAAACATATGTGACAGTTTTTATACAAGAAATGATCACTTAAGAGGTAATAAGGGAATGAGAATTTAAATGGCGTTTTAAAAAATATTTAAAAAGCCGCGGGGGGCGGAGCGTTAGTTTATCAAAAAACTAATCAACTTGATGTAACGTTGTCAAGTTATACTATAAATACATAGTAAAATAAGAAAGTGATATTCAGTTTCTGTGACAGGATGTAGCATTACGTAAATATTCTCATAAACCCACTAATTTTATGACAACGTTAGATTATTAGTCATCCTAAATTTCATTAAATATGATCTTGTCTATTTAAATAATTAAAAACAGGTGTCAAAGTTACGTAAAGTGAGAGCTCTGGCTTCAGTTTGGCTTATAATGTCGTCAGAATCATGTTTAACTTGAAATTGCATAATATGTAATCAATTTGTCTAAATCTAATGAATGAATTTTATATAGACGCTAGACAGTCTGTAGTCTCCTACCAAAATTGCATGCTAATTCTATTGCGTAACTAAAATAGGAGGTGTACCTAAGGGTACTATATTAGGACTTCCGTTATTCTTTATTCACAAGTAGTATTACGTTGGATGCAAAGATAAGTAAATTAACACTTGTGACTTATTTTCATCTATCAAAGTGGGAAATCATTATGATCACGCACGTCTGCGAGAGAGTAACGTAAGCAAACAACTAACCGGTACATAAAGGTACCTGCCCATTTAATATAGTTCCTTAAGAAATACGATTAAAACAGTGCAAGACGTGGTTTGTTTTGCATATTTTATTGATGATCAACTACTAACTTACAAAGCTAAAGAACTTTATTGTGTTTAAAGATGAATAACCAACGATGTATTTACAACCACGTAATTTGAATACAGAATCTTTAAAGATCAACACCGGTCGGAAACATTGAATATTGTTAATATTCGTCATAATTTATGAATCGTTTTGTGTTTTTTTTCTATAAAATCGTAATAAATCATATTTGTTAACATAGTCTTAAACGTCGGGAAGGTAAATACGATTTTACCTTTAAACTATAAAGCACTGCATTGAAAATCCCGTTTTAGTGTAAAGTTTTGGATATCAGATTATCTTTGACAATATTCGCATGACAAGAAGATGATTACGACCGAACGCTTTAGCTTGCGTCCACCCTGATATTAACACGGATACAGTCACAACCGGAACAATACTAACTAGAATCTACGGCTTGTTTTCAGCTATTTCTCTTTAGATTTGAAAATAGCGCGATTTATCATGAAACACTTTGCTTTAGAGTTTTTAAGAGAACAAAAAAAGCGCAATAAATATATTTATTAAACCATCATTATTATTGATTAGCCATTTTAAAATTGGACAAAGCTTCCAACTTATACTTTCTTTGAAGTAACACTTGCTTGCCAGTATTCAAAACGTGATTTTAAAAACAATTTAGCTCCATACATTTGTACTGTTAATAAAAATGTCGTCAGCTATAAAACTTTACATGGTCGTTAGCTGGCAATAAAAACTAATTTATTCAGAAGTATACCTATAATTGTTAGATTTTATGAATAAACATTCATCACCTTCTAAGACCGTTGTTGAGACATCATAACGTGTAAGTGAAAATAAATTTGTTCGTATTAATAATCCAGATCCAGTTACTAACTACAAAATGCCATATAAGGTTAATATTAGACAACGGCAGGTCAACCTACCCAAAAAGTTAAAGGTCAAAGAATTGATTTTCAACTTTAAGTCCAACAAGTAGAGATCAATATCAATTGAGAAAATTAGATGAGAGATTAATAGAGTAATTTAAGGGTTGAAAATAAGGCTGACAGCCTTCACAATACGACTCACTTTCGTATGCTCTAATATCAGAATGAGAATATTTAAAGACATCAGAACACTTTTCTGTACTTAAAAAAATTGTTTTCAAGCGTCCAAGTTTATTCTATTCAAACACGACGTATTATTTTTACGTGACTGAGAACAGTTCTAGCTATAATTGTAGCAGACTGTTGTGATTTTATTATTCGTAATATAGGTATCTGTCCGTGAAAATAATTAAAACTAGGCCACGAATACAAATGTGGCCCCGTCTAGCCTACTAGGCGTTTTTTTCGCCTCATCTAACATGTAAACGGGAGGCTAGCGTGATCGGCCGCGTATGCAACGGCATATTATTATGATCATCTGCTGTTACTGAGTGTACAAATACGTTACCATAGCGGTATATACGAGAAAGAATTTGCTCAATGAGAGCATTGTTTGAAGCTATGGTATATGTAAAATGGGGCTCTTTTGACAGTAAGGATATCTTTAACTTATGTATAAAATATAATAAGAGCAAAACATGATTAGAATATAACACAAACACTTGTTTTCTTTTGTCAGTATGTTTTTTTTAATATTCTGTAGCTTTAAGTGGGATTGGAATTTGGAATACACAGTGTCGTAAACCAACATAATTAACGATTCTCATTTTCAAATAAATAGATTATTCACTCGATAGTTTTTTTTCTGCCTCACTTGACAGGCGGGTGTTGGTGATTACAGTAAGGGCTCTTTTATTGTTACGCATTTCGAGTACACTGCTAGCTTTATTTTATAGATCACTCGTGCCCAGTATCATCTATCAAATATAGCCTGCAATGTAGGTGAAATGCGTGCCACCCGCAATGCGGACCCGCATGACAATAACAGAGCCCTAAAACCAAAAGATAGAAGAAGACGGTGCCCGATTTCTTCTTTTTCATGTAACCATCCTTCATTTATGATCTGGTGTCAGAGTTTTCCAAGCCACCTGTCACAAATCTGACTTAATTTTACGACTTACATCTTCCTACAAAAGTCGACACCAACGGCTTAACGTACTTTCTAAGCAGTTTATAACCTCTCCTGCCCCACCTCTTACCCAATTAAATTTAGGAAAGATAGTTCCCTAAATTGTCTTGACAGAAGTCAACCCGGGACTTTTCCGTAGTAGACAGAACAGCAGGTCATTACGCCAAACAGGTCGTCCATTTTACACCATGCGATACCCGTATGAGACTTGCAACACCAACCTCTTTTGGCTTTTTACTTCTAAATTAATAGTGTTTTTAATTTTAGAACGGAAACAAATGTTCTGGAAAATTTAGAAATATTTTTGTTAAATTATAAAATAAATTTGGTCCGATCAAGAACTCTGGCCTCCAATTCCGCTAATTTTTCAAACGGTTCAGTAGAATCGCAATTGCATCTCAATTGTATATTTTGACACATTTATTATGGTAGTAATGACACAATATACGATTGAGATGCAATGCGTTGAGATGCAATGCGTTGCGAGATGAGATGCAAATTATGGTAGTAATGACAAAATATACGATTGAGCCATTTGTAAATTAGCGAAATTGGGGCCCTGGTTTCCTTCTCCCTCGACAATACATCTTCAACACCATAGAAAGGGTGGGTTATTATATTGAAGGTCGACTTAATGAAGCAAATTGTCTCTACAATGCGTGACATGTCCACTTTAATTCAAAGCGCAGTCTGATTCGATACTGATATTGTACTACACTAATTTGTCTAGTAATTCAACACTGTCTCGGGATGTCACTATGATTTGCGTGCACGTAATCGGTTGCGTTTTTGTCTATGTTTTCTTGATATTGAAATGAACAGTTTTTACGTTAGTCGAGGTGTATGACATCACTTATCATATGTGTGAAAGCCGCTCATTAGTTAGCCTTGGTAGTCATTAGTTTTTTGTGTGACCATTACAATCGATTGGGTTGATAAAATAATATACAGCAAAGTTTACAGAATGACAATGGCAGATTTGTTTTGAAGAAATTTTTAATTCTGTGTAGACGCTTATAGACTTTTTGGGGGGAGTTGTCCCCATTTTAATTGTGTCTGGAAAAATAGTGTACAAGCGGTTAATAGAATTTTAGTGATTTTAATGAAATTCGTAATGGATTAAATTACCAATTTCCTAATGATTTTAATATTATTTGAAATTTTGTGGATACACCCTTAAAGAGTTAATAGTATTCCAGCATAGGATTGGGTATATTCCTAAAATGTATAAATATCCATAATTGTTTATTATACCGTGTCAATAGAGCTTGATGGCAATTGTCTTCTATCATTTATATTCATAAAAATAAATCACGGAAATTTATTAATGCGCATATTATGTTTCAAATTGTAAAAAAAAACTGCACCAAATTGGAGATATTATTTTGTGATGATCAGGAGAGGATTTGTATGGAATGAAACCTGTTTTAGAAATAACCATTTAAAATGTGTGTAAGAGGTAAAACAGTGGCATGCACAGCATACATGCCAATGAGCACTGCCTACCCTGCCTACTTCGTCTCGTAAATAAAATGCCGATCCGTGCTTTACTCTTATATTTTAAACTTAGGTACGGCAATACCCTAACCAGAATTGCTGAGCACGCCCCTGGGTAAACATGGTCATAAACAGACTATTTTCTTGCATTATTTTTGTTGGTAAGCCCGTGCAAAGCCGGGACAAGCAGCTAGTTTATTATAATATTCATGGCTTTACTGACTTTTAATATCATTAGTAGTTTAAGATTGCATTAAATGCCTATACCTAGTGTGGGATTCACAGTAAAACTGTTTTGGCTATGATGATTTAGTTGATAGGTATTAAATATTTTCTTTACTTTTCTAGTAGAGTAGTCTGTATGGCTGATTGCCAGTTACTATTCTGATATAATATAAAAACCTGAGATAAAGACGTTAGCATACTAGGCGAAACACTGGAGCTTACTATTATAATGAGGTCATTATAATTATAAGTTCATCTTAAAAAATGTCTTAAAACAGAAATTGTACATATCTACTTGTTAAATTATGTTATAAATTATTTCTATTCCTCGATCTTTCTTATAGGGTTTAAGCAAAGTCAGTATCGTGATGAAAGTGAAATGGTAGATCAATGGTCAGAGCCTCGCCACGTTCGTTGGTCGAAGGTCAATCCCTAACACGTACCTCTAACTTTTACCAAATTGAGCTAGGTTGAGGGAAAATATCGCGAGGATTTTTTTATAAACAGATAAACAGTCTGATGTCTTGGTCCAACTAGGTTAAGGTCATATTGCTAGTAGCTGTATTAATCAGACTTGATAAACCTTAGACGAAGCTAGAAATGGGACAAGGTGGCAGTAGGATGAGAGCTCGTCATTAGTCCATGGCTGACAAAGGCCTCTATAAGGATTTTGCCAGAACCGCCATGCTTGGCAGACCGGTTGGCAGTTTAGGCAATGTTAGACAAAAGACGCTTCTGTTTGTCTTCTCCTGGTAGTAATCCAGTCGTCGCCTCTTACGACAACCTTAAGATGAGAGGTGGTGTGGTGCCATTCTTCCATGTGCTGGCACCATACGACACATGACTTTTCATAGAAAATAGGAGCGATGCTAATTTTGTTTCCTTGCATTGATGTTTGGAAGACCCTCCATCATGTGAACCTTCGATCTGGTGAAATGTGCCATGTGTTGAGGTCTAAAATATAATAGTACCATTATTTCCTAGTCCATGGGTGGTATAACGGTTTGTTACTCAAAAACGCCAAAACGGCTGAACGTAATTGGAGGAAAATTGGCTAGGAGATAGATCATAGACATAGTAGAATAATATTTCTCCCTGAGAAAAGTGCAGTTACTGTGGGATAATTTTAAATTCAGAACTCTACACGTGCAAAGTCATGGCCAAAAGCTATGAGATAATGATTTGTTACTTAGGTATAGGTTTACATTGCATAAGGGATAATAGTTATTCGTGCCTCAAGGCAGATAATTTAGGGAAGCCTTTGCAACTATGTCCAGCAGTTAACGTCGTTTGGCTATGATAATGATGATAATGATGAAGGCTGATAAGTTCAATGTGACGATAGTCTAAAATTGGAAAGTACTAGACTACAAGTCTTTTGGTTGTCACAAGGGGCAAGTAAAGGATCAAGTACTACCTGAACAAGACGGAATCGATGTCATATCCCAAAATCAGCAAAACTGCTATCGTTGACCTCTCTGACGAGCGTTTATGGTAAAACTAAAATTATATAGCTTGATACAATCATTTGTGATCAGCTAATTTTTTTAACTTATTGATTCAACTCTCTTAATTTTCTTTAAATTAATACATTGAAAATGTGTTCATAAATTGCATATTAAAATTTACCCCCAAATTCATGCATCTAGTATCAGTACGCTATCAAACAACTTCGGTTCAATATACCCGCGTAAGTGCAGTCGAATAGAAAAATCTTTATGGAATATTTCAAAACCGTACGCGTCACGTTATGTTTCAAATAACGATAGCAAGTAAGATATCATTATGGATTCGTAAATGTATTAAACCGGGCTATAATAATAGGGGTTAAAGTATGAAATTGACGATTATTTTCCCACTTTTTATTTTGTTTATAGCTCTTAAGTATAGTCATATTATTGCGTAATTCTTTTTGTATTGTATCAAAAACTAAATAAAGTAACTTTGACTAAAAAATAATGCAATACTAGTGCCTATTACTTCAAAGGAAGTCGTTGAAAAGACCCCTTACAATGTGTCAGCTGACCTTTTTGCTTCAATTAAGTATATTTGTATTATATACTTTGATTTTCAGAAATTTAAATACTATAATGCGTAGCTTTATAACCATCTAACTTTCACCTTTAATTGCATCGAAAACGGTTCAGGCGTTTTTAATAAAACTAAAAAATTGTTAGTATGGAAAAATGACTTTTCTCGATTTCGTCCAAAACGGTAATTTCATACTTTAACCCCTAATACAATACACGTTTAGTGGACTTTTATGTCGACTCGTGACATTTGATGAACAAAAAACAGTAAACAGCTTTTCGTACAGTGCACTGTGATGTTACGACTTATTTGATGTTATTGACAATTAAGATGTTTAATTTTTTTCTTCAAATTCATTTAACTATTTGGGAAATCTCTTCTGGTAGTCTAAGATCCCACCATACAACCACCTTCACCGAGCTGTTTATTGAATGAAAAGTATTTTATATACAATTAAATGTGCCAAAAAATATATTGCAAATGGGTTGCCTAAAAAATTTTAGCCCAGAGTAGGTTTTTTTAAATTTGACAACCGAACAGGACTTTTTTTTTGCATTCAACCCTATACCACCGTGTTCATAATTAAATAATATTTATTTGTATTTAACTTTATTTAATTAACCAGACCGGTGCAAGTTACTAGTATCGATTTACCTGATTATATGTGTTGAATTGGCAGTATATAAATCATATCCAATTAAGATCCGTTGGCTGCCTTAATATGGAGACATGTCAATAAGCAAAAGTGTACCTTATGAAATGCTTTATAATCTAAAATCTGCAAATAATAACCAACGAAGTGCTAATTTATACTTGTCAAATTTTGCTTAAGTAAAGATTCAATAAATTTTCTTCCTAACTGTCCGACAGACTGCATATGCATCGATGCATCCCTCTCAGTAACAACCACTCTACCGTGAAACTAAGCGCATATAAACGCTTACAGTGCTCTAGTTTTAAACACAGTGCCCATACAACGAACGGCGTGAGAACAACGTCACAATGGTACCACATTACCTCCTAATTTTGACCTTGGCCGTGGCCGCCAGCGCCAGGACAGCTACCACAAACAAAAACACACTAGATGAGGCGAGGAGTTCAGAAGATAGTGTTCTAGGCGATCTTAAAATCGCGTACGAAACATACAAAGACTGCACCGGTGGAGATCTGTCTAGCTGTCTGAAGAGGAAACTGGCAAAGGCTATCACGAGGATATCAAAAAGTGATGAGGTGTCAGTCTTAAGTGGGGTTACCATTACTAAAGATAAGGATGCTAAGGTCAATGACGTGGAAGTTGAGGAGGCAATTCCTAGAGGTCTTGATGAGAGCTCACTGGACAACCTTATCTTAGACAAGATCGTTGGATACATGCAGACTCATACAATCCAGGTAAGAAATATTATTTTGTATACTATTTGAAAGACTTTGAATCACGTGGAAAGTTCCAGAAGACTTGACTGAACATAGTTTGTAAGTATATTATTATAAAAGTGACATAGATAGATGCAAACAGACTTATAGTATAAGATACAAAAAATAAGGAAAGCAATGTATGGTATATGAAAAGATGCAGATATTTTGTATTTACCCTTTTATTAAACATTGTGACATATCAATGATAGCTATCAACAATCTATCAGTGGCAACAAACAGGTAAGTTATTATGAATTTCCAAATCCAAACCATACTTGTGTAACTTAAAATTCGTTGAAGAAAATAAAAGTTATGCAACAATTTACATGTCGGTTGTTTGAAAAGTGAAGTAATTAGCTTTTTCATAAAAAAAGGATATTTTTTTCAATATAACTGCGATCTCTGGTAGTCATTTTCTTATAGCTGATGAGCTGTAAAATAATTATTTGTTATTCATCGCAAGCACATAAAATGGATTAGCGACAACAATTAAAGCACGCTATTGAAATTTTGATGGGCAATTATCACCAAAAAGAGTATGAGTAGGACTGTTTTGCAATAATTAAAGATGTTATAAGGTCAAGGTAGTGTCGTTCTTCAATTGAGTAAGTAGGTTACTGATATTTTGGAGGCAAATTTGAACTATGACTATGTAGCTCGTGAAAGAAAACGTGTTTAGCTGAGCCAGCGAATAAGATACAATAAGTAATAAATATGATCTTTTTTTCTTTTTTTTAATAATCTATGGGCTTGCTCTTGACTACATTCTTAACTCTACGGTTAAGAAGAAGCCTAAGATGGAGCGAGCTTACCCAGAAAGTGGCACTCCCACACACCAGCGGAACACAGAAAAACTGTTTGACGCTGGACTCCGGCAGGAGGGTGGTAGCATCCAGGCAGCCTTTTACGAAGCCTACCACCGTAGAGGGATCTTTTAGCCGTCATCATTGTTTAGAAAACCATTGTTGCCGTGCCGTTGCATGGGTGGATCGCTAGAAGGTGGAACCCACCACCAAATAATCTGTTAGGCTAAGTGTTAAAGTTTTGAACAGACAATACATAATTAATTGATTATATAAATTAGTGATAATAATATCTAATTGCTCTTTTTATCATCATACAGTTCGTTTTCAGTAGAAGTCCTTATTCAATAATTAAGATAAATAAAACTACTGAAGTGGTTGATTACTCTCGGGCTGTTTCAACCTTGATTGGTTTTTCTGTTCACTTATAAACAACACTCCTTACAAGAGTAAACTGATTCTGGATTTATACTTTGTACCTTGCTTTTTGTTAGTTTCCGATATTTTGGCAATGTTGCAAGCGCCATAATTACGGAAGACCGATGAAAAACACGGTAGTGGTAAACATTTTGAACTAATTTGCTCTTGTGATAGCGATCACGAAAGTTTAAATTAGAACACTGCTTACGTTAGCATTCATGAGTCATTCATCATTCATCGTCATTTTGTTTGTTTGTCACCAAAATGAATTTAACAATATCTATTATACCAGTGGTATTAAAATTCTATTAATTGACGTTTAATGTTTTATGTAACTGAAACTATGCTATTTCATTATCATTTTCATCGAAAGTTTTGCATCCACTTCATAAGCCTCATCTTTTATGCCACTCATCTCTCCTTTGAGCCAGTAGCATCGTTCCCTCCAGCGATGGTCTTGATTTACAAACTGTTCAATTTAATATGCTATTTATTTAGTGTGTTTACATTTCTGTATCAAGTAAAAGTGAGAGAGCGATATTATTTTATCATACCTTGAAACTACACTGAAAACCTTACTTTGCCTCTGAACCTATGATAGAGCATAATAAGAAAACATCAACTTCGAAGAAACCAATTTACTTAATATTTGGTAAATAAAGGTTTTAATGATTGAATTGACCCCACAGTTTCGGTAATGATTTGCCAAACTATGAATTCTTCTATACTTGCTTCACTTGCGTAATGAGGGTTTTTTATTCGTACTTGAAATTGTGAATCTTTCAGTTATTAGAAATTCCGCTGTTGACCATTAGAAATCTCATAACTAAACATTTTTTCCTCTATCAAAGCTTATAAATAAACATGAATCTTCCAATAAAAGATCATCGAAGCGATCGCGGCAAAAAAGTCATACATAAACTAACGGATTGCACGAAATGCATAATGCACACAGCTTTCTATTGCATCTCTGTAATTGCATGTAATTAATTTATCTTCACTTTTTTACAAGACACAGTCTATTTAACAGTTCTTAGACCAGCCTACTTATGGTAGCGTTTCTTCTGCTAATTGATGTGCAGTGCGTGCATCGGACGATGTGTTGGCGTAAACGCACACTGAAATAGGTTTCGCTTAGAGATTTGTGACTAGGCATTGCGACAATAGAATGACTACTATAATTAAAGATTAACTTTACTAATAGGTAGTACAAACTATGTAGATAACAAAGAAACAGTTTACTAACAATACTTTAAAACAAGACATAGTTTCTAAAGCTACTGAACTTGGTATTCCTACAAGGATGATCTGAAGTCTGAATTTCCAAGCCACCTATTACAAGTGTCTGGCTCAATTGGTTTTTAATGTCTTTCATATTGCGATAGTAGCCTTGACCAACGGCTTTTTGTCCCTACTAAAACACGCCATTAATCCACCCGGCTTTTTCAGACTCGAATTATTCTAGAAGAGATCTTTTCCTAAATTTGAAAAAAATAAAAATTGGTAAATTATTTAAATTTTTAGGTTAATATACATGTCTCGAAGACTAACTTTACTACCAAGTCTATGATAATTGATCTATGTAAATAGTTACGAAATGCTTCTAAAAGTAATGCCTACTATTTTTAGTAGTCTTGAAGAAAAACTCGATAGATATCGAATGAATTAAAAAAAAAACTTGAAAAGATATAGAATGTCGTGTCTTTACTTGATCAATCGAAACCTCATTGTTAAAAGTCTAATATCTATAACTGCCTAGATGTAATTGATCATTATCTTTAAATTGAAACGATAAACACGTTATCAGATAACATTAACTGTGTGAAAAAAAGTACTTAAGTCTCAAACAAAATTTTATTACCCAAATAATTTTACACACAACCTTTATTGGCGTATCATTAGCAAACTAATAATAACAATTATCTAAATAGTGCGGAAGCATACATTCTCACGCTGCACGAGCGCAGTATAGGGTTGTCAGCTCAGTTAGATACATAAGATAAATAGATAAATTGAATAATTGAAGTTATTTTTAGTCACAGTAAAAATAAAAACTTAAGTTTTGTTTAAGTTTTCTCGATCATCCGAAACCTGTTTTTATATAAAGAGCTAGTTGTTTATGGATTTCTGCTGATAATTTGTCTGTTGCTGATGTCAATGAATTGTTATGATGATGCATATAAAAGTTTTCGTGTAAATTTACTTATCTTAGGAACCAATATTGAACAAAATAATGTTGATTTCTTACATACATTTCTTTGATTCAATTTTAAGAGTGTTTAAGAAGGAATATTTATGGAATCAGAAACAACAATATACCACTAACATAAATATCCATGTTAGAGAGAAATTTAGAAGTAAGAGAAAGAAAAGTTTTCGATATTGATCGGCTCATGGATTGAACCCAGAATCTTCGAGACTACGACATCTTAAAAACTGGTGTTAATGTCAATTGAAAACAGGTCTTCGTAACTCGTCATTTTTTATACTAGTAAAATCAAGACTTGCCCGGTTAAGGATGATCCTATGAGACCGTTTTTAGAGGAAGAAGAATCTGCTAACATATTTGCGGCAATGGGGACAGTCTATCCATTAACACCAACTTCCTGCTTCTCTAGTGCCAGTCTACGGGTTGGCACCTTAGTCGTTATTTAACCTACCATCATTTGCAGATTTAGGTAGCCAAGGTTGGATCAAGAGGTTAAGCGGTAACTAAAGCGGTAGCCAGAAAAAGCGACAACCCTATTCCCGTGTAGGAAATATTACCTAATTTGTTCCGCACTTTCGATAGCTTCATGCTGATATCGCGTGTATAATTATTACTTTTCGATTTATTCACCTATTTTTTGGAAACACTGACCCTTAACTCTACTTACTAAAAATAACAATATTTTAGTTATAGTTTTAAATATTCTCACGGTTATTTCTACTAAATTGTAGTGTAGCGTACCAGAAAAGTGATGTAATACTTTTTTTTAATTGACAAAGCTCTTTTTATTATTATAAAATATTACACCTAGTAGGTAAACAATATGACATCTTTATTTTTCAAAAGCTTCTTTGACTTTAGTAAGTTAGGAACAGCACTAGCACTAGTTTAAGTTCTGGTTGGAATGACGTCATGATGAAAAAAAAAACTCACTAAAAGTACAAACTAACACAGGAACAATGTTTTATTTTAAAAACCTATTTACTACTTACAATATTATTTTAACTACTAACAACTAAACAGATCGAAGTCGTTGCCTTTGTTAAAAATAAATTATTTGTCTCTTTTTAGTGTTAAGTACATTGCACAATTATTAATCTTCTATTGACCGGAAACAGCACCTGCATAAAAATAGCGATGACGACTTCTAGATGAAAATGTATGAATTATTTGAAAAACTCCTCATCGCGTCGCTATAGAATCTTAAGAATCATCCTCCAACTCCTAACTGCTTAGGAGTTTGACCTTCCATCATCAGCTCACGTGAATAACCTGAACTAAGACAACTATCTGACTTAACGCGCTTATAATATTTAAAGAATAATCCTCCTACTCCTAACCGCCAAGGAGTTGTATCTTCCATCATCAGCTCATCAACATAAAATGATGAGTACCAGACGCAAATACTGAAAAACCTTAAGAAAAATATGCAAAAACGTAATACGTGCTTATAAAATTTGTTGGTTTCCCTCGATTTTCCCGGATTTCACCATCAGATCATGACTTCGTTGAAATGGGACCACATGGGAAGCACCAGCTTTCAAACAAAAAATGAATTTTTAAAATCCGTACAATGAGTCGAAAGTTCTGAGGTAACAAACATAAAAAAATATATAGTTGAATTGAGAACCTCCTCCTTTTTTTTGGAAGTTGGTTAAAATATCCGAATAACTAGCGTGGCAATTATGGCAAAACTAATCGTTTAGGTTTATTTATGTCCACATCTGAACTGATGTAGGCTGGTGATTATAATGGTATTAACGTATTTTACAAATTTAACTGCTAGATGGTCCTAATTAATAATTTCAACCTGATAAAAATACTTATATTGTTATTGTGCATAACAGTTAAAATAAATTGAGCAATTCCTTATTTCCAGGTTAAATTCCCTACCACATCCGACCTGCAGTCTGCCGAAGGTCGCAGCAGGAGGAAGAAGCTCGCGCCGCTCCTAGCTATTCCCCTCCTGATCGGTGGTATGCTGGTACCCCTGGCCTTTGGAGCCCTGGCTCTCTTAGCCGGCAAGGCCTTGATTGTGTCCAAACTGGCTCTGGTGCTGGCCGGTATCATTGGGCTGAAGAAACTCCTGTCACCAAGCGGTGGTGGGGAAGCCCATGAGGTGGTCGTGTCTTCCGCTGGACACGGTGGCTCAGGATGGAGCAGGTAAACGTTTTAGGAGTTTTCTGGTTTATGAGTAAATAGAGATAAGTAGGAAGTACCCAGTTGGTGAAGTGGTCTGTTAGTCTGCTATCCACAACAATTATAAAAACCTATTTTATGCTTTAAGTTATTCAAAGTTTGTTTATGACGTCAAAAAATGTTTGTTTTTGTAGCCTGCTAACGCTATTTTTGAACTTTGAAGGTTAAAATTCTTGAAAATATAAGTTATCCTTAGTATAGAAAAAAAAATGTTTTTTATTATAAACTGAACTTACTGGCAATAAAAGTTAGTTCACACGATTTTGTCGCGAAAGTCAAATCACCGACATCCGTAGGGCGGTCTATATGGGCCATAGAAATCACTGGGTAATCGCCACATAGTTTCTAATTATACATCTTCATCGGCTTGCTGGATCGCCTTCATGCTTGGGTAAATCTCAATTAGATCTTCGTTTGTTTCAAGTTCCGTTTTTAAATCGAGGATTGTCTTTTGTTCTCTGAATGATGTTGGTTGCATTTTATAAAAATTTTATCATTTTAGACAAGATTGATTTAGTTTCTTTTAATAATAATAATATAATAATATTTAAGACATGCCTTACTGGGCCACACAGAGCCATCTAGTCCCAAATTAAGCTACTAATAAGTACCCTGTCGTATGGGGTATTAGACAACCGATAAACTTTCTTATATACTTTTTTTTGTAAATACATACTTATAATACATAGAAAACACCCAGACCAGTACAAATATACATGTTCGTTCATGCACACACATATTTGTACTATGCGGGGATCGAACCCGCGACCCATGGCTCAGTAGTTCTTTTATACTTAGAAAAAAGAGGAGGTTCTGGTTCGATGATTATTATTCGTTTATGTTTTAGACCACGCGTTATTTTTTATACTGACGTCCGACTTAAAGGATTTTGTTTTCATGGAATCGGCTGTTCGATGTTTATCACCAATAAAATTATTAAAAAACGTAAAAAAAGAGGTGTATAGCTTCAGAAAAAAAAAAACATAGCTTCCACGTGTTGGTTCCAACCACACACTAGAATGGTCGATTTTAATCAGTTTTAGTTCTAATAATTAAAATGGCGTGACGTTGCAAATCTACTTAAGTGTTTATTCAGTTTGCTTTTTCACGGTTTATTATTTAATTATAATTATCAACCGACAAAATAGTGGTAGTGGTGGTGTTTATGTGCTGGGACTGGCACTTTAAAATAATAGCGCAACCCCTTTTGTTCCTTTGTGTATTGTTAGAAGCAACTTAAGTAGTACACTTACTGTCACAAATATAGACGGGCGGCAGCACCTTTTCTCTCCACTATTGGCCAAATTAGATCGCCAACTCACCTGACAAGCGTTGCTATATTCAAGCACTTGTTTGCACAAACACACAGACCCGGAAAAATTATCTTCTAAATAGAAAAAGTGCATTTTTCCTACTTCAACCCAGGACCTCGAAACTGGTATTATGGAGACTGGAAGGTACGCCACTTCATCGCGTAGGTCATCTCTGTGAATGTTTTTTGCAAGTAAAATTAAACTGTTCTTTTTTTAATTTTTCAGGTCGCTTGAGAACGCCCACGACTTAGCGTACAACGCGTACTCCCACTAGCCTAAATAAGCCCACCAAATTAATTATTATGCTATAAGGAATAACCATAAAGTGTTTCCAACTACATTATTAGCACTAACTGTTTAAAACAGTTGAAACTCACTGAGTTTAATAAAAATCCAAAAGGATCAGTTATTAAAAAAATCAACGAAAATTAGTAACTCAACGGCAAAAGATGAATTTACATGGAATGATATTTGTCGTGTGAAAAGACTGAACGTGTAAAGGCGCTTTTATGTTAGATGAAGTTACTGTTTTGTTATATTTTGGAAAAAATAGGTCTACGTGCTAAAATCATACGAGTAATGATAAAAGTACCATACGTTATCAATTTGCTTGTAATCAATCTAACATGAACACGCTTTAACAATAATTAAAACCAATTAGCTACACCACAAATTGTTTATAGCATTTGTAAGACGATGAGATATTGGTAACCCATGCATTTGCATGATGGCTAGTCAAAGTCGGACCGTGTGAATTCTTCTCAAATCATAAAAGTCTTTGTTAGATTAAATCGTGACATATCTGCTTGTGAAACATGTGGTCAGTATTATCAATGTGTGCGTGAGAAAGGACGATTTATATGTTGCGTTTTTATTCTAATTAGGATTTACGACAACTGGCATGCATGAATGGATCTTGAAACGTAAAATAACATTGAATGAGTTAGAGAAGACATTTTTAGTATCTCTTAGCATCGAAGATGTTATATCTCGGTCTTCTTCAAGGAAAAAAAAGGTTATATGCACTGTAAATTATTTAAACTACTTCTAACATAATATAGTCAGACCAACAGTAAATCATTAAGTTTATTTTTAACATTAACACATTTATGTACAATGTGATCGAGCCTTTGGATGTTGCTTTAATATATTATGTATGTATTTATTTTGCTGACCGTAATATTTTTTAGTTAATATTATTTAATAGATTTTATATTTATATACGTAAATGGTGTGTACAAATATCATACTTAATATCTGTTACGTGTTTATATTTTTTATTTGTTTATTATAACTAAAACATATTTATTATGTATTATGATTATTACTATATATCTATTTATATGTGTATTGATATATTTTTGCTTGCAGTGTACATAATGTAAATATAGTATTGCATTTATTTATTAAAATAAAATAAATCAAAATATTAAATTAATAATACATTTTGATATTATATTATATTGGTATACTATGATAGACTGATCTCATATATATCCATCTACTTTATAAAATATAATTATATAAATAATATTTATAGTGCTCATATTATTTGTAATGTAAATATATTTATACTTGTATTTCTCATTGAATGTTATATTGGAATAAACTGATTAATTTATTAACTTATTTTATAGCCGAATGTTATTAATATAACTGTTGGTTACGCGATGTTTGTATTTATTTCAAATCCCTATAATAAGATAAGATAACGATTTAAAATATTACGTCTATTAGAGACCCCCCCCCCCACACTAGCGTCTTTCGAGCGTCGACGTCGAGGCAGCAACCAATCAGTGTTGACGCATCGCAAGCGCAGCGGCATTTACTTAACGCTGATTGGACAATGCCGCGACGTCGATTAAAGACGCTAGTGTGTGGAGGCCTTTATAGATAAGCACTTGCTAAAATAATGACAAAACACGCTTAGGTCAGTTTTGTGATGCCTTGATTTTGTAAAAAAACCGGCCAAGTGTGAGTCGGACTCGCGCACTAAGGGTTCCGTACCAACTTTAACTGAATTAGGGGTCCACTTACTTCCACTTAGCCAAAATACCACAATATTTAATTGACTGCAAAAATAACTTTGTTTTTGATAGTGTCTGTATGAAGGACAAAATAATAATTGCGGTTGTTAAAATGTACTTTTTCTCAAAAACTACCCGTTTGATCTAGTTCAAATCAACTTACGCTGGAAAAATTCGAAATTTGTTTCAAAATTTTAACTTACTTAGTTTAAAAGTTAGAGGGACACCCATTTTTCCACTTTGGAAGCGTCTATCTTCCAAATGTTAGACTTTTGGAAAAAATAGTTCTAGGAACCTCTATGTCATTTTAAAAGACCTATCTATAGATACCCCATACGCACAGGTTTGTGTAAATTTTTTTTGTTTTACTTCTATGTAATATGGGAAAGCTTAAATATGATTATTTTTTATTTTTTGTATGATAATTGTAAAGCGGCTAACAGGATACACCTACCTACTAAGTTTCAACTGTGTAATGCTAATATTTTCAGAATAAAGTGGCTCTGACATACGGACGGACAGACAGACAGACTTGACGAAACTATAAGGGTTCCGTTTTTTTCCATTTGGCTACGGAAACCTAAAAAAAGAATCACTCAGTTCATAATTTATTAAAACGATTTGTCAAAGATGAGAACACATTGTTAAAAGCTTTCAGTAGTGGAAGAACTAAGAGTACTTAAGCTGCATGGGAAATAGAAAAATCATATAGGAAGCCCATAGTAACCATGTTTGTTGTATAATAGAAGAGCGCTCAAAGCCCAATGTTTCTTCGTGATCATTCTCTGTCACGAATGTAAAGCCTCGCTGGGAGTGGTCACTAATTGGATGGGTGACCACTTGTGACATGATATCTTGAGCGCTTTCGTGCTTCAGAGGGCACGATAAGCCGTCGGTCCCGGCCGTTGTCACGAGATAACAGTCGTTAAGCCCTGTTGGAGGCCTTTGAGTGGCTTGAAAAACGTCCAACAGACGGAGTGATGTTAGACAGCGTAACCCTTGCCGTCCAACAACCAGCACTAGGTAACGTGGCGAGAAAATGTTACTTTTTATTTTAGAAAATAATCACCACCTCGTAAAGTATTGTATTAAAAACCTATTTATGATGTATAAAATGTAGGTCTTCACCCGAAAATATTTTTCGGAAAATAGTTTTCAATTTTTACAGTTGTACGCCTATGAGGGTATAAAGAGTAAACCAACAACTTATAAATCAAAAGGAGACGGGCAGCAGTATCTCCTCGTACCTATACAGGGTGTAAAAAAACTAAAGACACATCCTGAAGCTACGCAATCTGTACAAACTAAGTCATGTTGCAAAATATTATAGCTGGGAATATGGTTTTTATTTTTGGGACTAAAAAATATTAAAATACGAGTACGTAGCGCGCAATGTACAGCAGCCGCAGCGTGGATCGCTGCGCTGGAGATGGCTGTTAAGTTCAAAATTCGTCCGCTCTGAGTCGTACATTGCGTATTATAATTAAAAAAGGCTTATTATAAACGAAATAATTAAAAAAACACTATGTTTGTAAGCAGAAAAGTTTTTAAATAACCTTAGGCAACAGTTTTTGTATTAAAATGTGTTTCCCAGGTATGGTCCTGAAGAAAAAAATATTCTAGTGATGGGGACAATACCTGGTTTTTGGATATGCGTTTAATTTTTTACACCCGTTATATTAGGAATAAAAAGAATATATTTTATATTTTCCTACAATTTATACTTACGAGGTCCACAGAAAAGCGAGTGGAGTGGAGTGGTCCTTTTGGAGAGTGGTTTAAAAATAAGTCCCGCAAATAGGAACAATATTTTTTTTTTATTACAAATTACATACTACTACTAAGTACCTGAATTACGTAATAGTTCGAACTGCCTTCGGTTATGACTAACCGTCTCACAAGGAATAAGCATACATTCACGTTCCTCATGCATAATGTAAAGTGTTCTTTTGAAGCCAAAATTGTGAACTACGGCCGAGGAATTATGTCAAACAAATCTGTATGCAGTTTTGAAACGAATTTGCAAATAAGGTTACGGTACACTTTAAGTGAAAGTGTAATTATATTAAAGTTGAGTTTTTGATGTATATTGGTGATGGTTATTCTTATATTTTATTTTATTTTGTTTATTTGGAATACTAACCGAAACAACGATCAGGTAGGAAATAGGTACTATTTTGATAAATAAATCAATCAAACGACCTTCGTGGCGGAGTTGTGTACTCCCGGGTTTCAATGTGTCTGCTGCTCCGCGGTCCCAGTTTCGTTGCCGGACGGGTCAATCTAGAAAAAAAGGTTTTTTTTCGGATTTGGGTACTTGTGATACCTTAGTTCTCTCTAATTTCCACAGTACGAATGCTTTAAATAGTTACTTACTTTGTTATCAACATGTGACGTAGTAAAAAACTGGTATTGGTTATTAAGGACTTCAACTACGAACCCTACAGTAAAATAAGTAAAATCAGTTTTATTTCTGCAAATAGGCTCCAGGAGACGCTTTTACATGCCCCAATATTTGAACCTACTTAAGAGGAAATACAACGACCGTTTTTCCATACAGATGTAGTCCCCTGTTTCCTCCCTGGATAATGCCAGTAGAGCAATATTTTTTCCTATAAAAATCTATGGCCACTATTAGCATGTTTCTATGTTTTCTGTTTTTTCATAAATTAATTAATAAAAAAGATTTGAGCCCTCAAAAATTGAAAAAATTCGCCAGATTTTCTGCTGTGTTCAAACATCCAGAAAACAAATTTGGCTAAATTTTAGAAAAAAAAGAAAACAAAAGAACACGGCCAAAGGCTTTCTATACTTTTTAATAAAAAAAGTATTTAAATCGGTCTAGTTTTGGAAAAGTAATCAGGGGACTACAAAACGTTGATTTGGTGTGTTTTTAGTAGGTTTTTTCGGTTCAAGAAGCAGTTGTCTCTATCACACTCTGCGGTGAATGCGTTTGGCACTGTGCGACAGCAATAGATTTTACAAATACCTAATTTTCAATTTTCACGGCATGTCGGCACAAATATGACCAGTAACTATGAAGGTTTTTTTTTATGAAAATAATGCTTATTGATAAACTCGAAGAAATATCCTCCCCTAAAAATGTTTTAAAGGGCTACATAATGTGTAAATATTTATTTGTAGCAAAATTGCTAATAAGTATTGCAAAGGCAAATTGGAATGAGACAAACTTAGCGTTCCATGGATTCACCGTGCGGGTGCCGGGTCCATCGTGTGGCAGAAAGAGAAACTCCAAGTAGCTCCCGGGACTTGTGAAACGGGTGTAGGTTTGAGGGGCCCCTTTCCGACGTACATCAACACTCATCTTCAATACTCGTGTTTCTCTCCCTGCTCAGCCAAATCTGGTACGAACCTGCTAATGCAGCTTTAGACACTCGCTCTAATATAAAACTTATGCAAGCCAAGGTCTTTCAACAGATAATAGAGAGATTTTGCTGGTATACCTCTCGCTCCTACTTCTACAGCATATAGACTAACTATAATTATAACCGTTTTTCGTTAATTCGTTTTCGAGATCATAATATTTGTTTTCTTTCATTAACCACAATACAAATGCCGTAAAAATAATGACAAAATAAGGAATCCAATCCAAAAGAGCTTTAGATTTTTTAAATGTATATCGCAATCAAAGTTATATAAAAAACTAACCTCATCACTGAGTGCAAAAAGATAGAAAACAGAAATTATCACTCGGTTCAATGAACTTGTATTTCTTTAAGTAATATATTTACCCATAAACCATTTGAGTAATTCCCACATGCTTTGCTTTCGCTACACCACAGTAGAGATGTAAACAGTACTCTTAATCAAAGCTTACAGGATAATTGCAAGGGTGCATTATATCCTTGTAATGTATTATAAATTTATCAATACGTTAAAGCTTCTTCTTATCTTCTAAGGATGATTTGATGTCAAAGATTTTCAAGCTGTTAATTAAGTGCCTCCAGATGCATTAATGGTTAACTAGATTTCGGTATTATGATAATATTTTTTAAGGTCATACAAAACGATAGTGACATATTGATGTGAATATTGTAGTAATTCAAGTGTTAGCTGAAACCAAATGATCCTGCAATGCGTTATATTTTTTGTTAACCTACAGTTGCTTAAATAATTAAAATAAAATCTTTAGTAAAACTGCATTAATGTTTATGACGGGCTTATTTTCATAGACCTTATTAAGCTAATGCTGAGCGTTTGTTGGATACCAATATAAGAGGTACTTGATATTAAAATTATTTTTACCACTCACTGCTACATAAATTTTGTAACCATCGACCTATATCAGTGACCTTTTTTGTGTAATGCGATGTTAATCAAAGCTCAGCTCTCAAAATTCCCTGTCCATGAGTAGAATACGTAAAACTTTTGTCTTTAGTCAGAGGAAAGACTACTAAAAATACCAACAGTTCAAGGCTATGTTTAGTTGTTTACATGCCTTGGGTTCTCAACAGCAACACACACATTGTTCATAAGTTTGAGTTTGCAGACTGCAGGTGATATGAGAATTGAAAATATTTTATTGCAGTCTCTTATTTGTAGGTAAGCTTACTGTGCTCATCCCGACTATGATTGTGATCGGCGTACAGTCTACGTAAAAGCTCTTTAAATAGACTCATTTTCAACCTTATGTCTTTTAGCGTAAGGAGATAAATATTTTAATATGATTATGTTAGAGTCATGTCGTTAGCGTTTGTATTAGAGAACTGAAAGTGACTACAACTCTCTCATGGTAATAACATGATCCATTGACGCTTACATCATACAGTAGCACGTGTCATTGTGGTAAATGGCAAGAGTGTGTTCTATAAAACGAATTAATTTAATACCATAAAATCATCTTATAGAGAAAATAATCAATACGCGAAGAGAACAGTGGTATTGCTTTTGATGACTGGATGAGAATTTTAATTTATTAAACTTAATAGGAGCAAATTTTTAATATATTCTTCAAGGACCTTGAAGATCACTTCTAAACTTCAAATAGCAAAACCGACAAAAGAATGAACCATCGATTTCAGTTGCCTGCACACATTTTGCCCTACTCCTTTTCGTCTTATGAGTGGTGTAAGAAGCGCTGTAGGTACTGTTAGAAGAAGATGTGTACGTAGTAGTGTTTTCCCTCCAAGAATGGCCATTGGCCATATTGCAATTGCTAAAAAATCTGCTAATGGGCGTGGCGATAATGGCAAAATTCTCTTTTCGGAGAGGCCTGTGTCCGGTAGTAAAAACAGTTTTAACAAAATATTAAAATGTATGCTAACAAGCTTAAGGGTAGAGATTACACGAAAAATTAATGTCACTTTATTAACTAGAGAGGTTACCTTTACCTACACCTTCCTTTTAAGCAACAGTACAAGTAAGTTAACAAACAACTCATTATTTTTATTTTGAATCAAATCTTATCACATAGGAAAAAAATCATTTTTAAATTGTTTTTTAATCCTTTTAGCCGTTTTTAAAAGTAATACTCAATATTTTTTTAAATAAATATGCACGTGTTATCACGCATTTATTAGAATCTTTTACTGTAAATTTATCCCGAAGTTTCGAACAATTAATAGCTTACATGGTCGCATTGGTCACGGGACTTCGTGTTTGAATCTAAAGTAGCTGAAGATGACACACAAATTTTCTTCTAAACTAAAGCACGTGTTCAAAATAACATTGACTATTAACACAGTATACGGAAAAGAATCAGTATAGCTTATGGCCAGCGGTCTTAATTACCTACTACCTACCTACGTCCCTGCTTCAAAATCAAACGGGCAATGGGGCTGCTCACTATCTCTCTGTAAGTACTAAAGTAACCTCACTATCTCTCTGTAAGTAGTTCTATAATCATCCCCCTGGAAGGCAAGGCCTCCATAATTAAATTCAAGCTACCACAGCAATGATGGATAAAGGCATAATTACCACGCTTGCCAATTGCAGGTTGGCGATCACAAACCCGAGCAATGTATGAAAACTCGGAACATTTATTTCTCGATCTGAGGATCGAATCCGTGGCCCAAGACCTTAGCTATGTACTTAAACCACTAGACTAACGGGGCGTAGATTTTATAATTAAAATTGAAATAAAATCGGATATTTTTACATGAATCTACTCTAAAAGTAAATAGCTATTTAAAGTAATTTTTACGCAATCCGCAAACAGCTGTCCCCGACACAGAAAAAAACTGATATATTTCACTGACTCTCCGGGGATAGATCCACGCACGTCTAAGCTGGTTCCTTTATTACCAGTGTCATCACCGCTCGACCATACTTTAAAAACAAAGAAGTTCTACTGTTTCCTTTCTGTTCTGTGCTGACAATGACCTACAAACATTGCATAACAGAGAACTATTCCAAAAGAAAAACCAAATAACAAAAGAATCCAAATAAAGAGGTTGGGTTACATCACGAACGCTTTTTGTGATACGTCCGTTCAGGTAATTCGTTTATTTATTTCGGAGAGAGTACTTATCATCCGTGTTGTGGTAGTAAGTATACAACATACGTAAGTATTTGATCGAAGTTTACTGTAACTATTCTCGTATAACAATTGACGAGTGTGGTGCCACATTAAAAAATATTTTATGGCCTTAAATACTAAACACTCTTCTCAACTTATTATGCGATTATGGGGAAAATCGTCATTTGGAGATACCATGTCCAACTGTTGACTAATGCTTTTACAAGTGTAGACGCCCCGTTAATTTAACGGGCCCCAGGTTTGATTCCCGGGTCGAGAAACCAAAAGTTTCGAATTTTCGAACATCGCTCGGGTTTGTGATCACCAACCTGCATTTGGCAAGCGTGGTGATTATGCCAATACCCATCACTGCCGTGTTAACTTTAATTCAATGATGGAGGCCTTTTCCTTGCAGTAGGATGATTGTAGGCTGTTACAAGTGATTATGATTTAATCACCAACCGACTTTCATCCAGATTTTCATCCAGACTTCCAAATACACATTTGAGTAGTTAAGTTTAGTAATACTTTAGGTGCATTTAAGTATTCACATAGCTTTGTGGACTTATATGATCAGAAATTCAACCAGCATAGTCACTGCTTTCCAAATTATTCTGTTAACGCGTTTATGAGTTTATATTATGTAGCTTTCTCTCAAATTAATTAGCCTACACCTCGTTATGCCATGAATATTTTTTTTATTTATTAGAAATACTTTTAAATCATCATTTCAGGCTTCACAGAGATTTGATTGCATTCATTCTTATTCATAGCAAGTTTTCAACCTATGTAGGTAGGTAATGTTAGTAAGTATAAAGTATCAAAACAAATGAGTCCTAAAAATTGTACACCAAAACGTTCAAGTTATTAGTTACGTTAAGTATGTAGGTTTTTTTTTATTTCGAAATAAGTACTTGTCATTGCTCGCTCTGCATAAAACTCTCATTGATCAGGGACTTTTCTGATTTGCTTTGAATTCAGCCATGTGATCTTCTTTTTAAATATTTAGATACTTAAAAAAAGTAAATTACATTAGCGAACCACTGGCCTATTTGGATTTTTAATTGTTGAAAGATTTTATATTTTCGAACATATTTGTCATTAAATAAATTTAGTATTTATAGTAATGAGAAAACGACATTGTTGCGAACTATTTAGTTACGAACCTTTCTTTGTTTAGTACAATATAACTCAATTTAAAAAAAACAAAATTTGTAATATCATCACACTCATCCATAAGTTTATAATAATTATAACTACCTTTTGCCCTCGATTTTGTAAACGAAGAATTTGGAACTTGGACCCACGGGTTCTATACATTATTTGATACAAAAAATACCTAGTATAAAATCTGAAAAGCTGTTAGGAGTAAGATAACACTTTGTCACGAGGTTTTTATATATAAAATAATAACATAAAAAACCTCGTGTCACAGTTTCGCCTTTAATATTTCCAAAATTTCCTGCAACTAATTCTCGTTTATGTTTAACAAGAGGAAGAAAAAACACAATCTTTTTTAAATTTAATCGACATGCCAAAAAACTTATTAATTACAATTTAGAAGTAAGATCTGATAAGAGAGACTTATCAATCATTTTCTATGCACAAAAGCCTTGTGAAAATGGAAAGTAAAATTATCACGTGTCGGGTCTAATCTGAGCATTGTTTTATACCACGTGGGAAATGAATTAGAAGTTACAAATGATGTATCTTTACTTAAACAGGGCCCTAACTTGGGATTCAGGGGCTGTAGTGGGCCATTGGAGATATAAATTTAAAGGCACTTACTGAATTAAAAACCGGCCAAGAATAAAATAACAATTCTACCTTTGCTACGTAAGCATTTGAAATCAATTTGAATTTTTCCAAGCGATCCCTGATAAAGTCGAAATGATCCTAAAAGTAATTAAAATTATTTCTTAGCAGAATCTCTAATTCTGTTATGAATCTTCATTTTGCAGGTTTACAATTAGGTTTTAATAAAATCCTAATACGTATAAATTAAAACCCTCTTCTCTCTCCTCGTCTTAATATTACAAAATATATTATTTATAGTTACTTATTATAGATGATGAGGGGCCACAAATATTAATTGTGAATGTAGTCATTAAAAGTTAGGGCCTTAAAGCCCCTGTAGTAAAGACTTTGGGGCCCTATAAACCTTGTTAGGTCCCTGGCCTTAACAACTAATATCGGTATAGTTTTAACTTGAGAACAAATAGAAGGCATTGTTACTAAGTCTGATAAGAATCTATGGTTTTTGTTTTCAAATGACATTGTAGCAGAAATGGCGTGGGTTTGTTTATCAAAGCTAATAACTGTTTGGTGGAAAGGTAATTAATTAATAGAAAAAAAAAGGAATTTTGTGTGTGTGTGAGAAAATTTGAATTTAGTTCGAAGGTGAAGCCTACAACAAGATGTATTTTTTAACTTAAAATCTTTTAACTGTGATGAGTTGATGTGCCACTTTTAAAGTTATATTTAATGATTTCTTCTGCTTCGCTTGTTCTATATCTTAAATATTTTTGCAAGGTAATAATATTACATGTTGTAACTAGATGACTCGTAAAATACTACTAAAAATACCGCTTTCCCCTAGCATTTCCGATTTCCTTAATCTATCAAACTAGATCGAAATTCGGTAGACGATTACGCAACGCGCACCTGTAACAAAATCGCTTTTCGCTGCGCCGACGCATCTCACGCAAGTGGTACGACCATTGATCCGGAACTCACACATACACGCCCGCCCACACTACTGCACTCGACGAACCCCGAAAACGTGCGTACACGCAACTGCTCGTATTAAAACAATTCAACGTACGAGTTTAATCGGGCGTTTTCGGGCGGCACTCTAAGTAGTGGGGTGAGGGACTTAAAACAGCCTGCCTTTGGATCGACGCTACATTTGTGCTAAGCTTTCCGTAGGGGTAGTTCCACCAGTCATGAGGCGTTACGTGTTTGCCCTACTTTTAGTAGCGTCGGTTCAGGCGAAGCCTGCAGTCGAGAGCGAGAATGATCCCGGACTTATGGGCCGCGTTTTAGGAGCAGTGAAGGAGTGCGTGGACGGAGACGTTTCCTTGTGCTTGAAGGTGGGATCAGTGACAAGTGAAGTGTTGTGATCAGTGTTTTGTGGATTTACTAAGCATGTCTTTTGGTTGCAGGAAAAAGCGTTGAAGTATGCGGAGAGTTTGTCGTCAGCGAGGGAGATGAGCCTGGCTGAGGGTGTCACGCTTCTTGGGAATGGATCGCCAAGATCTGCTAGGGCTCTGGAACCGTTGGCCGAGGAGCCGAAGGTTAGAGAAGCTCAAGTGGAGGCCAGGCTTGTCGACTCAGCTGCTGACTTCCTGGAAAACCATGTGCTCCAGTTCAAACTGCCAACATCAGCTGTTGAGGGAATGAAGAGGTCACTTGAAGAAGGTAACTGTTTCTATTTTCTTTAGAAATTTGAAATGTTTGACTAAAATAACGTCTGATACAGTTATTATAAATTGTAATTAAAAATCTATGTAGTGATTAATATCAGAAATAGATTTATTATATGAATATTATTCAGTTTAATTTAATATATAGGTATAACAATATTATTTAGAACGTGGACACAAATACAAATAATAATATCTGTAGTAGGTACCTAAATAACCCTTTTTACATAATATTTTACTTAATTAGAATAAATTAATATTACAAAGAAAATTTTAAGTAGTAAATAATTTGTGACATAATTTAAGCCTTACTTAAATATATCTGTATGTAGCCCAATTTAAAAGTTAACATAATTCAACCCAGTTAATTATGGAAGTAAAACAGTTATTGCGTATAAGTTAAACAAAGCAAATAACTACAAAGTTTAGCACGTGTTATGCAACTAAGTCAATAGGCTAGCAAAAAGTATTAATCACCGTTAGAATATGCAAATTTAATAGTCTCGTTGATACAGAAGAGCTTTTGATTACATGAACAACAGACACAAAAGAAAGAAGAATTGCGTAATTAATGAACAGATAGCAAAAACAAAATATAATATCGTTACAAAAGAATAAAAGTATGTGGAACAGCAATAAATAAGTTGAAACAAGCAGACATAATGGTTCATGGTACACTTTATTTCAATGTTAAACAAATAGAGCAAAATGATTGCGGTTTTGTGATAGTAAAAGATCTTCGTGTTCGGGTGCAAAGTGATATCAGACAATTTCGAATTAATCTTATACAAACTACTTTTACTTTTTGTCGGTCGGTCTGGTTTTATAATATCAAAGTCTTGTTAATAACGTATACTGTAATTTAAATTCTTCGCTTGTTTAACGGTATCGGTGTTACATTACTCCACTTATATATTTAACTGTATCGATAACAGTTTCAGCAATTTGCAAAACTTTAATATTACTTGATAATTCATAAAAATAAAAATTATATTATGCTGTATTTTTAACGTTTATTTACAGTGTTAAATCCATTGTATTTGTCGTATTATTTTGTAGATTAAGTCTTTTTACATAATTTCCGGCATAGATTTAATGAGATATTAAAGAAAGTACCATTTTCAAAATCTATTTGCAAATATTTAGTGTCCTTCCAATGAGTTAGCAAGACATTATATATATAGTATTATTACACTATTTTCAAAAGATAATCAAGTTAACTATTTCATTAACTAATCAATCAATATAATTGACATTTGTACAATAGTATGTAATGTAGTAGTAACAAAATAAAAGATCCAAGAGCGATCAGATGATAAATATTATGTAGCCCAATTTCTGCGGATACCAAATTCCTAGAGCTTGGTTGCGGAAACATGCTATTCAGTAGCAAACGTTTCTTTTATTGCTTAGATTAGATCTTCCTTTACTATTATTTCCAATTCCTTAGCAAGTCCGTTCTAAATTGTAAGCTTCTAAGTACTACTTGTTAACAACTTAATATGCCTTATATGCACTCAAGTAAACGGAACAGCATATACGTACAGTCAGATATAAAAATGCTTGTAATGAACTTCCGTATTACGTTTTTTTAAATATACTGTCTTCATATAGAAAATTAACTAAAATGATTTGTTAACTTGAGCTATATTACGTGATTTTATCTATATGTATATAAATATTATGTTGGTTTGTGTACGCTTCAAAAACTCAAAAAGTTCTGCACCGATTGAGCTGAAATTTTAGCATGATATTTATATAATCCGCATCAAGGATTGTTTTCATCTATTTATCCGCGACAAATAAAAAAAAACCATAAAAATCAAAAATCATTCCATCTTATTTCATCATTATCAGCTAGTTATTAATATATTAGGTAAATACTTGATCCTCTTGACTGATGGCGTGGCAACATAATTTATTTTAGCAATAACTGTTTTTTTTTTAAAGCATTTTCCATTAGTTTGGGGATTAACTTTCTTGAAAAAAACTCTATTAAGGTAGTAAAATCACGTAAGAGCTTATGCATTAAAAAAAAAGAAGATTCCGTTTAGGTCACTGCTTTTGTCAATCTTCTAGGCCAAGTACTAATGTTGGCAGTGGTGGCATTTCAGCTTTTAATAAAACGTCTCTAATAAAATAAAATAGCTGTTTCCCTTTTTTTGTTATATTTATCAAAAATTACTTTACATCTATAATGTCGACTGTACGTGAACTTGTTTGCTTAAGTTAACTAGTCACTTTGACACACTAACTTAGTTTATTATCACTTGCTTCTAGTTTTCACCTTTTTGAACCGTTGGAATACATTCGCCGGTCAAGCAAGTATAATTAATGTACTTGAAATCTTTGCTATTGTTAACGTAAATCACTGCAAATTTACTGAAGTGTACCCTAATAGTTTATACAGTTAGTCATATTGTAGGTATTGAAGATCTGCTTAGTCAACTATTAATGTCGCATTGTCATTTTCATCGTTTGCCTATGTATTAACTTCTAAATCTGGTTTGTTATATTCATATGCAATTGAATATTACCTTGAACAAAGATTTATAAATTTTATATTACTTATAAACGCGTCAACTAATTCATAACGCACCGCATGTCCGTTGAATTCCAGTCAAGTCCAAACGCGTTACGCACATGACTAGGTCAAGAAAGTGGCACTTACATTCCTGTACATTAGACAGGTTTTGTGGTCCTTCTACATTGAACTTTCATGGTGAAACCAGTTCTCAGCTGGGGCGAGTCATCGTGAAATCGAGCCATAACTGAGAATCTCCAAAGAAAGTTGTCTCGCCTTTCCAATGATGCGAGCCTTTGATTGGTTTTCGCAGTTATAATTTTATGTGCTTTGCAATCCGATAATCATAATAATCATTATGCTTCTCTGTACAGTAATTAAAATTGAATAATGATTTGTTGCTGATGAAAATTTTAACAATTATACAGAAATGTAACTAAAATTACTTCAAATTTCTAGAAGAATGAGTATATAGGGTCAGCAATGCAATCATCAACTACGCTAAAATATGATGATGTGTTTCTGCTAGCCATTGCAATAAGGCAGATAGTCATACTGGCTCTCAGCCTGCTAATCAATAATGTTGGCTTCTTGCAAATAATAGTAACTTAGAGGTCATGATTTTGAACAATGTCAGCATGCACTACAATACTCAAAAGTTAAAGTTTGGCAAATTTTTTATATGCGATGCTTAAAATATGAATTTTAATAAAAGTCAGAAAATATTTTGGACACTGGAACCTCTTTAAATTATCAACTTTAATTTTAATTTTGATGTGTTATTGTTTAAGTTACTGCCACAGTCCAAAAGTTTATCGGATAGTAGCATTGCAAAGGATGAAAATAAAAACGCTTAACATTACAATAATATTATTTTTTAATTTATTTGTTGTTGATGTTATTTCTTAAACTAAACGTTTAAGGTTCACAATTAATTACAAAAAAACAGGAAGGTTTACTCTTAAACCAATTTCTTCAAAGTATTTTTAGAAGTATTTGGTAGAAGCAATAATATAGTTTTATGTTGCAAATAATTCATTTATATGGCCACATAATAATCATAATTTATCGATGCTAAAAGCGAAAGTGATATTTTGCATAATTTGGTTAGAACCGTTTTAGTATTCTACTTGTCACTGAAGAAAGTGATATGTTTCATTAATATTGAATATGATTGACATATTAAATTAAATATAATTAGTTGCCCAAGCCACGATGATTGTATGAATATTATAGAATCTTGACATAAACAGTTGCTATTCTGTTATGGTAATTGCATTTTTGTCTGCTAATACAAACACACTTCATCCTCTACGGTATCCTTTGACATGCAACACATAAAAAATAAATATCTATTATATTTATCTAGGACGCTGTATCAAACAATTATCTAGTAGGCCAGCCAGTGGTTCCAATAATACAGGAAATACTGGTAATGCAAACAAAAACTCCTCTACAATTTTAAAGCACGCAAGATGCTCACATGGGGTGATTTGTAGGTTACCGGTACTTGCTAGATAGTACTCGATAAGGTTAAACATCCGGTAAATAGAACTTTGTAGATGTAAATGTTAAATGACCTTGATCTTGTCGATGATAGGCTGTTAGTTTGTTCAGTAATTAATTAGTTTTAATTTGTGTCGACGTCTTTCTATGAGCTACTTTATGCAAAATTTACATGTGCAGCTAATTAGGTAACACATTTATTAACGTATACATTTTTTCAGCTCGTGGCAAGAAGAAGAAGATCAAGCAGCTCCTGCCTCTTTTCGCTCTTGCCAAGTTGAAGATCACCGCCCTTATTCCATTGTTCCTGGGTATCATCGCCTTCGCCGCCACCAAAGCCCTCCTCTTGGCCAAGATTTCCCTTCTCGTCGCCGGTATTATCGCTCTCAAGAAGCTCCTGGCCAGCAAACACCATGAGACAAGCTATGAAGTGGTCGCTCACCCACACCATGAAGAACACTACGCCAGCAGCGGCCACGGCTGGGGCAGGTCAATCGATGACGCTCAAAACCTGGCGTATGCTGGCCATATCAAATCCGATTAAGCTTTAAACAACTTCGCTGTGGGGTCACCCAAGGGAGTATTTTAAACCCCATTTTTAATAACTTGTTAAATAGTCACAAACATGTGTCTTAAAGATGTGTATATTGAACCTATTTATTACTAGCTTTAAGGTTTAATTTATTAATTTAATAACTTATTGTACGACGACCCTTTGTAAGGGGCGAACGATATCTTGTTGTTGTTTTCCAAAAATTGTTCTAAGTTTGTATGATCCTTCTAGTATGTTATACTACATTAGTATATGTTTTACACCCTATACGGTATCCGTATTTGTGTATTTGTATTTAAACTCTTTAGTTTCTACTTGTTATACGTTTAACTGTTTTAAGTATGATTTCGAACTTTCTAGTCCTACTATTCTAAGTCCTTATAAGTTTATCTCATTATATAATTATCATTATCATCTAACTCAATTAATAACCCCAACTCAAGTATTTATTATAGTACTAACTGGGGTGTCTCTACACTTAATTTTGGAAATATTGAGTAATAAAGTTATTTTATTTATTTATTTATTATTTGTGTATTATGTTTATATATTTATCATTCATATATTTTTATTTCATTCCATGTTATTTATATGTTATGTTTATTTATTTATTTTATAATAATGTATAAATATTATCATTTTGAATATAATCATTGATGTGTACAAATATTATGATTTGTAAGTGTGTAATATGTATATATGTATGTACGTGTATGATATTTCCAATTATGTGATATTTTTTGTTTTATTATATTGTTCCGCCTTGTATGTATTGTTATTTTGCGAAACAATAATTATCTATGTATTTATAAAATACCAATCGTACAAATAAAGAACTGAATGTTGAATGTGTTTATTACCCTACCTTTGCTATAAATATAACTATAATTTTCAAGAAGATATGTATTTTGTGGCATTAACCAAAGTTACCACTACCTCAGTCACAATTGCAAACGGATGACTGTCCCAACTATATCTCAACAAAGATTGTTTCTAGCGTTTGCTTTCTTCGAAAGGTATTTTAATCCCTCGATCGTGAGTTATTCCAGACACAAATAAAATCAATTGTTATCGCGACAACCGGTTGTCGCTTGTGGTTCGAAGCGTTAAAGTATTTTAGGGGTATGTAGCAGCAAGCCAGGGTAGTTTTGCTCAGTAAAAGATCCAATGTAGTAGGCCGCAAACTACCTCTTCATTAATATCTTTAATCTGCCACAATTTGTACCCTGTTGAAATTATAAGTGTAAATAAAGATAAATAAGATTTTGTCGAAAATTATCTCTAGAATCCAAGGAAGGTACAGCTTCGTAAGTAAAACCATAAGAATATTCCTTACAAAATATCAAATCGACGAAATGACATAATACTAAATAAAGAACACAAAAAATTAAAAACAAACATTTCTCAAAAATTTCGTTTGCCACTGATTCCAATTTGGTAGCCCGTTTTTTCAACATTTTCCCTGAAAATGGGTATATTTTTTAGGGTTCTGTACCCAAAGGGTAAAAACGGGACCCTATTACTAAGACTTCGCTGTCTGTCCGTCTGTCCGTCGCTCTGTCACCAGGCTGTATCTCAAGAGCCGCGATAACTAGACATTTTCACAAATTATGTATTTCTGTTACCGCAATAACAACAAAATTAAATACTAAAAACAAAATAAAATATATATTTAAGGGGGGGCTCCCATCCGTTTTTGGGGTCTTTTTGGTACGGAACCCTTCGTGCGCGAGTCCGACTCGCACTTGGCCGGTTATTATATTTTTTTAAATTTTTTTGTAAAGAAATATGTTTTATTATATTCCGTCAAACTAATTTATCTTTAAGGGTATTGATTAAGAGAAAGTACCTATGTCCTTTTTTATCCTCGGCCGTAAAATCTCATATGTACAGAAACCGCAATAAGCTCATAAGTCATATGCTATGTGGATGTTACGTCAATTTCAAAATGTTATTCGCAGCGTCTGGCTACACCGATTGGTCACAGTACATTAAGGAAACGCTCTTAGGCTAGACGTTGAACTGTGCCGTGCGGTACACTGTGGATATCGAGAGATACTTTTTTAAACGACGAAAATATTAAAGCACAATACTTTTTATACTAATTACTATTAAAGTACTTTTCAATGGACTTAAAAAAAGGAGGAGGTTCTCAATTCGACTCAAAATCAGTTAAAATCAGTTTTATTTCTGCAAATAGGCTCCAGGAGGCGCTTTTACACGTCCCAATATTTAAACCTACCTCTGCTTGGGGACAAGTCTGGGCTAGTGCCGAGAAGAAGTAGCGCAAGAAACTCGGTCACTATTGTCAGCCTCTTTTTAAATATTTTTTTACAAGGAATGGTAATTTTTACAAAGTTTGAGCAAGTACGAGGTGGCACAATTTAATGCCATACATTTCTATCATTTAAATAATCATTAACAGTGTAATGCCTTTTTTCATTAAGATTACTTTGTCATACGATTTAAGTTTATGTACAGAGAGTTCAGCAATACCCTGTGGTAATTTGTTGAAAATACGAATACAAGTTCCCATGAACGATTTTCTTACTTTTCTATTTATCTTTATTTCTCGTATTAAAATTGTGTACGTTACTTTTATTAAGAAATAAATGTATGTTCTTACGAAAGACCGTAAATAGCCCGTACAGCATGATTTTGCAATATAAAAACTGACTCAATATCTGCCGCTGAGCTCCACAACAGAATTCCGTATGACATTATGCTATGAAAGTAGCTAAAATATACTAATCTTGCCGTTCCAACATCAGTCAACTGCCTTATCTTTCTCATAGCATATGCAGCAGAACTAAGTCTTCCAGACAGCCCCCTAATATAAGCACCCCACTGTATTTTTATATCATACTAGCGAACCCTACAAACTTCGTATCGCCTCTGAATAGTATTTTATTTTGACGTCTTAATATCCCGAGTCCAATGCTGGTCAAAAGTTCAAAAGAGCTTTTTGCCAGAATCCCCAAGATTGGCACTTAAAGCTCTATATTTAAGACTTGTTACCTACCTTAAAGAACTAAAAAAATTATGTTGTGTGTTACATAATATAAAGTCAAGGCAATGATAAATTATCAAAAAAACCTTTAAATTTCAAAGTTTTTGGTAGTGATATCAACACGTTGTGAGTTTAAATCCGTGAACTTATCTTTCATTTCAACTGTCGGCTTATTACCTATTTAGGTACTTAGTAAATCAAAATTGTATTACTCTATAACTTGTTGCTAAATATCATAAAATGAAGTACAACATGATCATTGCGTGCTACTCTAAGTTGAAACCAACCTTGACGTGAAAACTTGATTAACGAGTATCGAGCGGAAAGCAAAGCAGATCAAACCACCAAGATCAATGAAAGAAAGCACGGAAGTGATTGATGTGAAAGTTCAAGACAACACAAACAGATGGCGTTAAAATCATTTCTCCCATTATATAATGAATAAAAACATAAACATAACTGCAACTGTAAGTTTTTTGATATAAAAATCTATTACGGTTAGATTTTTGAAGGTAATTTATATATAGCTAAGTAAAAAGTAACGACCTATATTTTTCAAGAATTCAAGTTATCATGTCAATGATAAGTACCATGGCAATTTAAGCTTGCTTGACTAGAAATATCATCCTTCTTTTTAGGGTTCCGTACCCAAAGGGTAAAAACGGGAACCTATTACTAAGACTTCGCTGTCTGTCCGTCTGTCCGTCGCTCTGTCTCCAGGCTGTATCTCAAGAGCCGCAATAGCTAGATACTTGAAATTTTCACAAATTATGTATTTCTGTTGACACAATAACAACAAATACTAAAAACAAATTTAAATAAATATTTACTCTCATACAACAAACCCGTTTTTTGGCCTTTTTGGTACGAAACCCTCCGTTCGCGAGTCCGACTCGCACTTGGCCGGTTATTTGCTACTAAACTTCATACGCACCGTGCTTAGTGCGATTAGGTACTGCATGGTACTGCCCCCAATTGATTTAATTTTAACACTTCTAAACAAAATCAATTCTTAAAAAACTAGAACGGCATAATTTTAACAAATTACCACATATTTATTCTGCTTTTCATTCTAGCATTCTTTCGTATTTCACATTATTGCTAAAAGCGGCCGCTTATGGCGTTAGCGACAAATTCGACTTTATAAACAACTAAATAAAAAGTTTACTGCAATTCAATAAATACTAGAGGTAATTTGCTAAAATGATACTGTTCTAGTTTTTTGAGAATTGATTTTGTTACAAAGTAATAAAATTAAATCAATTGGCAGCACTTAGCTCTAGTAACTGTACTCCCCTTACATATTATTACGTCTAGCACGCCGCCCCATTGGTATAGTGATATAACTACTGGAAGATCTCGGTGGCCTGAGCTCGATCTCCGAGTCGAGCAAACAGAGTTTCGAATTTTCGAACATTCCACGGGTTTGTGATTACCAACCCGTATTTGGCAAGCGTGGTGCTTATACCTGAACTCATAATTACTGAAGTCTGTACTCTGTATGTTTATACGCTGTTATACTACTTTACTTTTACTTAACGGCACACACCCCTAAAACAATTAAGGAATTCCACACATTGAATTCTCTCTCACGTCTCTCTTGCGTCATACCTTGCACGAACTATTTAAGGCGTTTACGAAGGCACAAGATAGTCATGTCATACCATACAACTTTCTTCAGGGGCGTTCCGGAACAAAAATAGTATATGCATGTTTCACATTTTCAATCGATACAATGGCTCTGCGCCGCCCGGAATATTTGAATATCAAAACATGTTACCAACCATTTAATACTTGTTGTAACTATTGGATATTGTGAATAACGGTATATGCACTAAAATATATGAATAATACACGTTGACGACTTACCAGTTCCTCTTTTTGAGACTGAGTGTACGAAGGCTCTTTTATAAAATCAGAAACACCATAACTACAACTGTGAGAGAAGTGCTTTAATGGCTACACAATACGAGATGACTTTTTTTATCCCAGTCAAACATTTTTCTCTTTTTCTATCCCATGTAGGTCAAATGTTCACTTGAAAATATTTTTCGCAGCAAAGTTTTTAAATAAACAATTAAATGTTACGGTCCTAACCCTGTAAAGGTATGAAGGGAAAATCAATAAAATATGGATGGTATCGTAATGAATGAATGAGATGCGCATCGCGTAAAAAGTGTTGCGAGGTGGCTGTACCCAAAATTTTAGATTTTTGGCCGACATTTTCTAGGAGCTTTATCTTGACATTTTTGTTCTGAGCTGTATCAAAAAAAAAAAATTCGTCAATTGGTTTTTATCTCGTAGATTTTAATATTAAAATTTGGATGGTAATTAAAATTTCACCTGTATAGTTATTTATGTATTATGTATAGCTTAGTAGCTAGTACAGGCTAATTAACGAATACTTTAATCGAAGTTCAGAAACGCCAAAAGTATGACCAGTCTCGTAAAAAAAGGACTTGATTCCAATTTCACTTTTCTACTGAGCCCAAACTAGATATTTTGAAAAACAAAAGAAACTCAATTAATCTAGCATTTTACACCTATATGTCAAAAAACTTACAGTAGGTATTACTTTTTCATGTCAAATTCGTGGAATTTGGTAAAAATTACTGGCAGCTCTGACATTTTTGAAACTCGATTTTCAAATTATGAGTAATTGCATCAGTGATTACGGTCACAGATGGAAAGCTGCTAAAAAGCAGCGATCATCACTTAATTGCTTTACAAGGGCTTAACTACTTTATCTCACCATGACTATCCACAGAATGTCTATGGCAAATCGTACCCAGTATTTGGCAGTCACAATGAACAATATACTCATAGTATTTTTGATCGTAACCTGTGTGAACTGTAGAAAGTGTTGATAGAAATTGTACAATGTTTAATGTGTGGATTTATTATATTGTTTACTTTAACGTGCATAAGAATAATAGAGATGCGGAAATTTGGAGAGTATTTTTACGACGTAGAGAAATGTAAGACGAGCATAAACATGGAAATCAAGAACTTAATTGTTAAAATGGTTTAGAAGACTCTTTTTATTGCATACTATAACTATATGGATGAAGTTGCTGTATTCTTGCATAAATAGCGATGTTAAATAAAAAACCGGCCAAGTGCGAGTCGGAATTGAGGTCGAATTAAGGGTTCACTTACTTCCACTTAGCCACAAAATACCACAATATTTAATTGACTGCAAAAATAACTTTGTTTTTTATAGCGTGTGTAGGAAGGACAAAGTTTTATTTGCAGTTGTTAAAAATGTGCTATTTCTCAAAAACTACCCGTTTGATCTCGTTCAAAGAAATTTTCTTTAAAGTATTTGTTAAGATCTACATTATGTATATCTTCCAAAATTTTCACTTGCTTAGTTTAAAAGTTAGAGGGGCGGTGACCCATTTTACCACTTTGGAAGCGACTATCTTCCAAATGTTAGACTTTTGGCAAAAATGGTTTTAGAAACCTCTATGTCATTTACAAAAATCTATCCATAGTTACACCATACGCATTGGTGTAAGATTTTTTTTTTGTTTTAGTTCTATGTATTATTTTTTATTTTTTGTATGAGAATCGTAAAGCGGTCAACGGGATTCACCTACCTACCAAGTTTCAACTATGTAATGCCAATACTTTCAGAATAAAGTGGCTGTGACATACGGACTGACAGACAGACAGACAGACAGATGGACAGACAGACTTGACGAAACTATAAGGGTTCCGTTTTTTGCCATTCAGCTACGGAACCCTAAAAAAAACAGATACTAAATAAATGGCCGAAAAGCGTTTTTGCCAAATGAGCACCAAATTAACATTTGGGTACCCATTATCATAGGTGCATTAATTTTTAAGTAATAAAATTTTGATTTTGTGTCACAGTAGGTACGTATGACACATTAGTTGCATAACTACTCTAATATTATAAAGAAGAATGATTTCATTGTTTGTTTGTATTGAGTAGGCTCCGAAACTAGTTTAGTAGTTTTTGTAGTGATAGATGTAAAAAAAAAAACATTAGAAGCCGTCATTAGCCTTGATGAACATAGGCTACTTTTTACCGTGAGACCCGGTAGGTGGCGCTGCTGCCTGTATGTCTGTATGTCAACTATTCATCTGCTTGACCGATTGGGTTGTAATTTTGTATGTGTATTTCCAAGGTTTCACAGACACGAATGTATTGCCTATCTAAACTATCCTTCTATATGCCACCGCTGGGCACAGGTTTCCGACCGCGCGATATGAAGTGGATTTCACGCGGGCGGAGCCGCGGGCGAAGAGCTAGTAGTTAATATAAAAAGCTTGGACAATTCGAAGTGTCAGATTTGATTGTCAGAATTTTATATATGATAAAGACCCAGTTTTTTTTAAGAAGGAGGACCTATTTACCTACATTATTTATTGCGGTATTTATTGGATTAGAGATGTAGACATTCTGAATTCAAATATATACAGAGGGCACCCTTAAGAGGAAACACAAGGGCCGTTCTTCCATACAAACGTAGTCACCTGTTTCCTCCCTGGGTAATGCCAGTAGAGAAATATTCTTTATTACAAAAATCTATGGCTACTAATGGCATATTTCTATGTTTTCCTTTTTTTCATAAATTAATTTATAAAAAAAACATGGTCTTAGAAAAATCTGAAAAATTCGCCAGATTTTCCGCTGTGTTCAAACATCCAGAAAACAAATTTGGATAAATTTTAGGGAAAAAGCTAAATATACGAACACGGCCAAAGCCTTTTTTTAATTTTTAATGAAAAAGTATTTAAATCGGTTTAGTTTTGGAAAAGGAATCGGGGGATTACGAAACGTTGATTTTGTGTGCTTTTAGTAGGTATTTTCGGTCTAAGATGCAGTTGTCTCTATCGCGCTCTGCGGGGGAGGCGTTGGGGGCGACTGCAATAGATTTTACAAATACCTATTTTTCAATTCTCTCGCCCTTAGTGTGTCCTCTTAAGATGGAGCTTACTTACAGCAGTGCCAACCCAGTAAGTGTAGAGGTGCCGTGGCCCGCTTACTTCGCAAGGTTCCCGGTTCCAGGTCGAATCAACTAAGGGAACAATATGTTCTCAGCTGGTTTAGGTCTAGAAGGTTTAGTGGTTTGCAGTCATGCATTGAAAGGCACGTTAGGCCTTTGGCAGAGGCTTGTAATATACGGCTAGGAAAATTCTAACATTTCTCCTCTCCTTGAGGGACAGCCATACGATAACAAGCAGAAGCAGTGCCGCAATATTGGATACACATAAATACTAGAGTAAAGAATTATGATAGGTTATTTTATTACAGCGGGAAGCCGCTGGATGCGGACAGCACAGGACCGATCGTTGTGGAGATCCTTGGGGGAGGCCTATGCCCAGCAGTGGGCGTCGTTCGGCTGATATGATGATGATGATGATGATTTTATTACATATTGACCGAAATGATATCACTTATTTTATTTAACGACGAAATTATGAATCAAGTTTTCATACTGTTTTCTTGAGTTTACGCGAACACTATACATTGAAATGAAAGATAGTTTACGGATTTAGAACGCGTTTATTTTTGATTTAACCCGACGTTTTGAACCCTTTACAGCGTTCATGGTCACGGGTAGACTAAGGTGTTATTCGTCTTTAAGATGGTAATTTGAAAAAATGTTTAACTACCGCCTCTAATTTTTATCGTCAGTTATGTTCCTTTTCACACAAAATGAGCTAACTGTGTCCGGAGTCTTCGCAGTGTTGCCATGGTTTGTGGACTTCAATGATGATAAGACAGGGTCCCAAGCAGCTGGTAAATTCCAACCATCTTCTCTATTGAAATTAGGATGTTTTTTAATTTCTATTGCTTCGCGTATCATTCTAGGTACATATCGGTTTTCCTTAGCAAGAACTTTAGGTTTATCAAATCTAATGAAATGGTTAGGCTTATTATTAATGCAAACATTATTAGTGTTGAGCTTTGATTTATTGCAATAATTTGCTCCAAAATACTGCGTCTAATATCATCGCTTGTGTGTATGTACGAGTACAAATAGGAAAAATCAAGTTGTAGTAGATAGTGTTAGATTCGTATCCCAAAAGACCTAGTGCATTGAATGAGATATTTTATGTTCAACAAAATTATAAAACTATTTTGATTATAATACATTGTTTTAAGATATGTGTTTCATTTTACAATATTAGTCCACTGTCAGACAACTACACGACAATCATTTCACATGTTTTGGTATATAAATGCAAAATAAGACAAAGCTGTAGTTAAACATTCAAGTTTTTATTTATTAACCACGGTTTTTTTACAGCTTTTTGTATATTAGTTTAGAAACAGTTATAGGTACGGTTCCCGCACACATTTTCCGGTCTTGAATATATTTCTTGCAGTTTTTAAAGGTTTAAAATGTATTTTTGATAAATCGCCTAACGTCCGTCGGGTCCAGATACTGCGTAGAGAAGATTTGGCAAACAAATACTCAAGAGACACGCGTGCCGTTGCGTTTATTTATTGTTTTCTGCCTCGATCGATATGCAAACAACAACAAAAATATAGGTTTGGTACACAAAATACAATAAATCAATAATAACAAAATAAGTGAAAATTGTATGACTGATAGATTTCATCACAGAGTAGGTGCTTAACGACAGACAATTACTGTCAGGTTTTTTTTTAATTACTCCTATTCTAATAATGTTGCTTTAAATGAAACTAAAACATATTTTTATTTTGAGTGAATTAATAAAAAACGGAGGTCTTTAAATTAATAAATCAGGCATCAATGGGTTTGTAAAAATTTATTCTTTCACCTAGTTTAAATTAGTGCCCAATTTACTTTTAGTACCAAGCTCCATAGTAAAAAAAATATTCTTTTTTTGAATTTCAATGGATGATACGACCACATTTAATTTAGTCATGCGTTGACTCTTTGGTTCCTTCTATTTTCGAATTATAAAGTTTAAAGTTTTGTTTCCTCCTTTTCAGTCCGATGACGACAGTGTTATTCAACTGACAAACGGATGTAATCGGCCTCTGCGCGTGCGCAGAATGATCAACGGAAGTCGAATTAGGTAATCGCGGTCATACAATGCGTCGTCTTTCTTCTTTCGGACTGAATCACTATGGTTTTGAAAAATCATTCTTACTAAAGGTTCCTTATTTAAAGTGACAAAAAGATTTTGTATTATTGTGTACTGTTAAGACGAATTATTAAACTCATAAAGTACCTATAATGCCTAAAAAATATAATGTTATTTAAATTTTAATATTTATTATAATGAAAATGTGGCAAGATTTTAATAAATTTGGGTTCTTAATTTAACAATTTTAATTTAATTTAATTTAACGGGTTCTTAATTTCTTAATTTAATTTACTTTCGCAAAGAAGGTATTTTAATCGAATATTTTATAACCCATCTAAGAACTTCAGAGCTAACTAAGTTTTGACCAATCTAGAGATTGACTAAGTAGACTTAATACCTATGCCTTTTTTGATTAACTAAAACGAGTAGAGCTAACAATACTCTACTAGAAAATAATATATTAATGAATAAATGGATACCTCTTTATTTGCATACAATTCTTGAACACACACAATTGTTCAAAATAAAAAAAATGCAATTACTTCTGAAAGTCTTTTTAATACGTTACCAAACAAAACAGTTTCAATAATTGAGAATTCAATAAAACAATATTCTCATATAATCAAATGCAAACACACCCACACTCAAGCATCTTTAAGAAACCAATATAATTCTTAACAAATCACAAACTTCTGACTACACTAATAATTATTACTAAATTAAATTAGAATAGACGAGCAAATTTGTAAGATTTGATTCTTAATCATTTAAGCTCAGACATGCAGTCTAGACCGGATTGTAGTTGATGAGACTCAAATCGCATAATCATCTCTGAATGGACAGGAAATAATATATTCCAATCGCATAATGAACCTTATGCACTAGTCGTACGATATAAATCGGTGTAAAGCCAATGAAAACTTTAAATAAAAACATTTGGTGGTATCAGCTTAACTCATGGGCTTATTTTTTTCTTTAGAAAAAAAAATTAAATTGAACCTAATGAGGTAGATATAAAGTTCACAAAATTGATTTTCATTAATACGAGTATAATACTTTCTCTTCTCATGGGTGTCGTAATAAAGAACTAAAGAAATACTGCCAGAAGATGTCGGGCAGCAGCATCTTATCTCTGCTATTGGCTTATCTTCGTTCGTCATCCCACCTCCCAATGGAGCAATTTTAGCCAAATCTTCTTCTTGCAAAGATCTTTGTCCAGCATTGGGCTGATTAGGATGGTGGTGATGCCTCTACATTAGTTTGTTTATGGTTTCAGAATTCACATTGTAGTAACAACATAATAGCTTCAGTCAGAAGTCTGATAACAATATCTGCAAGGTCTTTTTGAGGGTTTCGTAACTCAAAAGGAAAAATACGGAACCCTTATAGAATCACTTTTTTATCCGTCCGTCCGTCTGTCTGTTACGAAAGTTTTTCTTGGGAGAGCGTAAAGGTATAGATTTGAAATAAAAACTATACAGGGTGAAATTTTAACCACCTTTCAAATTTTAATATATTAATCTACGAGACAAAATGACTTATTTTTTCTTTTGGTATAGCCTAGTACAAAAATGTCAGGACAAAGAACTTGGAAATTGTCCGCCAAAAATAAAAAAAATTTGATACGACCGCCTAGCAACACTTTTTTTTACGCGATGCGCATTTCATTCATTAATTACGATACTAATCATAAGTTTTTGATTTTCTTTTTATATCTTAACAGGCCGTACCGTAAAAATTGAAAACTATATTGCGAAAAATATTTTCGGGTGAAAACTTGATTTACATTTTTTACTTCATAAATGGGCTCGAAATATGATACTGAACGTTCATGTGATCGAATAAATATGATCCTGTATACTCAAGTCTGCAGTCCATTGAAGCTGTGTCGCAAATCAAACTTGCACGTTAACGTTGAAACAAGGTACCTACGGCCATTCATGAAAACAACTTAAGATTATTGCCATTTACCTTATATTTATACGTATAAGTTGATAAATAATATCGACTTAAGCTAAAAGTGTTGGGAAAAATTTGTAATCAAATCATAAAAAATTTTAGGAAAGCTCGGTAAAAACTGCAAGACTCGATTCCTGAACTATGTATAGACAACGGCAGGTCAACCTACCCAAAAAGATAAAGGTCATTGAATTGATTTTCAACTTTAAGTCCAACAAGTAGAGATCAATCAATGGGGGCTATCGCTAGTGAATTTGCCACTAGAGGCGCTAGTGTCGCGTGTAGTCCAATATCATTCACTTTTCACTGGTTTTAGCGGAATTTGTTGCATAAATTATAATTTCTTTAATTTACCTGCTGAAAAGTGATCTCCTTCGTAAAATATCGCAAATATGGATTATTTGGCTATTAATGTAAACGCTATCAAAGCGGAATTAAGAAAAAGCGCAAAAATAGGTTGCCTCAAGAGCAACTATTTCAGAGATAGTTATTTATAAACAATATAACCTTAATTAGATTCAAGATATAACACTTTGTTTCGGCGCCAATCGCCTTTGACAGCTATACCTCCAGACCTCAGTCTACAGTGGCGCCAACTGGTGAGCAAAGAAACGGTAGTCCCCATTGTGAAAATTTGACGTTTTGTGGTAGGTTGACGTGCTGTTGTCTATACTTACAAATTTGTTAGAATTCTCGGTAAACGAGTCTGACACGCACTTTTTTTGAAGGTATAACGATACCGCATCCCGGATCACGACTACATACCTTAGTAGGTACAGGACAAAGCGATTGCAGGATAAAACGTGAGAAAGCAAACAAACTCGTCACAACCGAACGCCGTTTCGCTCATACATCATTAACACTTCGCAGTGTGTACGGGAGAAATCTTCTTAGTTGTATTCCGTTGGCGAACGGCCTTTACCCGTACTACTAACTTAAACAACAACTGCCAAATTGTTTAAGTTATTTTAATACACATAAACTTTTAGTTTTAGTTTAGTCTGGATTAAGAGACCAACTATTAAATTAATTCAAGCAAATCCAGTATACTGGCTTCTGGCTTTGTCTCTTGTTGAAAAAATTATGTACACTTTTTTATATTTGTGTTTTCTAGCTCTTCTTTGAAGGGACTAACAGTACAATGCTGAAATCAAACAAATACTAAAATGCGAAAAAAGAAACGTGTGGATCAGGTGTTTATTTATAATTCCTCTATTTCCATACATGTTTATTTCATATTCTATTCATATTTACGAGAAATCATACTAAGTAGTAGCTTTTAGAGCCGACATTTATGCTAAAGCGGGATTTTTTTTTCTTGCGACACCATCACCATATTATTATCTCCAAAAGGAGGCTTTCGATCGCAGTTGAGCAAATAGTGAAAGGAAGACTGCTGGCCATCTTCTTCTGGCGGTATTCTTTTTTAGGGTTCCGTACCCAAAGGGTAAAAACGGGACCCTATTACTAAGACTTCGCTGTCCGTCCGTCTGTCCGTCTGTCCGTCGCTCTGTCACCAGGCTGTATCTCAAGAGCCGCGATAGCTAGACAGTTGAAATTTTCACAGATTGTGTATTTTTGTTGCTGCAATAACAACAAATACTAAAAACAACATAAAATAAATATTTAAGGAGGGCTCCCATATAACAAACCCCTTTTTTTTGGCCTTTTTGGTACGGAACCCTTCGAGCGTGAGTCCGACTCGCACTTGGCCGGGTTTATTTTTATAATCAATGAGCTTGCTCTTGACTACATACTATTACTAAGCTTTACGGTTAAGAAGCCTAAGAGATGGAGCGAGCTTACCCAGAAAGTGCCACTGGTTCTCCCTCACACCAGCGGAACAGAGAAAAACCGTTTAGCGCTGGACTCCTCTTAGGAAGACAGCCTCTTACGAAGACTACCACCGCAGAGGGATCTGTTAGCTGTCATCATTGGTTAGAAAACCAAAGATGCCGTTGCCCAGGGTGAACCACTAGAAGGTACTAGTTGCTTCTTACGGTACCCATATGAAAAAGGGGTAAAAAAAAAAAAATATTTATGTGCCGTAACCATACGTTACATTCGTTTGAGAGTCCTCGTTTCTTCTTATGTTAGCATGGAAGATTTATTTTTTTACAACTACAAGGGACTGTAGACCTGTATACTCGTATTATGCTTTAAATTTTAACTCGATACACGTGTTTACGAGATAAACGTTCTTGACAGGCAGACTGACGGACGGACAGAGAGCAAAAAGATCCTACATAGTCAGGTCATAAGTTCTGTCACATGTATAATACGAGTATGAAATAATTTAGACATGTTTATTATTTATGTAACCATTTATATAGCAAAAAGAACTTAATAAAACATAGATTCATATATAAAGTTTATTCAAAATGACCCCCGCAATTTTGAATACAGGCCTTCAATCTGCGCGGCCAGTCGTCTAACGCAGCACGAACGAGGTCCATGTCAATATAGGCGGCTGCCTTAATCAAGGATGCCTTGAGTGACTCCAAATCAGGATGAGGCTCTGAGCAGGCCTTTTCCTCCAAGTGTTGCCATATCTTGTAATCTAACGGACTCAAATCTGGACTGGAGGAGGGCCAGTCTTCGTGCCGGATGAAGTCGATTTCACGCACCGCCAGCCAGTCTTGTGTGCTTTCGCTCTATGAGCTGGCGCAGAATCTTGTTGGAATACCCATTGCCTGTTATTAAACATGTTGTGAGAAACAGGTTCCACAAGGTTCTTGAGGACTGTATTTTAATACACGACTGCATTCGTTTTTACGCCTTTCTCACAAAAATGTACCTCAGTTAAGCCCCAATAAGAGACTCCTAACCAAACCATGAGCGAGGATGGAAAATGACCTCGTTGGACACGCGGAATACGGTTGCTCGCTTCTTCACTGCTGTGTGCGTACACCTTATCATTTTGTTTGTTGTAGCTCTCTTCCACGGTGAAAATTTTTTCATCCGAAAAAAGAATTTTTCGATGCTTTTTTCCCGCGTACCGCTTCAACAAAGCGCGGCATCTCTTCAGTCTCAGGTCCATTAACGAGCGTCCAAACGATGTCCTGTTTTTTTTCGATATGCCCTAAGCCCTAAGTCTTCATTTAACACCCTTTTCACCGTGGTCCTGCTTAACCCCATCTGAAGGACCAACAGTTTCTGCTTACGTATGGGATTTCTTTGAATTCGCGCCTTCACAGCTTTTATCACTACTGGAGTCCTAACAGAGCGAGGGCGACCACTTCTTGACCTGTCATCTACACTAGAGTCTTCATTGTATCGTTTTATGGTACGATAAACGAATCTTTTTGGTTACATTCAAATTTTTTAGTAAGTCGAAAATCTGAATTGGCGCGTAACCGCAACGATGCAACGCAATAACCGCGACACGGTCTTCTTTAAGTGTCCACTCCATATTTAAAAATGAGGAAAATTCTAAAAAGTACACATTTTTATTTTCATGAAAAATTCGAAATTCGAATTCAATAAACTTTTTTGTGGCCAGCATTCTAAATTCAAAAGTTTTTATTGTGTGACAGAACTTATGACCTGACTAGGTATAACGCTTTAATATTTTCCTTTTTAGGTAGGGAACCCCAAAAATTACCAATGGAAGACACATAATGCCACGTAAGCCAACAAGTGAGCTTTGAGACGATGCATGATGAGTCGGTAATGTTTTTTAAGTAAATTATTTTAATAGTGAAAATATTGCAGCTTGCCGAATGACGATGAAACTTGAAATTGATTAATTTTAAATTGATAAATCTTTAGTTGTTTTTCTAAATATTAACGTTTACAGTAAGATATCGAAATCGAGCATGGTATTATACAGTTTTATAACTTTAAAATGTATGTGCTTCTATGGTTATGAAGTGATTCTTATAACAGTTTAGTTCCTGAAACTGGTAGTAGGGTCTAAAGGAGATCTACTGATTTGTTCTAAGCGCCAACAGTGTGCCTAGAAAACATAAGTTTAAGCAAATAAACCTGACATCTAATTTGAAACCTTACTGCTCCAACATTAAATCTATTTTGGTTAACTCTTTTTACTTCTGATGAATATGCACTGAACTCTCACCGATTTGAATGGCATTGTTTGGCATAATAATGTCGTATCGTTTGGTATAGCATAGTCTATTATCCTGCATTATGTTTTAAGTGTATTAGTCTATTTGATTGATAGTTCCTCAACACTTGTTAGTTTGAAATAATGGGACAGCAATTAATGGTCCTAATATAAGTTTGAACGATCTTCAAGTTAATTGTTTGATGGGTTTAATAACTAGCGTTGAAATGGACAAATATACATTTTAGGTTTTTCCTGTGTAGAACATATTATTCATATTGTTTTAAATAAATAATAATACTATTTTATGGGTAGTGTGTATGTTTCTAAGTTAATTATAATTAAATTATAAATACTTTAATCCAACAATGGAGAGAGTTTCTGTATTTTATTGTATGAAATTCGGGGGTTGACTGAAAATTCCATATACGTTTTGTCATTTTCATTAGGGCCACGTCATTTCTTAGTATTTTATTGTGGCGTCTTACCTTTTCTACGCAACAGCAAAAGATAAAACCTATATTTTAAGACAAAGTCAAAAAAAAATCTGTTAAAGTTCGATAATACAGAGATCTGTCTATCTACATAGATCTACGTAGATCCTAATAGCAAAGTATACAAAATAAATTTACACAGACAATATACCTACTTAGGTACATATTTTTACTTCTGTAATTTTATGAGAAAGTAACACGTATTTGACACTCGTTCTATTAACAGTACAAAAAATACTTAGGTGTTTTATAGTAGATATTTAATTGAGCATACAAAAGTGCGTATCATTCAAATGTTGACCTCTGAAATGACCAGCGCATTTCCTTTCTCACAGATGATTTAGCTTGATCAGAACCGGCATTTGAATATACTTATGGAGCGGTCTCTCTTTTGTGTCAAGATTAATATAAAAATCACTAATTTATACTTGAAGGGACGTAATATTGAATTGCATAACTCATTTCCTCATCTTGATTATAAATTATTCATGCAATTAAAGAAAGCTGGAGTTACATAATTTTGGATAACAAAAGTTTGATGCGTCAACCATATAAAACTGGTGACGTACTGGATATGTTACGAATAATTTCTTGTAACATAATTTTGCAGTTTACATTCCTTAAAGTCGTCCTTAAGTACGTTATTTTTACTTTCGCTAGCCGCATCGCCTTCAAATAGTTAAATCTCTTAGCAAAGAATACAAATGGTTTATAAAACACGTAGGAAATCGGTAACATACAGCAAAAAGCGTCAATAGGTAAAATATTGGTTTTAGAAAGTGATTTTGCAACCTTTGCATCACATTTCAATGGTTGTTAGAGTGGCTTCTTACAATAGCTAAAAGCATTTAGAACATATTTAATGGAGTGTGTATGGATGATACAAATCGATAAAAGAGCATTTATTACTTTGGTTCTCATCAAATTGCGTCGTTCAACTTTTTCTGAGAAAGCTCTCACATTTCTTGACTTACTTGACTTAATTCTAAGGCGTCATTTATTTAAGCTACCTAATCTCTTTAAACGAACTCTTCAAACAATCACTGGTCTAGATCAAAATTCCATTTTCACACAAAAAGTGTGTCATTTTTTTCTCAAAAGTATTTTAAAGGTCATGTTTTATTCATCTCAAAATATTAATGACTATTTTTATAATACGATTTGGTAAAACTATTGTCCTTAAAAGGCCACCTAAATACCTATCCTTATTTGAACACAAAAAGTTTTTCTAAGCTGCTAAATTGTTTCTTAAGCTAACTCAACAAAACTTAAAATTGTCTCTCTCAAATTTCGCAAAAGTGCGCTAAACGAAAATCGGCCTACTTAAATTTAAGGATCGTCAAATATTTCAAGAATCCACCGCTACCAACAACCTGTCATCTTAGCACACTTTAATTTCATTAAAAACTCTGAAACGTGTTAGCACACAACTTTTGAGCCTAAAGCTTGTATTTCGTCATCGCCATTGACTGCGAGCGTGACATATGAAAATTGAGAGGGGGGGGACGCAAAATAAAACTCAGCGTCTTACAGCTATCCTCAACAATTGGTGCTTAGCAACGAACATGAAAGTTTACGTGGTGGCATTGTGCGTGGTGGCGGCCGCTGCGGCCCTGCCCATGGCCAAGGAAGAAGGAACGATGGAGAAGTTCATCTCAACATTAAGGGATTGCGTGGAGACAGACACCTTGCTGTGCTTAAAGGTGTGTTCAGTGAAGTGAATAGTGATGTGCAGTGATAAGTGAGAATTGAGGAGCAGTGATCCCGTAAAAATATACGGCATGGACGTTATTAGGACAGAAGTAGTTTCGAATTAGGTTAAAAGTGATTACGCATCTCCTGATCATAGAGGATTTTTTATAAATAATAATATATAGTGACTTATACTTTAAACATACATTTTTAAAGTGATAACGTTAATATATTCAAAATCGAGTGTAATGACAACGGGTTCAACTCCCAGCGTCTGTGACGGGTCAACTGTCTAGCGGAGATGGATTCATCTGGTTAATGAGTTGGCGGTATCATAAAAGTTAATTAGGCAGCAGTTATGGAGATAATTCAATCACTTTTAATATCACAATTAAGATGGAAAATAATTTAGGTATTCAAATGCGTTGAGTGTTTAGAGCTAAATGGGAAATTTAAAACCATTATACTTATTCATATTTTCATATCGATTCAAAAATTATGAATGAAAGTAAAAATTTACTTGATGCCAGAAATTATTTATAACAAATATTTAACAATTATAACTGCTGAGCGAATGACAAATACTATTTCACCTGCTAAATTATTTTAATCTCTTTACAGGAAAAAGCAATGAAGTACACAGAAAACCTTGCCGTCTCCAAAGAGCTAAGTCTCGTGGATGGCATCACCTTTACCAGGACAGGCAGCCCTCGATCAGCTCGAAGCTACGATCCTCTTCCCGATGACCCCAAAGCAAGGGAATCACAAGTTGAAGAGAGAATCCTGGACAATGTGGTTGACTTCCTGGACAGTCACGTGCTGCAGCTGAGAATGCCGAAATCTTTCGAAGACGACAACTCTGTTGGTGATGAAGAAGGTATGTAAATGTCAATTTAAGTCGTTGTTTGGTCTCGATCTCCAATTTTTGCATTTATAATTAATTAATTATAATTTGAATGAATTCATTAATAGATTTTTTTAAATGAATTATTCAAAAGTGCAACTTCCTATTTAATCGACGAATTTGGTTAGCAATATTTTGTATACTGCTATCTACACTAAATCATTCTCCGCAATTTGAACTTTTTTGGTGAATAAATTATAATAATTGGCCATACAAGAGTAATAAAAATACTATCATACACTTAGTAATCCATTCTGTGAACGAACATAAATTCTAAATTTTACTTTTATAAAATGTCTTAAAACACTTTTAATCGTACGAGACAACTTAATTATTAAAACCTCAAATCATAATATTCCAAACTTTTTGTAAAAGACTTCAAAAGAAGCCACGCGAAGACATTGTTTGTTCAAAATGGAAACCTACTAGTTTTGGGTAGATAATTAGAACAATTACTTTTGAAATCGATTGTTTCTGTAACGGTGAAAACCATTATTCTTATTCACACGATTGTGAACTGGGATGGTACGTGTGAACATGAAAATGTCGGAACAAGTTCATAAGGCCAGCTTCACAACTTAGTAGAAATTTAAGTGACTTGCACCACGTCGCAGCTGTTAAATGGTGTTATGTGGAATAACTAGACGGCCATAAAAAGGCTGTCGTAAAAATTTTAAAAGTAAACGTTAGGAAGTCTTACGTGACAAAAAAGTAAGATAATAAATGAATTTGTACAATAAAAATTTACTAATCCACACAACGTAAGGGTTTGAAATACAAGAAGATGTATTAAAAATACTTGCAATATAAGAGAATGCACAAATGCAACCTTATGCTTTAAAAAAATAAGAAGTTGCGTAAACGAAAAAGTATAATAATTCAAAATGGGACCTTTCTAAAAAGGCAATAAATACCTTATGAAATTCACACAAAAAGTCATCGTGACTAATACTTTGCGAATGCAAATGACTCAAAAGATTGCAACATTTACCGCGAAGTGAAAATTTGAAAAGCTTCTAACCGCTAACGTTATGGCTATTTCTTTGTTGTTGTCCATATACGAGTATAACCGAGACTTAGTACTGTACACTAAGATATAGGCGGCCTCATTAGTTGCGAAAACTAGAAGCAATGCTTTTGTGGTTTCGGAGAAAAATGTACGTAACGTCAGCATTAGCTTTTTCAGCTCAATGTTGATATATCTGAAAACTTATTGCTATTTCCCGACAACACATTCGAATAGAATATATTTTCTTAAAATAAGGATAAAATCCTTTTTTTAATAATTAAAACTGTTGTTTTTAAATTGCTGTTTTTAAAATAAGTTTTCGTTAGTTAGTTTAGTTTGTTCTCACCAAATATTTTTATACATTGAGAGAGTATACAGAAACGATCATTCTTAAATTTTTGTTTATCCTAAAGTAAAGTCAAGTTATTCAAGTCTTGAAATATACAATTGTTTGCTGACAACAAAATATTGTCACCATTATGATTATTGCCACCTGACCTGTCCTCAAAACTTCATGTATGCTAAGCCTTAATGGTTTAAATTTCTTTTCCATATCCATCGTTTAAACAGAAACCGGTTTATTTTCTTTTGCACATTGATTACCGTTTATATTAGACAACAGCACGTCAACCTATAGACAAATGACCAAATTGCACCAGTCAATTTTTAACTCAAACTCAAACGAACTGCGATCAATATCAATTTGGAAAGTTTGACCTTTTATGGAGTGTTGATTGCACTAAACTCAAGAGTTTGACAGCAAACCTCTTTCACATCTTGATTCTAATTTGTCTAATCGAATATCTATTGTTGGTAGTAAGTACTGCCTGACCCTAAAGCAACAAATGTAACACATAGTTCCACTAACCTCAAACATCATTGTCAATACAATTTATAAATACATGTCAGAATGTGTAGAGAATGTTTCGTAACCAAACATATCAATTTTCTTCAAAAATTCTCACAGCTTAAATCTCACCGATTCACAAATCAATAGAAAGTTCATACAAGTTTTACGTTTGGTAGGTGTGTTTAAGTAGTAATAAGTACAACGAGTTAGTCAAGCCCACACAGATGACCGTAATCATGACGTGATCCAAAACCAGTAATTCAGACTAGTTTTCCATTCTTATGTGGGCACTAATAACATTAATCACACTTTTGGTATTATGCGTTCCAAGTGTGGTCATTGGTCAAGTTCACAAAGAAACTTTGCGAAAATTTGTAGAAACAATAATGTCTTCGTAAGAAATGTTACTACAAGTTGTGCATAATAACTATGATATTGATATTTTTTCTAAATCGATCCTATTTTACTGTATTAAAATCAGAGAAGAGATTTCAGATCAGAATCGTATTTTTGTGGTTAAACACGCTCCATCTGGTATAAAATCTATTATAATATAAATTTCGTCTATTTTATTGACCACCGCCACTTCAATCAATGCGACACCATTCCAAAAATATGGAAATTACACCGGTTTGGTCAAGTCCTCGGCTCTGTGATTTACATGTACCTACTCACTTTCACAAAACTGATTTCTCTCAAGAATACCTTCGGTTCATTTCACTTTTATTTAAGTTGTCCTTTCCGACTATCCATATTTTCTTTCTTGGTTGGAGCGGCTAACTTTGGAGTCAAGCATTTTTCACTGTCAACACTCTTTGTTGGTTTAACAATGCAAGTTACGGCTGCCTAAATCTAGTTGTGTAAATATTATTTTACTCACGAACCCACACAACAATTTCTTATTCAAACCTTGTCAGCCGTTCTGTCAAAGTTTGTTGGGTTGCTTGTCAAATATTTGAATTTTTACATAATAATGTTAGTGCCTAGCGCTGTGTTATGTATGGTACGCTTGTCCATAAGATGAAAGGCGGCAATTCTAGTTGTTACATTTGAAGACATATTGATCAGAAAGAATTTCTTGAACCTTTAGTCAAGAAAAAACAAATTAAGCACCATGGTTGTACTAAGGCTAAATTTAGAAACAAAAACGTTAAATTTTCAGATTACTAACTGTGATTTGAAATCACGAATTTGAATGACAATTTTATTTCCTTTGCAGGCCGTGGCAAGAAGAAGAAGAAGCTCAAGAAACTCCTTCCCATCCTTGCCCTCATCAAACTGAAGCTCGCCGCTCTCGTTCCCTTGTTCCTGGGTATTATCGCATTTGCCGTCTTCAAGGCCTACCTTCTCGGCAAGATTGCTTTCATCGCTGCTGCCTTTGGGGCAATCAAGAAACTCCTTGAATCCAAGAAAGGAGGCGGCGGTGGCTGGTCAGAGCCTGCTCATGAAGAGCATGGCTGGGAAAGCGGTGGTGGCGGCGGCGGCTGGGGTAGATCCCAAGACGCCCAGAGCCTTGCTTACGGCGCCCACGTTAAGCAAGCGTAATTTTAAGATAGTTTAGCTCCAGTTATTAGGGAGCCATCATATAACTTTGGCTTGAGACAAGCCGTCATATAATTTCGGCCTGAAAGTTTGGAGGGCCTTCATATTTTCAACTTCATTTATTTAACCACCGTTTCATTTCTATGACAATGGTTCAATTATGGATGAGTGTGAGTCGCGAATGGTCTTGAATGTATTTTAAGTTGTTAGTTTTCTTTCTTTTTATTTATTACGTTTTCTTTTTTTTACTTTTATAAATACGTTTATTTATTTATTTGATTTTGTTTATTTACACTTTATTTCTATTTATCTATTAATATTGACTGTTTATTATTATTATTATTATATCTATGGTACAAACATATTAACTATATATTCTGTGTCTGTGTACATAATAGTATGTATTTTATTCATTTGTTTATTTTACAACATACTTATCTATTTATTTGTGTAAATATCATAAAATTTATTTTTAGTTCATGTAGAGATTACCATATTTGTTTACCAAATATTTTTAAGTTTTAGTTCCAAAGATATTTTATCGTATTTGTGTATTTAGTTATTTCAACTGTTTTATTTTTTATAAGTGAGCTTTTAAACAATTGATTTTTGAGTCATATTTATTGCCGAATGCTATATTAAACGATTGATTTTTAAATCATATTTATTGCCGAATGCTATATTAAACGATTGATTTTTGAGTCATATTTATTGCCGAATGCTATATTAAACGATTGAATGTTAATTTATTGTTACGATAAGTAATTTATTTTACGATGGATCCACGTAAAACAAATAAACGAATTCATATAATGTTTGTGTATTTTTCTTTCACCCTAAAGAAACAGATCCAATCTTAGGATCCAATGATGTTAAATTTTGTGAATAAAATTCAAACTTCTTGTGTTGGACTTTAAACTAACTTGAATATTAATTTAAAATAATTGAGTGATTTCATTACAGTTATGTGATTTCCTTACATGAAACAAATAAATCATTAAAAAAAAAAATGTTCTTACAAATTTTATGAAATAATAAATCGCAATAGTACTTTAGTACTTATCTGCAAACGTAGCTTAAGAAATAAAGCAAGATTTCGTACATCTTCGCGCCAAAAGTGCGTTTAAAGTAAAAGCCTATGCAGGAAAAAGGCCACCATAATCGTATTCAGGTTACCATAGCAATGGGTACAAGCATAATCACCACGCTTGCTAAATGCGGGTTGGTGATCACAAAACAAAGCAATGTTTGAAAATTCGAAGCGTTTTGTTGTCCGACCCGGGGATCGAACCTGGGACCCCGAGATCTTGGCCCGGTATTCAAACCACTAGGCCAACGGGGCATCTGAGCTATTATTAAATTGAAATACTCAATATTTGCAAAAAATTTTAACTTGACCTTTAACCTTACTAATAGTTGTTAAAATATGAAAGTGCCGTTTTGTATGGACGAAATCGAGAAAAGTCATTTTTCCATACTAACAATTTTTTAGTTTTTTTAAAAACGCCTGAACCGTTTTCGATGCAATTAAAGGTGAAAGTTAGATGGTTATAAAGCTACGCATTATCGTATTTAAATTTCTGAAAATCAAAGTATATAATACAAATATACTTAATTAAAGCAAGAAGATCAGCTGACACATTGTAAGGGGTCTTTTCAACGACTTCCTTTGAAGTAATAGGCACTAGTATTGCATTTTTTTTTTAGTCAAAAGTTACTTTATTTAGTTTTTGATACAATACAAAAAGAATTACGCAATAATATGACTATACTTAAGAGCTATAAACAAAATTAAAAGTGGGTAAATAATCGGCAATTTCATACTTTAACCCCTATTATCATAATAAATGTGAAAGTCACAATGGATATTTGTTACTCTATCACGCCTAATAAACGGCTCATTAAATATGGATGCAAAGCATTTAAATCTTTATATATATAATTCTTCTGTGAGTGTGTATGTCACTGAACTTCTCTTAAACGACTGGACCGATTTTGATGAAATTTTTTGTGTGTGTTCAAGGGGATCTGGGAATGGTTTAGATTCACAATTTTGTCGGGGATAATGTTAGGTGTAGTCCAACCCAAAAATTTTATTTTTTATTTTTTAGACAAAATTTTTAATTTCTATTTTTTTTATGATACAACATACAAAAATACATACAATCCTAAATTTTTACCCTTTTATCACCAACCCCTATTTTTTAATAGCCATTTTAGTAATTTAATCATTTTTCATCCCGCTCGATAACTGATCAATTATCGTCTTTTTTGTAAGGGTAGGGTAGGGGTAGGGAAGAGTTTAGGGTAGGGGTGGGGGTAGGGTAGGGGTAGGGTATGTGTAGGGTAGGGTAGGGTAGGTTAGGGGTAGGGTAGGGATAGGGTAGGGGTAGGGTAGGGGTAGGGTAGGGGTAGGGGGTAGGGTAGGGGTAGGGTAGGGGTAGGGTAGGGGTGGGGTAGGGGTAGGGTAGGGGTAGGGTAGGGGTAGGGTAGGGGTAGGGTAGGGGTAGGGTAGGGGTAGGGTAGGGGTAGGGTAGGGGTAGGGTTAGGGTAGGGGTAGGGTAGGGGTAGGGTAGGAGTAGGGTAGGGGTAGGGTAGTAAAATATTAAAATTTTATAAAATATATACAACCCTAAATTTTTACCCTTTTACCACCAATCCTTATTTTTTGTTAGCCATTTTAGTAATTTAATCATTTTTATGGCAAAACAACGTTTGCTGGGTCAGCTAGTATACTTATAAGACTTAAATACCAAACAAGTTTCTTTTTATCTCGAAAATAGAAAAGGTTTCCGCGGAATAGCTTCAAATTCGAAATCCAACGCATACGAATTCGCGGACAGCAGCTATCCCAAATGCAGATAGGCTTATGCTGTTAACTTACGATGCAACAAAATGCGGTGTCATTAGTTTAACTTTTATTATCACTAGCGGACCTCGCGAACTTCGTATCGCCTCAGAATAGTGTTTGATTTTGACGTCTTAAATGTCATTGTCATAAAATAAGCGATATTTGGATAAAAAAGTAAAGAAATACATTTTATTGATCTTAACTTTCCAATGTTTTTAATCATATTATCCTATTCCCGACTAAGACAAATCCAAAAACACAAAAATCATGGAAATTGGTCCAGCCATTCTCGAGTTATAAGTGGTGTAACTAACACGACTCTCTTTTATTTATTAAATAAGACTAGCGGACCCCACAAACTCCGTATCGCCTCAGAATAGTATTTGATTTTGAAGTCTTAAATGTCAGAAAGAGAGTTCCGATGTATGTTTGTTACTTAATCATGCCAAAACAGCTAATTATATCTGTATAAATTTGGCAAAGATAGATTATACGAGTAGACTGAAAAAGTACATAACGTCATTGAAGTTCTAAAACCTCGTAAGTAATTTTTAAGAACTTCTCAGGAGATATTAAAAACCTTTTTGAATAATTCCCAACCGCAGTTGACAAGGCCGGCCCATGTAGGGAACTGGACTGGACTTACGTATCGTTTCCTCAGGACAGTGACTTCCGTGCTGTTCCTTTTCCGTAATTTCAAAGGTTTTATTGGTCGTTAGGTTTAATCTGATTAGGCGAAACGACGCTTCTTTCGATTCACTAGCGAATGGCATCAAAATGTCAAAATCGCCCAAAAATTAGTCACGTTGTGTTAGAACTTCAGTGACGATAAGCTACTTTTTACACCGCATAAAAGAACGGTTTCTGTGGGATAGCTTCAAAATCAAAGTCTTTTACAACAGTTAGTGTATCCTTAATGTGGACCAATTCCTGCTGTCAACTCAATCAATGCCTTATGTTTATCTTCCTATTCGTCATCATCATCCACAATAGTTTACTGCTGCAAATTAGCTCTTCATACGGTTATCTTTTCGGTGAGGCATTTACTGCTGCAAATTACAGGTCCCTTTTTGGCTAGGCCTTAAATCAAAACAATTCTTGCCATAATCCTGTTGGCAGGCAGGCTGACGTTGGCATTTTGGTAGATGATGGTGATAAAAGACGATGATACCATCAGTCAGGTTTTGGTTGTTCTCCTCTGAACCGAGTCTAATGGATTATATGGATGAATTTTTGTTTTCTGTTGTTGAATTGTAACACATATAACTTAACACTGTGCTGGATTTGATGCACTGTATTAGTCTGCCCGCGACCATGTTTGTGTCACCTAGGCGAAATGCCGGGTAGTTATAAGATACTATTTTACCTTTTTGAATCATACATTTTTGTTTCTTTTTACTCTTATTTGGTTTCCTTATCTACCCCGCCAGGAGCATATGTTTTAGTCAAACTAAAACATATGCCTAACGATAATTTTCTATAAAATTACATATTACAAGGTTTAACTAAAATAACACAAAACATCTTCGAAGTCGATTCTAGTCCTCATAAACAAAACCTATGGTCTAAAAAATAGGTCTCCACATGACTAAGCTCTTGCGGTTTGTATGGAACAGCTAGGAAAAAAGGGATTTCAATGGTTTGTCGTAAACAAAAAGTTGTCGTGTTTATAAGCACTGTCATAAATAAAACTTTGTATATATAAGATAAGAATAAGATAAGAAATTGTTTATTTTGCCACAGTAAACACAATTAGCATAAAGCACAGGTAAGTACACCAAAATATTATAACAACAAACAAAACAGTACAAACACAAAAATTAAAACAGACATTAATGTCAACAGTGTTTGCTGCAGCAAACATGGGTCAAGGCTCAGCATAAGTTTCCACTCCAAGGCGGAAAAACTGTTTTTCAGCCGTCACCCAGAGGTTGCGCAGATACATTAAAAAAAAATGAAGAAAAACATCAAATTAAAATTGAAAACACCAAAAACAGAAGTATGTGTAATTTGTGTAAGGTATGTGTTAAAGGAGTGTAATATTAAAAATATTTATAATAGTGAACAAGAATGAAATACATACATAAATACGATTATTTGTGATAAAATTGAAAACACCAAAAACAGAAGTATGTATAATGTGTGTGTAAGGTATGTGTTATAGGAATGTAATATTAATGACACTGCACCATGCAGCGCTATCTAGTGACAATTTTGCAAAACAAATTCAGCAAGCAAAACTCGTGATCACCACTCTATCCACTGCTGGATTTATAGGCCCACTAGAAAGGAATCTCCATAATCGCTACACTCTACAATCGAGTGGGTGACTGTGTTAGTTTGATAGTTAATGTCAAATAAACGATGCAGTCCTTACTTTATATAATATTTTAAGCAATTTCAAAATTGCAAAATTTAATTTTCTGACTCCTAACATAAAGATCCTTACTGAATCAACTCTTAAGCTCTTAGGGTCACCTGTTTTCGATAGCGCTATTCCCAACCATTTTCAAAAAGCCATTACCAAATTTAATGAATGTTCGGATCGATTTTTGGAAATAAATGCACATTCGGCTCTATTTATTCCAAGGTCCTGTCTCCTCGTACCCAAATTGAATTACCTCTTACGTTGTTGCCCAGTATGGAAATTCCAAAATTTAATTAACCATTTGGATGATTTGATTGAATCACAATTAGAAGAAAATCTTAATATTAATTTATCAGAACGAGCATGGAACCAAGCGTCTGGGGGGATTGGAACCCGCAAAATTTCGAGTGTTTCCTTACCAGCTTTTCTATCTTCAGTCTACACCACGTCTACTCTCGTTGCCAATATCCTGCGGTCAATCACCACAACCTTCGAGGTGGCGTGCTTGGATGAAGCTAGAGATGCTTGGATAAAGGATTTTTCCTCTAAATTCCCTTCAGATTTAAAAATAATATTAAAAAAAAAAAGTAATTTCATTGCAATTATAATATACTACTTAAACTTAAAAAAATATGTCTCAGGCGGAATTCGAACACACATCTCCTCGCATGCCGGGCGCGGCGCTATATTCGCACTGTGACGCAGTGTCTCGATGGTTTAAAGGGATACTGATGCACTCTCTCTATGAGCACAAATAAGATAACACTAAAGTCTATGAGTAATCCTTTAGTAAGCTCTGACAATCAAACGAGATGAAAAAGAGGTGATATTTTACTTAGCCATCTTAAGCCTTTGTAGAACAATATAAACCATAATCCTATAAAATAAGTCTAACTCTAGGTTTTAAACTTTCTTTAAGCATTGTTACATATGAAATTTTTAAGTCTAACTCTCTTGAGGATGTTTGTTTTGGCATCACACGGATGTGAACACTTATGTAGAAATCTTCGGTCTCTTGACGCCAAACAATCGTCGAGTGTTTGGATTATGTTACATTAAAATAAATATACTGGCTTTTGACGACCTCCATGGTGCAGTGGCGAACACACCGGTTTTCAAGGTATCGCCTGCTCCGAGGTCCCGGGTATGATTCCCGGACGAGTCAATGTAGAATAATAATAATAAATAATAAAATAATAAATATTTAAGATATGCCTCACTGGGCCACACTGAGCCATCTAGTCCCAAATTAAGGTACTATTAAGTACCCTGTCGTATGGGGTACTAGACAACCGATAAACTTACTTATATACTTTTTTTTTTGTAAATACATACTTATAATACATAGAAAACACCCAGACCAGTACAAACAGACATGTTCATGCACACAAATATTTGTACTGTGCGGGAATCGAACCCGCGACCCATGGCTCAGAAGCAGCGTTAACTACCGCTGATCCAAATGGTCGTCAATGTAATAAAAAGTGATTTCTAGATTTTCTCGGGTTGGGTGTCTGTGGTACTTGGTTGTTTCTGATTTCAACAAAACGAGTGCTTCATATATTTAATCACTTTTGGATTAGATCAATGAATGTATGAGATGTTGTCCATATTTTTTTAAATTTATTTATTTGCCTCTATTCTATCTCTGTTGCAAATTGAATCAAAGTCAGTTGAGTGGTTAAGACATGAAATTCTAACCCCCGTATTTATAAAGAAGTAATTACTTATTGCTTAAGAAAGTCTGCATAAAGTGTTCAGACCTAGTGCTTAAGTGTAAGAAATTGGTCACCATTAGTAGTCATATTATTTGGCTGAAAATGCTAACTTTTGGTAGTTATAACTTCTGGTAATTTCTTGATTAAGGCAGACAAATTGTCTCTCAAGTAATTACTTGTAGTCAAGTAATTACTTTTACTTGTTTATAAATACGGGGGTTATAGACAGACATCTTACTTTCGCATTGAAAATATTGGTACGGAATAGTTAGGTTAACAAGTAGGTGTATATTCCATTGATTTTCAAACTTACATAGCATTTGTCATAATTATTTACTGACACAATACATAATAAGAAGTTTTTCATACTATTAGTTCTAGCACAAGGCATCGCCTAAAGTGTGGGGTAAGACATGAAGAGGGGATGTTAATTTTCAAATGTAAGTACAAAATTATTGCATTAGTTTGCTAAATATTCTTTTGCTCAATGCATAAAAACAAAATGTGTTAAATTTACTTTGCCTAATGTAAGGTTTGCTGCCACACATTTTATTGTAAAAGATGAGCCATTAGAGACTGTAGACTCCTCTACCTTTTTAGGTATAACTGTAGACTCTCGACTGCAATGGGGTGCTCATATTAGATCTCTGTTTGGAAGACTTGATTCTGCTGCTTATGCTGTGCGAAAGATAAGACAATTGACTGCTGTTGGAACAGCAAGATTAGTATATTTTAGCTACTTTCACAGTATAATGTCATACGGAATTCTGTTATGGGGCTCATCGGCAAATATTGAGTCTATTTTTGTACTGTCTTTGCAGCCTTCGACCCCGTGACTAAGAGAGCTATTCAAAGAGATCAACACACTTATGTTTGCAACTCAATACATTTTCGAAAACATTATGTACGTCTGTAAGAACCTTGAATTTTTTATCAAAAATAGTGACGTACACAATTTAAATACCCGAAATAAAGATAAACTTGCCGATCCAGGATTCAGACTGCCTAGGGTTGGAATTTTATTCATTGGAAATTGTAACCGTATTTTCAACAAATTACCACTGTCAATTGCTGAACTACCTGTACATAAACTCAAATCATAATAATATATCAAAGTTAATGAAAAAGGGGCTATTATACTATTAATGATTATATGAATGATGGAAAGTTTGGCTTTGAATTGTACTAGCTCGCACTGGATTATATCTTATGTAAACATATTTATTTAAAAAGAGGCTGATAATAGTGTCCGAATTTCTTGCGCTGCTTCTTCTCGGCATGGGCTAGCCACATTTGTCCCGAAGTAGTGGTAGGTTAAAATAATAATGAGACGTGTAAAAGCGTCTCTAAGGGTCTATTTGCAGAAATAAAACTGATTTTATTGAATTATATATAATTTTCTTAAATAAAATAATAATATTTGAATATCTAAAAGTGAAACCAAAAATGTCTCAATTTTTTTTCATTCCTAACAGTTACAAGACAAACATTCATTTAAACTAGTTTCCAATTAAATGATTAGCCTGAGAGAATAAATTCTAAGTACCAAATATATTTACTGTACTTAATAAGTTCTTATTAATAATGCGGCTGTTATATTAAGAGCGTTTTATTCTTATTCTCAGTGAGAACGCATTTCTTTTGTTTTCATATACCTACTTACTTACTGTAATTATTAGTTAGCTGTAATAAAATAGGAATCATTAGAGTTTTGAATGTGAAATATGTTTGTAAAATTGTGTTTATTTCGAGGCCCAAAAAAAACCGCTAAGTGGGAACCGCTGACTGACTTAATTTTGTAGTTACATATTTACATCTTTTTGATGCCCAGTTTTTTTTTGCGCACAGATGACCGGTCGTTCCTTATTGAAACGATCGCTCAACCGGCAACCCTCCCACGGGGGAGGGAGGTGGTGAATCCTAATGGATACCTCACAGCCGGCTGTGAGGTTATGTGAGACTTCCACTCACTAAACACCACTATTACCAAAGGGTGCTGTAGCATATCTGAAGCGACCACACCCCTTGAGGGGTGGTGCAGGGCGTCACTCACCTAGGTGAAGTGCACACTGAAGAGGGCTGGCATTCAGAAGGAATGATCAGCCGTAAATGAGTTTAAAAATTGACCTGTGTCCAGAGTGGACGAGGACCGGAATGAAAATAGACTAGATTTTATTTAATTCGACAGACTCCCAGAAGGGGTGACTGCCGATTGGGAGGACTGGGGTTGACCTGAAGGGTCATGAGAGAAGATGGCTTCTGCGCTTCCTGAGCCTCCAATAGGCGGTTCAGGTCAGCCGTGAGCTCGTCGAGCGGGTCATTTAGGACATATATGAGTTTGCGGGATAGCGGCGGATCAGAGGAGGTGGGTGGGTTATAGTTCGCTGCGGATTTGATCAGTGGGTTTGAATGGTTCTTTGCGGATTCGAAGAATCGCTCGGAGACCTTCTGGAAGTGTTGTTGGAGTGTAGGTAGTTGAAGGTCCCTATGTAAAAAATGTTTTCAGTGGCGAAAGATGTTTTGAACTCTCTGTAGTTCTTCAAGTGTGTTTGGATTGGCATGGGCAAATACGACTGATGCGTATGACAGTACCGGTCGTATGCAAACCTTGTAAAGCGTGCGCTTGTTTAGTAAGGACATTTTACTGTATCTGCCTAGCATTGGGTTCAGTCTATTTAGATAGAATCGGGCGCTTCGTGTCACATTTTGAACGTGAGGCTTAAAACTGAGTCTCTGATCTAAAGTGATACCTAGGTATTTTAATGAATTTTACCAGGGGATGACTTTGCCTAGTAAGGTCGGGGGGCGGTGTTTTTGGAAGGTAGATTGTGTTGCTTTAAATCGAAGTAAATCGCGGAAGACTTTTCCGGGTTAACTTCGATTCGCCATTTGCAAAACCATTCACCTAGCTTGTCTATTGAGATTTGGAGCCTCGGTAGGATTTCACTAAGGAAGGTTGCTCGTGCGTATAGTGCCGTGTCGTCGGCGGAAAGGGATAATTCGTCATTTTTAGTCGGGATGGGGATGTCATTAGTGTAGACTGTGTACAGCAGTGGCGCCAGGATCGAGCCCTGCGGTACACCAGCTGTAATAGCCCTAGGAGAGGAGAGCGTATTTTCGTGCCTAAACCGAAAAGTACGATTTTGTAGGTAGGAGGCGATCAGCCGTACTAATCGACAGATTGAGTCTGTACAGTTTGACTGTAAGTCCGGTGTGCCAGACCTTGTCGAAGGCTTTGGCAACATCAAAGAAGACTGTTACGGTCTTGTACTTGCGCGTTCAGAAACCGTTCAGGACGTACTCGACAATGCGATGTACTTGTTGGGGGCACGAGTGTTTAGCTCTGAAGCGAAATTGGTGGGGAATGATTAAGTCCTCGCCGTGGAGGTGCTCTTTCATACGAGCCAGAATACATTTTTCTAAGAGCTTTGCCATAGCCTTAAGGAGGCTGATGGGGCAATGGCTCGACGGTTGGTTGAGGGGTTTCCCTGGCTTTGGTATTCCTATTACAATAGCTTCTTTCTAGGAGTCCGGAAAGTAGCTGTGTAACGCCCCGTTGGTCTAGTGGTTTAAATACCAAGATCTCGGGGTCGCAGGTTTGAATCCCGGGTCGGTCTACAAAAAGTTTCAAATTTTCGAACGTTGCTCGGGTTTGTGCTCACTAACCGGCATTTGGCAAGCGTGGTGATTATGCCAGTACCTATCATTGCTGTGGTAACTTGAATTCTATGATGGAGGCCTTGGCCCTTCAGTGGGATGATTATAGGCTGTTACTTTACTTGGTTTTTTCATCTTTTTTTAATTTATTGTTTGTACTTGTTGACAGCTGTTGTACTTGTTGTTGTATGACAGATTTGGAAAAAAAAAGATTTTTGTCAGAAATATTGAACAGGCCACCAAATTTAAATCAGTGCCGGACAAGAAAACAACGACAATCATTATGCACTGACACAAAATTGAGGCTTACACCACCAAATTACTAAGCAACAAGATAATTAGCTGCATCAGTAAGCCCTATTCAAAGTATCCGACCCACGTCCGCATCCGTAGGGCGTATGCAGGTTGCCGAGATACTGCGCGAAAGTTCGGCCGCACCCAAGGCATGGATCGAGTCACACGATAGGCTTTTTAAGACGATGAAAATATCGAAAACATATTTTCAAAACGATAGCAATTTACTTAATATAATATCACTTCTGATGCTTTTGGGCAAAAACAGAGAATAACTACTCAATAATGTCTTAATTTTTTATTTCTTTTTTATAACTACTTTTTTTCGTAATTTTTTCGTATATTTGTAAGAAATATTTGCGGAAAAAAATAACATAACATAACTTAATTAAAATTTCATGGGCTTTTGCCCGCGTCACTACTCGCGTGAATTACACGTTATATCGCTTGGGCGGAAACCTGCGCCTAACATGAGATACAAAATTACCTATATCCGTTCTTCCAAGGTCTTATGTATTTTTGTTATTTTTTTTTATAATCGTTTATATTCTTGTACTTAAGACGAGAAAGCCTAACAGAAATTAAAACGGGACTTAATGCACTGTTAACTACTCGTATTTTCAGGTGAAATAATATTTACCTTCCTTGGAGAAAAGTAGATTTAGGGAAGGTAAATAGTTAAATCAGTTAAATTGAGGAAATTGAGAATAATACAAATAAGCTCTTAACATTAAAAAAAACTTTTTATTTTATAAATAAATCATGAAGCCAAATGCACAGTACTAAAATCACCTAGTGTGTCAACACAACTGTAGGACAGGTAGTACCGTTCGCTCAAGGCCGCCCCTGCCCAGTGACTCATCACAGCCACTTTCTTCTGGTACGTGACCATATTTGTGTATGAGGCCCACTGACTATCATGAGGGGACATTTCAAAGGAGAAATACCTGTCGGACATTTATTGCCGAATTTTGTTAATAAAACGATTTCGCGTTTCGCGGCAGATGTTTTAAGGAATGCAAAGGATGGCATTTCAATGTCAAATGAATGGAAAGTGGACTGGCTGAATGGTGAATTGAATTAACAATATGCATTGATATTATACCTATATAAAAAACTAAATACACAACCAGTGTTAAAAAAAGTCTCCCAACTAAAATAGCACTCATTTGACTTAAGGGTGCACTTCTACTACAAGCTTTATTAAACCAATCTAAAATAACTAACTGCTTACAAAATTACATTGTCTCATGAAGCTACTCTAGCAGTATTACCACTAGAAGGTGGACAGCATCAACTTGTCTCCACTATTAGCAAAGCTGTGATCGCAAAATCTTCCTTTTAGAGGCGCGTTCAGCAGTGGACTATGACTGGTAATGATGAGAATGTACCCTTAAATATTATAATATTTATTTAAAAAAATATTATATTACAATTATACAACGACCAAGGGGGTCTAGTAGTTTAGTTAGTTTCGATCCCCGGGTCGGGCAACAAAATAGTTTCGAATTTTCGAACGTGGCTCGGGTTTGTGATCACCAACCCGCATTTGGCAAGCGTGGTGATTATGCCAGTTCCCATCATTGCAGTGGTAACTTGAATACAATGATGGAGGCCTTTTCCCTGCAGTGTGATGATTATAGGCTGTTACTAAAGATTATATTTTATTTGTATTGGTTCATTTTATACTGGTTCTATCAAAAAGGGTCACCTTTGACCAATCAGCAGTTAAGAAGCGCGAGAATAAGTTTAACCAAATAGAAAGCTTTTAACCAAGAAAGGCCGTTGACCTTGATTCCTAGTGTGATAGTTTCTAAATATGCATTGAAAGGCAAATGGTCATGTGGGTGTATGGTTTAAACCTAATTAGCTGGCACCTAGTATTTAGTTTACCATCGGTAATATGTAGCACTACATTTATGAAATAAATAGTAAAAAAATATGTAAAAATAGCAAAAAGGTTACAAATTGAAATTACAGACAATGGCAGGTCCACCTACCCAAAAAGTTAAGGGTCATTAAATTGATTTTCAACTTTAAGTTCAACTAGTAGAGATCAATATCGATTGAGAAAATTTTACGTTTTGTAGTAGCTTGACGTGCTATTGTCTGTACAATGTTTAAGTTTAATAAATACTTTGATAGGAACAGGCAGCAATCTTAGAAAACCGTTTAAATGTGTTTTGGGCTACGCGGAGTAAATCTGTTCTGTAGGTTTACGTAGGAAATGCCGACTTATATGATTTTTTGGTTCTATAATTACACATTGTTCGTAAATGAATAGTTACTTGTTTTACGCAACTACCGACTTGTAATTTGATAGTTTTCTTTTTGACTGCAATATTATATGCTACTGCTGCATTGTTTTTTGGATGCATGCATGCCCAACCGCTCAACTTGAATCGTCACAATACAATAGTTTTAAAAGACTTACAAAGATAGGTACTCTAGACTTTGGGATTGATAAATAGAAAACAATTAAATTTTATATACCATTTTAATGTGGGAGAAGTACCAAAAAATATATATACATCATTTTATTTCACGCCTTTAATCTCACTCATACAAAGCTACAAGTTTCAAACACTAATAGTATCTGTGATAAACCGCGCAACGACAGACAAGTATGGACATGTTGAAACTATAGGGTTTCCTGAGTTGACTTTGGGACCCCAAAAACAATTCGAAATTTTCAGAATTCTCAAGTAAACCTAAAGAATAACGTATCGAGACGTGGTTATCTCAGTTATCAAAAAGGTAAAAGAAAACAATCTTACATGACGTTAAATACTTTAAATGTTGCTTTTACTTAATTAATAAGAAGATATTAACTTAGATAATAAGAAAAACTCATAAAATACTTTTCTTGAAGGTCAGCCATACGACAAAAATAAGAAGAATCATACCAAACATCAACCACATAACCATCAAACTTTTGTAAAAGGAGCTTTATAGGTCAATATTTTTAAGTCAAATATGACTTAGATTTATACAACGTTATTTGTACAAAGTGCATCAAACCAAACATGACCACACAGCGATGAATCCTTTGTAAAACCGAGCACGCAACTCCTTTCACTTACCTGCATCAAACGGGTACACTTGAGCTCTGATTTAATAGTTTTATAATAACGGTTATGTAACGTTAAATAACGTGACATAGTAACTTATAAATGCGGCCAGCATTACGCGCCAATAGAGGATGAGCCTCTTTAGAATTGTCAATTTAAAGATTTTCGATTATCCCTTGATGCTGACCTCAGAAAGAGTGTAAGTGCGGAGTAATGTAAAAAACAGTTTCAGTTTGTAGGCAGTTGTTATGATAAGCAAAATTCAGATTTTTGTTAAAATATGTGGTTCTAAAGGATTTTTTTTTTAGTGTAAGAGAGGCGTGGTTATATACATGTGTGTTTTTCCGGTGTAGTTTAGTACCGATGATTTTTTCCATTTTCGATAAATTTATTTAGATAGGCATCAATATTTTGTGTTCATTTTTATCAATATGTTATCTCATAGCTGCTGTTTACTTAGCACTCTATTTAAAGCTTTTTTTATACAAATGTTCTTGTAAAACAAAACAGATTTTTCGTATCGAAATTCCCTTAGAAACAGGTACGACCAATTTTGATATTTGGTATGTCTGAGAGTAGGTAGGATGTTTTAACTTTAAGACCGAAAAACAAGTTTCGCTTTACATTTATATAATTTATACTTTATAGTTATATTGCTATAATTTATATTCATATCGAACTACTCACTACGGCGCCTAGTGAACTGCTGTTTGTTGAAAATCAAGAAGTAAGAAATAAATTTGAAAATAACGCATTTTCATACCATTTTTTATCTAGATCAAACTTCAAGTACCTAGTATGATATGACCTGATGCGGCGACTGTATACATCTTCATACCTTACTAACTATGGCCTACGGTTTCATCCGCATTAATTAAAAAAACAAGAAACTTTAAACTTTATTTATATTCTTTTATTGTAAGGATATTGTTATAGGTCATTATACTATGTAATTATTTGATGCAGAATACAATCAATCCGTCAACCCCCAAGAGGCACTCGGGTGCCACGATAACAATTGATTTTAATTGTGTCTGGAATAACTCACGATCGAGGGATTAATTAAGTAAATTTTAAAACTATAATACTTATTTGAAAATTAAATGAAATTATTTTTATTATTAGGTACTTGCTAAATGACATATTTATTTATATAATGATGCATATCATATTGTGTATAAAAACACGTTAGTAAATAATGCATTACCTACTTGAGAACAAATTTGATTATCATATAATAGGTTGTAGTCCACATTAAAAGACAGATACTTACATTTGTCTTCGATGCTCCACTCCTATTAGTTCTATCATAATGTTATTATAATATTAGAATACTATTTAAAATTTAATAAATCTAACAGTGTAATTTATGATGATGGATAATGTATTAATGTTTTATAAAGAAAGTAGGTAATTACAATCTAATGTATCACTGATGCCTTGAAAAGGTAAATTTGTGACAAGCACTACCAACTGCTTCTACAAAGGTGTCAACCTGTTCTGTATCACAAATTTGAAGTGAATAAATGAATTATGAATAATGAATTATGTTTTTTTTTTAAATATTACAGAACTTTTTTTATTTTGGTTTAGTAGTTCCTGAGATTATCGCGGTCAACCAAACAAAACAAACAAAATCTTTAGCCTTTTTATATGTTATTACTAAGATTATAGATTTGAAAGTTAAGATGGATGCTTGTTACTCAATCACGCCAAGGAATAGTTCAGAGAACCGGGCTGCATTCAGGATATGACCTAGATTCCGAATTACCAGGAAATCGAAAGTGGCTAAGGACAACCTTGAGTTATAAGATAGAAGATTCTAAAAAATGGCACCAAAATAAAAGCAAAAACGGAACTAGTCCTGCTTGCCAAATGTTCAACGTTTCAAACCCCACGCATCAGCCGGCTGTCGCGATAACAATAGATTTCAATTATTTTTGGAAATGCCCACGATCGAAGGATTAATCCTTTCAGTTTCAATGCTGGTAATTTCAAGACTTACTAGACGCTTTTTGTTTTTTTTTCTTGTGAGAGAAAATATCCTTCACGCGTATCTGATAAGCTGATCCGATATAACGTGCATTAACGTTATTACTTTGCATATTTTTTTTGGATTAGGTTTTATTTAATATTTTCTAATACGTTATATAAAGTTGATAAATATTTTTTAAAAACAAAATTAATATACTTAATGACGAAAAATTCTCGTTAGAACGTTTATTAAAAAAAATCAAACGTTTCTTTTTGTTAGTGTGCTATATGAGTGAAAGATCGCTAAAACGGTCAAAAAATCACATAAAAGCAACCTAAAATTAATACCGCACAGACGAAGCGACAGAAAGTCTGCTTTTAAGGCCACGATACTAAACCTTTCCGGTTTCGATCGACCTCGAATTAAAAAAATAGCTACATATAAAATTAGGAGGAGTTAATGCAACAGCGAACAATCAATTTCACTTTTTATTAAAGATAACCTAAAAAATTGAGTTACAGCATTTTCACTTAGCATGCTATTCCAAACAATCACACTTTTTCTTTCGTTCATTTGCGATAGCATAAGAAACGATGCGTGAGTATTCAGATGTCGTAAACGCAAACTTCGCTTTCTAACATCAAATATTTATTTTTCTACTTATCCTTACATTTCGAGCTTATGGCATATCAGTTAGCAGGCATCGACAAACGACGACGTACGTTACGTCAGCACTAAATTGGTGGGGGTCCAAAGGATAAAATCCATCATTTTTTTGGGAAAACATCATAACCTGCCAAGCGTCGGTTGGTAAAGCACAATGAACATATGCAAGTCAATCGCTATTGTGGCCCTTCTGGCGACAGTACGGTCCGGACCCGTGCAAGAAAATGGCGTGGCTGAAAATTTCGTGGGTGCGGTTACTGAGTGCATAGAAAACGACACTTCGCTATGTCTTAAGGTGAATACAATGGATTTACAGTGCTGTGTTGAAGTGTTGTGAAAATTGGATATTTTACTTGACAAAATACAAAATATTGTCGAGTATCAAGTGATAAGATTTATCTGTGATATTTTTATAAAATCTTTTATCAAAATAATCGTAGAAGAACTAAGATAGAGCAGTGATTTGCATTCTCGTAACAGTGACTAATTTTTGTGAATATTCATAGATTTAAGTCAAATTTGCAAATTTTTACATTCATTACCATTGCAAATTCTTAACTCCATTCAAGTGATTATTAAAAACTTAAAAATCTTCTGCAATCTAACTGATTAATGAAAAAAAAATTTAAATTTAACGTATTTCTTTTGAACATCCTTTATTTTCCTGAAAAAAAATTATTGAGTAAGTTGACGAATCTAACTCTAAACTTAAATTGCAGGAAAAAGCTCTCAAGCTGACCGAACGCTTGGCTATCACCAAAGATGTCAGCATCTTCGACGGTATGACCCTCATCAACACGGGGTCAGCTCGGTCTGCTCGCAGCTACGAGCCTTTGGCTGAGGATCTGAAGACCAGGGAATACCAGCTCGAGGAGAGAATCGCTGACAACATCGGGGACTTCCTGGACAACCACGTCCTGCAGTTGAGTCTAAGTGACAAATCTGAAAATGAATCACGGGATTTGGATGAAGAAGGTATTTAATTAAATTTGAATACGGTCGGGCCGATACGGTCTCTTGTAGTTACGAAATTGAAAAAAATATATATATATATAATTAAAAATAAGCTTATAATGGCTAAGCTGGTAAATGAAAATATTTTAAATGTTTTGAATGAAAAAATATGTGTTCTATCTATAACGACTTTCGAATAAGACAAAAGCATGTGTTGTCACTGCCGAGTTGACGATAATTGGTAAGATAAATAAATATGAATATTTTCTAATTAATCATTTTCAAAGATTTTCTTTTGAAAGTTTAGTAAATTACTTCTTAGTTGTTAAAAGACGCAAGCGGTTTCGTCTGTGAGTGTTTGTTAAAAGTGTTAAAAATAACACTTTACATTTAACAAAAGAAAGAAAAGTTCTAGTAGAGTTATTTGCTTTGTCCACTGCAAAATATAAATAGATTTACTTTGACGTATCGTTAATCATAAAACTAAATATGTTGAAGATAATAAATCTTAGCTAAACATATCATTAAACGGTAGATCAGCTTGTCTCAATTAGCTCGCATTAAAGAGTGTAATAAAGATCTTTATCATAGTTGAGATTTGTAAGGTAGGTGGAGTGCGAATACGTGCTTAGGCTTTTCAATGCTTTAGCAAATTATGGGATCTTATTAGCTTGGCGTAAGAGAAAATAATTTGCAAATGAAGTAGGTCAATAAATAAAAATTTTTTGGGAGATCAAATAAGTTAAAATCTTCTGTTCTTTCAATCAGAATTTACTTAATTTTATCTATCATTAACGTGTCTTTCGATGTGAAAATCACGAATCGTTTAGTGAATAAAATAATTAGGATAATTATGAATACCTACATGGATAAGTTTATTTTAGGTCGTCCTCTTGACATTGATTTTGATTTGATTTGATTTGATTGATTGATTTTAAATTAATCTAGTCTGTGTTAATGATATATGCCAATTAATGACTTAACTAGGATGACAAAATAATGGCTCTATGTCTTTAGAAGTTTCAGTACGAAGCTTCTTTTAGGATTACGTAGTAAATCGTGAATACACTTATGTATCTATCCTATGATTTAACATTACCATAGATAAAAGCTGATAATGCTAAATAATTTAACATACGATTCGTTAATTAATTTTTTTTTGGAGTTTAACAATACCTAGTACATGAATAATTTGCTTAAAATTGTTTGTACCACATGTTTAGACAAGTTTATCGACTATCATCCACGATTTAAAAAAACAATGATCAAACCATTATTCTTTCACGTCCACAGCTCGCGGCAAAAAGAAGAAGAAGATCAAGAAGCTGCTGCCCCTCCTCCTCCTTTTGAAGCTCAAGATGGCAGCCCTCATCCCTCTCTTCCTCGGTATCATCGCCTTCGTCGCTGTCAAGGCCGTCTTCCTCGGCAAGATTGCATTCGCCATGAACGCTGTCAATCTGATCAGGAAACTGTTAGCTAAGAAAGGAGGACATTCTGACTCTGGATCCATCAGCTACGCAGCTCCTCACCACCATGATGAGCACCCAGGATATAACTACGAACCCGCCCAGGGCTGGAGTAGGCAAGCCAATGATGCCCACTCTTTAGCCTACGGCGGTCAGTTCTGATCAAATTCGTAGCGTGTGTATGTGTGTGTATTTATTGTGTGCGTGTGTGTATTTATTTGTCTGTTTGACTATGCCATCTACGAGTACCTCAGTATTTATATAATAAAATATTTTGTTTAGATTTGTTCATTTATTCTTGATTACTATCTCCTGTTTCATTTAATTGTAAAATACTGTGACTACAAGGTCAATAACACAATACAACTACATTGTGTTTGCTATTTGGCTCTGTTTGGCCTAGTATGGCATGAATTGAAATATTCATTTATTTATTATTTACTGACAGATTTGTCAAGCGTGTCTTTGGGATTCAAGGCTAGGATCACTTTTAGAAATGTGTCAAATATTGTCACTTATATAATTTATTATAGTATTGTTATAACGTGCAAGCAGCTCTACATCAAAGTTTCTAAAAGTGGGTGCTGATACCTACTATGAAGAGTCTTGAAATGGCATTCCCATGAACACGACATAGACTTGTATGATTTTATAACCATTTTCGGTAGCTTATTGGTTAGAGCAGCCCGGTGAATGTAAAGGTTCAAGTCCCACATAAAGCAGTCAACATTTTTATGGAATTGTATCTCAATTACAGAACAGTTCTAATATTATTTTACATTATACATAGATAACCTTTACTATAAAATCAATTTCTCTATCACTAAGCATAATCCTCATTTATACAAATATTACAAAGGGTAAGAGATTTTAGTTTGAACGCGCTAATTTAAGGAAGTAAGTACAGGTTCGAATGGAAAAAATATTTTTGTGTTGGATAGTCCATTTATCGGGGAAGGCTTAAGGCTATATAATATCACGTTGTAACCAATAGGAGCGAAATCAGTGAAAAATGTTGCAAAAATAATCTTGATCATAATAACAGAAATTGACGCGGACGAAGTCGCGGGCAACAGCTAGTAATGACTTCAAGTAGTTACAAAAATACTATCATATTGAGAGCTATTTCATTTTTTTGTCTTAGTTTCAAAGCTCTCAAATGTCTAAATGAAACAAACAACAAAGAGCCTACTTAAGCTTTCAAAACATTTATTCATTTTATGACAAGTTGGTGACGCCCAGTTCAAAGGTAACGTTAGACGTCATGACGTCAAGTGATTATCTTTTCAGGTCATTTCAAACTATAAAAAATATCTTGGTTACATTTTGCATAAACGTATTAAATGAAAATCGAACCGAGGTGAACGATGAAAATTATTAATTAAATATATTTGACGGTCACTATGGCATAGTGTCATCTGAGTTTCTACAGGCCATATATTGCTCAAAAATGTTAATTTGGCAATGTCTAGTGGGGGTATTTAGATAAAATACTGTTACCAATCAAGTCCGGCATCACAGTTCCGTTGGTCTCGGTGGAATAGTGTTGTATACGAGATGAAGATCTTTGGATTGTTGTGTTTAGTTGCACTCGCCTCATGTGGGCCGGTGTCTCAAGATGAATCCGTGGTCCGATTAGTGGCGAGCAACTTTGTGGATTGCGCAAACAGTGATTTAACCCTTTGTCTTAAGGTAGGTTTCGTGATGTGATTGTGTTTGAAGTGACAAATAGTGATATAGCACGTGATTTAGATCAGTGATGAGCTTTAAATAAATAACAAAAGAGTTGAAAGTGAAACAGTTAGATAATACTTAGCATACAAATCTTCTGCGTCAAGATCTAAGTTATCTAAATAATTTTAAAGTTCAAACATAAAATTTACAAACAGTTTACAACAGTGATACACATATTTCAGTTAAAGGAAGACTTGTGTAGCATGTACATTCTGCCTCAGCTATTTCATAATATTTATTTTTGAAACGGTATTACCTTAAATGTACGCAGTCATGCTACGTAGTTTTAAGTAATTCAAAACTGTTTTGGTTGCGCTACTTTTTAAAACTTCTATTTATGGCCACTTTGAAAAAATGATATCTATTATTATAATTTCAAGAGAAGATACAATATTAAGTGTTTTAATATTTTTTTTTAATTTGGTGAAATTATTAAACACATGTTTTTGTTTGTCATCAACATCACTTAAATTACTCCTGATTGAAAAAACATGATTCAGAAATGAATAATAAAATTTTCATTTTTTTTATTATTTAGGAACATGCACTCAGAGCCACCGAAAAACTTGGAACTGTGCGCAAGCTCAAGATCACTGATGGCATCACCATCCTGAATAACAGCCCTAAAGAAGCTAGATCCCTGGACGCTTTGCCATCGGAGCCTGAAGAGAGGAGCAAACAGGTATAAATGATTAAAAAAAAAAAATTGCTGTACCGAACTGTGATCCAAGAGAAAAACTATCTAACTGATAGAGCCAAAAGCAACATATAATTTGGAAGAAACAGAAGTGTCTTAAAAACTATTTTTGATTCATTTTTAGTTATATTCTTTCATTAGTTTAGTTAGAGCGTAGTCATATAACTATTTTTAAGAAAGATTTTGTTATACACTTTTATTTAGAACTTAATATAATTTTGGTAGCACAAGGATTACCATAAAATTGTATTGGTGATATGATTTAGTATAAATTTTGTTTATTGCGATGACAAAACTTACACCTCCATGATTATTTACGCTGCTAAGAATGAATATAAAACTGTAATGTGATCGCTTAAACATTTATGACGGTTTCACGTTGGATTGAGGTATACGGTAAATCCAAAGCTGGTTTTGTTACATCTGCAAAAGATATGCTCATATTTAATTTCTCTATAACTGGTTTCTAGACAAGTAAAAAAAATTAGAGAAAGACTCTGAATACAAAAAGTCTTAACATTTACTAAAGAATAATTTAATCGTCGTTATTTCATGAGTGACTTAAATATCACCAAAAACATAAAGAGAAATTTATTGTTCCTTCAGAGTCGATGGTAATTTTGTAAAATATCTAAGCCATAAAAATTGTATCCACCAGATCACCGAAAGACTGTGGGCAACAGCGTCAGACCTTTTGCAGAAATCTGAATTGGAGTTGAGTTTCACTGGCTCTGAAGATGACGAGAACGACTCCAGGGCTCTCAATGAAGGTAAGAAAACATTTATGAATCACGAAGCTTCTAAACTTATTCATTAGTTTTGCAGTCTCAAAATAAACCAACACCCTGCCAACTACGCAATTGTCTGCTAAGTAAGGAAATTAGCTATTTTAAATTCAAATAGAGTTACCTATTAACTAAATTAGGTAATAGTGAAACTGCATTGGAAGGCATCCAATAGTTTCTAATTCTAATAAAACTAGATAAACCTACGCAAATGATTCTAAATGATCTAATTAGAGTTACTGTTTGCAGTTGAGGAGAGCCGTGGCAAAAAGAAGAAGGAAGTCAAGAAGAAGCTGAAAATGCTCATTCCCTTGGTGTTGATAGCGAAAGCGAAAGCAATTGCTTTAGTTGTACTCTCTCTGGTTGTCATTGCCGTCTCGATCTTCAAATTGGCTCTGCTCGCCAAGATCGCTTTTATCGTCAAAGCGATTTCAATCCTCAAGGCTCTATTAGCCAAGAAGCATCAACACGAAGAGGAAGCGTGGGTTCCTCATGTAGAGGAACACGGACACGGAGGTCACGGTGGTGGTGGCTGGGAAGGCGGTTGGTCCAGATCAAAGAATGATGCTGGCAACCTAGCATATTCTGCTTACAGGAAGTAAGATAAGCATTTGCGATCTGGCACACTGAGCTGGAGAAATTAGTTTGATGCAGCACCTTCGTAGTTTAAATATTGCTCAATTATATGATATTTACTTGGATTCTGAAATAATTGTGGGTTTGCTTCAAGAATTATCAGTTTGGTGTGCCAATAGATCTCATATTATCTCTCTCTCTCTGTAGACTTAACAAAAGTATTTTGCTAAAGATAACCTTTTCAGTATGTAAGTGAAATTTGAGGCCAGTTAATTAATTTATTCAGTTATTTATTTGTGTGTGTGCACGTGTGATTTTTGAGCTGTTTTTATATAAGTTGCTTTATTTATTTTCTTTTCGGTCATTTTACATGAGAAATTTAGTGGTGTTAATTTTATGTTACTTGTTAATTTGACTGAAAAGGAATTTTTAGTGTTTTATTTGGTAATATTTTCTTATATTGTTTGTATTATGTGATCCATTTTTTTTTATGCGATGTACTTATGTATTTTTTATTTATTCTTCATTGTTTTTTATTTCATTAGTTTAAATTTACATATTTAAAACGTGTTAACGTTAGTTAAATGCCAAAAACATGTATTATTAATACGTATTCTTATAATTGTTTATAATTAAGATGTATTTATTTTTTCTTTGTATAGATTTAAACATACATATAGTTCATCATATTTAATGGATTGATACGTATGTAGGTATCTATTTATGATCTCTTTTTATTTTTCTTATATTATATTTATTTTACTTAATACAAAAAATATTTATCCTGTCTTGTATCGTGTATCACGAATGTACTTGTTTGTACTTATTTTTATTTGTGTGTTTGTGCGAGTGAATGTCTTAATTTATTCAGTTTTACAATTAAGCCATAAAATAAACCAAAATCATTTTTGTTTAGTTTTGTCTTTTCTTGTAATCGCCAAGCCGACGAATACCCGTACCTAGAATCTCTCTAAAATTCATTTACCCTTCATATAGTAGTAGTTTGAGTGACTGTCATATAATTAGGGGTTTAAAACACGAGTGTCTATTTGAAGATAATATATAAGTTGACTTGAGTATTGTAATACCTAAATTATATGCAGTGACTTAATCTACTTCATATTTACTTATAGGAACAATTGAAATTAAACATAATAGCTAGGTAACAGAGATAATAATTTACAAAACATTTCTGAAATCCCGAAAACAACACGATCGGCAGACACAGGGAAGCTCGGGAAATTAAATTTCAACTACGAAACTCTTTTTATAAGTTCAAATTTTGCATGCGCAAAAATAAGGCACACTTTTTACTGCGCATGCAGCCTAACAACATAATAATTTAAAAATTAAATAATTTTTACTATTATAAATTAACTACATGTCTTGATTTGTAAAACTACAACAAAATAAAAGCCATATCTCTCTTGATTTGAATAAATTTTACAAGTTATTAATATTAATAAATGATGTGATTTGTAGGACTGTAAGTAGCAAAATCTAGAAACAATGAAGGTCTGCGAAGTACTCAGACTTACAAAAGTTATAGAAAAATACGTTTTCCTAAAATTAACCCGTCTCAGAATCGAACCTAGGACCTTTTATCCCAGAAAGAAGTACGGTTCACATAGGAAATATTAGATTCCACGAGTACCAAATCGCGTGAAATATCTTAAAGTATGTATAAAACTGAGTTCTTTTCCGTTGTCTCTCCTTTCTCTAAGGCTTTGATATTTTGAAACAAGTTTCAATCATAGATTTAATATACTGCTGTTTCAATAGGATTTTTAGCACATAGTTTTTTAGTTGTTAAACTTCAGTATCTGTCGCGAGAATTTTTATAAAACTATAAATAACTAGCGGACCCGACAGACGTTGTCCTGTCTTAACTATGAATATTGATTACGAAATGGTTCAATAAAAAAGTTGCCAATTGTTTTTTTTTCTGGCGTGTATATAAATAGTTTTGTTGATATTCCGACACGCTAACAGGCGACAGTCAAAATTCAGTTTTTTTACCCCCTATTTGACGATATTTGCAGCACGAATTTTGTCAATGTTATGTTAAACGCCATACATTAAAAAAGTTTAAATTGTCAAAGCGATAAGGTTACATTACAAATAATTTAGTATGGTGATTAAGTTTTCTTAAATTTTCTAATTTTCGTCGAAAATTTCTTAATTTTTTCTTTTATAAGAACATTCTCCTGACAATTGCAAACAAAACAATAAAAAAAATTGCGAAATTGGTCCAGCCATTCACGCGTGGTGCGATGACCAAGGGAAATAGGGAGTCATTTTTATATATCTAATAGATTGTCTAATCTTAAGCAACATAAAATCTGTAAAATTTTATAAATATTTGATCTACTTTTATTATTTGTGTTATGAAACCAAAAGAACAATAAAAGCAAAAAAAGTTAATAAATGTTAGCAAACACACTTCTAAAGTCTAATCTAGATTATGTTACGATTTAGTTTCGGAATACTCAAAGATTACGTACTAAAAATTAACAAAAAGATTAGAAACTACAAAAAAACGTTCCACAAATTAGTCATAGCGATATTTTTAAAGACGCAGTTCATTAACGAGGATTAAATATAATGATATATTTATGACAATACAATAATCTTACACCTAATATTTTTTGTCTGATGATCCTTTGATAAGTTTTGCTTTTAGTAAAGAGCTTCTCAGTACCCAAAATTGTTCTGTATCCATAACTAATGTTGCTGTTTATATAACTGTCTACATTTATTACTAACTAGTATTTTTAACACATGTATACTATTTAAAAAAGATACCACTAAACAAAGATAAATATGTAAGTATTTTGAAGCAATATATAATATTTAGGGACCTGTTTTACGCTGAAAAACAATTTCAGCTACATTTGGGAGATTACCAATGAAACGTTCAACCTAAAGCAGACAGCTTTTCGCAAAGCTTAAAGCGTTTCCATGAGCTTTTAGTGAGCTTTTAGTCTAAGTATCTAGGTAGATAAATAAACATTATCTATTACATCCATAAAAAACAAATGTACAATATGAGCTGCATAAATCAATTTTGCCTGCCTTTCACACAAACTTCAGGTGTATGTCGGTAAAGTAAAAAAAGTAAAGTAACAGCCTATATTCATCCCACTGCAGGCAAAAGGCCTCCATCATTGAATTCAAGTTAGCACAGCAATGATAGATACTGGCTTAATTACCACGCTTGCCAAATGCGGGTTGGTGATCACAAACCCGAGCAACGTTCGAAAATTCGAAACTTTTTTTGTTGACCGACCCTGGAATCGAACCTGGGACCCCGAGATCATGGCCCGGTATTTAAACCACTAGACCAGCGGGGCGTTTGTGTGTATGACAGATCAATTAACATTTATAGGGGAAGCGAAGAATAACTACCTACTAATAAAAAAAAATATGTCACTGTATGTATGACTGAAACTTGAAGCAAGACCCATAAAATAGTCAATAGTACTTAAATTAAATTAAATTTACTAATTTGTGTTAGTATTATCATGTTTTTTTTTACCGAATTTAAAAAAAAGGAGGAGATTCTGTGTTTGTCTGTTTAAATCTTGTTTTTTTTGTGTGCTACTATCTGTGTGTGATGTTCAAATTTTAATAAACGTATTTTCTTTCTTTCTTTCTTTCTAATTTCAAATTATTTAAATAAAAAATAATAAACGCCTAGAATTATGCAACTAGCAACGAGTTCCATCTGCGCGATACAGTGAAAGCTATCACTACTTTCTCTGGAGACTTTCTGCGAGTACGTTTGCTGTCTTGAGAATTAGCTGTGAAGATTATGTAGGCGTTTGACTTCACCTTGAAATTACCTACGATTCAAAGTTTAATCACAGTGATATTTTTGTTTACAATTTTATCTGGACATACTTTAAGAAACCTCATTTAACGGAAAAAGTAATCAAACCAGTTTAAAACTATCATGTTATCATCATCATCAGTTCAGCATATAAATCCACTGCTGGTCGCAGGTCTCTCCAACAAGAGGTTTTACCATAATCGCCACCCTTGGCAAGAGGGTTGACAATCACATTTTGGCCAAGTAGAAAGAAGACGCTGCCGCCGTCTTCTTTTAGCAGTACTGCTTTACTCACCTTTTGTGACCAATATGAAGGTTGTGAGTACAAGTCTCACTAGAGCCAGTCGAAAAAAAAATCTAAGGAATTGTATTTTCATTTCGAACCAGCAATTCGTCACTGCGCGTGCAAAACCGCGGAAGAGCAGTTTGTAAACACCGCGCATCGGCTTTTATACAATTTTACAAGATGTGAAAATAACTGGAAATCTTAGTTATCTGACAATGTTTTACGGAATGAACTAAGTTGTAACTTTCTTTTAAAGAAAGTCACAAAAAACTGACTACTTGGGATGATCCGTAAAATATAGCCAAATGACCAAAATTTCAATTTTTTTTTACCTCCTGTAAAATCATGCAAAATCAGATGATCACTGTTTACAAACTGCCCTTTCGCGGATTTGCACGCGCAGTGACGAATTTACTTTCTTAAAAATAGTTTCAAAAACATGATACAAAAGACACGTACCATTAATCAAACGTTTACCATACTTGAAAGCATTTACTGCTGCTTGCTTGCCTATTTTACTTTGGACCCTTGTCTTATTTTGGACACCCAGAATATCAAGATGAAACACCAAATCAAGAAAGTAGTCACGATGTAATATACCCTAGAAAGTGTAAGATCGTATCTTACACTTGACATTACACGAAGAAAGTTATAAACAGTGCAAGTGCCTACTAATTGCAATTACGTATAAGTATAAAACAACGCCTCTCTGAGGTAAGCATAACAAATTACTATGTTAATGTGGTCATTGTTCTTCTTTACCCTACCGTAGTAGGGGCTAGGTGTATTGGCATAATAAAGTGAGTTTTTTTTAAATATAAATTTAACGGCTTCGGACGAGTCCGTACAGCCTAGTCTTTAGTAATAATGTCCATTTATAATATATACAATATCATAAATACTTACATAAACATAATAGCCTAACCTAACCTAAACCTAAACTAACCTAACTTATTGAAATGTATGGGTGGTTTATACATTTCAATGATTACAAATGTTTTACGCGAGAACATGGATCAGAGTCAAATTGGAGCGCCTTTCCTTGTTTCTCACTTTTATTTGATTATCCTACACTGACACATCATTATAACAATGCCACCACTTTATCACAATAAATGCCGCTTAGGATAATTTCACAAAATTACAAAACAAAATCCATCTTTCTCTCCTCGTTTCCCGCGCAAAACTCCTAAAGTGAGCTTAGAATTTAATAGAAAAACTTGTATAGATAAACTGAGGGGTACTATTATTCCCACGCTAATTAATACTGATAGTTTATAGGATTAAATGAATGTTAAATAAAAACTAGAAACACAATCGCTGACAGAAAACTTCCCTGCCTAATGAGCATCCACCGAATATTTGGGTGCTCCTTTACATTAAATGCAGGTTATGTACAGAGAACAGCAAGTCAACCTACCACAAAATGTCAAATTTTCTCAATTGATATTGATCTCTACTTGTTAGACTTAAAGTTGAAAATCAATTCCATGACCTTTAACTTTTTGGGTAGGTTGCCTGCTGTTGGCTGTACGTAAAATTAAAGTTTTACGGAAGTATTTGAAATCAGTTGTTTATAGTCGAATGTCCTTATGAATCCTTTCATAGATGGATATTTGCTGCAATCGTCGTAAAAAGAGGAGGTATAAATGAAGTATTACGAAAATTTCCTTAATTGTTATCGATCTAAGTGGTCTTGGAGAATGAAATTTCACATTTATGGTCCCGTTGACGCATAGTAAATAAATAAAATAAAATACATTTTAATTCAGATAAATTACATCCATATTTGTCAGTACATTGCGTTAAAAATAGTAATTAAATGATATTATTAAATTATATTATATTACTTAATTATATTTTATTATTTAAATTATATTATATTATTAAATTACATTTTACATTTTATTATTTAAATTATATTATATTATTAAATTACATTTTACATTTTATTATTTAAATTATATTATATCATTAAATTACATTATATTATTTAAATTCAAATTAATTTATCATTTATTACATTAAGCACAAATACACAGTAATACCAATTCTTAGAGGAAGGGGTAAGCTCCGGTGGCTGTCACTCTTTTACAAAAGCATGTCCACAGTGGGGAAGTGTATCGATCTGCCAGGGTCTTCAGAATGCTATTTTGACTGCCTCGCACTCTGCTGACCAGTGAAGCGGTCTTTTTACGTAACACGGCTTCGAAGCCATCAGTTTGATACTCAGCAAACATGCCGGATGCACTGCAGAACCGAGGCAGACCCAGCAACATCCTGAACACATTATTATAAAGGATTCGCAGGGTCTCCATCGACTTTTTAGTATTCTTTACCCACAGGTTTCCCGTGTATATGCTTTGGCAATATGCCTTAAAAAGTGTGACTTTGACGTCTTCAGAACAACGAGAAAATCTGCGGGTCAACATGTTACCTCTAATCGACAGAGCCCTACGCTCCCTCTCAATATCTCCATCATCTTTGAGGTCACTAGCAATGATATGTCCCAGATATTTAAATTTTTTCACACGATTTATGCTCTCGCCATTAAGGGTAATATTACATATATTATCGGGACATTTGCCAGCCACCTCAAAGACCATGAATTCAGTCTTTTTCACATTATATACAAGCCCATGTTCAGCAGCATTTGTCTCACAGACCTGCAACATATCTCTGAGGCCACCCACCGTGGGGCTCAGCAGGATCATGTCGTCAGCATAGCTTATATTATTTATGCTTACGCCATCTATACTACATCCAACACGCATAATGCCCAGCCTCACGATGAGCTCGTCAACGTACATGTTGAAGAGTTTGGGGGATGTTAGCCCACCCTGCCTCACGCCACACTCCAAGATGTACGGATTTGAGATACCTTTGTTCCATTTAACATAATTAGTTTGGTTTGCATACCAAAAACTAAGCAATGCTTGCACATGTTCTGGCACACCCATCCTCCCCAGCTTCTCCCAGAGCACATCATATGACACCAAATCAAATGCCCTGGAAAAATCCAAGAAACATGCGTATACCGGCGTCCCTCGGTCTGTATAATATTGGACAGTATGCTTAAGACTTACGATTGCGCTTTCAGTAGAAAGCCCAGGCCGAAACCCGAACTGTGCGTCATTTATCTTATAATATTTTTCTAATTCAGAGTTAAGCACACTGTCCAATACCTTAGCAATCGTTGTCGCTAGAGATATAGGCCGATTGTTTCCCCTATCCGAGATATCGCCAGTCCTATCCTTCACAATGGGAACAACGATCGTTTTCATTAAGTCCGGTGGTAAATGTGTGTGACTTATGCACATTGAGAAAAACAAGGCCAGCACCCTGGGCAGATGATGTCCAGCGTATCTCAGATGTTCCACACTGATACCGTCATGGCCGGGAGATTTTCCGCCACTCATTTTCTTTAATGCCTCTCTAATTTGCTTTGCAGTTATGAGTAACGGCAGCTCATCCCCCTGAAATGACGACCCTGTGCTTCGCGTAGAGACTGAGGGACCCAGAGGAGAGTGTATCCTAAAGTGCCTCACAAAAGAATTGGCAATCTCTATTGGATCACTCTCCCCATCCACGCTCACAGGGGGGCCAGGCCTAACATCACACTTTCTCGTAGCTTTCCAGAAACTTTTAAAGTTTTTCGCTATCCGGTGTTTGGTTAGAACGCCGACAAACGCATCACTCTCTCACTCGCACTCGCTCCCTCGCCGCTTTCTGGGGTAGACTGCTTACAGCTCTCATTCATTTCTGTCGAAACCTCAGTGGTGGCCTCCACGCGCCATATATCTGTCGCTGCGTTTTGCAAGCTTCTAACAGAGATAGAATCGTCCTTATCAATTTCCTTTGACGATGAATGCCTTAAAAATGTAGGTCGGTCGTTTACCTCCGTTTCAGCTGATGGTTGCGGTAATTTAATTGGCACATAATCAGGGACATATGGTAAACCAATAGGTCCACTATTCATATTATGAAAACTGTTTTGTAAACAAGCTCCTCTTCTTTTATTTACTTTGTTACTGGGTGTGAAATCATCAATTAATGACGCAAGTTTCATATGTTCAACCTCCTGTTTAAGCTGATCAAATTGATCAACCGTTACAGTTTTTTCTTCAAGAATATTAAGTTGATTTTTTAGCCACAAAATTTCTTTAAGAAAACGGGTAACATCCACATGATCAAAGGTGACTGGTGGGATCAGATGCAAGTCTCTTGCCACATAAATCGGGAACACTTGAGGATCCGCACTTTTCATCAGGCTTATAATGTCACCCAGGTCTCTTGACATTCTCTTCTTGTCTTGCTTTCGACGTTGGGGCATTTTCTTCACATTCGGTACGGATTCAAAAAGTAACCGTTTTGCACTTACAATCTGATCGGCGGAAAAAGATGAACTACACAATTGGTGGATACTCTCTTCATCCATATAATCCATAACGTTTCGCACGAAAGCCAATACTTCATAGTCATACAGTCATAGTGCATAGTGACTTACACGTCAAAATATACAATTTTGTTTGCAAATATCGAATTGCAAATTCGCATTTATTTGAACAAAATAAGTGTGTCCTGTGTAATCCTGTGTAGTTCTTGTCGTGTACAATTATAAATCTAAATATGACAAAATTTTGTGTGCTAACTAATTTTTCTACGTGTTTCTAATTTTTATCGTTAATACGCAATTTTTATTTATTAATCACATTAACCATCATTTCAAAGCAACGCGCCAATGCTAACCAACCTTACTAAATTACCTTAGTTCGAAGACTTACCGTTACATCTCCGAAATCATTCATTTAACTTAATTGTCTTCATCCATAACACACCTACACAAAAAACTCTCTATTCGAAACTTTTGGAATAACAAAAAAGCTATTTTTACCATTATTATGAATTCTCATTTAAATAAAACAATGTTAATAGCTGTGCCGTTGAAAGACCATATAAAGATTTGGATAACCTAGAAGACGGTTCTAGTTATTTAATTAATATTGTATGGTAGAGACTCACGGCCATTTCCAATAACCTATCTATCTTCAGTTTTGGCATATCGGAGATAGAAAACAACTTCTGTCTTTGTTTCTCTGGACGGCAAAAACAGAGATAGAAACTCTTTCCTATCTCCGATATGCCAAAACTGAAGATAGATAGGTTATTGGAAATGGCCGTTAGACGGGTTTAATGATGTTGTCGTCATAGAATCACAGAGGGAAAGATTGTGGATTCAAGTTGCACAAGGAAGGCTAAATTTAATTGCACAGTGACGGGGGGAGGCTTTCCTCCCTTCTTAACCGGGTGGCGCTGGCTTATTACTAAGCAAGCCTCGGCCGATCTGGGACTGCGGAGCATACCTGTGGCCATAGGCCTAAGGCGAAACCCGTAGTCTCAGTTCATAAGGCACCGGCGAGATACCAGCTCATGCGAGGTCTGGAGTCCTACATAATCTGTTACTGCCCCCTCGGCGACAAGTATGCGTAAAGCATTTTTCCAGCGACAAAAAAAGTCTAAATTTAAGTGTAAATGGACCATTTTTTTTCGTTTAAATTTATACTTCCTCTTTTTACATGTTACTTACATTAGGAATAATTGATAGCAGTTTTAAATTGTTTGACCCAACGAATTGGTGACCACGCGTTCTTGTGTCCTGATCCTTTTTGTTTTCCAGTAGTAGACTATAAAAAGGCTGACGATAATTATATATTTTTTTTAATCTTGTTTTTACCAGCTAGCGCTTACCACCGCTTTTAGTTAAAAATTGCTTACACACATAAAAGTTTTCAAGTATGGGGTGAGTGTCTACAATATAGAAAAGTATAACGGCCTATAATCATTCGGATTGCAGGCCAAAGGCCTCCATCATTGTTTTCAAGTTACCACAGCAATTATGGGTAAAGGCATAATCACCTCGCTTTCCAAATGCGGGTTGGTGACTACAAACCCGAGCAATGTTCAAGAATTCGAGACTCTTGTAGACTGATCCGGGGATAGAACCTAGTACCTCAAAAGATCACTAAATAAACTAAATGCTGTATGTAAACAAGTAATTGATAAGACGATAAAAGTGGGAACAGTGTGCATTATGGCAGATGCAAGTTGGTTAAAAAATGAAACCAATCAAATAATTAAAAAAACTTTGAGTCTAAGGAATCTATAGTTTTAAACATTTTTGTCCGCCTTTAAATCGCAAATATCGTTCCCACCACAGAACAGATTTGTCTGTTCTGCGGTTCCCACCCGTCAAGAAACACTGATACATCAAGTTACATCAATATAAATATAATGCCTCATCTATCTCCAATGTTTCAAGCCGGATGTCTCAAAGTTATGTCTTCCGCCGATCGACTGGATTGTGTGAACCAAAACTTATCGATTAGATTGTGAATGGAAAGCACAGAAGCTTCTTTAAAGTAATATTTTAATAGTATAAACTTATAGTCGTTGTGAATTAGGTTACTAAAAGAGATTAGAATAAGACGTCCTCAAACTAAGTACATATACTCGTTATTATTAGTTTAATGTTCTACAGTTGCCACCATACGAACTTGTTTTCTTATACTTCAGCATTCCTGCGTGCTATTGTGGACTTGGCCATTGCTACAATGTCGAAAGCTTATGAAAAACAACACACATAGTATTGATGCATTGCTTTTTTATTTCTTTTTTCTTTGATGCACCGCCTGTGATATTTCTGTTTGGGCCAATGGTTGACTGGTAGAGAATGCTTTTAGCATTAAGTCCGCCATTTTGTACTTGATTTTACATGTGCAAAAAAGTGTAAATAAATAGTAGAAACTCCGTATCAATTTCATGTACAGAAGTCTAAATCAGTAAGATATAGCGATGATATTAACACGGCTTGTAAGAATCCTAAATTTGACAAAACTCAGTCTTGAATGGAAGGTTTAATAACTTTTATATGATACTATGATAATATTTTATTCGAAACTAATCTGTTTAGTTCAACAGCCCAACTCTATTTATGCTTCTAATATTTTTTGTATGTTATTAGGAGATCACTTCCTACGATAGTTTTCACTTTTAGTATGACGTTACTTAACAGATCCATGAATCAAAGTAAATTAACAGACTAGTCTAATAAGTTACATTATTCGGTCTTTGTAGCTTAGAAATTAAATTACAAGTTTGGTAAAGAAAAATATGAGCTGCTATAATAATATCTGACAGAAAAGTTAGACAATCTTACTTGTTTTACTAATATGTACTTTACAAAGTAAAGTTAGGAAGAATGGTTTGCCCTTAATCACTCCAGAACTTTTAAAATTGGCACTAAGATAGATTTGTAAGCTGTAATATCACACAGGCTACTACTCAAATCCCACGCGGAAACAGCAAATATTTTAAATACGAAAGCTTGGATGGATCTCTATTACGCCAAAAAGGCCAAATGGATAGAGATGTATTTTAAGTTAAAATGACACTGGCTACTTTTGATCCTGAATATTGTAACAAACTCCACGCAGTCAAAGTCGCGGGTAACAGCTAGTATAAAATTTATGATCTGACGTCCTTTCTATTTTTCTGATGATCATAAACTGACCTTCAACTACCTTCCGAAGACCTTAATTACCAGTTAAGACTTAAGCCAGTGATCTCATCGAACTGAAACGTTGGCACTTAGTATGGGTTTTATAAGAAGGTCGCACAGCAGGCAATGGAAAAAGCAATACTTGTAATCTGTCGCTTTTTACGTCTTTAGAAACTCACAGACAGATGTTACATTAGAATTGATAATAATACTTAGGTTATAAGTATGGATTTAAAAACCTACAGTATTTTTATCACACTAAATTATACTGTAATAACAAACAATATATAAGTATATACCTGACGCCTTTAAAACAAGTCGATAATAACATGTATCATTGCTATCATTAAAGTTTCGTCAAAATTACACGTATAGTTAGTGAGTGAAATTGCCCTTGAGCCTATCACTGAGTTAATTCTATGATAGTGATGGACAGACGTAAGACTGTCACATTAAATCAAGTGCCTCGTTAGACTGACGACCAGACTGACAGCAGCTAGATGAGAACAGAAGGCGTTAGAACAGAACAGAACTAAGCACATAGAGTTGCCTAGGTAGTTTACTGTGAAACCTAGGCAGTGTAAGGAAAGATATGTTTATTAATTAAACTGTTGTTTATTAAGCTTTTAAATTATATTTTACGTCGTTTTAATAATTTACAGAACGCTGTAAAATTGTCGAAACGTCAGGATAAACCAAAATTTTATATATACCTATAAAAATGAATCCCTATTTCCCTTAGTCACGGCATCACGCGTGAATGGCTGGATCAATTTGGCTAATTCTTTTTTGTTTTGTTCGTTGTTGTCAGGAGAAGGTTCTTATTTAAGAAAAAAATCAGGATTTTGCGCTGAAAATTTGAAAATACTTAATCACGATATAAAATTATTTATAACTAGCAGACCCCGCGAACTTCGTATTGCCTCAGAATAATTCGATTTTGACGTAAGATGTCACACAATGTCATTAGCATCAAATATGGCGTTTACCTTAACATGTTACACAGAAAATTTGCAATAAAATAATATTGCGACTATAAATTGAGATGTAAGCTATCTTATCTTTCAAGTTGGATCTAACTGCACACGGTGTGCAAATTTGATTAAAATCGGTTAAGTAGTTTAGGAGTCCATCGCGGACAAACACGTGACACGTAATTTTTATATATTAAGATGTAACCTTAGCGCTTCTGACAAATTAAGCTTAGGTATTATAATAGTACTAATACTTGACATAAAATTGTCAGAATGCGTGCTGCAAATTGATCAAACAGTAAGAAAACTGGTCAGTTATATGTCACAATACCAATCATTAAAATAATAAACAATTTTTATTGATTTTGTTTTAAATTAATTATACCAATTCTAAATCCATATTCTTAGTTAAGACAGGACAACGTCTGACGGGTCATCTAGTATATATATAAAAAGGAATCCCAATTTCCCTTGGTCATCGCATCACGCGTGAACGGCTGGACCGATTTCGCTTATTCTTTTTTTGTTTTGTTTGTTATTGTCAGGAGAATGATCTTATGAAAGAAAAAATTAAGAAAATTGCGCGGAAAATTATAAAATTTAAAAAAACTTAATCACCGTACTAAATTATTTGATATGTAACCTTATCGCTTTTGACAATTTAAACTTTTTTTTAATGTATGCCATTTGACATAACATTGACAGAATGCGTGCTGCTAACAATATCGTCAAATAGGGAGTTAAAAAACTGAATTTTGCTCATGGCCAGTAATATGTCGCCTATTACCGTGTCGGAATACCAACAAAACTATTTATATACCCACCAGAAAAAAAACAACAAATAATGTTGTATTATGTTAAAACATAATAATAATAAACAATGGGTTAATTTTTTTTTATTAAACCATTTCGTAATCAATATTCATAATTAAGACAGGACAACGTCTGACGGGTCATCCAGTATAATAATATAAAACCCTTTGTTTGGTCTATTTGTTTATTTGCCAGGCCAAGATCTCGACTTTTCGAACATTGCTAGGATTTGTGATCACCAACCCGTGTTTAGCAAGCGTGGTGATTATGTCTGCACAGACATCATTGCTGTGGTAGCTTGAATTCAATTATAAAGGCCTGTGCCCTGCAGTGGGTTGATTATAGGTTGTTTCTTTCCTACTTCAAATTATCTGTCAGTCAAGGCCTGATAAATTCTTCATTATCTCACTGTACATAGTCTACAGATGAATGAACTATGCGTCAGCTTTCTTTGAGATCACAAAAACAATGACAGTGTAATTATACTCATCGTAGCCCACAATACTACTTTATATAGAAACCATGCCAATGTGCTATCGACTTCCACTACCGTCCTCATTATGAGACTTAATGCACATAATGATTTTTGAGGATCCGCAAGAATTAGTATACTAAGCTAAAGGAGGCTAAAAGAGCACCCTGATGAGAGAGCAAAACTCCCAATCCATAGAATCAGACGTAGAGAGCTGTTAACCACTACACTAACCGCTACAATCTGTTTTGAAATGATATTAATTAATATTTTTACCAGTACTAATTTATTCATAACTCTAAGATTACAGCATAAAATTGTAAATGTTAAAAAATAAATTAATTTTAAAATAGACTATATTTTTAATGAAATTCTGTTGATTAGACAATTTAAGGTAAATAATAACCTATGTTTGTTGCAGGATTTCTTGGATTTCTGTTTTTATTTATTAAAAGGTTTATTAAAGTTATTATAGGCTTGCTCTTGACTACATACTTAACTCTACGGTTAAGAATAAGCCTATGGAGCAAGCTTACCCAGACAGTGGCACTGATTCTCCCACTCCAGCGGAACACAGAAAACCTGTTCGGCGCTGGACTCCAGCAGGAGACATCCAGGCAGCCCCTTACGAAGCCTACCACCGCAGAGGGATCTGTTAGCCGTCATCATTGGTTAGAAAAAAAAAGATGCCGTTGCCCAGGGTGGACCACTAGGAGGTCTAGATCCCACCACCCCAAAGTGTAGCGTCCTTTCTCCAGCATTGGCCAAATTGCGACACCAATCCGCTGCCAAACTTGGCGATTATGGCTAAAATCCTCCCTTTAGTGAGAACTATATCCAGCAGTAGACTATAATATTGTGATCTGATGATGATGCTGAAAAAGAAGGAATGTCTTTTTAATCTGTAGATCAAAACTTTTTGTTACTCCCATATTTTTTTATTTAATAATCAAATCCACTAACCGGTTGATACCACATTAATCTCACATAAAACTTTGGTCTAGTAGTTTACATATCGGGCCAAGATCTCAGGGTCCCGGGTACGATCCCTGGGTCGGGCATCAAAGAGATTCAAATTTCCGATCTTTACTCGGGTTTGAGATCACTTGTATATTGCCAGCGTGGTGATTATGCCAGTGCCCATCATTGCTGTTGTAACTTGAATTCAATGATATAGGCCTTTTCCCAGTGGTATGATTATAGGCTGTTACAAACGTATAAATATTAGGGGTTAAAATATGAAATTGCCATTTTGTATGGACGAAATCGAGAAAAGTCATTTTTCCATACTAACATTTCTTAAGTTTTTTTAAAAACGCCTGAACCGTTTTCGATGCAATTAAAGGTGAAAATTAGATGGTTATAAAGCTACGCATTATTGTATTTAAATTTCTGAAAATCAAAGTATATAATACAAATATACTTAATTGAAGCAAGAAGGTCAGCTGACACATTGTAAGGGGTCTTTTCAACGACTTCCTATGAAGTAATAGGCACTAGTATTGCATTTTTTTTAAGTCAAAAGTTACTTTATTTAGTTTTTGATGCAATACAAAAAGAATTACGCAATAATACGACTATACTTAAGAGCTATAAACAAAATAAAAAGTGGAAAAATAATCGGCAATTTCATACTTTAACCCCTATTATATGAAAAAACACAGAAATCGTTGGGACATCATATTACTAGTACTAATAAAAACCCTCTGTTTTTTGTTGATACAAAATCATAGAAATCGAAAAAACCCGCAATCTGATGTGCTTAAAACTGAACTGTCTGGTCGAGATAAAAACCACATCCTACACGCTCTATTTGTTCCCGATGAAATCGTGCGAAGATACACGATGGCTGAGCGGTCACGAATTCGATTCCCGCCTGAGGGCATGATCGTAGAATGCGTGGTGTAAGCGATTTAATAGCTATTTAAGGTACATTAACACAGTTTTATAACTTAAATTTTTGATTGATAGATTAATAATAGTCCAATCGCGTTGTTACTTGAATTGTATATTTTATCTTGTTTTTAGTTTTATAAGGATTAATTGTGGTATTCAGTAATTCATTAGACTAAGTAGTGATGCCATCAGCAAATAGTAAAAACACCTCTACTTTTCTTGCAATCTACAGTAACATTTTGAAGAGGAAAGATTTGATTGTTTGTTTGTATTGAATATGCTCCGAAACTACTGGAGGGATTTATAAAATATATTTTACCAATCGAAGCTGACATTATCCCTGACGAACATAGGCTACTTTGGGCCGCGGGCTCCGTTAGGTAGCGCTGCTTTCGGTTTGTCAACCACTAAACGGCTTGACTGTACGGATTGGGTTGAAATTTTGTTTGTATATATCTATGTTTTCACAGTCACAAGCGTACCTAATCTATCTTTCCATATGACACCGCTTAATACAGGTTTCCGACCGCGCGATATGAAGTGGAGTTCACGCGGGCAGAGCCGCGGACGAAGAGCTAGTTGTTAATAACATTAAATATGTACTGCTCAGTAAATATAATTATTCGTGCTTAATTCTCCCAGGATTATCTCCTACCCTTGGCCTTACCGATGATTGCTAACTTGCCTGTTCCTTTTCCCATCCCGTGTTTGTCTCAAAAATAAGGATCTTTCAGCATCTGGTGGCTGAGTTTTCTAACCACCTATTACAGGACGTTGACAGAACTGGCATGATTCCTTAACTGAACTTAAAAGAACTGATTATTATTATTGTTACTTATTAATGTAAAATAATAATGTAGGTATCTAAAATAACATTTTATAGGTATTTATTTCATTTTGATTTGCTTTAAGTTTTTATTTTTTTATTACAATATTGTAGGCAGTAGTACATGCACGTTCATAACCTTACTTTTTTATAAAATAATATGTGGATAAAAATGTTGGTTGTACAATAACATAGTATATTTACTAACACTCTTAGGCTAAGTGGAATGGTACAATTGTTTTTTGTCCTTAATAAAATAAAATAAATAAATAAATAAACTGTTTCTTAAATTATCCCAGCCGGGAAACGAACCTGGACAAAATTAAATGCGTAGTAGGCAGACCACGCACAACCACAACGAATGGGTCGTCCACCACGCGTGGCAAGTATTGTAAATCCTTCTTGCAGCTGTGGACTTATAATAATGATTCATTTAAAACTTAAAATTTCATCTTGGACTAATCAAATTACTCGTTAAAAAACTATTTCGAACTTTCCAGCATAAAACTACTATTACAAGCAAAATGTCAGCCGTTCTTATGCGACATTATCGATGTATTTTATGATTTCTCTTTGTTGTAGCGAAAGCTAAATCCCTGATGTTATCGCGTCTGGATCGCTCAAATCGTTTGGACGTAAATCATACTTATCTTTGATCGATATACTAAATAAGGCCCTGTGCACATGTGGATACTTTTGGTTGCTAGTACAGAACACTACACACAGCTACTAGCAGAGAACAAAAATTCAATTATTAATGTATTGTGATTAAATTATTAAATACATAACACGAAGAATTAACTTACTTTATCATGTAGTTTTAGCAAAAGCCTTTTGGTATTGTCATATTTTTAATTTAATAGTCAAATCATTTCAACCGGCCATCAACATTAAATACACTGATAAGAAAAAAACTGTTGTTTGATTTTAAAGCTAGCAAAAAGTTGCCACATTTACAACTGGCCTTTTGTTCTATACTCACTCGTACATCGGACATGTTCTGTCTAATTTGATTAAAGATTAATCTTTAAATGACTGGCCATTAGCAACAAATTCGAAAAAAAAAGAACCTTTGGTTGAGTAATCATTCACCCGTTAACTAGTGCGTTTTGTTTTATTTTTAAATAGAGTGGCTTATGTTTTGTTTTTACAGCCAGTTATGTGGTTTGATGTAACAAAACAATGGTTTAGTATAGGCGCATTGTTTTCTACGTGATTTGAAATGTCAGTTTTTGAACCTTTCTTTTGTTTTAAATATGATGTAGGTACCTAATATAGAAGTAAGTTTAATGTGCAAGTTACAATTACCCATTCTTTTTACCTTCGTCAATTTAATACCCGACGTATTAAAGAGACCATTGAGCGGAACAAAGGCTCCAAAGTGTTCGCCAGAGATCTGTCTATTGGGCAAAGCCAATTGACGAGGCTGAAAACTGAGACAGGTAGCATCATTGCGTCAACACCTGAAATCCTGAGGGAGATTGAGAGTTTCTATGGACAGTTATACTCCACGAAAACACCTGTTGAAAACAAGGCTAAAGACCCTAGAGCCAAGCTTACCCGACACTATTCTGAAGATATCCCGGACGTCAGCCTGTGCGAGATTAGAATGGCTCTCAAGCAGCTTAAAAACAACAAGGCGGCGGGTGATGACGGAATCACAACAGAGCTCCTTAGAGCGGGCGGTAAGCCGATACTTAGGGTCCTCCAGAAGCTCTTTAATTCTGTCATCCTCGAGGGTAAAACGCCAAAGGCATGGGGCAGAGGCGATGTGATGCTGTTCTTCAAGAAGGGTGACAAAACTCTCTTGAAGAACTACAGACCCATTTCGCTTCTGAGCCATATCTATAAGTTGTTTTCGAGAGTCATTACGAATCGTCTCACTCGCAGGTTCGACGACTTCCAACCTCCCGAACAAGCCGGGTTCCGAAAAGGCTATAGTACCATAGACCACATTCATACGCTGCGGCAAGTTATACAGAAGACCGAAGAGTATAACTTGCCACTTTGCTTAGCGTTCGTGGACTATGAGAAAGCCTTTGATTCGATTGAGACATGGGCAGTGCTGCAGTCTCTCCAAAGGTGCCAAATAGACTACAGGTACATCGAGGTACTAAAGTACTTATACCAAAACGCCACCATGTCGGTCCGATTACAGAACCAGAGCTCTAATCCGATCCAACTACAGCGAGGTGTGAGACAGGGAGACGTTATTTCTCCGAAACTGTTCACAGCTGCGTTGGAGGATATTTTCAAGCTTCTGGACTGGAAAGGACGCGGCATCAACATCAATGGCGAATACCTAACACACCTGCGATTTGCCGATGATGTAGTTCTTATGGCTGAGACCTTGGAAGACCTGAACATTATGCTCGAAGATCTCAGTAATGCTTCTCAAAGAGTGGGTCTTAGGATGAACATGGACAAGACGAAAATCATGTTAAATGCCCATGTTGCACCCGCTCCAGTTAACGTTGGGAACATTGCACTCGAAGTTGTTGACCACTATGTTTACCTGGGACAGATAGTCCAGTTAGGTAAGTCCAACTTCGAGAAAGAGATCTCTCGTCGAATCCAGCTCGGATGGGCAGCGTTCGGGAAGCTCCGGCATATTTTCGCGTCCGAAATACCTCAGTGTCTCAAGACGAAAGTCTTTGACCAGTGTGTGTTGCCAGTAATGACCTATGGGAGTGAGACGTGGTCGTTTACTATGGGTCTCATAAGAAGGCTCAAGATCACCCAGCGAGCAATGGAGAGAGCGATGCTTGGTATTTCCCTACTCGATCGAATCAGAAATGATGAGATCCGCAGGAGAACTAAAACAACCGACATCGCTCGAAGGATTGCATCGTTGAAGTGGCAGTGGGCGGGACACATAGCGCGGAGAACCGATGGCCGTTGGGGCGGAAAGGTTCTCGAATGGCGACCACGTACCGGACGACGTTCCGTGGGCAGGCCCCCCACAAGGTGGACCGACGATCTGATCAAGGTCGCGGGAAGCCGCTGGATGCGGACAGCACAGGACCGATCGTTGTGGAGATCCTTGGGGGAGGCCTATGCCCAGCAGTGGGCGTCGTTCGGCTGATATGATGATGATGATGATGATTCTTTTTATAAATAATCATAACAATGAATTGTATATTTCGTTTCTATTTAGTTTTGATCTTTTTTGTTTACATATGAATCTATCAACAATTCCGATTTTACAATTCAGAAAAAGTATCTCGAATATTTATCAAAGCACTTTTCAAGGAGACGGAAAAGTTAAAACTGTTAATTATCTTGCGGTCAGCTGAGTACCTTCACTCTCAATGAAGACGAAATTGGTCGAAATTACGAGAAACCCATAGAAAGTTGAGCCTTTAATGAAATCTGTTTAAAACCAGTTTTGTTCTTAACGAATACTGGCCCGGTATGTAAGAAATCTCTCTTGACGCCTAATAATAATGTAGTGATATAAAAATCTGGCACATACATAAATAAACATATTAGAGAGAGTCAAAACCGGAATTAAGAGACAAGCCGGAACTCGGTAAAATAGTTTATAGCGTTAATCAATTTTATTAGCAATAAAATAGAAGAAAGTGAAAAATAATTATTTTGTTTACAAAAATAGCTTACGCATCTGTTGGTGCATAAGCTTGTAGAGTGTATTATTGTTTTTCACAAAGAGATTTCGCTTTCTTTGCAATATATCGATATGATCAAATTTGATCGACATGTCGTTTAGGCCATTTGTTACTTTCAGTTTCATATGTAGTTTCTTTGTCATAAATCATTCTCTATAATTTTATGTCACGAGTGTCATAGTCAATAATTGAGCTATAGACTGAGAATTTGCGATTTTCTAATTACTTGCTTCATTATACTATCCAATCGACTTGATTTTAATTTACAAAACCATACATTTATCATGAAACTAACTGTGTATTTTTACTTTTAACTGATCAAGCATAATGATCAATATTAAATGATAAGGATAGGAAATGATTATACACAAAAATAAGTTATATTTCCCATTTAGTAAGTTAAGTTTTAGTAACAACCATTAAATCGGTTTCTTAGTCTTAGGTTCACACATTAATAAAACAAACGGCTGAAATTGAATAATTTATTTAATAATAATGGCAATAAGTTAATAATAAATAATATAAATAAGTCTTTGTACAACAGAGGTTAAAGGTTCAATCGTAACCTATTTGGTATCTACTTATTGTGAGAGTAGGCGCTGTACGCCAGGTTCTGGGCTTCGTCCAAGTTCTTGTTCCAGTCAGATCCGTAGCTGGAGTAGCCACCGCCCCCGTGACCGTGTCCAACATCGTGGGAGACATGCTCCACGTGGACCGGGTGGTGGGATTCGTGGTGGTGGGCGTGGGGGACCACTTCGTAGGTGGTCTTGGTGTGGTCCTGCTTCATACACCAGGCCACGAAGAGGATTACGGCCAGGACGAGAGCGATCTTGGCGGTGGCCAAGGCCTTGAGCGCGATGAGCTTCACGATGAACAGCTTGCCAAGGAGGATCTTGGCTCCGAGGAGACCGATGATGCCGCCCATGCCGCTGCCTTTCTTCTTGCCACGACCTGTAGTTAAGAATTTAAGTAAAAGTTACGAATCGGTTCATAATAAAGAATTTGTGTAAAAGTTACGAAAGAAACGGTTCAGCAAGTGAAGTTTAGGGATTCGTCGCGGCAATTTCTTTGAAGACCGTGTTTGAATCTTAAACGCTCATTAATTTATACCTCATATAAGTAGAGCTTAATCGTGGTTTAAAACGTGTAGTTACAGACATTAGTATTACTACAAGTAGTGTATTATTTTTGTAAAAAAAAAAAAGTTTTCAAATTAATGTGCTGTGTTTTTGAATTTAGGACTAAATTAGTTAAATAAAAAAGAATCAATTTACTCAACGATATCAAGAAAGCTTTTCAACACATTTCTTATACATTTAACTGCTAATTGAAGAAATTAACTGTTTTTATTATAGAATTTATAAATTTATCAAGTTGGCAGTAATAAAAATGTTTTTGTTTTTTTAAGTTAGTAAGATATTTTACGTGTAGTAATAAAAAAGGGTATTTATAGTTTACCTTCTTCAAGAGACCTCTGCAGGGTCTCTTTATCGGCCTGGTTCATTTTGACCTCCACGGCGTGGGTCTCAAACAAGCTGACGACTCCATCCATAAGCCTGTAGTTGACTTCGGCATCTCTGGCAGAGGGATCCACTGGAAGAGCGTCGAGCTTCTTCGCCCTCTTGTCTGGATCACCCTTGAGGACAATCCCTTCAGCAATCGAGATGCTGCGGGACGCCCTGAGGTTGTCAACAATCCGTAAAAGCTTTTCCTGTAAATTCGAATATTCGTATTAAATTTTTGAATTTTAGAAATCGTTTTGGAATGTCTAAATTTAAATTTAGAATAATTAATCTGCTAAGATGAATGTGAATTTTAAAATTAGTGTGATTAATTTTTTTTTTAATATTTAAGATAATGCAAAATTATCGTTGCAGAAACGAGTGAAATTAAAATCCTCGGAACTTGATACCGCACACACTGAAACACGTTCCATTCACTGATTCACTTTCACTTAATTAATGAAATTATGGACCTTCACACATAAGATGTAGTCCCCTTTGCAGTCCTTGACAAAGTTGATAGCTGTTTCCAAGGTCCTGTCGCTGTCATCAGCACTGGTGATGGCCACAAGGGCGAATACGAGGGCGATGGTGATCTTCATGATTTTTTTAAAATTTAACAAAACTTATTTGTCACTGGCCGAATTATTTTTTTTCTGACATCGGGTGATGTCAAGCTATGTTTGGCGAGGTAGCGAGCACTCCATACAGTTTTATCGTATCCCCCCACTCCGCATTCTATGTTATGCTCATACGAAGCCGGCTCATCTAGGTTAAGATGAAATCCGATTCAGTTTAGACCCTAATGTTTATGCAAATAGGTTCGTTTCGAAGCAAATATTTGAGGATATTATAGTACAGGGTCACAGTTTAGGCGTGATTTTGAGGACATAGATATAATGATTTAAATATCGTTAAAAGCGGAATTTATGGTAATGATCGCATGTCTATGATATTAGAAAATTTCACTAATTCAATAAGCTTTTACGCAAACTCAGAGCCAGACAGATCCTTTTTAATAAATTGTTTGTAGACATTCTACTTTAAATTGGTGAGTTTAAGTCTGTTAATTACAAAACAACTAAAATATAATATTTTTAGGAAATTAAGAAAGAAAATAAATTTTAATGATTAATATAATAAACTTTTATTTGTTAAAATTTCTCATATTAAATTAAAGTCACTTACTACTTAAATTAAATTCTAATCGATACTTCAAAATACTTAATTTTGAATTAATTTTAATGTTTATGCTCGCACTTCGTAATAGAATACCTAATCATTAGCAAAAGCTTTCAAAGCAAACAAGGCTTGAAAAATCTTACTTAAAATTTCTATTACATCTTAGTGTGTATTTATATCTTAGTGTGTATGCTGTCATGAATATTACACTAAAGATATTATGTTCCAAGTATATAATTACTGTTATGCTAATTGGACAAATTACTTTCATTATTTATGTAATGTATAATGAAAACCTTTATGTTTTAGAAAATATACTACAAATTAAAACTGAGCCATTTCTATATACGAGATACTTGTGGTGCCCTGTGATGGCCACTAAAATGGGGTAGCATTGACTCTTTTCAGTATATTGGTGTATTTAGAGAAAAACTGGCAACGAGTAGTCTTTTCTACATAACTGAGATTAATAACAAGCATGAAAAGCGTCGCACCAGAATCCTCGTCTTGGAAAAGCTATAATGTCTAGCGGTGGATTAATGTTGACAAATAATGATTATTTGTAGCTTTTTGTAATCTAAAGTACCTGCTGTTGTATGCGAAAAAATTAATATAATCTAAATGATATGATATTTATTCGGTATCACGGTTCATAGGATCAGAAACAAAATTGAGATATCGAAGCTTTTTAGCATTTTAAAAGCATAGAGAGACCACTTTTTAAATAAATCAATGTAATCTTAAGTGACAAATCTTAATCAAATTATTATAAAAAAGAAAGCTTCGACGGTTGCTTGTTACTTATTAACGCCAGAATGGTTTTATGAACCTAAGTTAATTTTGGCACAGATGTCAAAATGGGCAGGAATAGCACACAAGCTTTTATATGTCCTGGAAAAGCTTACGGTTCCTATGGGACGGTTTCCTTACGCGTACGTATTCGCGGGCAACATCTGGTGGTTCATAAAAACAGTTAACTACCAATTTATATCAAAGGTATTTGAGAATTTTTCATCATTAAGTTTTATTGTAATAAAATAATTTATCGTAGATTGACAAGTTAATATAGAGAGAAAACTTTCCCATACTAACAAAGACACTGCATAACATTTCGCAGATCCACACCAAAGTAACCAAAATAGAACCAGCCAGAGAAAATACCATTAATTTCTATTATACAACTAATGCTTCTATTAATGATGTGAGTAAATATATCAAAACTAGTTGGACGTGATTCTCATATCAATGCGAACAAATAGAAATTTCGTGAACTAACTGGTTCTATATTAAAAAAAATGGTAGGACTAGTACACATGACCTTTATGTAATTGGCAATAAAAACTAATTTCAAAAAAAGGTTATAATGTAATATTTTATATGTATCTATTAGAACTATCGTTACCGTGATAAAATAGTTTTTTTAATCGTTGTGTAGTGCACTTGAAAAGCATAACATTTTTAATTCACAGTTCAAAATTAAGCTCTGACTAGCTTGAACGGAAACTATTGACTTTCGGTAAGTTTTTCGGAATCTTTGGTTTGGTTTAGCTAGCTGATAATTTTTTCTAAGTTAGTTTATTGATCATACTGCAAAAAAAATCTGACTTATCATAATAAAAATTGGAGGAACCATTTTTTAAAACTAATTACATCGAAAATTTTGAAAATTCATTTATAGCTGGATGTATGATGTATGATTTATGGGTGGATTTATAACAAATACTGTACTATTCGTTATACAGTTTTTTTTGGACCGTTGTTCTTCAAAACAAAACTTTTTTAGATTTCATGCTTTTTCGCGGTTCAGTCAGGTACCAGATTGTTACTCATGCACGCAAAAATTTCTTAAAGATTTCGACGAAATTTTTAAGTAATATAACATTGACATTAATATACATACAGTATATCATTTATCCCAAAATTCCCTGTACTTCCTTTAAGAACAGGGCAGAATATTTTTTAATTTTTTTTAATAAAAAGAAATTAATAGGGCTTTTTGTACATTTTTTAAAATAAATATTGGGCTTGCTCTTGACTACATCCTTACCTATACGGTTAAGAAGAAGCCTAAGATGGAGCGAGCTTACCCAGAGGTACTGGTTCTCCCACACACTAGCGGAACGCAGAAAAACTGTTTGGCGCTGGACTCCGGCGGGAGGGTGGTAGCATCCAGGCGGCCTCTTAAGAAACCTACCACAGCAGAGAGATCTGTTAGCCATCATCATTGGTTGGAAAACCAAAGCTGCCGTTGCCCAGGGTGGACCACTAGGAGGTTGATCCCACTACCCAAAATACATGTACATACACATATGTGACTATGATATAATTTTATTTTGTTTGACGTGATCTGACCGACAGACTTGTTTACAGTATCTATTTTATAACGCACATGAATATTACTCTCTAAACCCAATTCTGTAGTCTAAGCTAAGGAAGTCACGAGCAATAGCTAGTTCAAACTATTGCAACAATCGGTCGATCCAAACGATTAGTTGTTTGATATTTATACGACTATTAAATAACACTTAACCAGTTCCAAACGGCTCTACAAAATATTTGGAAGAAAGTTTTTCTTTTGAAACAATTAGCTTGACTCGTGATTTATTGTAAAACAAAAGAAGACGCAAATATATTTTTGTATTGTGGAAGAAAGAGATGAATAGAGACATAATCGAACGATATCGAAAGTTAGATGTGGATGACAGTGAACCGTTAAAGAACCTTTACACCTTACTATTTTAAAATCTGATACAAACATTTTATAAATATCGAACAATTTTCTGGGTATTGCTAAAATGTTAACTGTAAAATTGACTAAATCAAAACAGTTTTAATTAAAAAAAGCGTCTGGTGGGATTTTATCTCAAGATCTTTGAAAATTGTTGATAACTTCTTGTACATTGTGTTGATCCCTAAGTAAGTAGCTATGAAAGCAATAATTTTTCAATAATTAGAAACAATGAACGAGTAAACCATAGACTCAAGAAATTTGAATAATAAAACTTATCACTGAACCGGGATTTACAATGCAATGTTATAATTTATAGGTAAAATCGTATTTATTGAAATGAAAGATAGTTTACGGATTTAGAACGCGTTTATTTTTGATTTAACCCGACGTTTCGAACCCTTTACAGCGTTCATGGTCACGGGTACTTATTTACCTTCACAACGTTTCGATTCGATTGCACGAATCATGGTCACGGGCAGACTGGGTCTTTGTCCAACCTTTGTTGGACTGTTGTTTTTCTTCGAAACAAAACTTATTTAAATTTAAAGATTTTTTACGGTCGGATTCCTCTAAAATATTAACAAAATAGAGGGGAATCACGTATACCCAGTCAGGTCATAAGTTCTGTCACATGTATAATATGAAATAATTTAGACATGTTTATTATTTATGTAACCATTTATATAGCAAAATGATCTTAATAAAACATAGATTCATGTGGTAATAAAGTTTATTCAAAATGACCCCCGCGATTTTGCATACAGGCCTTCAATCTGCGCGGCCAGTTGTCTATCGCAGCACGAACGAGGTCCATGTCAATATAGGCGGCTGCCTTAATCAAGGATGCCTTGAGTGACTCCAAATCAGGATGAGGCTTTGAGCAGGCCTTTTCCTCCAAGTGTTGCCATATCTTGTAATCTAACGGGCTCAAATCTGGACTGGAGGAGGGCCAGTCTTCGTGCCGGATGAAGTCGATTTCACGTGCCGCCAGCCAGTCTTGTGTGCTTTTCGCTCTATGAGCAGGCGCAGAATCTTGTTGGAATACCCAGTGCCTGTTATTAAACATGGAATGAGAAACAGGTTCCACAAGGTTCTTGAGGACTGTATTTTGATACACAACTGCATTCGTTTTTACGCCTTTCTCACAAAAATGTACCTCAGTTAAGCCAATAAGAGATTCCCAACCAAACCATGAGCGAGGATGGAAAATGACCTCGTTGGACACGCGGAATACGGTTGCTCGCTTCTTCACTGCTGTGTGCGTACACCTTATCATTTTCTTTGTTGTAGCTCTCTTCCACGGTGAAAATTTTTACATCCGAAAAAAGAATTTCCCTATGCTTTTTTCCCGCGTACCGCTTCAACAAAGCGCGTAATCTCTTCAGTCTCAGGTCCATTAAACGAGCGTCCAAACGATGTCCTGTATTTCTTCGATATGGCCTAAGCCCTAAGTCTTCATTTAACACCCTTTTCACCGTGGTCCTGCTTAACCCCATCTGAAGGGCCAACAGTTTCTGCTTACGTATGGGATTTCCTTGAATTCGCGCCTTCACAGCTTTTATCACTGCTGGAGTCCTAACAGAGCAAGGGCGACCACTTCTGGACCTGTCATCTATACTACATAAACGAATCCTTTGGTTATATTCAAATTTTTCATTAAGTCGAAAATCTGAATTGGCGCGTAACCGCAACGATGCAACGCCATAACCGCGACACGGTCTTCTTTAAGTGTCCACTCCAAATTTAAAAATGAGGAAAATTCTAAAAAGTACACATTTTTATTTTTATGAAAAATTCTAAATTCGAATTTAATAACTTTTTTGTGGCCAGCATTCTAAATTCAAGTTCAGCAATTTTCAAAAGTTTTTATTGTGTGACAGAACTTATGACCTGACTATGTATAATATGTATATTGTTCTGCCTGCAAAATTTGGGTAACTAAATTTTTTTCTAAGCTGATTGTTTTTGACGTGACAACGTCTTAAATTAGGTTGCGGCTGGGAGTCACTTATGAAAAAGTGTAACGCTCGGTAACGTTACGATGAGTCACCGAACGAGAGAGAGGCCCGCCGAATGCCTTGCGTCTCTCTCCCACTCAACTATGATCGGTCTGCCGCGCGCGCAGCACTAGAGAATTA